>OW026310.1:30000-2430000 GCA_932273695.1 Apotomis betuletana
AGCGAGATAGGCCGCCTCCCGGTACGTACTGCCACGGGCCGACACGAGGGTGTCGTCAGCGTAACACGTTACGCTAACCCCCCGCAAAGTGGCCCCGCGCAGCACCCAGTCGTAACCGATGTTCCACAGGAGCGGCCCTAGAACCGAACCCTGTGGAACACCGCACGACATGGCCCTCCTTCCCCAGCCATCCTTAGTCGGATAGGCAACCTCCCGGCCCGCAAAGTAGCTAGCAATCGTCTGCTGTAAGTACCGTGGCACATTATGGTACCGTAGTGCCGCCTTAATTGTTTCCCAGGGCAGGGTATTAAAGGCATTGGAGATATCTAGAGACACTGCCATTAACACCCCGCCCTGTGAAATCTCCTCCTCAGCAAGACGTCTGACGCGGGCAATCGCGTCAAGCGTTGAACGACCATGCCGAAACCCAAACTGCCACTCGCTCAAATCCGGGTTCATACACCTTGCAAGACGAGCAGCAATCACACGCTCAAAGAGCTTGCTGACCTCACCAAGGAGCACTATGGGGCGATAGGCCGACGGCTGATCGGGCGGGCGCCCCTCCTTTCGAAGAAGCACCAACTTACCCGTTTTCCACCTTTGCGGAAATCGCCCCTGCTCCAGGCACGCCGTAAAAATGGCCCTGACCCTGTCGCCGATTTCACCCATTGCTACTGCTAGAGCATGCCCCGGTACCCCGTCAAGACCGGGCGCCGTTTTCTTCGATCGCATTTTCAAGACAGCGACTTCGAGTTCCGCCTCAGACACTGGAGGCACCTCCGCCTCAAAGCTCTGCAATGCGACAGTGGCAGCCATTAGTGGCGGCTCAAACTCCCCTCGCTCCGGGAAAAGCGCACCCACTACCTGATCCAGAAGCTCTGGCTGAAGAGTGCTGGTCAATGGGGGAGCCCAAGGTCGGAGTTTTTGCCTCACGACACGATACGGCCTCCCCCACGGATCTCTGTCCAGTGCCTCCAGCCACTCCTTCCACGACGCCTCCTTAGCCTGTGCTATGATTGCCTGCAACGCTTTACAGGCGGCCCTGTATGCATCGTACAGAGCGTCCTCCTGCTCCTGTTCGCGGACTCTTCTCCTCCTGTACCTCGCATACTGGCGGCGCGCAGCCACGCAAGCGTTCCGCAATTGGCGGATTTCCGGGCGCCACCAGTACACTTGCCGCCTTGGGGAGACTGGTTTTGCCCTAGGCATAGCCGCATCACAGATGCGCGTCAGTGCAATGGCAAGCTGCTCGGCCTGCTGGTCAACCTGGTCCTCCATATCCGCATTAGTCCCCCAGGATTCAACGATAGCAGCCTCCTTGGCAAGTTGTCGGTCAAGTTTACCCAACACCCAACGTGGGCCATCCTCAGGCCGGCTTCCCTCCAAGAGAGGAGCGGGGGCCGCAGAAATGCTAAACCGGATATATCGGTGATCCGAAAGGGTCTCCTCACCAGTTTCCACCCTCCAGTCTAGAACACGGCGGGCCAGGGCGTGGGACGCGAACGTTATGTCCACGATCGATTCGCCCTGCTGCCGCACGCACGTGCTCTCCGAACCCTGGTTCAGGATCACCAATTCCTGTGCCACCGCCCACTCCTCAAGCACCTCACCACGAGGATCAGTCCCGAGGCACCCCCACGCCGTAGACTTGGCATTAAAGTCACCGGCAACCAAAATGGGTGTTGGGCGTATCTGTCCTATAAGACCTCCAACCTCCGCCAGCATCTGCTCAAACTCCGCCAAGCTGCGGCTAGGGGGATAATAAATCCCAATAACAGCCAGACCAGCCATAACTACCAGCACGTAACCGTCACCCCTTGAGACTCTGCCATAAGGTAGGATACTCGCAGTAGACACAGCAACGGCTACACTGCAGTCACGATCCGAGACCCAACCATCCACAGTTGGAACACAATAAGGCTCGGAAACCACCGCCACATGTACTTGCCACTCAGCCATGGATTGGACCAGAAGGTCCTGAGCCCTAGCCGAGTGGTTGATGTTGGCTTGCAGAAACTGTAAGGCCATTATTGGATGGTTTCCATTGGCTCCTCCTGTCTACTCGGCTGCGACAGCTGACTGGATAGCGACCCTACTGTCACCTCCGTTACCGCCACCTTGGGCCCATGAGAGTAGCTTGGGCATTCCTTGCTACCGATGGAATGCCCTGCTGGCTTACCAGCTGCCACACATAACGCACAGCTCGCCTCAGCAGCAGAACATTCGCGCGCCTTATGACCGGGTTCCCCACAGCGGAAACAGATGTTACTGCGGTCAACCCCTCCACTGCACTTGGCCCCCACATGACCCGGTTCCAGGCACCTGTAGCAGCGAAAGGGCCTAGGCTCAAGTAGCACCACACGCGCCGAGACCCAACCCACTGTGACTCGACCTACCTCCACAAGCTTCTTAGCCACTACAACGGGGCAATTAAGCCACAGCGACCCCATGCCACTAGAGCCACGGGATATTACACCTGACCTGATTGCATCAGTGCTGCATCCTCCTTCCCTAGCTACTGCTGCTACGACCTCCTCAACAGTGACGGAGTCGTCGAGCCCCAAGACTCGTACTTCGGCGCACTTCACGGGGCGATGGACCTGCACTACGTCACTGTCTAAAACTTCGCGAAGTTTCCCTGCCAGAGCATCAGCAGCCTTCTCGGCATTTTCAGTGCCAGGAGGAATCTCCAGCATCCGTGCTCCAGTGACCGTCGTCCGGAAACGCACCTGGGTAAGGCCAACCTCCTGGAGCTTAATGCGACTTTTGGCCTCCGCCAAGAGCGTTTCATACTTGTGGCCACTTTCAAGGGCCCCCGGCTTCAAGGTGAGCGTTACTGCCGGTGTACGAGGAGGGCGTAGCTTGGGCGCCTTCCCTTGAGCATTAGGAGGCGGCCCGCTCTTCCCTACCGCCACTTTCCTTCTAGGCTTACTTCCATCTACCGTAGCCCAAGAGTTATCTCCAGGTGCACCCTCCACTACCACTTCAGGCCCTTGAGGTTGTGACCGTGGCTGAGGCTTACGGGCTGAAATTGCCGCCATCGTCCGCTTCTTCCTCCTGCGCTTATTGCCCCTTTTCCCTGCTACCATCCTAGGGGCACCAGCGACTGCCTTTCCAGCAACTGGCTTTGCAGGCAAAGACTCCGAAGCAGCAGGGGCAGAAGCCTGAGGGGCTCTCAGCCTGTCTGAGGCCAAAGATGGACGCGATGCCGGCGTTAAGAGCCCCGCTAGCCTAGCGTCAAACCGCGCATTTACGATCGCGCCCACTTGCGCAATCAGCTCCTGCTTAAACTTCTCCATGCATGCCTGCACACCCTCAAGCATACCATGTCCTACG
Organism: Apotomis betuletana; assembly: GCA_932273695.1. Taxonomy (NCBI): domain Eukaryota; kingdom Metazoa; phylum Arthropoda; class Insecta; order Lepidoptera; family Tortricidae; genus Apotomis; species Apotomis betuletana. Next base: position 33,337 of record OW026310.1, read on the forward strand.
TCCCCTGACGTGGACAAAGGCACTGGGCTAGAACGCTGATTGCGCACTTCACTCCTGAGCAGCTCGAACTCCTTCCGGATTCCCTCCAGTTCCGCTCGCAAGCGATCATTGTCAGCCTGCAGCCTCTTCGACTCATCCGACTGCGACCGATCGGCTAGCTCAAGCACTGCTTCCCTAATTGCCTCAGCAGCGTCCTTCAAGTCGCGTACAAAAGTACCTTTAAGGTTCTTCGACTTGGTGGCTATAGAATTGATAAGCTCAACGCTAGCCATCACCCTACCACTCAGTTCTGAAGCCAACGCTCCACACATTCCCGTCGACGGTGAAGGAAGTGCCTCCCGAGCACTACGCACTCTAGAACTCCTCTCCATCAAGTCTCTCTCCGCTGCAAGCCTCAACTCCTCCTGTGTAGCAGCATTCAGAGCTTCCTTGGCTTTAGCCAGGCCCACATACTGCCCTGTGGTAGGGGGACGACCCCTACCACGTACAGCCACTACTTGCCCTGCTCCAGCCTCCTCTCCTGACTCACCGGACAACTGAGAGCCACTTTCACAAACTCTCCGCCTCTTGATGGCCTTCTTATGGCGACCTGTAGTCCCTCTACTACTACTACCCTCTCTGGTCGTAGCAGCAACGCAACGCACGGCTTCCAAGCCTTCCTCCTCTACCTCGTCGACCTCCACAACCTCCTGACCCCCGTCACACGCAGCAGGCGCCTCCTCGGCTGTTTCCCTTAACACTAAATCACTTAAAACTAGGTTTTTGGAGTTTGACATTTTGTTTCTGATCCCACGAGTATGGGGGAAAAAATCAGTCCACCCAGGCAGTGCCCCCTGTACCTGGGTAACCCTATATACATCTGTGATGTCGGGCGGTTTCACAGGAAACTTAACCTAGCGCGGGCCGGCCAATTAAGGCAAGCCCTCCGGTCCGCAGCGCCGCCCGTACCCCATTAACGCCTCAACTGGGGATCGTTGGAACGACACTGCGGGTTCCGGGATTCAAGGCGAGCTGGCGTAAACTCCCCTGATTGGTAGCTCCCAAACAGGAAGCCACCACGCTCCTCCCGACATATCGGGTTATCTGCTACTCCAAGCCACGTCTGTGCAGTCCTCTGCTCAACAGAGGAGCACAGAGTAACCACCACGAGGCCTCCTAACGGCCCGTCTATCCCGAACGGCAGGCTCTACCAAGCCCCCCGCCGGGATGTGCTGCTCTTCGTCTGGCTCCTCCCCCCTCGCCTTCCCGGTATGGGTAACCCTATCCGGTATAGCCTCGGGGATCACAGGAGCACGCAAGCCCCCCCACCACGACAAGGTGGCAGCACGTCGGGGGGGAACCTAACCTAACCTAACCTAACCTAACCTAACCTAACCTAACCTAACCTAACCTAACCTAACCTAACCTAACCTAACCTAACCTAACCTTTTTTTTTTTTTTTTTTTTTTTGACGGTGTGGAAATGCTTTACGCATACCCCCCGAGGCTAGGGAAGCCAAGGTGGGGGGTTATGTGGGACTCACCCCTCATAAGGAGGGGCATACCCACTAAAACCACACCGGCGATTCTCCGCACTGCCGTTTGTGGGGGCGCCATGGGGTCGCGGACATTCTACCACGACGCCCCCCGGCTGCCCTGGCTGCTGCCAGGGCTCCCGCGCCAAAGGAGGGAGGGATCGGAAAACGCTACGATCCCTCCCCCAGACGTGTGGAGTCTATGTCGTGGGCCCCTCACCCACGGACTCCACTAGGGGTTTTGGCGGGCAGCGTACTGTGCCCGCCTCCGCCCCAAACGTCTACGCCGGAACGGGAGCGCATCTGCCCTTTCTTCGCGCTCCCGCTCCGAGGCCTCCTTCTGTGAGATAATTGACTCACAGAAGGAGGCCACCGCCTCCCACGATCTCTCGCTCCCCAGCATGGCCGCCACGACGCTGTGGAGCGAGAGATCTCCCACTCCGAGAGCGCGCACCAGAGTGCGGCGCTCACCGTCCCAGCGGGTGCACACCTCGAGGGTGTGCTGGGCGGTGTCGTCCTGGTCGCCGCACTCGTGGCACATTGGGCTGGCCTCCCTCCCAATTCGGTGCAGGTAGTGACCGAAGCACCCGTGTCCGGTCAGTACCTGCGCCAGCCGGAACCCAATGTGGCCGTGCGCCCTCTCCAGCCATTCGGAGAATGACGGGAGGAGTGCCCCTATGGTGCGGACTCCATAGGGGGACCCCTCCAGGTCCTCTCTCCACCTCTCCCTCGCACGGCGTTGCGCCTGGCGGCGCTCCTCCCTTAATTCCTCGGGAGCGGGGAACTCGTTGAGCGCCCTGCGCCTCACCCGCTCCCTGTGCGCCTCTGCGAGCACCTGGGCATCCAACTCCCAGGGCGTGGTGCTCGCTAAGGCGCACGCCGCCGCCCACGACACCGTGCAATAGCCCCGGATGATCCGGGTGGCGACCACTCTCTGCGGGGCACGGAGGCGGGCCCTGTTGGTGGCACTGAGCCGATCCGCCCAGATCGGCGCACCATAGAGGGCCATGCTCCGGGCCACCCCGGCGTACAGCTTGCGGCACGCCAAGCTGGGTCCCCCCACGTTGGGCAGAAGCCTGCCCAGGGCAGATGCCGCCGCCACTATTCGGGGAGCCATTTGGCGGAAATGCTCCCCGAAGTCCCATTTGCGGTCCAGGTGGATGCCCAAATATTTAATATGGGCCTTCACCTGGACCGCTTCTCCGGCCACTGGTATGGCCGCCGCCGCTGGCACTCGCCAGCCCCTACCCCCAAAGACGATGGCGTCGGTTTTGGGCAGCGCCACCCTCAGTCCCAGCAGGCCGATGCGGTGGACCATGAGGTCCGCCGCGACCGCTGCTCGCCTAAGCGCCTCCTCCAGCTCCGTACCCCGGATGGCCACCATCGTGTCATCTGCATAGCAGATGACGGTCATCCGGGGGAGCAGGACCCCTCTGATAGCCCAGTCGAAACCCAGGTTCCAAAGGAGGGGTCCCAGCACGGAACCCTGCGGGACTCCGCACGCCATCACCCTCTCGCGACACTGCCCATCCTGCCCGATATAGAGCACTACCCTTTGTGAGAGGTAGTGCTCTATCGTCCGCCTCAGGTAGGGAGGCACTCCGTGGTATCGGAGTGCCTCCAGTATGACCGTGTACGGGAGGGAGCCGAACGCGTTGGCGATGTCGAGAGACACCGCCACCACTCCCTCCCCCCTTCCCGCTGCATAGTCGCTAAATGCCCTTAGGGCACCCAACGCGTCCATCGTGGACCGCCCCGTTCGGAAGCCGAACTGGCGGTCCGACACATTCGGCCCTGTGCCCTCCAGGTGCTGGACGATCCGGGAAGCAATGACGCGTTCGAACATCTTCCCGGATTCGTCCAAAAGCACAATTGGCCTCCACCCCGAGGGGGAGTCCGCCGGCCGGCCGTCCTTACGGAGGAGGCATAACCTCCCCTCCTTCCAACACCTCGGAAACCGCCCTGCCTCTAGACAGTCGTCGTAGAGGTCTTTTAGGCGGTCTCCGAGGTATTTCAGAGCCACCGGTAGGATGCGTCCAGGGACGCCATCCGGGCCCGGGGCCTTTTTACATCCCCGCAGCCGATGGATTGCGTACCCCAGCTCACCATCCGTCACCGGTGGCACTACCTCCCGCTCCGGTGGCTCCTCCGCAGGGCCCAACATGCAGGGCGGGGCGAAATCCGGCGCTTCAGGGAAAAGGCCCTCGACCACTCTGACGAGGAGTTCCGGCTCCAGGGAATCCATACCGGGGGCGTGGCGTAACTTGTTGCGAACAACTTTGTACGGCCGCCCCCACGGATCCCTGTCCAGCGTTGCCAGGAACTCCTCGTATGCCGAGTCCTTGGCCTTGGCAATGGCCGTTGCCAGCGCCTCTTTCGCCCTCCGGAGGTCCCCATGTAGGAGCTCCTCCTCTGCCACCGTGTGGTTCCTGCGCCGCCTGCACCGAGTGTACGCCCGCCTGGCCGTATTACAGGTGAGACGGAGGGCCGCAACCTCCCCCGTCCACCAGTAGACTCGGTTCTTTGCAGGCGGCCGCCCCACCCTGCGCATGGCGGCGTCACACACCGAGGTGAGTGACGCCCGGAAAGCTACGGCCCTCTCCTCTACGTCGGTGGCCCGGTCCGGTGGAGGTGCCCGCCACACCTCGATCATCGCCGTCTCCTCTGCCATGTCCCGGTCCAGGGTGGTGAGGCTCCACCTGGGGAACTGAGCACGTCCCACTGGCACTGCAGGGCCCTGCGCAGTAGCCGCCAACGACTTGGAGACCCTCATCCGAATGTACCTGTGGTCGGAGAGGGTCTCCGTGTCCACCAGGACCCGCCAGTCGGACATCCTGTCCGCAATCGCAGGGGAGGCGAAAGTGATGTCCACTATGGACCCCCCCTGCCGACGGACACAGGTGTGCTCAGTGCCCCGATTTGCCACCACGAGGCCGGAACGCACGGACCATTCCCAGAGGGCCTGGCCCTTGGGATCCGTGACTGGGGACCCCCACGCCCTGCACTTGGCGTTGAGGTCCCCCATCACCAACACCGGTGACGGCGCCGCTCTTGCAACCACCCCTGTGAGCCTGCCGAGGTATCGCTCAAACTCTACCAGCGGCCTGTTAGGGGAGAAGTACACCGCCACGAGTACAATGTCTCCCCATTTGGCCGCTGCGTATCCGGAGCCGCTCTCGGATTTTGCAAGAGGGGGGTGGTTGCCGATGGGTGGGGCCACCATCGCCACTAGCCCGTCTGTGTCGCCAACCCAGTTGGGCTGGGGAGGAGCAAAATATGGCTCCGCCACGATCGCAACACTAATGCCCCACTCCGCCATATGCTGCAGGAGTAAATCCTGAGCTCGGGCGGAGTGGTTCAGATTAGCCTGCAGCACTTCCCAAATAATTGGTATTGGTTGTGCTGGCATTAGTGTTGTTCCATATTTTGCTCCTCACTGTTTGGTCGCGACGCCCTGTTCTGGGGGGCCTCCTGTGGATTGACAGCTACACTGGACCTGGCGGTGGCGGTGGTAGCCATTTTCCCTCTTGTGTGTGGGGGGGTGCACGAGGGTCCCCCCATCACATGTCCGGCCGACAGTTTCGCGTGGTGGCAAACGGCGCACCACGGTTTCTCCGCCTCGCATTCCCGCGTTGTGTGGCCCGCCTTGCCACATCGGTAGCATAGGCCGGTCCTATCCACCGGCGAGGGACAGAGTGCACGGGTGTGCCCAGTCCCCATGCACCTGTAACACCTCATCGGCAGAGGGTCCAGGGCCTCTACTCGGGCCGACGTCCACCCAACGAGCAGCCTCCCCGCGGCTATTACGGCATTGGCTGCCTCCACCGGGCACACGGCGATCACAGATCCGGTCTGGTTTTGGGCCAGGCGGATTTTGCCCATCCGGATCTGCCCCTGCGGGCAAGCCCCCTTTTCTGCGATCGCCGCCCGGACGGCCTCCGGGGACACCGTTTCGTCGAACCCGGATATCCGGATGTCGGCCGTCTTGAAGGGGCGGTGGACGTCAGCCACATTCCCGACTATGCTCCGCAGTTTTTCGGCGAGGTTATCAGCCAGTCTTCCGCTGTCTGCCCCTGGGACCTCAATGAGGCGAGCACCGGCCGCTGTACTCCTCACTTGGACCGTCTCGAGGCCCAGCTCTGCCAACTTGATGGTGGTGGCCATGCCCATCACCGTCTTGTAGTCCGCGTCGGCCCCTTCTTTGAGGGTTATTACAACCGCCGCGGACTTAGGTGCGGTAAACACCTTCGGCTTCGGGGGTGGGGTCGCTTTCAGAGCCGGGGCAACCTTTGCCTGGGTTTGGGTGGGCTTTTTCTTGCCCTTCCTTACTACTTGCGACCACGTGCTTTGATCCGGACCATCAGGCTGGGGTTGGGCCACTTCCTTGGTTGGTGCCGGGCTCTTCCCGGCTGGACGCGGCGGCGGCGGACGCGGCGGCCGAGGTTTAGCCGGAGTCGGCAGTGGTCCCAGTGCCGGTTGGGCCTTATCCGCGCGTGGCGCCTTTGTGGCCTTCGTCACAGCCTGGTTGGCCATGGGTGCTGCCGCAGTCTTTTTGTCCCCGGCCAATGGAGGGCGGAGGATGGGCTCCGCCGGGAGTCTGCGCTCCAGCTCTCCGATGCGGACGTTGACCATGTCGCCTATGGACACGAACAGGTCCCTCTTAAGGTCCTCAAGGAGGTCCGCCAGGTTCGTGTCCTGGGCGACTTTTGGTGCCTTGGCCCGCACCTCCCGTTCGGAGAAGGCGGTCTGGAGCGCTTTCGCCTCCAACTGCAGGTCCGCAATATGCTTGCGCATCCTTTTGTTGTCCAGTCTCAGTTTGCGGATCTGTTCCGCTTCCGCAGTGGTCCTCATTAGGTCGGCAACCTCAAGGATCTCGAGGCAGGCGTCCTTCATGCGGCCTTGCACATCTCCCTTGAGGTTGCTCGACCGTTGCACCTCAGCTAGCACGGTCTGGGCGCACCTCTGCAGAGCCTCAGTGCAGTCCTCCGACGCTACGCTGGGTACACCCAGCACTGGGCTTCTCTCCCTCGACGTGCTCTTCCGTGCCCGGTCCGATCGCAGAGTGCGGTCAGGGGGATCCAGCATGTAAGCCGAAGCTCTGTCCGCCTCCCTTTCGAATTCCTCAAACTCCGCCGCCTTGAGCTTCGCCTTGGCCGCGCTAAGCCCTGCGTAAGCTCCCTTCGACGCCAGGTGGCGACCTCGGTGGCTAGAGCCGACTTTGGCCCCTCTGCCATGTCCCAGCTCGTCATTGTCACTGTCGGAGCTGACGAGGTTCCTGGTCCTCTTCAGCCCCGAAGTCGCCTCCTGCTCCACATCCTGAGCCACCTCCATGTCGGACGCTGAGTCCATCACGTCTTCCTCGGACTCCTCTGGGTCAGGAGACCCGATTTTAAGCGAGACGCTCTCCCCCCCCTTTCCCCCCCTTTTCCCCCCTAAGGTGGACCCCTCGGCACTACGCCTGGCCTCCGTGCTACCGCGTTCCGCACTAGACCTAGCAGGAGCCTCAATGGTTCTGTACCTCAGGACCAGCTTTTTCCCCCCTCCCCCGTCTTCGTCCGGGGCTGAATCCCCCATTTTCCAAAGTTTCCCCCCTTTTTGGCAGTGACCACTGGTCAAAACCCACTCCCAACCGCTTGAAAACGGAGGAAAAACCGTTTCCCCCGAAAAACGGTCAAGGGTGAGTCGTACCAAAATTACAAACTTATGAAAAACTTCGGCGTTTTTGAAGTTTTCCACTTCCCCTAACACTCTAAAAATACGTTTGAGGTGTCTATGGGTAGCCCTCAACACCCCCTACGCAATACCCAAAACCAAAACTCTAAGACTCTAATAGTTCAGACGCTACAATTTTGAAAAAAAGAAAACAAAGTTAATAAAAAGTTCGCAGCGCCTGATGAAAAATAATAGTAAACAGAAAATTTAAAATATCTCTAGAACAGAAGGTTCTAAAAATATGTAGCCAAAACAGGTCGATAGAAGATCGACGGAAGAAATTTACAAGTGAAAAAACAGTGAAAAAAGTGAAAAGAAAAGAAAGATACAATTTTTACAAGATTTTTTACACAAGTTTCAAAACTCCGCGGTTTAAAAAACGCCCGCCGTAAAAGCTGAATAACTTTGGAACGGGATGTCCAAAAATTACCAACTAAACGGCGACGGATAGTAAACGCGGAGTAGAAATTTATGCAAAAAAGAAAAACACAGAAAACTGAACCAAAAAGAAGAAATGAATTTAATAAGTGACAAAAATAAACGCTCACAAAAAGTTCGTTAAGCCAAAATCGAAAAAACCAAAAAAGAAAGCCAAGTCGCGAGTTTTTCGTAGAAAGCAAGTCCGTAAATGATAGCAAAAATTCGTCTCTATATATACTCCAAATTTCACTACAATCGTCACGTAAACACCCTTTCAACCTAACCTAACCTTTTTTTTTTTTTTTTTTTTTTTTCCCAGGAAAAATCTTCGGAAGATCCCACCGCGCCACGGGGGGGCGTGGTGGGTATGTTGGATTCCTACCAACTAAAAAACCTGGGGTGTCCTTCGCGCTGCCTACGGGTGGAGCCACGGGAACGCTTTCGCACACTACCGCGACTCCACCGGCAGCTATCCGGTGCTTCCGGACTCGACTTGGGGGTTAATGGAGCCCCTTTCCACTATCAAGGGCGTGTCCAGACACCCGACACGCCCTCCAACTCGAGGACCACCTTTAATGGGTGACAGACGTCCCCGTGACTGTCATCCGGAGGTCCTCACTACGGAGGCAGACGGCGATCATGCGCGAGCCGTCTGCGCCCAATCCGTCTGCGGCGCTGTTGGACAGCCGCTTCATCGGCCTCCCGGGCCCGTTCCGCCGCCTCCTTTTGCCGCAACACCTCCTCGCAAAAGGAGAGCATGGCCTGCCACGACCCACTGCTGCTAATCATATGGATTACCACAGTGGGCAGTGACAGGTCATGCCCCACTACAGCCGTCAGGATGACCCGCTGTTGGGCCCAAGCTGGACACACCTCTAACGTGTGCTGCGCCGTATCCTCGGCGCAGCCACACTCATGGCACTCCGGAGTTGGCTCTCTTCCGGCAATTCGGTGCAGGTACCGCCCGAAGCAGCCGTGCCCCGAGAGTACCTGCACGAGCCGGAATGTGAGCATCCCGTGCTCTCGGTCAAGCCACCGTGATAGGATTGGCCTGATTGCCTCCACCGTGCGGACGCCTGCGCTTGGTTGCGCCAGCCTCGCCTCCCATTCCGCGATCGCCTCACGGCGAAACTCGTCGCGCTTAGCGTCGACCTCCCTAGGTGCTGGCCAGAAATCGCGACCTCGCGCCTCCTCGCGCCAGAAGAAGACTGACGCAAGGGCTCTCGCGTCTAGGTCCCAGGGTAGGAACCCGGCCAGCACACATGCTGCCTCCGCCGAGATCGTCCGATAGCCTCGTATCGCCCTAATGGCCATCACCCGCTGCGATTGAAGCAGTTTGGCGATGTTCTGCCTATTAAGGGCGTCGGCCCACACTGGGGCTCCGTACAAGGCCATCGAACGTACGACCTCGGTGTACAGCCGTCGGCAGGATGCTTTCGGCCCTCTTAAGTTCGGGAGTATTCGTCCCAGGGCAGCAGCTGTTCCTAGCAGTTTGGGCGCTAGTTGCTGGAAGTGCGCCTGAAAGTTCCAGCGGCTGTCGAGGACGATGCCTAGGTAGCGCATCGTCGACTCGACAGCTATCCGGACTCCTCCCACCATGACATGGGCACCGGCTGGGGGCGCTTTGCGAGGGCCGTGGAAACAGATGGCCTCGGACTTGTTCAAAGCCACCTCCAAGCCTAAACGCCTTATACGAGCCACAACGTGAGCGACTCCTGCAGTTGCCAGTATTGCAGCGTCCCTAAACGTGGCCGCCCGCGCTGTCACGAGTGTGTCATCAGCGTAACAGGTGAGCGTTACCCCTTGTAGACTTGTTCCTCTCAGTACCCAGTCGTATCCGATGTTCCACAGGAGTGGTCCTAATACCGACCCCTGTGGAACACCGCACACCATTTCCCGGTGAATCCACTCATGTCGCCCGGGGAAGGCCACAAACCTCTCGGAGAGGTAGGACTCCACTATCCGTCTAAGATGGTGAGGCACATGGTGAAGCAGGAGTCCTTCCCTTATGCTGCTCCAAGGGAGGGTGTTAAAGGCGTTGGCGATGTCAAGTGACACCGCCAGGACGACCTCCCCCCGAGACGTAGCCTCCTCCGCCAGCTGTTTCACACGCAGGATTGCGTGGACTGTGGAACGACCGCTGCGAAATCCATACTGGCAATTAGCTAGGTCGGGTCCCTCCCCAGCCAAGTGCTTGATGAGACGGCTTGCTATGATCCGCTCAAAGAGCTTGCCTATCTCATCCAGCAACACGATAGGGCGGTATGCCGAAGGAGAATCTGCCGGGCGCCCTTCCTTTTGAAGCAACACCAATTTGCCTTTTTTCCAGGTATTGGGAAAACGACCTTGTTCCAGACAGGAGCTGAAAAGATGCCTGACTCTTGGCTCCAGCGCCTCCATAGCCAGACACCATGCCCGACCAGGGATACCATCCAGCCCGGGGGCTGTGTTTTTAGCCCGGAGGCGCTGGACCGCAGCTACCATCTCGCCATCCGTGACTGGAGGTACTTCCACCTCCTCCTCCTCCTGTTGCCGCTCAACTGCTCCTGGCGGCACGATCGTTGGCGGGTCATGTTGCGCTCTATGTGGGAACAGAGTTACAACCACTGTGTCTAGGAGTTGAGGCTGGAGGCTTTGCGTTAGTGGGGGGGCCCACGGTCGAAGCTTTTGCCTCACCAGCTTGTACGGCCGCCCCCATGGATCGCTGTTGAGAGTCTCCAGGAACTCCTGACTAGCCTGATCTTTGGCCTTACCGATGGCAGCTGAAAGCGCCACCTTCGTGTTTTTGTACCGTGTGTACAGATCCGCTTCCGCTGCTTCATCTCGTTGGCGGCGCCGTCTTTGACGTGTGTATTGGCGTCTAGTGGCGACGCACTCGTCGCGTAACTGCGCTAGTTCCGGAGACCACCAATACACACAGCGCTTGGGGGGTCCAGCCTTGACCCGGGGCATCGCTGCATCACATACCTCGGTCATGCAGTCCCTAAGCCAGTGAGCTTCTGCCTCTACGTCTACTGGTCCCTCCCGTATAGGTGCCCATACCTTCACCATTGCCGCCAGCTCCAGTGTTTCCCGGTCGAGATTTTTGAGCGACCAACGTGGACCGTTTTGGGATGCGTTCCGCCCACCAGGGTTATATGAAGCCGTTGGCAGCGCAGAAACATCAAACCGAATGTATCGGTGGTCCGACAGTGTTTCTACGCCCACCATTACTTCCCAGCCCTGGACACGGCTGGCCAGATTTGAGCAGGCAAACGTGACGTCTACTATTGAGCCACCTTGCCGCCGCACGCACGTGTCTGACGTCCCCCTATTAACGACCACCAGGTGGGAGGTTACCGTCCATTCGAGCAAAGCTTGGCCCCGTGGGTCGGTCGCCGGGCATCCCCACACTACGGACTTGGCATTGAAATCACCGGCAACAATGATAGGCCTAGGATGCAGCTGACTTACCAACGCGCTTAATCTGACGAGAAACTGCTCGAAATCGGCTAAGGTTTTGTTAGGAGAAAAATACACGCCTACCAGTGCCAGCTCTCCACAGGTAGCTGCGACGCAGCCGTGGCCCTTTATAACGTTTTCAAAAGGACTGGAGCCGGCAGCGCTCCGCGTCACAAGGGCCACTGTGCCGTCAAGGTCCCCAGCCCACTCAACCCGAGAAGGGATGGAATATGGCTCTGACACCACCGTTATATGGATCAACCACTCTGCCATGCTCTGGACCAGAAGATCCTGAGCCCTGGCACAGTGGTTGAGGTTCCCCTGTAGGAATCTTATGGCCGCCATTAATCTACGGCCATTTGACTAACCTCCTCGGTCACGTCTACCTCATTGGTAGGCGGCTGTACTGGCTGTGAGGGGGCATGAGATCCATCAGCAGCTGTCGTCCTCTTCTTATTGCTGGAGACCTTGGGTGCAACACACGCTTTGCTCCCCATCGTGTGGCCCGCCGGCTTACCCATGGCCGCACACTTTGCGCAATGTTGTGCAGCTGAGCACTGGGCCGCCTTGTGACCAGGTTTGCTACACCGGAAGCATAGCTCGCTTCGGTCTTCCTCTGACTGGCAATTGGCCCGAACATGCCCGATCTCTCGACAGCGAAAGCATTGTAGCGGCCGCCTCTCCAGTAGCCTGACTTGTGCGGAGACCCAGCCAACCAGAAGGCTCCCAGACTCTGTTATCTTCTTTGCCGCTGGGATAGGACAGCGCACCCATACTGTGCCAAGGCCTGTGAGCCCTTGGCGTATATTTCCAGCTTTTACGCAATCTGGCGAACATCCTCCCGAGGCCGCCACAGCGGCCACTACCTCTTCAGCTGTCACTGAGTCGTCTAGGCCCGAAATGCGAATCTCCGCGGTTTTTGTGGGCCTAGACACTCGCACGTCCTCCTGCTTCAACTGCTCTTTAATGGCAGCAGCCAGCTTGTCAGCCTTATCGCCGCTGGTGGCTCCTGGTATTACCATGATACAGGCCCCAGTGGCTGCTCGCTTAAACCGTAGGCCAGGAATGTCAAGATCTTTTAATTGGACCTTGGTCTTCGCCTCCGCAATCAGCTTTTTAAAAGTGACACCCCTCTCTTCGGCACCCGGCTGTAGGGTCAGCACTACAGCCTCTGACCGTGGGGCACGAAGTTTGCGGGCATCCTTGACCCGCTTCGGCTGTTGCTGCGGCTGCAGAGCACTTTTGGCTGCAGCAGCCTTGGCAGCTTTTCTTTTGCTGCTCCGGCTAACAACTTGGGTCCAAGTCTCAGTGATGGACTTGGGTATCGTTGGCGGTGGTTCAGTCGTGACATCGCCCTGAGCAGTCCCTTTCTTTTTCTTCTGCTGTTTCTTGCCTCCTATCTGGGCACCTGTGGCTGTGGGAGGTGCCACGTTAGCAGATGGTACTGCTGCCGGTGAATTATCCTCCTGTTTTTTACTTCGTTTCTTCCTGTCAGCGGCTAGTTGGGGCCGCAAGTTTTTTGCGGGCAATAGCCGCCCTTCTACCTCTAGCGCTTCGAACCGGGCATTCATCAGCGCTATAATTGTTTCCCGGTCGGAAGACGGCGCCACATGCTCCGCATGGGGAAGCAAACTCGTCTGAACCTGTGAGGGTGCCCTTGGCACACTTCTCATTTCGGTCTTGAGGCGGGTCAGCTCCATCCTGATGTCGGCAAGCTCCGCTTGTAACCGTGTATTGCACGCTGACATGTCGGCCATTTCCGATTGCAGGCGGCTATTAGTCGCCTGCAGTAGCCGGGTCTCCTCCGATGTTGTGCGTGCGCTCAGGCTCTCAACTGCCACTGTTATAGCTGCCGCTGCCTCCTTGAGTGCACGCACAAAGGTGCCCTTTAAGTGACCTGACTTTAGGGCCACGTCTTTAATAATGGCCACTTGGTCTGCTACCGACTTGTTTAGGTCAGTAACAGATTTGTTGGCGTCTTCGCTGGCGGATGAAGACTCGGAGAGACGAGTCTCTCTGAATTTCCGAGCCAAAGCGGAGCTGTTAGCAATCGCCAACTCCGCCTCTAATTTTAGGGCTTCCCTTTTGGCCTCATTGAGAGCCCTCTGCGTCGCTGCTAGACCTGCATACTCCGCCGATGTGGGAGGGCAGCCTCTGCCTCGTTTTGGCTCCACCTCCTCCTCTGCCCCGCTATCCGCTGACAAGAAGTCAGCTTCCTCAAGGCAGACACGTTTCGGGCCCTTCTCAGCCCAAAGCCGACCGCCTGATCCTCTGGGTCCAGGTGATCTGGACGCCGATCTGGACCTATTGACCCTCTCAGTTTCCCGGGTGGTGTTTGCCTCCTCGTTCCTCGCCTCTCTCTGGCCCTCGAGATACTTCTCCACGGTTCCGCGCTCGAGCAACACCGTAAGGTGTCGTTGAGCGGTTAGGTCCTTGGAGGTGCCCGCGTCTCCTACCTCGCGAGCCTCCCCACGCCCCACCGCCATCCCAGACCGCACGAAACGGCCTTGGCGGTCGCGTGCTGGGATGCCGACCGTTTCGGTGGAGTTCTGGTCAATTCGTGGAGCCGAGAAGCCCACGGCTTGATCGACTCCACCCCCTCTCGTCGGGGACCGCGCCAGGGATATGCGAGGGCGGAAGATCTCCTCCTCAGCCGTTACGTCCAGGTTTACGTCTTCCGCGCCAGGGTTGTTGGCTTCGGCGCGCGCCATCAGGGCGCCCGCTTCCACCGCCGTGTCAACAAAATCCGATCGTTGTGCATGTTCAGGTCCTTGTCCGTTATCCTTTTTCAAATTTATAATTTTGATCCCACGAGTATGGGGGAAAAGCAGTCCACCCAGGCAGTGCCCCCTGTACCTGGGTAACCCTAATACCACTGGGAGGGCGGGCAGTCTCCCATGGTTGGCCACTAGCGGCTGGACTACCCTCCAGCCACTCTCAGAGGGTGAAAACAGGCACGGGCCCCGGCACACCCAGACCGGGCAAGACCCCCCCGCCCAGACACAAGCCCACCCAAGTAGAACCCTCGCTGTGCCCAGGATCTGTGCAACCTCCAGGACAACGATTCCCCCACTCCCCCGACACTGATCCCGAACTAGGGAGATTATACGCGCCCTCCATTTGCTCATGAAATGGGAGGACGCAATCTACCCCAGTTCAAAGAGCAGTGCCTGGCGGGTGGAAGGTTCGCCGGTCCAGAGGCTGCTCACATCCGCAGCACACGAGGGGCCACTCGGGCAGACTCTAGTGTCAGGGCGGACGAACCCCGCCCAGGCTGCGCGCGCAAAAAGCCCGGTCCTGTTGACCCCCTCCGTCGAGTTTCCCGACGCCATGTACCGCAGCGTCGGGAATTGGGGATTTTTTATAGAGGTTTTCTCCTCGCGGTCCGGCCAATGAAGGCAAGACCCCCGTTCCCGTTCCAAGCCGCGAGACGTGACCACGACACTCGAAACGGGGTTACGGGTCCGGCGGTGGCGCGGGCAGGATAAGCCCCCCAACGCCTGCCCGACGGCATGGTTAGTGCTCGCCAGGCCCGCCCTCCCTTGGTTCCTCCACTGCGCCCTCTGCTACTCAGAGGGACGCGCGGAGAACCCTCCCGGGGACAAAAGTCCCACGGCTCCTCCTCCGACCTCGTCCACTGCGCCCTCTGCTACTCAGAGGGACGCGCGGAGAGTCCCTCCGGGGCCGAAGCCTCCCTGCGCAACTGGGCGCACTCCTCCTGTGCCGCTCTTTGTCTGGCCCCTCCCCCCTCGCCTTTCCGGTATGGGTAGCCCTGTCCGGTATAGCCTCGGGGATCACAGGAGCACGCAAGCCCCCCCACCACGGCAAGGTGGCAGCACGTCGGGGGGGAACCTAACCTAACCTAACCTAACCTAACCTAACCTAACCTAACCTAACCTAACCTAACCTAACCTAACCTAACCTAACCTAACCTAACCTAACCTAACCTAACCTAACCTAACCTAACCTAACCTAACCTAACCTAACCTAACCTAACCTAACCTAACCTAACCTAACCTAACCTTTTTTTTTTTTTTTTTTTTTTGACGGTGTGGAAATGCTTTACGCATACCCCCCGAGGCTAGGGAAGCCAAGGTGGGGGGTTATGTGGGACTCACCCCTCATAAGGAGGGGCATACCCACTAAAACCACACCGGCGATTCTCCGCACTGCCGTTTGTGGGGGCGCTATGGGGTCGCGGACATTCTACCACGGCGCCCCCCGGCTGCCCTGGCTGCCGCCAGGGCTCCCGCGCCAAAGGAGGGAGGGATCGGAAAACGCTACGATCCCTCCCCCAGACGTGTGGAGTCTATGTCGTGGGCCCCTCACCCACGGACTCCACTAGGGGTTTTGGCGGGCAGCGTACCGTGCCCGCCTCCGCCCCAAACGTCTACGCCGGAACGGGAGCGCATCTTCCCTTTCTTCGCGCTCCCGCTCCGAGGCCTCCTTCTGTGCGATAATTGACTCACAGAAGGAGGCCACCGCCTCCCACGATCTCTCGCTCCCCAGCATAGCCGCCACGACGCTGTGGAGCGAGAGATCCCCCACTCCGAGAGCGCACACCAGAGTGCGGCGCTCACCGTCCCAGCGATTGCACACCTCAAGGGTGTGCTGGGCGGTGTCGTCCGGGTCGCCGCACTCGTGGCACATCGGGCTGGCCTCCCTCCCAATTCGGTGCAGGTAATGACCGAAGCACCCGTGTCCAGTCATTACCTGCGCCAGCCTAAACCCGATGATGCCGTGCGCCCTCTCTAACCATCCGGGGAATGACGGGAGGAGTGCCCCTATGGTGCGGACTCCATAGGGGGACCCCTCCAGTTCCTCTCTCCATCGGTCCCTCACCCTGCGCAGTGCCTGGCGGCGCTCCTCCCTCAATTCTTCGGGAGCGGGGAACTCATTTTGCGCCCTGCGCCTCTCCCGCTCCCTGTGCGCCTCTGCGAGCACCTGGGCATCCATCTCCCAGGGCGTGGTGCCCGCTAAGGCGCACGCCGCCGCCCACGACACTGTGCAGTATCCCCGGATGATTCGCGTGGCGACCACCCTTTGCGGGGCCCGGAGGCGGGCCTTGTTGGTGGCACTGAGCCGATCGGCCCAGATCGGCGCACCATACACGGCCATACTCCGGGCCACCCCCGCGTATAGCTTGCGGCACGCCACGTTCGGACCCCCCACGTTGGGCAGCAGTCTTCCCAGGGCCGACGCCGCCGCCACTATTCGGGGAGCAAGCCGGCGGAAATGCTCCCCGAAATCCCACCTGCGGTCCAGGTGAATGCCCAGGTATTTTATGCTGGCCTTCACCTGGACCGCTTCTCCGCCTACTGGTATTGCTAGCGCCGCCGGCGGGCGCCAGCCCCTTCCTCCGAAGAGAATTGCGTCTGTTTTGGGCAGCGCCACCCTCAGCCCCAGCAGTCCGATCCTCGTGACCATAAGGTCTGCCGCGACCGCCGCCCTCCGCAGAGCCTCCTCTAGCTCCGCTCCCCGGATAGCCACCATCGTGTCATCTGCGTAGCAGATGACAGTCATCCGGGGGAGCAGGACCCCTCTAATGGCCCAGTCGAAACCGACATTCCACAAGAGGGGTCCAAGCACGGAGCCTTGAGGGACTCCGCAGGCCATCTCCCTTTCGTGGCGCTGCCCGTCCTGTCCCATATAGAGCACTACCCTTTGTGAGAGGTAGTGCTCTAATGTCCGCCTCAGATAGGGAGGCACTCCATGGTAGCGGAGTGCCTCCATTATCACCGCGTACGGGAGGGAGCCGAACGCATTGGCGATGTCGAGAGACACCGCCACAACTCCCTCCCCCCGCTCCGCAGCATAGCCACAGAATGACCGTAGGGCTCCCAACGCCCCCATCGTCGACCGCCCCGTTCGGAAGCCGAACTGGCGGTCCGACACGTTCGGCCCTGTGCTCTCAAGATGTTGGACGATCCGGGAAGCGATGATGCGTTCGAACATCTTCCCGGATTCGTCCAACAGCACAATGGGCCTCCACCCCGAAGGGGAGTCCGCCGGCCTGTTATCCTTTCGGAGGAGGCATAGCCTCCCCTCCTTCCAGCACCTCGGAAACCGCCCTGCCTCCAGACAATCGTCGAAGAGGTCTTTCAGGCGGTCTCCGAGGTGTTTCAGTGCCACCGGCAAGATGCGGCCAGGTACGCCGTCCGGACCAGGGGCCTTTTTACATCCCCGCAGCCGGTGGATGGCGAACCCCAGCTCGCCGTCCGTCACCGGGGGGACCGCTTCCGGTTCCGGCGGCTCCTCCGCGGGGGCCACCATGCGGGGCGGGACAAAGTCCGGCGCTGCCGGGAAAAGACCCTCAACCACCCTGCCGAGGAGTTCCGGCTCCAGGGAATCCATGCCGGGGGCGTGGCGCATTTTGTTGCGTACCACCTTGTATGGACGCCCCCATGGATCCCTGTCCAACGTCGCCAGGAACTCCTCATAGGCTGAGTCTTTGGCCTTAGCGATGGCCGCCGACAGCGCCTCCTTCGCCTGCCGGAGGGCCTCATGAAGGAGCCCCTCCTCCTCCACCGTGTGTTGCCTTCGCCGCCTGCACCGAGTGTAGGCCCGTCTGGCCGCGTTACAGGTGAGACGGAGGGCCGCAACCTCCCCCGTCCACCAGTAGACTCGGTTCTTTGCAGGCGGCCGCCCCACTCTACGCATGGCGGCGTCACACACCGAGGTGAGTGACGCCCGGAATTGCGCAGCCCTCTCCTCAACATCCGCGGTCCGGTCTGGTGGTGGTGCTCGCCAAACCTCGACCATCGCCGTCTCCTCGGCCATGTCTCGGTCCAAGGTGGCGAGGCTCCACCTGGGGAACTGAGCACGTCTCGCTGGTACTGTAGGGCCCTGCGCCGGAGCTGCCATCGACTTGGAGACCCTCATCCGAATGTACCTGTGGTCGGAGAGGGTCTCCGTGTCCACCAGGACCCGCCAATCGGACGTCCTGTCCGCAATCGCAGGGGAGGCGAAAGTGATGTCCACTATAGACCCCCCCTGCCGGCGGACACAGGTGTGCTCCGTTCCCCGGTTAACCACCACCAGTCCGGACCGCACCATCCATTCCCAGAGGGCCTGGCCCCTGGGATCTGTGGCCGGGGAACCCCACGCTCTACATTTGGCGTTGAGGTCCCCCATCATCAGCACCGGTGCCGGCGCCGCTCGTGCGACCACCCCCGTGAGCCTGCCGAGGTATCGCTCAAACTCTACCAGCGGCCTGTTAGGGGAGAAGTACCCCGCCACGAGTACAATGTCTCCCCATTTGGCCGCTGCGTATCCGGAGCCGCTCTCGGTTTTTGCAAGAGGGGGGTGGTTTCCGATGGTCGGGGCCACCATCGCCACCAGTCCGTCCGCGTCGCCAACCCAGTTGGGCTGGGGAGGAGCAAAATATGGCTCCGCCACGATCGCAACACTAATGCCCCACTCCGCCATATGCTGCAGGAGTAAATCCTGAGCTCGGGCGGAGTGGTTCAGATTAGCCTGCAGCACGTCCCAAATTATAGGTATTGGTTGTGCTGGCATTAGTGTTCTTCCATATTTTGCTCCTCACTGTTTTGTTGCGACGCCCTGTTCTGGGGGGCCTCCTGTGGTTTGACAGCTACGTTGGACCTGGCGGTGGCGGTGGCAGCCATTCTCCCTCTTGTGAGTGGGGGGGTGCACGAGGGTCCCCCCATCACGTGTCCGGCTGGCAGTTTGGCGTGGTGGCACACGGCACACCACGCTTTCTCCGCCTCACAATCCTGCGATGTGTGGCCTGATTTACCACACCGGTGGCACAGGCCGCTCCTATCCACCGGAGAGGGACAGAGTGCACGGGTGTGACCAGTCCCCATGCACCTGTAGCACCTCATCGGTAGAGGGTCCAGGGCTTCCACTCGAGCTGACGTCCACCCAACCAGGAGCCGCCCAGCAGCCACCACAGCGTTAGCCGCCGCTACCGGGCACACTGCGATGACTGAGCCGGTCTTATTGGGAGCCAGGCGGATCCTGCCCATCCGAATCTGGTTCAGCGAGCAGGCCCCCTTTTCGGCTATAGCCGACTGGACGGCTTCCGGGGACACCGTCTCGTCGAATCCAGAGATTCGGATGTCCGCCGTTTTGAACGGCCGATGGACGTCAGCCACGTCACCAACAAGACTCCTCAGCTTGTCAGCCAGGTTATCGGCCATTGGCCCACTGTCTGCTCCCGGGACCTCGATGAGGCGAGCACCGGCCGCCGTGCTCCTGACCTTCACGCTCACGAGGCCCAGCTCCGCCAGTTTGATGGTGGTGGCCTTCCCCATTACTGTCTTGTAGTCAGTCTTCGCTCCTTCCTTGAGGGTCACCACCACCGCAGCGGAATTGGGAGCGGTGAACGCCTTCGACTTCGGGGGAGAGGTCACTTTCGGGGCCGGGGCAACCTTTGCCTGCGTTTGAGTGGACTTCTTGCCCTTCCTCACGACTTGCGACCACGTGCTTGGAGTCGGAGCATCAGGCGGGGTTTGGACCACTTCTTTGGTTGGGACCGGGTTCTTCCCGGCCATACGCGGTGGCGGCGGACGCGGCGGCCGAGGTTTAGCCGGGGTCGGCAATGGTGCCGGTGCCGGTTGGGCCTTATCCGCGCGTGGCGCCTTTGTGGCCTTGACAGCCTGGTTGGCCGTGGGTGCCGCCGCAGCTTTTTTGTCAGCAGCCAGTGGAGGGCGGAGGATGGGCTCCGCCGGGAGTCTGCGTTCCAACTCTCCGATGCGGACGTTGACCATGTCGCCTATGGACACGAATAGGTCCCGCTTCAGATCTTCTAACAGATCCGCTAGGTTCGCGTCCTGGGCGACTTCTCCCCGCACCGGATGGGGTTGGATTTCCCGCTCGGAGAAGGCTGTTTGGAGAGCCTTTGCCTCTATTCGCAGATCTGCTATGTGCTGACGCATGAGCTTGTTCTCTGCCTTCAGCTTCCTTATATCCTCCGCCTCCTTGGAGGTCTTTAAGATGTCGGCAACCTCAAGGATTTCTTGGCAGGCCGCTTTCATTCGGCCGTGCACATCCCCCTTGATGTTTGTCGACTTCTGTACCTCCGTAAGCATTGCCTTCGCGCACCTCTGTAGGGCCTCTGAGCAGCCTTCGGACAGTTTATCAGGGCCTCCGAGAACGGGGCTGCGCTCCCTTGCGCTGTCCTTCCCCTTCCCCTTCCGCTCCGATCGCAAAGTGCGGGCTGGGGGATCCAGCAGGTATGCCGAAGCTCCATCCGCCTCCCTCTCGAATTCGGCGAACTCCAGCACCCTGAGTTTCGCCTTGGCCGCACTTAATCCGGCATAGGCTCCCTTCGCCCTTGAGCTGCGACCTCTAAGGTTGGAGCTAACCTTGGCTCCTTTGCTGCAGGCCGACTCCTCATCGTCTCCCTCGGAGCTTTCGGGACTCCTGGGTCTCTTGAGACCCTTATCCTCCTCCTGCCCGACTTCCATATCGGAGACAACCACATCACCTTCTCCATCGGACTTTTCCGAATCGGAAGAGTCACCTTCTCTAGGAGCAGATTTCCCCCCCTTTCCGGTTTTCCCCCCCCTTTTAACCCCTTGAGGGTCGCTTGCCCTTTGGGGCGCTTCCCCCTTTAGGCCACCCACTCCTATAGCCCTATAACGAAGGGTCATCTTTTTCGAGGGTTTTTGGCCCTCCTCGCCCTTCCCCCCCCCCCCCAGAATCGTCCAGGGATGGATCTCCCATCCTCAGTCTTCCCTGCAACTTCCCCAATCAACTTCCAGAAAGTTACAGAAAATTCTGGTCAAGTGCGAGACGTGCGACTTTTTACAAAGTTACGAAAATCGCAACGTTTGGCACCCGGCCTTCCCCCCTATGGGGTCTAAAATTATGTGAAGGATGTCAATAGGTAGGGCAGACAGCCCCCCACACAGCCCCACCAAAAAACAACACGAACACGCAACAGATCAGGCACACAGAATTTTGAAAAAATTTACAAAGTTAAAAAAGGTAGTAGTTGTGCCTGATGAAAAGTAATAGCAACTAGATACAAATAAGATATCTCCAGAACAGAAGGTCCTAGAGATATGAAATAAAAACAAAAAGAAGGAACAGATAAAAGGCAAATTAATAAGATGAAGAGAAAGAAATTTTGAAAAGAAAAAAAGAAAGTTACAAGAGTTTGAAACTTTTTGTAGCAAATCTCAAAACTCCCCGGCACTTAAACCCAAAATTACGTTTTGTTCAATAACTTTTGGACCAAACGTCCAAAAATTACGGAACAAAAAGCAACAGGAAGAAAGCGCAGAGAAGAAATTTACTACACAAAGAACAACACGAAAAGACGAAAAACAAAGAAGATACGAATTAAACAAGAGTCCGAAAATTAAACGCTAACAAAGTTCAAAAAGCCAAAATCGAAAAATCCAAAAACGAAAGCCAAGTCGCGAGTTATTTGCAGAAATCAGGTCCGTATATGATAGCGAAAATTATTTCCTACTTACACTCCAAATCTCAACAAATTACCTACAAAAGCACCCTTTCAAATTCCTCAACCTAACCTAACCTAACCTAACCTAACCTAACCTAACCTAACCTAACCTAACCTAACCTAACCTAACCTAACCTAACCTTTTTTTTTTTTTTTTTTTTTTTTTTTTCGGAGTGGGAATGCCTTTACGCATACCCCCCGGCTTAGGGAAGCCATTGGGGGGTTATGTGGGACTCCTCCTTCTGGCCCCTCTTAAAGGAAGAGGGGGAGAAGGAGACTACCCACTAAACCCACTCCGGTGTACCCTCGCTGCCGTTAGGGGGGTGTCATGGGGTCGCGAGCATTCTACCACGACACCCCCCGGCTGCTCCGGCAATTTGCCGGAGTTCCCTCGCGAGAGTAGGACCGAAGGGCCCCTGACCCACTGGTCCTACTGGGGGAGAAGGCGGGCGGCGTACTGCCTGCGCCTTCTCCCCAACCGTCTGCGTCGGATCGGGAGCGCGTCTGCTCTTTCCTCGCGCTCCCGCTCCGAGGCTTCCTTCTGCGACATGACTTCTTCGCAGAAGGTGGCCACAGCCTCCCATTTCCTCTCGCTGCCGAGCATGGCTGCCACGACGCTATGCAGCGAGAGGTCCACCACTCCTATGGCGGCCATCATGGCCCGGCGCTTTTCAGCCCAGCGACAGCACACCGCGAAGGTGTGTTCGGCTGTGTCGTCGGGCTCCCCACACTCATGGCAGGCCGGGCTAGGCTCCCTCCCTATCTTGTGCAGGTAATGACCGAAGCAGCCATGCCCGGTCATTACCTGCGCCAGCCTATACCCCACTCGGCCATGCCCCCTCTCGAGCCAGCTGGAGAAGGACGGGAGGAGTGCCCCTATGGTGCGGATTCCATAGGGGGAGTCCTCCAGGTCCCTTTTCCAGCGGTCCCTCATCCGTCTTTCCGCCATGCGGCGGGCTGCCGTCGCCTCCTCGGGAGCGGGGAGCTCATTGAGGGCCCTGTTCCTCACCCTCTCTCTGTGTGCCTCGGCCAGTCTTTGGGCGTCCATCTCCCATGGCGGAGTCCCGGCCAAGGCACACGCTGCCGCCCACGCCACCGTTACATAGGCCCTTATAATCCGAATGGCCACGACTCTTTGTGGCCTACGTAGTAGGGCCCTGTTCGCCGCCCCCAGTCGGTCCGCCCATATTGGGGCCCCGTAAAGGGCCATACTACGGGCCACACCCGCATATAGGCGGCGGCACGCTTCAGACGGTCCTCCCACGTTAGGCAGCAATCGGCCCAGGGCAGATGCTGCGGCCACTATTCGGGGAGCCAGCTGCTTGAAGTGCTCCCCGAAGGACCATCGTCGGTCCAGGATGAGGCCCAGGTATTTTATGTGCGGCCTCACCTGGACCGCTTCACCGCTCACTGGTATGGTGGCACCGGGCGGTGGCCTCCAGCCCCTACCCCCGAAGATGATTGCTTCGGTTTTCGGGAGGGACACCCTCAGACCCAGCATCTGGATGCGGGTGACCATTAGGTCAGCCGCAACTGCCGCCCTCCGCAACACCTCCCTCAATTCGGTCCCCCGGACAACCACCAACGTGTCGTCTGCATAGCAGATGACCGTCATCCGGGGGAGCAATACGCCTCGGATGGCCCAGTCAAAGCCGATGTTCCACAGCAAGGGACCCAGTACGGACCCTTGGGGAACACCGCAGGCCATCCGTCTCTCCTTCAGCTGACCTCCTCGCTCCAAGTAGAGCACTACCCGGTCAGACAGGTAGTGCTCCACGATCCTCCTGAGGTAGGGGGGCACTCGGTGGAACTTCAGCGCCTCCCCTATCACCGAGTACGGGAGGGTGCCAAACGCATTGGCGATGTCCAAGGACACCGCCACTGCTCCCTCACCTCGTCCCGCCGCATACTCGGTGAAGGCCCTCAAAGCCCCTAGTGCATCCATCGTGGAGCGCCCAACCCTGAACCCAAACTGGCGGTCCGAGACGTTGGGGCCCATGTCCTCCAGATGCCGGATGATCCGGGAAGCAATGATCCGCTCCAGCATCTTCCCGGTCTCATCCAGCAGGACAATTGGCCTCCATCCTGAAGGAGAGTCGGCCGGTCGAGTCTCCTTCCGGAGGAGGCAGAGCCTCCCCTCCTTCCAGCACCTCGGGAATCGCCCAGTCTCCAAACAATCGTCATATAGTTCCCTTAAGCGAATCCCGAGGTACTTCATGGCCACCGGGATGACCCGTCCGTGAACTCCGTCCGGGCCTGGAGCTTTTTTACACCCCTTCAACCGATGGACTGCCGCCAGGATTTCTCCGTCCGTGACCGGAGGTGCTGGATCCGGTTCCGCAGGTTCTACTTCGGGACCTGTCATCCGCGGGGGTACAAATTCCGGCGCTGGTGGGAATAGCCCTTCCACCACTTGTCGGAGCAGCTCCGGCTCCAGGGTATCCATCGCGGGGGCGTGGCGCATCTTATTTCGTACTTGTTTGTACGGCCGCCCCCATGGATCCCTGTCGAGCGTGGCCAGGAACACCTCATGTGCAGCGTCTTTGGCCTTGGCAATGGCCAGGGACAGGGCCTCCTTTGCTGCCTTGAGGGTCCTGTGCAGGGGCTCCTCTTCCTCCGGCGTGTGCCACCGCCGCCTGCAGCGGGTGTAGTCGCGGCGGGCCCTGTTACTTATGAGACGGAGGGCCGCAATCTCCTCCGTCCACCAGTGCACCTGTTTTCGGGTAGACGGCTGTCCCGCTCGCTGCATTGCGGCGTCGCATACTGAGGTGAGCGACTCGCGGAACTGGGTAGCTCTAGCTTCTACGCACGTAGATCGGTCCGGTGGGGGGGCGCGCCATACCTCCACCATTGCCGCCTCCTCCGCTCGGTCCCTGTCGAGGCTGCCCAGGCTCCATCGGGGAAAGTGTGCGCCTCGTTCGACGCGTGCAGCAGGCTGGGCCGGCAGCTGTTCGGAGACCCTCATCCTGATATACAGGTGGTCCGAGAGGGTCTCTACGTCCTCCAGGACCCGCCAGCCGGATATTCGCTCCGCTACGGCAGGGGTCGCAAATGTTACATCCACGATGGACCCCCCCTGCCGGCGCACACATGTATTCGCGTTTCCCCGGTTCAGGACTTCCAGCCCCAGCTGCACCGTCCAGTCCCAGAGGGCTTCCCCCTTCGGATCTGTGCTCGGGGACCCCCACTGCACACATTTGGCGTTGAGGTCCCCCAGCACCATTACCGGGACCGGATTCGCCCTCCGCACCACTCTCCCTAGCCTCTCCAGGAATTGCTCGAAAACGAAGAGCGGCCTATTAGGGGAGAAATATGTCGCGATTATTACCACATCCCCCCATTTGGCCGCTGCAAATCCCGGGCCGCTCTCTAGTTTAGAGAGTGGGGGACCCATGGAGGGCACCATTATCGCGGCCAGCCCGTTCGTGTCTCCAACCCAGTTTGGTAGGGGAGGGACAAAGTATGGCTCCGACATGATCGTGACGTTGATGCCCCACTCCGCTGCGTGCTGCATTACCAGGTCTTGCGCACGGGCGGAGTGGTTAAGATTGCACTGCAGGACGTCTTTATACTCTGTCGGCTGTGCTGGCATCAGTGTCCATACTTCCTCCCTCGTGGTTTACCTCCCGTGTCGCCGGGGCCGCCGGAGTCCTGGCGGAGGCCTCTCTCCCTCTGGTGTGCGGGGGGGTGCAAAAAGGTCCCCCCATCATGTGGTCGGCTGGCCGTTTGGCATGGTGGCACACAGCACACCGCGCTTTGGCTGCGTCGCAGTCCCTCGCCAAGTGGCTTGCCCTTCCGCAGCGAAAGCAGAGGCCACTTCTGTCGACAGGCGAGGGACATAGCGCCCTTGTGTGCCCCGTGCCCATGCATCGGTAACAACGCATGGGCAGGGGGTCCATTCCTTCCACTCGTGCCGATGACCAGCCTACGAGTAAGCGGCCAGCCTCGATGGCCGCGTTGGCTGCTGCGACCGGGCAGACTACTATGGTCGACCCGGTCCTGTTGGGAGCCATGCGGAAGGCCCCCACCCTCACTCCGTCCATTGAACACCTCCCTATGGCGGCCACCTCCGCCTTGATGGCCTCTTGGGTCACCGACTCATCAAACCCGGAGACCCGGATGTACGCCGTCTTTTCCGGCCGTCGGATGTCGGCGACATCTCCGACTAGGCCTTTCAGCTTCTCGGCCAGGTTGTCGGCCGCCGCTCCATTGCCTGCTCCAGGCACTTCGATGATGCGGGCCCCGGCCGCCGTGCTGCGCACTTTTACGTGCGTGATGCCGATCTCCGCCAGCCTGAGTGTTGTAGCCCTCTGCATGACCGTCTTGTAATCGACATCCGCATCCGGTTTGATTGAAACCACGACGGCGGCGGAGTTCGGCACGGCGAATTTTTTGTGCGTCGCGGGGGGGACCTTTTTTGGCCTCTTTTTTGGCCTCGTGGCGGCTGAAACCTGGGCCGGGGCCGGCTTTTTCGCCTTCCTCCTGACCACCTCTGTCCATTTGGGGGTCTCAGTCTCGGCCTGCTGGGCAGTCTGCGTAGTTAGCTCGGCGGCCTTTCTCGTCTGTGTGGTCTGCCGGCCAGCCGCAGTTGGTACAGCCGACTTTTTCCCGGCTGGGCACGGTGGATGGGGATTGATCGGGGCAGATGTCGGTCTTGGCACTACAGGACGTGGTACCTTAGACTGTTGCGGCGTGTTCTTGGCTGGCTTTTTGGTGGCAGCCGCCGTCTTCCTTGTATCCGCCGCCAGTGGTGGTCGGAGAGTAGGTTCAGGTGGGAGTCTGCGCTCGAGCTCACCAATGCGGACATTCACCATGTTGCCCAAGGACACAAAGAGATCCCTTTTGAGATCTTCAAGAAGTTCTGCAAAGTTTGTGTCCTGGGCGGTTACCCCCTGCGTCTCTCGAGGCGGGATCTCCCTATCTGAGAAGGCGGTGCGCAGCGCTTTCGTCTCGAGCTGCAGAGCAGCGATGTGCTGACGCATTCTTTTATTGTCCGCCTTGAGCTTCCTCATTTCTTCGGCCTCGTTGGATGTCCGCATTGAGTCCGCAACCTCTAGGATTTCGTTGCAGGCCTTTTTCATGCGGCCGTGCACGTCCCCCTTCAGATTTTGCGACTTTGCTGCCTCCAGTAGGACTGCTTGGGCGCACCTCTTCAGCACCTCAGAGCAGTCCTTAGCCCGCTCGGTGGAAGTAATTCCTGGGAGCAACACGGGGCTGCGCTCTCTTGGGCCATGATTGCGAGCCCGTGCCGATCGCAACGTTCTATCCGAGGGACTTAAGCGGTCAGCAGCTGCCCCGTCGGCCTCCTCGAAGTCGGACCATTCGGACTCCCTGAGCCGAGCTTTGGCCGAACTTAGCCCTGTGTATGCTCCTAGGCTCAAATAGGAGCGACCTCTGCGGGAAGAGTTGACTTTAGCCCCCTTGTCGCGGGCCAGATCGTCCTCACCATCGTCGGAGTCGAGAAGTTCCCAGGGTCTCTTAACTCCTGGCGTTACCTCTTTTGCTACCTCGCCACTTTCCTCTTCCATTGCCTCGGCGGAGGCTCCTTCCTCATCCGAAGACTCTAGGGATTTTGGAGCTGAGCTCGAGTTTTTCCACGAGGTCTCCCTCCCTTCGCAATGCGTGGATTTGGGCCTAGCGCCTGCACCACCCGTGCTGACAGCGCTCACCGCCTTAAACCTCAGGGTCATCGCCCCTGAAGGCTTACCCCCTTTTACCCCTCTCCCAGAATCTCTATCAACTGTGTCCAATTCGTCATGTGTCTTCGTTTGGTCCGAGTTCGTTTCGCTAGGGTCGTGTTCACGGAGACCGGCGTTCTGCCGGCCTACGAGGCGATTGTTGCCCACCCCTGAGTACGGAGGGCAGCCGTCCACCAAAGTGGACGGGCGGGATTCCTCCTCTCGGAGACCCGCCAGGGGACCATTTTTACAATGCGCCATTGTTATCCATCGGGGATACTCGATGCTCCACATCGTCGTCTCTTTTTTCAGGGGTGAGCTCCCCTGCCAGCACGCCCTACTCGTAGGACGCGCCCGTCCCGCCTGACAGGCCCATGTTGGCCCCGCCGGGATGTGCCGCTCTTCGTCTGGTCCCTCCCCCCTCGCCTTTCCGGTATGGGTGACCCTGTCCGGTATAGCCTCGGGGATCCCAGGAACACGCAAGCCCCCCCACCACGACAAGGTGGCAGCACGTCGGGGGGGAACCTAACCTAACCTAACCTAACCTAACCTAACCTAACCTAACCTAACCTAACCTTTTTTTTTTTTTTTTTTTTTACATGGAGAAATCCTCATTGGATCCCCGCTCTACGGGGAAGAGCGTGGGTATGTCGGACTCTACTGAGAAGCAGTAGCCTACCGACTAAAACTCCATGGTATGCCCACTCGCGGCGTAATGGGGGTGACACGGGATCGCGAACATGTCACCGCGAACACCCCCTGCCGCTGACAGCCGAAGCCGTCCCCTCCCTGGTGGAAGGCCAAAAAGCCCCACCGCGTCAGACGCATGCAGGGCGACACCTCACGCATCCGACGCACCCTCGCCGAGGACCTCCACGCCGGGAGAGCGGCGAACGACCCCGTGATCGCCCTCTCAGGTCCTGCGTGTAGTGGGGATGCCTTCAGGGAACATGTCCCCTCCAGCTACGCCACCACTACACCCGCCCCATATCAGACGTGGACTCTGCTGCTGCAGAGCCACGCTGAGGGGCCCTCTGGAGGCTAGGACCGCCACCGACACACGGTGCTTCGGTCCCAGCCTCCTGGCCACGGGAGGACAAACGCCCCTACCCCATGGCCCCCTCTCCATACGAAGGGAGGACAAAAGCCCCTACCCCCTCGACCCGCTACGGGAGGACAAAAGCCCCTACCCCCTAACCCTGCCACGGGAGGACAAACGCCCCTACCCCATGGCACCCTCTCCATACGAAGGGAGGACAAAAGCCCCTACCCCCTCGACCCGCTACGGGAGGACAAAAGCCCCTACCCCCTAACCCTGCCACGGGAGGACAAACGCCCCTACCCCATGGCACCCTCTCCAAACGAAGGGAGGACAAAAGCCCCTACCCCCTCGACCCGCTACGGGAGGACAAATGCCCCTACCCCCTAACCCTGCCACGGGAGGACAAACGCCCCTACCCCATGACACCCTCGCCCCACCACGGGAGGACAAAAGCCCCTACCCCGTGGGTTCCCTCACCAAACGCCGACGGGAGTGCAGTTGCACAAGCACCGAGGTGCCCACCCGAGTAATGTCCCGCCAGCCCTCCCTCTCGGTCTCCTCCACCGACGGAGGTGTATACTACACCACAATCCCTCATTGATTGTGGTGAGCACAAACGCCGAGGCGCCCACCCGAGTCATGCTCCGCCGGTCTCCTCCTCGGTCTCCTCCTCTCCCGTCTTGGCCCGTAGGCCCCTCACCCTGGTGTCTCTTGGCTTCGCTGCGGCGCCCAACCGCAGTTACTGAGCCCCCCCACCACGACAAGGTGGACACCGTCGGGGGGGAACCTAACCTAACCTAACCTAACCTAACCTAACCTAACCTAACCTAACCTAACCTAACCTAACCTAACCTAACCTAACCTAACCTAACCTAACCTAACCTAACCTAACCTAACCTAACCTAACCTAACCTAACCTAACCTAACCTAACCTAACCTAACCTAACCTAACCTAACCTAACCTAACCTAACCTAACCTAACCTAACCTAACCTAACCTAACCTAACCTAACCTAACCTAACCTAACCTAACCTAACCTAACCTAACCTAACCTAACCTAACCTAACCTAACCTAACCTAACCTAACCTAACCTAACCTAACCTAACCTAACCTAACCTAACCTAACCTAACCTAACCTAACCTAACCTAACCTAACCTAACCTAACCTAACCTAACCTAACCTAACCTAACCTAACCTAACCTAACCTAACCTAACCTAACCTAACCTAACCTAACCTAACCTAACCTAACCTAACCTAACCTAACCTAACCTAACCTAACCTAACCTAACCTAACCTAACCTAACCTAACCTAACCTAACCTAACCTAACCTAACCTAACCTAACCTAACCTTTTTTTTTTTTTTTTTTTTTTTTACATGGAGAAATCCTCATTGGATCCCCGCTCTACGGGGAAGAGCGTGGGTATGTCGGACTCTACTGAGAAGCAGTAGCCTACCGACTAAAACTCCATGGTATGCCCACTCGCGGCGTAATGGGGGTGACACGGGATCGCGAACATGTCACCGCGAACACCCCCTGCCGCTGACAGCCGAAGCCGTCCCCTCCCTGGTGGAAGGCCAAAAAGCCCCACCGCGTCAGACGCATGCAGGGCGACACCTCACGCATCCGACGCACCCTCGCCGAGGACCTCCACGCCGGGAGAGCGGCGAACGACCCCGTGATCGCCCTCTCAGGTCCTGCGTGTAGTGGGGATGCCTTCAGGGAACATGTCCCCTCCAGCTACGCCACCACTACACCCGCCCCATATCAGACGTGGACTCTGCTGCTGCAGAGCCACGCTGAGGGGCCCTCTGGAGGCTAGGACCGCCACCGACACACGGTGCTTCGGTCCCAGCCTCCTGGCCACGGGAGGACAAACGCCCCTACCCCATGGCCCCCTCTCCATACGAAGGGAGGACAAAAGCCCCTACCCCCTCGACCCGCTACGGGAGGACAAAAGCCCCTACCCCCTAAGCCTGCCACGGGAGGACAAACGCCCCTACCCCATGGCACCCTCTCCATACGAAGGGAGGACAAAAGCCCCTACCCCCTCGACCCGCTACGGGAGGACAAAAGCCCCTACCCCCTAACCCTGCCACGGGAGGACAAACGCCCCTACCCCATGGCACCCTCTCCATACGAAGGGAGGACTAAAGCCCCTACCCCCTCGACCCGCTACGGGAGGACAAATGCCCCTACCCCCTAACCCTGCCACGGGAGGACAAACGCCCCTACCCCATGACACCCTCGCCCCACCACGGGAGGACAAAAGCCCCTACCCCGTGGTTTCCCTCACCAAACGCCGACGGGAGTGCGGTTGCACAAGCACCGAGGTGCCCACCCGAGTAATGTCCCGCCAGCCCTCCCTCTCGGTCTCCTCCACCGACGGAGGTGTATACTACACCACAATCCCTCATTGATTGTGGTGAGCACAAACGCCGAGGCGCCCACCCGAGTCATGCTCCGCCGGTCTCCTCCTCGGTCTCCTCCTCTCCCGTCTTGGCCCGTAGGCCCCTCCCCAGGTGTCTCTTGGCTTCGCTGCGGCGGCCCCGCAGTTACTGAGCCCCCCCACCACGACAAGGTGGACACCGTCGGGGGGGAACCTAACCTAACCTAACCTAACCTAACCTAACCTAACCTAACCTAACCTAACCTAACCTAACCTAACCTAACCTAACCTAACCTAACCTAACCTAACCTAACCTAACCTAACCTAACCTAACCTAACCTAACCTAACCTAACCTAACCTAACCTAACCTAACCTAACCTAACCTAACCTAACCTAACCTAACCTAACCTAACGAGTTGCGTTCCATCCGCCGCCCTGAACGCCACGTTTTTGCAACGCTCCGCAGTTAAAAATTCGAAAAAGTGGGTTTTTCTTATCGGATTTTGACAAACGATACACCAAAAGTTGCGGGACAGTGCCGCGCATCCGAATACAGTGTCTAAAGTAGCCGCACGTTGGCAGTGCAGCGAGAAAGTGACAAAAAGTGCCTTTTCTGAGGTTACCAAAACTTTGGAGTGCTACACTGCAAAAACAGTGAATCCGTTTCTTTCGTGCGATATACCGCCGGAAGCGCCCCGCCGAGCTCTACAAAACGAGCTCACTCAAAGGACCCGCGGATCAGCGGTCTCGGAGAAAACGGCAAAAAAACAAGTTCCACGTGCTAGCAAGATTGAAGATCCAGCATCGTGCGGCTGGATTTAAGGAGGCAGCATTAAGCGCCCCATCGCCAGGACTCATTCGGTACCCTTTTCGAAATTTTAAGACACTCCGTTTTTAAATTATTGACTTTTTAAAGTTCAAAGTTTGGTGCTAAATAACTCGAAAACTTCAGGCAGACCCCCCCATTTTTCTTTAAGAATCTGCTGCGCGCTTGCCTGCGGAACGCAACGAACTAGCTTTTAGATTTTTAGTTAAGTATTTACAAAAGATACAGCCTGAAACGCTGAAATTTTTTATTTTCAGTTTAAAATTAAGTTAAATAAATCTTTTATTAAATTTCTGTCTTTAGTGCTATTGTGTTCTATTTCTTCTATTTTTAGGTATTTTTTGTGTATTTTTATCTCCTCTGGTTACGGAGATATCGAATTTTTTGTGTTTTTTTCTAAATTAATCGAATAATAATAATAAAAATACTTTTCTGAAGGCGGCATTAGGTCTAGGACATATATTTCGACTATACTAACCCCAAACGCGAGTCAGATATCTTTAAAATTAAGAAATTTAGTAAAAAGCCGCCATTTTCTTTTTTGGTACCGGAATTTCAAATTGCTATATCTCAGTAACCAGAAGACATAGAAGATTCTCGTCTCCACTTAAAATTGTTATTCCCCTTGCACTATCCGCTCTTTTTGGTTTTGGGCGTTTTCCAGCCAAAAAATTTTAAAGAGCCGGGACCGATTGTAGGACGTAGAGGAGGTGACGCTGAGCTGCATACCGAAAACCCCGAGTCTCTACGACCATTGGTTACGGAGATATTAGCTCCCAAAGTCAACATCTGACAGCTCGGCGGCCATCTTGGAATTAATCAGATCGCCATAACTTTGGAACCCGTGGACTTAGCGACCAGCGGATTTCGCTTTTGTGTCAAGGGGACCTCCTTCTTCCCCCTCCCACGGTTCCACGCGATTTGGAGCAACTTAAAATCCGCATCCTGAAATCGGTCTCTGCAGAAAGAGCGGATCCGGCATTGCCTATAGAGTCCAAACCCGGGCTCTCTGCGACCACGCGAAGCCGAGTTATCGCCTGTCAAAGTTAGCTTTTGACAGTTGCGCCGCCATATTGGAAATATTCAATCACCTTTTTCTCCGGAACCGTAGGTCGCACAGAGCTGGGGAAAACGCCAGGTACATCAGCGGACCTTGGCCTATTAGGTGGTCAGAACGTCGTGGGGATTTTGGACTCTTCAGAAATCAAAAATTTTAAAAATTTCTTAGCCCTGAAATTGGTGTCATCTGGTAGAGCTTTCCGAGCCGAGTACGCAGAGCCCAAGCACGGGTCTCTAGGACTAAAAATACCGGAGTTAGGAGCAGATACCGGAATTTTACATATCTACCGGGGTCGGTACCGGAAATTTTGAATTGCTGTAGCTTCATCGCCCTGAAGACTAGTTGCCCCGTGTTTGGTATCATTGAAAAGGGCTCGGAGAGGGCTATCCGTTGAGCATCGGTTTTTGGCTCTAGGTAGAGTCGAAAAATTTTGAATCTGCAGAAAAATTGTTTTGGCCCCTGGAGTTGTCCGGCCTTATATATTGCCCAGAAAATTGCTCTGGTACAGAAATAGGTTTAAAATAATTGACTCTACATTAAGAATATTTTATATTTTTATTATTTCTAAGATCTTATTGTTTTATTGTAATAGTATAAACTTTTCCCTGACTGCGCGACTCTACTTTGTAGTAAGACAGAAGCCCTATACACTTCTAAACTATTGCTAACTGATTGATTATTATTGACAAGTTAAAAGTTAAAACGTAACGTGGTAACCATTTACACTTCCAAATCCAACACCGACAGCAATATATCCTCCAACATGTACTGCCCAAGGACTCCTGGTGTGAAGAGTGGTGACCAGCAGTCACCACAAACAACGGCAGCGGAAAAAACCGCGCCCGTCAACGTTAGACGCAGCGTTGGAGAGTATGAAGCTGCAAATACCGACAAAACGCCCGACCATAAGAACCCGACGACGCAGGCAACGTTCAACCAAAGACGGCCTTGTCACAAGACAAAAAATCGACCACTGTACAGTGGGTATCTCTAGATACGCAGAGCCCGCAAAAACAGTATAAAGACCGAATAGCAGAGGCCAGGGCCTGCCTTGAAAAGGGCAAGCTACATATAAATGCGTCAAGAAACACCAAGGGCGAAATAAAAAGTGCGATATTAACAGCGCTGGACCGATTATACCAGCTAGTGAAGGAGTCAGAAATGGCTCAAAAGTCCAAAACATCGACTATCAACACCATTAAAACGGTAGAGAAACTAAACACAAATATGGACTCTACAATTACCGTAAAACCTACCGATCCAGCATTAATATCGCACCTCGAGGAACACAAGAGACTGCTTCTGGAGAATAGTAGGATGATGGGAGAGTTAAAAGACTCACTTGAAAAGCAGAAAATCATTATGGAACGAGCGACGACTTACGCAAGCGTGACCGCGACCCAAAGCAGTAAACCTCAACGAAATACTCTGCACTCAGTAGTGGTTACATCGAAAGATGAGACGGAGTCGGGGGAAGAAGTTCTTGACAAGGTCCGGAAAGCGGTCGACGCAAAAGAAGGCTGGGTGAAAGTCGAAAGAGTGAGAAAGGCGAAGGACCGAAAAATTATAATGGGATTCCGAACGAAGGAAGAAAGGAACAAAGTAAAGGACAGACTGGATGGCGCAAACCTCACCGTCGAGGAGGTAAAGAACAAAAACCCACTACTGATCCTCAAGAGCGTCCTCCAGGTTAATACCGATGAGGACGTGGTCAGAGCTTTAAGAAACCAGAACCGGGGTGTCTTCGAAGGCCTCGACGACGAGGAAAATACGCTGGAGATAAAATACAGAAGGAAAACAAGAAATCCTCACACAAATCACATCGTGGTCAGTGTCTCGCCGATCATCTGGCGCAGAGTATTGGACGCTGGAAGTGTCCACATTGATCTCCAGCGTATAAAGGCTGAAGACCAATCCCCATTGGTGCAGTGCACTCGCTGCTTGGGCTACGGACATGGCAGGCGGTTCTGCAAGGAGCCGGCAGACCTGTGCAGCCATTGTGGAGGTCCGCACTTGAGAAGCGTGTGTGCCGATTTTCTGGCAAATGCACCTCCCGCTTGCAAAAACTGCATCAAGGCCAAACTAGACCAGGTCGAACACAACGCCTTTAGCCACGAATGTCCAACGCGCAAAAAGTGGGATGCGCTTGCGCGGTCCACCATAGCATATTGCTAAGGGCAGCCACAAGAACCATTCTAGCTACAAAATAGCACAAGCGAACCTTCAACGCAGCAAATTAGCGACAAACGAGCTCCTAATAGAGGCGAAGAAACGCGGAGTCGCAGTAGCACTTCTCCAGGAGCCATACGTCGGAGCGGCCAAAGAAATGCGGAGTCACACTGGTGTAAAAATCTACCAAAACACTGAAGTAGGAGAAGGGACTGTAAAAGCCGCAATCGCGGTTTTCGACCAAGATCTGGATGTAATACAGTACCCAAAACTCACCACTAACAACGTCGTCGTGGTGGGAATCCGAACCAGTGCATGGGAAATTACCCTGGTTTCTGCCTATCTAGAGTGTCCAGAACAAAATCACCCTATTGGACCAGATTTAGATCACTTAACCAAGATAGGCAAAGAAATAGACGCAAAAAGATGGCTCGTTGGAGGTGACGTTAATGCCAAAAGCGCGTGGTGGGGAAGCCCCACAAACGATCACAGAGGTGAAGAACTCTTAGGAACCCTAAATGAACTAAGCATGAACGTACTCAACAAAGGGAAAATACCGACTTTTGACACCGTTCGAGGGGGGAAGCGCTACCAAAGTTTCGTCGACATAACAGCCTGTTCGTCGGACATACTGAGCTTGGTGGAGGAATGGAGGGTCGTCGAAGGACTCACGAGCTCGGACCACAACGGCATACTGTTCCATATAAGGCTTCAGAAATCCAAAGGCATTAGCATCAACAGGACCACAAGGATCTACAATACCAAAAAGGCAAATTGGTCAGAGTTTCGGGAGAAACTCAGCCAATTGTTGATAGACAATGAGCTCACCTTGCTGCAGATTGAACAAATTAATAATAGCCATCAGATCGAAATAGCCACAGGAAGTCTTGTAAAATCGATAACAGATGCGTGCAAGATGTCGATGCCTTTGAAAAAAGCAAAGGAGGAACTCACAATGCCGTGGTGGTCGGAGAAACTCTCGGAGATGAAAAAGGAAGTTGCGACCATGAAGCGCAGAATCAGATGCGCTGCCCCCGTCAGACGGTCAAGGGTCATTGAAGAGTACTTGGAAAAGAAGTTGGCATACGAATCGGAGGTGGCAAAGGCACAGGTCGAGAGCTGGAAGGAATTCTGCACCAAACAGGACAGAGAGGGTGTTTGGGAGGGCATTTATAGGGTAATTGGGAGAACTACTCGCAGGGCGGAGGATTTGCCATTGGAGAAAAATGGAGAGGCTTTGGATGCAAAGGGCTCTGTTAAATTATTAGCTGAAACCTTTTACCCGCAGGACCTCACGACCAATGACAATATCCACCACCAAAACACGAGAGAGAAAGCTAAAAACGTGAATGTGGGAGAGCAAAGTGGAACTTGCGATCCACCCTTTACCATGGCGGAACTCATCTCGGCAAGTGAGTCCTTCAACCCAAAAAAGGCCCCAGGAGCTGATGGCTTCACCGCCGATATATGCCTTCACGCCATAAAAAGTGAACCCACGCTCTTCCTCCGATTCTTCAACAAGTGCTTGGAATGTAATCACTTCCCGGATACCTGGAAGAAGGCTACCGTTGTAGTCCTTAGGAAACCCGGAAAGGATGACTACACCACCCCCAAATCATACAGGCCTATAGGACTCTTGCCAGTACTGGGGAAAATCCTTGAAAAAATGCTTGTGGCCCGCCTCAGATTCCACCTATTGCCTAAGATGAGTACCCACCAGTTCGGATTCATGCCCCAGAAAAGCACCGAAGACTCCCTCTATACCTTAATGCAGTACATCCGCAAGAAACTAGAGCAAAAGAAAATAGTCACCTTAATATCGTTAGACATAGAGGGAGCCTTTGACAGTGCCTGGTGGCCAGCAATAAGGGTTCGACTGGCGGAGGAAAAGTGTCCCGTGAACCTGAGGAGGATCATGGACAGCTACCTCGAAAACAGGGAGGTCGTGGTAAGGTACGCCGGGGAGGAATACGTGAAGGGCACCAGTAAAGGCTGCGTCCAGGGTTCTATTGGGGGCCCGATATTGTGGAACCTTCTACTGGACCCGCTTCTGAAGAGTTTGGAGAGCCGAGGGGACTTTTGCCAGGCTTTCGCGGACGATGTTGTTCTTGCCTTCGAAGGAGAAACGGCACTTGATGTAGAGAGGCGTGCCAACCTCGCCCTCGAACATGTTCGGGCCTGGGGTGTCGAAAATAAACTTAAATTTGCACCGCACAAAACTAACGCCATGGTTATTACCAGGAAACTCAAATACGACATCCCAAGACTGAGCATGGGAGGGACCGAGATTGGCATGTCTAACGAGATCAAGCTTCTAGGGGTAACGATCGACCACAAATTGACATTTAACACACACGTGTCAAACATATGTAGAAGGGCGATAAATATCTACAAACAGCTGGCTAGGGCGGCGAGAGTAAACTGGGGTCTCCGCCCAGATATAATAAGACTGATATATGTGGCCACAATTGAGCCAATAATCCTATATGCAGCAAGTGTCTGGGCGCCCGCCGCTGAAAAACTGACGGTGATTAAACAGCTTGAAGTGGTACAGCGAGGTATAGCGCAGAAGATGTGTAAAGCATACCGTACGGTTTCCTTGAACTCGGCCTTGGTGTTGTCTGGGTTGCTTCCTCTTGACCTCCGAGTCAAAGAAGCGGCACTGCTATATGAGGCCAGGAGGGGTTTACCCCAACCGACGCTAGGAGACATGGAGGTCGAACGAATGGCCCGAGCAATCGAGGCTCCTCATCCCGCAGATCGCATCCCCTTGGGGTTCATCAGCTTGGCTAACCAGGAACAGGTAAATGAACACAACAGTATCGATGTCCGTATATTCACCGACGGGAGCAAGATTGGCGGAAAAGTCGGAGCGGCGCTGTCCGTATGGAATGGCGAGAGGGAGACCAAAACCAACAAACTTGCTCTACCAGCGTACTGTACTGTTTACCAGGCCGAACTCCTAGCGATCTGCAAGGCTACCAGAGTGATCCTCGAGCACAAAGGATCTTCCTTTGGAGTTTTCAGCGACTCGATGGCGGCCCTCCAAACGGTGACAAACCATAGCTGCCTTCATCCCCTAGCAGTGGAGGCCAGAGATAATATGAGATCCATATCTCTCCAGGACAAAATGCTAACCCTGTTTTGGATTAAGGCCCACGCTGGTTTGGAGGGAAACGAGAGGGCCGACCAATTGGCAAAAGAGGCAGCTGCAAACTCCAAGAAAAGACCGGACTACGACCTGTGCCCGGTATCATTCGTCAAGCGATGCATTCGCATGGCAACGCTTGATGAGTGGAATCGTAGGTACAAAACCGGCAGTACCGCCTCAATCACCAAGATATTCTTTCCGGATGCAGTGGCAGCGTACCGGACGGTCCGAAAGCTGAGCATAGGTGGTGTTACTACCCAGATAATGACGGGACACGGTGGGTTCTCAGAATATTTGAACCGCTTCAAGTGTAAGGAGAACCCATCGTGTATCTGCGAACCCGGAGTAGCAGAAACAGTCCCACATCTATTATTTAACTGCCCTGTGTACGATTTGGAACGTTTTGAAATGGAACAAGAAATAAAACAAAAAGTAGCCATAGAAAATGTATCTGAAATACTGCAGAGTGACGAGAGGGAAAGGTTTATAAAATATTGTAAGCAAATAGCAAGTAAGGTTATACAAAGAAATAAAACATGATTAAGAAAATATGCTGTCATAATATTATATAAATATTAAAGATAAGCATAAGATGAATACATTGTTAACAAAAAATTAAGATAAGATTAGTACACAAATAGAAATAAGAATAGTTTAATAATACATTGTAAGACAGAAAGTTACTCAAAATAAAATACCTGTGTCGTCGTACTTATTACCCCTGAGAAAATAGAAAAAGTAAATAAATACAATAAAACAGAAGAGTAGAGTAGAGCAGAATAGATAGGAATAGTTAATTGGGAATCCCACCCATATGGAAAGCTGCGAAAGATATGATGAATAAAAGAAAGATACCGTATGAAGCATGAAAGTGCGAGAAGAATAATCGTGAGAACTGGAATGAATGAAAAATTAGTAAAGACAGGCTCCGATCATGTTGGAGGTAGATTAGAAAAAAAAAAAAAAAAAAAAAAAAAAAAAAAAAAAAAAAAAAAAAAAAAAAAAAAAAAAAACCTAACCTAACCTAACCTAACCTAACCTAACCTAACCTAACCTAACCTAACCTAACCTAACCTAACCTAACCTAACCTAACCTAACCTAACCTAACCTAACCTAACCTAACCTAACCTAACCTAACCTAACCTAACCTAACCTAACCTAACCTAACCTAACCTAACCTAACCTAACCTAACCTAACCTAACCTAACCTAACCTAACCTAACCTAACCTAACCTAACCTAACCTAACCTAACCTAACCTAACCTAACCTAACCTAACCTAACCTAACCTAACCTAACCTAACCTAACCTAACCTAACCTAACCTAACCTAACCTAACCTAACCTAACCTAACCTAACCTAACCTTTTTTTTTTTTTTTTTTTTTTACATGGAGAAATCCTCATTGGATCCCCGCTCTACGGGGAAGAGCGTGGGTATGTCGGACTCTACTGAGAAGCAGTAGCCTACCGACTAAAACTCCATGGTATGCCCACTCGCGGCGTAGTGGGGGTGACACGGGATCGCGAACATGTCACCGCGAACACCCCCTGCCGCTGACAGCCGAAGCCGTCCCCTCCCTGGTGGAAGGCCAAAAAGCCCCACCGCGTCAGACGCATGCAGGGCGACACCTCACGCATCCGACGCACCCTCGCCGAGGACCTCCACGCCGGGAGAGCGGCGAACGACCCCGTGATCGCCCTCTCAGGTCCTGCGTGTAGTGGGGATGCCTTCAGGGAACATGTCCCCTCCAGCTACGCCACCACTACACCCGCCCCATATCAGACGTGGACTCTGCTGCTGCAGAGCCACGCTGAGGGGCCCTCTGGAGGCTAGGACCGCCACCGACACACGGTGCTTCGGTCCCAGCCTCCTGGCCACGGGAGGACAAACGCCCCTACCCCATGGCCCCCTCTCCATACGAAGGGAGGACAAAAGCCCCTACCCCCTCGACCCGCTACGGGAGGACAAATGCCCCTACCCCCTAACCCTGCCACGGGAGGACAAACGCCCCTACCCCATGGCACCCTCTCCATACGAAGGGAGGACAAAAGCCCCTACCCCCTCGACCCGCTACGGGAGGACAAATGCCCCTACCCCCTAACCCTGCCACGGGAGGACAAACGCCCCTACCCCATGGCACCCTCTCGATACGAAGGGAGGACAAAAGCCCCTACCCCCTCGACCCGCTACGGGAGGACAAACGCCCCTACCCCATGACACCCTCGCCCCACCACGGGAGGACAAAAGCCCCTACCCCGTGGGTTCCCTCACCAAACGCCGACGGGAGTGCGGTTGCACAAGCACCGAGGTGCCCACCCGAGTAATGTCCCGCCAGCCCTCCCTCTCGGTCTCCTCCACCGACGGAGGTGTATACTACACCACAATCCCTCATTGATTGTGGTGAGCACAAACGCCGAGGCGCCCACCCGAGTCATGCTCCGCCGGTCTCCTCCTCGGTCTCCTCCTCTCCCGTCTTGGCCCGTAGGCCCCTCCCCAGGTGTCTCTTGGCTTCGCTGCGGCGGCCCCGCAGTTACTGAGCCCCCCCACCACGACAAGGTGGACACCGTCGGGGGGGAAACCTAACCTAACCTAACCTAACCTAACCTAACCTAACCTAACCTAACCTAACCTAACCTAACCTAACCTAACCTAACCTAACCTAACCTAACCTAACCTAACCTAACCTAACCTAACCTAACCTAACCTAACCTAACCTAACCTAACCTAACCTAACCTAACCTAACCTAACCTAACCTTTTTTTTTTTTTTTTTTTTTTTTTTACATGGAGAAATCCTCATTGGATCCCCGCTCTACGGGGAAGAGCGTGGGTATGTCGGACTCTACTGAGAAGCAGTAGCCTACCGACTAAAACTCCATGGTATGCCCACTCGCGGCGTAATGGGGGTGACACGGGATCGCGAACATGTCACCGCGAACACCCCCTGCCGCTGACAGCCGAAGCCGTCCCCTCCCTGGTGGAAGGCCAAAAAGCCCCACCGCGTCAGACGCATGCAGGGCGACACCTCACGCATCCGACGCACCCTCGCCGAGGACCTCCACGCCGGGAGAGCGGCGAACGACCCCGTGATCGCCCTCTCAGGTCCTGCGTGTAGTGGGGATGCCTTCAGGGAACATGTCCCCTCCAGCTACGCCACCACTACACCCGCCCCATATCAGACGTGGACTCTGCTGCTGCAGAGCCACGCTGAGGGGCCCTCTGGAGGCTAGGACCGCCACCGACACACGGTGCTTCGGTCCCAGCCTCCTGGCCACGGGAGGACAAACGCCCCTACCCCATGGCCCCCTCTCCATACGAAGGGAGGACAAAAGCCCCTACCCCCTCGACCCGCTACGGGAGGACAAAAGCCCCTACCCCCTAACCCTGCCACGGGAGGACAAACGCCCCTACCCCATGGCACCCTCTCCATACGAAGGGAGGACAAAAGCCCCTACCCCCTCGACCCGCTACGGGAGGACAAAAGCCCCTACCCCCTAACCCTGCCACGGGAGGACAAACGCCCCTACCCCATGGCACCCTCTCCAAACGAAGGGAGGACAAAAGCCCCTACCCCCTCGACCCGCTACGGGAGGACAAATGCCCCTACCCCCTAACCCTGCCACGGGAGGACAAACGCCCCTACCCCATGACACCCTCGCCCCACCACGGGAGGACAAAAGCCCCTACCCCGTGGGTTCCCTCACCAAACGCCGACGGGAGTGCAGTTGCACAAGCACCGAGGTGCCCACCCGAGTAATGTCCCGCCAGCCCTCCCTCTCGGTCTCCTCCACCGACGGAGGTGTATACTACACCACAATCCCTCATTGATTGTGGTGAGCACAAACGCCGAGGCGCCCACCCGAGTCATGCTCCGCCGGTCTCCTCCTCGGTCTCCTCCTCTCCCGTCTTGGCCCGTAGGCCCCTCACCCTGGTGTCTCTTGGCTTCGCTGCGGCGCCCAACCGCAGTTACTGAGCCCCCCCACCACGACAAGGTGGACACCGTCGGGGGGGAACCTAACCTAACCTAACCTAACCTAACCTAACCTAACCTAACCTAACCTAACCTAACCTAACCTAACCTAACCTAACCTAACCTAACCTAACCTAACCTAACCTAACCTAACCTAACCTAACCTAACCTAACCTAACCTAACCTAACCTAACCTAACCTAACCTAACCTAACCTAACCTAACCTAACCTAACCTAACCAGTCTCGTGCCCAGAGCCGACCCGTACGGATCGTTTCCACGTCGCTCTGCACTCGAAAAATCATTTCTACCGGTTAAATTGCCTAAAGTACTAAGTGTTATACACCAAGTTGTGCGCGTCGACTCCAGCTATACGTTAAAGGAAAAACTGTGAAAATCGGAAAACGTTTACAGAGTGAAAAGT
The DNA here is from genome assembly GCA_932273695.1 of Apotomis betuletana. Classification (NCBI taxonomy): domain Eukaryota; kingdom Metazoa; phylum Arthropoda; class Insecta; order Lepidoptera; family Tortricidae; genus Apotomis; species Apotomis betuletana. The sequence goes on from OW026310.1 coordinate 75,574, forward strand.
GCAAAAAACCCAGTTTCCCATACATTTTAAAGTTGTTAACTAGATATCCGTTAATTGTACTTCGCCAGACTATCCGATCTTCTTCATTCTTTCATATTTTTACTCCTTTTTGTGTGCCCCTTCTGGTGACATATCGTTGAAAAACCGGAAAAACAATTTTCCAGTGGAAAACAGTGAAAGTGTTATATTACTAACTTTGTCAGACTTTCTAGTGCGTGCGGCTCTCGCAAGTGATCGATGACACCCAGATTTTTTTAGTGTCATTTGAAGCGTCTTACAGCCTTGCATACTCCTGGAAAGTTTGAGGATTTTCTGCTGGAAAACAGAAGAGTTATCCCAAAGAAACCGAATCTGACGCAGCCACGAGTTCATGGAAGCAGTGGCGTCCGGCTGTTCCTGACACTGCCGTAGCACGCCTGGCACTCTTCCACACCCGTTGCTGCTTGAACCAGGAAGATCGGATCGGAAACCACTGAAATATCCAGGTTTTTCTAAAAATTAAATAATAAGTACTTTTCCCCCCTTAAATACTCCGTCAAGTGATCTTTTACCCCCCCTTTTTTGTTAATATAAAAATAGATAAACTCATAGTGAACATTCTGACCAAGTTTGAGATTTTTTGGACCTACAGTTTCCAAGCAGTGAATTTTCTAGTGAATTTAGTCGCTTAACATGGACAATTTTACGTAATTTGAAAAATTTTTTGACTTTTTGTTTTTGGACCAAATTTAAAATTTTAAGTTTTCATTAGTATCAGGCCAGCTAAAAAATAGGTTTTACGTTTTCATTATCTTTCTAGTACATATGGTACTTGAGTTGTAGCTTCCCGAACTTTTCAAACTTCAGTGGCGTATTTTCTTAATACAGTGATCTTTTAGTCTCTTTTTCTGTGTACCATAAACTGTGTTAGTTAATAAGGAACAATTATCTGAAATTTCGGTGCTTTCGGACTTATAGTTTTTAAGCGGCGAATATTTTAGTGGGACGAGTCGGAAACGAACTTCGTTAATCGCTACGTAATTTGCAAAAACCTTTTTTATGTAACGTTTTATTTCATTCCAAAAATGGGTTTTAGGGCTACAAGCACTTAATTGACTGATTATTTCTGAAAAATTAAAACACAGGAGTTCATACTTTTCTAGTATAAGATTCAATCTTTCATATCTATAACTAGGCACTTCAATTACTGCCAAAAAATGTATAGAACGCCACCTAACTCGAGACCGGGCTCGCCCCGAAGGACTAGGAGTCAAAATCAAACTGACGGCTCCCAGACGCCGACTGCACTCGATACCTGTACCCAGGTTGATATGGAGCCTCTAAGAATGAGTCTGAGTCTCTCAACGGTCGGCAGTCCCATCCCCTGTAGCCAGGTTTATATGGAACCTCTAAGAACGAGTCTCTCAACGGTTGGAAGTCCCATCCAAAATAGCACATACAGATTCCGAACCATGATCACAAGCAACCTCAATACAATACATAGGAAACTACATGAATCAAAAAGCCTCACCAAAGTGCAAAAGCATGCCATCGATAAATGCATAATAGACATTCGTGAATGTACGGAGCTCTTCGCAGATGAGGCAAACGTCATGAACAAATCAACTATAACGGACTTTAACGACCCTCAGAGAACCACCAAGGACTCGTGGACTCAAACAACCGCTGTGTCTTTGTCTCAGGAATGTTCGGAAGTGACTAACACTAAACCGAGTGTGAGGATTGACCCGGAACTAAACGAAATAAATTTCAAAGATGAAATTATTGCTGGAGTACAAGCGGAACTCAATAAAATCCACGCAGAGCAGAAAGCCTTAAAAGACCTCGTAAAGGCATCAATGATTGGAAATAATGAGGACGATTTCACTACAGTCTTGAGTCATAATGCCAAAAGAAAGGCGCGTTTCGAGGCTAATGGTTCAATTTCTGCAAAAAAGACACCCATACCAGTAAAAGACAATATAAGGAAAATCCAATCGCAGACTAATTATGTGATCATAGCTGAGTCAATCGACCCAAGAACCGAGGGAAATGATGTTATCAAGGAAATAAAGAATAAAGTTGATGTTGTGGAAATTGGCGTCGGAATTAAAAACATTAGACAGACCAAGACAAACAAAGTTGTTATTAGTTGTGACACTGATGAAGGCCGCAACAGACTAGGCGAAGCTATTAAAAGTAAGGCTCCCAGAATAACTGTAGGCATGCCACAGCCACGCAATCCGAGTATCAAAATCATTGGTGTCATCCCTGATTACTCCAATGCCAATATAGAAGAGGCACTAAGAAAACAAAACCCAAAAATCTTTAGTGAAATCAACGAAGACGACAAACACATAAAGTTTATTCGCACAGTAAATGGACGCAACAGTGCTGTCAAAAACGTCATTATCAATGTCAGCCCACAAATATGGAAAGCCGTAGTCAATCAAAAGGTTAAAGTAGGATATCAGTCTGTCCTCGTAGTTGATCAATCGCCGATCTTACAGTGTTATAATTGTATGGGCTATGGACACAGGGCCTCTGAATGCTCCTGTGAGCATAGATGCGGCTTCTGTGCCGAAGGCCACGACACCCGAGCCTGCCCTAGAAAAACATCAACGCCTATCTGTGTAAACTGCCACCAAAATGGGGAAGAACACAACCACCCGGCATACAGTAAATCATGCCCAGAATGGCAAAAATGGGATCGAATAGCCCGCACAGCAATTAAACAGTGTTAAGGGCGTCTCACAGGGAAACAACCAAAGACAAATAGGCATATATAACTGCCTACAAATCAATGAAGGACGAGGCAGGAACTCACATCAAGAAATCATTGTCACGATTAACGATAAAACCAAAAACTACGACTTCATATTTATTTCCGAGCCATACATCCCCGCTAAAAATAATACAATAAAATCAGTACCCGGGTACACCACATATCAATTTCCTACAGCTAATTACCACGTTAAAGCAGCGATTCTCATCAAAGATGACCTTTGCATAGGCACACTAGGGTACACTAAATATTCTAGTTCAAATATCTGCATTGTTCAAGTAACCGACAAATCTGGTGCTCAAATATACCTCGTCTCCATATATGTTGAACCTAAAACAGATCCGAACAATACTTTAGCCAAACTAGAGATGTTTCTGCGGGAAACTGCTGAAGCAACGCATATAATTAGTGGAGATCTAAATGGATGGCATAACCTCTGGGGAAGTGCCCAAAATAATTCCAGGGGAAACCTTATTGCAAACCTCACAATAAATCACAACCTTACGGTAAGTAACAAAGAAAAGCACCCCACTTTCGAAACCGTCACACACGGCATTCATCGATCATCGATCATCGATGTCACGTTAATAGGTAATAATCGTAAGCATGACGTTAAAAAACACATTAAAATTCATAACTGGAAAGTCGATACTACTATATGTCCCTCCTCTGATCACCATGCTATTACGTACCAAATTGTTACACCCTTAAATAAATCTGCACAATGGAGCAAGAAGGTTAAACTTAGCACGTATCGGTACAACACGAATGGGGTTAAATGGGAAATGCTCACTAACGATATAAGGGAAAATCTCGAAAACAAATTACCTGAAATAGAATATATTAACTCTTGCAGTGAGGAACAAATTGACCATGAAATAGTATTTCTCACATCTGATATCCAAAAGCTATGTGATGATTTGCTGCCACGTGCAAGTGGCCCACCACAGCGTGCTCCGTGGTGGAATGAAGACCTTGAAAGCATGAAGAAAGAAGTCATCAAAAACCATCATGCACTTAGCAAGGCAGTTCGTCGAAAACTCCCTCTCACGGAAATCCTGAGAGACAGGGATGCACTAAGGAAAAAATATTCCGACGCTTGCTGTAACGCATCCACTAGCACCTTCCGTACTTTCTGCGAACGACAGCAAAAAGAAGATGTGTGGTCGGTAACAAACAGAATAATTCAAACTCGTCCGATCACTCAACCACCTGCCACTCTACTTCTCCCCGATGGATCGTATACTAAATCCACTAAAGATACTGCTAAAGCATTGTTAGACGCATTTCACCCCGAAGACACAGAGGATAACAATGATCAAAAACAAATTAGATCTCGATCAATAATAAGCCCAGACACTCCTGAAGAACCACCATTTACAGAAACAGAAGTTCTAGAAACACTCAAGACTATCAGCCACAAAAAAGCACCTGGCTCCGACCATCTTACCGCTGACATATGTTTACAAGTAACAAAAATATTTCCTGAAACTATTACTGCTCTAATGAATCGATGCTTACAACTCGGATACTTCCCTGACTATTGGAAATGCACTACAACTAAAATTATTCCGAAACCTAACAAAGATGACTACACCAAAACATCGTCTTTTAGACCAATTGGTCTAGTAAAAGTATTTGGAAAACTTCTCGAAAAATTGGTTGTTAACAGACTTGTGTTCCACATGCATGCCAATAACACCATTGTGAACAGACAATTTGGATTCCGCCTTCAGACCTCCACAGCGCACGCTATACACCATGCTATAAACATCATAGAGGAAGGCAAATGCAGAAAGGAGGAGGTAATGGCTGTATCACTAGATATACGCGCTGCCTTTGACAATGCATGGTGGCCTGCTATATTTGAACGGTTAAAGCACGTCGGTTGCCCAAGCAATATTTATAACATCTTAAGAAACTACACTATCGACCGAGAAGTCCAACTAGCATTCGCTAATTGCTTCGTTACTAAAAATATTACTAGGGGATGCATCCAGGGGTCGGTGGCTGGACCAATCCTTTGGAACCTTATCATCGATGAACTACTTGATATGACGCTACCAGCTGGATGTCATCTACAAGCATATGCGGATGATGTCTTGCTAATCTGCTGTGCCAAGAATGTTAGAGATCTTGAAAATGCCACCAATTCCGCGATTGAAATTGTTGCTGAATGGGGAACAAAGGTCAAGTTGGAATTTGGAAGGGAAAAAAGTCAAGTTATCGCCTTTACCCAGAAAGCTAAACAATCCCAAATCAATATGTATAACTCGTCGATCCCTACTGTAAATGAAATTAAATATCTCGGTATTACCATTGATAACCAGCTCAGATTTACCAAACATGCTCAGAACATTATTGAAAAGGCAAAAAAGCTTTATTATAAATTACAGACCTTTATTAGACCAACATGGGGAATTCACCCTGAAAATACACGTACAATTTATACTCATGTCATAGAGCCAATAATAACATACGCTGCGTCCATATGGTACAAATCTCTTAAATACAAATACATTAGGGAGAAATTACTTTCATTACAAAGATTATTCGCGATAAAAATTATCCATGCATTCAAAACTGTTAGTACTCACTTATCAATTACCATGGCTCAATTAATACCGCTTCCTGATAAAATAAAATATGTCGCTGATTCTGAAATTACCAGAATCCGTGGTACATCCACATTTTTACCTGACGATCTTCCTATCGACACCCCTGTACATCCTTCTGCCCTTCTACACCCTGCATTTAGACAAACCATACCTTTTAATGAATTACAGAACCAGAAGGAAGTAAATGAAGCCTTATTATCCCACTCCCCAGACGCTTGGGTCTCCTACACTGATGGGAGCCGTCATGATAATAAAGTCGGAGCGGCATATCTTACTAATAAACCAAATGGCTCAATAATTTCAAAGAAACTTAAATTACATGACTGTTGTTCAGTATTTCAAGCTGAACTTCTTGCAATCTCGCGCTGCCTTCTAAACCACATTAACACAATTAGAAATACCAGTTCACCAAACTTAACACATATAGTTTTATCCGATAGCAAATCCGCCCTCCAAGAAATCTCTAACCCGTCTAGCTACAACCCATTAGTTAATGAAATACATAAATTAATTCACACTAGTAAAAAGAACCTAAACACACAAATATTTTTCTATTGGGTGAAAGCGCACTGCGGCATCGAAGGGAATGAGACTGTAGACACATATGCCAAGGCTGCAGCTGAACTCAAAAAGGCACCTGACTATATTAATATTCCAATAAGCTATGTTAAGTATCAAAATAAGCAATTAATTAAGCAGAAAATGCCAGAATTATATGAACACCCTGACAAATGCTTGTATACTAAAACCCTATTTAACACCTATGAAGAACTCAACGACTATATAACTAAATACCCACCAACTTTTGAAATCACCCAGTATTTAAGTAACCATGGATACCACAAAGAATATCTTTGTAGATTTAAAATTATTGATAATGACTTCTGTCCTTGTGACCCATCCATTAATATACCCCAAACTTTTACTCATTTATTGTTCCAATGTCCTCGATTCTCTAATAAACGCCTACAACATGAAATAGTCTGTGAAAATCTTAACGTTGACCCAACTAAACTCAAGGAAATATTAAGTAAAGAATCCACTACTGACACTTTTCATTCCCTAATTAAACATATTGTGAATAATCTAAAGAAATTCAACAATACTTAGTCAATTTCGTACCCTGTATTAAACTGTTAATATTCTACGTATACTTTGTAAATATTTTGTACATATTAGTTTAAGTTTATATTTTTAAGACTTCTTTTATTCTAAAGAAATTCAACAATACTTAGAGTAAATTTCGTACCCTGTATTAAACTGTAAATTTTCTACGTATACTTTGTAAATATTCTGTACATATTAGTTTAAGTTTATATTTTTAAGACTTCTTTTATACTTTATAAAAAAAAAAAAAAAAAAAAATATATATATATAAAAAAAAAAAAAAAAATAAAAAAAAAAAATAAAAAAAAAAAAAAAAAAATCCTTAGCTAAGTCTACATAGGCGTAATTCTTATCTTAACATCTTTGTTAATCGGTCCATGCGCGGGGCGACCAAATCTTCTTTCTTTTGGGTTCTGATCGCCCCGCGGATGGACATAAGTTCTGTAAATTTTTTATGTCATTTAAATTCCGATTGTAAATATTCTGTGTTTAATTGTACTTGTTTTTCTACTTGTTATTTATCTGTAATTGCCTTGTACGTGTTGATTATGTCTGTAATAAATCTTTGATTAATATATATATAATATATAGTTATATATAGTGGGGGGCGGGTGGGTGTAATATGCGCGCGCATGTTGCACCGACTCGCCCTTCATACCGGTAGGTACACTACACAACACACATTTTAAACTATACATTTACACACCACCCACACACACACACACACACCTCTACACACCCAGAAGCAAAGTGTAAACCGTAAGCGCGGCGCTTTTGTAACAACTATACTAAACAAAGGGGGAGGTTTTAGTCCGTAGGCTACTGGGGGTGGCACCCACTTATAAAATACTGGGTGCCACCTCCAGTAGAGTCGGGCATGCTGTCAGGACCGGCCTGGCAGTATCCAATGAGGATTTCCTCCTCCTACTAAAAAAAAAAAAAAAAAAACCTAACCTAACCTAACCTAACCTAACCTAACCTAACCTAACCTTTTTTTTTTTTTTTTTTTTTAACGTGGGGGAAATGCCTTATGCATACCCGTCCTCTCAGGGGGCGAGGACGGGTTATGTCGGACTCGCACCGACTAAAACCTACCACGAAATACCGCCCAAACGCAAGAGACGGGGTTACGGGAACGCTTCCGCACACAACCGCGACCCCGCCAGCGGCAGCCACACAACGGCGGCCCCTTCTTGAGATACTTATCTCTCCTCGGCCTCCGTCCAGTAAAGTGACGAACCCCCCCCCGGATTCGCCACATGGAGGCCATGGGCCGGGAAAGGAAACCTAACCCAGCACCTCGAAGCTCATTAAGGCGGCACCATCCGGGCCGCAAATGCCACTCGACGCCGCCCTGGTCTCCTCCTTCGCTGCGGCAGAGCATTGGCGTCGTCCTCACGCTCTCTCTCCGCCGCCTCTTTGTGGATCATGACAACCTCGCTGAAGGCCACCACAGCCGCCCAAGCCTCCTCGCTGCCAGCCATCATCTCCACCACTACTGGCAGGGAGAGGTCCGCACCAATGACCGCGGACAGAGCTGCGCGTGACTCCGCCCAAGCTGGGCACTCAACGCGCGTATGCTGCGCCGTGTCCACGGTCCCTCCGTCACAATGGTGACATCTCGTAGATGCCTCCCTGCCCAACACCTCACACAGGTACTTGCCGAAGCAGCCATGCCCGGTCAAGAGCTGCGTGAGGCGGAAGGTGGGTGCGCCGTGCTTGCGTTCAACCCACTCTTTAAGAATAGGCCGAACAGCGGCTACAAGATCTTGACTAGGCCCCGGGAGACCTAGCCTTTCTTCCCACCTTCCAAAGAGGACACCACGGGCCTCTTCACGCCACTGCCGGACCTCCTGCGGATGAGGCCAGTTCTGGCCCTCCCTGGCTGCCAGCATCCGCCGGTACACCGAAGCATGGACCTCGGCTTCAAGGTCCCACGGCGGACTGCCAGCAATCAGGCAGGCTCCTACGAATGACACCGTGCGGTAAGCCCGAGCTACCCTGAGCACCATTGCACGCTGCGGACGTTGCAGAAGAGCAACGTTGTGCGGGCTCAGGGCTTCTGCCCAAATCGGTGCTCCATAGAGTGCCATTGAGCGCACGACTCCCGCGTAAAGGCGGCGACAAACTCCTCCTGGACCTCCCACATTGGGCAGGATCCGCCCAAGCGCTCCGGCAGCAGCCACCAACTTAGGGGCCAAGCGCCGGAAGTGCTCCTGGAACTTCCATCTGCCGTCGAGGACAAGTCCCAGGTACTTCATTGTCGACCCGACGGCAATGGCAGCTCCACCTACCGTTATAGAGGTCCCAGGTGGTGGCGCATTCCGAGGTCCATGGAAAACTAGGGCCTCAGACTTGTGAAGCGCCACCTCTAGACCCAACGCCCGAATTCGGTCAACCACATGCGCCACCCCAGCAGCAGAGAGGTTGGCCGCCTCCCGATGCGTACTGCCACGGGCCGACACGAGGGTATCGTCAGCGTAACACGTTACGCTAACCCCCCGCAAAGTGGCCCCGCGCAGCACCCAGTCGTAACCGATGTTCCACAGGAGCGGCCCTAGTACCGAACCCTGTGGAACACCGCACGACATAGCCCTCCTTCCCCATCCATCCTTAGTCGGATAGGCGACCTCTCTCCCCGCGAAATAATCAGCAATTATAGACCGCAAGTACCGTGGCACATTATGGTACCGCAGTGCCGCCTTAATAGTTTCCCAGGGCAGGGTATTAAAGGCGTTGGAGATATCCAAAGATACCGCCATCAATACCCCGCCCTGCGAAATCTCCCCCTCTGCGAGACCTCTGACGCGGGCAATAGCGTCCAAAGTCGAGCGCCCTTGCCGAAACCCGAACTGCCACTCACTTAAGCCCGGCTCCATGGAGCTGACGAGACGCGCAGCAAGCACACGCTCGAAAAGCTTACTGACTTCGCCAAGGAGCACAATCGGGCGATATGCCGACGGCTGATCGGGTGGGCGCCCCTCCTTCCGAAGAAGCACCAACTTTCCCGTTTTCCACCTTTGCGGAAATCGTCCCTGCTCCAGGCACGCGGTGAAAATGGCCCTGACCCTGTCGCCGATCTCACCCAACGCAATTGCTAAGGCACGCCCCGGCACCCCGTCAAGGCCAGGCGCCGTCTTCTTCGAACGCATTTTTAAAACAGCAACTTCAAGTTCCGCCTCAGATACCGGCGGTACCTCCTCGCCAAAGTCCTGCAGCGCGACAGTGGCAGCCATTAACGGTGGCTGAAACTCCCCTCGCTCCGGGAAAAGTGCACTCACAACTTGATCCAGAAGATCTGGCTGGAGACTACTGGTTAATGGAGGAGCCCAAGGCCGCAACTTCTGCCTTACGACACGATACGGCCTCCCCCATGGATCTCTGTCCAGAGTCTCCAACCACTCCTTCCAAGACTCCTCCTTGGCCTGTGCTATGGCTGCTTGCAGCGCTTTACAAGCGACCCTGTATGTTCCGTACAGAGCGTCCTCCTGCTGCTGTTCGCGCACCCTTCTCCTCCTGTACCTTGCATACTGGCGGCGCGCAGCCACGCAAGCGTTCCGCAATTGGCGGATTTCCGGGCGCCACCAGTACACTTGCCGCCTTGGGGAGGCTGGTTTTGCCCTAGGCATAGCCGCATCACATATGCGCATCAGTGTAGTGGCAAGCTGCTCGGCCTGCTGGTCAACCTGATCCACCACCTCCGAAGCAGTCCCCCAGGATTCGACGATAGCCGCTTCCTTGGCAAGTTGTCGGTCCAGTTTACCCAACACCCAGCGCGGGCCCTCCTCTGACACAGACCGGTTTCCCTCCACGAGAGGAGTGGGGGCACCAGAAATGCCGAACCGGATATATCGGTGATCGGAAAGGGTCTCCTCACCAGTTTCCACCCTCCAATCATGAACACGGCGGGCCAGGGCGTGGGACGCGAACGTAATGTCCACGATCGATTCGCCCTGCTGCCGCACGCACGTGCTCTCCGAACCCCGGTTCATTACTGCTAAATCCATTGCCACTGCCCACTCCTCTAGCACCTCACCACGCGCATCAGTCCCGAGGCACCCCCACGCCGTGGACTTGGCGTTAAAGTCGCCGGCAACCAAAACGGGTGTTGGACGCACCTGCCCAATCAGACCCCCAAGTTCTGACAACATCTGCTCAAAGTCAGCTAAGCTACGGCTGGGGGGGAAATAAATCCCAACAACAGCCAAACCAGTTGTACCCAGCAGCACGTAACCTTGACCTCTCACAACTCGATCACATGACAGGCATGCCGCGGGTGAGACGACAATGGCCACACCATCTCCGTGATCAGAGTGCCAATCGGTCCGCTCTGGGACAAAATACGGCTCTGACACTACTGCCACCTGTATTCGCCACTCGGCTATAGACTGGACTAAAAGGTCCTGAGCCCTAGCCGAGTGGTTGATGTTGGCTTGCAGAAATTGTAAGGCCATTATTGGATGGTTTCCATTGGCTCCTCCTGTCTACTCGGCTGCGACAGCTGACTGGATAGCGACCCTACTGTCGCCCCCGTTACCGCCACCTTGGCCCCATGAGAGTAGCTTGGGCATTCCTTGCTACCGATGGAATGCCCTGCTGGCTTACCAGCTGCCACGCATATTGCACAGCTCGCCTCAGCAGCAGGACACTCACGCGCCTTATGGCCGGATTCCCCACAGCGGAAACAGATATTACTGCGGTCCACCGCCCCAGTGCACTTGGCCCCAACATGGCCCGCTTCCAGGCACCTGTAGCAACGAAGGGGCCTAGGCTCAAGTAACACCACACGCGCCGAGACCCAACCCACCGTGACCCTACCTACCTCCACAAGCTTCTTAGCAGCTACAAGGGGACAGTTAAGCCAAAGCGACCCCAGGCCACTAGGGCTACGGGATATTACGCCTGGCCTGATTGCCTCAATGCCGCATCCTCCTTCCCTAGCTACCGCTGCTACAACTTCCTCAACAGTCACGGAGTCATCGAGCCCCAGGACTCGTACTTCGGCGCACTTCATGGGGCGATGGACCTGCACCACGTCACCGTCCAAAACTTCGCGAAGCTTTACTGCCAGAGCATCTGCAGCTTCCTCCGCTTTTTCAGTACCAGGAGGAACCTCCAGCATCCGGGCTCCCGTCACCGTTGTGCGGAAACGAACCTGAGTGAGGCCGACCTCCTGGAGCCGTATACGGCTTTTCGCCTGCGCCAAAAGTGCCTCATAACTGTGCCCTTTCTCAACAGCACCCGGCTTCAAGGTGAGCGTGACTGCCGATGTGCGAGGAGGGCGAAGCTTGGGCGCCTTTTCTCGAATCATAGGAGGCGGCCCGCTCCCTGCTGCCGCCACCTTTTTCCTGGTCTTCCTCCCAATCACCTTAGCCCAAGGCGCACTTTCAGGTGGACCCTTCTCCATCTCTTCCGCCACCAGAGGCTGAGGCTGAGGCTGGGGCTTACGGGCTGAAACTGCCGCCATCGTCCTCTTCTTCCTCCTGCGCTTATTACCCCTTTTCCCAGCTACCAACCTAGGGGCACCAGCGACAGCCTTGCCCGCAACTGACTTTGCAGGCAAAGACTCTGAAACAGCAGGGGCAGAAGCCTGAGGGACTCTCAGCCTGTCAGCGGCCAACGAAGGACGCGATGCCGGCGTTACGAGCCCCGCTAGCCTAGCATCAAACCGCGCATTTACAATCGCGCCCACTTGCGCAATCAACTCCTGCTTGAACTTCTCCATGTATGCCTGCACACCCTCAAGCAATACATGTTCACCGTCCCCTGATGCGGCCAAAGGCACTGGGCTAGCACGCTGATTGCGCACCTCAGTCCTGAGCAGCTCAAAATCCTTCCGGATCCCCACCAGCTCCACTCGCAAGCGATCATTCTCAGCCTGCAGCCTCCTTGACTCGTCTGACTGTGTCCTCCCCGCCAACTCCAGAACTGCCTCCTTAATCGCTTCGGCAGCGTCCTTCAAATCGCGCACAAAAGTGCCTTTAAGGTTCTTGGACTTCGAAGCAATAGAGGTGATTAACTCCACACTATCCAACACTCTATCACTCAGCTCCGAAGCCACAGCCTCACCACACTTTAATGGCTGCGAAAGAACCGCCTCTCGTGCATGACGCGCTCTGGTACACCTTTCCATCAGGTCTTTCTCCGCGGCAATCCTTAGCTCCTCCTGCGCAGCAGCATTGAAAGCCTCCTTGGCTTTAGCTAGGCCCACATACTGCCCTGTGGTAGGGGGACGCCCTCTTCCGCGCACAGCCACTACCTGCCCTGCTCCAGCCTCCTCTCCTGACTCACCGGACATCTGCGAGCCACTCTCATACACTCTCCGCCTCTTGGCGGCCTTCTTGCGACCTGCAGTTCTCCTATTACTGGTACCCTCTTTGGCCGTAGCAGCAGCGCAACGCACCGCTTCCGAGCTTTCCCCCTCTACATCGTCGACCTCCACCACCTCCTGATCAACGTCACACGCAGCAGGCACCTCCTCGACTGTTTCCCTTAAAACTAAATCACTTATAACTAGGTTTTTTGAGTTGGACATTTTTGTTTTGGATCCCACGAGCATGGGGGAAAATATGTCCACCCAGGCAGTGCCCCCTGTACCTGGGTAACCCTATATACATCTGTGATGTCGGACCTAACCTAACCTAACCTAACCTAACCTAACCTAACCTAACCTAACCTAACCTAACCTAACCTAACCTATTCGTAATTAGCCATTGTTCTAATTATCAGAATCAGTTAATTTTAAGCAATTAATTATACCAAACTGAATTATTCTAGACTATTTAATTACATTGAGGTTTTTATAATCATACTTCATAATCTAAAAAATTTTTTGAAACTGTTATTCCGATTGTTAAACTGTCCAAATTAACTAATCATACAAACCAATCCTAAGTATTTAATTGTCAATTCTATCCTAGCTTGTGTCAATAGGTAAGCTCTGTAAAGTTAGGTAATTGAGATTTTTTCGTTTTTTCAAAATTTATGCATGTTAATCCTAGTATTTTTATCTGTCTGTTTTGTGTAACTGAAAAGTTGGGAAATATTGTATGTTAAAGTATTTCTAAGAAAAAGAAAGAAAAAGAAAAATGTAATAAAAAAGATAGAAATAAACGTCACAAAAAAAATAGTGACGAGATTGGTTTGTAAGGTTGTGTTCACTAGGTTTTAGTCGGTAAGAGTCTCGACACTGCCTGGGCCTCCCTTCCCAGGCGTCCTATGAGGATTTTCCCTGGTGAACACATACCAAAAAAAAAAAAAAAAAAAAAAAAAAAAAAAAAAAAAAAAAAAAAAAAAAACCTAACCTAACCTAACCTAACCTAACCTAACCTAACCTAACCTAACCTAACCTAACCTAACCTAACCTAACCTAACCTAACCTAACCTAACCTAACCTAACCTTACACACGGCGTACAGGGTTCTGAGGAAGATCAAGATGACTCCAGCTTCCACCCAAATATTCACGGGACACTGCGGGGTGAGGGAGTACCTCCACCGCTTCAACCTGGCCAGCGACCCCTACTGTAGTTGCGACGGTGTAGTCGTAGAATCCATCGCGCACATACTGACTGAGTGTCCTCGGTTTGCGTTAGAAAGAATGGACTTGGAGATAGAGCTGGGCATGAAGGTCATCCCGGAAAATTTTTTGGAAATAATGGAAATAGAAACAGAAAAGTTTATCAAGTATGCCACGCGTACGCTCAGGAAGGCCTCGGTAGCAAATGGTTCTAAACTGATTTAAACTGATTTAAAAGTTGCATGTGCATGTTAGTCACTAAGAACAATTATTAATCAGCTCTAATTATTTAACTTTGCAAAATTACCAATTGTCTAAATTATTTGTTAGATTATTTTTACACAATTATTTATGAATTGTTTCTAAATTCTTAATTTCCTTAATTATACACAATTATTTATTACCCGGTTTACACTTTTACAACTTTACATTTTTACAGTTTCACATTCATTTACTGGTCTTAAGGTCGCTTCTCCTCAATTCAAATAAAACTGTCACATAGGCTAAGGACTTCCCTAGCACCAACGGCTCGAGATCTAATGGAAATTTCGCCAAATCTGATGTAAATATTCTTGAATTATACATTTTACATTTTACATTTTACATTTTTACACTTTTACATTTTTACTATTTAGATTATTTCTAGAATTTTAATTATTTGAATTGTATCGAGTCATTTGAATCGTTGAAGTTGTTCAATTTTACATAATTGTTTTGAATTGATTTGAATCACTTAAACTGGCTTTAAGTTATTCAAGTTAGTATAAGCGACTTTGATTGTTTTCCTTTCAAATTTCGAATTAATTAAACCACATTGAATTGCATGTTTAACTATTCGTAATTAGCCATTGTTCTAATTATCAGAATCAGTTAATTTTAAGCAATTAATTATACCAAACTGAATTATTCTAGACTATTTAATTACATTGAGGTTTTTATAATCATACTTCATAATCTAAAAAATTTTTTGAAACTGTTATTCCGATTGTTAAACTGTCCAAATTAACTAATTATACAAACCAATCCTAAGTATTTAATTGTCAATTCTATCCTAGCTTGTGTCAATAGGTAAGCTCTGTAAAGTTAGGTAATTGAGATTTTTTCGTTTTTTCAAAATTTATGCATGTTAATCCTAGTATTTTTATCTGTCTGTTTTGTGTAACTGAAAAGTTGGGAAATATTGTATGTTAAAGTATTTCTAAGAAAAAGAAAGAAAAAGAAAAATGTAATAAAAAAGATAGAAATAAACGTCACAAAAAAAATAGTGACGAGATTGGTTTGTAAGGTTGTGTTCACTAGGTTTTAGTCGGTAAGAGTCTCGACACTGCCTGGGCCTCCCTTCCCAGGCGTCCTATGAGGATTTTCCCTGGTGAACACATACCAAAAAAAAAAAAAAAGAAAAAAAAAAAAAAAAACCTTACACACGAGTTCCGTACAAAACTTTACTATGCATGTACGAGAAAATAGAAAATACTTTAATACTCACAAAGTCTGTTTACATTGGAAAAAAAAAAAAAAAAAAAAAAAGTATTTGGTTTCATTTATCCAACAAAAAGCCGTCGTTCACATTTTTTAATTCTTCAATAACATTTTACGGGTTTAATTCATGATTCGTCCCTTTATCTCGCCATTATTTCAGCAGATTTGCACAAAACAACTTCAAAATAAACTAGACATCAATAAAAAATGGCGGAATTATTTGAAAACCGCGCTTGACATATATCTACAACTGCGCATGTGCAAGTTTTTTTTTTTAATATTCGTCTTATGTCAAAATGGCACAAGCGCGTGTACATTCAGCCAAATTCATTTAATGAATAACGATTTAAAGTTCGTTTATTAATCAAATTTTATATCTAATGTAATTAAAAACGCGTTAAATGAATTAATTAATGAAATATTGGTTTTATTGTACTTTTATACGTGATAATAATCGGTATTTGACTTATTTATCAAACTTTTTGTAAATAATAAAACCTCTTTGTGTCAGGCTGTCAGATACGGCTAGAAATTTAAAAAAAAATTGAAAATTAGAAAGCACTAGTGCGGAAAAGTAGTACTTTCCGCACAGTTTGAATGCCTAGAATACGCTCTTTTCGAGCACATGCATTGTAAAGTCTTTTTCAGAGACTGTTTTGATGGCCTATTTTCAAGAGCTGTCTGAAACCTATCGGCCATCAACATTATGGTCAAAATATTCTATGTTGAAAGCTGTTATAAAGTTAAAACATGACATAGATATAAAAACTTACACCAGATTGACTGCTTTCTTAACAAGTGCGAGTCGGACTCGCGCACCGAGGGTTCCGTACAAACACTTTCCATCCCTAGGTGGTTAAGTTAAGTTTGCACCTGGTATGTAAAGCGCCCCATATAAATTAGGTGCAAAGTTAGGTATTAATAGGTATTAAAAAAAAACTACTTACTAGATCTCGTTCAAAACAATTTTCGTTGGTAGTTTTTATAGTAATGTACATCATATGTTTTTTTTAGATTTTTCATTTTCTTATTTTAGAAGTTAGAGGGGGGGGACCAACTTTTTTCCACTTTGGAAGCGTCTGTCACGCAAACTATTCGGTTTAGAAAAAAAATGTTTTAAAAACCTCGATATCATTTTTGAAGACCTATCCATAGATACCCCACACGTATGTGTTTGATGAAAAAAAAAATTTTGAGTTTCTGTTCTAAGTATGGGGAGCCCCCAATATTTATTATTATTTTTTTATTTTTGCATCAAAATCTTAATGCGATTCACAGAATACATCTACCTACCAAGTTTCAACAGTATAGCTCTTATAGTTTCGGAAAAAAATGGCTGTGACATACGGACGGACAGACAGACGGACAGACAGACGGACAGACAGACAGACATGACGAATCTATAAGGGTTCCGTTTTTTGCCATTTGGCTACGGAACCCTAAAAAGGCAAAGTGCAGGATTTCAGAGTAAAAAATCGAAGGTACTAACAGCTGAACAAATTGAGACGTTTATTAATGAAGCTCCAGATCAGCAACATCTAGCTACAAAGGTATGTATAAACTTAAATATAAATCTAATAAAATATGTACACAATTTAAGTAAATTAACTCTAAAAATAAAGTAGGAAGTTAAAAAAAATAGAATGAAATAAACAATTGTCTTACAATATATAATAAATATGTAACTTTGTTCATAGGTTGCTCTTATATTTGGAGTCTGTGGCGCATGCAGACGCGAAGAGCTCACAAATGTGATAGTTTATAGACGAAAGACTTTGTTTTAAATGCACATTTATTATAATATATATTTTATTGTTTACAACCACATAGTAACTTGACAAGACGACGATATGTTCTACATTGACATACTTTTATTATGAAACATAAATCTAAGAAGTCTAAGCGGCCAATATAAATCTTCATCGATATACGAACTCAACACGCCTCCTAAGATTTATATTGTATAAGCACAAACACATAAATTAACTAAAGAACATTTTGCAAGTATGGTAATATCAATATTATTACTATACTATATTCAGCATTTGTCTGAACTTCAAGAACTTAATATTTCCTAATGACTTAGTGAGGATATCTGCTATATTGTCCTCTGAATTCACCTTAACGATATCTACAACTCCTTTCTTAACGTTCTCATGAACATAATGATAGTGTACTTCAATATGTTTAGAATTTTTGGTGAAATTACCATACTTAGCAATAGCAACAGCTCCTGAATTATCTTCATAAATATTTACAGGATCATTAAATATTATAAATATATCATTAAGAACACTACGTACTAAACATACTTCAGTTACTGCATCTGACAATGCTATGTATTCAGCAAATGTAGACGATTTGGTTACACTGCCCTGTTTCTTTGACTTCCAATATATTACATTGCCAAATAATCTAATTATATAACCTGTGGTAGACTTCCTATCTACAATATCTCCAGCCCAATCAGCATCAACATAACAGTCCATCACGTTAGCTTCTAAATTCTGTTGATATGTGAGCTTAAGGCTCCTTGTCAAATATAAATATTTCAAAACACGTAACGCATATTTGAAGTGAGTTTCATCGTAACAATTTTGGAATCTACTTAAATAGTTTACACTATAAGCTATGTCTGGTCGACATCCAGAACTTATGTAAAGCAAAGCTCCTATAAGATTTCTATATTTAACGTCTTCATTTAGTTTACTTTTCTCTAGTTTCATATTAATTTCCATCGGTGTTTTGTACAGTTTAGAATTTTCTATTTTATATTTTTTTGCTAACGATACAATATATTTTTCTTGACTTAAAGTCAATATATTTGCACTTGAGTAGTCATAATCATTGTCAATACCGATATAGTTTTTAACTTTACCCATGTCCTTCATTTTAAAATGATTACCTAGTTGCCTCTTTATTGAATTAACCTTTTTTTCATCTTTGCAAGCAATTAACAAATCATCAACATAAACTAGTATATATGTTGGACAGTTATCATCACTATTAACATACAAACAATAGTCGTATTTGCTTCTTCTAAAACCTATAGTCGTTACAAATTCATTAAAACATTCGTACCAAGCTCGCGGGCTTTCTTTTAAACCATATAAAGATTTATATAATTTATACACTTTATCAGTACCATCTTCATAGCCAAGTGGTTGTTTGACATACACTTCTGATAAAACTTTGCCATTTAAAAAAGCTGTCTCTACATCCATTTGATGTATACTTAATTTGAATTGACAACAATATGATAGAAGTAGCTTTAAAGTTTGCATACTCGCTACTGGTGAATAAGTGTCATCGACATTGTCCGTTTGTTGAAAACCTCTAACCACTAACCTGGCTTTATAAAGTTCTGCAGATTTCTTCTTGTACACCCATTTAACATCAAGTACCTTTTTATCCTGTGGTGCACTCACTAGCGTCCATGTATTATTCTTCACCAGACTATTCATCTCTCTATCCATTGCCTCTTTCCAATGATCAGCCTCATCGCTAGTAGTCGCCTCCTGAAATGTATCTGGAATCATGGCATCACAGTAATTAACACTTATACAGTAGTAGCTAAATTCTTCATCAAATCGAACTGGTGCTTTGATCTGTCTCTTGGACTTTCTCGTTCCATCATTTATTTCATCTCCATCATCATTCATTTCATGTATAATTTCATTATTCTGTTTTTCTTCCATATCCATTTCGTCTACAACATCTTCCCACTTGTCTTCATTAGCTCTAATTTCTTCGTCGTCAGTTTCAAAAGCTATAAGCTTAACATCCTTTTCAATTATATCAACATGTCTCGCCACAACTATTCTATTATTAATAAGTACTCTGTATCCGACATCTGTATATCCCAACAAGATGCCCATTTCTGCCTTTCTATCCCACTTTGAACTTCTTCTTATTTCAGGTACTCTAACGTAAACTTTACTTCCATACATTCTCAAATATTTGGCTGATGGTTTCTTTTGAAAGAATAATTCATACGGTGTCTTTTTCTCTGGTGTATTCGTCAATATTCGGTTTTTTAAATAAGCAGCCGTTTTTATAGCTTCTGGCCAAAAACGTCTATCAACTTTTGCTTCTGCTAACAAGCATCGTGCCATATCCATTATCGATCTGTTGTACCTCTCAGCTGTACCATTTAATTCATGTACGTAGACTGGGCATGGTTTAATCATTATGCCCTTTAGTCTCGCAAATCTTAAAATACGATGGTTTATATATTCCTTTCCATTGTCACATCTTAATTCTTTAATTATTTTGCCCGTCATGTTTTGTAATTCATTTACATATTCTTCGAAGCATTCATACACTTGTTCCTTAGATTTGATGCAATAAACTTTTGCTAACTTGCTGTAATCATCGATAAATGTCAGAAAGTATTTTTCTCCTGCGTGTCCTGTTGTCCTGTGCGGCCCATTAATATCAGTGTGTACAATTTCCAATATATCCTCTGCTTTTGTTCTGTTATTCTCAAATGGTACGTTGTGCATCTTGTTTTCTATACATATGGCACATCTCATGTAATCTTCTTCTAATTCTTCAGGCATTCCCTCTAATAGTCGTTTTTTACACATAAAGTCAAGATAGTTAAAGTTTACATGTCCAAATATTCTGTGAAGTCTTTCTTTATTCGTCATTTTGCTGTTTATTATATTTGCATAAATCCCTTTTGAAACAAAACTCGTTATTTTATAAAGTCTTTCATCCTTTTTTGCAATAGCAATCAATTCATTATTAAAGTTGTATATCTTCGTTAAATATCCTTTAGAAATTATTGTATGATTGTCGGTAATCTTCGAGTAACTCAATAAGTTTGCTTTCATTTCTTTAACATAGAATACATTATTTATTTCTACTTTTTGTTTATTTGCATAGACCGGAAAGTATGTGGTAATAGTTCCCACCTTCGTCGCTTTCAGTATTCTTCCATCTCCGACTTTAACTTTTATTGGTTCCTTTAATGTTATAAATCTGTCAAAATATTCATCGGTATTAATTATATGGTCAGTACATCCACTGTCGAGTAACCAATTTATCTGTCCCGGTTTTACTTCATTCTCATCTTTTGCTACTGTCGAATTATTCACAATAGATGTGTGAAAGCTGTTTCTGCCATAATCATCATTATTATTATTTCTTTGAACATAGTTGCCTCTGCCTCTAGTGTGTCCGAAATTATAGCGGCCACGTCCACGACCACGACTTGATCCTTGATATCCGTGTCCACGACCACGGCTTCCGTGCCAACATTCTCTTTGCACGTGTCCAGTTTTACCACAAGTAAAACAAGTCGGTTTATTTTCAAAATTAGCTTTGAATGCATTTGTATTATTCGGTATATCTTTTTCTTTTTTCATTATATTTTTCATACGAATTTTACTTTTCAAGTATTCGACTGTCCGTTCATTTTCCGGTAAAACATCTATTAAGTCGCCGATATAACTATATTCGCCTGGTAATGCTTTTAGCATATAATTTAATTTTTCGCTTTCTGTAATCGTAGCGCCTGCCTTTTTTAAATCGTTGACACATCGTTCGAATTCGTCAAAAAATATGTTGACGTCTGTATATTTCGCTAGCTTGATATCTTCTAAATTATTTCTACACACGATTTGTAGCGCTGTGGATTGTTTTAAATACATTTCGTCGAATTTCGCAATTATTTTATATGTCGAGTCTAAATCGCTGATATATTCTAGCTGCTGATTTGTAATCGCGCTGTATATATAGTTTGTCGCTTGAATATCCATCTCATTCCATGCTGCTGTATCCTCAGTTTCCAATTTTAATCGTATAGCAACATCTTTACATTTTTTAAATTGAAGAAATTTCATTAATCGGATTTTCCAATTCGAATAATCTGTTCCGTCAAAAATTGGAATTACGATATTATTCATTTTTAATTATTATTTCCACTTACTTGGTTTTCCACACGTTCTCCACACCTAGCGATCTGCTACCATGATAGTTTATAGACGAAAGACTTTGTTTTAAATGCACATTTATTATAATATATATTTTATTGTTTACAACCACATAGTAACTTGACAAGACGACGATATGTTCTACATTGACATACTTTTATTATGAAACATAAATCTAAGAAGTCTAAGCGGCCAATATAAATCTTCATCGATATACGAACTCAACAAAATGTATCAGTAAAAGATATAGAAACACATGGGGACATACTTCTTGTCAAAATACCAAATACAAAAAATAAAATTCCCAGGTCCTTCACTATTGACGGCCCATTTGCAGAAATAGTCAAGAAATATCAGAGTCTGCGGTCTTCTAAGGGCAAAAGTGACCAGGGTCGTTCTCAAAAAATTTGCACCGCTGCGTTAAATTTGCATTTTTTTTAAAAGTTGCGATTTCATCTTTTATTTTTCATAGGATCGCTAGAAATATATTCAGACAATTGATATTACGTCGAGGGAAGTAGTTAAATTGAATATCTTAGAAGATATAGGTGTTTGAAATTTTAGGTCGACAGGTGAAAGACATCGATGTCATGTAAACGACATTTGTTACCAAGTTATCGACAATGGGTGCAGGTTTGCGACAAATATGTTCAAACTTCACTGAATTTGTTAGCAGGTTAACGACGACGGTTGCAGGTAAGTGACATTTTAAATAAAATCTACGTTGAACTGTCAAGTAGTGCTTTTTTGATAGTTTTTGTTTTTTTTCCTTATGTTAGTAATTTGCATAAAAAAACAAGCATTTAATTCTCATATCACAGGACATTGCTCAGGAGGTTTTTTGAAGCCTGTACTACCCAGAAAGGTCATAACCGGCAAAAAGATGCAAAACTCAAGCATACCTACGTGATTTTATAAATTTCTTATGAAGGTTCAACAGCGAATCATTTAAATAACGTTTCTGCATCCTGATGCTGCCTCTTTTGACATAATCTTTCCAGCCCGCTGAGTAACTTACTGCTGTTTTCGTCATCTTCGAGGAATTCCTTCACATCTGATAACCAGAAAGCCTTCGGCTGCGTTAGGTGGGATAAGTTATGGGAGGTATTGTCTGAAGCTGCCAGCACATCTGGTAACACTTTATAAAGCCTTTACGAGTCTGAACACAGAATGGTGTCAGTAGGAGATGTCACATACAAGAACTTAAAGTTCCGGAAAGGCGTACGACAGGGATGCATAATATCCCCTATACTATTTAACAGATATGGAGCCCTTGAAGGTAAGTACGTGGTAGACATCGCCTATTTTGCATCACCCGAAGCAGAAGTGGCCCAACTTTTGGAATGACTCAAAACAACCAGCCTCAAAATGGGTCTCGATATTAATAAATATAAGACCGAGCTGATGATAGTCGACCATTACTAGTCGAAAAAGTACTAACTTGCTTCAATAGTTTGAAACTGTTGATCAGTTCCAGTACCTTGGCTCCGTTGTCACAAATAGAGGCACATGGAAACCAGAGATTCGCAGGCGAACCGGAATGGCCAAAACAGCGATGACCCAACGCGGCAAAATATGGAAAGATAGACACATCCCTAACCGAACTAACATGCACCTCGTCTGTGCCCTTGTCTTCTCCATATCTCTTTATGGGGCAGAGACCTGGACGCTCAAAGCCGCTGACAGGCAGAGGATTGATGCTTCAAAATCTGGTGCGGGCGCCGCCTGCTAAGGATTCCTAAGACAGCTTGAAAGTAAAATGGAATACTCAAACTAAGCTACTTCGGTAATATATATGTTTTTATAACAACGAAACATGAGTTGAGACACCGCGAGTGACCGATAAAACCTGGTTTTCAAATAATTTTGTATAGGTGTTTAAATAATTGTCGTTCACCTGCCGTATGTGTCATTCACCTGTTTTTATATAGACAAGTGAACGACATACAGGTGATGGACAAAATGACAGTTATGTCATCAAAACAAATAAAGTATTTCGTTGATGAACTGCATATTTATACACATAAAAGTAGACCATACTTTACGCGTTATAAATTAAAATGAATGCAATAGTACACACGTCAACCAAAATATGGAAGGCAGAATATAGACTACATACCCATTACAAACTCCCGCTCGCGTAAGAGTATGTATCATATTTTTTTAGTGCAGCACACTGACGACTTGTCACTCGGAACAGTGTTAGGTGGCAACTGAAGGTCTCGATTTATGCGGGGTTATGCAGGGGAAACGAAATAGTAGTCACACAATTGTAATGTTTGTCTCATGACAAGTGAACGACAAAAAATGGCGTGGACAAACTTAAATTGCAAATAATTCGCAAAATAAGCATAGTATTATCATTCGATATGGTAGTATTCAATCTTCATCATATATGAAAATAAAATGGAGTACTGAACTTAAGCTAAGTCGGTAATGTATATGTTTTTATTACAACGAAACATGAGTACCTCGCGTTGGGACACGGCAAGTGACCGACAAAACCTAGTTTTAAATCGTTTTTTTGTCTATGAATATACTTTACTTTTTATTGAAAGCGATTGGCCTCTATGTAAAAAGTGTCTTTAGATATGTGATGATAATTGAATATTTGAAATAATGCGGTGTAAAAAACTTCTTCTAAGACAAACCTGTTGACAGGTGGCGGTGCAAATATTTTGAGAACGACCCACCAATTCTTTCAGAATTTTCAAAGAGGAAGGTGCACTGTTCAGGTAATAGGCTTAAACAAGTTTGGGAATATGCCGAGAGATATCGCTCAGTACTTAAATTTGCCTGATGCAAATCTTTACACCGGACATGCATTTAGGAGAACCTCTGCTACATTACTTGCCGACTCAGGAGCTGACATAACAACTTTGAAGAGGCATGGAGGTTGGCGGTCAAGTAATGTAGCAGAAGGATACATAGAAAACTCCATTGATAACAAATTAAAAATTGGAAAACAAATTGCAAAATCAATTAATGTAAAGTCGCAAGAGTCCACAGAATTTTCGTCATCCACATTCCAATCTGGTCTTAATGTACCTGTTAATACTGAACCTCAACCAGGACCGTCACATGCTAACAACACTTTGGTTACACCCAGCCCTGTTAACCAACCAGGACCGTCACGTGCCAACAACACTTGGATTACACATAGCCCCTCTAACTTTGACCCACAGGAATTATCACAACAGCAGGAACCTGAAAATACACCATGCCTGACTAGTCAGACACTTAATTTACATGGAAGAACTCACAACATAACTATGAACTGCACTAATTGTACCATTAACTATAGTGATGGATGAAACTATAGCGATGTATATAGAGATAGGTGGCGCCACCGCCACGGATAGCTTCGTGTCCGAGTGTATTAAAGTTTTAAAAATAGATAAATGCGATATTATACGAAAACAAGTGAACCTATCTTTAGATTACAGTGTAACTATATGTGGACATTGAAGGCAACTGAAAATAATCATTTGAACAACAGCTAAATGACATCGAATACTGTGTGTGATATTCTGTGATTCATAAGTGACAATACAATAATAGTGGAATAGTGACTCTAATGACACACCGAACCACTAAAAACAAAGGACCCACGCTAGTAACAAGAAACGACAGGTATTTACTTGCAAAAATAACAGTTGTGATATTCCGTTGAATCATTCAAATTCAAGTGTAAACAAAGAACTGTCATTTAACGTGTAAAAGCCCTAAGCAGCGTCGACACTTACCGCCATCTAGCGGCCTGACGGTAAACTGCTATAACATCAAGATACCTAGCGGTGATGCGCGTGCGATTACCGCTACTTGAGCTTGCTACACTTGCTTACACTACTAAAGCTTGCTAATTCTCGCAAATACCGTAAGATGGCGTTAGTATGCACTAAATGCAATGAGATCATACTCAACAAGGACTTTCTCAAGTGTTCTAAATGTAATAAAGTATATGACGTGCACTGCTCGGGAAGACCCCTAAAAATTTTTCTTCTTATGTCTACCGATAGCAAAAAAGCATGGACCTGTCTATCATGCTTATCATGTTGCCCGGTATCTAGTACTCCAATTAAAATATCTACCACAAAAGGAACAAAATCTAAATTAGTAACGAAGAATAGTGTCAAAAACACATTAATCATAAAAAATACTACCAAGAATGAATCTTTAACCGCGGCCTCTAGCACGTCTCCCGCAGGAAAAGAGCTCGGAAAGGCTACATGCAGTTTTGTGCTACAACAACAAATCGAAGCTGATGAATCAACCCTGAATTCGGTAAACCCATCGCCCCAACACAGCCCAGTCAAGGAAAATGTGCCTAGCCCACCGAGTAGGTATCAAAGTGCTAACAGTACACCATCACAGGAAAATATAACATTAAGAAAGCCGATGCGATTAAATCAAGTTCGAACACAAGAATCAGAAGTAGAGCCCGGGACCAGCACTAGCGCTACTGAAATTTCTTTGGCCTCTATACAATCACACGATTCTGAGTCTGACGACCTCAATGCTGAAACAATTTTGGATAAAAATAGTCATAATCGGAGCTGCCCCATCATCACAGCTTCGACTAGCGAACTGCTGGCAGAGTATGAAAATAAAATTCATAATTTAGAACTGAGACTACAAGCAGCAGAACATGAAATCGAAAAGCTCATAATAGAAAATGGCACATTACAGAAGCAGATACAAGGCAACGATCACACTATAAAGAACCTAACCCGCATATGTACCTCTACGTCTAAAAAACCAAAAAAAAATACACCAAGGAAGAACGGGACCAGCCTAAAATGTGATCTGAATCAAACGCATAAAAATGAAATTAGAAATGCAAACGCAAATATCGTTGATCAGTCACCCTCCCATGTCTACCACATACCACAGGAGGAGTCTCAAGGACGTCAAAGAAGAAGCTGCACGAAATCCGGTGGCCTTCACAAAGAGTTGCCACGGCAGGAACGCGAAGCGAAAAACATCTCTACGCCGCTCCAACGGAGCTCCAGCTCGATAGCTAAGGGTGACGAGTCAAAATTGCAATTGTGTATTTTAAGCAACCAAAAAAACAGTCATATTTTGAATGCCATAGAATGTGTCTTTGATCATAATGTTAGGTACTGTCATTTTGTCACACCAAATTGTAGCATAATCGAGTCGCTGTCCAACTTGGAACAAAAATTAGTAACCTTTACAATGAACGATTATTGTATAATATACATAGGTGAGCAAGACATAAATGGAACTGACAATAGTATCCAATTGGTTAACTGTATTCGCGAATCTCTAATGAAAATTACGCATACTAATAAAATAATCTGCCTACCTACGTATATATGTGGATCACTAATCTACAACTACAAAGCTGAATTGTTTGGCAACTTATTGGCAATGGACTTACAGAGTAATAATTATGCCTACCTATTTGATACAAATAGAAATCTATCCCTGAATATGTTCTCAAATTACTCCGGCAAGATAACCAAGTTCGGTATTAAATCTGCATTTGCCAGTCTCAGGGACTTTATATTAAAACTTAGGAATGTTTCGGCCTGTGTAAATGTACCAAACCAAGAGTTTTTTCGAGAGTCATCTGAATATGCAAACTCTACAGCTATTTCATCAGAACATAGCGGGAATACTTAATAAGAGTGAATTGTTCGAAATAACTGTATCTGACCTCTCTAAACAAATTGGTGAAATAGACTGTATATGCGTTAGTGAAACGTTTATGAAACTCGGATCTGAACGTAACTTAAAAATGTCTAACTATAAGCTAGCAGCACATTTCTCACGGCAGCACCAAAGGCGGGGTGGTACGTGTATATTGTTAAAACACGGATTAAACTATGAGCCACTCAAAATTACATTGGACTTGTGTACCCCCTATTACTTTGAGTGTTGTGGTGTCGAATTGCTTGATTTTAATTTAATAATAATATGTATCTACAGAATTCCTAATCGTTATATTGGATTGTTTATTCATAAGTTAAATAAATTGCTAAGTAGACTCATGTATAAAAAAAATAAAAAGATAATACTCTGTGGAGATTGGAACATCGATATTTTGAAAGATAGTAACCAAACGAAAGAATTGGTTTCACTATTGAGTAATTTTGGATTTAGCATTCATGTAAAGTCGCCAACAAGGAAAAAGTCATGCATTGACTTAATAGCATCAAATATCGATACTCAAAATGTATTATGTAATACCCATAGCCTAGCACTGTCTGACCATGATACTGGGCAGTCTATATCTATTCAGATCTCAAAACCTTCAAAATCTAGGCAGCAGATTAAATATTATTTCGAAAAAAGAAGAGATTATTCTCAAATGAACATAGATTTATTTTGTAAACATATTACATGCTTATCTCTTAATCAAGTTTATGAGGCAACTGATTGTAATGGTGCGTTTGAGGAATTCCATGATTTAATTATTTTGTTATTTAACTTATGCTTTCCAATTATAAATATACGTGTGCAAAACAAACAAACAAAAAATAAATGGATAACGAAAGGGTTAAAAAAATCCTGTATTAAAAAAAGGTTTTTATACCATAAATATCATTCGGAAACTTCCAACAAACGTCAAAATAAGCACAAGTACGTTACATATGCGAAACTCTTAAAAAAATGTATATACAAATCCCAGCAACTTAATAATATTATGTACATAAATAAATCAAAGAATAAGGGTAAAGCAGCATGGAAAGTGATAAAGGATAATCTTAATCAGAATGTCGATGTGAGGGAGGTTGACGATATTAAATTAAATGGCGAAGTAATTAATGACCGCTTGAGAATGTGTGAAATTTTTAATGATTTCTTTACCAGTCACTCACAGGTAAAGACAAAAACTGATATTGAAAATCCGTACATACAAACGGTAAGTAATAGTATTTTTCTCTCTCCTTTAGACCAATATGATATCGAAAAAATTATTAAATCCTTAAACGATACTCACTCAACGGGTTATGACGAGATTCCAACCAAATTGCTAAAAGCATGTGCAGCTCATATAGCATTACCTCTTAGTTTTCTTATTAACTTATCTTTTGAGCAGGGTTGTTTCCCGGACCGCCTAAAGTTGACGATTGTTAAACCTCTCTATAAAAAGGGTGACCCAAGCGAGATAAAAAATTACCGCCCAATAGCACTGATACCTGTACTATCAAAGATCTTTGAAAAGGCTATGTGCAATAAAATTAATAGCTTCTTTGATAAAGCCAATGTCATACATCCAAACCAATTCGGTTTTAGAAAGAATGCCTCTACATCAGATGCTTGTTTCACTTTGGTCAAACACATTACCCAATCGCTGGACAATAAGCAACCTGTCTTGGCAGCTTTCTTGGATATGAGTCAGGCCTTCGACTGCGTCTGTCACGATATTCTGCTGTCGAAACTAGAAAGATATGGCATCAGAGGGAGGGCTATTGAATGGCTCAAAAGCTACTTATCTGAGCGAAAACAGTACACAGAACTCACCAAAATAGTCGGTCATAAGAAAATTACCTACAAATCTCTACCAAAAACTATTAGCCGCGGTGTTCCTCAGGGGAGTGTTCTTGGGCCCTTGCTATTTATAACGTACATAAATGATTTGCCAGGCGCACTAAAACACAAATGTATTTTGTTTGCAGATGATGCTACCCTAATTATAAAATCAAACAATAATAGCGACCTGGAAAATGAAACCATTAATGAGTTGCACGCTACTTCTAGGTGGTTGAATCAAAATGGCCTTAAATTAAATTTGACCAAAACCAACATGATTAAATTCCAAACTCGTAATTCTGTCACCACTACCATAAATGTCCATTGCGAGAATTCTAACGTACAACTTGTAAATTCTACAACTTTTCTTGGTATCACTCTTGACGAGCATCTCAATTGGAAAGCACATGTTGAAAATGTATGTTCGAGATTGGACAGATTCGTATATGCATTGCGACGACTTAGATCCATAGCGTCAAAAGAAGCAGCATTATCTGCCTACCATGGCTATGTCTCTTCAATCCTCCGTTATGGACTCATAAATTGGGGTAATAGCACGGATATTCAAAGGGCATTTGTAACGCAAAAAAAATGTGTTAGAGCTGTATATGGCAGTGCATATGTTGCCCATTGTAGGCCAATATTTCAAGAGCTTAGAATTTTGCCTCTACCCTGTCAATATATCCTGGAAGCGACTAAATTTGTAAAAAAACACCCTCTGCTATTTCCGCGACATGATGAGGTCATTAACAAGAGCAGGCCAAGCAGGAAGCCACTTAAAATATTTCAACCAGCACAAAAACTGAAAGTCTCGAGTTCAAACGCGTACTCTATGGCTATAAAATTATACAACCGTTTGCCAGAGGAATTCCAAAGCCTAATAACGAGTCAATTTGAAAAAAAAAATGTTTAAATGGCTCCTTGAAAAATGTTTTTACTCAGTTGCCGAGTTTCTAAACACACAAAACATTAGTTAGAAATATAGTCAATTGCATGTTAGTCCTAAAATAATTTTAAAATTGAAAATTTCTACGCCGATTTTCGGTAGAATATGATGAACTAACACATTTTACTAACCAACATTGTATTTACCATATTCTCAGAAATAAATAAATTATTATTATTATTATTATTATTATTATAATTATTACTGAAAATAAAATATTTCTGATATCAACCTTGTTTTATTACAAATATATATTTTTTTTATTCTCATTTAATCACAAAAGCAAGTAATTCTTCTTAGACCTCATTTGATATAGTTGTCTTTTCGTAATGTTAAACATAATCATCATTTCTTCTAAACATGGTCATCAACGTGGCACTTGAGCAGCAGTTGTAGGTACATAGTAATTGACTGGTTGACTTCCTAGGACCCGCTTTGAGTGAATATTATCCTTCCGCCAATTTGTTAGGGACCTGCAAAATGTTAATAATTTAGTAACATTTATAGATTTC
Source organism: Apotomis betuletana (assembly GCA_932273695.1). Taxonomy (NCBI): domain Eukaryota; kingdom Metazoa; phylum Arthropoda; class Insecta; order Lepidoptera; family Tortricidae; genus Apotomis; species Apotomis betuletana. The sequence goes on from OW026310.1 coordinate 105,959, forward strand.
ACCAGCTTCTTGTTCAAAAAAATAACCTTAAACTTAACTAATAATGTGATTTAATGTTTCTTTTACCTCTAATTATCCTTGATAGTCTTCAAATATTCAAACAATTCATGATATTTTAGTTGTAAACGTGTCCTTGGTCACATGTCGCAGATCACAAATTTGGCACTAAAACTCTTGTTGCATGATCTGTTTCTGTTTGTTGATACTGTAATGTCTTGTACTTCTGTTTTGATAATGTTAAAGGTTCTAATTAATGTCGTTTCAGTATTATAATTATCTGCATTGGGCTGTGGCAAGCTAAATATTATCCTTATAAATACTGTCAGTGTCAACTGCCAAGTGTCAATTTAGTTTCTCAACTCGAGGCCGATGGCGCTGATTCCAATAGTATGTTGTCACTGTCAGTGTCATTTGTAAAGTATGGGTTCGTTCAAAAATAACTTCGAAGCAAGCATATTTTATCGCAATGATATATTAATTTATTATTTTTTCGCAATTGCATTAAAAAACGTCGTTTACAACACGTGTGAAATGTCTTTTTACTACTCGTACCGAGTCTTGCCACTCGCTTTCAGCTCGTGGCAAGATACCTCGGTACTAGTGGTAAAAAGACATTCTTTTCACACTAGTTGTAAAATGTACTATATTAGGGTTCCGTAGTCAACTAGGGACCCTTATAGTTTCGCCATGTCCGTCTGTCCGTCCGTCCGTCCGTCCGTCCGCGGCTTAGCTCCGTGATCGTTAGTACTAAAAACCTGAAATTTGGTATGAGTATGTGTATACATAACGCCGACAGAACGGTAAAATAAAATAAAAAAAAATTTTTTTTTCGGGTACCTCGAACACCTAAAGTGGGGGTGATTTTTTTTTTTCTTTTCAACACTAGTGTGTGGGGGGTCGTTGAATAGGTCTTGTAAAAATAATAGGGGTCTTCTAACATTATTTTTTGATAAAGTCAGCAGTTTTGTAAATATTCGCTCCAAAAACAAAAAAAATAGTGTCCCCCCACCCTCTAACTTTTCAACCACGGGTCAAAAAAAATCGGAAAAATTCATGTTAATGAGGCCTTATAAGTACTTTCAATGAAAACTATATTGAACAAAATCGGTTGAGCTGTTTTTGAGTTATCGCCAAATTTCATATTTTTTCTTTAAAAGGTCGTAAGTTGACTTCCAGAAGGTAATAAGTGATTACAGTTTCTAGGGCGTTTACGACCTTTTTATAGAGCTTAAAATCTTTCTTAACGTAAACCTCGGGCTTAAAACAGCAGTTTATTGTGAAGGATGAGCAACTACGGAACCCTACACTGAGCGTGGCCCGACATGCTCTTGGCCGGTTTTAAGTTTGAATCTGTTGGCTAAATAAATATGCAAGCATTTAAAACGTCACTTAAAAAAAAAAAGAAACGGAACATTTTAATTTTCTATTAGAATTTTGAATGATAATTACCATTACTCGTATTAAACTTGAATTGTAATCACCAATTAGACCAATGAATTGGGTCACTATAAATTACGGACAAGAATTAAAGGCTATGTGTATAGATAGAAGAGTCAATCCAAATAAATACAATATTTATCGAAGGAATATATTGAAGGAATTAAAATATCCTCAAAGCAGAAATCACAACCAACATTTGACCCACGCCCATCAACATCGTGGGATGAGAATGAGCCTAATGAAATAACCATCGGCAGCCTTTTTGAGGAAAGGTCTGCGTCTCTACTATACTCTCCATTCTGTCCAACTTTTACTTCGATTTCGAGTGAAAATATTGAACTTACTTCTCAAATACAAACCACGCCGACCCAGCTTAATTTTCAGGGGAAAACTATACATTTAAATGTAAAGAATTGTACAAATTGCCCTTTGAATTTTTCTGAGGTTGGATTAACGAAATACGTAATTGTAAGAAACTTTGTTATAATAAATATTGTAATTTTATATTGAACTTCGTTTCTTTTCCTCGCATTCAAAGTGAAAAGTAGAGTGTTTAACGCGAGACTAAACAACCATAATGACACTCGAACTATTAGCCACCCTCGCTTAGCTCGGGTGGCTAAAACATCTCGTGTCATTATGGCTTGTTTTAGTCCCTTGTTGAACAATCTACTATTAACTGTGATTAAAATAAAAAAATAATTTATTGGTAATACGCGTAGTTTTTGTCTAACGACTGATTAAAGGTCAAATTCTGGAAAGTGTCTACAGGTTGAGCACTTGCCACTACTACGCCAGACGAATTATATGCAGATTTATGGGTAGTATTTAGAAATAAAAGAATGCCCCTCTCCCACTTCACTTAAGGCGCCCTAGAACACTTGGAGAGCATTTAGGCTCTGAACTTGTTACCGCAGGTGATGGTCGCGTAAGACTATCGCCGCCGGCCTAATACCAGCTACTACCAGCCCCTGTCGATGTCGGCACCACTCCCAACCTGCGCCTCTAGCACAACTGTGACACGCGACTCTTTCTCGCGCGAGAAATATTACCTATCTCTTTCTTTGCAGTACTGCGAGAGAGTTACGGGTGATGCTATGTCGCGCGACAAAGAGTCGCGAAGCGTAGTTGTTCTAGACGAGCTGCCGAGCAAAGAGGCGAGATAAACCAAGTTTCCAGTTTAAATAAAACACATTTAGAAGTACTTCTGTATTTATTTACAAAATAGACCATCGGGAACCGGGTATTGTCGCACCGTCTAACTATTGCTTCAGATCCTTATAAATATCGATCAAGAAACTATTCGGTTTCACAAAATTGTTTTTTTTATAGGTTGGGCTAAGTGTAATAGGTAACTATAATAATATGTATAATAGCAAACTAAAAGTCCTCTGGGTACACAATGGTTGCCGCTGTTCGTAAATTAAAACAAAATGTAAGTTTGTTTTTATTTATTATACAAACATGTTTCTTTTTATGAACCAGAGAACTTTTAGGACGTGTATAAAATAAAACAAACACTTAATTCGCCGAATATAAGGTTAAACATAACATAACAAACATACAGCCAATTAAAGAGAACAATACGCGCTGCCACCTTGTCAAAATAAACGGCGAGTAAAATTACATTTTGAACATATTTTAAACATGCTAAACATTTCAAGGATCGACGACACGAGGATACTGTTCTCTGCAGCTGCCTGTACAATATTGGATATTTTCCGTTACGTCTCACTTAATAGCGGGCGGTGTGCACGCCACACAAGCGGCGAAAATGCCCCAAATTGTACTGTAACTTTAGACAGAGGAAGAGAAGAGGGACACCGCTCCCTCAGTTTAGTCAGTTTCATTAGATACCCCACATGATAGGGTTCAAAAGGTTCATCCTGCCAAAGGAAAACTTCTGATCATCAAATGTCCTATATTTGACAGAACACCGCCCACTATAACAACGGCTGGACTACTTGATAAGAAACTATAAGTACTTATATTTCAATACATCGGTATAATTACATAGGTACAAGATTAAAATACATTATGTACATCGTACTCTGCAAGGATATAAAAATCTAGATCAAAACGCTCACAGCACGCACACAAGCGTCCGAAGGCACGCGGTCATACAAAAGTTGGAAAAATGTAGTCTAATTATAAAAAGACGTAACACACGAATATACTCCAAGTCGGAACACCTTATTTGTATTTGGAACTAAGTTTCTTAAAATGTTTACGAATTAAAGATCAGAACCCAAACGATCACAACCAAACCGTATACAGCGCCGCCATCTCCCGCGGCGTCTACACTTGTCGCTGCGCGTTCACTCGTCCGGCTCCGCTCCCGCTCCCGCTCCCGCTCCCGCCGCCGCCGCCGCCGCCGCCGCCGCCTGCCGAGCAGGACGGCTGCTACCGCAGACTCCAGTCCCTCAAGTACAAAACAACCCAACATCCTTCGAGCTCTAGAACGAACACAGAGACGATCCCTTACGACGTTACGAAGGAATCTTTAACCGAAGCGAGAAATATTACAATCTTACGGTTAAAGAATCTTTATTCTCAAAAGAATTACAAATTCACTTATATGAGAACATTATAAATTAAAATTAAAAAATTTAGTTAAGGGGCTCCCTGCAGAAATCAGCCAATTTGATGATTTTTACATCGTATCTAGTTTGTGGATTATAGAGTTATAATGTCCTATTTAATATATATTGTAGTATGGTCTATGCTTAACACTTTGTAGTGACCCGAATTTTGATTTAACGACTGTGTATTTTATAAAAAAATATTCGGTGAAGGACCAAAAATACACTAATCTCGTTTCTACTTTTATCCCCGGTGTATATGTAGAAAATATCTTACATTTTATTGTTCTAAACCATATTCCACAAAATTTGTTGTGAAGCTTTTTCTATTTTTCTCAATACTTTTCGAGAAAAACGCAAAAAACCGTTTCCACAACTTTTTCCCCGAAAAAATCGTAAACTTTGACGGCCTGTATCTCAAAGTCAGTGACATGTGAAAGGTACTTGATACGGTATTTTGTTGTGGAAAAACTATGTTATTATGATTAGCAGAGCTATTTATAATATGGGAAAATCTATCGCAACAGATCGAAGGTCATTGAGAGCGGGTAGCCCCTTAAACGTACAGTGCAATATCATAACGGTAGTCACTTTATAACAATTTTGCAGGTAAGTTGACAATCGGCATGCAAGATCGGCGTGTCGCCAAGCGCACCGCGATAAGGAGTTGGGAACATTGATGTGCGCAAAAATGGAGTAGGCATCGACATTACGTTGAGCGTAGTTGCATAAAATTCTAATGTACCTAAAATTTTTGTATATTCATGCGTTGATTTTATTTCTATTGTTTCTTGTTTACATGTTTATTTATTTTTTGTTTTATTATTATTATATATTTTTTTATAGATGTAATAAAGTACATAGTAAGTACACATAGGTTTGATTAATTTCTGTCTTGTAATCTTAATATTCAAGATCCTACCGTTTGACCGAGTATTTGTAACGGTGGATGATAACTAGGTCGAGTACACGAGCCAGTCACCTGGGACGAGTAATATAGTGCGTTTTAGAGATGACTCTAAACGAATGAATATCGGTATGTAATTAACGAATGAACTGCAGGAACCGTACAGTTTACGTTCACAATCAATAATTTTCAGCTTTAAAGAATTTAATTTGTTATTAAATAACTGACTACCTATTGTAATTGCATGGCGTTAACATATTAGTCTTAAACTCGCCGTCATACACGCCTACAAAGCGGGCGTTTGCTCACTCCATGATATCGCTGACAAACGTGACCGCGGCGGTCGGGAACGGTCACATCGCCGCCAACATCGCCACACGTCGCTACGATATAATACAGCTCTACTGTCGCGCCGCAACTCTACGCCGATAGCGCACAAATAGATACTCGGAATCAGATCTCTAACAGTACAATCCCGGAAAGAGTGAAGAGCCTGCGGAAGCGATATCACACGACACCGTACATTATACAGGGTGATCAATCCAAATGGGTCAGTAGGGAGAAAACGAAAACTATAAGAGATAGGGAAATCTGTTCTTAGGAACCATAGATTCAATTTTAGATTTATTAAAAACTGCATTAAATTTTTTTTCGTATACCTCATGCATAATCGGGAATCGAACCCGGTTAAAATTGTTTTTTTTTTTTTTTATTATCTTTATTAATTAGAAAGGGGTTTTGTCACACAGTGACTATGAATGAATGAATGAATGAATGAATTATTTATTTCATGTAACAAAGACACATAATTTATTAGTAGAACTTACAAGCTAAGGGGGTTAGTATTGATATATTAACTTATAACTAAAACAGAATAACACTGATAGGGGAGTGCAATCCCTCACAGTGCGACATGTAGGGGCAGTCAACCCTGTCCGCTATCATGCGTAGAATGCTATTGGGACTGCGGCGCACCCGGCGCACCAGGGATGCGGCGCGCGCGCGCAATGTAGTATAAAAGCAGTCCACGCGCGCCGCTGCGAACATCCCTGATGCGCTACAGAAACGAGGCAGTCCCACCAGCACCCGGAAAGCATTATTATACTGGACCCGAAGGGCCCCAAAAGCCCGTTGCGTATACTGCGCCCACAGATTGCATGTATAGAGGGACGTGCAAAACGCCCTAAACAGAGTAATTTTCACCTCTTTTGAGCACCTTGCAAACCTGCGGGCGATCATATTTGCCCTGACCGATAGGGCCCTTCGTTCCCTTTCCATATCTAAATCGTCTTTGAGGTCGGCCGCAATCACATGGCCTAAGTACTTGAAACGGTCCACTCTATCCAAAGGGGTACCATTGAGGCAAATGGTGGGAACTTCCCATGTTTTCTTGCGACCGCACTCAAACACCATGAACTGGCTCTTCGTAACATTATATTTGAGCCCATGGTCTGTTACATACGCTTTACATATTTTCAGCAGCTTACGTACCCCACACACCGACGCGCTCAGCAGCACCATGTCGTCCGCGTAACTTATATTGTTGACACAAACTCCATCCACATGACAGCCGACATGAGTTCTGCTGAGCTCCTCGATAAGTCCGTTGACATACAAGTTAAAGAGCGTAGGTGAAGTTAAACCCCCTTGTCTCACCCCACACTCCAACCTGTACTCATCAGAATGCGCGTCCACCCATCTAACACTGTTAACCTGGTTTCCATACCAGTATTTAAATATGCGAATGGTTTCCCGCGGTAAGCTGGTGTTTTCTAGCTTCTTCCACAATAGGTCATAGGAAACCAGGTCAAACGCCCTAGATAGGTCGAGGAAACAGGCTACCACCGGGGTTTTACTTTTGACATAATACCTTACAGTGTGCTTAAGACACAGTATCGCTGACTCTGTAGATAACTGTGGTCGGAAACCCATCTGGTTATCATGCAGTTTTACATGGCTCATTAACTGTGAATTAAGCACACTATCAAATATTTTCGCCATGATTGTGGCTAGCGAGATAGGTCTATAGTTGTTTCTATCTGCTAGGTCACCGGTCCTGTTTTTTACAATAGGTACAACGATTGTTCGCATTAAGTTATCTGGCAAGTATGAGTGCCTAATACACAGGGTATAAAACATTGCCAACACTCTCGATATATGGGGACCTGCATGCTGGAGGTGCTCAATAGAGAGACCATCGAAACCGGGCGATTTCCCTCCCGACATTGATGTAATAATCTTGAAAATTTCCTTGGCTTGACTATGCCACCCCCGTTGAGATGTTAAAATTGAAGAGGAGAAAAAAAAAATAATGAAGGTATCAATCGATCCTATTTTTTATTGGCAACAAATGTCTGTACAAGAGTGCATACATTTAGAGTGCTCTAAGAGTCAGAAATTGCTGTTAAAGCTGAAAACGCTCCATACAAAAATATGCGAGCTGTGTATGGAAAATAGTAGTTTAATGTGACTGTACATAATGAAGGGTATTAAACACGAGTGTGGGTTTATGAAACGCGCCGAAGGCAAGTTTCATAATAACATCACACGAGTGTTTTAATGCCTAATTATGTACAGTTACATACACTATTTTATCTAGCCACATATCATAGGCCTCCATGATTCATTCAGGAGTCGCACATTACGACAAATATTACCCAGTAATGGCGGTAATGAAGTTTTCCGGCAGCTGTCATAGTTTTTTTTTAATTCAGAGACAAACTAGAGTTGGCCCCAACTATCATATCGTTCGATATCTTACTTACGTGCGACATTTGTCAAATTTGATGCAAATTGTCAATTCATTTCGAACTAAACGTCATCTCGACTGATATTAGAATAGAGGTCAAATCAAATTTCTTTGTTTTTTAAAGATGTTCGAAATTTTAATAAATAATATTATCGAAATCGATGTTACTATTTAGCAATAATAACATTATAAATAATGACACAAAGGTAAATTAAGAAAGAAATATATTATTTATAAAAATAAAAATGTGGTATTTCCACATAAAAATATGAATCGATAAAAAGATTCTATACAAATAATAATAACATTTTCACAGATAAGAAATTTGTTCTAATAAAACAGTCTATTTTTATGGTGGTCATAATGTGCGGTTCTTGAACGCATCATGGAGGGTTTATGATATTTGGATAGATAAATTACTTTTATCTACGCACATATCATTAGTGCTCTAAAATGCGTTCAGAAACCGTAGGAAATGGCCAGCATTACTACAACCAATTTTACTATGAGAACTTTCTTATCTGTGGCAGTAGGTAAAATCTGTACTGTAATGTTATAACAGTATCAATTTTTGTAAGGTTATGAGTTTAAATTTGGAACAGCTGTCAAAACTAAAGTAGGTCTCTATTCTAGTATCCATAGATATTAATATTGTTATCGATACGAAACGTCAATTCAGTATGTTTTTTTATAAAAACCGCACGACATTTGATCTCGAGTGACATGAGAATATGGATACATGCGTTTGTATATGATTTAGAAAAAAAAACATTCGTCTTGACGGAGGTTCGAATTGCCGCCATTATTGTTGTCATTTGTTTGTTGGTTCTTTGCTGTTACGAAAATATAATTGTGATAAGTTTATTGTAATTCACATTTTAGTTGAAAATATTGTTTCAATGTAAATGTAAATTACAACAAATAATCTGTTTATGTATTTGTTCAGATTTATTTCTTACTGCATTAGTATATGTCGTTTTTAGATATTTTACAGATAGCACTAGTGGTGCCGGTCATTTCCTTATGGCTTCTGAACCCATCTTAGAGTACTTATGATATGTGTGTAGATAAAGTAGTGTATACAACTGTACATAATTAGGCCTTAAAACACTCGTGTGATCCTATTATGAAACTCGCTGACGCTCGTTTCATAAAACCACACTCGTGTTTTAAGGCCCCTCATTATGTATCAGTTGCATAAACTACTATTACAATGCATGTGCTCGAAAACAGCGTATTCTAGGCATTCAAACGGTGCGGAAAGTACTACTTTTCCGCACTAGTGCTTTTAACTTTTCATTTTTTTTTTAATTTATAGCCGTATCTGACAGCCTGACACAAAGAGGTTTTATTATTTACAAAAAGTTTGATAAATAAGTCAAATACCGATTATTATCACGTATAAAAGTACAATAAAACCAATATTTCATTAATTAATTCATTTAACACGTCATTAATTACATTAGATATAAAATTTGATTAATAAACGAACTTTAAATCGTTATTCATTAAATAAATTTGGCTGAATGTACACGCGCTTGTGCCATTTTGACATAAGACGAATATTAAAAAAATACTTTTGCACATGCGCAGTAGTAGATTATGTCGAGCGCGGTTTCCAAATAACTCCGCCATTTTTTATTGATGTCTAGTTTATTTTGAAGTTGTTTTGTGCAAATCTGCTGAAATAATGGCGCGATAAAGGGACGAATCATGAATTTAAACCCGTAAAATGTTATTGAAGAAGTAAAAAATGTGAACGACGGCTTCTTGTTGGATAAATCAAATCAAAATACTTTTTTTCCAATGTAAACAGTCTTTGTGAGTATTAAAGTATTTTCTATTTTTAACTGACTTCAAAAAAGGAGGAGGTTCTCAATTCGAACTAATTTTTTTTTTGTATGTTTGTTACTCGATATCTCCGAGAACCATGAACCGATTTTCAATTTTTTTTTTATCGAAAGGGTATAACTCCGAGTTGGTCCCGTTGGCATTAAGTCGGGATCTGATGATGGAATCTTGGAGAAATCGAGGGAACTCTTCAAATGTTATAGGGACATGTACGGCGCTTTCGGTAATTTATTGATAAGGTCAAGAATTTACATTCAGTAAATAGGATTTGGTGTAAGGAAACTGATGATGAACACATACGAATCACTAAAAAGCAAAAAAATATATTTTTAACAAAAAAAAGAACAGACTTCAGTAAAACTAAAAAAGCCAACAATAACCCGTTCAAGTACAGATTACATTTGACTCACCCTTCGAAGTCGGTGCCATACCTCGCGTAAACTATAATATATAAATATAAAAACTGGTTTGGGATCGACTTCGAAGGGTGATTCAAATGTAATCTGTACTTGAACGGGTTATTGTTGGCTTTTTTAGTTTTACTGAAGTCGGTTCTTTTTTTTGTTAAAAATTTTTTTCTTGTACATGCATAGTAAACTTTTGTACGGAACTCGTGTGTAAGATGATTTCCGACTCGTGTTTGTTTAATCACTCGCTCGTACCTCGCTCGTGACTAAAAATCACACTCGTCTGAAATCACCTACCTTCCACACTTGTATCGTAATAGTAGTTTTTGATGCAAGTGTGGAAAGTATGTAATTTTGAACGAGTCCCGAGGAGTCTTGGCCTGAGTCGCAAGGCGAGGGTCAAGACTCGGGACGAGTTAAAATGACACTTCCACACGTGTACCAAACAACGTTTTTTAATACATTTGCGAAAAATTGCAATAATACAAATTTAAAACAGTAATTGAAAGGGGCAATTATATTTATTTCTGTCTGATAAAAATTTTAAGAGTAGGTACCTACAATTTTTAGAGCAATTGTGAAGGGTCGCATTTAAGGCCTTTGCTGGTAAGTTTAAAGTTTTATTCAAGTTGTTAATAATTCTCTTTTTCTCGTTTCCAGCCAATTAAATGTTCATAGACGGCAATGTAATTTTTCTTTCGATTTTGCGGGTAAAATACTCTCACTTGCAATTTTTGCCTTGGCTCGTATATAGGGCGGTGTTAAATCTATTCTGGTAACATCAGAATCCATCATTTTCTATCAAAAACTCTTTTTTTATAAATCTTACGTGTCATTTACACATAATTAAAACAATCTTGAATGAAAAAGAAAGTTTTACTTTTAATTGTAATATTTTTAGGGTTCCGTACCTCAAAAGGAAAAAACGGAACCCTTATAGGATCACTTTGTTGTCCGTCTGTCCGTCCGTCCGTCTGTCAAGACCCTTTTTCTCAGGAACGCGTGGAGGTATGAAGCTGAAATTTATATCAATTACTCAGGTCTACTGTCCCTTGAAGCTGTGAAAAAATCAAACTTCTAAGCCAACGCAATCAAAAGATACAGCCGTTTATGCCGCAAATTTTCGACACTTGCAAGGGAATCAAAACCTACAGGGTGCTTCCCGTGAACTCAGAATCTTGAAATTTGGTACGAAGCAACGTCTTATAGCATAGATAAAGGAATAATTACGAAAACCATAATTTTTTTTTTAATACCTAACTTTGCACCTAATTTATATGGGGCGCTATACATACCAGGTGCAAACTTAACTTAACCACTTAGGGATGGAAAGTGTTTGTACGGAACCCTCGGTGCGCGAGTCCGACTCGCACTTGGCCGGTTTTTTTTCAAGATGGCGTCGGCTGTCGTCATTCAGCCAAATCAAAAGAAATAGTTTTAATATTTCAGAAGAGATATGATAATGTTACACAGTAATTTAATGCAACATTAAAGAATTATGGACATTTATTATTTAAATTTAATACAATAAAACTAAACCTAAAAATTAAAATAAACAAGAACACACTAAAATTTAACTAAACCTAAAAAAGGCCCCTGCGGCATAGTGCCGAAGATGCTGGCGGCATTTCCTTTTAATTTAATTGATTCCAAACAATAAAAATCGTGAATCTGTTTTTAGTTCTTTACATTTCATATAATTATAAATAAATATATTATTTAATAAACAAAAATAGCGATTATTCATAATTATTATGAATTTATAAAGCAGCGCGTGGGTCACGCTTAATACTGTATTTTCTAATCTGTGACAATACTTTTCTTTTTAATTTTTATAGGTCACGCATAATACTCATTTGCTCATTAAATAATAGTCACTCAGACAACTTATTAAAACCGTTTTTGAATATTTTTGATAGATATAACCCTTTGATTGATCCAATATGCAATCTAAATATTTTAAGCATAATTATAAGATATACACTTGCAATGCTGTATGACGTAATAAATAAAGTCGGAAAGTGATTGACCTTTGTTTGGATGTATGAGACATGAAGTTTAGTGTTAGTACAACAGAAAATTAAAAAAATTTGAAAAGTAAAAAGCACTAGTTCGAAATATCCAACTTTTCGCACGATTTGCAGCTACGAAAAGTACCACTTTTTGAGCAACTGTATTAAAAATAACTATTTCCATTTTGACCATGATAATTTCCGATTAGGTTCATAGTTGTCATACAATTATTGTTTTGTTGAATTATGAGGATATTGGAAACAATTTCATATTTGCTTTTGGATAAAAAAATAACGTAAAATGTTCGTACCTTAAAGGAATGTCACTCTTTAACAGCAATTTCTGATTCTTAGAGCACTCGAAATGTATGTATACAGACATAAGTTCTCAATAGAAAAAGGATCGATTGACATATAAATAAAAAAAATTCTGTACTCAGTTTCGACTGGGTTCGATTCCGGGTTACGCATGAGATATACGAAAAAAAATTAATGCAGTTTTTAATAAATCTAAAATCGAAGCCATGGTTCCTAAGAACAGATTTCCCTATCTCTTATTTCTCTATCTCGAGTGGTGGACCCGGGCGCCTGGCAGCGAGGGAAACCTTCGATGATGCGCGACAATCGAACATCTGGGTTCACTCCGTACTTTATTATATAGCATACAACCACAACGCCATCTTCTTATAGTTTTCGTTTTCTCTCTACTGACCCATTCGAACGGATTGATCACCCCGTATACTCCACCGAATCACAATAGTTGAGCTTGTATCAAAGTCAGGTGACAGTCGCAGGCACTAGGCGGCGGGTGCGGCGGCCGGCGCCGGGCGCGGCGGCCAGGCGTGCGCGGGCAGCGGCACGGCGTAGCGCGAGTTCCAGTCGCGCTCGAACACGTCCGCCAGCTGCTGGCGCACGTCCCGCGTCGCGTTCGCGCCCCAGCCCTCCTGCAACGTTACACACTATGGCTATTCGATGATACACCTGTGTACAGATATCTATTGTCACGAAACTTAAATAATCGATTGACAGTTCTCGTATGATGTAAATGGCGATTGACTGTAGTCGTTCGGTCGCGCCACACGTCCATCATAGAGACTTCGTAAAGCGATACCGTCGGAGCGCAGGCGGGTGTACCCACCTGCAGCACGAAGGCGACGCCGGCGGTGTCGACGAAGTAGTCGCCGGACCAGTTGGACGTGCCGATGTAGGCGGCGCGCTCCGTCACCATGTACTTGTTGTGGTTGACGCGCGCGTACGGGATCTTGGCCTGCTCCGGCGTCGCCGGCACGATGTAGCGCTTCTGCAATCGACGCGCGCCCGGATAAACGTATTGTTTATAAATAAAATATAAAAAAAATATCACAAATATTTTGACCACCAAAAAAAATTTTGGGCCCCCAAACCGGGATCACCTACAAATCATGTCAAACACCAAAAAAAAAATTACTTGCACCAAAATAAGATAAGCCTAAAATTATAATCCTTCTACCTATTTTAGTCATGACTACACTTTTATTTGTATTCCAACACCAAATTTAGTGAATGTGCATCAAATTTTGACGACCAAATTATTGCGATATTTGCACCTAAATTATATCACAATGATTGATTTAAAATGTAGACATACTACCAAACATGGTATATTAACGTCAAATTAAGTAATCTCGGCTCGGGCACATTCCGCTTCCTCGGACTACAGACCGCGGGCGGGTCTCCGCCGCACCCCACGTGCCCGTGGCCTTACTGCTACCAGTACTAATTAAAACTGCGACCGCACCAGAGCCCAAGCCGAGTGAGCGAAGCGAGCGTACCGCTCGCTGCAGCGGACGGTGAAGCGGTAGAACCGAACTGCTACCAGTAAAGTAGATTAATGGGTTAGGTTATTAATTTATTTATTTTATCTACGCACATATCATTAGTGCTCTAAAATGCGTTCAGAAACCGTAGGAAATGACCAGCATTACTACAACCAGTTTTACTATGAGAACTTTTTTATCTGTGGCAGTAGGTAAAATCAGTACTGTAATGTTATAACAGTATCAGTTTTTGTAAGGTTATGAGTTTAAATTTGGAACAGCTGTCAAAACTAAAGTAGGTCTCTATTCTAGTATCCATAGATATTAATATTGTTATCGATACGAAACGTCAATTCAGTATGTTTTTTTATAAAAACCGCACGACATTCGATCTCGAGTGACATGAGAATATGGATACATTCGTTTGTATATGATTTAGAAAAAAAAAACATTCGTCTTGACGGAGGTTCGAATTGCCGCCATTATTGTTGTCATTTGTTTGTTGGTTCTTTGCTGTTACGAAAGTATAATTGTGATACGTTTATTGTAATTCACATTTTAGTTGAAAATATTGTTTCAATGTGAATTACAACTATTACAATAAATAATCTGTTTATGTATTTGTTCAGATTTATTTCTTACTGCATTAGTATATGTCGTTTTTAGATATTTTACAGGTAGCACTAGTGGTGCCGGTCATTTCCTTATGGCTTCTGAACCCATCTTAGAGTACTTATGATATGTGTGTAGATAAAGTAGTGTATACAACTGTACATAATTAGGCCTTAAAACACTCGTGTGATCCTATTATGAAACTCGCTGACGCTCGTTTCATAAAACCACACTCGTGTTTTAATGCCTCTCATTATGTATCAGTTGCATAAACTACTATTATCTACGCACATATCATTAGTGCTCTAAAATGCGTTCAGAAACCGTAGGAAATGCCAGCCATCATTACAACCAATTTTACTATGAGAACTTTTTTGTCTGTGGTAGTAGGTAAAATCTGTACTGTAATGTTATTACAGTACCGATTTTTGTAAGGTTACGAGTTTAAATTAGGAACAGCTGTCAAAACACAAGTTGGTCTCTATCCTAGTATCCATAGATATTAATATTTTTATCGATACGAAACGTCAATTTAGTATGTTTTTTTTATAAAAACCGTACGACATTTGATCTCGAGTGACATGAGAATATGGATACATATGATTTAGAAAAAAAAACATTCGTCTTGACGGAGGTTCGAATTGCCGCCATTATTGTTGTCATTTGTTTGTTGGTTCTTTGCTGTTACGAAAGTAGAATTGTGAAGATTTGTTTGTCATTTACAATTTAGTTGAAAATATTGTTCCAATGTAAATGTCAATTACAACTATTACAATAAATAATCTATTTATGTATTTGTTCAGATTTATTGCTTACTGCATTTTAAGTATAATGTAGTCTTTAGATATTTTACAGGTAGCACTAGTGGTGCCGGTCATTTCCTTATGGCTTCTGAACCCATCTTAGAGTAGTTATGATATGTGTATAGATAAAGTAGTGTATACAACTGTACATAATTAGGCCTTAAAACACTCGTGTGATCCTATTATGAAACTCGCTAACGCTCGTTTCATAAAACCCCACTCGTGTTTCTCATTATGTATCAGTTGCATAAACTACTATATTTAAATTAGTTACACAGCATTACAGTAATTAAACCAAGGCACTGTGAACTACAAAATTACATTACAAAAAAGAACTTAAATCTAGTTTGATTTAGGCGACGTAACAGAGTGGATCCGTTGCGTCGTCTGATCTGGCGAAGGATTCTTTGGAGGAGTTATGTTAGAACTGCGACCACAACAGCGCCAGAACCGAATAGCCGCAGAGGACTTGAGGATCGGGCCGAGCGAGCGCGGCGCCTGCCGGGTTGAGCGCACGGTGAGCGGGAGGGGCTCACTAAGTTTGGCATCATTACACTTTATTTGCTAATCTGCATACATTTTATGGCAATCATAGTGGTTTATTTAGGTAAACAGCGCATTAATTTGCTATTTTGGGCGTTTAAATTACATTTTTTAGGTTACAAGATGATATTTGAATGTAATTTCATTTTAATATGGTGAAAAATATTTGGAGAACTTTTCCTTATTTTAGGTAAAAAAATAATTAATGTTTAGGGTATCAACAAGTATAAGGGTTATCAACTTTAAATAGGATAACAAGTTTCAATATTTTTGGTTAAAATTTTACTTAAAATTGGTGCGCTAAATTTGGTGAACATTCACTATTTTTGGGTGCAAAAAGTGATTTTGTTGCCAATCAATTTTACTCTATCTGGTGATCAGTAATACAACTTTTGGTTATCATTTTCAAATAAATTTGGGTTTCAATTCTGGTGCTCATTTACTATTATTGATAGTAAAAAGTGATATTTTTGTCGTTACATTTTTCTAAATCTGGTGCACCATTAAACATAACCCATATACAAGTAAAATGCCATTCTAAAGATAAGCTACGAAGTTATGCGGCGTGCGAGGGAAACATTCCACGATACCGAGCGCCGCTAAGTATAATTAATTGATTATTTCCTCCTATTTCGCTTAGCCACGTAGGATAGTCGAAAGACAACCTAATGGTAGCTGTATGATGACGAAAATACTCGAGCAGTGCACGCCGACATCCTCCGACTGGAGCCGGTCGCGGCAGCACTCACCACCTGCACGGAGACGCGCGGATAGGCCCGCGCCAGCGCCGCCAGCGAGCGCAGGAAGTGTTCCTCGGAAGTAGTGCACGCGGACATCCTCCGACTGGAGCCGGTCGCGGCAGCACTCACCACCTGCACGGAGACGCGCGGATAGGCCCGCGCCAGCGCCGCCAGCGAGCGCAGGAAGTGTTCCTCGGAAGTAGTGCACGCGGACATCCTCCGACTGGAGCCGGTCGCGGCAGCACTCACCACCTGCACGGAGACGCGCGGATAGGCCCGCGCCAGCGCCGCCAGCGAGCGCAGGAAGTGTTCCTCGGAAGTAGTGCACGCGGACATCCTCCGACTGGAGCCGGTCGCGGCAGCACTCACCACCTGCACGGAGACGCGCGGATAGGCCCGCGCCAGCGCCGCCAGCGAGCGCAGGAAGTGTTCCTCGGAAGTAGTGCACGCGGACATCCTCC
This sequence comes from Apotomis betuletana, assembly GCA_932273695.1. Taxonomy (NCBI): domain Eukaryota; kingdom Metazoa; phylum Arthropoda; class Insecta; order Lepidoptera; family Tortricidae; genus Apotomis; species Apotomis betuletana. The sequence continues at coordinate 122,862 of OW026310.1, forward strand.
GACTGGAGCCGGTCGCGGCAGCACTCACCACCTGCACGGAGACGCGCGGATAGGCCCGCGCCAGCGCCGCCAGCGAGCGCAGGAAGTGTTCCTCGGAAGTAGTGCACGCGGACATCCTCCGACTGGAGCCGGTCGCGGCAGCACTCACCACCTGCACGGAGACGCGCGGATAGGCCCGCGCCAGCGCCGCCAGCGAGCGCAGGAAGTGTTCCTCGGAAGTAGTGCACGCGGACATCCTCCGACTGGAGCCGGTCGCGGCAGCACTCACCACCTGCACGGAGACGCGCGGATAGGCCCGCGCCAGCGCCGCCAGCGAGCGCAGGAAGTGTTCCTCGGAAGTAGTGCACGCGGACATCCTCCGACTGGAGCCGGTCGCGGCAGCACTCACCACCTGCACGGAGACGCGCGGATAGGCCCGCGCCAGCGCCGCCAGCGAGCGCAGGAAGTGTTCCTCGGAAGGCGCGGAGTGCTGCCACCAGCTGATCAGCATCTTGACCTGCACGCGGTGCTCGAGCGCCGCGCGGCGGATCGCGTTGTCGATCTTCGGCCAGAACCTGCCCGACAGAATTACTGGATAAGCTCTCACGGCGTTCTTCGGTTGCATTATAAATATAATAATAAATAAATTAGAATAATACAGGCAAAACACTTAGTTGGACTTTTTTTATTTTTTCATCGCCGAATTAACCAAATTCTGCATGAGCTCCGACCGACGTAGCAGTGTGCGGCGAACGAGTGCCTCGATCACGCGCACCGAGCAAACCGGCGACAGAGCGATCTCGGACGAGTCCTCGGAGCGTAAAAATTCTTCACCGAGTGTTCGTCGTGAATATTTAGTTCTCTATAGAAACATTGATGGCTCACCACGTCATCACTTATTGGATGCGTGTACAGGGAGACCTGAAAGGCGCGCTACTCACTTGAGCTTGGGCGCGAACTCGAGCGCGGGCGCGTAGTCCATGACGGAAATGTGCACGAACTCCTCGGCGCCCTCGATGAGGGCCACGATGGCGTCGTCGTCGTTGGTGCGCCCCAGCGGGCTGAACGGCGGCGGCGAGCTCTGCAACATGCAATTCAGTTCCTACAATGCCCTGCACGATTCACCAGTTTGTCGACATTAGGTACGTTGATACGGTAGTATGAACGTTTTTTAGGATAAACTCCACTACCCAAAGGTTGTCTGGAAGAGATCGCTCTTTAGCGATAAGACCGCCTGTTGTCTACCGTTTTTAATTTGTTTATTTGTAATTTCTTGTGTAAATGTTTTTTGGTGTGCAATAAAGCGTACTTGTATTGTATTGTATTGTATGACGTCAGATTTAATATTATTACCTATAGTTGAAAAACACCTTGACTCATAACCGCTGTCTCCGGTTTATTAAAGTTCTCAACGGCACGACACGTGCCGACATTTTTTTTTTGTTTATTGAGAATAGTTGCCAGAGACAGTTGTAGAACATATTTTTATAGGTATTGAGTATTCATTATCGTCATTTGATGATCGAACGAAGTTCGAACTTCATAAGATATTAGGCCGCGGCTTTGCCCATGTCGCAGGACTAGTCTACCTTTAGAAAGTTTCACATTCATAATGAATGCTCATCCTGGAATCCGAAGAGAATACTCTCTAAGTGTAGAGGAAAGGTATTACCTAACGCCACCTCAGTTCGAGCGCTATCTCGACTACGGTATAGCTACCGTTGCGAAGTGATAAGAAACGTCAGTAATGAATAGTCGGAATGGGGTCATTGTCGCACGCGGGCCTCGGCTATGGGCGGCAGGTTCGGGAGTAGGCGCGGCCGCGGCGGATGTCGCTACAGCTACACCGCGCACCGCCGCACCGACCGACACCACTCGTTAGCATATCGCTCCGGCTCGGGCGGGCGCGACCCGCCACAATATACTAACCGAGTGATAGCGCTCCCCCCCAGCGCTACAATAGCGGGGATTTTAACTAGATAAGCTTATGTTTGTCGTTTTCGTTAGCTGTTACTATCGTCACGAATCTAAACTTACTTTGTTTTTGTTCTAAATAATAAACCCTCATATTGTGAGAGCACTGTTCGTCAATTTCTGGTGGGAATGACCCTGTTAAGGTCAAATATTATCCGCAATAAGGGACGACCAAACAAAAATATACGACAGTATTTTTATATTGACTGCCCTGAACTGCTTGCTGAACTTTCTTTCAATACTCCATCCAGGCTTAAAAGACACTACCCTCCCCTCTCAGTTCCCTTTTCCTCGCGTAACTATAGGAAAAATAGTTTTCTGCTGCGTGCTGGTAAAAGTCTTAATAAAGTAGCAAAAGAGCTGGATATCGACATCTTCAACAGTAATATCCCGGCTGTAAGGCGTAAGATGACGAACGAATTTTTTAAGTGAGCGTGCTTTAACCGAATCTGCTGTCTGGTGCATTGATTAAATTAGTTGTTTTATTTAAATTAGTTCTATTTCACTTAGTTTGTAGTCACAGGTAGTTGCGATGTTGTGCATTGTGCGAGCACTTTATTTTTGTATAAATAAATAATGAAATAATGAACTTTATTCTGCAAGTAGGCCACAAGGGCACTTTTACATGTCTGAGTCTACCGGCATTTCACAAGAGGAGACCACTGTTGAGAAGAAACGCCGAAAGAAACTCAACAGTCAGTCATTTTTTCAGAAAGCATAAGTACTTAACTATTACAATGATATGAACTTAACTATACGTAGTTCTACAAGAAAACATATTAAAAGTGTATTTTAAGACATAAGTGAGGACAAGTGTAAGAATAAAATAGAAACTACAAGAAAGCCTGACGGTTTATCACAATTTATGAAATAATAAAATAAAATATCACTACCGGTGGGAACCTGTAATTGGCTTTCCATAAACTATTTCTAAGAACAATGTATTGTTTGTAGCTGTTGCAATGTTGGTTCTCCTAATAAATAATAAATAAATAAATAAATATCAACCAAAGTAAACCGTACCGCAACCAAAATGACTCAAGTACGAACAAAATCGGTAATTTGTTCGCTAGCAGCACTGTGAGACATTTCCACGTATTTAAGAGGAAAATACTGTGAACCGTGAGTACATAATATGTATGTGGGGAACAGGGATTGCCGAAATCATACATTTCCAATATTTTCAGGACGATCTAAGCTAATCTTCTATCCCAGTGCTTGTAGTGATGATTCCAACGTAACCAGCGTATGTATGAACAAACTAGCAGTTCGCCTCGCGGCAAGCCAATAACGTGTGTTACATGTTCGTGAGCTATAAATCACCTGTGGGGGTTGTCGGGCAGCCTACAATTTACCCGATCGACAATGCAAACAACCGGCCTCGGCTCTAATGTGCTCATTTAGTTATTTGACGGGCTTTAAAAGCCCCATCAAGGTCGACAGGCCGTCATGTCAGTGCCGCGCCAGTCAACGGACCGAGCTCTGAAAAAAGTTCACTAACCATTTCAACTCTACGTGCACATCTATAAATATACCCGAACACAGATCATTTGAAGAAGGTTAGCACCTTACAGCGCCCAATGCGTTAAATAATCGTATTGGTCCATGCAGATCGATATAGAAATCAAAGGAGATGCAAACCCGAGAAAATAATGTTTTATGTATGTTCTAGTATTTGGGAAAATCTTATGAGGCTGTTAGGCTGCGTTTCCACCAGAGATGTGTAGCGAGAGATATGTTTTGTTAACCAATAGAATCAGCTGCGCCGAGCGAGGACTATTAAATTAAGTTATTCCATTGGTTAACAAAAGCCAGAGCCGCGTTTAGTCAACTCAGGCCAGTGTGGAGTTCCTCAGCCTTAACAAGACGAACAAAGCTGAGGATCTTCAACTCAAATGTGAAGTCTGTGTTGCTGTACGGGAGCGAAACTTGGTTTGTTCGTAAGGACTTAATAAACAAACTCCAAGTGTTCGTGAACAAATGCCTACGTCAAATTTTGAAAATCTTTTGGCCTGAGACGATTACCAACAACGAGTTGTGGAGGATCACCAAGCAGACACCAATAGAGAGGGAGATCCTTACGCGGAAGTGGCATTGGATTAGTCACATATTAAGAAAGCCCGATACCCACCTATCCAAGAAGGCACTGACCTGGAAACTGTCTGGCAAAAGGAAGAGAGGCCGCCCCAGAACAACTTGGCGTCGCTCAGTAGAACAGGAACTGGGCGTCTTGGGCATGACGTGGGAGGAGGTAGAACAGACTGCCCAAGACCGCTGCAAATGGAGGAATTTGATTCGAGCCCTACACCCCAGCAGAGAGTAATAGGAAACAAAGAAGAAGAAGATTGGTTAACAAAAATTTTTAACAAAAAAATTAGTTCGAATTGAGAACCTCCTTTTTTGAAGTCGGTTAAAAAAAGAACCGACTTCAGTAAAACTAAACAGCCAACAATAACCCTTTCAAGTACAGATTACATTTGACTCACCCTTCGAAGTCGATCCCAAACCACTCAGTTCTTATATTTATATATTATAGTTTACGCGAGGTTTGGCACCGACTTCGAAGGGTGAGTCAAATGTAATCTGTACTTGAACGGGTTATTGTTGGCTGTTTAGTTTTACTGAAGTCGGTTCTTTTTTTTGTTAAAATTTTTTTTTTTTTGCTTTTTTGTGATTCGTATGTGTGTGTCCTCAAGACGAAAGTCTTCAACCAATGTGTGTTAGTGATGACTTACGGCACCGAAACGTGGTCTTTCACTATCGGCCTCATCTCAAAGCTCAAAGTCGCTCAACGAGCAATGGAGAGGGCTATGCTCGGGGTGTCTCTACGTGATCGAATCAGAAATGAGGAAATCCGTAGACGAACTAAAGTGACCGATATAGCTCACCGGATTAGCAAGTTGAAGTGGCAATGGGCAGGCCACATAGCACGCAGAGCAGATGGCCGATGGGGCCGTAAAGTGCTCGAGACCTCGGACCAGCAAGATGGACAGATGACCTTATAAAGGTCGCCGGAAGGCGCTGGATGCAGGTCGCTTCCAACCGGTATATATGGAAGTCCAAAGGGGAGGCCTATGTTCAGCAGTGGACGTCCTATGGCTGAGATGATGATGATGATGATGATGATGTGTGTTCATCATCAGTTTCCTTACACCAAATCCTATTTACTGAATGTAAATTCTTGACTTTATCAATAAATTACCGAAAGCGCCGTACATGTCCCTATAACATTTTTAATGTTCTCTACAACCCTGCTTCACCTCCTTACCTCAGTGAAAGGTTTAAATATATGGCCGATGGCAGTGGTCACCGCTTGCGGTCGTCTGCCAATCTCACTTTGGCTGTACCGTCTAACAAGACGCGTACGTACGCCAAATCTTTCACAGTAAGCGCTGTGAAGTTGTGGAACGAATTGCCACTGTCCCTTAGGAAGTCTCCATCTGTAGCATCGCTCAAGACGAATCTTAAGAAGTTATGGCTTTCCAATGACTTGTGAATTGGATCTACAATGTATTTATATTTATGTGTATATTTATATTACATTATATATATATGTATGTATGTATGTATATATGTATGTATGTATTAATAGTTTATATGTGTAATTATTAGTAGTCTTATTATTTTTAATACCTTTTTGTACACGGTGTTAGTTTGTCTATCTTCTTCTCGTACTCACTCAACTGCTCAAAGGTTAACTGGAAGAGATCCCTTATAGGGATAAGTTCGCCTTTGTACCTATATGTTAATTGTAATAGATGTATTTTTTAACTGTTTTTGTGTACAATAAAGCGTTTACTTACTTACTTACTTACATTTGAAGAGTTCTCCCTCGATTTCTCCAAGATTCCATCATCAGATCCCGACTTAGTGCCAACGGGACCAACTCGGAGTTATACCCCTTCGATTAAAAAAAAATAATTGAAAATCGGTTCACGATTCTCGGAGATATCGAGTAACATACATAGAAAAAAAAAAAAAAAAAAAAATTGTTCGAATTGAGAACCTCCTCCTTTTTCGAAGTCGGTTAAAAACATCTTTGGTGGAAACGCAGCCTTAGGGTATGGTATTCATCTCCTAGGAGGATACACTATAAAACATGGAAGTTGGCAATTATAGAAACAAATCTCATCCCATTTACTAACATATAAAAAAGTTGGTATTGTTTCACTTCTCAAAATATTTTTAAGGATAAGGTAAAACGTGTTTCAACAATATTAGTACAGTTGGAAAAGGCAGCGCGAGATAAGACCAACCCGCGGCAGCACCACCATCGTAAAATGTTCGAGAGCCAATCCACTCCAGGCTAACGCGCCGTTCGCAATCACTCGACACCTTTATGTTGCAAATATACTTCACTAGTGTTTGTCTACTATCTTTGTTTGCGTTTTGATGTATATTTACCAACGATTTTTTTAAGTAATCCATTTGAATGAAATCGATTTAAAATTAGAGTTCAAAAATTCAAGTAATTCGAGTATAATTTAAAAGCATGGGGTCAAACAAGAGGTCCAACGAGGCGTTCATAAGGCACATAACAAATATACGAAAGCATAACCCGGTTTTGTTGTCGCGCAACCTGGTCTGGAAAATAAAGTAGAATCGCATCTCATTTTACCATTTTGGTATGGAGGGAATGAATTGTAGAAAATTGTTATGCTATTTCGAATAATCGGATATGGTTGAGCAATAACTACATATTACTATGGCCAGCGGCAGCGGCAGCGGCGCGCGGCGGACGCGAACGTCTGCGGAACCATTACCGTTGGCACTCCCGCCATATTGCCAATTTAAACAGCTCCGCTAGCGTTATGAGCCGATGTTATGGCATATTCCGACACGGGACATTAACTCTATGACGTCCTTTATAGAGGCCATTACTGTTCATATTATACATACAAAACTCATAAAAGAACGTAAACGTTGGCGGAGATTAGGATAATAAAGATTACGAGTATAGGAAAAATGACGATCGCGTTTGATGGCGTTTATAACCGTCCGCTAGCGAAGATTAGAAAGAAAGAAAAAATTAAATACCTACATTTATTCGTGACGTGACCATAAATAGTATTTTATGCAATCGTTGCACAATGGAGGTTCTTAAAGTCGAGTACCGCGTTTAGGTCACGAGGCTTGCCGAGTGGCCTATGTAAGGTACGAGACTTTAAGACCTAATTGTGTAACTATTGCATACAATACTTTTTATACGAGCAAAACTCAGAAAAACATTTTTTACTTTAATCGTTATTCTCCAATATGATTTTTTATTTTTATGTAACCTCATTCGTTCAACTAAAACTGACCTGTTAAAAAAAAAACATGATCGCGATGGCCACGGCGGGTGCCTCGAGATTGGTGAATTTATTTGACAAGTAATTTCAACCAATCAGTGAGCATCAAATAAGCTTATGTTCTCTTTTTGAAATTATTAGAGTTGTGTAGAGAGATGTCTTATGAATATTAAAGTTATGTACCGGGTACCATAGAGTATAACTAGAATTGTGTTACAGGATTAAAAAGTGTGTTATTGTGATTTTGTCTGTGAAATTATAATTGACAGATTAAAGTCTGCGAGTATAAAAACAATTATATGAAGTGTGCGGCAAAAATTATAAAAAATAAAACAAAGGCAACTATAATAATTAGGGCTCAGCGCGATGCTAGCTCGAGAGCGAAGAAAGCCGAGAGAGAGTGAAGGCGATAAACACGGCGAGTCCACATGACTGGAAGCCATAAACAACACTATCATATAAAACTGTACACTATAAAGTATAGAGGAATAAGTTGAACTCTTTAAATAACCGAACGAGTGCGAGTGGGGCTCGCGCATTAAGGGCTCCGCACCACTAAGAGATATAGCAGTTGTACTAACAAGTAACTATAATAAATATAAGGATAATTTATTTCACCAATAAATAATAAATAAATAAATATTAGACAACTTCACACATCTCGATCTAGTCCCAAATTAAGCTCATTGTGATGCGGTACTACACGACGATACACATACTTATATAGATAAATATATACGTGAATACATAGAACAACCATGACCCAAGCACAAATATTCGAGTTCATCACACAAATATTTGCCCTGGCCGGGATTCGAACCCAGGACCGTCGGCTCAGTACAAACTGAGCCAACCGCGTCGCTAAAACTTAACACTTTGCACGCCGATCACGAGAACCACTCGGTACGCATTTTTTCTCTAATTCGCCGGCCATTTTAATAACTGCCATGTCTAGCTCGCCGATGACGAGTACCACTCGTGACACTTTTTTTCTTAGAGTCGCGGATAACGAATAGTACTCGTGTTCAGATTTCATACTGTTTGTATTAATAGTACATTACTGCAGACGCCGGGAAATAAGGGCTTGCCGGCTGAGTAGGTATAGACGACCGACCGTAAGGGAGGCCGTCTAGTGATACGAAGCCGGCAAGCCCTTTTCACGGCTAAGGCATGTATAGTGCTTTTCTCAAACATATGCAATGAAATAAAAAAATACACCACTCAAAAAAACATAATTCAGCTGTTCAGCCAGCTCATGAACACAGACGCCATGTTTAAAAAAAGTATTTTTAATTTTCCCTCCAATCCCTCTATATTTTTTTTCTTTAATAAGTCCACGTGTGTAGTGTGCGAATATTAGGGCCATTATACACAACCTGATAATAAGAATCTTAGTTTCTATACTAAGTAAAATAAAGGCAGAGGATTTTTAATATTGTCTATGGTCTCTGGTGACTTACGTATAGACGGTATTTTCAGTTCGTGTGTACTAGGCATTAACACGGATATTGTTGGTCCGATGGCTGAATGGGTAGCTACTAGAAAAAAAAAATATATCAGCTGTTCATACACACAGACGCCATGTTTACATTAAAATTAAAAACAAATTACTTCCCGGCTTAGGCCTTCAATTTTGTATGAAATTCCTTTACAGTTCTCTCGAATTGTTCCGCCCGAAACTTGACACTTCGAAGCCTGTTCTAACGCACGTTACGACGATATTTCATTGCATGTTTGAGAAAAATATCGAACACAGTTCGTGATCCGCTTAATAGCAACGTGTAGAACGTTTAAGCTACCCGCACACATACAATTTATTAACGTGAGGGTTGGGGGAACGGCATGACGATGCGTCGCCCGCGCTGCCTCGTCAGTGCGCTGCGCGGGTTACCTAACAAATCCATGTTAGAGTTTTTATTTTTTCATAAAACGAGTTCTTTTCAGCGACAGTTTTAAAATAAAATAAATATCATAAACACATTGTTTTATTTTTATTATCATTATAAAATACTAATACACCTCTTAAATAAAAAATAAATTATTCCTGTATCTACGCTAATTATTATTTTATAAATCTTACAATATCACCGAAAATCGCCGGCGAACCATAGGTGGCGCCTTAAAAAATGCGCGGCGTTCTTGGGAAAAAGAGCATCGCGAGTGGTGCTCGTCAGCTGACCGCCAGTGATCAGCTGTTGGAGCGCGGTACCGATTATAACTTACGGCGTGCAAAGTGTTAATCAGGTACTCAATACTCATGCAATATTCTAAGGGCGATTTTTTTTGTGTGCTTATCGGAAACTTGCACAACCAATAGATTAGGAATAATGCCTTGTGTGGAATTATCTCACAGTTGCAGTAAATTGTACTATGTTTTAATAAATTTCTGTCAATTTTTGTAAATTAGTGACAGGATTCTATTGACGACTGTACTATTGAACATCCTTGAATTACTCCCCGACATAGTTGTAAGAGCCCAAACCAGCCGAATTATGTTATTTTATCTACGCACATATCATTAGTGCTCTAAAATGCGTTCAGAAACCGTAGGAAATGCCAGCCATTATTACAACCAATTTTACTATGAGAACTTTTTTGTCTGTGGTAGTAGGTAAAATCTGTACTGTAATGTTATTACAGTACCGATTTTTGTAAGGTTACGAGTTTAAATTAGGAACAGCTGTCAAAACACAAGTTGGTCTCTATTCTAGTATCCATAGATATTAATATTTTTATCGATACGAAACGTCAATTTAGTATGTTTTTTTTTATAAAAACCGTACGACATTTTGATCTCGAGTGACATGAGAATATGGATATATATGATTTAGAAAAAAAAAATTGGGCAAGTGCGAGTCCGACTCGCGCATGTAGGGTTCCGTACCTATATATATTTATATATAGGTATATAATCTATAACAAGTTTGTTGTACGGGAGCCCCCCTTACATATTTATTTTATTTTATTTTTAGTATTTGTTGTTATGGCGGCAATAGAAATACATCATCTGTGAAAATTTCAACTGTCTAGCTATCACCGTTCTTGAGATACAGCCTGGTGACAGACGGACGGACGGACGGACGGACAGCGAAGTCTCAGTAATAGGGTCCCGTTTTTACCCTTTGGGTACGGAACCCTAAAAAAAAACATTCGTCTTGACGGAGGTTCGAATTGCCGCCATTATTGTTGTCATTTGTTTGTTGGTTCTTTGCTGTTACGAAAGTAGAATTGTGAAGATTTGTTTGTAATTTACATTTTAGTTGAAAATATTGTTCCAATGTAAATGTCAATTACAACTATTACAATAAATAATCTGTTTATGTATTTGTTCAGATTGATTGCTTACTGCGTTTTAAGTATAATGTAGTCTTTCGATATTTTACAGGTAGCACTAGTGGTGCCGGTCATTTCCTTATGGCTTCTGAACCCATCTTAGAGTACTTATCATATGTGTATAGATAAAGTAGTGTATACAACTGTACATAATTAGGCCTTAAAACACTCGTGTGATCCTATTATGAAACTCACTAACGCTCGTTTCATAAAACCCCACTCGTGTTTTAAGGCCTCTCATTATGTATCAGTTGCATAAACTACTATTATTAGTGTTTTTATGACTTCATAATCAGTTCAGCTCGATGGTAACATAATATTATTGATTATGTCTTCACTTTGGGGATCATAACATAATGCAACCAGATGAAAACGCGACCGTAGCGAGCGTGGACATTTTCGGAGGCGGTGGGTCGTCGTGTATGTCAGTAAATTGATGCCCACCTACTTACTAAGTACTTATATCGGACTAAAGTTGAAGCAGTCGCCGTGGCCGAAAACGGTCAGGAGGATATATATATATATATATCGGACTATCAGCTTACGAGTAGGTATAGGTACTAGATGACGAAAATAATCTAAAGAACGGTCTAGTAGATTCCGTGCAAATTGACTGTGACAGACGGACAAACAGACAGACAGCCGAGTGATCCTATAAGGCTACCGGTTTTTTTATTCGGAGCTACGGAACCCTAAAAATGTCCAGAAAAGAACCGAGAGAAAGAAACGAGAAATATAATGTATTTAATGATTTGTCAAGTAGGGCCATTACTTGGCAGTAGACCAAGATCCACTCGCAACAGCGACATGTCATTAAAGTAACTCTCGGCCAAGTTGGCCCCGAAGCTGTGGCTCTTGTCGCTGATGTTGACGGGGTTGTCCATGTTGCTGCGCGTGCTGAGGTTGGCGGGCGGCTGTGCGGCTCCAGCACACCTGGCTACTACAGCATGACTCACGGTGAGGTTAGGCCTCGAAGCTGTGGCTCTTGTTGCTGATGTTGACGGGGTTGTCCATGCTGCTGCGCGTGCTGAGGTTGGCGAATGGCGGGCGGCTGTGCGGCTCCAGCACACCTGGCTACTACAGCATGACTCACGGTGAGGTAGGCCCCGAAGCTGTGGCTTTTGTCGCTGATGTTGACGGGGTTGTCCATGTTGATGTGCGTGCTGAGGTTGGCAGGCCAGCTGTCCGGCACCACCGCGTCCGGCGCACCCAGGGCCCAGTACACCTGATAAACAAGACAATAATAGTACGATACGGGCATGTCATTTTTATTTAGTCTTTATCCTGTAAATCGTCGTGCCTTCCCGTGGCAAAAAATAGCGACTCTTGACCAATTTTATCGGCTGGGGATTTAAAACAGGGTGCGTAACGATGGCTATAACAACTTTTGATATAATTTCAGTCGCTATAACGCTCATTTGATATAATTATTGAGTGATATAACAACACTTAATATATCAACATTTGATATAATTATTGTTTCATATACTGATCATTTTATCGAATAACATTTAATATAACATTTTTTAAGTATAATGCATATTTCTTCTAATGAATTTATGGTATAACGTTTATTTTATCTAACGTTCAAATGGCATAACGTATAGGGTATAGAGAAATAGGGAGGCGGGGGGTGGAGCCCCCACTGGGGGGCTCGGGGGGCAAAGCGCATTAAAAAAAACTTAAACCAAAAGTTCAATTAGAAACGTAGGTTAGGTTAGGTTAGAAAAAAAAGAGAAGAAAAAAAGCTTTGGGTTAGGTAAATAAAACGCAATTCGCACACAAAAATGAATACATTTTTCATTAAGCATAAGTATACCTAATGTTGTTATATCAAATGTATTTGATACTAGGTAATTGAAATTATACCATATGAAAATATACCACATGAAATTATACCATATGAAATTATACCAAAACTTGTTATACCAAATGAACATTATACCATATAGCCTCCGTCACCACAACCAATTCATTAATTGCCGCATCTTCAGGAAAAGACCGGGAACTACTACTCGCAGTGTCAAGACCTGAGGCCGGACAATGGCTCCATGCCTACCCTTCACCCACCACTGGCACATTCATTGACCCCTGCACGCTTCGCATTGCTGTCGGTCTCCGGGTTGGGGCTGATGTGTGTGTAGATCACAGCTGCGCCTCTTGTGGGGCCCCAGTAGATCGACTTGGCCACCACGGACTCTCCTGCTCCTCGGGCGCCGGCCGTCTCTCCCGTCACTAGGTCCGTGGGGTAGGGCTGCGCGTGGGCTCCACAAGGCGCTTAGCAAACGCCTAAGAGAGGCAACGGGTGAACCTCGCGCAGGCAGCTTTCTCGCGCAAAGAATTGCCATCGCAATACAGCGCGGGAATGCTGCCTGTGTGATGGGCACGCTGCCAAAAGGACCTTGTTTTTTATAATACATTATAATAGTTTTAGCCACATTTTAGTATAAGTTTATTTGTTTTTTTAATGTTTTCTTGTAAATAAACAATTTTATCCTTTATTATATCAAATGAGTCATTATACCCTTTGAAATTATATCAAATGTTGTTATATCCAACATACTTATGCCATTTATTTTTATATCGATCATTACACACCCTTTAAAACACCCTTACAGACTGACACCGAAATCATATTAATTTATGCATCATCTAATGTGCTCATTGACGTGTGTGGCACCTAGAAGGTTATCCTATAATGGTCGTGGCAATAAACACCTTCTTAACCACATTTCCTCAATGTTATCTGATCCAAACATATAATTTTCCAACCTTAAGTAAATTTTGCAACCATAATTTTAAATGTCTTATGGAAGCATCTACTCAAATGTCTTGGTTGCCATTTATGCAATCGCGTAGTCTCGCGCCAGAGAGTCTGGCGCTCAGTGTGCAGCGAGGCGAACGAGGTTAGGGTTATGGCTGTGGCCTGTCGCCGTCTGCGACGTGTCTGCTCGCTGCGATGTCTCATTCCAATTTATTGCCCGAGCTCCGGCTTTTTGGCCATCGCAAATGGAGACTCTACTGAATAACTTATTTAATAGTATATTGTGTCATAAGGGTAGTAAGTAGGGGATTACTAACGAAGGTCTATTAGAAGCCCGACGCCGAAGGCGGAGGGCTTTTAATGTCCTGAGTTTGTAATCCCCTTACTACCCGCCATACACACAATATTTTTCATCACATTTTGGAGTAAATAACAAATAAATAAGCCAAAAATAAACATTAAACGATAACGATTGACAACCATCTTTTTTCTGTATATATTTTTGCTTCTAATAGACCTTCGTTAGTAATCCCCTACTTACTACCCTTATGACACAATATACTATAAAACTAAAACCATAACTCCCTCGGGAGTTATAACAATTTATAACTCCCGCGGGAACTATATAGGCCTTAGTCCTTCAGTACACCTGCATGTAATACCATCTTTTACGAGCAAATGTGATGAAATAGTAGATTGTTCAACAAGGGACTAAAACAAGCCATAATGACACGAGATGTTTTAGCCACCCGAGCAAAGCGAGGGTGGATAATAGTTCGAGTGTCATTATGGTTGTTTAGTCCCGCGTTAAACACTTTGAATGCGAGGAAAATAAACGACGTTCAATATAAAATTACAATATTTATTATAAGACAGTTTCTTATAATTACGTAGTACGAGTAGGTACAGTCGTTAATCTAACCTCAGAAAAATTAAAAGAGCCATTTGTACAATTCTTTACATTAAATATATGGTTTTCCCCTGTAAATTAAGCTGGGTCGGCGTGGTTTGTATTTGAGAAGTATGTTCAATATTTTCACTCGAAATCGAAGTAAAAGTTGAAGAGAATGGAGAGTATAGTAGAGACGTAGACCTTTCCTCAAAACGGTTGCCGATGGTTATTTCATTAGGCTCATTCTCATGCCGCGATGGTGATGGGCGTGGGTCAAATGTTGGTTGTAATTTCTGCTTTGAGGATATTTTAATTCCCTAAATGTAGCCTTCGTATATAGAGGAGTCAATCCAAAATAAATACAATATCTATATTGTATTTATTTTGGATTGACTCCTCTATATAACCCTTCGGTTTTAATTCTTCTTCAGTGGAAGATGATGATTACATATTTTGTCCGTAATTTATAGTGACACAATAATTGGTCTAATTGGTAACAATTCAAGATTAATACGAGTAATGGACACATACTCAATCAAAATTAAAAAAAAAAAAACCGTGGGTTTTGCATACTTAGCCAAGAGATTCAAACTTGCAAAATATTTTATTTAAGACTAATATGGACTTAAGGACCAAGCATCATTAAATTAATTCATCTTTAATATTATTAAATACATTCGTATTCGTAATAATTAATCGTGTTTCATTTAATAAAATCTTTTATTTTTATATTTCTAAGCAGTTGTAATTTTGAGGTTATATTCACGCACCAAAAAGTTTGTATACCTATCAATAAAAATGACTATAAACCTCCATTGACAAACATCGTGATTGGCTGTTTAGGGGTTTCCAAAGTAAATTAAAACAATTTTACTTTAGTCCCTAGAGATTAATAAGGAGCTTTAGTCCCGATATGCAGAGACTAAAGTAACATTTTAAGAGCATGAGAAGTGAAAAAGCTGTTTTAACATTTTACTTCAATCGGACCATTAGTCTGATTGACGGAGACGGCTGACGTAAAATGTTATTTTTTTCAGCAGACAGCAGCGTGTAAATTGTAGTTTTTCACTTCAACAAGTTTGAGCGAGTGGTTTCACGCGGAAGTCGCCGAACCTTGTTAGAGTTGCGACGAGGAACAGCGGCATACGTTCGCGTGACTGAAGGAATTCTCAATCAACGTAAACGATCCGAATTTTCGTGAACTTCTCCATTTTATATCTTTACTGACTAAAATACCTAATTACATTAGTTCTTGGATGAATGCTCAGTTAACGACTCCAAACCGCTCGGAACCGGTACACGGTAGCACTAAGTTCTTTGTGGCAATAAATCATTGTCCATTAATATGTATTGTTACCGCTACACCATTTTGTTAGTAACATTGTACATTCTAGTCAGTTACAAAATAGGTATATTCTTCGACAAAATTTATCAATATCCCTAAGCGCTTCGTCAGAAAGTTACCAATGGTCACTGAGCCTTAAGCCACTAATTGGAATCCAACGACAAGAATATTTAATAAGAGCTCCATACACATAGGATCGAAAGTTTAGGCGAAGTTGGAGAGTTACTTGTGTCCCCGAGACCAATGTCGGTGGGACCTTGCGGCGACGGAACTATTTATAGTGGCGTAATTAAATTTGCATCGGCGGCCCTGGCCATGACCATGCCATCAAATTGAAACATTTGCACGGCATGACAGGTGCAGCGCTTTTACAGAAAGGCTGTTACTTAGTTTACCTTTTACCAGGCATTTGTACTTGATGAAGTACGAATCTGTCACTGAGCGTTACATGCTACATTCTAAATGTAGGTGCTGCCTACACTACACTCCTGGATAAATGTAAAGTAATAGTACTCACATCGAAAATCTTCGCCAGGTCCGTGGCGAGACACGAGCAGTTGTAGGCGACGACGCCCAGCTCTTTCACCTGCAAGCACCTCCCCGTTACACTAGGTACCGATCTATAAATTCCTCACCACCAACCTAAACATCCACTTTGTTGTGGTTTTCAGAGATTCTCTACATCTTTGAGGTATAAAAAAAATTGGGCAAGTGCGAGTCCGACTCGCGCATGAAGGGTTCCGTACCATAATCTATAACAAGTTTGTTGTATGGGAGCCCCCCCTTAAATATTTATTTTATTTTTAGTATTTGTTGATATAGCGGCAATAGAAATACATCATCTGTGAAAATTTCAACTGTCTAGCTATCACCGTTCTTGAGATACAGCCTGGTGACAGATGGACGGACGGATAGGCAGCGAAGTCTCAGTAATAGGGTCCCATTTTTACCCTTTGGGTACGGAACCCTAAAAATTAACTAACCATACAACAATACACAATTACATTCGTTTCAGATAGAATATGTTTAAAATCAAAAATAATGGCTGATAAGGGTAGGATATAATATACAGACGATGCGGTTGGCTCAGTTTGTAAGCACCTGCCTACCGGCCAAGGCAAATATTTGTGTGATGAACTCGAATACTTGTGCTTGGGTCATGGTCGTTCTAGGTATTTAAGTATATGTTTATCTATATAAGTATGTATATCGTCGTCTAGTACCCATAACACAAGCCTCCTTGAGCTTAATTTTGGACTAGATCGATTTGTGTGAGGTTGTCTGATATTTATATATATTATACATACGCACTTGGAAAGCCTATGTCCATTAGAGGACTAAACAAAAAGCAATGATGGTAATGATGACAGTTGTGACCTGATTGAGCGAGCGCCAGTCCATGTTGGCGCTGCCGATGTAGAAGTGCGCGCGGTCCACCAGCCAGAACTTGGTGTGCAGCACGCCGCCGCCCAGCAGCTTCGAGAAGTTGAGGCTCCGCACCTGCAGACAGCAGGGGGGGGGGGGGGGGGGGCTATAACCGAATCTCTTTATTCTCCCTCCAAAACAATTTCGTTTCCAAGAAAACATTACAATTTACAACGCGTGGAACACAAATTTTGCTGTAGGAAAAATAAACCTCTCTAAGAGTTAAGAAAATATAAATGACTAAAGAATACCTTGGTATTCTCAATGAAAGAAACATCATTACCTTCTTGTATTGTAACTGCGTTTTGTTTGAGCAAGATTCATCATGGTAGTATATCATGGACTTGATTATGCACACCAAGTATACAGTAGTTAAATATCGACTAGTGACTCTAAAACATCACAACCCATTATTTGCATATCCATCTTTTTACACAGGCCAACACAGATACACGGCACGCTGTTCTACACATATCCTGATCTGGATCCACGGAAGATCAGCGTCGTGGTGGGCAAGAGTGCTATGACATATGCTGAGTGGACTCCATTTTTGCAACCAGAACACCGTTTAGCTCATAGAATTACTATAGAAGTATAGATTTTAAGTTAAATTTAATATAAAAATGTAATTCAATTATTTAGATGTAAAATTTAAATGTAATTGGTTTGCAAAATAAATGTATCTTCTTCTTCTTCAAATAAGAAAAGGTAATAAGTGGGTAATAAAGAAACAAGCAGTGACGTAATGGGAAGTATTACCTGTGCAGCTTTCTTCTTAACTAAATATTCAGTATCTATATTAGGATATAACTTAGTGGGCCAGTTTTGAGCAATCTTCAAATGTATATTCCGTTTTGACCCGGCAGCGTATAAAGCTTGGAACACTTGTTCACCCTACAACAATACACACAAAAGGCATCATTATGAAGAATATCGAGCATCGAACATACATAAATCAATTGCGTAAATTGCTACTTTTAATATACTTTGTCGGAGAATAAAAAAGCTTCGTCACTTTACGACTCTGTTAAGTTTCAAAAGCAATAATATTTTTCATTCTGCGATTGTACATTTAAAAATTTATAAAATGAGTGAAATTGAACTCTATTTATTACAGTTACACTTTTAGTTAGCGGGGCGGGAGCGCGGGCGCCGGGGAACCGTAGCGGAGCCCAACGCCAACGCAGGTGCTCCACTTGCTTACGAATAGGTTTTTCGCAGAATTATTTTTCATCGAAGGTTTCATTTCGCCGAATTTTCACTTCGCAGAAATTTTCATTCCGCTGTATTCATACGTATATTTTTCATTATTACTGCAAAGATCATCCTATAGATTAGGTTAGGTTAGGTGTGTTTTATAACAATCCCAAATAGTTTACGGTTCCACAAAAAAATGCCTTCTTCGAAATGACACTTCTGCGAAATAAAACATTCGACGAAAAATAATTCTGCGAAAATGCAGAGAACCAATAAAAACGAGATACACTTACCTCAATGGAGGAGTTGTATGGATATTCTTCATTTAACCTAAGAGACCAGTAAAAAGACGCTATTTCTATGGATGTTTGAGCTTCATCTATTAAATCTAACCACACGTTCTTGGTGGGCGTGTGTGTCATGTTGGCTGGGTACATGTGCCCTTCTGGAATGGTTTCTACTAAAGACAACCTGCAAACAAATATCCATTATTGAATCATTATTGGCCTTCTAATATCGGATGGAATATTTGGCTCAATAGAATTTTTTTGCAGTGATCTACTCAAATTCATAATTTTTTTGGCAATTAAATGCAAAAAATATATTTTAATAAAACAATTTAAGCTGATTATATTACACCTCTATTTTTTGGAGGTGGCATAAATGTAACTTTGACAGAGAAGAATATGTTTTTCTGAGTGAACCTTTCACAACAGTATAGTGCTACCAACTTTTCTGTGAAACAGCGACATTAGGAATAGTACTACTGTCACTATCATGCTGACATTTCATACGATTGTCAGTGTGTCTGCGTTCAAGTGCTCTGTGTGCGAAGATCGTGGCTTCCGTTAAGTTCATAAAAAAACGGAAACCGGAAAACGTATGAAACATTTCTCTTTTGTACAGGCTTTGAATAATATCTTTTGTACATGATGAAAATAAATATTATCATTTGTACATGATGTTCATTACGTACTATTGGGCCATTTAGGAAATTGTCTTTATCTACGCACATATCATTAGTGCTCTAAAATGCGTTCAGAAACCGTAGGAAATGCCAGCCATTATTACAACCAATTTTACTATGAGAACTTTTTTGTCTGTGGTAGTAGATAAATCTGTACTGTAATGTTATTACAGTACCGATTTTTGTAAGGTTACGAGTTTAAATTAGGAACAGCTGTCAAAACACAAGTTCGTCTCTATTCTAGTATCCATAGATATTAATATTTTTATCGATACGAAACGTCAATTTAGTATGTTTTTTTTATAAAAACCGTACGACATTTGATCTCGAGTGACATGAGAATATGGATACATATGATTTAGAAAAAAAAAAACATTCGTCTTGACGGAGGTTCGAATTGCCGCCATTATTGTTGTCATTTGTTTGTTGGTTCTTTGCTGTTACGAAAGTAGAATTGTGAAGATTTGTTTCTAATTTACATTTTAGTTGAAAATATTGTTCCAATGTAAATGTCAATTACAGCTATACAATAAATAATCTGTTTATGTATTTGTTCAGATTTATTGCTTACTGCATTTTAAGTATAATGTAGTCTTTAGATATTTTACAGGTAGCACTAGTGGTGCCGGTCATTTCCTTATGGCTTCTGAACCCATCTTAGAGTACTTATGATATGTGTATAGATAAAGTAGTGTATACAACTGTACATAATTAGGCCTTAAAACACTCGTGTGATTCTATTATGAAACTCGCTAACGCTCGTTTCATAAAACCCCACTCGTGTCTTAAGGCCTCTCATTATGTATCAGTTGCATAAACTACTATTAACTCCCGACAATTCCTATGGTTGTTATAAGTTTTATGAAACTGTTACATAATGATAGGTTTTAAAACGCGAGCGTGGTTTTATGACACGAGCCGATGGCGAATTTCATAATGGGATCACACAAGTGTTTTAAGACCGTGTGTACAGTTGCATCATCATCATCATCATCTCAGCCATAGGACGTCCACTGCTGAACATAGGCCTCCCCTTTGGACTTCCATATATACCGGTTGGAAGCGACCTGCATCCAGCGCCTTCCGGCGACCTTTATAAGGTCATCTGTCCATCTTGTAGGTGGACGTTCTACGCTGCGCTTGCTGGTCCGAGGTCTCCACTCGAGCACTTTACGGCCCCATCGGCCATCTGCTCTGCGTGCTATGTGGCCTGCCCATTGCCACTTCAACTTGCTAATCCGGTGAGCTATATCGGTCACTTTAGTTCGTCTACGGATTTCCTCATTTCTGATTCGATCACGTAGAGACACCCCGAGCATAGCCCTCTCCATTGCTCGTTGAGCGACTTTGAGCTTTGAGATGAGGCCGATAGTGAAAGACCACGTTTCGGTGCCGTAAGTCATCACTGGTAACACACATTGGTTGAAGACTTTCGTCTTGAGGCACTGAGGTATGTCGGATGAAAAGACATTGCGTAGTTTCCCGAACGCTGCCCAGCCGAGTTGGATTCGGCGGTTGACCTCTTTCTCGAAGTTGGACCTACCTAATTGGACCACTTGTCCTAGGTAGATGTATGAGTCAACAACTTCGAGTACCGAGTTTTCAACAGAGACTGGGATGGGCACAACCTTGGCATTTGACATGAGTTTCGTCTTGTCCATGTTCATTTTTAAGCCCACCCGTTGAGAAACTCGATTGAGGTCATCGAGCATCATGCTGAGTTCCTCCATCGACTTTGCCATGACTACGATGTCGTCGGCAAACCGAAGGTGAGTGATGTATTCGCCATTGATGTTGATGCCAAGTCCTTGCCATTCCAGGAGCTTGAAGGCGTCTTCCATAACGGCCGTAAACAGTTTCGGGGACACAACGTCCCCCTGTCTTACGCCTCTTCTCAATGGAATGGCCTTTGTGCTCTGCTCCTGAACTCGGACCGACATGGTGGCGTTACTATACAAACACTTCAACACTTCAATGTACCGATAGTCAATATGGCATCGCTGAAGTGACTCGAGCACCGCCCATGTTTCCACCGAATCGAAGGCTTTCTCATAGTCCACAAACGCTAAGCATAATGGCAAGTTATACTCTTCAGTCTTCTGTATAACTTGTCGCAGCGTATGTATGTGGTCTATGGTACTATAGCTTCTTCGGAAACCGGCTTGTTCGGGAGGCTGGAAGTCATCAAGTCTATGTTCGAGACGGTTCGTGATGACCCTTGAAAACAACTTATAAACATGGCTTAGAAGCGTGATGGGCCTGTAGTTCTTCAATAGGGTTTTATCACCTTTCTTAAAGAACAGTACTACCTCGCCTCTATTCCATGCTTCAGGCGTTTTGCCCTCGGACAAGACGGAATTAAAGAGCTTCTGGAGGACCTTAAGTACCGGTGTTCCACCCGCTCTCAGAAGCTCTGAGGTGATTCCGTCTTCGCCCGGCACCTTGTTGTTCTTAAGGTGTGTTATGTGTTTAAAAAGGGTCGGCAATGAAACTCTTAAAATCCCAATAAGTACAAATTATAATAATAAAACAAACTAGATATTTAAACACTACAGATCTTATAACTACTTAAGCCTATGAATTGTTGAGCGCCAAGAAGAGTTTAAACAGAGTTTGGGATCTCTTCTAATCCTGTGCACCGGCTAGCGATCTCATTTTAACGTTGTTTATTGTATAGTGATCCAAAACTCGAAGGGCATTTCCATACGCTAAAACCAAATGATTTATTTAAAATAACTGTTTTTCATTATCATGAATTCAACACCTAATAGGCTGCCTTATAAACTAAACTTACCCCTTCGCTTTCCGTAATTTACACTCACAATTTACACAAAATATGTCCAAAAAATGACTACAATTTAATTGTTCACCTCCGAATTACATTTGGAACTTAAGGTGGGTATTCACAGCCACAAACATCGAGGTGTGTAGCCTCGGCAAAGACGTGAGCTGGAATGTTCTACTTTAAAATACAAATCCATTTCGTTATAGAAAATGTTTAAAATCAAATTAAAATATAGAAAAAGAATGCCTTACATCAACTCATCGCCCGAGGTTTAGAACGCACGTCCTCTTGAACGCTAGTCAGACCTTGTTCCGCAGAGCTATTAGTGCAGTTACTGTAGTTGACAAATTTAAGCATCCCGATGTGTCCATGCACTACGTCATCGTACTGGCGTAAAGGTCGCCTTTATTGCGCGGAATTAAAGCCTATTATTTCAATTTCGACACAACGTTCATTATATATTCCTCCTCCCTCGTATAAAAAAAAAAACTTTTTTTTTTTTTTACATTATTTTCTCTTTAAACGTTAACCTCTTAATGGCTTAAGATCCTTCGCGTGCCAAGTGCCTATAGCCTTGCCAAAAGCATTGTTCAGCCGATACACGTTATTCGAAATCTTTTCAACTATAATGCACTTTTCAAATTTAGGTGCTAATTTCGACATAAATTTATTGGGTGCACTCGAGAGCAGTTTCGTCCTTTTCCACACCGTATCCCCTAGTCGAAAAGTGGCCGGTCTCCGTTTACTATTGTAAAACATCCGACAGTGGTCGTGTGCAGACCTTAACTTATGCTGTACAGTTTCAAATATTTTATTTCGACTATTTAAACTATTTACATAATGCGATACCTCTATTTGATACTGATTATCTGGGCATTGAGTTAACTGTAAGGACTCTGGTCTATCAACATTAGGTACTGTTGTTTCTCTACCCAAGAATAGATAAGAGGGCGTAAAACCTGTCGTCTCATGAACCGCAGTCCTGATAGCATGCCCAATTTGAGGTAAGTGCTCATCCCACGTATTGTGTTTACCAGGTTTGGTATATGTGGCAATCATGGTTCCTATCACCCTGTTTACCCTTTCAGTGGGATTACTTTGTGGGTGGTAGTTAGGAGTATACCAAAGCTTACTATTATATTTCGCAGCCAGTTCCCTAAACAATTGCGAATTAAACTGTCGGCCATTATCACATATTATTGCTTTGGGCGCACCATATAATAAAAACTGTTTCTCCACAATATCACAGATTTTTTCAGCCTTTCCAGTTCTTAAAGGGTATAATAAAACGAATTTACTGAACCAGCATGTCAATACTAACAACATTGTGTTACACATTTTACTTTTGGGGAATGGACCCATCAAGTCTAGGGAGACTATCTGCCACGGTCCTTGAACCTCCCTGTGCTGGCCCATCAGTCCCATGGGTACCTGCTGCGAAACTTTATGCTTGGCGCAACTTTCACATTTGAGAACATACTTCTTGACATCTTGGAGCAAGTTCGGCCAAAAGTACCTTTGTTTTATCCGTAAGTACGTTTTACGAATACCTAAATGACCGGCCGTCACGTCATCATGACATCCCGTTAAAATTTTATTTCTTAATGCTTCTGGTACATACAGTTTCCAACTATCCTCCATATTAGGAAATGCCTTTAACTTTATTTTCTTGTAAAGATGCCCATCCATCACTTTCCAGTCTTGTGATTCGTTATGTTCTGATTCTGATACTTCCTTGACCTTTGACCTGTACCATTTATCCTTATGCCGGTCTAAAATTTCTAAATGGTTAATTTCTCCAAGTTCATCGTCGCCCGGGCCCCGTGACAATGTGTCAGGCACCACATTACTTTTGCCTGGCCTATGGATAATATCGTACTGGAATTGTTGCAGTTTCATTGCCCATCGTGCCAGTCTCCCATGTGGGTCTTTCATTTTGTGCAACCACTGCAGTGCGCTATGATCACTTATTACTGTGAAGTGTGTGCCATCTATGTAAGGTCTGAATTTTTCTATAGCATAAACGATACTTAAAAGTTCTCGTTCTGAGGTAGAATACTTTTTCTCGCGCTCATTAAGCTTTCTGCTCAAGTAGGCAATAGGCTGTTCGTCCTCACCGTTTTTCTGACATAATACCGCCCCAATCCCGTTATTGCATGCATCACACTGGATTATAAACGGTTTAGAATAATCAGGACATGTTACCACCGGAGCTGCTGTAAGAAGTGTTTTTAATTTTACGAAAGAAGTTTCTGCTTTTTCATTCCAACACAACCGCTTATTTTTCTTTCCTTTCGTGAGCTCATGAAGAGGTGCAGCAACTATCGAAAAGTCTTTTACAAATCTTCTATACCAGCTGGCCAGTCCAATGAACCTTTTTAATTCCGTATAGTTTCGGGGTCTAGGAAAATTTATGATCGCTGCCACTTTGTCTGGATCCGTCCTAAGTCCATTGCTATCAATTATGTACCCTAAATACCGCATGCTTGGACGAGCAAACTTACATTTGTCTACATTAACCGTTAAGTTGGCCTTTTTTAAAGTTTCCATAACCTTCTCAATAAGTTTCACATGTTCTTCAAAAGTTGACGAGCAAATCACGATGTCATCTAAATATGCCCATACTTTGTCCTCATTTGAGTGAAATAATATATCCATTAGCCTTTGCTGTGTCTGGCTGGCATTAACGAGACCAAAGGGCATGACTTTAAAATGGTAGAGTCCCCTCCCCGGTATTGCAAAAGCTGTCTTCTCCTTACTGCTCTCATCCAAAGGAATTTGCCAAAAAGCTGATTTCAAGTCGATGGTACTTAAGAATTTTGCATTGCGCAAATTATCAATTATGTTAGACACTCGAGGCAGTGGATAGGTGTCCCGCTTCGTCACGCGGTTTAATTGTCGGCTGTCCAAACACAGTCTATTATCTCCGTTAGGTTTCTTAACGATCAGTACCGGTGAGCACCATGAACTGTAAGACGGTTCCACGACATCGTCTAATAACATTTTATCTAATTCTTTTTCAATTTCTGCTTTGATGACCGGCGAGAAATTATATTGTTTCTGATGGATGGGTTTATTTTCTCCTGTATCAATATTATGTGCTATTACATCGGTTTTCCCCAGCCCATTACCAATTTCAGACCTCATTCTCGTTATCAAGTCTTCTAACTGTTCTCTTTGATAATCGTTCATGTCATCTCTTGAAACAATGACTGGTTTATCAACCGTAACATTGCCTAAATTAATCAACTCACTGTTATTATTACCTTTGAAGTGTAAAGCTATGCCAAATTCATCGAAAAAGTCCTTTCCTAATATTAACTGCTGGCTTAACAAGGGCATAACTAACGCTGATACAATCTTAAACTCATCATCAAAAATCACTGGAATGTCAAAAACTTCGGATATATTATGTCTAGTACCATCAGCTGTAACCACATGATTAGGAGCAATCTTATAGCCCCTCAAACCGATATTTCTTAATATTTCTGCAAAATCCGTATTTATAAGTGTGCGATTAGCACCCGAGTCCAACAATCCTACAAAGTGCTTGTGTAAAATGGTAACCGATACGTATGTTCTGTTGTCATTTCCTTTTTTTATTACTACGGGACATATTTCATCATCATGGTGTGAAAAATATTTCTTAATTATACCTAACCATTCCTGCCATTCTACATTTTGCATGTCTCGGGGAAAGTCTATTGCGCAGGATTTGAGCTTTCCCCTATCACATTTCCCGTACACTGACAGTCTCTTGAGGTAGTACCAAAACGTCCGCATCTATAGCAAAATAGCCTTTGCTTTGGCATCCTGCACTCTCGGAACAAATGGCCGGTTTCCCTACAATTCCAACACCGTTTACTTACATTGCCGCGTTCATTTTGAAGTACGCTTACTTCTTCTGATTGGACCACGTGACTTTGAAAAAGCTCCGTATCATTTGATTTATGTGCTAAATCCGGTTCTAAAGTATTTTTCAATAACCTTGGTTCAACAAATCTATCACAGTTAATTTTTGTGCGCTCCACTATTCTTAAAACATTAATTAAATCCGCGACTGAGCAAAACTCATCCCTGCATACCGCTCGCTGGTAGTATGGCTGAATATTTCTTAGCAATATACCTACTTTATCATTTTCTGGTAGTTTGGTCGGCAGTCTGTTGAACATGTTTTGCATGATTGATATATATATTAAAACCGACTCATCCCGGCCCTGAGTTCGTGCTCTAATTTCCGCCAACAATTCTTCCTGATAGAAAGGCTTTTGGAATGACCGTTTCAGCAAGGTCACCAGATCCTCCCAGCTGGCAGCATATTCTCTATTTGCCCTGAACCATATTAAGGCATCTCCCTCAAAAAAATCGATTGCATAACGCCACAGGTCCAGCTCTGTCGCATTTCTAGCATCTTTAAGCTCAGCAACCCTTTCCAAAAATGCATTCACACTCATATTTGTACCCGAAAATCTAAGACCCCACTGATATATGGGCACTAGTTTACGTTTCGGAATATCCTCCTCCACTGTCGACGTTCGAAATAATGTACCCTTGTTGACCAGCCTGTCCCCTTCCCATTGACCCATACCTAAACTAACATCTCTATCAGCCCCTTTTTCTACTTCCCTGGACCTGGAGCTACCCTCGTTAAACTTTACGTTGCTGGATTCCCTTATGGTACCTGTTTTCTTTTCGATTTTTTCTATAATCCTTACACCTAACTCGCCCAAAGATTGTTGCAATATTTCCTTGTCATTAGCAGTTAAACAATCATCTTCCACCAAATCATCCTGCCCCTCTAGTTTTTCTAATAAAACCTGACACTGCTGCTCCAGTGCATCCTTGCGGATACCTTCATCCTCCGTCCCGTGCCTAACATTACTAATTCTGTTCTGTACGTGATAAAGTCGCGAAACCAATCGCCTAAACAACGCTTTATCCGGCTTCCCTTCTATCTCCGTGACATAATTTGACAAGACACTCAATTTCGATGCACACACGTCCAACTCTGCGTTGATACCTAGGGCGCTAAGAGTTGGTGCTACCATTTCATGATCCGTTAACAGTATCTCTTTCAAAAGTTTTTTCAACACTGGAACCGTGCTTTGAAGTCTAACCCCACGACACGTAAGTTCATATTCCAGCTCATCCTTTAACAAGAAATTCGGATCCATTGCGAACTATCAATAATAAGCACGATTTAAATTAATTTACTAGCTAATAACTTTATTTTTTTTTTTTTTTTTATATACAAGATTGGAACTGACCTAAGTTATCAATTAGGTACGCAAATGCCAACAAGTAAAATACTCTCCGGAATTCCGTTACTTAATATTAGTTACTTCACAATAATAAACAAAATAATAGTTAACAGATTATGCCGTCTAAGCTGCGGAATTAACCAATAAATATTAAGTTCACTAACACCTCCTAATAATATACCTAACTAACTATGTATGTTACTAACCGACATAAAACCGCAACCTCTTAAATTGTCTTAATGCACTTAAAAAAAAAAAACCAGAACATTAGCACAAAAAAGAATAGTGCCAAAAAAAAACAAACAAACACAATTTATCTTATAAATAGCTTAGTAATAAAATGTATAACTATGTATTGACTATGATTTACTAAAAATTTTACGCCACCAAAGTAAAATTTTACTGACAAAAATACAACAATGTGCAACCGTTAAATAAGTTTAAAATATACCTTCACTTCCGTGACCCTCAGTTAAAATTTAAACACATATGTTTTTTATCGTTGTGCGCCATTTGTTATGTGTTTAAAAAGGGTCGGCAATGAAACTCTTAAAATCCCAATAAGTACAAATTATAATAATAAAACAAACTAGATATTTAAACACTACAGATCTTATAACTACTTAAGCCTATGAATTGTTGAGCGCCAAGAAGAGTTTAAACAGAGTTTGGGATCTCTTCTAATCCTGTGCACCGGCTAGCGATCTCATTTTAACGTTGTTTATTGTATAGTGATCCAAAACTCGAAGGGCATTTCCATACGCTAAAACCAAATGATTTATTTAAAATAACTGTTTTTCATTATCATGAATTCAACACCTAATAGGCTGCCTTATAAACTAAACTTACCCCTTCGCTTTCCGTAATTTACACTCACAATTTACACAAAATATGTCCAAAAAATGACTACAATTTAATTGTTCACCTCCGAATTACATTTGGAACTTAAGGTGGGTATTCACAGCCACAAACATCGAGGTGTGTAGCCTCGGCAAAGACGTGAGCTGGAATGTTCTACTTTAAAATACAAATCCATTTCGTTATAGAAAATGTTTAAAATCAAATTAAAATATAGAAAAAGAATGCCTTACATCAACTCATCGCCCGAGGTTTAGAACGCACGTCCTCTTGAACGCTAGTCAGACCTTGTTCCGCAGAGCTATTAGTGCAGTTACTGTAGTTGACAAATTTAAGCATCCCGATGTGTCCATGCACTACGTCATCGTACTGGCGTAAAGGTCGCCTTTATTGCGCGGAATTAAAGCCTATTATTTCAATTTCGACACAACGTTCATTATAGGTGCTTCAGGGCCATCCTAATCTCGTACAGACTGATGTCCGGGATATCTTCGGTATAATGTCGGGACAGCTTGGCTCTTGGATCGCCTACCAAGCTGTCAACGGGCTTTGCGACTGAAGTGTATAACTGACCATAGAACCTCTCGATCTCGTCTAGAACCTCTGCTTTGGTCGACGCTATGCTGCCATCTTCCCGTTTCAGCTTGGTCAGCTGGCTTTGTCCAATAGACTTGTCCTTTGCGAACACTTTGGAGCCTTTGTTCTGCTCAATGGTCTCTTTAACACGGTTCGTATTAACACACGGTTCGTACAGTTGCATACGCAACATTATCTACCCACATATTCATCACCATTTATCATAAAGTTTCTTGTATGAAGATATGAAACACTCAGTATCGCCAGTCAGTCTGCGGAGCAGAGGATTAAATGAGGGCGGGCGTGGTCACCTTATGAGTATCGTATTTGATACTCTTAAGGTGACCACGCCATAGATGTCGTTATGTTATGATGAAATAACATTGATTTTGGTCGCTGCCAAGTAATTGTAACCTTTACTATCTGAACTATACGTGATATAATCCATTTAAATTATTTTATTTCAATGTGTGACAGTCGCGGGAACCGAAGAAAATATTTCTTACAGTATAAATGCGCAACTGATCGGCTCCCCTGATGAATTGCGAACCAATTCGAAACATGTCAAGGTCCAGCAGCGGCACCAGCACCTCCAGCACGATCACAATCGACACCGGGCTGCAGCATGTGGCCTCACCTACACTCGTCCGCGCAGTACTGCGGCGGCGGCGCGGCGGGCTGGTACAACAGCGGCACCAGCACCACCAGCGCGATCACAATCGACACCGGGCTGCAGCATGTGGCCTCACCTACACTCGTCCGCGCAGTACTGCGGCGGCGGCGTGGCGGGCTGGTACAACAGCGGCACCAGCACCTCCAGCACGATGACAACCGACACCGGGCTGCAGCATGTGGCCTCACCTACACTCGTCCGCGCAGTACTGCGGCGGCGGCGTGGCGGGCTGGTACAACAGCGGCACCAGCACCTCCAGCGCGATCACAATCGACACCGGGCTGCAGCATGTGGCCTCACCTACACTCGTCCGCGCAGTACTGCGGCGGCGGCGCGGCGGGCTGGTACAACAGCGGCACCAGCACCTCCAGCACGATCACAATCGACACCGGGCTGCAGCATGTGGCCTCACCTACACTCGTCCGCGCAGTACTGCGGCGGCGGCGCGGCGGGCTGGTACAACAGCGGCACCAGCACCTCCAGCACGATCACAATCGACACCGGGCTGCAGCATGCGGCCTCACCTACACTCGTCCGCGCAGTACTGCGGCGGCGGCGCGGCGGGCTGGTACAACAGCGGCACCAGCACCTCCAGCACGATCACAATCGACACCGGGCTGCAGCATGCGGCCTCACCTACACTCGTCCGCGCAGTACTGCGGCGGCGGCGCGGCGGGCTGGTACAACAGCGGCACCAGCACCTCCAGCACGATCACAATCGACACCGGGCTGCAGCATGTGGCCTCACCTACACTCGTCCGCGCAGTACTGCGGCGGCGGCGCGGCGGGCTGGTGCAGCAGCGGGACCAGCACCTCCAGCACGATCACAATCGACACCGGGCTGCAGCATGCGGCCTCACCTACACTCGGCCGCGCAGTACTGCGGCGGCGGCGCGGCGGGCTGGTACAACAGCGGCACCAGCACCTCCAGCACGATCACAATCGACACCGGGCTGCAGCATGCGGCCTCACCTACACTCGTCCGCGCAGTACTGCGGCGGCGGCGCGGCGGGCTGGTACAACAGCGGCACCAGCACCTCCAGCACGATCACAATCGACACCGGGCTGCAGCATGCGGCCTCACCTACACTCGTCCGCGCAGTACTGCGGCGGCGGCGCGGCGGGCTGGTACAACAGCGGCACCAGCACCTCCAGCACGATCACAATCGACACCGGGCTGCAGCATGCGGCCTCACCTACACTCGTCCGCGCAGTACTGCGGCGGCGGCGCGGCGGGCTGGTACAACAGCGGCACCAGCACCTCCAGCACGATCACAATCGACACCGGGCTGCAGCATGCGGCCTCACCTACACTCGGCCGCGCAGTACTGCGGCGGCGGCGCGGCGCGCGGCACGGCGGGCGCGGCGGGCTGGTCCAGCAGCGGGACCAGCACCACCAACACGATGAGCACGATCACGATCGACACCGGGATACAAGATGGCCGACACCAGATACTCTTCTTCTTTCTTCTGAAACAAATTGTTGGTACAATTGTTTGGTACATCGTTTGCCAAATAAAATTGGGGGATAGAAGGGGTTATTTGCTACCTCCTACGGTCCCTAAAAAAAATCTTAGGCCCAAGGATTTTTTTGTCATTTTTTTTTATCCTAGAGAATGACTCGTTTAAACTTAAATTACAAAAAAGTTTCAGTGCCTAGACAAAATAACTTTGATTTTTATTAATTAATTAATAATTTAATTACGTAATTTTTATTTTGATAGAACCGTACAACATTACACCTTGCAATGAAATAAAAATTTTAGGTCTGATGTCTAAAAGTCTAAAAATTTTAGGTCGTAAATTTTAGAACTTATGTTGTCGTGCGATGGCCAAGTCATTACATTTATTATAAAGATAAATATGTTTAATATTAATGCGGGCACTAACACGGTCATGGTAATATGTTTTTAGTTATGTAATCCGGTGAAAATGTGTGTCAAAGTTTTCATATAGGCGAAGGGTCACTTTGATAGGTACTGAATAAATAAATTAACCGACTTGGTTTTATATTGTATCTCACAACTTTTTTCGGTAGAAGATTGCGAGACTTGCAATTTTTTTACATGTAATGTTTTTGATGGGATCTCATTTCTTTTTGTAAGTGGTCCTCCTTATTTTTCCTTTAAGGACTACGAGCTGTGTATCCGCAACTGTCTTTCTTAAAGCCCACTCTCTGTCTCTGTGGGCTTTTTTTGAAAGTTTTGATGAAGCGATTGTTGACAAGCCAGGACGGTAATTACTTCTTAGTCTATTATACTCCGAGATTGCGGAGTTTTGCACTTTAACACTACCGAAGTTGACATTAACTAGATGTAAACCACACAGACTTGTCACTGCCTCTCATGATCCATAATGACCACTCTCATTATACATAATGATCCTTCTCATGATTCCTCTCATGACGATGGTGATGATAGGCTAGGGTGGTGATGATGGCGGCGATGATGGTGGTAGTGGTAATGGTAGTGGTTATTGTGTTGGGGATGTGGTTGTGGTAATGGTCGTGGTGGTAATGTGGAGAGGATGTTGATTTTATAACCATCGTCATCACCATCACCACAAGCATTGTTATCATAATCGTCATCATCCATCACCATTATGACCATCACCATCCGAATCAACACCCCCATCATCATACCTAATCACCATCATCGGCATCATCATCGTCATCGTCATCATCATTATCATCTACAACAACACCATCATCATCATCACCAATCACCACCATCATCATCATCATTACCAACACCTCCCTCACCACGACCAGTCACCACAATCTTCATTACCACCAATACCCCCATCATCACCACCAGTCACCTCCACTCCACCATCATCATCATCACCAACAGTCACCATCACCACCATCGTCGTCATCATAATCATCATCATCACCAATACCACCTTCATTAGAATCAGTCACCACCACCACCATCATCATTATCATCACCAACACGCCCATCGCCACCACCAGTCACCATCATCATCTGAACAATCCAACACCCTCATTACCAACACCAGTCCCCTGCTTCATCATCATCATCATCATCACCACCACCTGCGGGGTTAGGTAGCTCAATTCGGTACGGCGATGAGCGTGTCCATTCTGTATGTATTAGGTAATAAGTATTCTGTGCCTGAGGTCTTAGTATCTAAACCGAAGGTTATATGAACCGCAAAGTTAACTTTGTAATCGTGTATTTTTTATAGGATTCATAAGGAAATACAAATTTATCTATGCAGCTCGCATAACTGGAAAACTACACGGAAATTTTGTAATGTTTAGGTTTTTTAATGATTTGTACACCAAACCGTAATAGAGCTCGAAATTTCAAGCTTGTGTGTCTGCTAGAAGTAACTTAGAATTCGTATGATCATATATAAGTGAGTCAGTGAGTGACAAAATTAAGGAACTTTGACTGGGAATAATTTCTAAACTACTGGTTCAAATTGAATGCAATTTGGAATATACCTAGGTTATATCATGTTCTCCTGGTCATTAAAAATTCAGGCTTCTAGCTTTGTCCATAAAGAAATACTGGGAGTTTGAAAATGGTCTGAATGGCTTTGAGAAAAGGATGTTACGGCGAGCCGGCAAGCGCGTTTGCTCGACTTGGCGGGGGCACTGCCGTGCCCCCAGATTTTTAAACTGGGATAAATAATAGGTATTACTACTTGTACGTATGTATTCTATGGAGATGGATAGGCCACACCTTTCGGCGTGGAGGAGCGAACAACGCAAGCATTGCTTTCGAGTGGAAGCCGCCGGACGGAAGGCGGAGACGCGGACGGCCGGTACACTCATGGCGGCGCACCGTGGAGAGCGAACTGCGAGCCGTTGGAATGAGCTGGAGCGAGGCCAAAAAAGTTGCTGAGGATAGAAAGGCGTGGCGCGAGCTGATGAAGGCCCTCTGCACCTCCGGGGTGCCTTAGGACAACAACAACAACAACAACTACTTGTACGTACATAAAATAATAAATTGTAATGTATTTTATTGAAATAATGAATTATATCTAATGTATTTTAATTTAACGACATGTAACTTTTCTTACGAATAAAGATGATTATGATTATGATTATTATTGTATTGTCATCAAAGTTAAGTACGTATGCAAATTTTCAGCTCAATCGGTTGACGATATCTGCTTCAAAATTGAGTTGCAGGATTTCACCCGAACAAACATACTTTAAACATACCATGCAAGTTAAATAAAAGCTTTAAAAAACCTTGGCATTTAACTATGTGCAAAGTTACTTACAAGAATTAAATAATAAGCTTTCCGGTTCATCCGACACTAAACTCAAAATGCACCAGTACTCAATACGATCCAATGTCTAAAAGATCCATTCTCATTACGAATGGAACCCAAATTAACTTATTGCCAAAATTAACCGTTCTCGACTTGCACTCTTCTCAGTATGAACCAATTTCAAATTGATTGAAGCCCATTAAAACCGATACCCAAAAGGCTCCATTCCCAAAATACCCTTAATTTGTAATAGCAAAACACATTATTCCCATAATGATCGATTCACAAAAAGGTCTTTTCCCAAAATACACTAAATTCTCGATTGTCGTAGGAGAGTAAACTAAGGTTGACAACATGTCGCACCTGTATTAGAACAAAGACGTAAATGCAAGTTTTAACTTTTGCATTTACGTCGTTATTCTAATAGAGGTGTGATGTGATCTTAGGCTTTCTTTACTTCCCGAGGAGTAAATAATATTTTTCTGCTCGACGGACGCAGAAAGCGGCAACTTCGTTCAGCACAGCGGGTCAAAAGTTGACACTTTTCGCCCGGAGATCAGAAAATAAAATAGCTAAGAGACAGTTAACCATATTTATTGAGAAATACAGTAAATAAAAGAAAAAAACACTTTTGTAACTTAAACTTAAACCATATCCTAAACTTAAACCATTCGTCTTCTTTTCAACCTTATACTGTTGACATGTCGTGACATTCATTAAGTGTTAATGTGTTTATTAATCCTCTCTCTACCAGTGCCTTATACTTATAAGTTATTTCTCTCGTTTCCTGAGATAAATCATGTTTTTTAAAAAAGTATTTGCAGATATTAATCCCTCAGTGAGGTCCAATAATTGTTGCTGGTAATTGCGATCAAAAGCTATGTCGCATCGTCGCCTGGTCGCTCCACTGAACAGCGGATTTTTTATACGTGTATCTTGGAACTTCGCTTCTCTCCTTAATTTATACAGGAAGCGTACTAAGGTGGGCTTGTGTGGCATGCGAATATTGAGCCGTCGATGCCAGCCCTCGACCGGATTATTGGTGCGGTGTTTTTCTTGAGCGCAACTCAATCTATGGGATCCTAATGACAACCAAGTTTTTTCCATGTAATTCTTGAACAGAATAATTTCTTTGGTTACTGGAGCCTCACCAATCAGTGTCACCCAAAAATCGAATATCTCCGACATCGGCAACAACGGTATGACCGCACACATTTCAATGAATTCTCGGCCCTCACTGGTATTATCCACTTTCAAGGATGCTGCCTTCAACCAAACTGCGCGATTGTAGTGGTAATAGCATCCTGTTAACTTGCAGTTCAGGAACACTGATTCGCATGCATTTATTTGCGCTCGTTCGTAGTCGCATTTAAACTTATGCATTATTACTCCCATTTCATCTCGCAGCAGAGTGAAAAGTCTGTTATAAGTGCACTCTCTTTTGTTCGGGAGCAACGCGAACAGTACCGGTACAATGTTAGTTTTAGTGCTGCTAGCATCTATGTTAGCATGAATGGTGTACAATTGGTAAAATGGTTTGGGCACCCTTTTAAAGGTGCCATCCCCGAAGTACTGTATTGCTTTTTCTGCTGATTTTCTTACATATTCCCTCCCAATCTGCGTGGAAAAGATTAAAATTTTTTCCGTGTCCCCATCTTCCAGTACCAGAAATTCGTCAGCTATATTGGGTACTTTGACATTTTCTAACAGAATAAACTCAGTATTGGTTTGCTGCAAGTACTTGTGTCTGGCTCTGTATAATTTGCTTCTTACTGAGTCAAAGGAGCACATACTGAAGCTGGGATCGGCGTCCTGCATCTCTGTCACTTTTTTTTCAAATATTTTTTTAATCGGTGTCATTTTCCTGCAAGCTTCTGCCTTACAGGCATCTATGGCAACGTTACGAATATTTTCGTTGTAGTGCTTCCTGCATACATGGCCACTGACCTTCAGCACGGTATCCTTATTTTCGTTTAAAGTCGCGGATGCGAAGCAGCCTGTAGTCCGATTTGCACATTTCCAATTGGTAGTATTTTTATTTTTGCGGCTAAAATTATATCGGTGCCCATTATAAATTAGAGAGGGGCGTCCTTTCTGGTTTTCTATGAATAATATTTCACTGCTACCAGCCATTGAGAAGCGCAATAAATAATTAGATAATGACATTGATTCCTTTCATATCCATATTGACACTTCATTTTTAAGTGGCCGATGTTAAGATAGAATACGCAGTGGCAGTTATGTTTACACGAGGTTTTATTCTATTATAAAAGACTAAGAAGGTAATAATCGAGAATTTAGTGTATTTTGGGAAAAGACCTTTTTGTGAATCGATCATTATGGGAATAATGTGTTTTGCTATTACAAATTAAGGGTATTTTGGGAATGGAGCCTTTTGGGTATCGGTTTTAATGGGCTTCAATCAATTTGAAATTGGTTCATACTGAGAAGAGTGCAAGTCGAGAACGGTTCATTTTGGCAATAAGTTAATTTGGGTTCCATTCGTAATGAGAATGGATCTTTTAGACATTGGATCGTATTGAGTACTGGTGCATTTTGAGTTTAGTGTCGGATGAACCGGAAAGATAATAAGTGATGAGGGGACTCACTTGTCATGATAACTGTTGCCATTTTCATCTCTCATCATGAAGATCTGCTCCCACTGTTCCAGTTCCTCATCAGACGACGAAGCGTTCCCCACACTCCCTGACTCTAGCACAGTCTGCCAACAATACAAAATACTCAAAATAATCAAATAAGCACAAGCACATTATATAAATTTTAAACTCTAAGCATATTAAAAAAGATTAAACTCTCTTTAGTTCATATAACCATTTCAGAATTATACTTTTGATAGAGTTAACCCTTGGTGTATCGAAGCACTGATCAGTGTAAGGCATTTAAAGCCTATTTATACATCTCATTGAGCTTTAATTTTATTGCCAAATTTTTTTACATTACATACGCAGGGTTAAATACAATTTATTTCTCAGCTTAAGTGTTATATGAGGAAAGACAGATGAGAATATGTGCATTAGGTGTGCTACACAGTACACACCACTTGCAGTTCTCAATGCAATTATAATTTCCACTATCTAAATATATAATTATTTAGAATCTACATCATATTGACCGTCATAACACATTCTGATTTGAAGAGAACTGGTATAGGCAGATGTCTGGCAGAATTCTGGCCAGAGATCCTGATGAATACTAACTTTATGGACTCAGCAGACCAAAACTTTAGCGTGGTAAACTTGAAATATTCTATTAGTTACATAATGCTGCAGTTTTGGAGTTGGCTGACAAAAGTTGGTTGACTATGGAGTCGACTGTGGAGTCACTATTTAAAAAATATACCTGCAAACCTTCAGTATACAGATAATGATTTACATGATTACTTTACATTTAATATTTTTTTACAAGGCATTTTATGATATTCTAGACCTATTATAAAGTAGAAGTAAGTAAGAAATCTAATTTACTAGCCATTTGGCGCCACCACTGATGACAGGTCATGTCCGCTTTCTATCTTTTACCTTATCGATATTGTCCGATTCATATGAATGAATTATTAAAATTTTATCTCGGATAAAATACAATATAGCATAGCGTTTTAGTAAATGTTCTTATACTTATTTAGGGTTAGTATTACATAATTTATTATTATTATATTACATATTGGGCCGTATATGTCATAAGTCCCAAAACTGCAGTGAAAACATTACTTGATTAATCTTTTGCTGAATTGGTTTTAAGGTTGAGGATCACAGTATAAATATGTATCAATTGACTTTATATGTTTTAATATAATTCTATACTTGCAAAATAAAACAAATCTAGTTCATCTACTTATTCTTATCCTAAAATAAACACTAAAGCCAGCAATCAATACTAGGTCGATGCAGAGTCAGCCACCGGCTAAGCTTGCACCATAGATTGGAGCGGAGTTTTTTTTTTTTTTTTTTTTATTGAAATTTTCTCTTCGTCACGACCTAGCGAAATTTAATTTGTGCATTTTAAAACAAAAATTTCTAAAATCGGTTGAGAACTCGCTGAGATCTGCGCATTGTTACAAAGTCCATTCGAGTCGATCCATGGGAGCTTCGCTCCAATAAGCCCACAGTTTAGTTAGACACGTCACAGAGTAACAATGCTCATTGTGCATGGCGCAAGGTCATGTTGACTCATATCCATATTATATACCTAGATAAGTAACAAAGAGAATATAGATACTGCCAGATTTTGCAGCTCAAGTATATTTGTTTTGTTGCAAACTGTAACAAAAGTTACAGTTTGCAACAAAACAAATATACTTAATAAATACAATGTGTTCTAAGAAATGACTCAAACTTTTCTTGTATTCGGTGAAGTGCATAAATAACTACAGCACTATAAGTACTTCAAAAATATATTGTACAAAGTCAGAAGGTTTTCCTTCAAATTAAGTGTTAAAAATAAATTTACATGAAACAAAACGTATTTTTCATAAATTTAAGAAGTCAATAATTATACAAGATCATACATGAATGGTTATAACAGCAATATTACGCATTTGTTAAATTTTTGATTATTTCTTTGTTCATACAGTTTACGTTTATTACTTCGTTTCCACTAACCTTAAATTTTTCCAGTATAATTTTAATCATTATAAGTAAGTATCCCATTTTGCAATCACAATTAATTATGTACTTAAACAGTGTTTAATATAAACAATTAATTCAGCACCATAAAACATAACATTCAATGTTTTGTTTTGACCATTTGGATCACGTTTTGACTGATTACTGATCTGTCACTGTCACTGTCTGCTGTCTTGTCTGATGACACTACTACACTAGTAGGGAAGAGATCTCAAAAAAAAAAAACACAACTAGTGTAAACTACACGCTTTCCATACAAAAACATAAATGCCCAGAATCCGTAATCCATGTCAGTCACAGTCATCACATCATACAAATTAAATCTAAATTAAGTAGATACATTACTTTCTACAAACCATTTATGAAAAATCCTACCAACTAGGTAACCAATGAATTAAGATTTATAATTAAATTAATCAGATCACTGAATAAACTTTCTAAAATACAATCACGAACACTACGCGTAATAAACTGCATTTTCGTTAATCCTTGCTTTCCTTTACGAACTGTGTTAGCGCATTAGTGGCAAAAATATTACTGCAAAGTAAATGACGTCGGCAACCACTGCATTGTGCATGTGCATTTTAAATACTAGGTTAGTCGAAACCGTAACTATTCAGGGCACAGACAGCGGTACCAAACACTGCTATAGATTGCTTTAATAGATATTTGGATTAATCTGTAAGTATTTTTATGCTCTTGCAATTTGCGGTTTAATTTTTAATAGATAGAGTGATTCAAGAGGAAGGTTTATATGTATAATACATGCATAATTTATCAGCATTGCACCCGTGCGAAGCCGGGGCGGGTCGCTAGTCTAGTTATAATATAATTGTAATGGATATTAAGCATAATTTACGAAAAAATCACTTACTGTTGAGTTTCTTTCGGCTTTCTTCTCAACAGTAGTCTCCTCTTGTGAAATGCCGGTAGATTCAGATTTAAGGTGGTTTTCCACCGGCGAGGAGAGGCGGGGCGTGGATGGGCGAGAATTGAAATAGCGCTGGCCCTTTTCCACTAAAAATTGACATTAATAGCTATCGCGAGCCCGCGCGAGACCTCGCGAGCCCGCGCGAGCCCTCGTGGGCCCGCGCTAGCCCTCACGTGCCTGACCGAGCTCGCGGTTGACATTAAGGTCTTCGCACATTATAACAACTCAACGGCGACTCGATTCTATGGCAAATATTGAAATTTAAGCCCTATGTCATATTTACTAGGTTTAATTTCAAAAAGACCGGCCAAGTGCGAGTCGGACTCGCGCTCCGAGGGTTCCGTACAAACACTTTCCATCCCTAAGTGGTTAAGTGAAGTTTGCACCTGGTATGTATAGCGCCCCATATAAATTAGGTGCAAAGTTAGGTATTAAAAGGTATTAAAAAAAAACTACTTACTAGATCTCGTTCAAAACAATTTTCGTTGGTAGTTTTTATAGTAATGTACATCATATGTTTTTTTTAGATTTTTCATTTTCTTATTTTAGTAGTTAGAGGGGGGGGGGGGGGGACCAACTTGTTTCCACTTTGGAAGCGTCTGTCACGCAAACTATTCGGTTTAGAAAAAAGATATTTTAGAAACCTCGATATCAATTTTGAAGACCTATCCATAGATACCCACACGTATGTGTTTGATGAAAAAAAAATTTTTGAGTTTCAGTTCTAAGTATGGGGAGCCCCCAATATTTATTATTATTTTTTTATTTTTGCATCAAAATCTTAATGCGGTTCACAGAATACATCTACCTACCAAGTTTCAACAGTATAGCTCTTATAGTTTCGGAAAAAAATGGCTGTGACATACGGACGGACAGACGGACAGACGGACAGACGGACAGACATGACGAATCTATAAGGGTTCCGTTTTTTGCCATTTGGCTACGGAACCCTAAAAATGTACGACGCGTCGTCCACTGGTCGTCCACTATTAATATCATTTTTTGAAATTAAACCTTGTAAATATGACATAGGGCTTAAATTTCAATATTTGGCATAGAATCGAGTCGCCGTTGAGTTGTTATTATAATGTGCGAAGACCTACCGCGCGACCGCCGCGCCGTAGACTGTAGGCTTGGACGTAGATGTAGACGATGTAGTGCTGTTAAGTTCGCAGTGAAATACACACGTGATTGCTTTTAAACTTTCGGTATTATAAAATTCGAGATTTTGAACTTTCGATCTTTTCAAAATAGGTCTTTTGAGCATCGGTATATCGAATATCGGCTTTTCGTACTTTCGGTACTTATTTTGATTTTCGGTATTTTGACCATCGGTATTTCAACTGTAGGTATTATGAACTTTCGGGATTGTAATAGGGTAAATCGCCAATTACTGGCCACTGTTCAATAACTGGCCACCTTATACTAAAAATGAACTCTGTTCACCTGCAAACAGAATTCATCATTTTAGTATAAGGTTTTAATTACTGGCCAGCCTTCAATAACTGGCCACGTTATACTAAAATGAATTTAGTTTGCAGGTAAACAGAGTTCACTTTTAGTATGAGGTGGCCAGTTATTGAACGGTGGCCAGTAACTGGCGATTTACCCTACGTACCCATTTGATGGATATCCAAAGAAAAGTATAGTGGGCTATAAAAGCTTGTCACTAAAATGTCATTTTTGACAGAAACTTATTATTCGTTCATCACGATTGGCAACAAAAGCAATGAAGTCGATGGATTCTGGTTGGATATATAGTGCTACTTGTTATGGACGCTTTTGGTCCAGAAGCTGCACTTTGTGATGGAAGCAAGCCGTTTTGCACTGTTCAGGATTTAGATTTTTTTGTTCCAGCGGCGCCATCTCTGTATTCTTCAATAACTTTGGAACTATTCAAGATAATGATATATGCAGTTTTTTAGTCCATGGAAATGGTACATTTTGCCTTGCATTAAATCGGGTAGTTCTGATTTTTTTATATGTTCTATATGATGAAGTCGTTATGGCAAATCCAAGTTTTCGACCTCGGGAACCCTCCGGATCATTGTGAAATTCTTGAAAAACCATGAATTTTTCGGTGTTAAATTATCTGGTCTTCGTCTCTTAGATTTAATAAGATGATATTTGACTAATGTAGTTGTGTCCAACCTTTTGATTTTGATTTTGTCCCTTACCTCACATACCTTAAAAATATGGGAACAGGTCCTAAAAGTAAAGCTTTCTGAGTTAACCACCATTACACCTAACCAGTTTGGTTTCACCAGGGGTAGAGGAACTACAGATGCCATACAAACACTGAGAATACTGACTGAAAAGTATAGAGCACTGAAGAGAAACCTGTTTATGGTCTTCCTTGACCTAGAAAAGGCCTTCGACAGGGTACCACGTCGACTAGTATGGCAAGCCTTAAGAAGTCAAAATGTGCCCGAGCCCTACGTAGGACTTCTTCAAGACATGTACAATGACGTCAGTACTTCAGTTCGCAGCCCGGCAGGAACCAGCCACCCCATTCCTGTAAAAGTGGGAGTCCAGCAAGGATCAGCTCTCAGCCCCCTCATATTTATCATCGTGTTGGACTACCTCACACGCGAAATTCAAGGTGAGATACCATAATGGTGCCTCTTATATGCCGATGACATAGCCTTGGTTTCGGAGTCAATGGAAGAGCTGCAGCAAACCTTGGATAAGTGGCAACATGCACTGGAAAGCAATGGCCTAAGAATCAGTAGGACAAAATCGGAGTACATGAGGTTTATGTTCGGGCAACCCTGCACCTCAACCTTATACATAGATCATGTGCCTGTACCCCTGGTGAACAAATTCAAATACCTCGGCTCAATCTTCGATGAAACAGCAAACTGTGATGCCGATATAACACACAGAGTAAACTCCGGCTGGATGAAATGGCGATCGTTGTCAGGTGTGCTCTGTGACCGTAGGATGCCTGTCAAAACTAAAGGGAAGGTATATAAAACCTGCGTCAGACCCGTTATGCTCTACGGTGCAGAGTGCTGGACAACTAAACGAGAACATGAATCCAAACTCCATGCTTCTGAAATGAAAATGCTTCGATGGGCCGGCGGTGTGACCAAACTGGATAGGATCAGAAATGAACACGTCAGAGGGAGCTTTAAAGTCAGAGCTATACCAGACAAACTTCTGGAGAGCCAGCTGCGGTGGTATGGGCACGTGATGCGTCGTGAACACCCGGTTAAAATCGCCCTAAACATCGACATAGGAAAACAACCCCGAGGACGCCCGAAAGCTACTTGGTGGAGAAACCTAGAAAAAATATCAAATTTAATTACAGTTGACATAAATGACAGAGCCAAATGGCGTAAACATATTCAGAGGGCCGACCCCAAATGAACTGGGAAGAGGCACGGAGAAAGAAGAAGAGTTGTGTCCAACAACTTGCGAACCTACCCGCACTAGTTTTTAGCGCTGATGGAGGGTAAAAGAAAAAAACAACTTTTCCCTCCTTCAGCGCAACCCGACGTGGGTCCTATCGTCGGAGTTGTCCTCATTCTTGTCCGTGCGCGCGCGCCAATCGCACTAGTAAAAACTAATTCGTTTACGGAGACTTACGTTTTACTTTACTTCGTGACTTAAAGCATTTACTTGCGTATATTGCAATGCCGAAACGTAAAACCGTACTGACTTTAGCAAAAAGTAATGTTTAGAGACCCCTATTATTTTTAACAGACCTATTTAACGACACCCCACACACTAGGGTTGAAACGAAAAAAAAAATTCACCCCCACTTTAGGTGTACGAGAGGTACCCGAAAAATTTTTTTTTTAGTTTTTATTTTACCGTTTTGTCGGCGCGGTACATACACATACTCATACCAAATTTCAGCTTTCTAGTACTAATGATCACGGAGCTAAGCCGCGGACGGACGGACAGACGGACAGACGGACATGGCGAAACTATAAGGGTACGACTTATGACTACGGAACCCTAAAATGGGAGTACCAGAATCGGCTTTAAATGTGATGCTTTCTTCAATTTCTCAAAGCACTAAACAACAGTACTCTTCCAGTTTGAAGCAGTGGTGGCAATATTGCGCGAAAATAAGGTCGATTTTTTCGAAATCCAAATAAGATCATTGTTAGATTTCCTTTCTAAATGCTTTCAAGCCGGATCGTGTTATGGTACGCTAAATAACCACAGATCCGCTATTTCTTTGATATCATCAAATAATGTAGGTCAACACGAAAGTGTGAAAAGATTTTTTAAGGGGATTTTTAAACTAAAGCCATCTTTTCCACGTTACAATGTAACATGGGACCCAAGTACTGTATTAAATTATTTAGACAACTGTTCTTCGAATAATGATATTAATTTAGAAATGTTAACATAAGCAAAAAATTAGTGATGCTTCTCGCTTTGGCGAATGCCCAGCGAACGCAAACTTTATCGTTGAAAAGAATTTCAAATATAAAAACACACAATGATAAAATTGTTATAATTATAACTGATTTAATCAAAACATCTGGTATTGGGCGACCACAACCAGTTATAGAATTACCTTTTCACCTCACCAGCTCAAACATGGCGATTTTGCTGTCAGATAACAGTGAACAAAATGCGATTTTGTTTCGAGCGTGAGTAGAAAGTAGCTTTTTAATTTTTTCAATATCTGACCACGAATTGTCTCTTCAGCCAAAGGTTAATTATAAAATTCTATTCATTTGCATCTCGATGCACTCTGTTTCTTTCATATGTATATGTATAAAAGAGAGGGATAGAAACTTATCAAGTTTTGAAATTCGATTTTCGAATCCGACCTCGATTGAGAACAGTTCGGATACGCGTTATACCAAAAATTTCATTAAAAACACCCGAAAAAGTTTTAATTGCAACGTATTTTTTTTTCTTTATTATATTTTTATTTAACGACCGAATATTAAAATGATTGTGCCTTTTATATAAAACAATAGATCATTGCTCAAATAAAATAAGATTTTTCAAGTTATTACTTATTGTAAATATAATAATAATTTATAATTTCACCATTTATCATAGATGCATATTCGAAACGTACCTTAAAAAATATCGAGTTCATATTGTAATTGTTATTTTCTTTTGCATTTATTTTGTTTGGTGTTTTACGAGTAAAAATATTAATCAATTTATAAACAAAATCTCGTAATATAATATTTATTTATAAATAAACACGTCATGTATCTGCTAAATCTTCCAATTTGATCAAATAATGACAATAA
The DNA here is from genome assembly GCA_932273695.1 of Apotomis betuletana. Lineage (NCBI taxonomy): Eukaryota > Metazoa > Arthropoda > Insecta > Lepidoptera > Tortricidae > Apotomis > Apotomis betuletana. The sequence goes on from OW026310.1 coordinate 167,241, forward strand.
CCGTGTTGGTTGGTTGATTATAATTTCAATTAAATTATATTGTTATTCCTTTTAAAGCAACACTTATCTATTTTCTGATTAATAATATTATTGAAATCAGCAACAAAGACTATAAACATACGTTGGAAGAAAAAGCACAAAATATCGAATATGTTTTCGCTGATGAGGTGAAAAGTTGTGTGTGCTACACGAGAGCAAAGTTTTTTGCATCTCGTGCTGTTGAGTCCCTCGCTACACTCAGGATTCTAACATAGAATCACTCGCTACGCTCGTGATTCAAACGTAGAATCCTTCGCTTGCTCGGGACTCAAAATCAGCACTCGTAACAAAAAACAACTTTGCTCTCTTGTTGCACAAATAACTATTCTTTAATCATAGGCCAAATATTTGTCCGTCAATTACTTTACAATTATATATAGCGGCTACCGCGTCTCTTAGATGTAAAACGGAGGATAAGCTCTTATTAACCTATAAAAACCCCATAGACCCGATGAATCTCAGACTATAGGTCGCTGGATAAAACAGGTCTTGCAGGAGAGTGGCATAGACACCACAATCTTCGGCTCTCATTCAACACGCCATGCCTCAACTTCGGCGGCATCACGAGCCGGTGTTAGTGTCGACCTAATCAGAAAAGCTGCTGGCTGGACGAACCAGTCAGCCGTCTTTGCTAACTTCTATAACAGACCACTTGTCTGACACAATATAGGAAAGGATAGGAGCTATAGAATCCGCCACCAGCATAAGCATATCTAAGCTAAGATTACCCTCACCAATAGCTGGTAATATTAGATGTATTGTGTTTATACCACAGACCACCCCCACTAGACGGAGCATGTAACGCGACCCGTAGGCGACCCGCGCGCACCAACGATATGGTACGGCAGAACATTCAAGTATCAACACGGCGGCCACCGTTTAGTTGCGTCCATGTTTATGAGGTCTCTCTACACCACTTAACACTACAATTTACCATGTTATTTATTTAATTTCTTTTTTCGTTGACGTACGCTAATAAACAAGGACGCAACTAAACGGTGGCCGCCGTGTTGATACTTTAATGTTCTGCCGTACCATATCGTTGGTGCGCGCGGGTCGCCTTACATGCTCCGTCTAGTGGGAGTTGTCTGTGGTTTATACTTGACTTCAAATAAAGTCACCGAGTCAAAAGGGTTGGAAATGCGATTACAAATGTGTAATTATATACAGATTACAGAATTAACAATTCTGGTGGCATCAAGCATATTTGGTGACTTTGAAATTACCACCAAAACCACCAAAATTGATCCACCAAAATTAGAAAATGTGATTTAAAAAATATTTAAAAAATATCCGTATTATTTACTTCCAATTTAACTTTTTATTTTAAAAAGGAAACCTTTAACACGTCTTACACACAATTCACACACAATCAATTATCGCTAAGTCACTAGAAACATATACCACAAAAATTGTGTCAAAACGTATTTGTACCCCACCAAAATTAGATACTTACGTGCTGAGTGGACAGATCCAGCAAGGTACGACATGTGTGTCATCGTTCCACGCCGGAGCGGAACTAAACAAACACATGTTTTCTGGTCTTGCTGCGTTTCGTTCATCCATAAACACATTTTCAATATTTACCACCAAAATTGTCAATTTCACCCGGACAACTTTTAGTGCTCAATTTTGAGTATCTATTTATGTATTAATCTTTATTTATATATCCTTATAAGATACTTAAACTAATAAAGATTATAAACAAATGCAATTTTAGTTTAAAACATTGATGATATGGTTCTTTCTATCAAAGACATTTATGAGAAACAACGAATACTAGACGCCGCACCAAAATTATAATTTTACCGCAAAAAAAATAATTATTAAACATACATGACTTTTACAATACTTTGCGATTTGGCTTAAGATAATAATCAGTGTCTTCCTTTCAGAAAAAAATTAAAACTTTTAAAACAATTGTTCCACACTATAGTTATCAATTCCGCCGCAATTTTTTTTCGCTGAGATAATCACCCCAGTAAGCAATTGATGGATGTTCAAGGAAAAGTACAGTGAGCTATAAAAAAGCTTGTGCAAAAATGAAATTTTTGACAAAAAACATACTTACACATTTAATACCTATTCATTTCTTTTGCATTTCGCACACATCACAGTGCGTGGTCTCTGCGTTTCTAGATTAATAATTGAATATTTCGGAAAATATAAGGTGTAAGCGTAGCAAAAACAATTACCTATCTATTAAATTTGTAATGTTTGATTTAAAATTAAAAAGAACATTATTTGGAGATATTCTTTGTTATCATCATCTAGTAGCAATATATAGGTAGGTAGTCCAATAACGACCAACATAAGACGACTTGTTTGCTGCAACATAGCAATCTCTAACAAAATCATTCTTAATTAATTTGCCAGTCTCCGCGTGACATGCGATTCGGGAAATTATCATAACCCTCCCTCGGGCCAATTAACTTTCGTTCTTAATTGCGGTGTCTGCCAGCGCCGCCGCCGCCGCCGCCGCCGTAGGTACGGTAAACAACAGTTACCTGCGATAAGCCGGCCGCGGGCCGCGCGCTCGCGCTCGCGTGTCCCTCCACTATTACGCCATGTACAGCTATAAACGACACTTTTTAAAATGATCACTTATTTCCCCGCGTCCGAACTGTCAAAAATAAAACGTTATGCAAAATACCCCGCGCTCGTTGATGTCGTGTGGACAAGTCGACGGCTCAAATCACACTGTGTGACGAATCCAAACTTTCGGTATTGCTTAACACAATGTTTTACATGAAGTCATTTGTTTCAGGGATTCGTAGGAACGCTAATGTTTTGTTGCGGACAAAGCCAGTATAGATTAAGGCTTCCAATTCAAAAGCTTTATGATTTCGTCCATGCATATCGTGGTTTCATGATATTGAAAGATAACGAATTGTAACCGTGATTTGAATAGGTATGTATATAAGTAGTACTTACATATAAAGCTATTTTCTACGTACTTGTGTTGTAACTCATGTTGTACAATTTGTTTAAAGCCTGACCAGAAATATATGAGGATTGTCGAGAGGGCGCTATTTATAAGATTTATATGGCAACAATATTGCAGATTGCAACCAATCGCAACCGCACTATAATGACATTAGTATAAATACTTGTCAGTTCCTATGTTAACTTGTTAACCTCGTAACATCATTTAATGGAATGCACTCTTTTGTTTGCGTCACACCCCCCCCCGCGCCCTCGAGTGTGAACGGAGCGCGGTATTTTCCACTTCAAAAGAAAACCGTATACGATACATACAAAGTGTATAGGGACGAAATAATCCTGAATAAATTTACTATAAACCTTTCATGCATACAAAAGCGATATCACTTATGGAATCAGCGCAATCTGTTATCAAATACTAACGTTTTTAAAGGTTACGGTTAGTTACCTCAAAAACTTAAGAAAAAAAGTAAAGAATAGAAAATGTTCTTTCTAAAAATGTATAATTTATTTCTGTTACTTTCATTTACCGTTGCAAAGCTATTTTTAAAATTTAAGTAATTTGGCCATTGAGCGAAATATAAATATTCGTACTAGTTAAACGGTGTTACTTTCAATAAGAATAAGAATAAGAATGATTTATTGCAAAACTGTGTACATAGTTAGGTCGACAAGAAAATATACATTTGTTCCAACAGTTACCTGTTTCAGGCATGCAATACTTAGTTATTTATAAATTAGTACAGCTACAATCGAAGAATTCTTTTAAGCTATAAAATGCCTTAGGGCGCGTGTAGACGGCGCCGCCTCCGCGCCGACACCGCACCGCCGCCGCACGGGCTCGTGTACACGGTACCGCCTCCGCGCCGACACCGCGCCGCCTCCGCGCCGACACCGCGCCGCCTCCGCGCCGACACCGCGCCACCTCCGCGCCGCCTCCGCGCCGACACCGCACCGCCTCCGCACCGCCTCCGCACCGCCGCCGCATCGCCTCCGAACCGCTGACGCACCTTCGCGCTATTATACGGTCGTTACGTTAGTAAAAGATTGCTAGCCACGAAGATCACGCGTCATGTCCAGTTTAACGAAAAAAAAGAAATTAGTGTTAGCTTACTATATGTATAGAAAGTGGCAGGAAGTGCCTGTTTTATGAAAGTGGATCCTATCTGATTTGAGAAAACCGGCCAAGAGCATGTCGGGCCACGCTCAGTGTAGGGTTCCGTAGTTGCTCATCCTTCACAATAAACTGCTGTTTTAAGCCTGAAGTTTACGTTAAAAAAGACTTTAAGCTCTATAAAAAGGCCGTAAACGCCCTAGAAACTGTAATCACTTATTACCTTCTGGAAGTCAACTTACGACCTTTTAAAGAAAAAATATGAAATTTGATGATAACTCAATAACGGCTCCACCGATTTTGTTCAATATAGTTTTCATTGAAAGTACTTATAAGGCCTCATTAACATGAATTTTTCCGATTTTCTTTGACCCGTGGTTGAAAAGTTAGAGGGGGGGGGACACTATTTTTTTTGTTTTTGGATCGAATATTTACAAAACTGCTGACTTTATCAAAACATAATGTTAGAAGACCCCTATTATTTTTACAAGACCTATTCAACGACACCCCAAACACCAGTGTTGAAAAGAAAAAAAAATTGACACCCACTTTAGGTGTTCGAGGTACCCGAAAAAAAATTTTTTTTTTAATTTTATTTTACCGTTCTGTCGGCGTTATACATACACATACTCATACCAAATTTCAGGTTTCTAGTACTAGTGATCACTGAGCTAAGCCGCGGACGGACGGACGGACAGACGGACATGGCGAAACTATAAGGGTTCCTAGTTGACAACGGAACCCTAAAAAACTGAAACACATTATCGAAATTACGATTAAGTTTTTCAGTGGTACATATGTTATATTTTTGCCCGATAGTACATGTTATTTGGATTCAGAATCTCAATTAATTTTACCACTTCCGAATTTTTAACAAAACTTATTGAAAAGTTACGAAAATTGCCCAGAAATCAAAAGTTACTTACATGTTACGAGAGAGGGTCAAAAGTTCGAAAAAAGTAACAAATGTAACTATCTGGCAACGCTGAAAATGGCATCGGGGGGCGGCGGGGGGCTAAGCGGCGGCGGCGCGGAGGCGGCGCGGTGGCGGCGCGGCGGCGGTGCGGCGACGGCGGGGGACTCGCGTCTCGTATACATAGCGCGAAGGTGCGGCGGCGTTGCGGGGGCGGTGCGGCGGCGGCGCGGCGGCGGCGCGGCGGCAGCGCGACGGCGGCGCGGCGGCGGGCTTTACGCGTCTCGTGTACATAGCGCGGCGGCGCGGCGGCGGTGCGGTGTCGGCGCGGAGGCGGCGCCGTCTACACGCGCCCTTATCAATGAGCCAATTTTTAAGATTCCTGTTAAACCTGTTTCCTTCTAGAGCTTTTATGTCTGACGGGAGGTGATTGTACACTCGGATTGCCATTACAAAAGTGCTATTCTTATAAATAGAGGTATTAATTTTCGGTAGCTGGATATTAAATTTATACTGTGCTCTGAGGTTACATTTTGTAGATGACAGTCGTGCAAAATAAGTAATTGGGTTGATTTCTTACTAACAAGCTAACCTCCAATATGTATATATGCCAGTCAGTGTAAGAAATCGCTTTTCTCGAAAAGCTTGACGAAGAGAATCCCTGACGTTCATACGATAAATAGTTTTGATACATCGTTTCTGAAGTACGAATGTTTTATTTATATCTACAGAATTACCCCAGAAAATAACTCCATAAATCAACAAAGGATACACATTTCCGTAATAGGCGTTAATAACTATGCTTTCAGAGCAAGTTTCAGATAGTATTGACAAAGCGTAACAATTGCTAGAGATTCTCTTGTTTAATTCATTTATGTGAGCCTTCCAGTTTAGATGGGAGTCCACTTGAACTCCTAAAAATTTTACACTACTTACTTCTTCTATAGTAGTTCCAGCTTCCGACACACTCAAGGAGATAGGAGCCGTTCTATAATTTCTGAACTGAATGAGCTGAGTTTTGTTTAGGTTCAATTTAAGATTTAATGTACAAAGCCAATTTGATATCTTATTAAGAACACTGCATATATGTATTTTAAGATCAGGAGCCTTTGAACGATCACATGAAAATAGTATTGTAGCGTCGTCAGCAAACAAAACGCACAATTCATTAGCAACACTAGGAAATTCATTTAAGTAAATCAGGAATAGTAGCGGACCAAGCACGCTACCTTGCGGCACCCCAACTACTACTTCTTCGTAGCATGACAACACATGCTCAATAGTTTTATTTTGATTATTATAACTATTCTATTTGTCAATACCATAGACTTCTTATATGTTTTTCTGTAATCTATAGGTTCACTAATGTTTCACCAAAAAACGTTTGACAAATGATCATTTTGACCAAACAACGTTTCACCAAATATTCATTAGGCAAACGAGACATTTGACAAAAGTATCATATTACAAAAAGTCACTTAGCAAATTATTATTTTACAAACACTACACTTGACAAAATATCATTTTCACCTCACTCGCTCAGAAAACCTCCATTTATAGGGCGAAATCTGTGTGCAAAAGTCTATTTTATCGGCTAGCGTGCAAAAGTCATTTGAATTTCGAATACGACGATTTTGATTCTCTGTGGTGCATGTAACTTTTTAGGGTTCCGTAGCCAACTAGGAACCCTTATAGTTTCGCCATGTCCGTCTGTCCGTCCGTCCGTCCGTCCGTCCGTCCGTTCGCGGCTTAGCTCCGTGAGCATTAGTACTAGAAAGCTGAAATTTGGTATGAGTATGTGTATGTATAATGTCGACAGAACGGTAAAATAAAAATTAAGTCAAAAATAGTAGTTTTTGATACAAGTGTGGAAAGTATGTCATTTTGAACGAGTCCCGAGGAGTCTTGGCCTGAGCCGCAAGGCGAAGGTCAAGACTCGGGACGAGTTAAAATGACACTTCCACACGTGTACCAAACAACGTTTTTTAATACATTTGCGAAAAATTGCAATAATACAAATTTGAAACAGTAATTGAAAGGGGCAATTATATTTATTTCTGTCTGATAAAAATTAAGAGTAGGTACCTACAATTTTTAGAGCAATTGTCAAGGGTCGTATTTAAGGCCTTTGCTGGTAAGTTTAAAGTTTTATTCAAGTTGTTAATAATTCTCTTTTTCTCGTTTCCAGCCAATAAAATGTTCATAGACGGCAATGTAATTTTTCTTTCGATTTCGCGGGTATAATACTCTCACTTGCAATTTTTGCCTTGGCTCGTAGGTATATAAGGCGGTGTTAAATCTATTCTGGTAACATCAGAATCCATCATTTTCTATCAAAAACTCTTATTTTATAAATCTTACGTGTCATTTACACATAATTAAAACAATCTTGAATGAAAAAGAAAGTTTTACTTTTAATTGTAATATTTTTTTTCAAGATGGCGTCGGCTGTCATCATTCAGCCAAATCAAAAGAAATAGTTTTAATATTTCAGAAGAGATATGATAATGTTACACAGTAATTTAATTGATTCCAAACTATAAACATCGTGAATCTGTTTTTAGTTCTTTACACTTCATATAATTGTAAATAAATATATTATTTCATACACAAAAATAGCGATTATTCATAATTATTATGAATTTATAAAGCAGCGCGTGGGTCACGCTTAATACTGTATTTTCTAATCTGTGACAATACTTTTCTTTTAAATTTTTTTCGGTCACGCTTAATACTCATTTGCTCAGACAAATTAGTCACTCAAACAAATTATTAACACCGTTTTTGAGTTTTTTTAATAGATAACCCTTTTATTGATCCAATATGCAATTTAAATATTTTAAGCATAAATTAAGAGATATACACCTGCAATGCTGCGTGACGTAATAAATAAAGTCAGAAAGTGATTGACCTTTGTTTGGATGTATGAGGTATGACGTGTTAGTACAACAGAAAATTAAAAAAATTTGAAAAGTAAAAAGCACTAGTTCGAAATAACCAACTTTTCGCACGATTTGCAGCTACGAAAAGTACCACTTTTTGAGCAACTGTATTAAAAAAAATTTTTCGGGTTCCTCTCGTACACCTAAAGAGAGGGTGAATTTTTTTTTTCTTTTCAACACTGGTGTGTGGGGTGTCGTTGAATAGGTCTTAGAAAAATAATAGGGGTCTCCAAACATTACTTTACAATGCATGTGCTCGAAAAGAGCGTATTCTAGGCATTCAAACTGTGCGGAAAGTACTACTTTTCCGCACTAGTGCTTTTTACTTTTCAATTTTTTTTTAATTTTTTGCCGTATCTCACAGCCTGACACAAAGAGGTATTATTATTTACAAAAAAATTGATAAACCGATTATTATCACGTATAAAAGTACAATAAAACCAATATTTCATTAATTAATTCATTTTTCACTTCTCATGCTCTTAAAATGTTACTTTAGTCTCTGCATATCGGGACTAAAGCTCCTTATTAATCTCTAGGGGCTAAATTAAAATTGTTTTAATTTACTTTGAAAACCCCTAAACAGCCAATCACGACGTTTGTGAATGGAGGTTTATAGCCATTTTCAGTGATAGGTATACAAACTTTTTGGTGCGTGAAAATAACCTCAAAATTACAACTGCTCAAAAATATAAAAACCGGCCAAGTGCGAGTCGGACTCGCGCACCGAGGGTTCCGTACAAACCTGCAAGGTTTACAAAGTTCAAATTTATAAAAAAAAAATATATTATGTGATGTAACTAAAAATTTATGGTTTTCGTAATTTTTCCTTTATCTATGCTATAAGACGTTGCTTCGTACCAAATTTCAAGATTCTGAGTTCACGGGAAGCACCCTGTAGGTTTTGATTCCCTTGCAAGTGTCGAAAATTTGCGGCATAAACGGATGTATCTTTTGATTGCGTTGGCTTAGAAGTTTGATTTTTTCACAGCTTCAAGGGACAGTAGACCTGAGTAATTGATATAAATTTCAGCTTCATACCTCCACGCGTTCCTGAGAAAAAGGGTCTTGACAGACGGACGGACGGACGGACAGACGGACAACAAAGTGATCCTATAAGGGTTCCGTTTTTTCCTTTTGAGGTACGGAACCCTAAAAATTAATGATTTTATTTCATGAAACACGATTAATTATTACGAATACGAATGTAATTTTATCATGCATGGTCCATAAGTCTATATTAGTTTTAAATAAAATAGTTTTCAATTTTGAATCTGTTGGCTAAATATGCAAGCGTTTAAAGCACCACTTTACAAAAAAAAAAACCACGGAACATTTTTTTTTTCTATTAGAATTTTGAATGAGTAGATGTCCATTACTTGTATTATTAAGCTTGAATTGTAATCACCAATTAGACCAATTAATTGTGTCACTTTATAAATTACGGACATAATATGTAGGTAATCATCATCTTCCAGTGAAGAAGAATAATGCTGAAGGCTATATAGAGGAGTCAATCCAAAATAAATACAATATCTATCGAAGGCTATATTGAAGGAATTAAAATATCCTCAAAGCAGAAATCACGACCAACATTTGACCCACGCCCATCAACATCGCGGGATTAGAATGAGCCTAATGAAATGACCATCGGCAACCTTTTTGAGAAAAGGTCTACGTCTCTACTATACTCTCCATTTTCTCCAACTTTTACTTCGACTTCGAGTGAAAATATTGAACATACTTCTCAATTACAAACCACGCCGACCCAGCTTAATTTACAGGGGAAAACCACACATTTAAATGTAAAGAATTGTTCAAATTGCCCTTTAAATTTTTCTGAGGTTAGATTAACGGCTGTACTACGTAATTGTAAGAAACTTTGTTATTATAAATATCGTAATTTTATATTGAACGTCGTTTATTTTCCTCGCATTCAAAGTGAAAAGTAGAGTGTTTAACGCGAGACTAAACAACCATAATGACACTCGAACTATTAGCCACCCTCGCTTAGCTCGGGTGGCTAAAACATCTCGTGTCATTACGGCTTGTTTTAGTCCCTTGTTGAACAATCTACTATAACACGTCATTAATTACATTAGATATAAAGTTTGATTAATAAATATGGTTTAAGAACTTTATTCTCAGAAAGAATTTACAAAATTCACTTATAAGAGAATTACAACATTTAGTAAAAATTAATAACTAGCGTGCATACAGTGTTCAGACATATTACAAAAAGTGGGTAGAAGTAGCGTCGGCGACCAACGCATCGAAATCATACCCGTTAGCCGCCGATAACAAATGCAAGTTTGTACGATGTCTATGTCCACGAGCTACGAACAGACTTGGAAACTGGGATGCGGTATAATTTGTTATTGTTGATTATTGTATTGTATTTATGCATAGTGTATTTACGAGTATTATACTATAATATTGAATACATGAATATATGGTAATGAATATATGATGTATATTTAACAGCGTTTATTATATATATATATATATATTTAATATTTATTTACACCTTGCATTTAAGAATGGTATGTTTTAAATGTAAAGAGTTTGAATATGCATATAGTATTTTTTTTTTTATATTATAGAATAAGCATGTAACAAAGACAAACTAACTGAGTCGAGATTAGGTATTTATAATATAGAATTTAAGATTTTTCTTGAAGCTAATTATGGATTTGGACTCTTTGACGTCTTTTGGTAGTTTGTTGTATAACTGTGCACCTTCATAGATAATACTTCTCTTCCCATAGTTGGTTCTAGGGGATCGTAACACCAAGTGATCCGCATTTCGTAATTTAATTTTCTGAAAACTTTGTTTTTTAGTAAAAGTAATATGTGAGTGTATGTCTTTTTGTAGAATTTTGCGAATTAATAGACATGTATAGTATGTATATGATTGATGAATGTTCATAATTCTTAAATCTTTATAAATCTTACGTGAGGATGTTAGGTAATTATAGTTAAACAAGGCTTTTATAAGTTTATTTTGAGCAGTTTGTATTTTATTTAGGTTAGTTTTAGCTGCTGTTCCCCATACTTCAACTAGATAGTCAATATGCGGTTTAATTAAGGAATTGTAGACTAAATATTTTACTTTTTGCGGGATACACCGGGCGATGTTGTAAATAGCTCCTGTGAGAGACGTTAGTTTGGATTTGATTTTTTCGATATGGGCTTTCCAAGTAAGTTGACTGTCAATGATAAGGCCTAAATATTTTTCGTTTGTTTTCCTATTAATATTTTCGTTATTTATTGATGGAGGAGAAAATTCGTTGATTTTTTTATTTTTTGCAGCAAAGATTACGTAATTTGTTTTTGAAATGTTCATGGTAAGCAGATTCTTCTTTAACCATGAGCTTAATAGGTCTAAGTCACTTTGTACATCCGGTAAAATGTTTTCAATCTTTTGCCCGTAGTAAAAGAGACTAGTGTCGTCAGCGTATAATGTTATTTGTCCTTTTAATCCTATGTCTTGAATGTCATTTATATATATTAAGAATAGGAGTGGTCCTAAAATTGAGCCTTGAGGCACGCCGTATGTGACGGGCCTCGGGCTACTCTGGTCTTCGCCGATTTTGACTACTTGATTTCGGTTTGATAAGTACGATTTGAACAATGCGAGTGCATTTCCAGTAATTCCTATATTATAAAGTTTTGTTAAGAGTTTCTCGTGACAAACTGTATCAAAGGCCTTTTTGAGGTCAATAAAAACACCAAGAGCTATTTGTTTTTGATCTATTTTAACTTTTAGTGTAGTTATCAAGTCTATGGTGGCTGAGAGAGTGTTTGATTTTGGCCTAAAGCCGTATTGTTTATCAGAAAGGATATTTTTTTGTGTGAGGAATTGAGCAAGTCTATTGTATATAATTTTTTCATAAATCTTAGCTATTGTAGGTAGTACTGATATGGGACGGTAGTTTCCAGGGTCTGTTTTACAACCAGATTTATAGATCGGCGATACTTTAGCAGTCTTTAGGGTGTCAGGGAATTTACCCTGTCCCAAGCACTTATTAATACAATTTGTAAGCTCAACACTAATAAGAGATTTAACGGATTTTATTAATTTGGCCGAAATACCATCCAAACCAGAGCTGGCATTTGCTTTTAGATTTGTAATAATTCTTATTATTTCATCAGTAGTGGCTGGCAGTAGTTGACTAAGATTCTCTGTCTGATTGCAGTAGTTTAACGAATCATTTTGAGGATAGTTATTACTGTCTTGCTGTATAGCTTCTGCCAGTGATGGTCCAATTTTAGAGAAATAAACATTGAATTGCTCACATATGTCTGTTGTGTCGGTAAAAGTCTTTGCGCCTACCTCTAGTTTTGATGGAATAACGATATTTTTTGTTTTATTGTTAGAAAGGTCATTGATTAGGCTCCACATCTTCTGCGGTTTATTTACACACGCTTTAAAACATTTATAATAATAGTCTTTTTTTGCATTTTGTATATAGCCAGCTACCAATTTCTTTTGTTGCTCGAGTTCTTGCTTGAGAGGTTCATTTTCTATCGCTTCATTTTTGTATCTTTGTCCCAGCTCATTTCTTTTGTTTATAGCTTCTATTATATCTTTGTTGATCCAATCTTGCTTTGGTGGATTTAAAATTTTGTATTTCGTAATTCTGCAGTCCTTTAGGCAGTTTAACAATTTTGCTTCAAGATTTTCATATTCGTGGTTATCGCTGTTCATTTCATCGATGGTTTTATAAAACTTCACATAATCTGTTGCAGTGTATTCTACTTTTCTTCGTTGCGGAGGTTGGTACTTTTTCATTTCACAGTATATCTGTTTGTGGTCCGCAAGCGTGGAGTCTATAATAGCCAGATGGAATTCATTTTGTTTTAGGTTAGTACATACATGGTCTAAAATTGTATTTGTAGTCGATGTCTGACGAGTACAGTATGCTGGATCGATTCTGTTTAATAGTTTTATACCATGTTCTTTCAAAGTTCGCTTATATTCCTTTGTGGCGTGGTTGGGCTTCAACAAATCGTAGTTAAAGTCACCGAATACGATGACTCTTTTTCTTTTCTTTAGTTGGATAGAGTACTCTTCAAGAAATTGAGTAGAATTTGTACGTTCTGGTTTATATATAAACGAACTTTAAATCGTTATTCATTAAATAAATTTGGCTGAATGTACACGCGCTTGTGCCATTTTGACATAAGACGAATATTAAAACATTACATTACATTTTAACCCTGAGTTAGTAAACCCTGAGTTATATATTTAACTCGAACTTTTGGTGCAAGTGGGCCTTAAAGAGATTTATTTAATATTATTAGCTATAGAGTTTATCGTAATGGGTAAAATGGGTTGTACGTTGTACATTATTAATGTACCTAGTCCTACCTGAAACCCGTGTGAGGCGCGGTTAGTTAAGAGTGATGCGATGCTTCTTGAAGTGAGTACCTGCACCCTTATAATGGAATGATTAAACGAAGTTTGTATAGCAAAGTTCTATTATAATTTTACAAAGCTCGTGAACAAACGTCATTAGGCCGTTTCTTGCCAGCAACGTAATAGTACATTACGGCAGAGACCAGTAAGTAAGCCATACTGGCCGAGTAGGAATTAGACGGACCGAGCCGTAGGCGAGGTCCGGATATAATACGAGGCCAGGGTGGCTCTTACGGTCGAAGCAAGTATAGTGCTTTTCTCAAAAATTAAACAAGAAAATTAGATTAAAATTATATTTATAGGTGACATTCATATTCGGCCATTTTCCAATGAATATTTTTGTTATATCCCATTTTTATTATTACACATTGTGATATTCGTCGTCGCAGGCACCATTAACTCCCACGATAACAACCTATGACAAAAATAATTATGAGTTTATACTTGGATAAAAGATATAGTTATATCGTTAGCAAATAGTGGCAGCATTTATTTACCTTCATCGCCAAACTGTTTATCATCTAGAGCTTGATTTAAGAACTTTTCTATATTTTGCTGCTGAATATTTGTGATTTCTTTCCTTTGTAGCCATCCGATTGTCTCAGAAAGATTGTTGAAATATTCAGACCTTATCACACATTATCTGACCAACTATTAACTTGATTTTCTTCCTTCCATTTAATGAATGTCTTGTATTTTTTTATATCTCCTTGGATTTAGTCGGAAGTAAATTATTTTAGCTAACTCTGCCTCCGCTTTTAAGTATGGAGGAGTGCCGTCTATTCGGAATCAGACTCGTCTGAACTCATTTTTGCTGAATTATTGTAATAGATCACACAAACAAATTTGAAATTTTTGTCTTTTAATTTAAATCCCGCCTTAATTTCTTTTTTTATAAATACTGCGTTTAATTATTTGCACTGTCTTACAAATCTAAGTCTTAAAGATAAAAATTAATTATTGTTATACATTGTTGTATTTTCTAACTAATTTTCATATCATAAAGCTTACCTTCAATTTAACTCCGAGGTTTTTTCTAAACGACACAAAAAAGGAAGGAATTCCGAAATATCATTGTCATTTTACACAGCACAATTATGAACTAAACGCTGCATACAAACTTCCGCACTAAACCTTGTCGCTACTTTTTTTTTTTTAAATATGCATCTTGAGTTACGTTTATACTGCCAGTACTAACCTCTTTTTATTTTACATTTGCTCTTAGTGTAAATTGCAAGTGTATACTGCAATGTCGTCTCTTTCTATTTAATCTATGAAAAAGGGACGCCACTTTTTAATTTCTACAATTTGCTCTCGCACTGTACTTATAATTAAAACAATTTGTGGAATGCATCCTTTTTACATTTATATACGACCTCATCGCCTTCACATCCTTAGTTTTTTTATAGGTCGGTGACGATGTAAATCGTGTTTCGATATTCAAATATCTTGATACGTAATAGGAATTACATACTTACTTACTGGACAAATATTGATTCCAAATTTAAAATCTCGCTGTTTACTGGACACTTCTAAAAAGTCTTCGGTATGTTCCACTTACTGTAGTCTATCTAGCGATGGTAAGGCAACATTACATGCAATTTTTGAGAAAATGACATTACAATTTAAAAATCTGTGAAAACGAGAAAGTCCATTTTTAGGGTTCCGTACCTCAAAAGGAAAAAACGGAACCCTTATAGGATCACTTTGTTGTCCGTCTGTCCGTCCGTCCGTCCGTCTGTCAAGACCCTTTTTCTCAGGAACGCGTGGAGGTATGAAGCTGAAATTTATATCAATTACTCAGGTTTACTGTCCCTTGAAGCTGTGAAAAAATCAAACTTCTAAGCCAACGCAATCAAAAGATACATCCGTTTATGCCGCAAATTTTCGACACTTGCAAGGGAATCAAAACCTACAGGGTGCTTCCCGTGAACTCAGAATCTTGAAATTTGGTACGAAGCAACGTCTTATAGCATAGATAAAGGAAAAATTACGAAAACCATAAATTTTTAGTTACATCACATAATATATTTTTTTTATACCTAACTTTGCACCTAATTTATATGGGGCGCTATACATACCAGGTGCAAACTTAACTTAACCACTTAGGGATGGAAAGTGTTTGTACGGAACCCTCGGTGCGCGAGTCCGACTCGCACTTGGCCGGTTTTTTTATAACCATACTGACTGTGTTTGTATGCAATGTTCATCTACCTACAATGTTATTATTTTAAAGTAGAAATGATAGTTTCATGTAAGCGAACCGACTCCTAGGTTCAAAAGCTTTCGAAGTATCGATTAGAATAGACAGGAGAACTTGTGTCTGTGATTTCCCCGGAACCGTTGGTTAACTATTTATTTCGCAGCCTTCGATCAGCATCGCTCATCGGCTCGCGTGCGTAATATACCGCGTACCAATCGCGGGGCCTCCCGTCAGTAATTTGCTCGATATGCCTATCTCATTAAAGCCATAATTTAGGCAAACTCTGTTTAGTGAAGATAAACATTACACATAACGGCTATCGATTGCCGAACGCGCTCAGCAGTCGCTGCCCGGGCTCGGGCTCAGCTGGCCGGGAAATTATCGTAATATTCCGCATTTACTCGAATCAAAGAAATCGAGTCAAGGCTCAATTCCGCGTAACAAAACTTTGCGGTTATTTTCATCGATAAAAGTTATCGACCTTTGACTATAATGGGTTTGCCTGTTTCCTGACATAAACACTGTCACTTTTCTTGTGTTATTTTCAACTGAAAGCAGGGACGAATTTGTTGGGCAGAAACGTGCTAGCTTATTTTTGCGCGCGAGTCACTATAGTTTTATTCTGATAGGTATCTGACTCAATATCAAAGTTGCTTTTGTAACTTACTACTTACCAGCGTCCACTAGTCCCCGCTAGGGTGGTCCAAAAATTTTTTTTTTTTAATTTCAGGTCGCCCTCCATAATTTGTTACACCTTCCCCTTATATTTGGTACTTGGGCATTTCTCAGGAGTGGCATTTTTAAGTGTCCGGGCTTGAAAATGGTTAAATTTACCATCGAATATTTCTGAATAAAATCAAGCTAGTACCTTACGGTTTGTTTCGTCTGGCGAGCTATGTAAACATTTCATGATAATTCATTAACATGACAATAAAAAAAAGTTATTACAAAAATTGACGTTCACTGGGAGCGTCCGCTTGCCAGATTTGTTGAAATAAAAAATCATAACTGGATATTGGGTCTGGGTACTATGATTTCAAATGTGTTCCCGAATTCAGCATTAGTTTATTAATCATTTTGTTCAAGATATAATTTATCTGCTAAACATTTTAAATAAAAACTATTTTTCGGAGCCGAGGGTAACTAGTGATTTCAGTGTAAACTTTAAAACACGTCAGCACTGCCTTAAAGAAGTATACTAGAAACCCGCAGCTCGCAAGCAACTAGCTTCAGTTGTATTCTCACCGCCGCCGAGAGTAGACGTCGGCTCAATGGCTTGTAGGCAGAGTTCGTGTGGGTTCGTTCGTCATTCGGTGGATTTGGTTACGTGTTTTGTTGAATTCGGTGGAACAATTTGTGTTGTTCAGTGATTGTGTGTCTGCAATTTTATAAGTGAATAAACTATCTCCGGGAGAATGTAAGTCCATAATAATTTGTTCGTGTCTATATTACTTTTAGTATTCCTTAAATCGATAAAAAAAACATTAAATTTTGAAATCGGTGGAATTGATTTCCATTGATTCGGTGTAATTTTTGACCACTGAAGTCAATAAAAATTGCCACCGCTATCAATTTTTACGATAAAACCAACTGATTTTACATTATTTCTATATTGCCATGCCCCTCAATCGGTTCTTCAATGCTTATAATCGTGATTTTGTTAATGCAGCATAGTTCTGACTGTGCTTCTTTTGTTTACTAATTTCGGTGGTTTGCTGTTCGTTAGGCTGCTTTCACCGGCATCTCATTGGCATTGTAGCACATGGTTTACGCATCTCGTTGAACTGGTGCATCAGGGTATTATGCCTCAACAGCCTGACACTACAAATATTCCTAAGGGTCGTCATTTCAGCGAGCTACACATCGAAAACTCTGAAGTATTGAGCCTTTGATTTCGGTGATTGTAAAATCTTAAATATCTTATGAACCACACAGTTTGAATGCCTAGAATATGCTCTTTTCGAGCACATGCATTGTAAAAGCAATTTTGCGGTATGAGCAATGTTGGTGTTTGTGTACAAAGTGCAAACACGAGGCCGCTGAGTACAGTGAGTACACACACACAGCACACCGTAGCGGCACTTCGCACATTTCGCACGTAGCGCCCATGTAGCGCCGCTACGCAGCTACGAGTTCGCTACGAGACGCTACGCGGCGGTTTTGACAGCGACAAATTGTCGACAGGCCATAGCTTGGAACCTATTATAGTAGAGTTGTTAGTCCGCTGTTTTCTAACATGATTGTGCGCATCGGGTTATACAAGCATGAAAT
Source organism: Apotomis betuletana (assembly GCA_932273695.1). Classification (NCBI taxonomy): domain Eukaryota; kingdom Metazoa; phylum Arthropoda; class Insecta; order Lepidoptera; family Tortricidae; genus Apotomis; species Apotomis betuletana. Next base: position 185,088 of record OW026310.1, read on the forward strand.
TTCTACCATAGATAGAGTGTTCCTTGGTGATTATTTTCAGATGTGGAGAGAAGTCAGATTCGTCCCCTGTGAGGCGGGAGAATGGAGTGAATAGGGCCAAGTATCCCTCCTTTCTTTCTTTATTGCTGGTCAGTTAAGTCTACCAGGACGGGTTTGGTATCGTTTCCGTGTAAAACAAATATCAGAAATTAATTTTTTATGTTATTTTTGTATGGTTCTGTAAAAAAATATGGGTGTATGCAGGGTGTATGGCCGAAAAGGTAAAAATCACAACAAGTTTTTTTATTCAGTGAGGTAAATTAGTTCAATTTCGTGAACATTTTCAAATTTTTTTTGAGTTTCGTATAAAACCAACACCTATGAACAAAAAAAAAAAATATTATCATTATTTTAAAAAGTTCAGTTCGGCGCGCGGCGTCGCGTGTCGCACACAGACGACCTTAAGCGAGCGGCACTCGAACACCGAAAATGATATTCTGCTTAATTGATGCAAATGGAAACATCGATCAGACGATACGTAAGTAAACTGGGTATTTACATAAAGGCATCGCCACACACGGCGGCCGCAGCCCGCGCGGGCCCGCGCCCGGGTTATCGGCGTCGAGCGCAACTCTGTTTAACGCCGATAACCAACATAACACCGACATCCAGAAAGGACAATGCCAGACTACTTTTATTCGCCGAGCGCAGCGGTTTAACAATTTTGGATGTATTTACATCTGCACCGTCAATAAAATTTGAAAGAACGCTTTATAAAGTTAGCCACATGTATAAGCTACTGTAAGAATGAAAACCGGCCAAGAGCATGTCGGGCCACGCTCAGTGTAGGGTTCCGTAGTTGCTCATCCTTCAAAATAAACTGCTGTTTTAAGCCCGAGGTTTAAGTTAAGAAAGATTTTAAGCTCTATAAAAAGGTCGTAAACGCCCTAGAAACTGTAATCATTTTATTACCTTCTGGAAGTCAACTTACGTCCTTTTAAAGAAAAATATGAAATTTGGCGATAACTCAAAAACGGCTCGACCGATTTTGTTCAATATAGTTTTCATTGAAAGTACTTATAAGGCCTACAATACATGAATTTTTCCGAATTTTTTTGACCCGCGGTTGTAAAGTTAGAGGGGGGGGGACCAATTTTTTTTTGTTTTCGGAGCGAATATTTACAAAACTGCTGACTTTATCAAAAAATAATGTTATAAGACCCCTATTATTTTTACAAGACCTATTCAACGACACCCCACAAACCAGTGTCGAAAAGAAAAAAAAATTCACCCCCACTTTAGGTGTTCTAGAGGTACCCGAAAAAAAGATTTTGTTTTATATTTTATTTTACCGTTTTGTCGGCGTCATACATACACATACTCATACCAAATTTCAGCTTTCTAGTACTAATGGTCGCGGAGCTAAGCCGCGGACGGACGGACAGACGGACAGACGGACGGACGGACAGACGGACAGACGGACATGGCGAAACTATAAGGGTTCCTAGTTGACTACGGAACCCTAAAAACGATCAAGTGCATGTCGGACTTGGCATCGAGGGTTCCGTACAAACTATAAAAGTACTACATATTGTTCTAACGAAAAAAATATAAACTGATCTGAGCGACATACGTAACGTTGCCGTTGGACAACTGTTGTCCTCATGCCTCGAAACATAGGCCGGGGTCGGTCGGAGTTAGTTTATCAACTGAAAATTAGTTTTTAATCAACATACACTCTCGTATCTTTTAATTGCGTAACTTATTATTTTTACAGAATTTAACGGTATAAGTAAATTAAAATAATGCGATTTAAAATTAGGACAATATTTTATCATCATCAATCTCATCAGCCCGGAGTCGTCCACTACATACAGGGACATAGGCCTTCCCCAGTTCGCGCCACCATACCCGGTCCTCAGCTTTCCGCATCCAACCGCTACCCGCCACTCTTTTAACGTCGTCGGTCCACCTGGCGGGAGGCCGTCCTACAGGGCGTGTCGTTCGTGGTCTCCACTCTAGAACTCGTCTGCCCCATCGACCATCGTCGGCTCTACGACAAATATGCCCCGCCCACTGCCACTTCAACTTGCATATCTTTAGCACTATGTCGGTCAATTTGGTTCTCCGTCGGATCTCCTGGTTCCGGATTTTGTCCTTCAGAGAAACTCCGAGCATAGCCCTCTCCATAGCTCGCTGATCAACTTAGAATTTGTGGACGAGGCCTTTTGTTAGTGTCAACGTCTCGGCCCCATAAATAAGGACCGGAAGGACGCACTGGTCGAAGACTTTGGACTTAAGGCACTGGGGCAGTGATGATGACTGAAAAATAGGGCGCAACTTCCCATATGCTGCCCAGCCCAACCTGATTCTTCTGTCAGCTTCCTTGTCGAAGTTGTTTCTACCTAACTGGACCATCTGACCTAGGTACGTGTACTCTCTAACACTTTCAATGCTAACATTATCAACGGTGATCGGTATTGGGTCTACGAATGAATTGAACATAACTTTAGTTTTATCCACATTCATTCCCAGACCCACCCGTCTGGAAGAAACATTTAGGCTCCACAACAACTCCGACAAGTCCTCCAGCGATTCAGCCAAGATGACTATGTCGTCAGCGAATCGAAGGTGTGAAATATATTCACCGTTTATATTGATGCCCCGTCCATTCCATTCCAGTCCAGTGTTTTGAATACGTCCTCCAGAGCGTTCGTGAACAGTTTCGGAGAGATAACGTCTCCCTGTCTCACTCCGCGTTGTAATGCGATTGGACGCGTCTGGACATCCTGGATTTGGACGGTCATCGTAGTGGCTCTATATAAGCATTTCAGCACCTCGATGTATCGCCAATCGACTTGGCATCGCTGAAGCTACTCAAGAACAGCCTAAGTTTCGATGGAGTCGAAGGCTTTTCGTAGTCCACAAACGCAAGTCAAAGAGGGCGATTGTACTCCTCAGTCGTCTGTACAATCTGCCGCAAGGTGTGAATGTGGTCTACGGTACAGTAGCCTTTTCGAAACCCGACCTGTTCCGGAGGTTGGAAGTCGTCGAGCCTTCGGGCTAGACGATTTGAGATGACTCTCGAGAACAGCTTATAGACGTGGCTTAGAAGTGATATCGGTCGATAGATCTTCAAGAGCGTTTTATCACCTTTTTTGAAGAACAGGATAACCACACTTCTAGACCACGCCTTGGGCGTTGTACCTTTCTGAAGTACGGTATTAAATAGCTTTCGAAGTTGGTCCAGGACTGGGCGTCCTCCAGCCTTTAACAGCTCTGATGTAATACCGTCGTCTCCAGGGGCTTTATTGTTATTGAGCTTCACGAGAGCCCTCTCAATTTCGGCATTTTCGAAGTCCGGTAGCTCGTCCGTAAAGTGGCGGGTTAACTTGGCACGTTTATCTTCAACGGCGTTTATCTTCTAATATTTTATGCTTCTTAATATATGTAGAACCAACTGAAAACCCTGTTAATTTCAGCCAGCAAAATAAGTGTGTGATAAACTCTTCTCGTATCTATTGATTGGTAACATCAGTTAACATTTGAAACTAATTTCAACTTGATACCTCCATGCGTTCCAGAGAAAAGGGTGGTTGGCAGACAGATCGACAGACAGACGAACGCACAAGAAACAGCAGTGATTCTGCTGTAAAACCCAGTCGGTTGGTTATGACGATATCCCCACACATATAGTTAAGTCTACAAGTGATATTATTGCCCCAGTACTTTCGCACTTAATAAACTTGAGCTTTCAACAAGGCGTGTTTCCTGAAAAGTTAAAAGTGTCAATTGTTAAACCTATTTTTAAATCGGGGGACAAAAACTCTCCTGGAAACTATAGACCCATTACACTCATACCAATATTTGCCAAAATCTTGGAAAAAGCAATGCACGCAAGGTTGATGTCTTTTATTAATAAATGTGGAAAAATAAGTGACCACCAGAATGGCTTTCAGAAAGGTAAATCCACCACATTAGCAACATTCAACTTAATTTAAAAAATTGTCGAAAATGTAGATGAAGGACATAAGACTGTTGCAATTTTTTTCGATATGAGCAAGGCGTTTGACCATGTCTCTCATAGCTTATTACTCAATAAATGCGAAACTTATGGAATGAGAGGACTGGTACATTTGTGGCTAGAGAGCTACCTCAGCGATCGACGCCAAATAGTAGAAGTGGCAGGTTCAGGAAATGACAAAATACAACAGAATTACAAATCAAATATGCTATGTAATAAAGTTGGAGTACCACAAGGGACCATCCTTGGCCCTTTATTATTCTTGTTGTATATTAATGACTTACCATTAAACATTAATCACAGTTGTACCTTATTTGCAGACGATATATCAATTATTGTTTCTGACATGAACAATCAAAATTATGAAAATATTATTAATAATGCTATTGCGGACATAATTAAATGGTTAAATGATAATAATTTACAAGTCAATCTAGCGAAAACTAAATACATTCAAAGGTAAATTAAGAAAGAAAAATTGAATGCGATCTACTACAATCGAAGCGGGGTTTGAACCCGCGACCTCTGCGTTTCCGGCGCATTGCTCTCCCAACTGAGCTATCCGACCGCTACGTCAGTCACACCAAATCTTTCATCCCTTAATCCTTTACGCTACTGGAGCGCCCTCTGCGTCATATATGTTTTTTGAAATGCTTATTGCGCATTAGCCATACCCTAGGATGTGCGTTTTACACGCACGATCCCCAATCCCCATTGCTTTACAGCAAGTGTGAAGACTGCGAGAGAGATGGCGCTGTTCTAAATATTTGTATAGAATCAATCTTTTTATCGATTCATATTTTTTATGTGGTAATACCACATTTTTTATTTTTATAAATAATGACACAAAGGTAAATTAAGAAAGAAAAATTGAATGCGATCTACTACAATCGAAGCGGGGTTTGAACCCGCGACCTCTGCGTTTCCGGCGCATTGCTCTCCCAACTGAGCTATCCGACCGCTACGTCAGTCACACCAAATCTTTCATCCCTTAATCCTTTACGCTACTGGAGCGCCCTCTGCGTCATATATGTTTTTTGAAATGCTTATTGCGCATTAGCCATACCCTAGGATGTGCGTTTTACACGCACGATCCCCAATCCCCATTGCTTTACAGCAAGTGTGAAGACTGCGAGAGAGATGGCGCTGTTCTAAATATTTGTATAGAATCAATCTTTTTATCGATTCATATTTTTTATGTGGTAATACCACATTTTTTATTTTTATAAATAATGACACAAAGGTAAATTAAGAAAGAAAAATTGAATGCGATCTACTACAATCGAAGCGGGGTTTGAACCCGCGACCTCTGCGTTTCCGGCGCATTGCTCTCCCAACTGAGCTATCCGACCGCTACGTCAGTCACACCAAATCTTTCATCCCTTAATCCTTTACGCTACTGGAGCGCCCTCTGCGTCATATATGTTTTTTGAAATGCTTATTGCGCATTAGCCATACCCTAGGATGTGCGTTTTACACGCACGATCCCCAATCCCCATTGCTTTACAGCAAGTGTGAAGACTGCGAGAGAGATGGCGCTGTTCTAAATATTTGTATAGAATCAATCTTTTTATCGATTCATATTTTTTATGTGGTAATACCACATTTTTTATTTTTATAAATAATGACACAAAGGTAAATTAAGAAAGAAAAATTGAATGCGATCTACTACAATCGAAGCGGGGTTTGAACCCGCGACCTCTGCGTTTCCGGCGCATTGCTCTCCCAACTGAGCTATCCGACCGCTACGTCAGTCACACCAAATCTTTCATCCCTTAATCCTTTACGCTACTGGAGCGCCCTCTGCGTCATATATGTTTTTTGAAATGCTTATTGCGCATTAGCCATACCCTAGGATGTGCGTTTTACACGCACGATCCCCAATCCCCATTGCTTCACAGCAAGTGTGAAGACTGCGAGAGAGATGGCGCTGTTCTAAATATTTGTATAGAATCAAGCAATAAGCATTTCAAAAAACATATATGACGCAGAGGGCGCTCCAGTAGCGTAAAGGATTAAGGGATGAAAGATTTGGTGTGACTGACGTAGCGGTCGGATAGCTCAGTTGGGAGAGCAATGCGCCGGAAACGCAGAGGTCGCGGGTTCAAACCCCGCTTCGATTGTAGTAGATCGCATTCAATTTTTCTTTCTTAATTTACCTTTGTGTCATTATTTATAAAAATAAAAAATGTGGTATTACCACATAAAAAAAATATGAATCGATAAAAAGATTGATTCTATACAAATATTTAGAACAGCGCCATCTCTCTCGCAGTCTTCACACTTGCTGTAAAGCAATGGGGATTGGGGATCGTGCGTGTAAAACGCACATCCTAGGGTATGGCTAATGCGCAATAAGCATTTCAAAAAACATATATGACGCAGAGGGCGCTCCAGTAGCGTAAAGGATTAAGGGATGAAAGATTTGGTGTGACTGACGTAGCGGTCGGATAGCTCAGTTGGGAGAGCAATGCGCCGGAAACGCAGAGGTCGCGGGTTCAAACCCCGCTTCGATTGTAGTAGATCGCATTCAATTTTTCTTTCTTAATTTACCTTTGTGTCATTATTTATAAAAATAAAAAATGTGGTATTACCACATAAAAAATATGAATCGATAAAAAGATTGATTCTATACAAATATTTAGAACAGCGCCATCTCTCTCGCAGTCTTCACACTTGCTGTAAAGCAATGGGGATTGGGGATCGTGCGTGTAAAACGCACATCCTAGGGTATGGCTAATGCGCAATAAGCATTTCAAAAAACATATATGACGCAGAGGGCGCTCCAGTAGCGTAAAGGATTAAGGGATGAAAGATTTGGTGTGACTGACGTAGCGGTCGGATAGCTCAGTTGGGAGAGCAATGCGCCGGAAACGCAGAGGTCGCGGGTTCAAACCCCGCTTCGATTGTAGTAGATCGCATTCAATTTTTCTTTCTTAATTTACCTTTGTGTCATTATTTATAAAAATAAAAAATGTGGTATTACCACATAAAAAATATGAATCGATAAAAAGATTGATTCTATACAAATATTTAGAACAGCGCCATCTCTCTCGCAGTCTTCACACTTGCTGTAAAGCAATGGGGATTGGGGATCGTGCGTGTAAAACGCACATCCTAGGGTATGGCTAATGCGCAATAAGCATTTCAAAAAACATATATGACGCAGAGGGCGCTCCAGTAGCGTAAAGGATTAAGGGATGAAAGATTTGGTGTGACTGACGTAGCGGTCGGATAGCTCAGTTGGGAGAGCAATGCGCCGGAAACGCAGAGGTCGCGGGTTCAAACCCCGCTTCGATTGTAGTAGATCGCATTCAATTTTTCTTTCTTAATTTACCTTTGTGTCATTATTTATAAAAATAAAAAATGTGGTATTACCACATAAAAAATATGAATCGATAAAAAGATTGATTCTATACAAATATTTAGAACAGCGCCATCTCTCTCGCAGTCTTCACACTTGCTGTAAAGCAATGGGGATTGGGGATCGTGCGTGTAAAACGCACATCCTAGGGTATGGCTAATGCGCAATAAGCATTTCAAAAAACATATATGACGCAGAGGGCGCTCCAGTAGCGTAAAGGATTAAGGGATGAAAGATTTGGTGTGACTGACGTAGCGGTCGGATAGCTCAGTTGGGAGAGCAATGCGCCGGAAACGCAGAGGTCGCGGGTTCAAACCCCGCTTCGATTGTAGTAGATCGCATTCAATTTTTCTTTCTTAATTTACCTTTGTGTCATTATTTATAAAAATAAAAAATGTGGTATTACCACATAAAAAATATGAATCGATAAAAAGATTGATTCTATACAAATATTTAGAACAGCGCCATCTCTCTCGCAGTCTTCACACTTGCTGTAAAGCAATGGGGATTGGGGATCGTGCGTGTAAAACGCACATCCTAGGGTATGGCTAATGCGCAATAAGCATTTCAAAAAACATATATGACGCAGAGGGCGCTCCAGTAGCGTAAAGGATTAAGGGATGAAAGATTTGGTGTGACTGACGTAGCGGTCGGATAGCTCAGTTGGGAGAGCAATGCGCCGGAAACGCAGAGGTCGCGGGTTCAAACCCCGCTTCGATTGTAGTAGATCGCATTCAATTTTTCTTTCTTAATTTACCTTTGTGTCATTATTTATAAAAATAAAAAATGTGGTATTACCACATAAAAAATATGAATCGATAAAAAGATTGATTCTATACAAATATTTAGAACAGCGCCATCTCTCTCGCAGTCTTCACACTTGCTGTAAAGCAATGGGGATTGGGGATCGTGCGTGTAAAACGCACATCCTAGGGTATGGCTAATGCGCAATAAGCATTTCAAAAAACATATATGACGCAGAGGGCGCTCCAGTAGCGTAAAGGATTAAGGGATGAAAGATTTGGTGTGACTGACGTAGCGGTCGGATAGCTCAGTTGGGAGAGCAATGCGCCGGAAACGCAGAGGTCGCGGGTTCAAACCCCGCTTCGATTGTAGTAGATCGCATTCAATTTTTCTTTCTTAATTTACCTTTGTGTCATTATTTATAAAAATAAAAAATGTGGTATTACCACATAAAAAATATGAATCGATAAAAAGATTGATTCTATACAAATATTTAGAACAGCGCCATCTCTCTCGCAGTCTTCACACTTGCTGTAAAGCAATGGGGATTGGGGATCGTGCGTGTAAAACGCACATCCTAGGGTATGGCTAATGCGCAATAAGCATTTCAAAAAACATATATGACGCAGAGGGCGCTCCAGTAGCGTAAAGGATTAAGGGATGAAAGATTTGGTGTGACTGACGTAGCGGTCGGATAGCTCAGTTGGGAGAGCAATGCGTCGGAAACGCAGAGGTCGCGGGTTCAAACCCCGCTTCGATTGTAGTAGATCGCATTCAATTTTTCTTTCTTAATTTACCTTTGTGTCATTATTTATAAAAATAAAAAATGTGGTATTACCACATAAAAAATATGAATCGATAAAAAGATTGATTCTATACAAATATTTAGAACAGCGCCATCTCTCTCGCAGTCTTCACACTTGCTGTAAAGCAATGGGGATTGGGGATCGTGCGTGTAAAACGCACATCCTAGGGTATGGCTAATGCGCAATAAGCATTTCAAAAAACATATATGACGCAGAGGGCGCTCCAGTAGCGTAAAGGATTAAGGGATGAAAGATTTGGTGTGACTGACGTAGCGGTCGGATAGCTCAGTTGGGAGAGCAATGCGCCGGAAACGCAGAGGTCGCGGGTTCAAACCCCGCTTCGATTGTAGTAGATCGCATTCAATTTTTCTTTCTTAATTTACCTTTGTGTCATTATTTATAAAAATAAAAAATGTGGTATTACCACATAAAAAATATGAATCGATAAAAAGATTGATTCTATACAAATATTTAGAACAGCGCCATCTCTCTCGCAGTCTTCACACTTGCTGTAAAGCAATGGGGATTGGGGATCGTGCGTGTAAAACGCACATCCTAGGGTATGGCTAATGCGCAATAAGCATTTCAAAAAACATATATGACGCAGAGGGCGCTCCAGTAGCGTAAAGGATTAAGGGATGAAAGATTTGGTGTGACTGACGTAGCGGTCGGATAGCTCAGTTGGGAGAGCAATGCGCCGGAAACGCAGAGGTCGCGGGTTCAAACCCCGCTTCGATTGTAGTAGATCGCATTCAATTTTTCTTTCTTAATTTACCTTTGTGTCATTATTTATAAAAATAAAAAATGTGGTATTACCACATAAAAAATATGAATCGATAAAAAGATTGATTCTATACAAATATTTAGAACAGCGCCATCTCTCTCGCAGTCTTCACACTTGCTGTAAAGCAATGGGGATTGGGGATCGTGCGTGTAAAACGCACATCCTAGGGTATGGCTAATGCGCAATAAGCATTTCAAAAAACATATATGACGCAGAGGGCGCTCCAGTAGCGTAAAGGATTAAGGGATGAAAGATTTGGTGTGACTGACGTAGCGGTCGGATAGCTCAGTTGGGAGAGCAATGCGCCGGAAACGCAGAGGTCGCGGGTTCAAACCCCGCTTCGATTGTAGTAGATCGCATTCAATTTTTCTTTCTTAATTTACCTTTGTGTCATTATTTATAAAAATAAAAAATGTGGTATTACCACATAAAAAATATGAATCGATAAAAAGATTGATTCTATACAAATATTTAGAACAGCGCCATCTCTCTCGCAGTCTTCACACTTGCTGTAAAGCAATGGGGATTGGGGATCGTGCGTGTAAAACGCACATCCTAGGGTATGGCTAATGCGCAATAAGCATTTCAAAAAACATATATGACGCAGAGGGCGCTCCAGTAGCGTAAAGGATTAAGGGATGAAAGATTTGGTGTGACTGACGTAGCGGTCGGATAGCTCAGTTGGGAGAGCAATGCGCCGGAAACGCAGAGGTCGCGGGTTCAAACCCCGCTTCGATTGTAGTAGATCGCATTCAATTTTTCTTTCTTAATTTACCTTTGTGTCATTATTTATAAAAATAAAAAATGTGGTATTACCACATAAAAAATATGAATCGATAAAAAGATTGATTCTATACAAATATTTAAATACATTCAGTTTATTAATAGAAGAGGAAAGAAAGAGGAACTACAAATTGCTCATAATGGTCAGACTTTAGTAGAATGTGATACTTCCACGTTTTTGGGGTTTGTGCTTGATGACCGGTGTACTTGGAAGATACATGTGGACAAAGTTTGCTCCAAAATTAATAGGTATGCTTATGTTTTATGGCGATTGACACGAATAACTGATGTGGAAACTGCTCTCAAAGCGTATCATGCCTTTGTTGTGTCTAACTTAAGGTACGGTATCTTGATATGGGGAAATTCTTTACATGTAAACCGCACATTTATAGCGCAGAAACAATGTATTCGAGCAATGTTAAACATATCTAGAAGAACTTCATGTAAAAATTATTTCATTGAAATGAGGTTACTGACGGTGTACTCAATTTATATCTATGAAGTGTGTATATTTGTTAAACAGCACCCCGATATGTTTTTGACAAAAAGGGATACAACACGCTTTAACACTAGATACCCAGATAGATTGGTACTCCCTAAGATGCATACCGTCATGAAAAGCAAAAGTTGTTACGCAATGTGCATCAATAGTATATTGTGTCATAAGGGTAGTAAGTAGGGGATTACTAACGAAGGTCTATTAGAAGCCCGACGCCGAAGGCGGAGGGCTTTTAATGTCCTGAGTTTGTAATCCCCTTACTACCCGCCTTACACACAATATTTTTCATCACGTTTTGGAGTAAATAACAAATAAATAAGCCAAAAATAAACATTAAACGATAACGATTGACAACCAACTTTTTTCTGTATATATTTTTTTTATTTACTATAAGCACTGGCAAAACGGCCATCAGCTTAAAACAGAATACATACAACAAATATACAGAGAATCTTACCATCTATTATTAAACAAATAACAATTAACAATATTATGATTATGCAGCAACAATTGACAGCGTAATATTACAAAACTTAAATATGAACAGTAAGTAAATAGTTCCTAACCAATAATTTTATAACTTTTTTCCTTTTTTTTGTGTCGTCTACCACAGATAATGCTAAGAACTGCGTTTCGTTTAGAAACTTGACAGGCTATACACTGCCAGATTGTAACGATAATTCAAAATTTAATTTAATAAAATTTTTGCAAAATACACATAAATAATTGTAAAACATAAATATTAATGCAGTTACATATACCGTATTAATTCAATACACAATAAAATTTGCTGGTAGGCAAGTTTTGTTGATACAACAAAAAACCTTGGCTGGATTGAAACCTCCTTAGTCTGAAGTAATCTGCGAGTGCGTACTATATTTTTAAAACTAAAACCATAACTCCCGAGGGAGTTATGTCAATTTATAACTCCCGCGGGAACTATATAGGCCGTAGTCCTTCAGTACACCCGCATGTAATACCATCTTTTACGAGCAAATGTGATGAAAAATATTTAACTGTTTACCTGACGACCTTAAAAAACTGCCGCTCAATAGATTTAAAAACCGGCCAAGTGCGAGTCGGACTCGCGCACCGAGGGTTCCGTACAAACACTTTCCATCCCTAGGTGGTTAAGTTAAGTTTGCACCTGGTATGTATAGCGCCCCATATAAATTAGGTGCAAAGTTAGGTATTAATAGGTATTAAAAAAAAACTACTTACTAGATCTCGTTCAAAACAATTTTCGTTGGTAGTTTTTATAGTAATGTACATCATATGTTTTTTTTAGATTTTTCATTTTCTTATTTTAGAAGTTAGAGGGGGGGGGACCAACTTTTTTCCACTTTGGAAGCGTCTGTCACGCAAACTATTCGGTTTAAAAAAAAAATGTTTTAGAAACCTCGATATCATTTTTGAAGACCTATCCATAGATACCCCACACGTATGTGTTTGATAAAAAAAAAAAATTTAGTTTCTGTTCTAAGTATGGGGAGCCCCCAATATTTATTATTATTTTTTTATTTTTGCATCAAAATCTTAATGCGGTTCACAGAATACATCTACCTACCAAGTTTCAACAGTATAGCTCTTATAGTTTCGGAAAAAAATGGCTGTGACATACGGACGGACAGACAGACGGACAGACAGACGGACAGACAGACAGACATGAGGAATCTATAAGGGTTCCGTTTTTTGCCATTTGGCTACGGAACCCTAACAAGCTGTATGCTTTTCTTGTAGAAAAGTGTTACTACAATCTAAATGAATTTTCAAATGGTAATTAATTAACTTGACATTTTAATATAATTTTAAATTTATAATTGTAATCAATTTCGTAATTGCCAATAATCATAATTTGTAATTTAAGTGACTATATGTTATAATATTTTCATGGCTTTTTAAAGTCTAAATGTGTAGATCTGAAATCTATTGTGTAACACCACTTTTGTACCACATTTATGGCAAATAAATATATTTCTATTTCTATTTCTTTCTATTTCTTTTCTATTTCTATAAGCGTTACGTTTTTTCCGATTGGGGTATGGAACCCTAAAATTGAGTTTAAGGATCAGAAGCACCCTACATTGTAGAGCCGCTTCGAAATTAGTTCAGTAACTTCCGAATATACTTGAATACAACATTGGACCTGCGCTCTAGTTCCCAGGTGATTGAGACGGCATATGTCTAGATATTCTACTTGCTGGTAATGCATTTCATAAAACTCGTCACCACCATTAAAATATATTTAAAGTTTCAAAATTATTTTGCCTTCTACTACTGAAGATCCGGACAAACGATATACAAATTTGAACATTGCATGCGACTTTCTACTAAAATGCGTTACTCATAATAACATATTAATATCAAAACGGTTTCAAAATTGTCTTATATCACCAAATCTGAAAGGAAACGTTTGACTAGAAGGTCGGCCGAAATGGAAACAGCAATGCATGCATCTCCTCAAAGAAGGACGAAAGTCACGCGAGGTCCCTTTGTACAAACAGTGTGAGAGCGTGTCAAATATTCATAGTATTCATATTTGAATCGGCATGTGTCGTGGCCGTTCTTGCATGGAGTTTGGAGTTCCAAGGTTGTATGCAAACTGTAAATATTATTCCGAACCGCTGCTTACATTAGTTGCCGCGGTTACTTGTGTACTAACAAAATTAGGCGGGTCGTATCGTAACCACAACCTGTCCTAGCCCACCGGCCCCTTCTCGTCGTTCAACTACATGCAGAAAAGGCACTTCTTAGTTTTATTTTATATCAGGTTATGTACCTATAGCGCACTATCCTAAACTTTGTCGAATTCTACAATATGTGAAGATAATAGATACTACAGATGATACACCACAGAAAGCCAAAAGGCGTGCGATAGTTTATTGTGGAAGTCTTTGGACCTTGTTATAAGAGTGACAATATAAATGTCTAATCTGGGTAATCTCTACAAATTAAGATGTACACCTATTTTATAAGTAGGTAGCTTAGAAACATACAACACCTATCGCATCTAAAAAATTATGGCTCTCAAATGTTATTTCATGCGCCACTGTAAGCTTACCTAGTGTGACTAAAAACCAGTGAGATAATGTATCCTAGATAGTTTTATAACAATCAGTCAGTTTACTACAAGACAAAATATTCGCGCTGTTAACACAATTCATCTAAGAGCACCCGAAAATAATGGGTATTACTATTAGAGGTAAAAGAGGAACATAACAGCCTTTTGGGTTTTTTGTGGGATTTACAATTAACTCCATTATATAAAACAGTAGTACTTATAGGTGGTTATAACTATTATGATTAAGTCTAGTCTAAAAGTGAGTGAGGGCTGTGATGTGACTAGTTAACATCATAATTCAGTCCAGTCTCACAGCCATCCTCCCCGCGCGGCTGCTCGCGGCCACGAAGGCTCGCCTGGTGTGACACAGTGACTATGACTACACTTGAATGGCCTAAGCTTGGCCATCGATCGTCAGACTTTGGCTGCTGATGGCCTACTCCTATTCAGAAACCATGGACCGAGTTTTATTCAGGCACTTGTTATTTGTTTTTAATCCAACAATTAAAATTTTTAGCGTCGTGATGTCAGCATTAGTAAACCTTTAAAAAAATATACAGAATCATTCAATTACAACATAGGCTCAGCTCGAATATTGAGAGTTTTTTTATCATAACACTTGAGTGCGCGCCTTCCGCACCTCCCACCTTTTCTAATTAAATTAATGTCTGTAGGCAGCTGGGATCTTATAAACAGCAAGACTAATAGTCTTTACTCGTGGTGAAAAGACAAAGTAACAAAACCTACAAAGCTCTTTGTTACGTGCGTTATTATATAAAGAAGCGCGATACAGACGCCCAGGTTACGCGCACGAATGGCCCTCGATCCGAACACGGGAAAAAGCACAAACATTCACATTTCATTCGAGAACCCACCTACTCGCGACTGTCTAACTCAGTCTTTGCTGGTCGTGTAAGACACACGGACAAGGTAGTCACCTGAGTTAGGCCCGTGTCAAACTAGGTGCCTACGACAAATCCGTTATTGGCTAAACACACGCCGCTTCAGATATATTTATACAAGTAAATCACTTTAGACAGGAATCGATCCACGTTCACGCACGCCAACAGATAAGATCTATCGGCATATTAACTCCGTGGCTGAATGTGAACGTTAATTGATTTTCAGTATAGTGGCTCATGTGAACGCGGCGTGGCAGATATTTGGGCATATTACATTATCTGGGCCGTTGTTGATAAACTTCAGCCTGCTGGCGCGGTTACCGTCAAGTCTATAACCGAGCCGTTTAAATGCCGGTCCCATATTACATTGATTGATCGCATAATTCCTTAAGTTAATCGCACAATGGCGTGCTTGCCCCCATTATTAAAAGCCTGGGCGAATTTTACAGCTTTCGCTGTAATAAATTAAAATGTTATGCAATAAGATTGTTACCATTCACGAAACGTTTCAGAAGCCTTACAAAGTTACCATGAGTTCGAAATCGTTTACGCAGTCGCTAGGGAGTACGGTCCTGTAAACTCATGGTGAGGTTAGAGTTACCCAGTAAACTTCACTTGTTAGTGAAGAGTATAAAAATAAATACAGAAAAGGTAATCCTTGAGCATAGTTAACAATTAGGGAATAAAAAAATAGAGATAGGTATATTTGATCATGTTTGACATTGCATTGAGGTCGAGAAGCGTCTTCAAAAGGAAAAATTGGGCAAGTGCGAGTCGGACTCGCGCGCCGAGGGTTCAGTACAAACACTTTTCATCCTTAAGTGGTTAAGTTAAGTTTGCACCTGGTATGTATAGCGCCCCATACAAATGAGGTGCAAAGTTAACGCAAACAACCCGTTTGTTGTATGGGAGCCCCCCTTATAAATAATAAAATAAATAAATAAATATTAAGGGACAATCATACACAAATCGACCTAGTCCCAAACTAAGCAAAGCTTGTACTATGGGTACTAGACGACGATATACATAATATATAAATACATATATAGATAACATCCATGACCCAAGAACAAATATTTTGCACAAATATTTGCCCCGGCCGGGATTTGAACCCGGGACCGCCGACTCAGTAGGCAGGTGTCTACAAACCGAGCCAAACGCGTCGTCAAATATTTGTTTTATTTGATTTTTAGTATTTGTTGTTATAGCGGCAATAGAAATACATCATCTGTGAAAATTTCAACTGTCTAGCTATCACCGTTCTTGAGATACATCCTGGTGACAGACGGACGGACGGACGGACAGCGAAGTCTCAGTAATAGGGTCCCGTTTTTACCCTTTGGGTACGAAACCCTAAAAAGCCAGGGAAGATCATTTATAATTTTATTAAAACTTTCGTGAGACATATTTAATTATTGTATTAAGCGGTTTACACTCACGTGAAATTGTCAGGAACGGCCCGACATGTTTCGAACTCGTATGGAGCCCTTCATCAGGGACGGCTGCCCGTACACCGCCGCGGCAAACTCGTCACCGCTGATACTTTGACCGACGTTCCGCTCTGAGCGCGCGCGCCGATGGCGCGGGGGCGGGGGGTGCTTGCAAGCCCGCAACTTGTCCGTCCAGCACTCCAACGTCACTTTTGTCATCAATAGACATTACGCACACTTGACTAATGGTGTCCACGGGATTGTCCAAACGCACAATATGTTTCGCCGCCGGAAGCACAGGCTTCCATGCTGGAGGTAAAGCCCAACCGCCGTCTCTATTAATTCCTGACAATTTCACGTGAGTAATAACGGATAACCGCTTAATACAATAATTAAGATCATTTATGCTTTTGCCAATTGAACCGTGGTCATACTTTTCCGTAGCTTATTTAACTTCGATTAGTTACAGAGTTCTCAATCAATATTTCTTACCAAGTAGATGGGTCATTGTCAGATTTAGGTGTGCGTCTTTCCGGTGGACATTTACAAAATTAAGGATTCCAGGGCCTAATTCTCTAATTAAATACCTGTAAGAATAAAAAACGTTTGCTCTTCTATAATCCGATGTAATAGCAACATTAACCTAGATTCATACAAGCTCAGACAAATTACAAATACCTTTGACCACCGAAGGGACAAATTTTGTTTTTTGTACTTGACAATGACCCGGGTTCCCTTTATCTTGCATAATATCGATTCTCCGAATTTCATTTCGCATAACAGCTATCACCAAAACATTTTTAGCCGAATGATTCTTGCTAAAGTTTAGCATAATCATTTAGTATCATAATTGTCAGTTGGCATACTATTCATTTAGCATAATTTTGAATGGCAGAACACTAGTATCACCGACTTTTATTTCTCATAATTTTATATGGCAGAATTTATTATGGCATAATGTGTTAGGTTAGAACTGTGACCACAACAGAACCGAACTACTGCCAGTAAAGTAGGTTCGGGTAGAACCGAACTTAATGGGTTAGGTTAGGTTAGAACTGCGACCATAACAGGATCGAACTATTAATATTAAGGGATATAAATTTCTTCGAAATAACTATTCGGACATGTAAATATTATGCTTATTCATATTCTGCCATATGAATGTTCTGATAAAAAAAATTATGTGACATCACAATATGACAAAAAAATTATACAAAATAAAATTCGGAGAAATGATGATTCTGTCAAAGGTTGTTATGCAAAATGAAAATATGAGTATCAATTTTATGCAACATATTAGTGAACCCAATGACCCAGATACCGACCGATCCTTTTAGAGCTAGTTTCGCTGTTTGTTACCGCGCGGAGCGCATGCATCGGCGCGGCGCCGCGGTTCGCCGTCTTCGTTTACCGTGCCGTATGCTGTACTACGTATGCAATGCAATCACTGGAGGTTCACTCCGATATTCGAGATTCGAACATCGTATCGTGCCGTCTCGCTCGTTCAAATATTGTTTAACACGACTCCGGAAGGGACGGCACGCCGCACGGTATGAACGTCGGAGTAGGTAGGCCTTTTCTGTACCTGTGTCTCGGCGGCGCACGCGAGGCGCTGTCAGCGATTGAATCATCGAGTGAATTTATTTTATTGCCCACTAGAGCCCGAACTGTCTAGTTCTGAAGTCATCTATGTGATAATGTGAACATGCGAAGCCTTTATCGACCTGCAAGTTTGCCTCGTTCGTACACTAAGATACTTATTATTAAATTTAACTGTAATATCTTTTAGGGTTCTCAATCGGCAAAAATGGAACCCTTATGGGATCGCTTTGTTGTTCGTCCGTCCGTCTTTTTGTCCGTTAAGTAATTTGTAAGTAATCATCAGTAGGTAATCAAAATATACAAGCGTCTATGCTGCATTTGTTGACGCTGGCACTCGAAATCTATCGTACTTCTATTAATAAATAAATTTGGCAAAAAGCAACATCATCATCATCATGTAGCACAAGTAAATAAAAATGTCCGAAAACCGTATATTTGTATTTTTTACATATCAATATTGTAACTCATTTGCATTTGGTAAATTAACCGCTACGCTACGCAAAGTGGAGTTTGTTCCTCAGTACAACTTATCTTTACGTTAGAGCAATATTCATATTAAGTAAGTGCTTTCATAGTCGTTTTTCAATCAATGTTACGTTTTGCAATACGTCGTTCCTCAATGCGCAAATCCAATTCGCTCTAGGCCGATTAGTTTTTTAAGGTATGTATGATGTATGTATGTCAGTATTTCTGGTTTAAAAAACCGGCCAAGAGCATATCGGGCCACGCTCAGTGTAGGGTTCCGTAGTTGCTCATGCTTCACAAAAAACAGGGTTTAAAACAGTGGCTTTTAAGCCCGCAGTTTAAATTACGAGAAAGATTTCAAGCTCTATCTCTTCGTAAACGCCAAAGTAACTGTAATTACTTATTACCTTCTGGAAGTCAAATTACTTCCTTTTATTGAAAATTATGAAATGTTGCGATAGCTCAAAAACGGCTCGACCGATTTTATTCAATATAGTTTCCATTGAAAGTCCTAATTTTCCTGAATTTTTCCATAATTTTTTAACCCGTGATTGAAAAGTTAGACGCTATTTTTTTGATTTCCGGAGCGAATATTTACAAAACTGCTGACTTTATCAAAAAGTAATGTTTGGAGACCCCTACTATTTTTAAAAGACCTATTCAACGACAACCCGCACACTAGTGTTGGAACGAAAAAAAAAATTCACCCCCACATTAGGTGTACGAGGTACCCAAATTTTTTTTTAGTTTTAATTGCACCGTTTTGTCGGCGTAGTAGTAACTAATGATCACGGAGCTAAGCCGCGGACGGACGGACAGACGCACAGACGGACAGACGGACATGGCGAAACTATAAGGGTTCCGTTTTTTGCCATTTGGCTACGGAACCCTAAAAATGGAACCTTTACTTATAATTATAAGACCACATTTGTTGTCCGTCCATCTAGACCGTCTGTCTGTCAAGACCCTTTATCCCGGGAACGCGTGGAGGTATTAAGATGAAATTAAAACTATATACTCAAGTCTAATAGTCCCTTGAAACTGTGAAAACCAATTTTTTTAAGTTAACGTAAAAAAGCTAAGGCTGTTTATGCCACAAAAAACGTATATTTCGACGTGATTTCGACACTTAAGGGAATCAAAATGTATAGGGTATTTTCCGTTGGCCTAGAACTTTCTATAAAATGTGGCAAGTAATACCGTCTCGTCTTATACTAGAAGTGTAGGGAAAGATCTGAAAACTATACATCTGTTATGAAATAAAAAAAAATACAGCCTTTATTTAATCTACGTAAAACATTTTTCCGACGGTAAAGTAAAGTTTGTCGCTCAGTACACGTTATCTTTCCGTTAGAGTAATATTCGTACAAACCCTCGGCGCGCGAGTCCGACTCGCACATTGCCGGTTTTTTTTACTTAAAAACCGATCCTTCAGCACTTCAAAGGATCATGTAAAACAAAGCCTATTTCGAGCGAAATAGGCTTTGCTTTACAAAAAGCGAGGTTTAATACATAAATTAGGTTTAGTACGCATCGATGTACAATACCTACTCTACGACGTATTCGACATCGATGTTAGTACGTGACGTCCCAGGAGTTTATCCGGCTCTATACCGGAGCTGGAAGCTGGGTGACACGAGCTCGGCTCGCGAACTATTCTACTTGCTAACTTCCAACTTTGGAGACCTAACGGACTGGTGATCAACTAGGCTAGGCACAGACAGTCAAGGTGGTTTAGTTAGTTAGGTACACCCCTTCAATTACTTAAATAAAGAACGTCTAGACCGGGTGCAGCTACTTTTTAAGGACTAATACATTTGTTTCAAAAATCAATTCAATAAAAGCTGTTTAGTAAAAGAGGTTATTTCAAAGAGGTTAGAGGCCATAGCACGGTAGGCCGAGATTTGATACTAAGTGATTTGTGTGTTTTTTGTACTAGTGATTTTGATACTAATTTAAATTTTATAGTCAAGGAGAAAGTCAGGAGATTCTATAAAGTTCTTACCGTGCCGTGGAAAGTCAAAACCTTGGTATAATATTGCTCTTCATTGCATTTTCAGTCAGGTTATAGGTAGTATTTTAAATCCAAACCATTTAGGATAAAAAAAAATTTTTCACTTCTCTCGCTCTAAAAGTTCGACTTTATGCTGTGCGTAGGCGACATAAAGTCGCTTTTTATGCTCTAGAGCATAAAGTAAAATCGTCGTCGAAGACCAAGGCGATCGGTCCAACAGCCACACGAAAAAGGTTCTTAATAAACAGTAAAAAAAAACATAAAACTTCATACAATAAAACCCGTTCCAGACCTTCCGATCCGATCCGATTTATCGGGAGAAATCGGATAGTGTGTAGTGTACAAGATCCTAACAATTGCACTACACATTATCCGATTTCTTCCGATAAATCGGATCGGATCGGAAGGTCTGGAACGGGTTTTAACTCTTTATTTTATTTCGTTTTTTTAGTATTCTAAGACCAAGGCAAATATACCAACAGCCAAAGTACACAATAAAACTTCTTGAAATAAACTTGTACCTAACTTTTATGTACTATCATTTAATACTTTTTAACTTTAAATTTTAATTAAATTTGTTTTTAAGTAGGTATACATGATATGTGTATATATGTTATTTACATGATACAGTTTCATTTCCTCGCAATCGAAGTGAAAAGTAGAGTGTGCAACTCGTCCATAAAACGCATTTTACACTCGACTTTATACTTATTCATCCTCGCTCGCAAGCTCGCTCGGATGGATAAACGTCTCGTGTAAAATGATGCGTTTTATGCACTTGTCGTACAATCTACTATTTAACAAAAAAAGAACCGACTTCAGTAAAACTAAAAAGCCAACAATAACCCGTTCAAGTACAGATTACATTTGACTCACCCTTCGAAGTCGATCCCAAACCACTCAGTTCTTATTGGAGCGGAGCGAGCGAAGCGAGCGAAGCTCCCATGGATCGACTCGAATGGACTTTGTAACAATGCGCAGATCTCAGCGAGTTCTCAACCGATTTTAGAAATTTTTGTTTTAAAATGCACAAATTAAATTTCGCTAGGTCGTGACGAAGAGAAAATATCAAAAAAAAAAAAAAAAACTCCGCTCCAATCTATGGTGCAAGCTTAGCCGGTGGCTGACTCTGCATCGACCTAGTTGGAGCGGAGCGAGCGAAGCGAGCGAAGCTCCCATGGATCGACTCGAATGGACTTTGTAACAATGCGCAGATCTCAGCGAGTTCTCAACCGATTTTAGAAATTTTTGTTTTAGAATGCACAAATTAAATTTCGCTAGGTCGTGACGAAGAGAAAATTTCGAAAAAAAAAAACTCCGCTCCAATCTATGGTGCAAGCTTAGCCGGTGGCTGACTCTGCATCGACCTAGTATTTATTGGAGCGGAGCGAGCGAAGCGAGCGAAGCTCCCATGGATCGACTCGAATGGACTTTGTAACAATGCGCAGATCTCAGCGAGTTCTCAACCGATTTTAGAAATTTTTGTTTTAATATGCACAAATTAAATTATTTCGCTAGGTCGTGACGAAGAGAAAATTTCGAAAAAAAAAAAAAAACTCCGCTCCAATCTATGGTGCAAGCTTAGCCGGTGGCTGACTCTGCATCGACCTAGTATATTATAGTTTACGCGAGGTTTGGCACCGACTTCGAAGGGTGAGTCAAATGTAATCTGTACTTGAACGGGTTATTGTTGGCTTTTTAGTTTTACTGAAGTCGGTTCTTTTTTTGTTAAAAATTTTTTTTTTTGCTTTTTAGTGATTCGTATGTGTGTTCATTATCAGTTTCCTTACACCAAATCCTATTTACTGAATGTAAATTCTTGACTTTATCAATAAATTACCGAAAGCGCCGTACATGCTATAACATTTGAAGAGTTCCCTCGATTTCTCCAAGATTTCATCATCAGATCCCGACTTAGTGCCAACGGGACCAACTCGGAGTTATACCCTTTCGATTAAAAAAAAAAAATTGAAAATCGGTTCACGATTCTCGGAGATATCGAGTAACATACAAAGAAAAAAAAAAAAAAAAATTTGGTCGAATTGAGAACCTCCTCCTTTTTTGAAGTCGGTTAAAAATGGATAGAATATTCGGAAGACTTCACTATACCAAAAGTTCTAGTCAAGTTTCAATACTCAGTACTTACCTTTAAATAGTGGAACGGTATTCACGGCATAAAAGCTCTTCCAATAAATACCTCACATTAATTGAAAATTACAAAATCCCATACAAAAAAGTACGATATCATGACCCCTTCCTGCACTAAAAATTAAGATGGCTCTTAAAACGTTCTTGGGATTAAGAAGGTTCATCCTGCCAAAGGAGAACTGTGGGTCATCAAACGCTGCGCTGTATAGAGTACGGCCACTAAAATGTCAACACTCGGCTGCGCTAATGTAATTAAATCCTCGCCAGTTCCGCCACACACTTACATGTTAAATTAATCAATCTGAGTAAACTCAGGAACTTCTACTTGTGTTACCAAAGCGCGACAGTCCTTGCTTAATACAATCCATATCGATCTCATTCGATTCTCATGGATAACCAGTCTGATATTTACTTGTATGTTGATAAAGTTCTCCAATCAATGATTATGGTATATATAGGTAGTCATGACAGTAAGTATTGGCCGAGGAAGAAAAGGGTGAAAGGCGTTCACGAAGATTCAGGATGACGGGTAATTAGTGCCGCGCAGAACGAAGACACTGTACATTTGTTATATACGAATATAAAATTTTATATATACGAATTTTACCGGTACCGAGTCTACATAAAAATATCACATTCACTCCTAATACTATACGTATATTCATATTCATATTCATATTCATATTCATTTATTTATAATATTTTCAATATTACACGTCAATACATAAAAATCGTTAAAAAATCGTACAAATTTAATTAACATTAACTCGTATAGAGCAAATCCGTATATAAGTATTATTATTTTATAATTTAACATTCAAAAATTCATTAAAGCTATAGAATGTGTGCTCGAGAAGCCAACTTTTTAGTCTCTTTTTAAAACAACCTAAAGAGGGAGCTGAGGTAATTGCCACTGGTAACTTGTTGTAGACTGTTGGGCACACAACGTGAGTTACCTTTCCAGATCTTGCTAGTCGTCGTTTAACGGGCAGCAGTCTATCCGGGTGTCGGAGCAAGCGGGCTTGGTCTGCACGTTTTATATACTTAGGCCAGTACCGCAAACTAACTCAAAAGAAATAAAACCGGCCAAGAGCATGTCGGGCCACGCTCTGTGTAGGGTTCCGTAGTTAGTTCCTTCACAATAGATGGGCTTAAATTAGGTACGAGAAAGATTTCAAGCTCTATAAAAAAAGTCGTAAACGCCAAAGTAACTGTAATTACTTATTACCTTCTGGAAGTTATCGATTATACGCGCCAGATTGAGCGGAATGTTTTAATGCAGTATGGCACTTAACGGTATCCCCTTGAAATCTCGACAAACACTTCACCGAATGGTTCATTTCGTAGACAAATTTTTACTCGGACGTCATACATTTTTCACTTCTCCTGCTCAAAAAGTACGTCGTTTTAAGTTCGCAAAGCGGGGCTAAAATAGTACATTTAGCCCCTAGGGTTTAAAAGGAAACCATATAATCCCATACCAATTTCTATGACACTGAAAAAAAAATCTTGTTACCGGCCAGCTACATACTATATACAAATAAAATAAACCAACCAGTAACCTGATCAGATCGACCCAATTAAAAAAATAAACCAAAAAGTTTTTATTTACAATGTACTGGAATATTAACTGAAATTTTATTTTAGCACCTTTTATAATCAAAATTTAATCTTAAACATTTTATCTTGGCTAAGAATATTAAATGATAAAATAAATTAAATGTTATTCCATTCTTATATTTTTCTGATCACACTGCGACTAAACCTGCTACCACTTAAAAAAAAATACGCGCGAATCTTCACTAATAACTATAATTTTTAACAAAAAAAAGAACCGACTTCAGTAAAACTAAAAAACTAGATCTGTGGTGTTCATCATCAGTTTCCTTACACCAAATCCTATTTACTGAATGTAAATTCTTGACTTTATCAATAAATTACCGAAAGCGCCGTACATGTCCCTATAACATTTGAAGAGTTCCCTCGATTTCTCCAAGATTCCATCATCAGATCCCGACTTAGTGCCAACGGGACCGACTCGGAGTTATACCCTTTCGATAAAAAAAAAAATTGAAAATCGGTTCACGGTTCTCGGAGATATCGAGTAACAAACATACAAAAAAAAAAAAAAATTAGTTCGAATAGAGAACCTCCTCCTTTTTTTGAAGTCGGTTAAAAATAACACCAATGCTAACATAAATTTACCAGGAAAGGCTGTAACATTAAATATTAAAAATTGCACAAATTATACTTTAAATTTTTCTTCAAATAAATTATTTTAATTTTTAAGTTTTTTTATTTTTTTCAGTCGAAGTGAAAAGCAGCCATTATGACACTCAGATATATTTTGGCCTCGCTCACTTCGTTCGCTCGTCCAAATAATTACCTCGTGTCGTGTCACAATGGCTTGTTTTAGCCCCTCGTCAAACAATCTACTATTTCAGACATTTTGTAAATTATAACCTTTAGATTAGGTTAGGTTAGGTTCTTCTTCTTAGTCGTACACTCTTGCCAGAGTGGTCGTGGTTATGGATTGTCCTCTTCTACATCAATGACGGCTTTTGCGATTTTTCTCCATCTCTCTCTGTTTGTGGCACTCCGTGCACACTCCGTAAGGGAACGTTTCGTCGTGGACTTTATGAGATCCGTCCACCTAGTAGGAGATCGGCCGCGAGAACGTTGATTCCACTCTCCCCTGCACTACCAAACGCTCCATCGACTTTTCGCTGCGAATGATATGTCCAAACATTTTCAAAATTCGCACTTGCACAATCGACGAAAGTCTTTGTTTGACTTTGAGCTCTTTCAAGATAGAGAGATTAGTCCGGCGAGCAGTCCATTTTATCCTCAGCAACCGTAGGTTAGGTTAGGTTTGTGTTATAACATTCATTAATATTTTATGGTTTCAGAAAAAAAAATCATTTGAAATGGAAATTTGATGAAACGTTTTTCTATAAAACAAGGGTAAACCGGCACTTAACTAAATATGTAACGTTCGGAGTATAAGGACACCGCGCGGGACTTTAGGTACGTCATTTTAAAGAAAATTATGAAATATTGCGATAGCTCAAAAACGGCTCGACCGATTTTATTCAATATAGTTTTCATTGAAAGTACTAATAAGGACTCATTTTCATGATTTTTTCCATAACTTTTTGACCCGTGGTTGAAAAGTTGGAGGGGGGGGATGACACAATTTTTTTGGATTTCCGGAGCGAATATTTACAAAACTGCTGACTTTATCAAAAAATAATGTTTCGAGACCCCAATTATTTTTAGGGTTCCGTACCTCAAAAGGAAAAAACGGAACCCTTATAGGATCACTTTGTTGTCCGTCTGTCCGTCCGTCCGTCCGTCTGTCAAGACCCTTTTTCTCAGGAACGCGTGGAGGTATGAAGCTGAAATTTATATCAATTACTCAGTTCTACTGTCCCTTGAAGCTGTGAAAAAATCAAACTTCTAAGCCAACGCAATCAAAAGATACAGCCGTTTATGCCGCAAATTTTCGACACTTGCAAGGGAATCAAAACCTACAGGGTGCTTCCCGTGAACTCAGAATCTTGAAATTTGGTACGAAGCAACGTCTTATAGCATAGATAAAGGAAAAATTACGAAAACCATAAATTTTTAGTTACATCACATAATATATATTTTTTTAATAATTTTAAACTTACTACCCATTTCCTCATAAACGCGTAGAGGTATTAAATTGAAATTCATACCAAATACTCAGGTCTATGACTCGATTGTCGTAATGAACGAACTTTGTAAACCTTGCAGGTTTGTACGGAACCCTCGGTGCGCGAGTCCGACTCGCACTTGGCCGGTTTTTAAATATCTATTCAACAACAACACACACACACTTGTGTCGAAACGAAAAAAAAAACGCCCGCACTTTAGGTGTTCGAGGTACCCGAATAAAGTTTTTATTTTTATTTTACCGTTTTGTCGGCGTGATACTTACACATACCTACTCATAGTTAGGTACCAAATTTCAGCTTTCTAGTACTAATGGTCACGGATTTAAGCCGCGGACGGACGGACAGACGGACAGACGGACAGACGAACAGACGGACATGGAGAAACTATAAGGGTTCTTTAGTTAACTACGGAACCCTATAAAACGGAATCCTTATAAGATCACTTTGTTGTCCGTCCATCCATCCCTCCGTCTATCTGTCAAGACCCTTTATCTCGAGAACGCGTGGAGGTATCGAGTTGAAATTAAAACCATATACTCAAGTCTAGAGCCCCTTGAATTGAAACTGTGAAAAAAAAAAACTTTTAAGTGGGCGTAAAAAAGCTAAGGCCGTTTATACCGCACAAACGTATATTTTGACACTCTCAAGGAAATCAAAATGTATCTAGACACGCGGCAGCGTGTCCAGCCAAGTTCACCCCAGGAACTGGCGAGCAGCAGCCGTGTGTTATATTACACAAACCGTTTGGAGCCCCTTTTAACCCTCAATAACTCCAAATCTATTTAACATTAAAACATGAAATTTGGCTTAAATATTAAGATCTTTTAGAACAACTAGAACCCCAAATTTCATAAATATAGCTCAAATAGTTATTGAGATATTAAAGTCCAAAAAACGGCATTTTTATCACTGACTGACTGACTGACTGACTTAGTGACTAGTAATCAAAAACCTAACCCACTTCCAGATGACGTAGAAAGGTGAAATTTGGCATTCAGCTTAGTAATTGTGTGTGTACACATAAAAAAATCGAAAACTGTGTTTTTTTCTACTTTTATAATTATTATTACTATTTATGCTTCTTGCCTCAGAACTGCGTTATCTATAAACCGATTTGGAAAATTATTTCTTTGTGTTAAAGATGTACTAGTATAGCACACACACACCCTCTCTCACACATACACACACACACAAGAATCCAACACGTATTGATCGATTTGGAAAAAAAATTGTTTGTTTAAAAGATGTACTAGAATAGCACACACACACAAGTAATTAACAAAAACATAAATGTTAAATGAAAGCCAAGTTCAATATGGTGTACAACGTTATCGAATTCGCCGACAAAAGAATTGAGATCTACATATATTTATATGGGCGCCAAGTTCTTTGCCCTAAAATGTTTTGGTACAAGGACATGCGAAGTACTCAATGCGTTCATTTTACTTGGGGTGTAATTCAATATCAAAATTTGACTTGGCTAGTTTTCACAAACTAACTAAATTTTATAAAAGTAACATAGTATTATTGTCAAGCTAACAGTATTATGTAAGTAACAGTACGTAACTTACACTAACTTGCGTACTTACCTTAACGAAAGTAGGTTAAGGATTAGACAAATATAATATAAACTTGTATGTGAAAACTAGCCAAGTCAAGTCTTGATAGGTATTGAATTACACCCCAAGTAAAACGCATTGAGTATGTCGCATGTCCTTTTACCAAAACTTTTTAGGGCAAAGAACTTGGCGCCCATATAAATATATGTAGATCTCAATTCTTTTGTCGGCGAATTCGATAACGTTGTACACCATATTGAACTTGGCTTTCATTTAACATTTATGTTTTTGATGGGATAGGGTATTCTCCGTTGATCTAAAACTATTCAACGTGGCAAGTAGTACACCTACCTTATTTTATCATACTAAATATAGGGAAATATCTAAAAAATATATTTTTGGATCATTAAATAGTTATTTGTGCAACAAGAGAGCAAAGTTGTTTTTTGTTACGAGTGCTGATTTTGAGTCCCGAGCAGGCGAAGGGTTCTACGTTTGAATCACGAGCGCAGCGAGTGATTCTATGTTAGAATCCTGAGTGTAGCGAGGGACTCAACAGCACGAGATGCAAAAAAATTTGCTCTCGTGTAGCACACACAACTTTTCACCTCATCAGCGAGAACATATTCGACGTTTTGTGCTTTTTCTTCCAACATATGTTTATAGTCTTTGTTGCTGATTTCAATAATATTATTTCAGAAAATAGATAAGTGCTGCTTAAAAAGGAATAACAACAAACCAACACAGTTATTGTCATTATTTGATCAAATTGGAAGATTTAGCAGATACATGACGTGTTTATTTATATATTTTTTTTTTTTTTTTTTATTTATTTATCATAAAAAAAACTTATGTGGTATATAACATTTATATTCCGCCAAACTGAGGACAGTTTGTTGGCGGATAAAGCGCTCACAAACATTTTCGTGTGCTTCCACTTATAAATTACTTACTTAGATTATTACTTATAACTGCACTAATTTTACTGCTACCCATCAACAACAACGCCGCGCCCCGCGGCACCACGCTGCGCGAGTCGCACCCTAGTAGTAGTTACTAAGGTCCAAAGTCGCACCGCGCAGCATCCCGAGCCGCAGCGCTGACGCAGATGGGCGGCCATATAATACCCTTATCTATTACTACTTACTACACTACAATAACATTAACTAATGAATACTTTCATCAAACAGGTTTAGGAGTTCTGCTTGCAGTTTTTTCTTAAATACTTGTTTACTACTGCACTTATCTACTGATGTTCTTATTTTGTTATGTATCTTAGGAGTCATATATTTACGCGTTCTTTTGCCGTAGTAGTTGTTGGCCTTGTATTCTACGTATGTTTTTTGTGTGCTTGCTCTGAGGTTACGCAACAGTAGTCTACGCGCTTTGAATTTATCCTGGTCGTAATCGTCCATACAAATTAAGTACCTAACTTTCTCATGCACTGGTAAGATTTTTAACATTTTATACAGTCGTTTGTAATTTTGATTACAGTTGTTTTTAGTTTTTTTATCTACTAGTACATTTTTTACTATTCTAGTCTGGAGATTAAAATTTTTATCAAGGTAAGTTTTAAATGTACGTCCATATGCAATTAATCCATAAGAAATTACAGACTCGGCTAACGAGTGATAAAGTGTGTGCATTAATTTTCTACTCACTATATTTTTTAAACCTATTAATTTTGCCATAATTGCGCGGAGTTTATTACATACTAATTCTATATGAACTCCCCAGTTAAATTTAGTGTCTATAGTTAAGCCTAAATACTTATATTTATCTACAACTTGTATACTACTACAATTACAATATTTTTGATTTTCGTTATTATGTAGACAGTCGTATGTGTGCCCTATAATACTTATATTTTCACATGGTTCCTGTAGGTATGGTGACTTAATTAACATACATTTGGTTTTTTCTATGTTAAGAATTATACCGTTATCGTGCGACCATTTTATTATGTTTATAAAGTCTGTCTGTATATTTTTTACCACAGTTTTAATATCCTTATCAGCGTACAGTAGACATGTATCATCGGCATACATATAAGTTGAGCAATTCTCAACGACGTTAATCATACTGTTTATAATTCTTATTATATAATATATATTATATTACGAGATTTTGTTTATAAATTGATTAATTGGAGCGGAGCGAGCGAAGCTCCCATGGATCGACTCGAATGGACTTTGTAACAATGCGCAATTGCGCAGACCTCAGCTCTCAAATTTTTGTTTTAAAATGCACAAATTAAATTTCGCTAGGTCGTGACGAAGAGAAAATTTCGAAAAAAAAAAACAAAAAAAACAAAAAAACTCCGCTCCAATCTATGGTGCAAGCTTAGCCGGTGGCTGACTGCATCGACCTAGTATTTTTACTCATAAAGCACCAACCAAAATAAATGCAAAAGAAAATAACAATAACAATATGAACTCGATTTTTTTTAAGATGCGTTTCGAATATAAAATAAAATAAAATAGAATATGCATCTATGATAAATGGTGAAATTGTAAATCATTATTATATTTGCAATAAGTAATAAGTTGAAAAATCTTATTTTATTTGAGCATGATCTATTGTTTTCTATAAAAGGCACAATAATTTTAATATTCGGTCGTTAAATAAAAATATAATAAAGAAAAAAAATACGTTGCAATTAAAACTTTTTCGGGTGTTTTAAATGATTTTTTTTGTATAACGCGTATCCGAACTGTTCTCAATCGAGGTCGGATTCGAAAATCGAATTTCAAATTGATAAGTTTCTATCCCAAAAGAGAGGGATAGAGGGATATACATATGAAAGAAACAGAGTGCATCGAGATACAAATGATTAGAATTTTATAATTAACCTTTGGCTGAAGAATGACAATTCGTGGTCAGATATTGAAAAAAATAAAAAGCTACTTTATACTCACGCTCGAAACAAAATCGCATTGTGTTCACTGTTATCTGACAGCAAAATCGCCAAGTTAAGTTTGTCGCTCAGTACAGTATATCTTTCATATCAGTGTTTTCATAGTTCGTACCGAACCCTCGGTGCGCGAGTCCGACTCGCACTTGACCGGCTTTTGTTCCGTATTATTAGAAGTATAAGTACCTTCACGCCCAAGACAATTCCGCATCGAAAGTTGTAGTTGTATGTAGA
This sequence comes from Apotomis betuletana, assembly GCA_932273695.1. Taxonomy (NCBI): domain Eukaryota; kingdom Metazoa; phylum Arthropoda; class Insecta; order Lepidoptera; family Tortricidae; genus Apotomis; species Apotomis betuletana. Next base: position 216,101 of record OW026310.1, read on the forward strand.
ACAACTCTTTGCCATAATCATTAGTGATTGTTGAAATGTCACGATCAAGGCTCACCTTCACAATAATCGACATCAATTTGGACTGAGCAGCGAACTTCCTTCGACCTTGCCCAAGTTTTGATAGGTCGCGTCGCGCCGTGCCCGTCGTGTCGCCGACAATACAATACGACTTGTGTTTTCGACTTGTCGCGCTTCGACCCGTTCGCTTACTAAACGTCTCATCGCCCATATTATTAATTAATCACGAGCAACTAGCTCATGTATCAGAATACCAAAATCAGTGTATAGAGATATATGAGTACCTAGGTAATATCGTTGAAGTTAGCCGTCGGTAAATGGACACGTCATCTATCTTGTTCAATAGTTCAAAGAACACCTCTAAAGAAAATTGTACTTTTTTTACGCATTAGGATCTGAATGCGGCTTTTTTAACCGACTTCAAAAAAGGAGGAGGTTCTCAATTCGACCTAATTAGGGTTCCGTAGCCAAATGGCAAAAAACGGAACCCTTATAGATTCGTCATGTCTGTCTGTCCGTCTGTCCGTCTGTCCGTCTGTCCGTCTGTCTGTCCGTCCGTATGTCACAGCCATTTTTTTCCGAAACTATAAGAGCTATACTGTTGAAACTTGGTAGGTAGATGTATTCTGTGAACCGCATTAAGATTTTGATGCAAAAATAAAAAAATAATAATAAATATTGGGGGCTCACCATACTTAGAACTGACACTCAAAAAAATTTTTTTCATCAAACACATACGTGTGGGGGTATAGAGTTCCTATGGCCACCTTCCGGCTCCATCATCAGATCAGCCCCATCGTACCATATTATTGTATTGTCATCAAAGTTAAGTAAGTATGCAAAATTTCAGCTCAATCGGTTGACGATATCTGCTTCAAAATTGAGTTGCAAGATTTCACCCGAACAAACATACTTTAAACATACCATGCAAGTGTTCGGGTGAAATCTTGCAATGCAACTCAATTTTGAAGCAGATATCGTCAACCGATTGAGCTGAAATTTTGCATACTTACTTAACTTTGATGACAATACAATAATATGGTACCATGGGGTTGATCTGATGATGGAGCCGGAAGGTGGCCATAGGAACTCTATAATAGAAAAAGCAATCCTACCGAGCTTGGGCTCTTTAGAATCGTCTCAGTGAGCATTTGATGGATATTCAAAGAAAAGTACAGTCGGCTATAAAAGCTTGCCACTAAAATGTCATTTTTGACAGAAACTTATTAAACTTATATGCCTGCTATTTGACTTGTAAAATATCGAAATTTTTATCAATAAAATGAGTATGAGTATGTATTAAATCCGACACTTGTACTTTTTTGTAGTGTTTGTGCTATAAAGTTTAAATAAATGAATAATATCTCCAAGCGCTCTCATACTAATGGAAAAGCACTCGTTCTTAATTCCGGTGCTATAGTAGCCGTAGATAAGAGTTATAATATTTACAACAATGCTCTTCGTTTCACAACGTATAGTTACTATTATACGTTATGCACGTAAGTGCATTGTTGCAAATAATGAATAGAAGTAGAGTTATTAGTTTACCTAAGACCCGACGTAAGTAAAGTATATAGGAATACTTAATTGGCTCGCACTGTTAGGTAAGTAGGTATATGCTGAGCCCGAGCCAATCCCCATCCTAAATACATACAATCAAAGTCGACCCAAATCCGCGGCGACGGCGAAGCGAGCGATTAGCTTTAAAGATAGTGCTTCGGAGAAACTATGTTACCAGTAAAGTCTTGCATCGTAAAGGTTTTTTAATGTCTGCCGGTTCCAAGAAAACTACTAAGTAACCTGAAATAGGTACCTAGTGATAATTTTAAACAAAGAAGTTAATGTTTAGTTGGCCTTTCAATGACAAAAACGAATTCAGATGAAAAACATCAATGGTTTTAGATTTTTTTAGGAATATGATTTCAATAAGATATGATAAGCGATTTTAACTAAACAAACTAAGAATTTTCAGTGATTGACAATCATTGCTGTGTTCTTTCCTTTATGTAATATCTTATATCAGTGTTACGCTTTGTAGTCATAAATATAGGCGGTTTTACAGATAGGATAGGATATATATATACAATATGGTATGAAAGGCTTATAGAAGATGTGCTGCTGCAGCTATAACACACTCCCTGCTCGCCGGGCTGGCACACGAGCTCGGTTAACAACCCTATTTCTAAAATACCTACTGATGTTATAGAGCCCAAACAAAGAGTTATTACTGTGCGTGATACATACCTATCAGTAAACAAGTGCTATATTTAACGTCTAGAACAAAGTTTCATCTAATTATCTCGTCTCGGGGCGATACAATGTCGCATGTTTACTTGCGAACTCCATAATTAGAAAAGTCTCCATCTGTGCTGCTGGCCGACCTGAGTCGCGCCGTCTGAATATGGCCGGGATCCTCTTACTGTCTCAATGTGGCGCAATGTGAGACAAAGTTTGTGTTAAATATTAGGCGAAGCTAATTTGTGTGGGTTCTTGTTATTATTATTTCAGAATTCCGGCAGAAATTATAAATGTATTCAATTCCTAAGATCTAAGACACATGTCCTTGTCCACATAGATAAGAAACCTTTTGAAGTCGCAACCAAACCGCACGTAAACTTCTTTATCAAAAAAAAATACTCGTATGCTATAAACAAATTGTAATAATTATTAAAGGCTTCATGCGTGGCATCTGTTTTCATAGTAATAAATGAGTGGTTTGGCACCGACTTCCAAAGGTGACTTAAATGTAGTATGTACATATACTGGTTATTTCTGTCTTTTCAGTTTATTTTGAAGCCGGTTCTAATTTTATTATTTTGATTATCTACAGTAACAGTAACTGCAGAAACTTCTTGGTTTGTTTTAATTATCAGCATTTTTGGCGATCTTTTCAGGTTGATTTGTTTTTAATTGTCGGTGTCTAGTATGGAGCTAACCGCTTACAAGATTTCTTTTTAATTTACATAGAAATTACTAATATATTTTGGTTTCCTATAGTAAAATTGAGCATATTCAAAACCTCTGCATCAGATTCATATTTGGATTGCGCAAATATTATCATGTTTCTAGTTTCCGATCTCAACTTAAGTGGCTCCCTATTCGTCTTCGGCGGAATTCCCATATTATGTCTCTTCTTTTTGGCATTCTCTTCAACCGTGCAACTCCACAGTAGCTCAAAGAGCGCTTTAATTATTTTTCTTCTGCTAGATGCGCAAAAAACTTTCTTTTAACTGTCCCTTCGTCCCGTTCTAAATTTTATTCGAATTCTTTCACTTTTCATTCCGTTGTATTGTGGAACTCGCTGCCTGCGGAGCTGCGAAGTGCTAAATCCTTAGCTATATTTAAAACTAGAATTAAAGAACACTTCCTTTCTGTCCAATAAACTGTGTGAAACTGTTTTTCATAAAGTTTTTTGCTGACTGTATGGTTGTGCATAGTATTTATTTTTGTTTATGTATATTGTATATATATATATTTATTTATTTATTTAAATAATGTGTAAGTATATATGTATATTCAAGTTTTTATATCTATTTATGTTTTAGATATCTGTACCTTACGATGTGTCCCATTCGCCTTTTGCATCACCTACTCAATAAACGTTCTATAGCATAAACTCCACTACCCAAAGGTTGTCTGGAAGAGATCGCTCTTTAGCGATAAGACCGCCTGTTGTCTACCGTTTTTAATTTGTTTATATGTGATTTCTTGTGTAAATGTTTTTGGTGTGCAATAAAGCCTACTTGTATTGTATTGTATTGTATTGTAAAAGTACCATTTTAGTCTCGCTTTACGAAGTTTAAATAATAGTACATTACTGCAGACGCCGGGAAATAAGGGCTTGCCGGCTGAGTAGGTATAGACGGCCGACCGTAAGGGAGGCCGTCTAGTGATACGAAGCCGGCAAGCCCTTTTCACGGCTAAGGCATGTATAGTGCTTTTCTCAAACATATGCAATGAAATAAAAAAATACATCACTCAAAAAACAAATTTTATATCGCGGTAACCGAAGACAATAAATCCGTGATTTTTCAAAATTGCCGCCGTTTTTTACTGACAATTTAGGCTTGCTAAACTATTGTATATTTATTATTATACTACTTTTTCGTTACATTTATAACTTGGGTTGAAATTAAAATAAGATTCATTCCAATTGAAGTTAGTACAGCGGATCGCTTATAAGATAAAACATGTTTTTGAACGAAACTTTAGGACAGACATTTTGTCAATCAATTGTCTGTGACATCTGACTCACATTATAACCTTTCTTTCATTTATGATGTGTAAAGTTACAACAATTTGAAAAAATTATCAAAATATCACATAGATCCGCCGATCTAACATATATATTGCATATTACGTTCTACAAGGAAACAAGAGAACAACCTAGCATTACCTATAGATATAGATAGGCAGCTGTATTCTACATACATACTATTAATATAATATCACCATGGATTTGTACATGCTTAGTGCACAGAACTTTTTAAAGGTACGTAACTATTATTTAAAACAGACTATTAACAAAGTTTTTGACAAATTTAACTGATATTAAATGACGCATTCGACATATGGGGGCAATTGCTTATTGAAATTGTTATTGTTTTTCCAGGTACACTGATATTAGTTAGCTGTACTTCCGAAACTGGTCTTGGCTGTGATAATGTAGCTGACTGTTGATTCTGCTGAGATGGCAAAGGAGGCTGAGGATCTGATCTACCGTGTGGTGACTGTGGATCATGAATTTGGCTGTGAAAATGAAAATGAAAAATAAAAATTATCAGCTGGCAATATATGTGCTAGGAGATTTTGGCGGTGGACTATGATGCTTAATGTTAACAGGAGGGTCACGGGAACCGGGAACAGCCTGGCCGTGGATTTATGTAAATTGATGATGGTTGGGTACATCATTTTGAGAGTTGGCTGTGTGAGGATTTGTCGCCTTCTGCAACTTTTATCAGCTTTCCATTTCCCCCATGCCTTTTGACCATCAGAAGATTGGCAAGGAGTGCAGTTGAAATACAGCAGAAACAATATCCAGTATAGAGGTCGGGACAATCTAGTTCTTAAAACATTGCTATTTGCTTAGGCATAAATAGAATTGTGTGGCGTCCAATTACTTGTCTTGTACATTTTCTTTTCTTGTAGTTTAGAAAGATTAAGTCTGCCATTTGTACTTTTACTTCTGTCTTTTGTGCAATAAAGTTTAAATAAATAAATGTTGTAAGACTGAGCATAATATTTTTTTTCATTCATGTATGTCTCCGTTCGACTTTGGTGGCAACAGGTTAATAATTGTTAATCCTGCCTCCGCCCTCAATTCCGGTGGAGTACAATTAATTTCTTTGTCGCTGTTATCATCAGAACTCATTATGAAATTATATTTATAAATATCAACAACAAATATAAAAATAGGTACATGACAAAAGTTTTTTTTTATTTTCCCTCCAATCCCCCATAATGTTTTTTTTTTATGGAAGTTGTCCGTATTTCGCGTGTGTAGTGTTCCAATAGACCATATAAGCGCCGTTATACACAACCTGATACTAAAAATTAAATTTCTATAATAAATAAAATAAATGCAGAGGATTTTAAATATTGTCTATGGGCTCTGGTGACTTACGTATAGACAGTATTTTAAATTTATTCATCAACACATTGAATTATACAGATTTGTATTCATAATATCAGTTCGTGTGTACTAGGCATTAACGCGGATATTGTTGGTCCGATGGCTGAATGGGTAGCCACTAGAAAAAAAATTTATATCAGCTGTTCATAAACACAGACGCCGTGTTTACATTAAAATTAAAAACAAATTACTTCCCGGCCTAGGCCTTCAATTTTGTATGAAATTCCTTTACAGTTCTCTCGAATTGTTCCGCCCGAAACTTGACACTTTGAAGCCTGTTTTGACGCACGTTACGACGATATTTCATTGCATGTTTGAGAAAAAGTACTTTTTGAGCAGTAGAAGTGAAAAAAATAGTACCTACATGATAACAATGAAACAACTCCTCTGACAAGACAAGCGACACTGTGTCAGACTGCGTATATCAGGTATAAAACAGAAGGAGCGCCGTGGGAAATAGTAAAATGCGGAGTAAGCATTGCCATTGGACCTTGTGCCAGTAATGTGTAGTAACGTGTGCAACAAGCTACTGTGGCCCGAACTGGGAGAATGACTGTGAATCAAATCAAATTACTGTAGCGATCGCTCCTCGCGCCCGAATTGTCCAGCATGATTGATGACTAAAACCTCCCCAAAACACCCTTAAACACTTAAAAAAACGGCAGCATAAAATAATTGGAACAAGGTTAGCCGCCGGTGACTTCGACCGTCTTTCTTTGCGTTCAAAATCGATAGTGGAACGATCGCATCGCAATAAAACGCGAAAAATAACGAATGAAGTAGCGGCAAGCGGAAACTAACCTCAAACCGAATCAGCTTGTAGAGATTAGTGTGTCGTCGACGGGAGCCTCGGTCCGGAGCCGGTGTCGCAGCGGCCGCGGGGCGGAAGCGTGAGCGTGCAGCGCGGGACGGGATGCGCGCCTACGGGTGCATCTCTTACACTGGGTAAGGACCGGCCGAGGCGGACGTTTTGTTTGTAAAGTGCATCGCCGCCGCCGCGACCGCCGCCGCGCCGTCAATCAAACGTCCCGATTTCATAACGTCGTTCCTTCCGCGTTTTGAATACACACAATGTGGCGCTTTTCACTAACAAAGGGCTTTCTTGTTTACCACTACGTTCGCGTATTTACTTACCGGGCTTGCCAGTAACTTTTTTAAACTAGCATTATATTAATGGATGTTCAATTACTCACGAAAACTATTGTTGCTATTAAAATAACTAATACGTATTAGGTATTTATCTTCGCCCCCCATGTTTTACAAGTAAAAAGCTTTGTATCTTAATATTTCGGGGCATCTGCGTATAAACCGTAAAACTGCTGCAAAAGTGACAAAAAGCTTCAAAAACTTTTAAAATTTTATTTTTTTGTCAGTGTATAAATTCAAATTATAATATCCGCATTTAAATTCAAATAAAATCCGTATTACTTAAAAGTAGGCCACATCTTGCATTTGGGTTGCAGTTCGAATTTATGTTACATAAAAACAAAAGAAGTTGCTGAAAAATATTAGCTTAATACCTAGTCAAGCAACTAGTGCTCAAACCTTGGTGAAATAGTTTTCACCACTTTATTGTTTATAGTCGGTGCTAGTAACTTTATAGGCAGCGGCGCGTTGAGCGACCTTCCCGCCGCGATAATGAGGTCCACTTTTGCTAATCCTCGCACATTAAGTAGTCATTAATTGTTGCTTTATTTTTTTAATATTATATCACATGTAAGCATCGATTTCACGTCCCACACTTACTCGATGTATGTAATTTACATATTAGATGCGGCGCGGGGGAGAGCAGCAGGTGCGGACTTACCGACAGGCCAGGGTTGCAGCCGGCGGTCAGCGAGCCCTTGCGGAACTTGGGGACGCAGACCTGCAGGGAGCCCTTGGGCTCCGGAGCGGGCGGGCCGGCGCAGCCGTACTCGTCGCTCCTGTTGTTCCTCGTCAGGTTGATGTTGTTGGTGTTGTTCACTTTGACCAGGATGTTGCAGGTCTGCGACGCGATCTGGAAGAGGCCCTCCTCTAGGTTTCTCTTGTTGTTGTATTGGCGGTTGAAGTTGAGGTAGTCCCACCAGGAAGGCATGTTCGCGGCGGCGGGCGCGTGCGGTCGCGGCGGAGCTGGCGACGGTGTGCCGCCTGCCGTGCCGCCGCCGCTGCGGCCGCCCCACGCCACGAGGACGAGACGCGCACTTGCGCGGTAATACTTTTGAATGCACCGTTGGAGAACATTTTGAGGTAATGTGTTTAGGATGAATTCGTTATCGCTCACCTTTGAACTTTAGCGCTAACTGGTTTAAGTGGATACGACTTTAGCAACTCCATTTGCGATGAGACTGTCGTTAAAGCTATTTGAAAAGATTGCTTTTATATACTTAATGCCATTTATGTTAAAAGTTTGCATTAAAAGGGTTTTTTTAAGAATGTCTACTGAATGGATTAACATGTTGCTCGGTAGTTTTCGTTGGCGGCTTCGCCCATGTGATGTCACTCGCTGCACGCATTTAACTTATCCATCCGGATAGGAATTACAATAGTTACGATAAAAAGTACAGTATGTTCCGGTACATCATTTCTCTACTTAAAATATTTTCGATCCGTTGCTTAGGCGTTACGTGAAATTAGGACATTGAATGCAAGAAACCAACTGGCACAACACTTTCACAGTGTCAATTGTAGGTAAGGCGAAGGATCACATGCGTCGCTCTGGCTTTACAAATCAAAGCGGCTCGTACCCTAAATAAACCTCTCAAGCGTGGCATCAAACATTTCACTGGTAAAGCCGGATCAAGTCTGATTTACTTTTGCTGCTAGTGCTAGAACAATCCATACACAAATTCTTTAAAAATTTACACCTAACCTGATCAATATTAGGTTAGATGTACATTTTTTTCCTTCCGGCCGCCATCGCAACTGTGTTTCACAACCAGTTGTCTACGAGGATTTTTTAGTCTTTCACGGCAACCAGTTGTGATAAAAGAATATTTATTTTTCTTACGCAACCAGTTGCCAATAAAGAAAAAAATCGCCGCCATCGCAACTGTGTTTCACAACCAGTTGTCTACGAGGATTTTTTAGTCTTTCACGGCAACCAGTTGTGATAAAAGAACATTTATTCTTCTTACGTCGTTTCTAATCTGGACACATTATTTCAAGCAATGATTATTAACAGAGATGGGCATTAATCGATAAAAAAAATAATCGCAATTTCACGATTAATTCTCGATTATAAGTTGGATCACGCTCATTTGTGCATTTTACGAAAATACAATATGTTTTGACCGGGCCTTTTTAAAGGTATCCGATCGTTAAAATAGCATTTCGGTACCGGTATCAATATTTTAGGTACACAAACAAGCTTCGATCCCCGATAAAAAAAAACGGTTTGACCGTTCCTTCCGTCTTCCCTCTTGTTACAGTAATACAAGGTGGTTTTTATAGTGCACTAGCGACCCGCCCCGGCTTCGCACGGGTGCAATGCTGATACTAAATACACTACAGAAAAACTGTGAACGTTGTATATAAAAACATACATTGTTGCTATTAAATAAGAGCAGGGGCTAGTTCATACATTTCCATCATATAAGTACATCGCACGGGTGCAATGCTGATAAATTATGCATGTATTATACATATAAACCTTCCTCTTGAATCACTCTATCTATTAAAAAAAACCGCATCAAAATCCGTTGCGTAGTTTTAAAGATTTAAGCATACAAAGGGACATAGGGACAGAGAAAGCGACTTTGTTTTATACTATGTAGTGATTACTCTAAGAAGTTCTAGGCAGGAACTTAGACTTAAAAATGTCTTATTTCTTCCTAATATCGAGAGAAAATTAATCGGATTAATTAATCGATTATTATTAAATTTAATCGCTAGAAATTAATCTACGATTAACTTAATCGGGATTAAATTAATCGGAACTCGTACGATTAGATTAAATAATCGTCAGTTTTAATCGTTAATCGCGATTAAGTAAGTTAATCTTATTTCTTAGTGGCCAGTCTGTATTATAATCATAATTCATGGAGTTTGATACCAAAGTTATTAAAAGAGAGTGTCGAGCCGCCATTACATAAATCATGATCATGAGACAGATGAGTAAGGAGTTTGGATCGCATATTAAAGTAAACCCAAGGTAAAACCTTGGAAACGCAGAGGTCGCGGGTTCGAATCCCGCTTCGATTGTAGTGGCTCGCATTCAATTTTTCTTTCTTAATTTACCTTTGTGTCATTATTTATAAAGGTAAAACCTGTTTTGAAAATAAACATTGCCCGACTAGAAAATTTCTTTATGACATTGACTTCCCTTTTAATGAAAAGAGATAACAATAACAAATGTTGCCACGTGTTCTAAAGTATTGTTTTACTGGTGAAGTAAAGGTAATTTATTTATTATGTACCTATGAAAACATAAAAAAAGTTAAAAATCATATTTCGATGTAAAAAATTTACTGCTTACGACCTCAGGAATCCGCTGGTAAAATCATTTGGATTGCTCAGGAGCACCCTGTATTTATATTAAATTTTAAGCGGAATACAAGTTATTTAAGTTGAAGATATCATGGCATTTCATTTGTTCATTCATTATAATGTCGCTAAAACAAAATTTTCTCAATACTCGTATTACCACTGGTGATAAAAGGACACAAAATTAGTAGCAGTTCAACACCGGTAGTCAACTTCTAAAAAACCGGTCAAGTGCGTAGTTTGTCTCTCACGGAATTCGAGGTATCAAATTAATTATCCTCATGTTGGAAGCATCATCATCTTCATTTTTGGTATATAGCAGTCCAGGTTTAAACATAATCCATGGTTTAATCTATGGTTGTGAACAAAGAAATTGACTCTTCTATAGCAACTAGGCCTTTTGAGATTTTCCTTGTTGGCAACTGGTTGCATAAGAAGAATAATATTCTTCTATCACAACTGGTTGCCTTGAAAGACTAAAAAATCCTCGTAGACAACTGGTTGTGAAACACAGTTGCGATGGCGGCCGGAAGGATTTTTTTCACACATAAGAGTTGGAACGAAAAAGAACATTCACCCCCACTTCAGGTGTACGGGAGGTACCCGAAAAAAATTTTTTTTTGTTACTTTGTATTTTACCCTTTTGTCGGCGTGTTACATACTCATACCAAATTTCAGCTTTCTAGGACTAATGATCACGGAGCTAAGCCGCGAACGGACAGACAGACAGACAGACGGACAGACGGACATGGCGAAACTATAAGGGTTCCTAGTTGACTAGGGAACCCTAAAAAACACATTTATAACACCTCGCACTTATGCCGACACGCGCAACTGCGGTTGATGTTTATTTTTTAACCAATCATCATACGTTCAATACACAGACCATAAGGTTCAAAACAACAATCGCGCATATACAACCAACCAGAATGTGCTTTTAAAAATATATTAGCTCTTTTTAGGGTTCCGTAGTCAACTAGACCCTTATAGTTTCGCCATGTCCGTCTGTCCGTCCGTCTCTCCGTCTGTCCGTCTGTCCGTCCGCGGCTTAGCTCCGTGATCATTAGTACCTACTAGAAAACTGAAATTTGGTATGAGTTTGTGTATGTATCACGCCGACAAAACGGTACAATAAAAACTTAAAAAGATTTTTTTTCGGGTACTTCTCGTACACCTAAAGTGGGGGTGATTTTTTTTTTTCGTTTCAACACTAGTGTGTTTGGTGTCGTTGAATAGGTCTTTTAAAAATAATAGGGGTCTCCAAACCAAACATTATTTTTTTATAAAGTCAGCATTTTTTTAAATATTCGCTCCAAAAATAAAAAAAATAGCGTCCCCCCCTCGAACGTTTCAACCAGGGGTCAAAAAATTATGGAAAAATTCATGAACATGAGGCCTTATAGTTACTTTCAATATATTGAACATAATCGGTCGAGCCGTTTTAGAGTTATCGCAGAATTTCATAATTTTCTTAAAAGGACGTAAGTTAACTTCCAGAAGGTAATAAGTAACTACAGTTACTCTGCCGTTTACGACCTTTTTATAGAGCTTAAAATCTTTCTCGTAACTTAAGTCTATCGTAAAGGATGAGCAACTACGGAATACTACTCTGAGCGTGGCCCGACATGCTCTTGGCCGGTTTTTATTTCTTAAATGAACATTTTACAGAATAAGATTATTTTAAGATTAGTGTCAGTAGGGAGAAGTTAGAAACTATTTAGAGATAGGAAAATCAGTTCTGTTCTTAGGAACCATAGCAACGATTTTAGATGTAATGAAAACTACATTTATTTTTTTAGGATTGCTCTTTGAGCTCTTTCTAATTTTAGTATTGTGGTTTTAGCCAAACCTCCCCATGACGTTATGCAATACGTTATTACTGATTGGCAAAGACCAAAATAAACCGTCTTGAGGAGCTGCTCATCAGCAATTGAGCGCAGTTTAACTTACGGATTTTGGAATGGAATGGAATTTAAAGGAGAGGGTTTCGTCGATTTAAATTCCGAGATATTTAATTTTGTCGGTACGCGTTATGTCCGGGCAGCTGCATTTGTCAGTTGTTATGTTATTACATATGTGGGCATAGAGCTTGCGGTAGGCTATGTCTACGCCAGGTTTACGCATGGGAAATCTTACATATTGAGTTTTATCTGGGTTAAGTGTTAGTAGGTGATGCCGTAACCAGGTGTTGACGCTATTAAAGCCTCGCTGTGCATATTCATGTGCGTCATCTGTTGATTTAGCGGAAAAAAGCAGTACAGTGTCATCAGCGTACGAGATTACTTTACCATTTCCTATTTTTAGATCACAAAGGTCGTTAATATAGATCAAGAATAGGGTTGAAGCGAGCACGCTTCCTTGTGGAATTCCGTATGCGGTGTTTTTTAAGTCGGAGCTGATAGTATTGTCTATCTTCACGCATTGGGTGCGTTCATTTAGATAATTAGCTAGTAATTTGAGTTGGGTGCCTCTAATACCAAATGATTCTAGCTTTTGAAGAAGAATGGCAATGGGGACGGTGTCAAAAGCTTTTGCGAGGTCCATAAAGATTCCTATTGTGTGATTTCCTTTATCAAGTTATTGGACTAGGTAATTAGTCAGTTCATGAACAGCGTCGGCAGTTGATAGCCCGGACCTAAAACCAAACTGATTTCTTGATTCGCACCGACTTCGAAGGGTGAGTCAAATGTAATCAGTACTTGAACGGGTTATTTTTGGCTTTTTAGTTTTACTGAAGTCAGTTCTTTTTTTTGTTAAAAATTATAATTTTTTTTGCTTTTTAGTGATTCATATAAAAGTTCTAGTGGCCATCTGTGGTGTACATCATCAGTTTCCTTACACCAAATCCTATAATCAATAAATTACCGAAAGCGCCGTACATGTCCCTAACATACATACAAAAAAAAAAAACATTAGTTCGAATTGAGAACCTCCTCCTTTTTTGAAGTCGGTTAATTATACATACTTAGGTATTGGACCCGCATGCTCGGGCGATCGGACGCGAGTCTTCAATTAGATGAAAAATTGATGCTTCAAAGTACTTACCGCATTGTGTAGTGATTGCCCTTTTAGAATAGACTGCATTTGTGTTCCCCTCACAATATCTATTTATTTAAAGTACCTACCTAATCTATTCTGTAATAAGTTATTTAAAAGCTAGTTAATCTGAGATTGTGCTATATTGGTGTCGCAGCTGGAGTGGGAATCCCATGATAAGAGAACCAAGACTTGTATTTTTAATCAACTTCCAAAAAAGGAGTAGGTTCTATACTTTACTGTATTTTAGGGTTCCGTAGTCAACTAGGAACCCTTATAGGTTCGCCATGTCCGTCTGTCCGTCTGTCCGTCCGTCCGCGGCTTAGCTCCGTGATCATTAGTACTAGAATGCTGAAATTTGATATGAGTATGTGTATGTATCACGCCGACAAAATATTAACATAAAAACTAAAAAAAAAAACTTTTATTTCGGGTACCTCTCGAACACCTAAAGTGGGGGTGATTTTTATTTTTGTTTCAAAACTAGTGTGTGGGGTGTCGTTGAATAGGTCTTTTAAAAATAATAGGTATCTCCAAACATTATTTTTTGATCAAGTCAGCAGTTTTGTAAATATTCACTCCGAAAATAAAAAACCGAGCGCCGATCGCATTTTGATGCGTTAACCTGAACGCAGACAAGACATTCTTTATGTATGTTCACCGATTTCTTCGCCAATTGTGGACCGATTCTTAAAATTATTTTTTCAGTTGATACTCCTGAAGTGGTCCCATTGTCACCATGTCGGGATCTGATGATGGGATTCCAGGGAAATCGAGGGCGACCCTCAAATGTTACAGGCACTAATAATGTTTTTCATATATTTTCTATAGTTCAATCATCATCTCATGATGCTGAGCGGATAACTCCTTGACGGTTAGGAGTTAGGGGATAATTCGAACGAGATGCATGCAAACAAGACCTCCCCAATCACCCCGCTATATGTATTTTATTTAAATCGCTAAGAAGCAAAAAATAATATCTTAACAAAAATAAAGGACCGCGTTGAAAATAAACCAAAAAGCCAAAAATAACCCGATCACATACAGGTTAAATTTGAATCGTCTAAATTGAAGTCTGTGCCAAACCACTCAATTATTATAATGAATACAAATGCCACGCATGAGTCTTTAATTATTACTATTTGGTATTTCTGAGGGGAGATGGGGCCGTATTCCCACACATAAAATTGGCACACATGCCATTTGGCATTAAGTCCGCCATTTGTACTGACTTGTTTTGTGCAATAAAGTTTAAATAAATAAATAAATAAATAAAATTTAAAAACTGTTGTACGGAAGTAACTTTCTGGCGACCCTGATGAAATCTCAACTTGAATTTCTTAGAAATTTTGGAGCACACTTACACGATTCCCGTGTCGCCGCATATCGTGCCGTGCCGCGTCGCGCGTCGGCCACCGGCAGCGCCGGCGCCGCCGCGCTCCGGCCGCTGATGCTGGGTGACGTCTTGGGTTACCTACGATAACGGAAACCCACGACGACAGTTGGTTATACCTAGGTAACTCAGTATAACAAACATGTCTGTTGGTACACTTTAAGTATTAGGTACAACCGGAAAAATAACGCCTATATCATACAGGTTGATCTTATATAGCCGGGTGCATTACGTACACTTTCATTTCATCAAGTCGCTCAACTACGTTAAAGCACCCTTGCCTGTTGCCATGAATTTGAAGGCGACTGTACCATTATCTTTATCAGACTATTCCTTGTTCTCGCTTCACCAACGTCATTGCAGTCCTACTGTCCCATTCCCAAGTGGCTAGTGAATAATTATATTGTTTAATGGCTATTTGAACGCAACAGTTGAGACCATTAGGGAATACCTAGAAGCCGCCAGCACGCGACGCACCGCGACTAATGCATGCCCGCCGGCTCCGCCGAGCCACTCCGTCCCTTGTTGTCTGACCAGTAGGGTCTACGATCCGCTGTGCGCAGAGACACGTGTATAATTGCTTGCTAACCAACAAACTCGTAAATGGGTTTACAGAATATGATATTCGGTGCTGAGTCAGACGACTCGTATCACGACGCCGCTGTCTCGAGGTATGTAAGTAGGTACACTACGTAGGCACATACCTACAGTCAACACTGAAATACGTTTTAAAAGTCAACACAGCAGTTCTAGCATCAACTGCTGTGTTGACTTTAAAAATAACGACCCTGACAAATGTGTTGTATGTGCTCGTGGTACAAAAAGCCACCACGTCGAGTGCAGATGCAATTATTATTATTCCTGTATGTCGCACCCGCTCACGGGACAATAGTGTCCCGGACCTTTGGGAGGCGTGCGCGGAGCCGAAGCCAACGCGTAGAGGCCCTTTCGACAATTTAATGAAATGTAATGTGTATTACATCGAGCGGATGCTGTCCCTATCCGTGTCATGGGACGCACACAGAGACAGCACCCGCTTGGTGCAAGAACTATTTATGAATATATGGAATCTAAATACAAATCGGGCTATGGGGATGAAATGGAGGACTGGGTAATTAGGCTATTTGTTTGAGACAGCCGGACGTCTACCAAGAAAAGTGTCTCATAGCAAAAAAAAACTGGTAGACGATGACTCGCCTCCCGCTAGATGGGCCCCCATAAAAAGCGACACATAGAGTGGCCTAAGGGCAACACCAGTGCGGAAGGCTAAGGGCGGAGAGGTGTAATACTGGGCTTTAAACCGGAGCCAACTAACCCCTTACGTTTCCACATCCGCCCCGGAGCCGAAACTCTCGCGACTCCACTCTGCCCGGCCGGTTAAGGCAAGACAGAGGCGGAGGCCCCGACCCATCACCCCCCGTCAGGATCCCCCTGGAGCACTCAGGTACGTGGGGTCGCTGCCCCCCAACAGCTCGCCATAAGCTGCCCTGCGGTGACTGACTGCGCTGGTAAAACCAGCGGGCGATGGGGTCGTCACATCTCTACGCCTTATTATTATTATTATTTGACGACGCGTTTGGCTCGGTTTGTAGACACCTGCCTACTGAGTCGGCGGTCCCGGGTTCGAATCCCGGCCGGGGCAAATATTTGTTCTTGGGTCATGGATGTTATCTATATATGTATTTATATATTATGTATATCGTCGTCTAATACCCATAGTACAAGCTTTGCTTAGTTTGGGACTAGGTCGATTTGTGTATCATTGTCCCTTAATATTTATTTATTTATTTAATTGAGCTTAATGCCAACATTGTCACAACAGTTCCATCCCTGTTTTTACCTGAGATTTAAGTAAATATACACTTTGAATAAGTCGTAAAAAACTCCAACAGTTAATAATTCAATGTTGAAAGTGGCAAACACTATAACCCAACTCGTCTTCGCAAGATAGGCCCGTTGCAATATCATCGAAAGCCCGACATGCCCATATTGCACCTATGCCCTGTAACGAACCCCCACCCCGCCACCGCCCCCGCCTGTGTCGGTCACAACCACGACACGTATCCACGTTAACTCATTCATTTGCATATCAAACCGATGACGAGGCGGTTTGTAGTAGCCAGCTGCCTACTGAGGTTCTACCTTGTTTTGCCTAACAACATTTTGCCTAATTTCGGTTTGCCTAATTTTAGTTAGACTAATATTATTTAGTATAATTACTCGTTTTGCCTAATTATTATTTGAGTGAAAATAGTTTCGTATAATACTCATTTCACATAATCTTATTTCGTCTAATTTTATCTAACCTAATTTTTAATTCGTTTAAACATATTTTACCTAACATTTTTTTTGCCTAATTTTTGTTTAGACTACTATTCGTTTCGTATAATACTTTTTTAATATACTTCCATGCAAGCAAGCATTTTGACGCTCCGCTCACTTCGCTCGCTCCGCTATCCATGGTCATAAGTAAGGGTAATATTACTTGTTATGGACGGTTTTGGCCTGGAAGCTGCACTTTGTGATGGAAGCAAGCCGTTTTGCACAGTGATAATATAGACCAAAATAAACGATTTCACTCGAGGCGAAATTAGTTTCACCCCTTAGGAACAGAGATGGCGCCACTTATTCCAAAAAAGTTTAAAAAATTCTAAATCCTGAACGGATACTCCGATTTTGACGTAAGAGGTGCCAATCGGCAGATAATTACCCAATTTAACATGAAAAAATTAAAATTACGTAGAAAATAATTTTGGATACCTAAGAAATAATATTTTCTGAAAAA
Source organism: Apotomis betuletana (assembly GCA_932273695.1). NCBI lineage: Eukaryota > Metazoa > Arthropoda > Insecta > Lepidoptera > Tortricidae > Apotomis > Apotomis betuletana. The sequence continues at coordinate 233,429 of OW026310.1, forward strand.
AATATTTAAAATTTGTGATTTTTGGAATTTTACTCGTAAAAATGTATGTACATGGTACTTTTTTTATTTATTTATATTAATACACAACTAATTTTACATTTACGAAAAAAAACCGCATATCATTAGCTCGTATAATTCCAAAGTTATTGAAGAATACAGACATGGCGCCGCTGGGTCAAAAAATCTTACAAAAAATCTAAAACCTCAACGGATATTCCGATTTTGATAATTAACGTGGTAATCGACAGATAATTACTTAAATTAGTTTAAAAAAATAAAATAAAAATTAAATAGGCAAAAAGTAATAATATTTCCAAAAAAAAACATACATTTTGAAAAAATATATATTTTTTTGAGGCTTTTATGTAATTTCATATAAAAAAAATTATGAATATGGCTTTATCTTACTTATGTATATTATAACACTATTAGGTAATTGATCGTTTAATAAAAAACCGTATATCGAGAACTTGTACAGTTCCAACGGTATTGAAGATTTTACTATAGGGTGCCGGTGCGATGTTGCCGCCGCACGTGCAACTTATGTACATGTATATAGAAAAGTATTCTCCCGTTTCGAAGGTACTGATTACCCTGAAAATATAACCACAATTGAAAGTACAAATCATAATCATCCCAAGTAGCACACAACACACTTATATCCCTTGTACAGCTTAAATTAGAGTTTTAACGGGTGAATAGGCTCTTATACAGCCAGTTTGCTAATATCACAAGTATATTCTGCCTATTTTCACTAAACTGTGCATTGTAACGTGCATGTTAGGCCGTTGCATCGGCTGCAACAACGCATTTTTCCATAGCTCGATTTGCACCCATACTAACTGTTCTATTGTGGATCGCACCTGCAACCAGCTTCCAACGCCATTCCATTCCCAAAAAGAAAGGACTTGGGACTGGATCAGGATATATCCAAATTAAGACGTTTATTTCACATTTGGCTCGCTTGAAACGCTACACGCAGAACATATTGTTCAATGGCAGCTGAAGTAGTCGGCGAAAGGCTTGTCGCCAGCTCTGTGAAAGCATCGAAGCATTCAAATTGCAGTCGTCAGTGCAACGGTCTACTAGTAGCAGTGTACAAAACAGTTATTACTTTAAGTAATGAAATGATGACTGCACTTCAAGGCTTTCACAGGGTATGACAAGACGTCTAATTTTAATACAATAAGAAAAGAGACCTGTTTTAAAACTTGCATGTTATACCCTGAAATAACTACTGCTTTTGCAAGTAACATCGCTATCTATAGAAATTCTCTCTCGATACGTAACGGCTCATGTGAAACGATTACTTAGGGCCATTTTTGTTTCTTTTTTTTAGGGTGTGTTTACATAATTAATGTCATTCATTATTATAACAAAACGGGATTAGGCCGAGTTCAAAAATGTTTATTTACCGCAATTAAGTCCCGTTTTTGGAGCGGAGCGAGCGAAGCGAGCGAAGCTCCCATGGATTGACTCGAATGGACTTTGTAACAATGCGCAGATCTCAGCGAGTTCTCAACCGATTTTAGAAATTTTTGTTTTAAAATGCACAAATTAAATTTCGCTAGGTCGTGACGAAGAGAAAATTTCGAAAAAAAAAAAAACTCCGCTCCAATCTATGGTGCAAGCTTAGCCGGTGGCTGACTATGCATCGACCTAGTATTGGAGCGGAGCGAGCGAAGCGAGCGAAGCTATCATGGATCGACTCGAATGGACTTTGTAACAATGCGCAGATCTCAGCGAGTTCTCAACCGATTTTAGAAATTTTTGTTTTAAAATGCACAAATTAAATTTCGCTAGGTCGTGACGAAGAGAAAATTTCGAAAAAAAAAAAAAAAAACTCCGCTCCAATCTATGGTGCAAGCTAAGCCGGTGGCTGACTCTGCATCGACCTAGTTGGAGCGGAGCGAGCGAAGCGAGCGAAGCTCCCATGGATCGACTCGAATGGACTTTGTAACAATGCGCAGATCTCAGCGAGTTCTCAACCGATTTTAGAAATTTTTGTTTTAAAATGCACAAATTAAATTTCGCTAGGTCGTGACGAAGAGAAAATTTTGAAAAAAAAAAAAAAAAAAAACTCCGCTCCAATCTATGGTGCAAGCTAAGCCGGTGGCTGACTCTGCATCGACCTAGTTGGAGCGGAGCGAGCGAAGCGAGCGAAGCTCCCATGGATCGACTCGAATGGACTTTGTAACAATGCGCAGATCTCAGCGAGTTCTCAACCGATTTTAGAAATTTTTGTTTTAAAATGCACAAATTAAATTTCGCTAGGTCGTGACGAAGAGAAAATTTTGAAAAAAAAAAAAAAAAAAAAAAAAACTCCGCTCCAATCTATGGTGCAAGCTTAGCCGGTGGCTGACTCTGCATCGACCTAGTTATTTTAATATAATGAGTGAAAATCGTGTAAGATTCAATCACTATATTAATGTCATTAATTGGTTCTCAATTAATCGTAACGTTGTTGGTCCCAGATTCACATGCAGGCTATACGATGCTCCAACAGAGCATATATTATTACTGTTAATGCGATTCGAAAAGATCTGTTTAAACTAAAAAACACTAAACTAAACAAGCTTGTGAGATACCTTCCATCTATTTCAGCTGCCATTGAATACCGTTTCATGCAAACCAAATGTGGGTTCACGTTTTAATTTGGAAATATCGAGTCCCAAGTCCTTCTTTTTGGGAATGAAACGGCATCAAAGGTAGGTGGGGTCCACAATAGTTGAAGGTTAGTTCAATTTGGAAACTCCTTGAACATTATGGATACAAATTGGGCTGTGGCATAATGCGTTGTTGTTTTTTTTATGATGCGACGGCCTAACTTGCACGTTACAATGCAAAGCCTGCAAAGACTAAAGTGAAAATAAAACGTAAAGTAAGTAAAATATTGATTCAGAAATGCTATTTAGCATCTAATATACTTGTGATATTAGCAAACAGGTTGTATAGGAGCCTATTCACCCGTTAAAACTCTAATTTAAGCTGTACAAGCGATATAAGTGTGTTGTGTGCTACTTGGGATGATTATGATTTGTAATTTCAATTGTGGTTATATTTTCAGGGTAATCAGTACCTTCGAAACGGGAGAATACTTTTCTATATACATGTACATAAGTTGCACGTGCGGCGGCAACATCGCACCGGCACCCTATAGTAAAATCTTCAATACCGTTGGAACTGTACAAGTTCTCGATATGCGGTTTTTTATTAAACGATCAATTACCTAATAGTGTTATACCTAATATACATAAGTAAGATAAAGCCATATTCATAATTTTTTTATATGAAATTACATAAAAGCCTCAAAAAAATATATATTTTTTCAAAATGTATGTTTTTTTTTGGAAATATTATTACTTTTTGCCTATTTGAATTTTTATTTTATTTTTTTAAACTAATTTAAGTAATTATCTGTAGATTACCACCTTAATTATCAAAATCGGAATATCCGTTGAGGTTTTAGATTTTTTGTAAGATTTTTTGACCCAGCGGCGCCATGTCTGTATTCTTCAATAACTTTGGAATTATACGAGCTAATGATATGCGGTTTTTTTCGTAAATGTAAAATTAGTTGTGTATTAATATAAATAAATAAAAAAAGTACCATGTACATACATTTTTACGAGTAAAATTCCAAAAATCACAAATTTTAAATATTTTTTTCAGAAAATATTATTTCTTAGGTATCCAAAATTATTTTCTACGTGATTTTTAATTTTTTTCATGTTAAATTGGGTAATTATCTGCCGATTGGCACCTCTTACGTCAAAATCGGAGTATCCGTTCAGGATTTAGAATTTTTTAAACTTTTTTTGAATAAGTGGCGCCATCTCTGTTCCTAAGGGGTGAAACTAATTTCGCCTCGAGTGAAATCGTTTATTTTGGTCTATATTATCACTGTGCAAAACGGCTTGCTTCCATCACAGAGTGCAGCTTTTTTTCATAACAAATAGGACTAGCAGCACGGGCCAGCTCCGGACAGTGCCGCGCCGCACCGTGCTACAAGCCAAAAACCCGCGGGTTATAGGGCTAACCTACTACGAGCATCTGCCCGCTGACCTCAAAAATGAACGTTCTGAGGAAACGTTTAAACGTAAGCTGAAGAACCTTTTATTGGAAAAGTCGCTATGCTCAGTAAAAGAATATATTGACATTGTTAAATAGATTTTATTGTAATAGTATTTTGACATTCATCGTTTGTTTTATGTAATTTGAATTTTGTTTTAGTTCTTAAGGATTTTGTATTTAATGATTTCCATTATTTTATTCTTGAAATTTTTACATGTCTTTATTATTTATTTTTGTTTGTAATTTGATTGGTACCTTGGTATTGGTACTATAATTTATTTGTTTATTTTGATTAGGTATGTATACTATTGTGTACTATCAAGTTAGTTGTTAAGATTTTTTTGTATATAACGTAAATTGACGATCACTATATGATAAGTAATGTAAACTGACATACTCTTATATTTTACAAGAACATTATATTGTTGAGACAAATAAACTAAACATAAAAGAAACCTAACCTAACCTACAGTTTTCGGTCTTTAACCTAACCTACTAACTGATAAATTTTAATATACTTCCATGCAAGCAAGCATTCTGACGCTCCGCTCGCTCCGCTATCCATGGTCATAAAACAAACCTAACCTAACCTAACCTAACCTACAGTTTTCGGTCTTTAATCTATAGTCAAATATATATGTATATATATATATATATATAGACATTCAGCTATGTATTGATTAGATATGATATGGATATGATAACTTGCCATTATGCTTAGCGTTTGTGGACTATGAGAAAGCCTTCGATTCGGTGGAAACATGGGCGGTGCTCGAGTCACTTCAGCGATGCCATATTGACTATCGGTACATTGAAGTGTTGAAGTATTTGTATAGTAACGCCACCATGTCGGTCCGAGTTCAGGAGCAGAGCACAAAGGCCATTCCATTGAGAAGAGGCGTAAGACAGGGGGACGTTGTGTCCCCGAAACTGTTTACGGCCGTTATGGAAGACGCCTTCAAGCTCCTGGAATGGCAAGGACTTGGCATCAACATCAATGGCGAATACATCACTCACCTTCGGTTTGCCGACGACATCGTAGTCATGGCAAAGTCGATGGAGGAACTCAGCATGATGCTCGATGACCTCAATCGAGTTTCTCAACGGGTGGGCTTAAAAATGAACATGGACAAGACGAAACTCATGTCAAATGCCAAGGTTGTGCCCATCCCAGTCTCTGTTGAAAACTCGGTACTCGAAGTTGTTGACTCATACATCTACCTAGGACAAGTGGTCCAATTAGGTAGGTCCAACTTCGAGAAAGAGGTCAACCGCCGAATCCAACTCGGCTGGGCAGCGTTCGGGAAACTACGCAATGTCTTTGCATCCGACATACCTCAGTGCCTCAAGACGAAAGTCTTCAACCAATGTGTGTTACCAGTGATGACTTACGGCACCGAAACGTGGTCTTTCACTATCGGCCTCATCTCAAAGCTCAAAGTCGCTCAACGAGCAATGGAGAGGGCTATGCTCGGGGTGTCTCTACGTGATCGAATCAGAAATGAGGAAATCCGTAGACGAACTAAAGTGACCGATATAGCTCACCGGATTAGCAAGTTGAAGTGGCAATGGGCAGGCCACATAGCACGCAGAGCAGATGGCCGATGGGGCCGTAAAGTGCTCGAGTGGAGACCTCGGACCAGCAAGCGCAGCGTAGGACGTCCACCTACAAGATGGACAGATGACCTTATAAAGGTCGCCGGAAGGCGCTGGATGCAGGTCGCTTCCAACCGGTATATATGGAAGTCCAAAGGGGAGGCCTATGTTCAGCAGTGGACGTCCTATGGCTGAGATGATGATGATGATGATGATGATATTATGTATATCGTCGTCTAGTGCCCATAGCAGGTATCATACCGTCGTCTAGTACCCATAGTAGTGTTTTGGATGGGTGTGGTTCAACAACAAAGCCCGTAGTGCCGTAGCGGCCTCTACGCGTGCTACGCCGTAGCACAAGCTGGGGCGTAGCACAAGTTGAGCTTGTACTGCTGGTTTACTAAAAGTAGGTACATTACCCTACTACATATACATATACTTCTACTATTATTATTGCATGTACGTATATAGTATACTTATATTTTTTTTATAGTGATATTACGATTATTGATTTATTAATTGTTTTCTAATATAGCTGCTATATTAGTTTTATTTTTTAACCGACTTCAAAAAAAGGAGGAGGTTCTCTATTCGAACTAATTTTTTTTTTTTAATTTTTTGTATGTTTGTTACTCGATATCTCCGAGAACCGTGAACCGATTTTCAATTTTTTTTTTTTAATAACTCGAGTTGGTCCCGTTGGCACTAAGTCGGGATCTGATGATGGAATCTTGGAGAAATCGAGGGAACTCTTCAAATGTTATAGGGACATGTACGGCGCTTTTGGTAATTTATTGATAAAGTCAAGAATTTACATTCAGTAAATAGGATTTGGTGTAAGGAAACTGATGATGAACACCACAGATCTAGTTTTTTAGTTTTACTGAAGTCGGTTCTTTTTTTTGTTAAAAATTATAGTTATGTTTGTTAGCGCTGCAAAGCATGTCTCGTGAAACCCTGAGACAAAGGCAATAATAGTCTGTCCCTAAACAAGAAGTTACCTTAGTTATTGCGTTAACGATAAAACTTGTGATTCCAGTTTTTTCGTTGAGAGGTTAAAAATGTTTTCTAAAAAAGTTATATGAAATCGAACCCCACGTCAGCAGGAGCGCGGAAGTAAACTTCGACATTGAACTGATTGAACTCGAAAGTTTAATTTCCGCGCCGACTGCAGCCCCGCGGCGCGGGCGCTGCGGCTGCACGGCAAGTGGCAGGGCGCGCGGCCGCGCTGCACATCACATCACATCCTAGACGCTGTTCCGGAAATTGCCTAACATTTCTTCGTGACACTTCTATTTTCGGACTATCTTTTGTATTTACCTGCATAAAATTTATATAATAGACCTTAACGTATTTTTTAGTGCTCCATAACCAAAGGGAGAAAAATTACCTGCTAGTCGTGGCACTAGATAGATATACCTACTTTTGGAATAAATATCGGAATGACGTGTGCTTTGGAATGGAATTAAGTGTTTGTTCATAAAACAGCTACAAAAGCTTGAATGTATTTTATCGTTTCGTCAATAGTCCGAGGGAAGCTTGTTTTTAAATTAGTCTCAAACGATAAGCCTGTTTTGCATGAATTTGCGGCTTTCGTTTTGTTTGATTCGAGCTTTATCGCGATTTCTAGTTGGTAGTTTCATAATTTGACTTAGGATAGGTAGTATACGGAACGGAACCCCCAGAAATACCGAAAGCTAACATCGAAGATATGAAAGGTCTCCTTATCAAAGCAAACAAATCATAGGTCATCAAAAGAATCGAGGCGCTGTTCCGGCTTCGAAAGACTTCGTTCGTAACTTGCCTATAGCGCCTACAGCGACCGCCGCGGCCTTGACCGGCCGCTGTAATGTGGCGCCCGAATTGACCCCCGCCCCGCCCGGCCGAATGATTCTAAACCGTGTGGCCTACGGCTCTAAGTGTTACCTGTGGGTGCAGGTACCAAAGATTTTGACTAAGATTGCTGCGATGAATATAATAAATTGTTGTGAAGTAATGAGGGTATAGGTAGGTAGATGCCTTTGTTTCTCCGTCCTTGGCCTGACCTCGTGTAATGGCCGCGACGTGTGAGGACTAGGTTAGAGCGCGACGTGTCGGGTATAAAAACCGAGCGAAGCTAATTGAGTAGTGTTATTTCAAATAGGGTTTTCGGACTCGGAGAACACGCCGGCAATGAAATTCCAATAAAATATAGACAAGTTTAACTTTATAAAATGACATTGAAATTACCTTAGACCATTACCAACTTACTGAGTTATTTTGGTTTAATTATCCTGTGACTTATCTTTAATCCTTTTTAGAGTTCCGTAGTCAACTATTAGGAACCCTGCTTATAGTTTCGCCATGTCCGTCCGTCCGTCCGCGTCCGCGGCTTAGCTCCGTGATCATTAGTACTAGAAAGCTGTGTAGTTAATAAAAACTAAAAAAAAATTGTTTTCAGTTACGGCCCGCAGGAAATGCTGATGCAATGCAGCATTCGTTGGTGGAATATTTTCCAACTAGCGGTTTTTTTTTCGTAAACAATTGCTTCTGCAATCGTTTAGGTACAGCAGAAACTGAGCTGGATCTAAAATGTTAAATATGCACTACTACCCTTTAAGTGACTCATTGTTTTATGAAGTAAATACATGTCTACAATAAACTTTTCCACGATCGCCATTGCATCTTCAATTCTGCCGTCGTATGCCGCTCTTAGATCACTTAAGGTCAAAAAAGCCCCCGGACCCGATCAAATAACTGTAGAAGTGTTTAAGTCATTGTGTGACAATGGCATAGACGCATTACACATGATATGCAATAACATCTGGCGTACTGGAGAGTGGCCCAAAGATTGGACGCATTCTGTCGTTCTGCCTCTTTATAAAAAGGGATCGACGGTCAAATGTGATAACTACCACACACTCGCGCTACTCTCACATGCTAGCAAGATACTGCTCCACATAGTCAACCGTCGCATCTGGCATTTCCTGGATTGGCAAATTCCACAGGAACAGGCAGGTTTTGTTACAGATATAGAGGCACTCGTGAGCAAATCCTTAATGTTAGACAGCTGATTGAGAAGGCTTACAAATTTTACACGCCTATTATAATGTGCTTCATACATTACAACAAGGCCTTTGACTGTGTTGACTGGACATGCTTGTGGAACGTCCTGACAGAACTTGGCGTGTCCGCCCTCTTGACAGCGCTTGTGCAGAGTTTATACTATGGCAGTCAGGAAATTGTTCGAGTTAAGGATACGCTATCTACGCCTTTCATTTATCAAAAAGGGGTGAGGCAGGGCTACATTCTATCCCCTATTCTCTTTAATGCCTACGGAGAATGCATCATGCGGCAAACATGTGACCGATGGGAGGGAGGCGTCAGCAGGAGGAGTGAAGCTCACTAATCTGCGGTATGCCGACAACACCACCATTATAGCGGCAATCGCAGCTGAAATGATAAACTTCTTGGCAAGAATGGAGCGGATTAGCAACAGGCTTGGTCTCTTCATAAACAGGTCGAAGAACAAAATAATGGTGGTGAGCCGAAGTCAGAAACTGAAACTCATTTGGAGATTAAATGTTGACACGGTCCAGACTTTCAACTACCTGGGTTCCCTTTTAGCTGACAACGGCTCTTGCCAAATAGAGATTCGGCGACGTATCGGGATATCCAAAGATGCCATAACTCAGTTGCACAAGATATGGAGAGATCGGAGAATCACGCTGCGAACGAAGACAAGGCTTGTGCGCACACTGATATTCTCCATCTATCTATGTATATGGACGATGAAATGTGGATCCTCAGAGCAGCGGACCGTTAGCGTGTTGACGCTTTTGAGATGTGGTGCTGGAAGAAGATGCTTCGCATCCCCTGGACTGCGCACAAGACCAATGCTTCCATTCTTAAGAAACTAAAATTGACCACCAGATTATCGACTATCGTCTAACAAAGAGTGCTGGATTTCTTTGGGCACATTTCCAGAAGAGAAAATGATAATCTGGAAAACTATTGGTCACCGAAAAGACCAGGAAAAGAGGCCTCGGGGCCGCAGCCGATGCGTTGGTCCGACCAAATCCGCACTGCACTTGACTCTAACTTTCACGTCGGCGACGCGGTCACGGCGGCCAAGGACCGGCAGAATTGAAGATGCAAGGGAGATTGTGGAAAAATTTATTGTTGACATAAAATTATGAATAATTTAGGGTAGTTGTGCATATTTAACATTTTAGTTTTAGATACAGCTCAGTTTCAGCGGCTGTAAACGATTGCCGAAAAAAGACCGCCAATTGAAAAATATTCCACCAACGAATGCTACATTGTACCAGCATTTCCTGCGGGCACTTTTTCAAGCAGTTCATGTATGGGGTCAAATATAAACGATCCAAAATATTCCTAGTTCATCTGGTTGGGGATGTACATGGGATGTGTAAGTTCATGAGATGGAAACCTACATGGACTAGCTTGCCAGCAGGTGTCGAGCCCAAAGCCTGCATGGAAATGATCAGGTACAGCAAAAAGAAATGCGCTGCTAGATGCAGGTGTATCCAACAAAAATTAAAGTGCACCGAGTTGTGTGCATGTGACGGAGCATGTTACACATAAATATATGCATGAATTTAAGTATTTATATACAGATTAACAATAATATATAATCGGATCTGTGACTTGTTAGTTTTATTTTGAACCAGTCAATTGAAGTCACCAAACGGTTATATTATTCGCAATTTAAAATATAATACACATGCTAACAAACGTAAATACAGCTATAAACTACTTAATATATAATTAAGCTACTTACGTTACATATTCCAACATTTATAAAATTTGTTGTTGGGTCCTTATTTTTATAAAGTAAAATTTTGAGGAGTCTGATGTTCAAAATAATTTTTTTTAGTACTTGCTATTTATAATAGTTCTAATAAATTATATGTTTTTTAAATCTAGATAAATGTGGCTTTATAATAATATTTTTTTCATGCTCATATCGTTGCTCATTTTCACGTAATCGGTGCAAAAATATTTTTTTTTAACTAAGAATTTCTGACTTTTGCCTTTATTTCTATATTTTTTCTATAAAAACATGTTATTAAAATCCCAAAAAATTATTGGCCATCCTCAATTTATCCGAAAATGATACCAAACATGCCATAGTCCCTATAAATACGATGATAGGAGGACCGAAAGAACGCGCGGCGGAAAGTAACTCCCCCCCCCCCCGGGTTTTCGGGCGGGCGTCCGCGCTCGTCTCCCGGGTTTTCAACTCTAGTCCACCTAAGTAACAAGTGTGCCAAGGCTCATGCTTTAATGACAAAAATATTGGTGTTGTCCTATAAAGTCCTAACTAAAATGTTCCATGTGTAATAAGGACAAGTCAACATGTTAAAAATAATTATTGTGTTATTTTAATGTTTCTTGTGGCACAGTCAGCAATCAGCATCAAAAGTAGCTGTCAATTGTAGTATTTGTAGTGTGCTACTCGACATGATTCGGTTGTAAAACTGACACCTACTCTTGATGCTGACCATACTATTCAACATTGCCAGGAGATTGATTGTTACTATTGCAACATTTTTATTATACCAATAATTTTTATGGTTCTTATTTTATTTAGCTGTAAAATGATATCAAAACAAAATCTTTTACAATGTTTAATACTACAAAATCTTACAAAGTATCATCTCACATAACTAGGTCATGGGAAGTAGTAGTAATTCAACTTTACTTAAAGCACTTTGTCAGTTGTAAGCTTCTACAATGGATCATATTAGAGCTTACATCATCACTTTGAATATCATGATATAGACAACTATTAGATTAAAGGGATGATGTCAAAAATATCAGCAATAAATATTAACATTATTTCACCTGAAAGTTTAAATATAGCCTTGATGCTAAGATTCACTGCTTATGTCTTTCATTTCTACATCGGAAATTGACTCAGTATCCTCAGGTTCATCTAAGAGTGCTTGCAATTGATGAATTGAAGTAACCAAGACATGAAATTGTTTCTTCCTTAGTGCCAAACGGCTTTCCAGCTGCTGTTTGGTTGTTTCCAAGGCAGCCAGGTCAGTCTTCAATGTCCCAAGTCGCTCTAATGTCTCCTTTCTGTCCGGCTGCTCGCTAATGACCTTGGCCAGCACGTCATATTCTATTCTGTTCTTACGAACAGTTTTTGCCTGGAGTAAGTCCGCCTTGCTCTTCTCAATATTCCCCTTAGCAACTTCTATGCCGCTCTCGAGTATCTTGGACAAGGCCTCGTAGCTGGCGAGCTCGGCGTTCATCATCTCCGACCCCAGCTGCGACTTCGTCACCGCGAACTCGCACTGCGCCAGTTGCGCCAGCATCCGGTCATGAGTCGCTTTGCTGAAATAGATCATACATATTTTATGTACTATTTGTAATACTCTCACAATGCAATGCAGGACATAAAACAAATATTACGAAAAATAATTATTTAAAAACTAACCTGTCCTCCGGCTTGTCGTCGGTGCTATTACACCATTTTATAAGCGTTTTTAACAATACATTCAATCTTCTATCGTCTCCGGTGCCATCTCCATCAATCAAAAGACGTCGACGGATTACATCTTCTGCAAATAGAAAAGTAACAACAAAATAAGCAACACGTAAAACATAGATTCATAAACATTTCTACATTCGATGTTCTTACCGTCTCCCATGTTTTATCTTTATGTTTATTAATGAAACGAAATTAACATTAATTATGACTATCTGTTTGTGTTAAAAAAATATATGTTATTGATATTAAGCTCTGAATTTGAAATTAACAAACACAAACACATAACATAACCTAAACTCGAACTTGACAACAAGCACAAAAATTTACCACAGACTATATTATATGTTACTATAATATTAAAGCCTGACCAGAAATATATGAGGATTGTCAAGAGGGCGTTAATTGGAGCGGAGCGAGCGAAGCGAGCGAAGCTCCCATGGATCGACTCGAATGGACTTTGTAACAATGCGCAGATCTCAGCGAGTTCTCAACCGATTTTAGAAATTTTTGTTTTAAAATGCAAAAATTAAATTTCGCTAGGTCGTGACGAAGAGAAAATTTCGAAAAAAAAAAAATATACCGCTCCAATTTATGGTGCAAGCTTAGCCGGTGGCTGACTCTGCATCGACCTAGTTATAAGATTTATATGGCAACAATTTTGCAACCAATCGCAGCCGCACTTTAATGACATTAGTTTAAATACCTGTCAGTTGCTATGGTAACCTCGTAATATCATATAATGGAATGCACTCTTTTGCCGACTGTTTTTCGTGTAGTATACCCGTGTACACTTTATTTATAATATTACGTTTACGACTGTTGACCGTTTTCGGCATTAACTTTCGATGTTTTTAAATATTTGTCTTTTAAAGAAACCAGCATGAATGACATTGACATTGTTGACAATCATCATAAAATCATTGCCAGTGTAAGAAATTCGTTCCAGTGAAATTCCGCAATATGCTTGCAATATGGCGCATCCTCATATAGTCAGGCTTTACTATCCAAGGTTTCTATGGTTGTTTGACTGTGCGCTTGACTAGTTTGACCCAAGTTTGACCTTATAGTATAGTCGATCGATTTCGCATAAGAAAAAAAAAAATGCACATGATGTCACCCTAGCTAAACTACTCGCGATTTTGACCGACATTGGGTGAATATGATAGTTTGGCAGGCACAGGTACTTCGCTGCAGAAACTCATACTTCGGCCAACTTCGCCTCGGTCAAGTCAAGTCAACTTCGCAATAGTGTGGAGCTGGGGTATCGTTCAGGATTTCTTTTTAAGTTTCGTATGACCGATGAGATGAGAAACCTCTTGTAATATTTCAGAACGAATCATTGAAGATTGAAATGAGATGTCAGATTATGTTTTGCTTCCCAGCCCATCGATGTTAGAATGATGGGAATAATTCGTTATTCCTTCAATTTCCCCGGGGATTTTATCCTTTCCGCCGTATTTTTCACCTGAAATTTTATTTACCACTGAAACAAGCAATGGAAAGTCTAACTTTCAGTGAGAAAATTGAAGCATATTTTTCCGAGTTGGGGCGATGGTTTGTACTTGGCCATTTATTTTATGGGCATGAATGAAAGATGTAAAACTATAACTTGTGTTTCCTTTCTTTCAGGAAAGTGTGGCGAAGCATACTGTTAGGTCAGGTGTTGTCCCTACTGCTGAGTGGAAAATGTATCCTCACGACCCTGCTGCAGAGCGCGACCTGGCAGTTTCCCACGACCGCGCAACTCGTCATTCCTTATTTAGCGCTTTTCATTTTATTTATCCCCACATTGCTCTGTAATGGGGTCACAAAACTAAACAAGTAAGTACGAAATCATGCTATTTATTTATTTATTACATGTCACTTACAGTTAATACCAAGCATGACACATATTGTTTATATTAAAATTAAATTATATTCCATATTATACAATCGTAGGTTTACAGGATTAAGATATATTTATGTATTAGTTGTCTATAGAGCTCGTGACGTAGTCTCGAGGTGTCGCCCGGCTGTGGCTAGGAATCTCGATTCGGAAGTCGAGAAGAGGTCTAGTGTTTCGTCGTGGTCCAGTATATCGTTAATTAGCCGCACTGCGCAGTGGAGTGGTGAGTGAGAGAGTGCCCTAGTGCGGGTGCGTGGTAAGGTAAGCAGAGACCGTTTCCGAGGACGCTGACTGTGCAAAGGCTTAGGAGGAACCTTTAGGGAGATCTGTGATAATAGGTAGCAGTTGTAGATGTTACCTCGCAGTAGCCGAAGGAAGTAACGTACTAACGTAAGATTTCGTCGAGCCTCCAGAGTTTGGTATCCCACCATGCCTAGTACATATAGTGATGGGTAAAGAGATACCTATTACTTTGCTTATCTTGTAACTAAGAATTCGTTTTGAATAGATTTGTACAGAATAAAAATGGTGAATGTTGAAAATAATTGTTAACAAACCTTTTTTATTAATTGAAGACATAATTATTACCGTGTCATCCTGTAAATAACTGATGATATTCTCATTGCGGCTCCCCACTACTCGCGAAGTTGGAGGTCGAGGTCTCGAGGTTGAGTGAGGTGAAGATGGCTGAAGTATGGGTTTCCGCAGCAAAGTGCCTCCTACACTATCATATTCACCCAAACTAGGCCACCTTCGTAAGTAGTGTGGAGGTGGTTTTTCTTTAGATATTTTCAAAGGGACACTGTTTCAAACAGTACAATTTATAATCTTTTTTGCTTAATTAAATTTTTTGATGGATGTGGAGGTAAAAGTGCATTTCCCTTATTATACATAGGTTTACAGATTTTTGCCATATGAGTATGGCAGGATAACATTAATTTTATTTTTAGCTGTAAGTACATTATAGACCTACTCTAATATGTAATATGCATACCAAATGGTTTCTACGAACCAGATAAAAAGGCGAGCTCAGTGATGCAATCATTTTCGATAATAATATTTTTTTGTAAATACCTCCAACTGTCGTAAATGATAGTTTTAAGGAGTGACCCCAGAAGACTCGATCATGCTATCAAGCATCATCATCATCATCTCCCTGCCCTTATCCCACTTATGTAGGGTCGGCACAACATGTTTTCTTCTTCCATTCATCTCTATTATTCGTTATTTCAGCGCTTACTCCTTTCTTTCTCATGTCCTCTCTCACACAATCCATCCATCGCTTTCTTGGCCTACCTATCGCTCTTCGTCCTTCGACATTCATCCCTAACATACTTTTACCAATATGACGTTCATCCCTCCTCATTACATGCCCGTACCACGCTAACCTACTGCTCCTCATTTTGTCCGTCACAGGTGCTACTTTCAAACTTCCTCTTATGTACTCATTTCTAATCCGATCTTTCCTCGTCACTCCACACATCCATCTCAACATTCTCATCTCGGCTGCGTGCATTCTTCTTTCATCCGTCACTTTCGTTGCCCAACACTCTGATCCATACATTACGACAGGTCTTATGATCATTTTATAGATTTTCCCCTTAAGTTTAAGGGGCATTCGTGGATTACAAGCTGTTCCAGAGACCTGTCGCCATTTCATCCATCCCGCATTTATTCTATTTTTCACGTCACGGTCTATATTACCGTCATTTTGGATTAATGACCCGAGGTACCGGAAGTCGGAGCAGACTGGTAGGGATACACCATCCAAGGCAATATGGGAAAAACTGGATAAGCCGCTGAAATCGCAGAACAAGTGCTCAGTTTTGGTTCTACTGATTTTTAATCCTACGTTCTCCAGTCTTTCTTGCCATTTTCCCAGTCTGCTCTGGACCTCAAGAGCATTATCCCCGACAAGAACAACGTCGTCGGCAAACAGCATGCACCAGGGTGCTTCCTCCTGTATGTCTGATGTTAGAGCATCCATAACTAGGAGGAACAAATACGGGCTTAAAGCCCCGACCCCTGGTGCAAACCTACAGCCACGTTGAAATTGCCAGTTACTCCAGCTTCGGACCGGACGTGAGTACTAGCTCTATCATACATCGCCTGAACAATTCGAACATACTTCTCTGGCACCCCTTTCCCTTTCATAGCCCACCACAGAACCTTACGGGGGACCCTATCGTATGCTTTTTCCAGATCTATGAACACCATATGCAAGTCCTTTTGTGCAAGTCGGTATTTTTCGCAAAGTTGGCGGAGTGCAAATATGGCGTCCATAGTCCCCCGGCCCGGCATAAACCCAAATTGGTTCTGTGTTACCTCACTTTCTTCTCTCATTCGTTTCGCTATCACTTTCTCCCATATCTTCATACTATGTGACATGAGCTTTATTCCCCGATAGTTGTTGCAATCCTGTACGTCACCTTTTTTCTTGAAGATGGGCACCAGTGAACTGTTGCACCATTCGTCAGGGATTACCTCTTCTTGCAACAACTTATTAAAGAACAAAGTCAGCCACTTCCATCCATCCGCTCTTAAAAACTTCCATACTTCCGCTGGTATACCATCTGGCCCAACTGCTTTTCCATTTTTCATACTCTGCACTGCCATCTTCACTTCCTCTATACTTACCTCTTTCACCAGGCCTATATTACTTTGTACGTTTTCTACTACTCCGCTCCATTTATTCTCTTCGTTCATTAATTTATTAAAGTAACTCTTCCAGCGTCCTTTTATTCCCTCATCATCCGTCAAAATCTTTCCCGCTTCGTCTTTTACACATTTCATATGATTTACATCTCTTGCATTCATCTCTCTCTCTTTTGTTATTCTAAAAAGATCTTTTTGGCCTCGTGGGCTCTCCAGAAATTCGTACAACTTATCTTGCACCTTGGCCCTTGCCATTGCGACTGCTTTCTTAGCTTTCTTTTTACTGTTTCGATATTCTGATCTTTTTATTTCCTTTTCTCTGTCATTTCCGTCTTCCACCCTTTTCCATTCTTTGAAAGCATTCTTCTTTTCTTTTAAAATCACCTGTACTTCCTCATTCCACCACCATGTATCTTTATCTATCTTCCTTTTCCCTTTCGTTTCCCCAAAGACATCCTTCGCTACACTTCGTATCCACGTTGCCATCTCATTCCAGCACTCATTTGCCCCCATCTCCGCCATATCTCCCATTTCTATCATCTTACTAACCACTCTTTCCCTGAACTCTGCAGCTGATTCCCTATCATCCAGTCTGTACCATTTCGTTTTAGCTGGGGGATTCGGGCTCTTCTTCATACGCTGAACTTTAATAGCTAAATCCAGAAGCAGTAGCCTATGCTGGGGAGCAAGGCTCTCACTGGGTATCACCTTGCAGTCCTTAGCCGATTTTAGCCTGTTTCTTCTTAAAAGAATGTAGTCAATTTGAGTAGAGTCCACTACGGTATGTGACAAGATGTTGTTCCCGTTTTTGATAGAAAGTGCTATCAAGCAACAGCAAGAAATTGATTGACTTTTGAATAAGGCATTAAACTTTATTTTAGAAAATGGTGGATAGTGATAATAGCGTGCGCGCTGGACGTGGAGGCGAGCTGGCTGCTGGTGGCGTCGCAGCGGTTCACGTCGGTGCTGAGCTGACAGCTGCTGGCGTGCAGCGGCGTGGGCGCGGCGCTCGTGGGCGGCGCGTGGCGCGGGCAGCGGCTCGGCGTGCTGCACGTGGCCGGCGCCACGCTCGGGCTCATGGCCGTCGTGTGCGTGGTGTGGGCCGACGTCGAGGGCGCGCCCACTGACGGTATGTAGCACCTCATCTCTGACAGCTGCTGGCCTGCAGCGGCGCGTGGCGCGGGCAGCGGCTCGGCGTGCTGCACGTGGCCGGCGCCACGCTCGGGCTCATGGCCGTCGTGTGCGTGGTGTGGGCCGACGTCGAGGGCGCGCCCACTGACGGTATGTAGCACCTCATCTCTGACAGCTGCTGGCCTGCAGCGGCGCGTGGCGCGGGCAGCGGCTCGGCGTGCTGCACGTGGCCGGCGCCACGCTCGGGCTCATGGCCGTCGTGTGCGTGGTGTGGGCCGACGTCGAGGGCGCGCCCACTGACGGTATGTAGCACCTCATCTCTGACAGCTGCTGGCCTGCAGCGGCGCGTGGCGCGGGCAGCGGCTCGGCGTGCTGCACGTGGCCGGCGCCACGCTCGGGCTCATGGCCGTCGTGTGCGTGGTGTGGGCCGACGTCGAGGGCGCGCCCACTGACGGTATGTAGCACCTCATCTCTGACAGCTGCTGGCCTGCAGCGGCGCGTGGCGCGGGCAGCGGCTCGGCGTGCTGCACGTGGCCGGCGCCACGCTCGGGCTCATGGCCGTCGTGTGCGTGGTGTGGGCCGACGTCGAGGGCGCGCCCACTGACGGTATGTAGCACCTCATCTCTGACAGCTGCTGGCCTGCAGCGGCGCGTGGCGCGGGCAGCGGCTCGGCGTGCTGCACGTGGCCGGCGCCACGCTCGGGCTCATGGCCGTCGTGTGCGTGGTGTGGGCCGACGTCGAGGGCGCGCCCACTGACGGTATGTAGCACCTCATCTCTGACAGCTGCTGGCCTGCAGCGGCGCGTGGCGCGGGCAGCGGCTCGGCGTGCTGCACGTGGCCGGCGCCACGCTCGGGCTCATGGCCGTCGTGTGCGTGGTGTGGGCCGACGTCGAGGGCGCGCCCACTGACGGTATGTAGCACCTCATCTCTGACAGCTGCTGGCCTGCAGCGGCGCGTGGCGCGGGCAGCGGCTCGGCGTGCTGCACGTGGCCGGCGCCACGCTCGGGCTCATGGCCGTCGTGTGCGTGGTGTGGGCCGACGTCGAGGGCGCGCCCACTGACGGTATGTAGCACCTCATCTCTGACAGCTGCTGGCCTGCAGCGGCGCGTGGCGCGGGCAGCGGCTCGGCGTGCTGCACGTGGCCGGCGCCACGCTCGGGCTCATGGCCGTCGTGTGCGTGGTGTGGGCCGACGTCGAGGGCGCGCCCACTGACGGTATGTAGCACCTCATCTCTGACAGCTGCTGGCCTGCAGCGGCGCGTGGCGCGGGCAGCGGCTCGGCGTGCTGCACGTGGCCGGCGCCACGCTCGGGCTCATGGCCGTCGTGTGCGTGGTGTGGGCCGACGTCGAGGGCGCGCCCACTGACGGTATGTAGCACCTCATCTCTGACAGCTGCTGGCCTGCAGCGGCGCGTGGCGCGGGCAGCGGCTCGGCGTGCTGCACGTGGCCGGCGCCACGCTCGGGCTCATGGCCGTCGTGTGCGTGGTGTGGGCCGACGTCGAGGGCGCGCCCACTGACGGTATGTAGCACCTCATCTCTGACAGCTGCTGGCCTGCAGCGGCGCGTGGCGCGGGCAGCGGCTCGGCGTGCTGCACGTGGCCGGCGCCACGCTCGGGCTCATGGCCGTCGTGTGCGTGGTGTGGGCCGACGTCGAGGGCGCGCCCACTGACGGTATGTAGCACCTCATCTCTGACAGCTGCTGGCCTGCAGCGGCGCGTGGCGCGGGCAGCGGCTCGGCGTGCTGCACGTGGCCGGCGCCACGCTCGGGCTCATGGCCGTCGTGTGCGTGGTGTGGGCCGACGTCGAGGGCGCGCCCACTGACGGTATGTAGCACCTCATCTCTGACAGCTGCTGGCCTGCAGCGGCGCGTGGCGCGGGCAGCGGCTCGGCGTGCTGCACGTGGCCGGCGCCACGCTCGGGCTCATGGCCGTCGTGTGCGTGGTGTGGGCCGACGTCGAGGGCGCGCCCACTGACGGTATGTAGCACCTCATCTCTGACAGCTGCTGGCCTGCAGCGGCGCGTGGCGCGGGCAGCGGCTCGGCGTGCTGCACGTGGCCGGCGCCACGCTCGGGCTCATGGCCGTCGTGTGCGTGGTGTGGGCCGACGTCGAGGGCGCGCCCACTGACGGTATGTAGCACCTCATCTCTGACAGCTGCTGGCCTGCAGCGGCGCGTGGCGCGGGCAGCGGCTCGGCGTGCTGCACGTGGCCGGCGCCACGCTCGGGCTCATGGCCGTCGTGTGCGTGGTGTGGGCCGACGTCGAGGGCGCGCCCACTGACGGTATGTAGCACCTCATCTCTGACAGCTGCTGGCCTGCAGCGGCGCGTGGCGCGGGCAGCGGCTCGGCGTGCTGCACGTGGCCGGCGCCACGCTCGGGCTCATGGCCGTCGTGTGCGTGGTGTGGGCCGACGTCGAGGGCGCGCCCACTGACGGTATGTAGCACCTCATCTCTGACAGCTGCTGGCCTGCAGCGGCGCGTGGCGCGGGCAGCGGCTCGGCGTGCTGCACGTGGCCGGCGCCACGCTCGGGCTCATGGCCGTCGTGTGCGTGGTGTGGGCCGACGTCGAGGGCGCGCCCACTGACGGTATGTAGCACCTCATCTCTGACAGCTGCTGGCCTGCAGCGGCGCGTGGCGCGGGCAGCGGCTCGGCGTGCTGCACGTGGCCGGCGCCACGCTCGGGCTCATGGCCGTCGTGTGCGTGGTGTGGGCCGACGTCGAGGGCGCGCCCACTGACGGTATGTAGCACCTCATCTCTGACAGCTGCTGGCCTGCAGCGGCGCGTGGCGCGGGCAGCGGCTCGGCGTGCTGCACGTGGCCGGCGCCACGCTCGGGCTCATGGCCGTCGTGTGCGTGGTGTGGGCCGACGTCGAGGGCGCGCCCACTGACGGTATGTAGCACCTCATCTCTGACAGCTGCTGGCCTGCAGCGGCGCGTGGCGCGGGCAGCGGCTCGGCGTGCTGCACGTGGCCGGCGCCACGCTCGGGCTCATGGCCGTCGTGTGCGTGGTGTGGGCCGACGTCGAGGGCGCGCCCACTGACGGTATGTAGCACCTCATCTCTGACAGCTGCTGGCCTGCAGCGGCGCGTGGCGCGGGCAGCGGCTCGGCGTGCTGCACGTGGCCGGCGCCACGCTCGGGCTCATGGCCGTCGTGTGCGTGGTGTGGGCCGACGTCGAGGGCGCGCCCACTGACGGTATGTAGCACCTCATCTCTGACAGCTGCTGGCCTGCAGCGGCGCGTGGCGCGGGCAGCGGCTCGGCGTGCTGCACGTGGCCGGCGCCACGCTCGGGCTCATGGCCGTCGTGTGCGTGGTGTGGGCCGACGTCGAGGGCGCGCCCACTGACGGTATGTAGCACCTCATCTCTGACAGCTGCTGGCCTGCAGCGGCGCGTGGCGCGGGCAGCGGCTCGGCGTGCTGCACGTGGCCGGCGCCACGCTCGGGCTCATGGCCGTCGTGTGCGTGGTGTGGGCCGACGTCGAGGGCGCGCCCACTGACGGTATGTAGCACCTCATCTCTGACAGCTGCTGGCCTGCAGCGACGTGGGCGCTGTCAAAGATGTACATTTTAGAGTAAGATTAGACTTAAAAACAAATGGATCTACTTATACATATCTTTTCCACCCAAAAGTACTAGCTTTTCGAAAACCGTATTTGTAATTAGTGAGTTAGTGCACAACTCCAGTAAAAATTGTCCAGGTAATTAGTACAAGTGCGAACAAAGACATGGTAATTTAATATTTTAAAATAGAGACTGTCCCAAATGACACGTGGCTGTGTCATTGGAGCTAGGCCTGCCTAAAAGGCACTAAACCAATCTAATATGATCTCAGTAAAAGTTGCATGGTTCTCGAAATATTGCCAAATTAATTTTTGTTTTTGCATTGCTGGCAATATTTTTTTACAGCTGTATGATTTAGATATCTCGACATGACAATCTACCGTCCGTACGGGTGCCTACTGCCAGGAACATTTGCAGTGCACCACTTACAGCAAGTTTCTTTTGTTAAAGTTGTGACTATATTTCGAAAAATGTACTGCTTTGTTATCGTAGGCAAAAACCAGTTGGTAGGCGACATGCTGTGCCTGGCGGGCTCGCTGCTGTTCGCCGCGGCGACGGTGCTGCAGGAGATGGCGCTGCGGGCGCTCGCCTGCCCGCAGTACCTGGCCGTGCTGGGGCTGGTGGGCGGCGCGCTGTCCTGCGCGCAGACCTTCTTCCTGGAGCTGGGCGAGCTCGTCACCTTCAACTGGTACGAGCTGGACACGCTGCTGCAGCTCGGCAGCTACTGCTCGCTGCAGACCGTGTTCCAGATCCTGCAGAGCTTCATGCTGCGCGACGCCGGCTCCATCCTCCTGCACCTCTCCTTCTTGTCCGCCGACTACTACACGCTCATCGCCGGGATGTACATTTTTCAATTTAAGGTGAGTCGGCATTTTTAAAACGATATTCTATTATTAGCTTAGCACTCGACCAGTCGATAGTATTACGCTTAATGAGAGCGTCATCGTCAGTCGCATATTTTTGTTTATATAGCAATTTAATCTTAATGCATTCGCTTAAGATGCACAATGAAATCAATCGCGTGAAGCGAGACCGTGTGACGCCAGGAGATATAATAAGTGTGTTCCGTCGTTAGTTCCACGCGCTGTACTTCCTGTCGTACCTGCTGGCGACGCTGGGCGTGTTCCTGTTCTCTGCGCGGCGCACGTGGCCCGCGCCCGCGCCCGCGCCCGCCCCGCCCCCGCCCCCGCCCCCCGACAACGTGTCCATGTGAGTACCCCGCACCCACACCGCGTCCCACAGTCTGTGTTAGCTCCCGGCCCGGTAGTGACTAGAGTCGTGTCGCAGGGAGTACGCGGTGCCGGCGCTGGACTGCATCCCGATCTCGGGGCTGGAGCCGCCGATGTCGCGCGACACCACCTTCACGTCGTTCCTGGGCGCGCCGCACGACAAGCCGCCGCGCGACAAGTGCTAGCCGCGGCCGGCGCCGGCGGCAGCGAGCGGCACACACCGGTAGGATTCCCGAATTGTGAGCGGGGTCCGCCGACGGAATGTCGGCATTCGGATTAAGTCTCGTCGGTAAAGTGTCATATTCTGGGGGGGATCCGCCGGCGGGACGAGGGCGTCCTGTCCGCTGATAGACTAGCGTGGGACCCGCGGGTAAAATAGCGCGTTCCGAGTAGAATTCACCGGTAGACAGCGAATAGGACAAATTCGTAATGGATTCCGTACGTGGAAATGTTTAAACGAAATAATATCTACAAATTGACAAGTCCCGGGCCCCCGCTGCGCAATTTGTCGGACGACGTACTTACATGTAGTCTGACATTAAAATTAAAATGAAAAAGTGGCCATACTGTAGTGTCGCCCCCGTTTAGAAAGAGACGAGACCACGGTATTGCCACTTTTTAATCTCTATACACACTTTTTTGTCGGACTGTAAAACTGTTTTCCCCTTTCGAAACTGAAGTACGACGAACCACTAAAATAAAAAAAAAATACTGCACTAAAATAAATAGTTTTTGCGAAGTATTTTTATGGAATTGAATATAATTATGTGAAAGTTTGTTAGATGTTTGCAATAACTGTGCGATGCTCTACAAGGTACCTTTTTGAAAATTATTACGCATAAACATTCACTTAATTTAATAAGAATGATATAAGTATTTATTTGCTAGGCTACTATTGAATAAACGATATTCCAGATTTATTATTACAATTAACACATGATATGATGCACCAAACGTGGAACGATATTAGAATATAATTATAAAAGTGTGAACCAAATTAGAGCACATCAAAAATCGAAGTTTCAATATATAGATAGAGTTGACGGAAAGAGGACAATGTGAAATGATATATTTACACCCTCGACATCGAGTAGTCGCTGTCAGAAACAGCATCAGCACTTGTCCACTCCACTCATATTCCACGCATCTCACCTGACCACTTATTTGATAAGCAAATATCAGCATAGCGAAATTAGTTAAAACTCGCTAAACTTCATTTATAAGGCAAAGTTACGAAACTACTTTGTTATGAAATGTATAATAGAATGTTCGTCCAAACTAAAGGGACGCTGTAGCGAGAGACATGCCTGCCGGAACTGCAAAAGTGATTCTTTGTTATACGGCAAAACATTACTGAGACAAACGCGTGCTCGAACGTTCTCTTCTTACGTTCCAGTGCCTTACGTCATATTCATATATGTGTACCGTTACAACGCCCCTTTGACAAAACATATAGAAATGCTCGTTAAACCGGCAAAGACGGTGACTCCCGCCGACGCAGAGCCGAGCGCATTCATTCGTCCCTCGCGGCCGCGCAGTGGTATGCTTGGCGTTGACCACTTTGCTGTATACATCTATTGTTTTAGTTTAACATTAAAGTATTTATTACTACACTTTGATAGTTACCTTTTCCCTACTACTGTATAGTTCCTTAACGTCTGCTCAAATTTCGCCTCAATGTAGATTCCACAAGAATAACAATAACGCTCGTTCTGGTTTGTTGCGCTGTATCAAGTGTTGTGTGGTGTCCGTTGGCTCGAGCTGGCGCAGACGCGGCTGTTGACGCGTGTCGACACGTCGTCACGTCGTCACGTCGTCAGCGGCGGACGTGCGACAGGCGCGAAGCGAGCCATGAATAACCTATGCCCAGAAGAAGGGTATTTCGACCGGATAAATTAACCCGTGAATGCATAGTGTAAGATGCAGCTTAAATAACAAAGAGTTCAAGATTTATTTAAAAGTAGAAAAGGATGTTATTGAAAATTATTTCATAAGGAAATTTAATCCATTTTAATATTTCTTCGTCACACAGTACCATTTGTACTTATATTTTAAAAAGAGTTTACTTCAGTTGGGTCGATTGCAAAAAAAAATGTACATAGTTACCTAAGGGCTTTAATTAAAACAAAACTTAATTGATTCCTTTGTGTGACGAAAGTTACCCATACATTTTGTGTGACTAACTTTCGTCACACAAAGGAAGCGATCGTGATGTTTTGTTAACTATGTAAAATTTTTTTGCAATCGACCCTGTTGTTTATTAACGAGAAGGCGGAAATTTGAAAAACTTACCGTCTTTTTTATGGACTCGTAAACTGTGTTTTTTTGACGAGAGTTTTGACAGTCTTTTTGTTCAGTAGGTATATTTTTTTTACTAAAATGTGTTTTTACATAGGTATATTATTATATTAGTAAATTTTATGCTGTTTTTATTCTTGTGGACCAGTATTAGCCATAATATCACTGCCCTCGTCTTACGAAAGTCTATTAATCGTTGTAACCCATTCCATTAGTAGCAACACGTAGCGTAACTAGTCGCCAGTCACGCACGACACTGTAAGACACCAATAAATAACACTATAGTCGAAGCAATAAATGACCATACTTATTAAAGAAATAAATGAGATTATAACACTTATACTCTCGCGGTTTGAACACATAATTAAAACTTATTGAACCGGGTCTATCGCGATATTTTGTTGACCACGGCACGTAAAACCGTGTTGAAACGTCAGGCAATGAAGGTAAATCAAAATATCGCGATAGACCCGGTTCAATAAGTTTTAATTAAATGAGATTATATTATAATGTAACGATACTGCCATAATAATTTCTTGAATTTTTACTCGATTTTTTAATCCAATATTGCGATTTAGAATACATATTTTTAAGGTATTTTAAATTAGATAATAACCGAGAGAAATGTATTGGGATTGAATAAGTATGAAGTTAGAGCGGTAGGGTTTTATAGAGTCATCATTTACTTGATCGATAGGTACCTCTAATCTAAGTCATTTTCAGCTGTGATTTTATTTTTAATGTTTTCAAATGAGATTTTTATGAAACTAGTTGCTTTTATGGAGAACTTTATTGATATTATTTTGCGGGATCTCGGCGAAGCGGGCCGCTGCCGGAGCGCACCCGCCCGTGCGCGTGCTGTGGACGCGGAGCGCGGCGCTCGACCAATGTGTAGCCATGTCGATGGAATCTGTGTACGGCCTCAAATATATATCATTATGTACAGGCATTATATTTTAGTATGAGTATTGAAAGGCGATGCGACGCGACCCGCACCGGGTAGTGGCAGTCGGCGTGTGATTTTGTTTGGTCATAAAATGTAAGTGTGTAGTACTCGTAGTTGCGGTTAGAGACTCGCATCGTACTTTAATACTACAGGGCAGCTTTAGTGAGTTATATGATATGCTACTCACAAGGCTTAGTACTGATAGGTACCCGACCCACATCAAATGTCTTCGACACAGGTATGAACGATCCTGAATAATCTACTTAATCGAAATGTTATTCATGAATAGTTATGTGAAAACTTAAATGTAAAGTCTAAACTTTATGTTGGCATGTCTATTTATAATTTTCCGTTATTGGTCATTGTATTTTATAATGTATTCTGAACAGTACGCGTGCCCACAGCACGCCAGGCCGCGCCGCGCCGGTCGGGCGGAGTATCCTTGTTACGTATGACGCTCAATTACTAATCGTAAGTTTTAAATGTGCATTTAATGAACATTTTTATAGTCCATTAATTAGATCAAATATATCTAAAAATCTAAATACGTTGGGACTACAGATTCAGTGAAAACAATACTAAACAAGTAAGAAAACAGTTTTAATTAGATACTTATTTTTACGTGTGGGTATTCTAACGGGGTTTAAAATGCAATATATTTAATTCATTTCAAATTAAGGTTTCACTGAAACAACGGGTCTATTTAAAAGACTCATGATCTGTGTATTTTAATGGGCGGTGTGTGCGCTTAAATATACGGCATTTGTTGATCAGGTTTCCTTTAGCAGAATATTTTAAGGAGAGCTATCTTGAATTCAAGTGCAGAAAGGAATTATGACGTCATAGTTTTTTATATATTTTGTATGGGATTTCGATATTTTGTGTTCGTAATCCTATCATGTGGGGTATGTAATAAGATGGCTTCATGAACTGATTCTAAATATATTACTGCTAGTCATTTGGAAAAAAATCGGAAATTCATTATGGAAACACCGAATTTGGGCTCTTGCAGTAGGAGAGATGGCTGAATAAATTTTTATGAAATATACGCCAATATTTTTTATGAAACATAAGAGAGGCCAAGAGGGCTCTCCTTCTTAAACTGCTCTTAGGGTGCAGAAGGTTCATCCTGCCAAAAATTCTACTTCTGATCATCAATGTCGTGAACTCGTGAACACCGCCCACTTTTAGTTTGTTTGAAGTATGTTGTTTGGAATATGGTCGTATATAAGTCAGGATATTTATTTTAATATGTTTTATACCTGTTACTATTTTACTAGTTCATTTTACTTACTATACTATTAAAATTAAATTCTGTCATGCAATCAATTTGAACTGGACATACAGTGAAGATGACTACAGGCAATATACCTACAATTAAATAACCATTTGTAAGTGTGCGACTGGGGATTTGTAATTTATTTTTCACTGGATCTGTACATAGTTGGGATTCGATATTTAGCCAGTATGAATAAGAAACGCGTATTCCTTCAGAAATATAAATATAGCGGATGGTTGTGTTGGCTCTGTACTCTGTTGATTTTACGAAGCTTTATGTTAGCCTTACAGCGTTTGTGAAGGCATGCGTGTCTTGAGAAATCTGATTGATTGAAAAAGACCTAATTGATTGATTTGATCTAATATGTATTTTAAAGTTAGATAAATATACAACATTTTCATGAGATTGACCTTTATTTACCCCGAATTGTACTCGCACGTGTGCGATCTGTTACCTCTGCGCGCGCCGAAGGAA
This sequence comes from Apotomis betuletana, assembly GCA_932273695.1. Taxonomy (NCBI): domain Eukaryota; kingdom Metazoa; phylum Arthropoda; class Insecta; order Lepidoptera; family Tortricidae; genus Apotomis; species Apotomis betuletana. The sequence goes on from OW026310.1 coordinate 261,057, forward strand.
ATAACCAGGATGGTCTCGCCACAGCTGGCAGAGTGTCTAGGTGCTCATCATTTCTTACATGGATAAAGCATTTTGATCGTTATACTTTAAACTTATTTTTGGGGTGCGAATCTACTAACCTTTATTACCTGCGAACAATGCCATTATCTCTAGCACGTAACTGTGTTTCGGTGTGAACCCTCTATGTCCTACTTTCGTGTCTGCACGTATTGTCGTTAATTTTACGGGACAACTCTGCGGTTTAATAAAGATGTATGTATGTAAACACTTTATTGTACACATTAATGATAATGACGTGATAATGACATTGTTCGCGAGTAGCAAAGATAAGTGGATTCGGAATCCAGGAGTAATTCATACTATGCCCAAATTACAAGTCATCAAAAACAAATTGTTCGTTAGTTTTTTGTTTTTTTTTTATAACGGCACAACATAGTGGCTCCACTTCGCCTGATGGTAAGCAAAAAGGGGAGCCCAAGTCGCAATGGCAACTGACGAGAAACCAACGGTGCCAAGTCAGTTGACACTGCCATGCTGGCCCGAGAGATGCTTCTTCACGCTTCGTTTGAAGGGTCCCAAGTTATAAGAAGGAGGAAACACATGAGCCGGCAAGGAGTTCCATACTTTAATAGTTCGGCAGATGAAGGAATTGCCAAACTTCTTCTTCTTCTTAGTTACCAAAGAGGTAATTATGAGGACTATTAAACTTGTGATCGAATACGCACATATAATTTTTCGAAAAAGTATTTTCAAAAGGAAGTTGATATAATAGGAAGTAGGTACATATAGTAGTATTTTGAAGATTTAGTTTTTTACAGAGCAGAACGCTGCCTTTCAGAAAAAATAATGTTCGGAGACCCCTATTATTTTTAAAAGACCTATTCAACGTCACCCCACACTAGTGTTGAAACGAAAAAAAAAAAACACCCCCACGTACGGGGTACAGGAAAAATTTTTTTTTTGTTTTTATTTTATCGTTTTGTCGGCGTGATACACACACATACTGATACCAAATTTCAGCTTTCTAGTACTAATGATCACGGAGCTAAGCCGCGGACGGACAGACGGACATGACGAAACTATAAGGGTTCCTAGTTGACTACGGAACCCTAATAAAAAAATATGAAGTCAATTAAGAGTACAAAGTGTAAAGTTACAGTTACAACCAATAACATTGTGCAAAACAGCAGTGCACTCAGTGTAATAGCAAACCGTGGAGGGTGATCGACTGTTGGAGCTGATCTAAACCATTATATACATATAACGGAGATAGTAAGGCTACAAGATAGAAAAGGAGGGAGATTCTACATTATTCATTACTAGCTCTGCCCCGCGGTGTTACCCGCTCATCCCACGGGAACACTAAATTTATTCGGGATGAAAAGTATCCTATGTCCTTTCCCGGGTCTCAAACTATCTCCATACCAAATTTCATCTAAGTCGGTTCAGCGGTCTAAGCGTGAAGAGGTAACAGACAGACAGAAACACTTTCGCATTTATAATACTAGCTGTGCCCCGCGGTGTTACCCGCTCATCCCACGGGAACACTAAATTTATTCGGGATGAAAAGTATCCTATGTCCTTCCCCGGGACTGAAACTATCTATATACCAAATTTCATCTAAATCGGTTCAGCGGTTTAAGCGTGAAGAGGTAACAGACAGACAGACACACTTTCGCATTTATAATATTAGTATGGATTGTAGTATGTACTCCGTCTTAATCTATCTCACACTTTATCTCAAGTCGGTCGTGGTTGTCGGTTGTCGCACTTCACAATCTTCACAAGAGGAATTATAGCCGGTCCTGCGGCGGGAAGAGCTGGGGAATAGCATTTTACGAATAATAAACATGTACCAGTTATATAACGGTTTATTTTATAAATATTCATCTCATCACACTGTCGGACAGTAACTGTCGCCGGCTTAACTGACACAATATAGCAACATGGCAGTACATACCGAGAGTTCATCACAATGCACGGTGACGAATACTAGAGATCGAAGGGAAGGAAAAAGAAAGTAAATATCATTCGTAATAACTACAATAAAATATGTCAAGATATGCAAGTTGATAGATTTGAGTACTCGACGTAGCTCGCAGTGGAAATAAATGGACAGACAGAAACAATCTGAATTGACGTTGAAACTTACAATTCGATAAACCGGGGCCAGTCCACGTCAGGACCTGGCACTCGCATATAACATCTTCTTGAGAAAATATACAATCATATATTTACAGTGACAGTTGTCAGTGTTACAAGTAACTTGTCATTGTAATAATTTCTCACTTTGACCATTTTGAATCAAACTACCTCAGGTTATTACGTGTGGTACGTAATAGACAATATGCAATGTTAAAACGATCGGCCGCTTTCGTTACTGACTCTAGACTAGACGTACCGACGCCTCCTAAAGTGAAGTACTACCGGTCTGGCGGTCTCGAACTGGACAAACATCCTCGCATTCTCAGCGGACCCGGAGAGAGCTCGGAAAGCATCCGCGAAACTAATCAATACTTAATAACACGCGCACCACATCCACATGAACAAGCGAGACGGTGATCTCCGCCAAGTCGGTGCGAATGAACGCTTCGCCGAATCGGTAAAGCGAAATAATGCTTTTTAAAGGATTCGTACACGGTCGCCACGCGCGTACTGGTCGGCCGCACACAGAGCGGAGCAGGCGCGCGGAGCCGCGGCCTAGTGGTCGGAGTCGCTGGCCGACACGGACTTACGCGACACAGGCGTGTCGGGCCGCGACGAGCCGCTGCCCGAGCGCGAGCGCGACCGGCTCTTCGAACGCGACTTGCTTTTAGACCTAAAAAAAAATACATGATCTGAGTTATGAAACAAGTAGAAGTGCGTGAATTCCTGTATAAAAATCATCTGTCTCGCCTTATTGACGCAGCAACTGGAATTATGATAGTCAATAGTATAGAGACGATGTTTTACCTGGAGCGCGACCTCGACGCACTCTTGGAACGGGACCTGGACTTGGACCTCGATCTGCTCTTGGAGCGCGACCGGCTCTTCGACTTCGACCTGCTCTTCGACCTGCTCTTCGACCTCGAACGACTCTTCGATCTCGAGCCGCTCTTTGAACGAGACCTGACGAATATTTTTAATGTAAGAAAGTAATATTGCTGGCTAAGAAAGTAATAATATTACTAGTTCTACATTTTCGGGGTAGTTAAAATTAGACGTCATTTCATTATAACAATGTTTAAATTTCAACTCGTCGAAAGTGAAACATACTAGACACCACGTCGCCGATTTATAGTAGTTTATGCAACTGATACATAATGAGAGGCCTTAAAACACGAGTGGGGTTTTATGAAACGAGCGTTAGCGAGTTTCATAATAGGATCACACGAGTGTTTTAAGGCCTAATTATGTACAGTTGTATACACTACTTTATCTATACACATATCATAAGTACTCTAAGATGGGTTCAGAAGCCATAAGGAAATGACCGGCACTACTAGTGCTACCTGTAAAATATCTAAAGACTACATTATACTTACTTAAAATGCAGTAAGCAATAAATCTGAACAAATACATAAACAGATTATTTATTGTAATAGTTGTAATTGACATTTACATTGGAACAATATTTTCAACTAAAATGTAAATTACAAACAAATCTTCACAATTCTACTTTCGTAACAGCAAAGAACCAACAAACAAATGACAACAATAATGGCGGCAATTCGAACCTCCGTCAAGACGAATGTTTTTTTTTCTAAATCATATGTATCCAATATCCATATTCTCATGTCACTCGAGATCAAATACCGTCGGTTTTTATAAAAAAAACATACTAAATTGACGTTTCGTATCGATAAAAATATTAATATCTATGGATACTAGAATAGAGACCAACTTGTGTTTTGACAGCTGTTCCTAATTTAAACTCGTAACCTTACAAAATCTGTACTGTAATGTTATTACAGTACAGATTTTACCTACTACCACAGACAAAAAAATTTTTAACAAAAAAAAGAACCGACTTCAGTAAAACTAAACAGCCAACAATAACCCGTTCAAGTACAGATTACATTTGACTCACCCTTCGAAGTCGATCCCAAACCACTCAGTTCTTATATTTATATATTATAGTTTACGCAAGGTTTGGCACCGACTTCGAAGGGTGAGTCAAATGTAATCTGTACTTGAACGGGTTATTGTTGGCTTTTTAGTTTTACTGAAGTCGGTTCTTTTTTTTGTTAAAATTTTTTTTTTTTTGCTTTTCAGTGATTCGTATGTGTGTTCATCATCAGTTTCCTTACACCAAATCCTATTTACCGAATGTAAATTCTTGACTTTATCAATAAATTATCGAAAGCGCCGTACATGTCCCTATAACATTTGAAGAGTTCCCTCGATTTCTCCAAGATTCCATCATCAGATCCCGACTTAGTGCCAACGGGACCAACTCGGAATTATACCCTTTCGATAAAAATAAAAAAATTGAAAATCGGTTCACGATTCTCGGAGATATCGAGTAACATATATACATAGAAAAAATAATAATAATAATTAGTTCGAATTGAGAACCTCCTCCTTTTTTGAAGTCGGTTAAAAAAAGTTCTCATAGTAAAATTGGTTGTAATAATGGCTGGCATTTCCTACGGTTTCTGAACGCATTTTAGAGCACTAATGATATGTGCGTAGATAAACATGTTAATGTAATTATTAATAATATGTATGTTAAATTGTAAGGTTGATCAACGATGTAATATTGATCCATCGATATAACGTTAGTGGATAAGTCCGCTTAAAATTGTCTTAAAAGTCATATCAAGCACATTAAGGCGTCCATCCCATTGCATAGCTTTTAAAAAAACTTTCGTTGTGATGATAACAGTTTTATTTGTTTTAAGCCGCCTGATCAGTACACCGCCGGATTGACCCATATCCTAGACAAAGATTCAAAGATCCGCTCTCACCTGCTCTTGGAGCGCGAGCGGCTCTTGGAGCGCGACCTGCTCTTGGAGCGCGAGCGGCTCTTGGAGCGCGACCTGCTCTTGGATCGCGACCTGCTCTTGGAGCGCGACCTGCTCTTGGATCGCGACCTGCTCTTGGAGCGCGACCTGCTCTTGGAACGCGATCTGCTCTTGGAGCGCGAACCCGACTTGGATCTCGAGCGGCTCTTGGAGCGGGAGCGGCTCTTGGCCGAGCCGGAGCGCGACCGACTGCGGGACTTCGAACGACTCTTGGATCTGAGAACATAAAATTTTATTTATTCTTGCTGTTTTATTACTTATTACCATCCAATTGTAAGCTTTTTTTTATTTTTGCATATTACGGATGGATATTAATATAAAAATATATTTTAGTATTCAAGTACATTGGCAGGTAGCCCTTATACATCAATACGCAGTATACACCCCAAAGCATACGCCCCAAATATAAGACGCGTTCAACAAGTCTGCTAAACAAACGACGCCAAATGTTTATTTTGTCAATGTTTGATCCTCTTGGTTGTGTGACCCCTGCACTTTACCGGGCTATAAAATGATGTATCGCGTGAACCACCGTGCGTTCACTTTGAAAGCTATAACCACAAGTGGAGAATAAAATTCAAGTGTGTTTACCTGTCGCTGTCGCTGTTGGACATGATCCTCTTGCGGCCCTTGTTGGGCGGGCTGCGACTGCGACTGCGACTGCCGCTGCGACTGCGACTGCGTCCGCGGCCGCCGTCCGAGTCGGACTCGGAGGTGGAGATGGTCTCCTTGGACACGATCTTGAGCCGCTGTTTGGCGCTGAGCTTCTCGTCGGCCGCTTTAGCCGCTTTCTCTTTTCGGCCGCCTTTTTCTTTCTATGCGAAAGTACAAGGTCGGGGTTATTTATAATAGTAAACAACGAGAAAACCGTAATAAATTTTTTGATCATTTTACTGCAGTCATCCCAGATGACTCCCCTGTCGGCCGCTAGTGTTGCGCGGGAGCTCCGCCCCCGGGCTCCGCACGAACGCCCACAGTGGGAGACCGACTGAGTTGAGTATGTACACTTTGAACACGTATGTATGTAGACGTAGCGAATGAATGACGCGAGACAGTCGAACGGCTGCCTGCGCCATGTGTGAGGGCGTGCGTCACGTGCGCGCGCGTGTGTGACGTGAGTGACATCCTGTAGCAGTAATACCTTGTTCCGGCCGCGCTTGGTCGGCGGGCGGTCGCTGTCGGAGCCGGAGGCGCGGTCGCGCTTCTTCTTGCCTTTGCGACCTTCGCCCTTCTCTTTGCGTTTCGTCTTCTTCTCGCGTCTGAAACAAATCATTTAAGTAATGCTCCTAACTTAGGATCGAATACATATGCACATTTTGTAAACGTTTCGTTGAAAAAATAAGTAGCTTTTAACATCAAACCCTGCTACGAAATAATGAACATGGATTTACTTCAAAGTTAAGAACAATATTAAGAAGAGTATCGAGAGGAACGATACTATATGTCTAGTTACACACCGAGTGAGTAGACCGGCCTAACGCGAGGTTACAATAAAGCTGATACTGACTTGTCGTCGTTGGGGCCGGGGCTGGCGGAGCCGGAGTCGGAGACGTACTCGTCCCTGCGGCGGCCGCGCCCCCCCTTCTGCTTGCTCTCGAGCGGCATGTCGGCGAACAGCAGCGCGTTCTTGGTCTTCTCCTTGAACTCCTGCCGCTTCTGCAGCTGCTCCACCGTGCTCTTCTGGTGCTGCTCCTCGCGCCGCCGCCGCTCCTCCTCCTGCACGTTCAAGTGGAAAGTATTACTACGACCGGTAGTATTCATGTCGTTTTGAGTTTTCTCTTAAACGGGACAGTAAAGTATATTCGGGAGATGAAGGCACAGAAAAAGGCTACAACTGCCAAAGAACGGGCTGTTCCTTGATGAAATCTTAAATCTGAACTAGGGTCGTCGGTCGTCACGTCGGTCGTTATAATTTTTGAAGTCCTTTTTCTAATCGTTATGGAGTACGAAGCGGGTCAGAATAGAAACTCGTGCAGATAAGACGGCGGACGACGACACACGCACCTGCTGCTTGCGGAAGGCCTCGCGCTGCTCGCGCTGGCGGTCGCGCAGCGTGACCTCCTCGTCGTGCTGGCGGCGCGCGCGCGCCACGTGCCACTGCGCCTGCGACAGCAGGTCCGCGCACGTGCGCGCCTCCGCCGCCGCCGCCGCCGGCTCGTGCCGCGCGCGCTCCGCCTCGCCCGCGCCCGCCTCCGCCACAGCCAGGCGCTGGAAGTGGCGGTGCGACACCGTGAGCTCGTGCACGGCGCGCAGCACCACGTCCAGCGACGAGCGCTCGTCCTTGAGCACGTGCGCGGCCAGCCGGCGCAGCGTGAGCGCCGCGTTGTACAGCAGCGCCGAGTCGTGCGGCGCCACGCGGCGCGCGCGCAGCAGCGCCGCCCGCGCCGCGTGCACGCGCCCCGCCAGCCCGTGCGCGCGCGCCAGCCACGTCAGCCACTCCACGTCGTGGTGCATGCGGAACTTGCGCACGCAGTTCTCGTACTGGAGGACGAGACGTTGTGTTATCGCGACTCGTATAATATGCTTATAAAAGAACTTAAATTTCACTATTTACATAAATTCAAAAAATACTGGTCCAGACGAGCGTTCAGCGACATAGCGACTATTAGGATTAGGTATTTGATAATAATAATGACATTGTAATAATTTGCACACCTGCATGCAGGTTGAATATGATGTACAAATTTAGCTTTAAGATCTTATCCTGTTACCATATTCTGACAAATAAAAGAATTTAGATTTTAATTTTGATTAGTGTGCGGGGACAGCCCAAAAAGACCGTGGTCCGAGCTAGGGCTAGTTCCGTATCTCGTGACACAATTCTAAGAGCGGTTCGGATAGTAATTCCAAACTCGATGGATAAAGAAGGAAACCGCATACGAAGCGGAAGCGAGTGGAGCCGGTTCCCCGCGGAACCGCTCCACGGGCCCCGAGCTCGGCTCCGGAGCCGCGCCCGGAGCCGGCACTCACCATCTGAATGGCGTTGATGTACTGCTTCTGCTCGACGTAGATGTGCGCGATGTTCATCCACACGTCGGGGAAGTCGGCCGTGGCCTCGCGCACCTGCGCGAAGATGTCGCGCGCCTCGTTCACGCAACCCTGCACGACAAATGTTCTAGTTGAAGATCGACTACTATGTTCCCCCTACACATACTGCATGCCGGTTGACGGCCACATATAGTCCCGATCGGATCCCCGTACCTTGTGCGCCAGCACGCAGCCGATGCCGTTGGCGGCCCAGATGTTCTTCTGGTCGGTCTTGAGCACCTGCTTGTACATCGCCAGCGCGCGCTCCTGGTGCCGCTTCTCTCGGTCTTTCTCTCTGCACGGCTGGTGCAGCGTCTGGAGCCACACGTTACCTGGAAATAATAACGAATTAAAAATCTCTGTCAGAATGTCCCACCGGAGACCCAACATTTAGGTTAAAGGGATCCTTATAAACCCTCGACCGGCATCGATAATTCCATTCCTTCCGTGAGGCGTAAATTGGCATCATTTTTCTTTGATTAAAAAAATAACAATAATAATAACATTGTAGGTAGTAGGTATGCCCGAGCGTAAAGTATGTTTATTAATTGTTAGCTTTTGTGCATGAACTCTGCAGATTATAAATAACACACTGTAATTAATTAGGTACCTACTTATTGTGCTACTTCGTTCCAACTTCATTATTCAGTTTCTGTATTTTTTTTTGTATTAATTAGCTGTTATTATTGCATGTGTCTTTGTAAAACTGTGTTCGTTGCTATATGTGAGATCCTATAATTGACTCTGTATTACTAGTTATGTCACTATTAGCGTAAGTTAAGCTGTTGGTTCTCCATGTATAAATAAATAAATAAATAAATAAATAAATAAATAAAATAAATTGTACTCGACGGGCGTTGACTGACCGAGAGCGATCAAGGAGTAGGCGTCGCTGGCGTTGGAGGAGTTCTGCAGGATGCGCTCGAACTTCTTCTGGCCGGGCCCCCACTCCTGCTGCGCCAGGTGCAGGTTGCCGAGCAGCGACCAGGTGTCGGGGTGCTCGGTGTTCACCTTCAGCGCCTCCTTGAACCAGTCCGAGGCCTCGTAGATCTGCCCCTTGTCGCGCGCCATGCAGCCCAGTCTGCGCACACCACACGAGCGGTCAGTACGGCTGTTAGTTAACTGTAAGAGGCCTTATTCCTTTTAAAATTTATTTTTTTCATAGACAAATATATTGATAAGATAATTTCAACCAACTTTTTGAAGTGAATAATACTTTTCCCCGAGTTCTAGGTAGTAACATAGCTATTTCACGCTTTCATTGCGTACAGTCGAAAATAAGTTAAAAAAACTAATTTTCCGCGTGAATTTTGTCAATTTCGAGTAGTTTTTGAAACAAAAATTATCAATGAAAAATTCAAACTGTAGGTTTCAAATATATACCAATAAATCCCAATAGCCCTGTTCTAGAAAGTAACATCAATAGTATGTTAAGAAACATGTTTGATCATAGAGAAAAATGTCTAAGCAATCAGCATCTTAAAAGGAATAAGGCCTCTTAACAGTCGTTCACACCCGGCAAGGGGACACCGTTTCACAGGGGTACAGCCCTCAACGACTGAGGGTGATCAAATTGAACATTAGTATGTCAAATAATTATACTGGAATGAATTGTAGTGGCTTATCGTTATTGCTTAGGAGACGAGTCCATAAAATGATTTGTAATTTATTATTACCTTTTTGCAGTCTGACTACTAAAAGCTCAGGCTGAAACTCAAATGATCAGTTGAAAGACTCTAGACCGTTTCTGACCGAACATTTCTAGACGATGCCTCGTACAAGAGCGCAACACACGTGTTTTATGAGAGTTTTTATTTTGGTGGTGGTTGCTATATTTATCCCGACCCGGCTAATTAGTACGACATCAAGTGGAAAAATAATCTCTATTTTCCATTGTGGAAATGCGCCCTGATGTACGCAGATTAGATCTTCGTCAGCGTACACAACATTTTAATAATTACCTCAAGTAACAATCGATGTAGTTAGGATGCTCCTTCAAGATATCCTTGTAGAGTTTCTCGGCCTTGTTGTACATACACAGCGCCTCGTTGAGCCGCGCCAGATTGTACGTGGTGGTCACCGCTATCGACTTGTAGTACTGCGCGTCTAAAGTTTCCGCGTCCGCCTTCTCCCTGAAAACATAACGACAAGTAAGGTATCTGTGAAAAACTATTCGTGCAGGTTGCCGAGGCGGTAGTGCAGCGCCGCCACGTTGTTGAGGATCTGTGAGGATGTCTACAGGGACGGTACCTCTCGAGTGCCTCCTCGAGGTAGGTGGCGGCGTCGTGCAGGTTGCCGAGGCGGTAGTGCAGCGCCGCCACGTTGTTGAGGATCTGTGAGGATGTCTACAGTGACGGTACCTCTCGAGTGCCTCCTCGAGGTAGGTGGCGGCGTCGTGCAGGTTGCCGAGGCGGTAGTGCAGCGCCGCCACGTTGTTGAGGATCTGTGAGGATGTCTACAGTGACGGTACCTCTCGAGTGCCTCCTCGAGGTAGGTGGCGGCGTCGTGCAGGTTGCCGAGGCGGTAGTGCAGCGCCGCCACGTTGTTGAGGATCTGTGAGGATGTCTACAGTGACGGTACCTCTCGAGTGCCTCCTCGAGGTAGGTGGCGGCGTCGTGCAGGTTGCCGAGGCGGTAGTGCAGCGCCGCCACGTTGTTGAGGATCTGTGAGGATGTCTACAGTGACGGTACCTCTCGAGTGCCTCCTCGAGGTAGGTGGCGGCGTCGTGCAGGTTGCCGAGGCGGTAGTGCAGCGCCGCCACGTTGTTGAGGATCTGTGAGGATGTCTACAGTGACGGTACCTCTCGAGTGCCTCCTCGAGGTAGGTGGCGGCGTCGTGCAGGTTGCCGAGGCGGTAGTGCAGCGCCGCCACGTTGTTGAGGATCTGTGAGGATGTCTACAGTGACGGTACCTCTCGAGTGCCTCCTCGAGGTAGGTGGCGGCGTCGTGCAGGTTGCCGAGGCGGTAGTGCAGCGCCGCCACGTTGTTGAGGATCTGTGAGGATGTCTACAGTGACGGTACCTCTCGAGTGCCTCCTCGAGGTAGGTGGCGGCGTCGTGCAGGTTGCCGAGGCGGTAGTGCAGCGCCGCCACGTTGTTGAGGATCTCGGCCGGGATGTCCGCGTTCACCTTCTCCTTCAGGATCTTCATGGCCGTAGTGTACGCGTTCAGGGAACCCTGCAACCGAGGCCAAGTGTTGAGGCGGGCTTCGCGGGATGTGCTCGTACGCTTCCGATAACGTTGGTAACTAAGAATGCCATTGATAAATAGCCTCAGAGAGAAAAACTCAAAGCGTCAGTCCTACAGTTTCTAGACCAGATTCGAAGCTCGACCTGGTAACCTTCTAGAAGCAGAAGATTCACCCCGTTTATGATGAGCCTAGAGTGTAGTCGTGTACCTGCAGGTCGTTCTGCTCGAGGATCTGTGCCAGCTCGATCCAGGCCTCGACGTCGTCGGGGAACTGCTCGGTGACCTTCTTGAGATGCTGGCGCGCGATGTCGCGCTTGGACTGCGACGCGGAGTTGGCGTACAGCGAGCCCAGGATCTTCATGGTCTCGTAGTTGCCCGGCTGCGCCTTCAGCACCTTCTCGAAGCATTGCGCCGCCTGTGTTCAGATGCTTTTATTTTATATTTGTTGCACAATTGCACATACAGCCTCAACAGGGAAGAGGAATGTTGTAACACATTATAACATATACTTAGAACAAGTAACATACGAGACGAGTAATGTCGTCCATCCAAGGGACCCCTCAATGTGTCTTGAGACATTGTAACCCGGAAAACAATCAGAGCCATATTTTGAACCATGGCGCGAGCCGCTGCCGAGGTCGGGCCTCACCGGAGAAAACCTCCCGCTCCGCCTTCCCAGGGCAGCTTTGATCGCGGTCTGTGAATGGTTTGTGATCATCATTTTGTTTCGCCTTCTTCAGCTTCATTATTTAAAAAAGTTTAGGACTTTATAGTTTTTGTCGATAGCTGAACCTGTAGCGTGGTCGGTACGCGGGTACGTACGGGACTCTTGGACTCACGTTCTCGGTGTCCCCGCGGTAGATGTACATCTGGCCGAGCCCGTAGTGCGGCAGCACGAAGTTGGGCGGCGCGAACTGCGTGGCCTGGTAGTAGTACTGGAAGGCCTGGTCGCAGTCGCCCTGCGCGTGGAAGGCGCGCGCCAGGTGGTGGCAGGACTCGGCGCGCATGCACTCGTTCTCCGTGTTGTGGAACGCGTGCAGCGCCAGGTGCTGCACCTTGCTGTAGTCCTGCGCGCAACACACATCACGTAGTGTGCCTTCCCTTCCCACATATCCATAGGCATCATACTGGGACACATTTGGGCAGGAATAGGTATATTGTTGTCAAAAAATATAAGTGACAATACGTCAAATATGAGACGTTTTCTTAAAACATCCATTTAGTTAAAGGCTTAATAAAAATACCACGATCGCGTCCTTTGTGTTACGAGAGTTAGTCAAACAAAGATATGGGTAGGTTACCTTTCAGGTGTACTATCTTTTCGGCTAAATATGTTTAGTAAAATTTCATTACCTAACTTCTTAAATTAGGATGTGAAATATGTTGAAAAAATTACGTTCCAAGAACCGCACTGTAACCAGTAAAGTAGGTTAGGTTAGAAGTGCGACCACAAAAGTGCTCGAGTCGACCAATCGTAGCGAGCGTTCCGCGACAGCAGCCTGTGAAGCGCCAGAACTAAACTGCGACTACAACAGCGTGTGAACCGAGGGAGGGAAGCAAGCGTGCCGCGGCAGCGGCCGGCGTCGCGCCAAAACCAAACTGCTACCAGAAAAGTAGATTAGGTTAGGTTACAACTGGGACCACAACAGCGCGCGAGCCAATCGAGCGAAGCGAGAGCGCCAGAACCAAACTGCTGCCAGTAAATATAAAGTAGATTAGGTTAGAACTACGAATACAACAGCTATACTGATACCTGAACTTTACCAGTAAAGTTCACTATAAAATTAAACCGCCACTTGCAGGGTTTTTAAACGGTTTTTTAAGTGATATAATAGAGAATCTAACTTTCGTTACACAAAGGAATCAATTAAGTTTTGTTTTAATTAGAGCCTTGGCGAAATTTTAATTCAATTGAACCCTCTTCACCGAACTGACAGACTAATACAAACTTTTCCAGCTTGAATTTTGTAAGTTCATTTGCTGACACATAATCCCTATTAGTCCTTTTACTTAAACCAAGAAAACACATAACTATATTTAACCAGTAAAATAAGTCTGAAATAAAATTTGCAAAATGTTTCAATGAATCTCACCTTTTTGAAGAAGAAATGGTTAGCTAAATGGTTTAAGACCATAGGGTTCTTGGGGTCTATAGCATAGGCCTTTGAGAGCATGATCACAGCCATCTTGTTGGACTCATTCTCCTGCAGGTTCAGCTTGAGGATGGAGAGCCCCACCAGCGCGCCCACACACTGCGGGTCCAGCTGCAGTGCTCTTTCAAATGCCATCCTGGAAATTAATAATAATAATAATACTCTTTATTGTGCACCACTAAATATAAATAAAGATTACACAAAGAAATTGCAAAAAACAAATCAGTAGGTAACAACAGGCGGTCTTATCGCTAAAAAGCGATCTCTTCCAGACAACCTTAGGGTAGTGAGAAATACGAAAAATAATACCATAAATACCAATACCATTCATATAGAGTAGCTTTCTATGGCAATTAAAGTAATACATGTATTGCTTGTTCAATGTCATTTCTACAAGTCTTTCAACAACCGTGACATCCGCAGTTCTTATAGTTATTTTATGGAAGCTGATGCTCCATTTTAATCTCTCTGGATCATTACTGGTTGAGAGGTTTGTAGAAATGACCTTAAAAACTGACTGTTGCATTATAATTTAATAATAATAATAATAATAAACCTTTATTGCTGACAAAGAAGTTAACAAACGAATTTATAAAGTCATTTCACACTACATGTAACTTATTATTAATGTTAACAACTGTCTGCGTGTCTTTGCGACACAAAGGCCTCCTCCAACTTTTTCCACTCTTCTCTCAATGTAGCTTTTCGTTGCCATAAAGGACCTGCTGTTTTTTTAATTTCATCAGACCAACGTTTCCTTTGTCTTCCTCTTTTCCGTTTTGTATGAAATCTAGGAGTCCACTGAGTTATATCCTTTGTCCACTTATTTTTATTTTCCCTGATCATGTGGCCTACCCACCTCCACTTTAGGGTTTTAGTTTTAGTTGTGACATCTTCCACTTTCGCTGTGCGTCTTATGTCCACAGCCTTTTTTCGGTCCCTTTTAGTATAACCCAGTATGCTCCTTTCCATAGCCCTTTGACAAGTGATGAGTTTCTGATCTTGTTTTTGTGTGGTTGCCCATGTCTGGCATCCATATGTTAATATTGGTAATATGCAGGTGTTGTATATTTTCCTTTTTATGGCCATGTTATATTGCTTGCTTTTCATCACTTCCTTCAGAGACCAAAACCTCTTCCACGAGTTAGCAATCCGCCTCTCTATCTCCAAATCCATGTGATCGCTAAATGCTATTAGTTGGCCTAAGTAAATGTAGGAATTTACATATTCTATTTCTTCCTCTTCGATAGTAATATTTACTTGGGACCTGTTTGTCATTATTTTAGTTTTTGTTCTACAGATAGAACAAAAAAGCATTATAATTTAAGGTAAGTTATATAATAAGTTTTATGAGTTTTACTGATAAAAGTTACATACCTAGCTTTCTCTTGATTATTCAATTTCATAAAACAATGTCCCATTCCTAAGCGCAAGGCAGCCGGGCTGTCAGGGTTGGTTCTGAGTGCTTTCTTATAGAACGCTAGAGCTCCTCGGTAGTCCTTGCGGTTGAAGGCAATGCAGGCTTTCCCGAGCAGTGACGGAACATTGTTAGGGGACTGGTTAAGTACAAAGTTGAACTGTGCATCGGCTTGTTCCATTTTATCTCCTTCGAGAAGACAGAAGTAGGCCCGGCCAAGTAGATGGTTCTAAAAATAATATTTTGGTTATAATCACAGAAAATCATAAAAAAGATCAAACTAAATGCAAAATGTATCAACCTTCTTGAACTTCTATCACTTAAACCATTGATAGAAAGATCAATGATCAAAGCAAAAGCCTGATGGTTCTATCACTTGCTATAGTAAGATAGGTAAATCTTTCATAGTTAAACTAGTGTACAGAATGTTGTTTATATTGGAATTTGTGTTGTGTTTGTCTGAGAAGCCTATCATATCATAAACAATGTTTCTAAAATTATTTAAATAAAAATCTTGAGACTTATGTCAGTACTCAGTAGTATCACTGTAAAGTAGTATTCCGATATTCAGGTACAATACTTTGTTCAAAATGTATTTTAATACCATACATGAAGGTACAGCTTTACTGTGTGATAGTGTTACTTGCCTGGTCATACATGATGATCTTGTCCGCCATGGTGTAGAGCAGAGTGGCTTTGGTGAAGAGTTCCTTCTTCCTGTCTTTGGTCTTCTCCTTGTTGGCCTCCTGCACGTAGTAGGCGGCCAGCATGTCGAGGGCGCGCATCTGGTCGCGCTCGAAATCCCGGTACTCGATGTTGGCGTCCACACGGGACGCCTCCAGTATTTTGAGGAAGTCATCGATCTTTTTTTGTTTGTAATATGCAAGCTGAACGAACATAACATTTTATTTAAAATGATGTAAAAATGTACGCTTCGATAGCATTTCTGTTGTATAACACAACAAAATAAAACACGACGGTAATTAGTGACCTAGTTATTATATATTTCAGTTTTTACTTGTAGTAAGGTGGTATTTGAATCGCTAATTTGTAATTACAAACATATCATTATTTTGTAAGTGTAAGTGAAAACTTTCGTAAAATAAACAGTTTGATTACATGACTCTTTTAGGTTAAGTTTACATACCCCGACATTAATCCAAACACTGAGCTGGGAGCGCTCCTGCTGCAATATACCGAGTACTTCATCACCAGCCGGCAACTGTTCTGGATCTAACTCTATCACCTGAACACAAAATACAGCATAAATATCACTCAACCCGTTAAAAAAGCTACGATAAACTTGTCTATAAAAATCACCTCATCCGTTGTCATTAACGGAATTTCCAGCATTTTGCATTTGTTTTTCGCTCACTCGTCATGAAAATACCACACACTTATACTGGTCGGTTTCACACCACCAATATTTATTAATGATATTACGAAGGCGATGCAACAACCATTTTTGTTGTCGAAGCGGTGCAAATCAAATTCGTCAACGAAATCAACGAATGGCGGGGCGGCTGTACTAAATTGTCACTACTGTCAAACTGGATGCGCTCTGAAACTAAAATCCAAATGCTGGGTCACATAGCAATAAATTTCATTAATTTATAATGTTGGAAATGTTTCAAATAGAAATATGTTTTATGATTACCAAAAACTCTTCAAAGTCATTGTATCTCATATTAATTTCAATTTATCTTTGACACAGTATTTATGACGGTTGCGTCATGGATTGTGAACGTGTGTAAAAAAACGTATTTAAGCTATATATATTACAGCAACTTTTCACCTATTATTTAGTTGAAAAAATGTAAAATGTTCCAAGTAATGTTACTTTTTGATCGCAATATTTTTTTAAATAATAATATCTAACATGGAAACTGTGGTGTTTAAATTTAAAAATACTTATTTTAGAAGTAATGTTACGTGTTTCTCACTTCTAAAAAGAGATCAATAAATGGTCTTTTATATCTACTTTGTGCTCTCTGGGGTAAAACTGGAACAAATGGATATCAAATTGTAATGCAATAACGATAATAATTGTCAAGAAAAATAAAGCAAAAATTCCAAAAATAATAAATAAAGTTGTGTTCATATGGCAACACCAACTTAAATAACTAGCACTCAAACAAAAGCAAAATAATTCATTACTTTACTTGGTCGATTGAAATTGAAAAAAAAGTTCAATCGAATCGAAGTCTGAAGAGAAATAGTAAGGCAGAATAAAACTGCTTTGATATCTAACTACAAAGGGTATAATTATTCAGAAACATGTTCGTATCGCGTCAAATCGCGTCTAGGGCTTTCCAACAAACAGGTCGGTATCATTTGTTTTTGCTAACGCGAATTTAAATTCTACTTGTCAGGTCCTAGTCTTCAATTGTTTTTGCTTTATCAGTCAAGTTAATTAATTAATAATCGACGACAGGCCCGTAGCAGAGAAAAACTGTAAATTGACTAACCCTCCAAATTCATATTATCTAGTGAAGAAGTTACATAACAATAATCATAACCTAACTTCTGTGACCTGCTTTTAGGGAATTAAGTCAACAGGAAAATTTACCATTTATGACCAATTGCACATTAGATATTTTACGTAATTTACGATTCTTGCAGGAAGTTAGATTCTCTGTTCCAACTGTTGTTGAAATAGTATACAATAGTTCTTCTTATCTAAGCCAGCCTTTTAAGTTCAATACTTAGTACAGATGACTTAAATTCATTAAGGGGTTTTCTTGTTATAAAGTAAAAACAGGTTGTTTTGAACAAGACAGTGCCTGATTAATTTTGTATAATTTTCCACAATGTATAAAGACCTATTAAAGAATTATGATAATTTCCTAGTCCGCCGCTACCATGCGGGTGACTTCAAGGCGCCCACCATGGACGAGATGCCGGTGCCGCGCGGCTCGTGGCAGGCGCACTACGACGCCAAGCAGCGCAAGTACAATGCTGTGCTGATCGCCGGCATCGCCTTCGCCACTGGCACACTTGTGCTGGTATGCTTTATCAAATCTTCCTTAATCCAGTATCTATCAGTAGTACTAATTAATCAACAAATGCATGCCATAAAAGGATTGGGTTGCTACATGACCTAGGTTATCCAGTAAGGACCTGAGGAATTGTAGAACTTGAGGACCCCTACCCCCTAGCCCTCTAATCGGTATGGTTGACTGTTGGTGTCATTTTCTGATGTCCTAAGTACAAATATTCCAAACCTTAGCTCACTCTCACTAATTACAATTATTTAGCCTATGAAATTTCAACCTCAGAGAGTTGAGAGAGAGTATTATGTTAAGCAAGTGTGTATTGTGTATTACTTGTTTAAAATAAAGGATTTCATGGTTGTGTTTTGAAGAGAACCAACAATATAATACTGTTGTAGAGAAGAATGCTTGAAGTTTAAACACAATATTTTTTCTTTCGAGCTAACTACGTACATGAACATTTTTAAGATTGATCACAACATGAGCTTACTTGTTGTTATTTACAATCATAAAAATTAATTTAGGTAACTTAAAACATTATGTTCTTAGTGTGTTGGGGATAAATGTATGTTATAACAAGGGCTTGTTTTGTTTACAGGCCAAGGTTTCCGGACTGGTGTACCTGAACTACTCTCCCCCCAAGTCCCTGGACTAAGCAGTCAACTTCGTTCTAGCCTAATCAATACATCAACCAATAAATTATTAGTTAATTAGTAATGAGATTTCATTTGTTTCCATCATTACTCCCTCTTAATTAGCATTGAATACTGATATTATGACCACAAAATGGCACTTAATAAATTTTCTTAATTTTTAATGCAGAAACACCTAATTTTTTTTCAACCATTGATACAAGGATCGCAACACAAAAATTGAAATGCATAACCTGGTGGAAGAGACCGGGAATCGAACCTTGTTCTTCTGGATTACCGGTCCAGCATGTCAACCACTCCACCCTTGACACTGTTTGTTGAGGTGTTGTTTTGGATTCTTTATAGGAAAGGAATAAGGATAAATTAAGTAATAATTCTATAACTTTTTCATTGCTGATGAACCTACAGTATGAATACTTATATATATATCCATCACTGACATCCTAAAGGTCAGTATGATTTAAACAATCTTATTGATTTTTGAAATAAAAAACATAATAAAATGTGATATTTTTAAAGACAGCTTAAGCTTGATATCCACGGAGGAGTCTATCTAAGGCTATATTTATTAGTAAAACTACTAAAAATACACAAAATATAGTATATTGATATATCGCATGAAATTAATATATTAACATTCATCAATAAATACTAAGAGAAGTACAATAATACACTTATACAACTAACTCTTAAAGCTAAGTACGTAATCTACAGTGAGTTGTCTGAGAATGCGATTCGCGTTTTATACCTGTCTCGCTTGCTCTTACGCGATCCAAATAAAATCTCGCAGTTTTCACCCGAACCCGAATGGCAATCTGCGTGCTCACAGACAGTACGCATGATCAGCAGACACGGTCCACTCAGGCTCAGTGCTCGCGCGCGATGTCGGAGAACGCGTCCAGGATGTCCTGCGTGGTGAGCGGCAGCGCCAGCCCCGCGCCCGGGTAGCACGCCGCGATGCGCGCCTGCACACACACACACCACGTCACGTCAATAAACAGCTATAGTACGGCTCTTCCCAGTTGAATTTTTCGCTTCGAGCCCTAATCTTTCAAACAAAGGCCATTGTCTCTATTATCGCAAAGCCGCAAGCTCAATTTTGCCACGCGCCACTATAACATTCATATTAAAAACAAACGTTATCATCATAGTATTAAGGTTCAAATCAAAATAATATGAATGCTGTATTTCGTCGGGGTGGTCTATTGTCCTACACTACCAAAACGCAATATATAGAATATCAGTGACATTAAATTTGAACCTTAATACTATGACGATACCGTTTGTTTTTCATATGAATGTTGTAGTGGCTCGTGCTAACGCAGTAGCTAGCGGCTTTGCGGTAATAGAGACAATGGCCTTTGTTTGAAAGATTAGGGCTCGAAGCGAAAAATTCACCTGGGAAGAGCCGTACTATAACTAGCGCCGCCCTTCCCTTCGAGTTGATAAGCGAGCTACGGTGCACGCACCTGCAGCGCCTGGTGCTGCGCGAGGAACTCCTCCTGCATGGCGCGCCACACCACCTGCAGCAGCCCGCCCTCCTCGCTCAGCTGCTTCTCCACCGTGCGGTACAGCCGGTGCAGCGACTTGCGCACTGCCAACACAATACCGATTCATCACTCACAGAACATAGATATAATATACGTAGAATCGAATGCTTATATGAAAACGAGCAATATTTTACAAAACAATACAGAAACCAAAGTCAATAAGCAGTAATAAAACAAAAATTTAGTCAGTAAAGTGATTAAAGTGGTTCCAGTCGTGCTGGCGGCTGGCACACGGGGCGTGTCGACACCTTCATGCGCGGTAGAGTGGATCAAATTTTTTTTTTTGGGAATTTAATATTCTAATAGTAATAAAAACTTGCTCTAGTGGATTACGATTAAGATTTAGTTCTACACGATAGCAATCAGAATAGGTTTTTTGCCTCCGCAAGGTCGTTAAACTTTCCTAAAAACCTATACTAGACCCAAATTTTTCAAAACACTAACCGCATTTATAATTATATGTATGAAGTTTACTATAGTTATTCTCATTACATACATAGTTATTCATTTAAAAGAAGGCCTGATTCTTTCAAAGTTAACCTCAAGAAAAATGAGTGTAAGAGAGATTTTAAGGCAAAATAGTAATAATATGAATGGGTTTTATAATAATAGTTTCTGAATAACTTTTACTGTTAATTCAATAAATTTATATCCTCTTAATAATGTTTTTAAACCTTGTGATCATATTAGGCTGATAATTTTGCCTCAGTGTTTTTTTTTAATTTCCACATTTATTTAATTCTTTAACAGCTATGCGGAGGCAGAAAAAGGTTATTTTATAAATATAAAAAAAATCGTCTCACATCTTTATACTATGCTACAACTTTTAAGAACTATTAGAAGTTAAATGTGTAAAGTTTTTTTTTTCTCATACAAGAGCGATCCACCCTAATGCGCGGGGTACATGGCGTCCGCCACCCGCCACCGCCACCGCCTCCGCCACGCCCTGCACAGTGCACGAGGATACCTTCATGCGCGGGGTACATGGCGTCCGCCACCCGCCACCGCCACCGCCTCCGCCACGCCCTGCACAGTGCACGAGGAAACCTTCATGCGCGGGGTACATGGCGTCCGCCACCCGCCACCGCCACCGCCTCCGCCACGCCCTGCACAGTGCACGAGGATACCTTCATGCGCGGGGTACATGGCGTCCGCCACCCGCCACCGCCACCGCCTCCGCCACGCCCTGCACAGTGCACGAGGATACCTTCATGCGCGGGGTACATGGCGTCCGCCACCCGCCACCGCCACCGCCTCCGCCACGCCCTGCACAGTGCACGAGGATACCTTCATGCGCGGGGTACATGGCGTCCGCCACCCGCCACCGCCCCCGCCTCCGCCACGCCCTGCACAGTGCACGAGGATACCTTCATGCGCGGGGTACATGGCGTCCGCCACCCGCCACCGCCACCGCCTCCGCCACGCCCTGCACAGTGCACGAGGATACCTTCATGCGCGGGGTACATGGCGTCCGCCACCCGCCACCGCCACCGCCTCCGCCACGCCCTGCACAGTGCACGAGGATACCTTCATGCGCGGGGTACATGGCGTCCGCCACCCGCCACCGCCCCCGCCTCCGCCACGCCCTGCACAGTGCACGAGGATACCTTCATGCGCGGGGTACATGGCGTCCGCCACCCGCCACCGCCACCGCCTCCGCCACGCCCTGCACAGTGCACGAGGATACCTTCATGCGCGGGGTACATGGCGTCCGCCACCCGCCACCGCCACCGCCTCCGCCACGCCCTGCACAGTGCACGAGGATACCTTCATGCGCGGGGTACATGGCGTCCGCCACCCGCCACCGCCACCGCCTCCGCCACGCCCTGCACAGTGCACGAGGATACCTTCATGCGCGGGGTACATGGCGTCCGCCACCCGCCACCGCCACCGCCTCCGCCACGCCCTGCACAGTGCACGAGGATACCTTCATGCGCGGGGTACATGGCGTCCGCCACCCGCCACCGCCCCCGCCTCCGCCACGCCCTGCACAGTGCACGAGGATACCTTCATGCGCGGGGTACATGGCGTCCGCCACCCGCCACCGCCCCCGCCTCCGCCACGCCCTGCACAGTGCACGAGGATACCTTCATGCGCGGGGTACATGGCGTCCGCCACCCGCCACCGCCCCCGCCTCCGCCACGCCCTGCACAGTGCACGAGGATACCTTCATGCGCGGGGTACATGGCGAGCAGCCGGCGCAGCTCGTGCTTGCTGAAGGCCGCGCGGTAGCACACCTCGTCCTCGCGCGCGCCGCCCGCCACCGCCTCCGCCACGCCCTGCACAGTGCACAAGGATACATCGTGTCACCTAGGATTCGCGAGCCGACCCGAGTGTGAAACTGTATCTCAATACAGCAAATTTATGAACCTCTGACCGTTACTCTATCTATGACCTTCGGAGCAAAAGTATCTCTTACTCAAACTACTGGAATACGTCACGGCAATGGCATAATACAATGCTGCACGCTTCTGAAGTTTCCCGCGCTAACTGCTTCGAGGCAACCTTAACTAATTTAATAAGTTTATTCCTCATTATTAAATTTATAATTTCGTCTAAACTAAACGTATCTATCTTCAAAGTCAAAGTATTTTGATTTGTGAAACATAGGTAATGGCTGCAAGCGACACGTCACCGTCACTCGCAGCTGTGGCACTTCACAGGACGCGCCGCGCCGCTGCAAGCGACACGTCACCGTCACTCACTCGTCTGTAGCGGCTCCACAGCGCGCGCTCATACCGGGCGGAGAGCGTGGCATACCTCGAAGAACTGCGTGAGCTTGTCGAGCGGGCGGCCGAAGTACTGCGTGACGTACTGGCGCAGCGCCTCCGCGTAGCGCGCGCGCGCCTCGCGCCGCAGCGCGTCCAGCGCCGGCGCACGCCGCGCAGCTGCAAGACAGTCAGTAAAAAAAAAAAAAGTTTAATGCATGAATTTATAATATCTTTATAATTTTGTTATTACTTTATTGCGTTTTACTTTTTATATAAATTTATTGTAAAAAAGAACTTAACCTAAGAGACTAAATGAATATACGAAATAATATAGCGAAACATTGTCAGTCCGTCGGTCCCCGGCGCACGTACCCAGCAGCGCGTGCAGGCGGTGGTAGTTCTCGAGGCGCAGCACCGGGCGCGGCGTGCGCGGGTGCTCGGCCGCCGCCACGGCCGCCAGCATGGCGCCGCCCAGCGCCGCGTACCAGCGCTCCAGGTCCGCGCGCCGCCCGCCCACAGCGAAGATGCTCTCGCACTCGGCGCTCAGCTCCTCGAACTCCGCCAGGAACCTGCACATGCACCGGCGTTATACTGCGGTCACTATTATTGAATTAAGCCAGTCTCGATGACCGTAGAGAGATAAAGGATGGCTCGGCGATCGAGGTCAGTTGTTCCGAGGGATGCATGCTCACCCCAGCAGGCCGGCCTTGGGTCGCTTCTGCGCCTGCTTGGCGGCGTCCGGCATGGCGGCCAGCCGCTCGGCGATGACGCGGTCGGCGCCGCGCTTGGCCGCCACGGCCGCGGCCGCGAGCGCCGCGCGCGCCCAGCGCGCCTCCCCGCTGCCCGCGCCGCTCGAGCCCGAGCCCTCCCCCGGGCCCAGCACCCGCTGGCTGACGCAGGCCAGTGCACGCATCGCTCCGCTGCAACCAACCGACGGTTACAACTTGCCCGGATGCCGAGATCGATACCAGTGTGACGCGCAGTCATCAGAGTACTCACTAGGGCTGCTTCTCCAAGGCCTGTATGAGCGCGACGAGCTCGTTCTCGAGCGCGGGGAACAGGTCGGCCATCATGCGGCGCGTCTCGGCGCCGGCGCCGGCGCGCCGACTGCCCGCGTCCTCGCTTTTCTCGCTGCGCGAGCCGTCGCTGCCGTCGCTCTGTGATGTAACGATACAGGCGGGTACGGTTGTAGCGACAACCTTGAGAGAGGTTTGCGTCCGTCCGTCTACATTTTTTTTTTATTTTTTTTTTTATTTAAAACACGTGAGATCGCCCCCAGCCAACTTAAGAATTGTCTAGTTTACCCTCTCCAAGAATCAAATCTAGGTACCTGAAGATATCTTCGATGGGGCGGACGTATATAATATTTTCTACCAATGATACCTTGACGTCGACGTCGAGGAAGAAGAACTGCGTGCAGAAGTCCTGCTCGGCGTTGCAGATGTTCTCCACCACCGTCAGCACCTGCGGGCGAGAGAGTTATCAACGCTCAGCACGCACGCGCCAGCACGCCACGCCGCCGCCACAGTGTACTCACGTTGTCGAGCGGCGTGTCGGCGGCGGAGGGCGCGCGCGCCGCCTCGCTCGCCGCGCGCGCCGCCTCGCACGCCGCACGCACCTCGCGCTCGTACACGCGCGCCCACGTGCCCACGTACACCTGCGACCACCGCAACTCGTCACCGATGCGTCCGACCAAAATTTTTCCACCATTTTTAGGACATTAGGATACCACCAGTACCTACTGTACAGTGTGCCATGTGTTTGTTACATCGTATAAAACAATGTGTTTAGCAATCTGGTGGTTAGGTTTTTGGGGGGGGGGGGGGGGGGAGGTGAAGCCTTTTGAAAAACGTCGTGCTTGGAAAGATAGGTAGCTGAAGTGATATTTTTCAGAAAATGCCGCACAGTCGTAGTCCAGGTAGCGCTCGTGGCCTTCGACGGCAGGAGTAACCCTTCCTGGTTGCTCCGTAACGGTGGTCGTGCTTACCGATCGGACCGTTTTCGGCTCCCGGAGCTTCCGGCCGTCGAAGGTCACTTCCCGGGCCCCCTGAGGTCCTTCCGGACTTGTCTCACCGTCCTCCCGGCGGACTGCCCGCCTCTCGGCTGGTGTGCATCCGGTCGGGGCCTCAGGTTTACCTGGGACGCCGTCTCACGGACGAACTTGACCCCTTTAATTTGATGTTTATTTGGACGGCGTGAATTTTCCGGCTGCGACATTTCCGTAAAGACGTGTTATTGAATTTAGGGTGATTTTTTGGAGGGCTTGTTGTTTTGCGTTTAGTCGGGCCAAGTCCAGTAAGTTGTGGGGATTATATTGTGGGTAATGACGGGGGTGATTAGGTTAAGTAACATGGCGTCTAAGAATCTCTATGTAAGTTAATATTGCTGCTAAGACCACGGATCGTTTTAAAAGAATCAAGTCGGTAATAGTCAGTCGGTTCTATGGATGCATGACAATGCCAAGTAAACCTCTTCCCACCTCTTCGCAGCATCACGACTGGCTACCGGAACTGTAGAACTCACCTTGGAGAGCGCGTCGTAGGCCTTTTCGTCCATGTCTTTGAGCCAGCGCATGAAGGGCGCGTACGGCAGCAGGTCGGCGTGGTGCGCGCGCGCCGCCGCCGCCGCCGACGCTGATGCTGCTTCATTGCCTAAGCGAACGATTTCAAATTATATTGTTGAAACCGAAGGGTTTCCGCTATAGGAGATAGTGTTACACGGGAGATGAAGGTTGGACACCGATGTCTCATACAGCGCAGATGCTGGGGCCTCATTCAGACGACGAGACGACAAGCGGATAGTTACCGAGATGTATGAGCAGGTTGTTGAGATGGCGCGCCAGCGCGGCGGCGAGGGCGTCCTTGGCGCGCTGCAGGCGGCGCAGGCGCTCGCGCACGGCGCCCAGCCGCCGCCGCGCCGGCGCCAGGCCGGGCTCGGCGCGCAGTGCCGTGCGCAGCGCCACGGCCGCCGCCAGCGCCCGAGCCCGGCCCTCGGGGCTCGCCAGGGAGATCTGTGCACGAGGACTGACGTCAGCAAGGGTGGCGGAACGAATCGGACACCAATGCAAACTCTATATACTTGGGCTCGAGTAGCGCCAAGGCGTTTGACATACTTCGGAGATGGAGTCCAAATCCCTAAGTGGCGGCGCGTCGAGCCAGGCGTAGATCTCGGTGAGCTCCGGCAGCAGCGCGCGCGCGGCGGCGTCGGCGCGCGCGGCGCCCGAGCGCGCGTGCAGGGCGGCCGGCGCCGCGCGCGCCAGCGCGTCGCCGCGCTGCTGCCGCGCCGCTACAACAATCATTTATAATAATTCATTTTCAAAAACCTGACCTAAAATGTTAAAAATTGCATTATCACGCATTATATCAACCGTTTCATTATCAGCTATTGCCACAATATTGTTCAAAAAGTAAGGAACGTAAGTCGTCCACCAACATAGTGCCTGTGCGTGCGCGCCGCCCGCGTCGAGGCGCGCCGCGAGCCTTGCGCCGGCGCCGCCGCCCTCGGTGGCCGCGGCCAGCATGCCGCCCACGTTCAGCGCGTCCAGCCTCGCCACGCGCTCGCCCAGCCGCCGCACCTGCCCAAGGAACAATTCATCATCTCTAAATAATAAATATAGTAGATTGTTAACCAAGGGTAGAAAGTGACCCATTGTACCCGAGATATTTCTGGCGCTCGAACGAAGTGAGAGCGCCAATAGTTCGAGGGTGAAATGGGTAATTTCACCCGAGTTAAACACTCTACTTTTCATTTCGACTGCGAGGAAAATAACTACACGCACACGCACATATATCATAAGTGAGTTATTAATGTCCATGTCATTTTTAAGAAATAATCAATTACACACGGTATTTATATGTAATCTCGTGTTCCCGATTTTTCTACTGCAAACTTTCATTCTTCTTATTTTTAATAGATAAAAAAAGTTAAGATTTACGTACCGCCAACATTTAAAAAGTTAAAACAAAAAATAATCCAATGGTTTCAATTTCATTTTTTCAATAATTGAACGATCTATCAACAAATGTGGGACGGAATTATATGTATGTATTATTTTATATATAAGGCAAATTTATATTTAATAATTAGATATAAATAAATTAAGCTTGCCTATATCTAACCTTTGGAGACCTTTTTTCAATGGCCACTTACCACGGCCGACTAGATTGTACCGAATTTAGTTGGTCACGACGTGCATCTAGAAGGCAATTATCTTTGACTCCGTGGCAATTAAAAAAAAAATACTTTCCACCCTAGGGATGGAAAAACTATTTTCCACCCGGCTATCTACTCATGAAAATGACACTTTCCGAACAGGAGAGATGAAAAATAAATTTATGTAATAAATGTCCGACAGCGCCCGCGCGCCCTCCTCGCCCGGCGGGCACGGCTCCGCGCCTGCGCCGCGCTGTGTCACACATCATACTATACTAGTGAGCAGTTACCCATAGCTCTGCATCGCCGTCGGCCTGGTCGTCGGTGTCGTCCAGCAGCGCACCCAGCGCCGCGTCCGACAGCGCCCGCGCGCCCTCCTCGCCCGGCGGGCACGGCTCCGCGCCTGCGCCGCGCTGTGTCACACATCATACTATACTAGTGAGCAGTTACCCATAGCTCTGCATCGCCGTCGGCCTGGTCGTCGGTGTCGTCCAGCAGCGCGCCCAGCGCCGCGTCCGACAGCGCCCGCGCGCCCTCCTCGCCCGGCGGGCACGGCTCCGCGCCTGCGCCGCGCTGTTCCACACGTCATAATAATTACAAATAATATTTGTGATAAAATATAACAACTGTAATATTATTAAAACTTTTGAGAGATATATATTTCTTCGTCACTGAAATATGTCGGGCCATCACGTGAGTGTAAACCGCTTAATACAATAATTCAATAACAAGTAAATATAATGTACTCATGGCTTAGTCTGCAATGCATATTGCATCAATGTTTTATGCATTAAAATAAAAAGAGACCTAAATACTAGCGAAAACCTAGAAAGTAGACATTTTGCATAAAGGTTTTAGGTTCCCCTTATGATAATGTAAATTTGGGTTGTTTCAGCCAGACTGTCCACTAAACTCACAAAATCCATACTTCCATACTAATATTATAAATGCGAAAGTGTGTCTGTCTGTCTGTTACCTCTTCACGCTTAAACCGCTGAATTAATTTTGATGAAATTTGGCATAGCGATTGTTTAAGATCTGAGGAAGGACATAGGATAGTTTTCATCCTGGAAATTATACCTAAAAGGACTGAAAAAGTGAGTGAACATTTCTGTTGGGGTGCGGTGACCCTGTAGGAAATGTAATTATTAGACCAAAAGCACAATTGCTGTTACATTTGCTTAGGCGCTTTTAATAATCCCTTTTATCAAGTTTCACGCATACGTAGTCGCGGGCAAAAGCTAGTTCATTATAAAATCTGTCCAAATAATCTAATCAGCGATTTCTCTATCGCACTTTTTTTTTCAAAGAACTTGTTTTTTTATAGGTAGTATTAACCTTCCTTATTCCTAGAAAAGATAAAGGTCTGTCTGTAGCTTAAATTGTTTTTTTATTTTATTTAATCTGTAACTTTTTTTTTTTGAAGGAAAATTATTCCTAGTATATAGAAATAAATTCAAGCTTTTTGAAATCCAATCTCCCATTGGACCTCGGGATTCCGGATTCGACCTCAAGTTGTAGTCTTTCCCATGATCTTATAATTAGTTTTTATTCTTGTTAAAAGTGTAACCTAATTTTAAGTGTGTAAACTAATTGCAGTGATTCTAATTTTCATAATAAAATATCTTTAATTAATAACTTCAGTTTTAGCCGCTTTTAGACGACGAAGATTAGATGAAATAGTGCAGTAAATGGTAGTCATGCAATTAAGAATTTTATATTTCTTCCAACGCAACCACTTTATTTTGCTGG
Source organism: Apotomis betuletana (assembly GCA_932273695.1). Lineage (NCBI taxonomy): Eukaryota > Metazoa > Arthropoda > Insecta > Lepidoptera > Tortricidae > Apotomis > Apotomis betuletana. Next base: position 289,658 of record OW026310.1, read on the forward strand.
CTATATCTACAGATACGTACCCCGGCTGCCGGGTCGAGCAGTGCTCGAGCCCAACCAGTCTCTTCGCGCTTCGCCACCTCGAACATCGGGAAAACACTGCTGAAACACTCACACACTACTGCCAGAACACATTCGCTCTAAATCAGAATAAGCTACGCTATGAACTTTCAAGATAAAATTATGAACTTTATTAAAGGAAACTCTTAATAAAGTATCAGAAATGCGGTTTTCTAATTATTTACGCCCTCTAAATCACAAACATCCGAGTGAATTAATTATGACGCGGACGCGATCCGATAGCGAACAAGTGACAGTGACACTTGACAGACTATTTTGACAGTGACAATCAGCTGTTAAGCTATTCAAGACATACGCTTATCCGCTCCGATATAGCACAGCTTGCAGTCAACAATAAAAAGGTTCAATTTCCTTACAGGTCCTTTCTTGCATTGTATTTCTCCCTGTCTCCTGTATATTTTGTAAAGTGTGCAATAAAGAGTACTTGTATTGTATTGTAATTTTATTAAAAAAAGTGATTACGCTTTTGTTCAATCATTGAATATGATTGTGGACGCTTTATAAGATTTCTCAAATATATTTTATAATGGTTGACTAATGTAATCATTTTGATTTTTGACATATCCAGCATATCCTTTTGCTTGCTGCTAAGTAAGCTGCTAACCTTAAATTCTATCCCCGAGAATTTCCTTGGACAAGATACATATATTTCGTATTTTTAGTCTATCCACTGGTACAATATGGCGAAACCTGCAAACAAAGCCGGGAAGAAGTCGAGCGAGGAAGTGTTTGCAGGCTTCCAAACTCTGCGTGCGGAACAGCGGCAACTCGCGAACAAGATCTCTGAGCTTGAAATGGACCTGAATGAACATAAGTACGTTATGCTACTACTATTTTAGCTAAATTCTTCCAACCTACGTTAGATTCTTTTGCAAACTTATTCAGAAGTTCCGTCGTGGTCTGTTTATATTGTCCAATCGTAACAGGTGCTCCTTACCACGACTCGCCAGATCTTCAACCATTCTGTGGCGGGGTGATCGGAACACCAATGAAATGTAGGCTTAGAGACAGCCGACTATTGATTATCTTTTCAAAACATTCCACTACTGATTTCCTCAAAATTTCCACTATAAATTGAAAAAATCTTTTAATTCATTTGTCATCATCAAGAAACATAATTTGATTTAACATTATGGGTTTTTGGGTTATTTTGATTCTGACTCTATTTAATGTATTAACTAAACATGCATTACAGGATTGTGGTGGACACACTAAAAGGCGTGGAACCAGACAGACGCTGCTTCCGCATGGTAGGAGGAGTGCTGCTGGAGCGCACCGCGGGCGCGGCGCTCGCCGAGCTCGAGTCCAACCTGCAACGCCTGCCGATTGCACTGCAAGCACTCAATGATCAACTTGCTAGCAAGGTTCACATATTTACAAGTTTTCTCTGTTGCAAATTTTTTAGATTTTACAAAATAAATTTTATAACTGCAAGGCAATACAACAATTAAATGTTCCATTATCATTTAAAGAAAGAAAGAAGGAAAAGAAAACGCATTTATTCAACGTATATAATTATGTACCTATACAAAAATATATATAATTTATAAAGGAAATAAACTTGCTTAAACTTAAATATTTACTTACAAGTTATTGCAGTTTGTTATAAGGTTACAATGTTCATGTTCTTTTTCACTAACATGGTTTCACTATTCTGCCCTGATGACATTTTCATAATCAAAATTGTTCCAATATTAAACAAAGTAGTTTGGTAGTACAGATGATGGTCTTTCCCTGCATAGGCCAATTTCGTAATTTAATAACAATTTAATGTTTCAGGGACAAGAAATCAACACATACATTGAGACACACGACATCCGCCTGCAGCGCGGCGCTACCACTGCGCCGGCGCCAGCGGCTGCTGATGCCGTGCCAAAGGCCAATGTGCTTGTCGCCAGCGGCTGAGCCCACACCGCCTAGCTCACTCACACCAGCCACTCGTCAGTGTGGAGGCGCTAACTCTTTCAAAGAATTGTGCTTGTAACAGTGATGGGTACTGGGGGATTCTGAACCTCATTGTGTTGGAAAACTGCAGTGTGAACAATGAACATTGAAGACTAACCTTTTGCCCACTTGTTATAGCTGTCACGTGCCTCAATGTCAAGTTGGAGACAATATTTATCAATGGCTAAACCTCTTTTGTCAAATATTTCACTGATACAATTATAATAATGTTTGTTTTGGCTCAAATTTTTGTATCATGTAATTTTATAAGGAATGTGGCATTTGAAAGTATAGGCTGTATCTTAATAATAATTATGATTTGAATTTAGTAAACACAAAGTTGGTTTTCTTTTGGATGCAATATCTGAATAAACAGTGTTATATATTTTAATTTAACCACAAAGTATAAAGTAGATATTTATAGCTTTTTGATGAATACAAATTTGTTTAATGGTATTAGGAAACAAACAACTAATCATTTTAATTGTGCTTAAATGCCTCACTAAACAATATGTTATCTTTATGTTGTATGAAATTATGAATTAAACATATTTTACAAACATTTGATTTAAATTATGATATTCATTATTCATTACACCTTTTTAGGGTTCCGTAGTCAACTAGGAACCCTTATAGTTTCGCTATGTCCATCTGTCCGTCCGCGGCCTAGCTCCGTGATCATTAGTACTAGAAAGCTGAAATTTGGTATGAGTATGTGCATGTATCACGCCGACAAAACGGTAAAATAAAAACTAAAAAGATTTTTTTTTTCGGGTACCTACCTTTCGAACACCTAAAGCGGGGGTGAACTTTTTTTTTCGTTTTAACACTGGCGTGTGGGGTGTCGTTGAATAGGTCTTTTAATAACTATAATTTTTAACAAAAAAAAGAACCGACTTCAGTAAAACTAAAAAACTAGATCTGTGGTGTTCATCATCAGTTTCCTTACACCAAATCCTATTTACTGAATGTAAATTCTTGACTTTATCAATAAATTACCGAAAGCGCCGTACATGTCCCTATAACATTTGAAGAGTTCCCTCGATTTCCCCAAGATTCCATCATCAGATCCCGACTTAGTGCCAACGGGACCAACTCGGAGTTATACCCTTTCGATTAAAAAAAAAAAAATTAAAATCGGTTCACGGTTCTCGGAGATATCGAGTAACAAACATACAAAAAAAAAAAAAAAAATTAGTTCGAATAGAGAACCTCCTCCTTTTTTTGAAGTCGGTTAAAAATAATAGGGGTCTCCAAACATTATTTTTTGATCAAGTCAGCAGTTTTGTAAATATTCGCTCCGAAAATTAAAAAAAAAGCGTCCCCCCCCCTCTAACTTTTCAACCACGGGTCAAAAATTTATGGAAACATTCATGAACATGAGGCCTTATAAGTACTTTCAATGAAAACTATGTTGAATAAAATCGGTCAAGCCGTTTTTGAGTTATCGCAAAATTTCATAATTTTCTGTAAATTGACGTAAGTGCCGCGCCGTGTCCTTATACTTCAAACGTTACACATATTAGTTAAGTGCCATACTGCATTAAAACTTTCCGCTCAATATGGCGCGTAAAATCGATAAGTTCCAGAAGGTAATAAGTAATTACAGTTACTTTGGCGCTTACGACCTTTTTTATAGAGCTTGAAATCTTTCCAGTAATTTAAACCTCGAAGCCCGTCTATTATGAAGGATGGGCAACTACGGAACCCTACACTGAGCGTGGCCCGACATGCTCTTGGCCGGTTTGTTATCGTTATTTTTGGCTGAACTTTAACTGAAGAGGCCTTTACTCAACAGTGCGTGGATGTTGGCTGATATGATAATGACATATCTTCTTTTTAGAGTTCCGTAGTCAACTAGGAACCCTTATAGTTTCGCCATGTCCGTCTGTCTGTCTGTCTATCCGACCGCGGCTTAGCTCCGTGATCATTAGTCCTAGAAAGCTGAAATTTGGTATGAGTATGTGTATGTAACACGCCAACAAAACGATAAAATAAAAAGTAAAAAAAAAAAAAATCGGTTACCTCCCGTACACCTGTAGGGCTAGCATATCTTACGGCGATTTCGCTTGTCGCGCAACAGCGTATCTGTCTTGCTCGCACGACATTAAAAAGAAAGTGACAAGTAGTATAATCTCGCGCGACAAACAGTCGCTTGTCACAATTATGCTAGACGTGCTATGGCTGGAACCCATTAAATTTTTTTGTGCTCTTGTGCAGTGGCGTGGCTAAAACCCGCTCCAGACCTTCCGATCCTATCCGATTTATCGGAAGCAATCGGATAATGTGTAGTGCAATTGTCCGATTTATCGGAAGAAATCGGATAATGTGTAGTGCAATTGTTAGGAAATTTCTTCCGATAAATCGGATCGGATCGGAAGGTCTGGAGCGGGTTTTAGCATTATGCGAACGGCGAACTTTATTTGTTTTGGAATACTACCAATATTCCTTATCTGTGATAGTAAAATGTCAATGTCACTTCATATCAGGAGCCGTTCGGAATCAAAACATTACTTACGCAGCGAATAGGGAGTTCCTTACACCATTCATATTATTTTAAAATGAGGTTTAAATTTATTGAAATGAGATGTTAGTGTATTGCTCAGAATATATATATTAATGATGATTTCAATGGTTAATGAAGATTCTTATGAAAATCACAACTTGTCATGAGACAGTCATTAAAATTAAATTTTAACTTAAATCATATTCGAACGCTACCTTACTCCGAGTCATGAAAAGTGTATGTTTGTTTTCATGCTGAAGCTGAATTAGAATATAATATTCTAATAAACATACTGTAGAATTTAATTTATGATTTTTCACGTTGAAGCATGAGAGTTATCAGTGGAATCATTAATTTAACATTATAGTCGGTGGCTTCGCGACGATGTCTCTATTCCCGGCTTACGGTAAGGACGAAGCCGCGGCGTCGAGCCCAGCGCGCGAGGAATGCAGCGCGGCGGCGGCGGTGGCGCGTTGGGACGTCGCCGAGAACGAGCTGCTCGCGTCCAGCGACAGCGAGCCTGAGCCGCCGCGCGAGCCCGCGCCGGCGGTGCGCGCGGACCCCGACCCCGACTTCTACGTGGACCGGCGTTTCGACGGCGGTAACCTGCACGTATCTACCATATACTACCCCGGTCGACCTGAGTGAGTCACATTCTTTCTCTTTATACACATTATACCCTTCAAATAAAAATATATGTGCAGATTATCTATCAAACGAATTCCTCGGAGTTTGGGTTGGAGGATGACAATAAGAGCATATTGCATTTCTTAAAAGGCTATTATTAGTAAGTTAGCATGATTGCATTTAGTTAAATTACTTTAGATATGTAATTGGCTTTCTGTTAACTATGTATACAAAAGTGACTAAACATAAAAGTTATCTTTAGGTAAATAAGAGTAGGTATCAAGTTGAGAATCGTGTTCCAAAGAAAATGCGCTATAGTGGGTTTTCTATTGGGAAACAGTATGACATTTTGGAGTACAGCAATGGCATTTGGCACGGATATTATACACGTCTACCTGAGCCCAAAACACCCGGTAGCCAGACTGAACACCGCGTCAGAAGGGGGGAGGGGGGGTTCAAAATACAGTACTCCCGTCGTTCAGAAAAAAAAATCTGGCGGATTAGTTTGGACCTTTAAGTCAAGTTTGGTGGCGTTATCCGGTAATTAGATGATGCCCAATTTATTACCTGTGCCAGATTTTTAGGGTCCAGTAGCAAAATATGACGCAATCCTTAAAATAATAAACTTTCAGTACTAACAAAATGTAAACAAACCCTTATAATTTCATATTTTTAGTACTAAACTTGGTATATGAAAAATACTATCCAAAAGCCAATTTAATACAGATTCTAAAAACATTAACAATAAATATAAATTTGTCTATTTTCAATGAAAAATAAAATATTGAAAGTACTGCAACGTTCGTCAGCGCAGCGTAGGGAACGGCAAAAAGACCCGAATACTAAAGTAAAATAAGTATTACTAACAAAACAAACCAGTCAAGTGCGAGTCGGACTCGCGCATCGAGCGTTCCCTACAAATTTTAACCTTTCTCATCCCATCTTAACTGGTAGGACCCGGTTAAGTTAAGTTTGCACCTGGTACGTATGGCCCCCTATACAAATGAGGTGTAAACATAATCCAAACGGGTAGTCCTCATACAACTTTTGAAAGCACATTTTTTTATGTTTTAATTAGAAATGTATAGTTTTCAGATAATTACCTGTACTGGTGGTATAAGACGACATTAGTTGCCAAATTTCATAGTTCTAGGTCAACGGAAAGTACCCTATATACTTTGATTCTGTTGAGAGTGGCGAAATATAAATATACGGCCGTATCTTTTTTTTTTATTCATTTAGAAAATTGATTTTTTCACGACTTCAAGGGGTTGTAGACTAGAGTATATGGTTTAAATTTCAACTTGATATCTCCACGCGTTCCCGAGATAAGGGTTTTGACACACATACGGACCGAAGGAAAACAAAGTAATTATATAAGGTTTCCGTTTTTGCCGATAGAGGTACGGAACCCTAAAAATAAGATATATCTATAGCTTTCATAATATCTATGAATTAAATTTCTTAAAATAATATAATAATTATAATTGATATTCTATTATCTATTATTAAGTTTAAAAAAAGTATTTTTCTCTCTTTACAAATATCTTTCTTCTTTTTAATATACTAGCTGCACCTCACGGTATTACCCGTGGTCAAAAAATAGCACACGTGTTAGTCCAAAGTGTCAGCTACCTCCATCCTAAATTTTATTAAAATTGGTCCAGCCACTTGAGCGTGAAGAAGTAACAAACACACACACTCACAAGCTTTCGCCTTTATAATATTAGTGTGATTTGTAATCATCTTCAAACTATAAACGAAGTCAGATAATAGTTAAATAATAGTTAAAATAAATACAAATAATAGTAGAACGTCTGTAAATCAATTTTATTTACAACCCCCTCCACAATTACATAATTCAGTACACTTGAGCTGGCGTTTGAAACAATTGCATCTGGAACTGCAAGATTTCACGCACCGACATCTTATTAATTCTAGGCATGCTTGAGCAGCCATAGGACTATGGGTCCACAATGGCACCCAAGCCTCTTCATCTTTATGCCAACCCCATTCAGATGGGCAAGGAATTTCTTGCGTCTTCTTTAGGCACTGCCCCCAAATATAAACAGCCTGTAAAACTGCTCGAAAGGTATGTTGTTTGAGGGCAGCTTCGGTAGGAGGCAAATTTTCGATTTGCCTGTCTTTTTTTGTAAATAAATGCTTGCGACACTCATTTACTGTTACAGAGGGACATGATCTGAAAAACAAATATACCAATAAAAAATGCAAGGTCTTGACAAGAATATCTTATAAATATTGTTTCCTTACCTATCATACATTGCAATCACAAATTTTTGAATTTCAGGGTGTGCTTTATCATATTCCCCATTGTAAAGTGCTTCAAACCCTCGTGTGACATTCGGATATGCCTTCCATGCTTCAAATGCGGTTTTTTTGCCCCTTCCGTTAAAAGATGAAGTTGTGTCACATCCGGTAAAAGAATGGAATAAGGGCAGAACGTGTGTTCTTTCTGGACCTGAAACAAGAAAGAAAACCATGTCTTTAGTATAAAATTTTATTGTAAATCATGTCAAGAAACCGATTTGGGTCCTAATAAGTCCGTTACCTAAACATGAAGCTATAGTGTGACATGCCAGGTGTTGATGATTTCGTCCTGTTCCGATGTGTACCCATAGTTCTTCTAGGCCTTCTAGCTTTGAAACACAAGATATGGCTAGCACAACAACATCTGAGTCGACTGTTCTTAACATTATTTTGGAGTGTCCTTTTAGCACAGCATCAGCAAGATGAAGCATCATCCGTGTGTCGGCTTCTTCGTGATTGCACGGTGCCACATTTTCAGTAGGAGTGGTTTTACTCAGAGCTTCGTCGCCATCAGTTATGATGAACTCTTTACCTATTGGTAAGTTCATGTTTGAGTAACAATGTGATGATGATGACAAAAGATGGTATAGCTCTTCTTTGTTTGATCCTTCACGAAGAAAGTTAGCCCATCCTTTTGGAATCCTTGTATGTTCGCCAACTAATACTCGTTGGCCAGAACCTCGTTTTTCTCGAGTTGAATTCTTGAGACTATCTTTCTTGTACGTATCCCAAACCACGTCCAGCCTTTCAACATTAGATAGTTCTCTAATCAGAAAGGATGAAAACACATTGGCTGCATAATCCCCGAATGTTTGAGACGGTCCTGGGCTCAACATATGCACTACAGCCGAACCATCTAATATCTTAGCTGTTACTGTGGGAGCTGTTGGAAAACTTGTTTCCTCATCTAGACTGGTTAAACATTTTAGTATGTCGGATTTGACTCCAGATCTCATTAAACCCATGGCTGATAGAGCAGGAGGACTACTTTGATTTTCATGAGAAAAAAACGTATCAAGGTCTCCTGCTCTATGTTCACAGGTTGCAATATACAGTTTACTGAACAGATTGCAGTCGTTTTTAAGAGAAGACATTTTGGACTTCACTTTAGATTCCCGTTTTTTATTTATGTTATGAAAAAGAGGGAACCTGTTCTGAGGAATTGGAGCGTGTAAACTTTTCCCCTCAACAAATCTTTCTTTGCAAAAAACTTTGTATAATTCTTTTCCCTTGCTTTCAATTTGTTTTACTGTCCGAACAACTTCAATAGGCGCTACCATTTTCGTATCTATATTGTACAATTCAGAAGAGTTTTCGAGAAAAGGATTCCCCGCTGTCTCTATAGTCAAAATAAGAGATTTTATCCCAGACACAAACCTCTTTTGTTCAGAGGCGGTGTCTGAATGATGGTGATAATCAGTCATTTTTTTTGCTTCTTGTTCTAAATCATATTCTGTTTCTGTATCACAATTTTCTGTATCGTCATCTTTATGAAAAAAATCATCTTCGAAATCTTCAATCATCGATGCAAGTTCTGGACCGGCAAGAAGCCATTTATTTAGAGACTCAAGGTTTTCAGTAAGTCCAATTATACCTGTAAAACATAAAAGCATAAAATATAACATTCGATAAGTAGCAGAAAACATGACATAGCTACATACATTAGAATCATATTGTATAGAGATATAAATATAGGAAAAGCACGTCTAGTTATTTATACTTCTTGTAAAACTTCTAAAGATTTTTTACCTCCATCTCCTTTCAAATGAGAATTTACTTGCTCATGCGCCTGATCTAAAGCTATACCAGAATAATCTCTTGCAGATTTTCGTGCAACAAATTGTCCAGCTTCAAATCGTTGCAATAAGGAAGGATGATTGTCTGGTAAGCCATCCAAGTCTTTTACATGGACTGATAACCATCGCGAGTAATTTACATGGTCCAAAGCAAAAAACCATGGTAGTAAACGCTTCATTGAATCGACATACGTTTTAAAGTCTCCTAATCGAATTGAACGTACGAACTGTAATACCAACAGTTCCAGTTGTAGTGCCGTGTCCCAAAATTGGAACTGTGGGATAAGATTGAGCCTGTCTGATCGCCATTCTGCAAATGACATCGATAAATCCTGCGACGTACTTTCTGTATAAGCCTTCTTTTGTAATTGATATAGTACTGCCGCTGTAACCTATACGAGTAATACACAAATAACAATGTCATTATTGTAAAGAAAAGGATTGATTGTAAAGAAAAGGATTGATTGTAAAGAAAAGGAGCTTATAAGAACACTTCATCTCACTTGATGGGCAGCTCTTGTTCGCTTGACGTGTGTCCCGGTCAGCATAGATTCTGCTCTTCCTGATGTTGTAATTTGTGATTGTATAAGTGCTTCTAACCAGCCACTTCCGTTTAACCACTGACCAAGGACTTTTAATGCGGCCATTTCGATGTGCAGACCACCCATCATTATAAATATACTTTTTTCTCCGAATTTGTTTGGAAATAAATATTGCAATTGCTTCAACACTGCATACAGAGGTTGATCAGAGACCAATACTGGTATTTGGTCAGGGTTTATAAATTTTATAGCTTGACTGACGATATCCATTGTGTGTAACATCATTGCAGATGAATGGGCTTGCTCATTAAACAAAGGGAGTACCGATATTTCGGTTTTGTGGCGTTTGTTCAGCTCTTTATCAGATTGACTGTGATGGGCTGCCCAAGGTTTACAGGTTTCCGATGAAGTTTTATCCAGCCATTCCTTTTCTTCCTCAAAAGGTGAGGGTGTAGCAAACTCCTCATTTACAACGCAGGTGGACTTTGGACAGACGGATTTTTTCAAGTCCACAAAACATGGGGGTACTACCGTATAATTAGTTGGCAATGGTTTCGGTTTCAATCCTGTTTCAGTTGTTTCCGTATAAGTGTCATTTAATTGTCTATATTCCCTAGAAGAACCTAAAATAATATAAAAATAGACACAATGTTATTTATTTGTTTGAATGTCATTAATATTATTTTTAATATTAAAATACCACCTACCTGTTTCTCCGGGCATTGCGTGCTGCATTAAAGTGATTGCGGTTCCATGGAAAGCACTTTTCGCAGTGTTCGAAGATGGGTTGTGGTCAATATTATCCACAGCTGCAGTTGTAAATAATTCTTTTTTCAAATTAGGAGGACATACCAGTCCGTCTTCATGGTAAAGATCACAGACAGCGTTAGCTTTTTGAACTATGCGTTTGTATAATCGTTGGTACGAAATACTAAGACCGAGTTGACATGTGATATCGATAAGTTTCTTTTTTCGCGTTACGCCGTATAACTTTGCAGCTACGTAAACTGGAGTTAAAGTTTCAATATTACGATGCTTTCTAGATCCTGCTCTTTTTGGTTTCCTTAGGATATGGTATATGATAAGTTCCGCGAGATGATGGCAAATATCCATAATATTCCGATTCGTGGTTGCTGATGGTCCATTAATTATCATATTAAGTAAAGCTATAAGTTTTCCTGAACTGCTCGTATTATCTTCACCAAAAATATGCGCTCTTATTATTTTTGCAGCATTGCATAATGTTGCATCGTCATTGTCAATTGTTTGAGCGTTTTTAAATGACCGTATTGCACAATCAACATCTTCTTTGAATGTAAGTAATGTCGGCTTTCCTTTCGTGATGGTACACGTTAAGTAGGGACATTCTTCTAAAAGCCTTTCTCTTAGCCTGGCAGGGTTCACTTCATATTCAAACCCGAGATCAGCCATAGCCGTACTCTGCATTTTTGCTAATTCAACTACATTAAATGATGGTATTTGGTCACTTGTTGCTTTTACTTCATTCATGTAACTAATTATTTGAGCAAGACTATTCGCTTTTGCTTCCTGCTTCAAGTTACTATCCAAAACACCTTTTTTTTTCCTTTTATATGTTGAGAGACAATTGATATGATACTTAGCTCCTATAAGGTCACGGACTTCGGAAACCATACCTAAAATCTTTGAGTCTTCTATACTGGTGGCTGTTTCTAGGATGCCCTGACTACAAGATGTTGTCACAACTGAACGAAGTGGATGCCGTTTTGTATCATGACGGTCGCAGAACAGACAGGTTTGCATTTTGCTGCGAGTTTTCTGAGCGGAGGGCGTTGCATCATCTGAGAATTTATTTGTTTTTTGTTGTGCTCGTTGCAGCTTTGTCTTATTGCACTTTAAATAGCATGATTTATGCCAGACTGCCCGATTTTCTTTGAAAATAGCCTCAAGGTTGTCAATGCGTGCTATTAGTGTTAATTTTAAAGAAAACGGTATTTCCCCAAGCTCATGAAATAAAGCCAGATTACTTGCAAGCGTATTGTAACCCTTCACCTCTTCGTTTGCAGCAGGATTAGTTAGTTTTTCATTAGTTACATTTTGGCAAAGTATGCACAGATTGTAATCAGGTAAATCGTTATTTTCCATTATTATAATTATGTGTCACACATTACCTTAAAAATAAGACATGCATTATGTTAACAATGTTAATAGCTTGAGCAAATAACTGACGCCCCAAGCAACAGGTATTTACTTATTAGAAATAACGCACAAGCGCATGAACATTTACAATCGAGTTCTAAAATTTCCATAGGGAAGGGCAACGGGAGTTGTAAAATTGGTGACGTTGTCGATATGCGAGAGTGAGGTTCTTTGATGCGCGGGGTGCAAGCACCCCGCGAGGGTGTCTGTCTGTCCTGGGGTTCTGTCACCCGAGAGGGGGTTAGTAGTGAAAAATGCAGAAGAAAAAGTAGCTCAAGTTAAAAATTGCTTTAGAAAGGGGTAGAAGATGGATGCGAATTTGCACGCAGGCATGTTTGCTTGGGAAGGGGTGGAGGGTGCCATTGTCTAGGTGGGCTCGCCCTGCGGGCCCTTTGGGCCCTTGGGCTCGCGTGCTACAGGCGACTTCTCTGGGACGCTCCGCACCTTCAGTGCTACGCGGAGCTCGGCCTGCGGCCTCGCGGGGGGACGTTTGCCTTACTTGATTGAATTGAAAATTACTTTATTTTTTTGTCCGATATTTTCCGAATTTGACCGAATTTTTGAAATCCAATTTTAGATTCCGACTCAAGAGCCCCAAAAACCCCCCGATACTGAGTTGTAGCCCCCTAGGACCAATTTGAAATTTTCTCCATACAAAACTTGTTTTTTCGATATTTTCCGAATTTGACCGAATTTTCGGACAACGATTTCAGATTCATATTTTTTAGCCCCGAGAGCCCCTCGATACCGAGTTTCAGCCTCCTAGCACTAATTTGAAATTTTGAAAAAAAAAGTCGCCATATTGTTTTTTTTTTTTCGACGACTGTACTCGGGTGGGGGCCCCCTATGACATTTGGTCGAGCACCCCCCGCCCATCTCCAGCGGTTTACGAGATACGGGCCCCCGAAAAAATTCCCCATACATTATTTTTTTTTGCTAGAAAGCGAGGTAGACCAAAAGGAAAAGGAACTTCCGAGATAAACACGTGCCTTATATAAGTAGGCTCACAAGCACAGTATAGCCGTAATAATGTATGGCGTATTTCTATTATTTTTATATCATGTTACATACCTACACAATAATGTTATAATTACTTACAATTTATTGAGCTACAATTAGATCCACTTTTTACTGCTGTTACTAGTAATTCGACGACAATTAACTTCAAATTCCAAGCCAGACGAAGTGCCCATCGATCAGTTTTAACACGATACAACATGATACAACAAAAGTTGGCCCAAGACTGATTGTATATCGGCCGAGTGAAGGCGAATGAACGCGAATGGCGAAGGTCGTTTCGCCGAGCGACGCCCGCGCGTCGCCCGCAAAAATCAAGTAGGTGGGTATGTGCAATCATTATTTTATTTTACATTGAAAATAGTTTAATGTATATTAAATGTTAATGTTTTAATAATCTGCATTAAATGAGCTTTTGGACAGTATTTTATATAAACAAAGTTTAATACAAAAATAAAAAAATATACGGGTTTGTTTGCGTTATGTTACTACTAAAAGTTTATTATTTTAAGGATTGCGTCATATTTTGCTAAGGAATCCTAAAAAACTGGTATGACCAATGAATTGGGCATCATCTAGTTACCTGATAACGATACCAAACTTGACTCAAAACTCCAAACTGATCCGCCAGATTTTTTTTAATGGTCGACGGGAGCACCTGTACTTTGACCCCCCCCTCCCCCCCTTCTGACGCAGAGTTCAGTTTGGCTACCGGGTGTTTTGTGCTCAGGTGGACGTGTATAATACCCGTGCCAAACGGCATTGCTGTACTCCAAATTGTATACCTCTCCATACAAGCATTCCCAATAGAAAACGCACTACTACTGGTATAGTTATTGATCAATCTCATCCTCCTAGCCTTTGTCCCATTTTTTGAGAATGAATTCTCAATCGGGGTCGGCTACCTAAATCCCAAGATGTGGCGTAGGCACTAGTTTTTACGCAAGCGATTGCCATCTGACCTTCCAACCCAGAGGGGAAACTAGGCCTTATTGGGCTTAGGTGGTTTCCTCACGATGTTTTCCTTCACCGAAAAGCGAGTGGTAAATATCAGATGACATTCGGTACATAAGTTCCGAAAAACTCATTGGTACGGGCCGGGTTCGAACCCGCGACCTCCGGATTGAAAGTCGCATGCCCTAACCACTAGGCTACCACCGCTTCAAGAGTTATTGATCAATCTATTAATTCTAATTGTTGTTGTTTTAACAAAAAATGTAGTGTGGTGGTTCCCAACCTGTGGTCTACAGGAGGCAAATATGGTCTGTGTACAAATTTAAGTTTGGCGCTGGAAAACTTGATTGTTTACATGAGGTCCCTGAACTAAACCACAAAGAAATAAAAGTGGTGCCTGGTCAAGAAAATGTTGGGAACCACTGATGTAGTGAAACATCATTCATGTAGCTCTCAGTTTGTGCCCATAAATAAAAATATCATTCACTCACTCATAATTTAAGAGCTTGCTCTTGTTGGTGCAGTAATGACCACTCTTGCCTATTCCTCGTTAGTTTCTTGGTCTCCTGATGGAGGTGAAACAAGGCACCCTGTTTCACCTCCACTTGATTAAAATATGTTAATATGTAATGTAATTTAAATTTAATTACATATAACATTCAGCAAGTAAGTCTTATTTATTTATTATATACTTAAAGAGCATTCACAATTTAGTACTTGTGCCATAATTTCTCAGAGATGCACAAAAATGGAACAGATAGTGTAAGCATTACACTATGATTATTCATTAATATGTGTGGTTTGTGATTGAAATATTTCACGCAAAGTGCTCACTACAGATACAGAAGCCTGGAGCCGCACCTCGCAATCGGGATGATAGGCGGCGTCCGGGGTCGCAGGAAGCGCACGCGCCGCTACTTCGAGGCGGCGGCGGAGGCGCGCGGGCAGCTCGCGGAGCGGGGCGGGGGCGGGGAGGAGGCGGGGGAGAGGGGGGCCGCGCTGCGGCGCGCACTCGTGGAGCGACCGAAGGACGAGGAGCTGTGGCTGCAGTACATCGACTACCAGGTACCGTCTCCCGTACTTGTCGAGGTTGGAGGTATAAGTTCGACAAATTCATACACAGACGCCAAATAAAATGGGTATATGTTTGCCAGGAGTGGGTGTCGGGCGCGGACGCGGGGCTGAGCGCGGCGGAGGCGGGCGCGGCGCGCCTGCCGCGCTCCCCCGCCCTGCGCGCGCGCAGACACGCCGCCGCGCGCCGAGCGCTCTCCGCGCAGGAGCATCTCGCCAGACTCCGGGACGAGCTCGCTAAAGGTAGATAACGCGGCTCGTGCGGCGGTGGCGGGGGGCGGACGCGCCGCGCGGTACCCTGACGTCTCCGGAGCTAGTCCCATGCGAGCTCCTCGGGTGTCAAGGTGCCGTGTGGCGCGAGCGACGACGAGGTTGCGGGTCGACGCGCATTTTCGACGTTGCGATTGCTGCAAAAGTGAACTATAGGCGCGGGCGCCGACGGCAGGCTCGACGAATTATAATTTCGGCTGTGAGGTTGTACCTTTTTGAACGCCACAGCCGACGATAACTTTTGCATCCATTCAAAGTCAAAGTCAAAGTCAAAATATTCTTTATTCAAGTAGGCCTAGCTACAAGCACTTTCGAATCGTCAGTTACAGAGAGCAGAGCAATTTATTGATAAACTTATACTAAAAATAAAATAAAAAAACATAAAAAACAACATTATAGAAATAAAAGAAAAATCCTAAAAAAGGATCGTCAACACAAACAAATTATATAAATAAAAAACTAGAGGCTAGAATATTCTATTCTGGAATAAAATTCTAAATGTCAAAAATTATAATAAAAATAGTTAAAAATTAAAATTAAAATATCAGTACCCTGATAGGTACTCGTTACAATAATTACACATAACATTGCGTGATTTTCACTAATCCCACGACACGTTATCATTCATGTAGTCTTGTGTGCTATAATACGCTTTAGAAATAAGTTTACGTTTTACATAGTTCTTGAATTTACCAACAGACAAGTCAGTTACGCTTCTAGGAAGTTTATTATAAAATCTTACACAGTTACCCATGAATGATTTTCTTATTTTATGGAGCCTAGTGGCAGGCACTGCGAGCTTATGCTTATTTCTAGTATTAATATTATGTATATCACAGTTCTTCTTAAAATTGGCAATGTTCTTATGTACATACATAAGATTCTCATAAATATATTGACAATGCACTGTCATTATATTAATGTCCTTAAACTTATCTCTAAGCGAGTCTCTATGGTGCATTTTATATATCGCACGAATAGCCCGTTTCTGGAGAACAAAAATTATGTTAATATCTGACGCACTGCCCCAAAGTAATATGCAATACGACATAATGCTATGGAAATAACTAAAATATACTAATCGAGCTGTTTTCACGTCTGTTAATTGACGGATCTTACTAACTGCAAAAGCTGCAGAACTCAGTCTATTCGAGAGATTAGCAATATGGGGACCCCATTGGAGCTTATAATCTAATGTAATACCGAGAAAAACTGTGCTATCAACTAGTTCCAGTTCCTCATCTTTAACAATAACACTTGCTTGCTCGTGTATAACGTTACTCGTGACAAACTTAACACATTTAGTTTTTTTCTCATTTAACAATAAATTATTTACATTAAACCAATTCACTACTTTACATATAGCATTGTTTACGTCATTATAAGATTGTTGGTTTCGTGTGACTTTGAAAATAAGTGAAGTATCATCCGCAAACAAAACTATATCATGGTGGGTCTTTATGAGCTGTGGCAAGTCGTTAATGTAGATAAGGAACAAGAAGGGTCCCAATATTGATCCTTGCGGCACACCCATAGAGACTAATGACCCCGGTGATCGCTTTCCATTCACGTCAACCCTCTGTATTCTACCATTTAAATAAGATTCTAACAATTTCAGTGCCGATCCTCTAACTCCATAGTGGTGTAGTTTCCTGATCAGTGTCTCATGATTAACGCAGTCGAAGGCCTTAGATAAATCACAGAAGATACCTAAAGCATCTCGTGATTCCTCCCAGGCATCGAAAATACATTTTACTAGCTCGACTCCAGCGTCGGATGTCGAGCGACCCCGCGTAAAACCAAATTGCTTGTTATGCATTAAATTGTTCAAATTAAAGTGTCTTAATAATTGAGACAAAATTAACTTTTCAAAAATTTTACTAAATGTTGGTAGTACAGATATTGGTCTAAAGTTATTGGGGTCAGAAGTACTACCTGATTTAAATAAAGGAGTTATTTTACTATGTTTCATCAGATCAGGAAACTCACCGCAATCTACACTGTTATTGAATATAACTACTAGGTCAGGCGCTATGATATCTATGAGGGATTTGACAGCATGGACGGAGACCCCCCAGAGGTCACTAGTTTTTTTGACATTAATCGATTTAAACGCCTTTACTACATCTGAGGTACTGATATGTTCAAAATTAA
The DNA here is from genome assembly GCA_932273695.1 of Apotomis betuletana. Taxonomy (NCBI): domain Eukaryota; kingdom Metazoa; phylum Arthropoda; class Insecta; order Lepidoptera; family Tortricidae; genus Apotomis; species Apotomis betuletana. The sequence goes on from OW026310.1 coordinate 307,123, forward strand.
GGTCCCTACTACATTCTGGGACGTTATCTTTTAACAAAGTAACGGCTGATGAGGGTGATGAGTTTAAAAACTTTGTAGTGGACACTGGTATATCGGTGAAAAAGTTTTCAAATTCTGTTGCTACATCTATACTAGACTCTATAATTTTACCATCAATATTTAATTTAGGATCACTAATAGCATGCCTCGATTTACCAGTTTCCATATTAATTACTTTCCAGGTGGTTTTGATAATATCAGAACTAGTCTTGATTTTCTGGGATAAATAATTGCGTTTAGCAATATGACAGTCAATTTTGAATTGCTTCGAATACTGTTTCACGTGTTCTTTAAATTCATCACTCGTATTAAACCGCCGCTCCTCGTACAAGGCGTACAGTGCTTGTCTGCGTTTGTGTAAGTCCGCAGTAGCCCATTCACTAAATACTGGTGCACCGCCAGCCACGACCGATTTGGAAGTAAATATTGCATTATAATATTTCATAAAAGTTGCAAAGAATAAGTTATACATGTCGTTAGGACCCATGTCGGAAGACAAAAAGGGTAGCGCCTGAACTAGATTTTGTTTCATTCTTTCCACACGGTCCGTGGTTACCGGTACAAAAGTAATTTGATTTTTCACGATATTTTTCCTTAATATCTCAAACACAATCAATTGGCCTAAATGATCTGATTCCAGTTTACTAATTACACTATGCGTAGAAGGAAGAATATCAGTGAAAATATTATCAATACAGGTGGCGCTAGTAGCGGTCACTCTAGTAGGCTCCATAAATACGTGGTGCAGATGAAAAGATTTGAAAATATTCAACAATCTAATACTTATTGTTGAATTTTCCAAAATATTTACATTAAAGTCGCCGCATATAAGCAATTTCTTTCTAGAAAGAGATATCTTAAATAGAGCATACTCTATAATAATTTGAAAAACATCAAAATTACTTAAGGGCGGCCTATATACACAAACAACAATAAATTGCTCTAATTCTACTGCACTTAATTCTATGGTCCGTTCAACAGACAAGGATACTATGTCCTTACGTTCCTTAAATTTTAATTGATTATTTAAAATTATTAACGACCCACCATGTATGGAACTAAGTCTGGTGAACGAACTACCCACCTGGTGATTATTGAATTGGGGCATTATTTCATTACTAGTAAGCCAGTGTTCAGATATACATAGAATGTCAACATTACAACCATTTAAAAATAATTCTATCTGTAAATCTTTCCCTCTAATACATTGAATGTTTTGATGAACCAGGTGGATGTAATTTTTGTTGCCAGAAAAGGAGTTCTCCTTTGTCTTAACACTTAGTTTAAATCATTACACAATACTACATCTGACTGCTCAATAGAAGCAGAGTGATGTACCAAATTCTTGGTAGAAATGTCAAGTAAATAGGATAGTGACAAAACTATTTGTCGTTTAAAATAATTGGAAAGGTAAAACTTACCTTTTGTCGAAAAATACAAATTGCTAACATATTTGTTAGTGTCAATTATTCTAAACTTATCACTATATGTACACAGGTTATATAAGGCTAAATTTAAAATATATCTACTGTCATTTTCAGATTGTGGCAGTTGCTCACAATAAGGAAAAGTGAACATAATAATTTCTTTCACTGTGAGTGTGTTTAATGTTTCATAAAATTATTTTTGTTCACTTTTCCTCTGTTTCCAATAAGAATAAGCAGTGTTGTCTGTAAATTAACATTACTGTCGTTTAGAATTTGTTTTGAAATATTTTCAAGGCTACTATAGGGCAGACAATTGCTAATTACACTATGTCCCTTTAAATGTGAATTTAACAGCGGCCCCATGTTGGTTCCTGTCTCATCACAATACATGATAACACTTGGTTGTGAGTTAGGTGTGCTTGACATGTTGTCGAAGGAACTGTCATTGTTGGATTTTTGTGGTAAACTGGCACACAGGCTCGGTTCTAGTACACTAGTGGACAAATTATCACTCGCTTGTTTACATAAGCAGGACTGATTATTTGTCAGTGACTCAAACCGCTCTGAATTATAATTAATTTGTGATATCAAATCATCCATTGCCAATGAATATTCATGTATAATTTTTTTCGAATTGTCATTAATTATGTGTAATGACTTAATTGAATCCTCTAAACTTTGAATTTTGAGCTTTAATGTCTGTGTGTCAGTTTCATATTTTAACCTACTATTTTCTAACTGAGCACAATACATATCTACCTTATCCACTAGATTTACATTTAGTTTGCAGGATCTCAGTTTCTTAAAAAACAATTTGTTTTGTTTTGACAACTTTTGCACTTTCTTTATATACCTATTGATCCTTATATACTTTTTTAGTTTTTTACCGCTACAATTTACTAACCTTGTTGTAGTGGAAGTATCACAATCAATGGCAGTCACAGGGTGTTCTATTGGAGCGGTAACCAACTGTGGGACCGGTCCAACAAGTTCTTCAAATAAGCTCTGGGTGTGAGCCGCTGCACTCTCGTGTTGGGCCTCCTGAAGCTCGATGATTTGCTCGTTGGCATCATGCAGCGCTCTCTCCAGTGTGTTGATCTGCTTTAGGGCCTGCTCGTACTCAGCGCTACGCTCAGTGAACCTATCAACCGTCTCCTCAAGCTTGGCCCGCTCACAATTTAAATTATCATACTCACATTCTAACGTACATAGTTCCTTTTTTAACTTATCTCTACTCTCAAGTACCAATAACAGTTCCTTCTCACTATCCTCTCTCTCACTCAGCAATTGTGCACACAACTCCTTGGAATTTTTTAATTCTAGTAATGTGATTTGAAGTTTATCAAGCTCCTGTTGCTTGCGAGCTGCGGCTGCTCTTCGGGTAAGCATTATAGATATGTATTAATAAAAAAAAAAGGAAAACAGAACAAGAAGATACTTAACAGAGAGTTGCTTACACAAGCTAAGTGATTGAGGTACTTACATGAAATAGTAACGCAAATATGTGCACACACTGTGTTCTAATCTTATTATTTGATAATATAAACACAAAAACAAGTAGATATTATTGCAAAACGAACACAGATTTCGAATTTATAACCTATAACGGTCAAAAATCCGAAGTATTGCGAGACACTTGTCAACGTTACTAAAACACTTCACTTGTTATGTATATATTAAGATTACGACTAAAACTATTGAATGCACACCTAACAAGCTAAATATTACACGAAATACTATTAAATTAGCAATAAATAAGTGGGACCTAGCGAAATCAGCTGCTTATTCTTTGACAGCCAGTGTTGCCATCCATTTTATGTTTAACCCTTTTAGGACAAGCGCTTCCACGTCATTTGTTACTATGCAGTGCAGTAAGTCTGGTTTTACGTACGTGCTGACGATATAGCATTACGTGCGCGTCTTTGCGTCACTATCACTTACCTACTTGTTATATTCGGTAGTAATTCATTAGTCTACCCTCTGAACCCGGTTGAGGTGGACGCAAAGGGCCGTTACCGGTGTAAAAAATGGCAATTTGTACTCATTGCAAAGTTATCATTAACGAACTATTAGCTTTCGTCCAGAACAAGCTAAATGTAATGGACGATGAGAGCATAGTAATAATATGCAGTCGCGGGTTTAGTGCTACGGACATTCGTGCTGCAAAAACGCTTCTCTACGAGGCGGTCCCTACCGATCAGCGGTTAACTATGAGAAGAAACGACGGAAAAGCTCAACGCGACTTGGAGGATATAGTGAAGTTTTTGAGATCAGCGGACCCTGAAATTGTTCCTATCTTCGTGGCGCGCAAACTCTCCAAGCTGCCTCCAGTGACATTCGATCACATCGATGTAACCCGGCTATTAAAGGACATTGTATCTCTAAAAGCTGATATTGCGAATATCCACCACAATTTCGCCCCTCTTGATCAGCTGGAGTCCCTCCAAAGGGAAGTAGAACAACTCAGGAGTCAGCTATATATACCTCCCGTGCTACAACATCATAATATATGTAAAACCATTTTAGAAAATAGTGGACCTAGTGGTATTAGTGATTTCAAGTGTCTTGATGATGTTGAATGTGAGTCTGCGCACCCTACTGAGTTGAACTACCGTGATATCGCGAGTCCGCGGATTAACTCACCGGCACCTGGTACTTCTGCCCGAGAAAGCAACGACCATACCTCACAGGCGGAAAGTACAATGCAGCGTCAATTATTATCAGCCAAAAAATCTAACACCGAAGCATTCGAAGGAGAACGTTCATTATTATCCAATACTAAAAAGAAGCGTAAAAATAAGCAACCTTACGGGTACAAGGTACCTCCGCCCGGCGTTTCTATAACCTCTCCAAAGGACGCTGATATTGGTTCGCGACCTGATACTGATGGTTATACAGTGGTAACTAAGCAAAAGCGGCGGCCACGCAATAAAAACATCGTTGGCTCAGCTATCAATATCGCTAGCACTATGATCAGAGCGGCCACCCGCACAGCCAGTATATATGTTGCTAACTTAGATAGCTCAGTGACTAATCAAGAACTGGCTGATTATATGAAACAAATCGGTGAATCCGTTTTAAGAATCGAAAAATTACCTGTTAACGAAAAAGTAACGTATAACGAATTTAAACTAACGGTACCCTGGGACAGACTATCCCACATAATAAAATCAGACTTATGGCCCCCAGGCGTAATAGTTGGCAGATACTACGATACAAATAATACTCGCAAGGGTAGCGGTAAAAGAACGTCTTCGCAAAGTTAAAAATAGCATCCGTTAATTGTCGGTCTGTCCGGCGATCAACTAAGTTCATTCACGATATGTGCACTGAAAATGATATTGTACTTATACAAGAAACCTGGTTACTGAGCACAGATATCGAATATTTAAACACTATTCACAATGACTACAATAGTGTAGGTACATCGGCGGTTGATAGTTCAGCGGGTATACTACGCGGCCGCCCGCACGGTGGATTAGGGGTACTGTTCAACAACAAGCTAAAAGTGATCTCAATAGACTGCGATACCCCACGTCTATGCGCGATAGAAATAAGCACATCTGATTCGAGCTCATTACTACTTATCACAGTATACATGCCTACAGCAAGTACTGACAACTTTCCGGAATACTGCGAATTATTAGGCAAAATACACTCAATAATTGAAGACCGAGAAGCTACAGACTGCCTAGTATTGGGAGATTTTAACGCGGATCCTGCGCACCGTTTCGGAGCCGAACTGGAAACGTTTTGTTCCGAATACAAGCTGAAATATGCCGACAAACTCTTACTATCGCAAGACACATACACATACGTCAGTGACGCACATAACACAACGAGTTGGCTCGACCACTGCCTTGCTACTGAGAGCGCATACAATGCAATCAGTTCACTTTCCATAGACCAAACAATCGACTGGACAGATCACCGCCCTATACTTGTCGAGATAAAATTAGAATCACTAACTTTGTGTAGCAACGTAAACAATAAAGGATCGCCTAGAGTGGACTGGAAGGCGTGTACGATATCACAAATCGAAAAATACACCAATTTAGTCAAAAAACGTGTTGATAAACTGATGGCGGAAAAAATCGATCTAGATATACCATGTAATATTGATTACTATTACCAAAGTGCAGTATCGATTATGCAGGACGCCGCTCGAATAGCAATAAGAAAACGCGATAGTACACGAAAAAAGAGTTACTCAATACCCGGGTGGAATAAATATGCCGCAGAAAAATATGCCGCTTCGAGACGCGCGTTATGTCTATGGCACGAAGCCGGTTGCCCCACTATAGGCGAAGCGGCCGAACGTCGTAAACAATGCCGAGCGCAGTTTAAACAAGCGCTGCGATATTGTCAAAATAAGCAGGAACAGGTGATCATGGACAATATTGCGAATGACATGAAACATGAAAATTTCGGAAAATTCTGGCAACGTGTCAATAAAATCTTAAAACCCGCCGCAAGTTTCCCTTCGCATATTGACGGACAGACGGAAGACGCCGAGATTGCCGATACGTTTAGCAAACTATTTTCACAACCGAAACCTAGCATTGTCCAACCGAGTCGCGTCGAGTCTGATGATTATCCTTCGGAAACATTGACATTAACAATAACAGAGCTTGCTAAAATTGTCAAACAAACGTCGGGCGGAAAATCTCCTGGATTAGATGGACTGACGATCGAACATGTAAAATATGGCGGCGTTGCTGTACTGTACATGTTAGCTCCTCTGTTTACAGCAATGCTCAAGACGGGCCATTTACCGCGGGAGCTAACGGACACTGTAATCGTACCTATTTGTAAAAATAGGAGGAAAAATGTTGCGAGTGCAAGCAATTACCGCCCTATTGCTCTTGCGAACATGATCGCGAGATTACTGGAGAGGGTGCTTCACCAGCTAGCGGGTCCATCTCTTAGCAGTGCTGATAACCAGTTCGGTTTCAAGAGCAATGTCTCAACAACCTCGGCTATCTATGCATTCAAGCAGATTGTGGGGTACTATAAATCCAGGAAAACATCCGTATACGCCTGTTTCCTGGACTTGAGCAAGGCTTTCGACAGAGTGGATCACCAACTTCTATGGGCAAAGTTGCGAGCAAGAGAAACCCCCAGACCTGTTGTTAATCTGCTCGATAAGTGGTATTCTCAGCAAAGAAACTTCGTGCGATGGAAGGGAACACTTTCTGCAGCTGCCGGCTTGAATTGCGGCGTAAGACAGGGAGGCAGCATGTCGCCGGCGCTGTTCAATGTTTACATGGATGGACTGTCAGAGGCCCTGACCCGGACCGAAGTGGGCTGCTCCATTAATGGCACCATGACAAACCACTTGTCGTATGCCGACGACATGGTGTTGCTCGCACCATCCATAGCGGCTATGCGGGAACTACTGGCCGAATGCGAGAAGTACGCCCATCAGCACAACATGGCATACAACCCTGACAAGTCGGAGTATATGCTCATGGAAGCTGCCAACAAACCGTCCGCAATACCTCCACTGCTGCTGAACGGAAAGCAGTTGCGTCGAGTAGAGGAAGTAAAATACTTAGGCCACATTCTACTGTCCAGTATGAAGGACGATAAGGACATTGGGAGGCAAAGACGAGCCATAGCGGTGCGAGCCAATATGCTAGCCAGGAGGTTCGCCAAATGCAGTGAGGGCGTCAAGAGGCAACTTTTCCTCTCATATTGCACTAGCGTCTACACAGTAGAACTGTGGTCTAGGTACACCTGCGCCGCGCTGAGCGACATGCGAGTGCAGTACAATAACGCGTGGCGCGCAATGTTCCGGCTGCCGCGCTGGTGCAGCGCCAGCGCCATGTTCGCCGAGGGGCGCGCGCCGGGCTGGGCCGCGCTGCTGCGCACGAGGAGTGCGAACGCCAGAAAGGCCATCTACGCCTCCTCCAACACCCTACTCGCGGTGGCGAGAGAGTGGGATGCCAGTCCGCTCCACGAGCGCTGGAGAGGCTACCATAAGCCTGTGGTCACGGAGCCGGGGTAACCCGTGGCTAATTATGTGTAGGTAATATGTCAATGTGTATTTGTAAATTGTAAATTGTATTTTGTGTTTTTGTGTTTTAATTTTAATTTATATAATTGTAATTATTATTATGGAATCTCGAATTCTGGAATAAATTATTTCATTTTCATTTCATTTCATTTCATTTCATTTCATTTCATTTCATTAATACACGATTGTTATTTTCACTGACATGCTTTATTCCGTTTCTATAAAAGATCTCAAACATTGATGTGAATGACAACTCGGTCTATGTCTCCCATAGATACTACACTACTTTTATTAAAATTGTCCATATTTGCACAGAGAAAGACCCGGTCGTAGTGGCCGAGCTATGGGTGCGCCTGATAGAAACCCTGGCGCGCGCTCCCGAGGCGGGCGTCAGCGGCGCGCAGGCCGCCGCCGCCGCCGCCGCCCGGGCCGCGCGCCGCCTGCCGCAGGCGTACCCCGCGCTGTTACACCAGTACGGTGAGTTGAGTACAGCCCGAACTGGGTAAAAATTAAGTGAGTCAAGATGCAAGTAGGATTTTACGTTGATAAAAAAAAATGATACTGTGAGAACTCTGAAATGTTGAACAATTTAGGTACACAAGAAATATCGCGACAAAACTGTTACAATTAGATGTGTAGTGTATCGTTCGTGCAGGCACGGTGCTCCGCGCGGCGGGGCTGTGGGAGACGCTGGTGCTGCTGCTGGAGCTGCTGCTGCCGGTGTGCTGCCCGCCGGGCTCCGCCTTCCCGCCGCCGCGCGACGAGCCCGCCGAGCAAGCCGCCGAGCGCCGGCTGGACGACTACGAGGACAAGGTGCGCTATTTGATTACGAAGCGGCCACCCGCGTCGTAAAGTTAGGTATCGAATTGATCGACGCGTTGATTACTTCGATTACTTTAATCACGAGTTCGTTACGCCGAGGCTTTCTCGCACGACACGGTACATAACCACAGGTGGCGAGCGCGGCTCTGGTGTATGCGGGTGAGGTCGCTTCGCCGGGGTGGGTTTGTTACTATTTGGTGTCGGGACCGGGATATTTAAACCGGACTCGATGTACGAGGATGCAACTGGGTGTCAATGTCAGTTTGTCAAAGTGAGTGCCGAGAGAGTGAGAACACCGTAAATGCGAATAAGATGTTTATTTTACCACGCTCAATCTAACACTGAATATTATAAAAACTTATAGTTAAAATCATATGTCGCTAATTGCTGCGCGTGCGGGGTTATTGACATTATTTTAGAGTAAGTAACAAAGTACAAGCGCAGCGTTGCAGAAAAGATGTGCAATCTTTGTACCTACACTCGACGATGTCGATTCACGTGGGAGTCGTTTATCCGCACAGGTGGTGAGCAGCGGGCTGCCGAGCGGCTGCGTGTGGGCGCGCGTGGAGCGCGCGCGCGGCGCGGCGCACTGGCGGCGGGCGCTAGGCGCGCGCGCCGACGCCGGCGCCGACCCGCAGCGCGCGCCGGCGCTCGCCGACGTCGCCGACCTGCTGCTGCCCGCCGCCGAGCCGCTGCCGGCGCTGGTCACCGCGTTGAGGTGACTACTATATTATTCCTTATTCTGCTTACAGACGGACAAACGGACGAACGGACAGTGGAGTCTTAGTAACCCTCAAAAGGATGATGCGTGAAAAATTTCATCTATTCTCCTCTGTGGCTTTATCCCACATGAGTGAGCCGTAAGTCGGGAGACATAGTTTGTTAATAGATAGTGATCGTACCGCAGGCTGGCGAAAGTGCCGCTGTTCCCGGGCGCGCAGTACGTGTACTGTGCGGCGGGCGGCGGCGGCGAGGAGTGGGACGTGGGCGAGGCGCTGCTGGTGCTGGCGCGCGCGGCGCGGCGCCTGCCGCCGCAGCACCCGGCGCGCGCGCAGCCCGCGCAGGCGCGCAGCCTCGTGCAGCTGGCCGTGGACCCGCCGCACTACTGCAGCGACGACTACGGTGAGTATAAATCATTCAATGGTTTCCATTTCAACCATAAGGGCTAAAATTCATCGTTAAAATTCATCCTTTGCTTATTAGCAAATGCGCGAGTACCCTAGTTTTTCCTCTTGTCAAAATCTTTATGCTATCCCTCAAGGAAGGACATGTGCCAGAAATCTGGAAAAAAGCTTGGATTACACCCATTCCTAAAGGCTCCATAAGCCAAGATATAGAAAAGTATAGACCTATTTCAAAACTATGTCAATTTGGAAAAATATTAGAAAAGATTGTCACTGATCAGGTTTCACATGATGTTCGCCGTCATATAAATCCAACTCAGCACGGTTTTTATCGGGGTCGTAGTGTGGAAAGTAATCTTTTGTCCTTTAGCGAAATAATACGTGATGCCATGGATAATAGGTATCAGGTAGATGCAGTATATACAGATTTTGCAAAGGCATTCGATAAAATTTCTTTTAATACGCTTTTGCTCAAGCTCTGGAACCTCGGCATACACGGTGATCTTTTTAGGTGGATTCAGTCTTACATCGAAAACAGATGCCAAGCTGTAGTACTAGGAGGATATACATCTGGGTATAAAACTACTACCTCTGGAGTCCCACAAGGATCTCATTTGGGCCCCTTGTTGTTTATCTTATACATAAATGACATAACAGAGTCGATAACAAACTCCAAAGCTCTTCTTTATGCCGATGATACCAAAATATTTAGAGTAGTAAAAACACATACGGATTGCGCTATGCTGCAAGAAGATCTGTTTAATTTCGAGAGATATTGTTCTAATAATAGTCTTTTTTTAAATAGCGACAAATGCTCAGTTATTACATTTACAAGGAAAAAAACACCAATTTTATATAATTACATATTATGTGACAATACTTTAACGCGAAAACATAGTATTCGAGATTTAGGTGTAATAATGGATAGCAAACTAACTTTTAACCCCCATATTGATAGCATCCTAAGTAGAGCTTATCGGCAGCTCGGATTCATTCTTCGCGTCTCAAAACCATTTCGAAGGCCCTTGACATATAAATTGTTGTACAATAGCTACGTTCGAAGTCGCTTAGAATTTGCCTCCGTAGTCTGGAACCCATATCATAAAGTGCATAAAGATAGAATTGAAAGGTTACAGAAGAAATTTATTAAAGCACTTGAATATCGCACCGGCGGCAAGTACGAAAATTATGCATCTTCAGCAGCTATGCACAAAATTCAGCCTCTTGTACTCAGACGGCACTGTAATGATCTATCGTTCTTATTTAAAATCCTCAATAATCTGATTGACGCTCCTGAACTCTTGAATAAAATAAGTTTTCGTGTTCCTCGTAAAACTGAGCGTAGTTGCCGGAATAAGGCTTTGTTCAGTCTTGCGAGGAGCAAAACCAAACACGCGGGTCACTCGTACATTAAACGCGCATGCAAGCTGTACAATGAGAAATGTATGAAGGCAGACTTGTTTGGCAGTTCGTTGGCAAAGTATAAAACAAGTGTATTTTCTTTATTGGAAACTCAGTGTGTGTGAGTATTTCTTAGGTCTTAAGTTTTAATTAAGTTTAAAATAGTAGTAAACGATTCCAAATTTATATAAAAAGTTTGTTGGATTTAATTGGTTAATTTATAGTTAAGTAATTTAATTTGTTTTTATTTCTTTCTTTTGGTCAGAGTACTGTAAAATTTTCAACACTATAATATTATGTATGGAACTATAGGTCTACAATTAAGGTTATTTCTAGTCCTATGACGATACTAATGTTATATTATTTTAAGACTGTTTGTTTCTTAATAAAAAAAAAAAAAAAAAAAAAACGACCAGTTCAGTCCCGCTTCAGGAAGCTAAATGACGTACTTTTTGAGCAGGAGAAGTGGAAAAGTATCTTTTTGTCATGTTTGTTTGATACTCGCAGGCTACCGCAGCTGGGTGGAGTCGCTGTGGGAGGCGGCGCTGGCGGCGTGCGGCGCGGGCGGCGCGGACAGCGCGCTCGCGCAGCTCTTGTGCTGGCGCATGAGCTGGCTCCACTCCCAGCTGTTGTTGTTAGAGGTAATGATACTCCCAGGCTACAGCTGGGTGGAGTCGCTGTGGGAGGCGGCGCTGGCGGCGTGCGGCGTGGGCGGCGCGGACAGCGCGCTCGCGCAGCTCTTGTGCTGGCGCATGAGCTGGCTCCACTCCCAGCTGTTGTTGTTAGAGGTAATGATACTCCCAGGCTACAGCTGGGTGGAGTCGCTGTGGGAGGCGGCGCTGGCGGCGTGCGGCGTGGGCGGCGCGGACAGCGCGCTCGCGCAGCTCTTGTGCTGGCGCATGAGCTGGCTCCACTCCCAGCTGTTGTTGTTAGAGGTAATGATACTCCCAGGCTACAGCTGGGTGGAGTCGCTGTGGGAGGCGGCGCTGGCGGCGTGCGGCGTGGGCGGCGCGGACAGCGCGCTCGCGCAGCTCTTGTGCTGGCGCATGAGCTGGCTCCACTCCCAGCTGTTGTTGTTAGAGGTAATGATACTCCCAGGCTACAGCTGGGTGGAGTCGCTGTGGGAGGCGGCGCTGGCGGCGTGCGGCGTGGGCGGCGCGGACAGCGCGCTCGCGCAGCTCTTGTGCTGGCGCATGAGCTGGCTCCACTCCCAGCTGTTGTTGTTAGAGGTAATGATACTCCCAGGCTACAGCTGGGTGGAGTCGCTGTGGGAGGCGGCGCTGGCGGCGTGCGGCGTGGGCGGCGCGGACAGCGCGCTCGCGCAGCTCTTGTGCTGGCGCATGAGCTGGCTCCACTCCCAGCTGTTGTTGTTAGAGGTAATGATACTCCCAGGCTACAGCTGGGTGGAGTCGCTGTGGGAGGCGGCGCTGGCGGCGTGCGGCGTGGGCGGCGCGGACAGCGCGCTCGCGCAGCTCTTGTGCTGGCGCATGAGCTGGCTCCACTCCCAGCTGTTGTTGTTAGAGGTAATGATACTCCCAGGCTACAGCTGGGTGGAGTCGCTGTGGGAGGCGGCGCTGGCGGCGTGCGGCGTGGGCGGCGCGGACAGCGCGCTCGCGCAGCTCTTGTGCTGGCGCATGAGCTGGCTCCACTCCCAGCTGTTGTTGTTAGAGGTAATGATACTCCCAGGCTACAGCTGGGTGGAGTCGCTGTGGGAGGCGGCGCTGGCGGCGTGCGGCGTGGGCGGCGCGGACAGCGCGCTCGCGCAGCTCTTGTGCTGGCGCATGAGCTGGCTCCACTCCCAGCTGTTGTTGTTAGAGGTAATGATACTCCCAGGCTACAGCTGGGTGGAGTCGCTGTGGGAGGCGGCGCTGGCGGCGTGCGGCGTGGGCGGCGCGGACAGCGCGCTCGCGCAGCTCTTGTGCTGGCGCATGAGCTGGCTCCACTCCCAGCTGTTGTTGTTAGAGGTAATGATACTCCCAGGCTACAGCTGGGTGGAGTCGCTGTGGGAGGCGGCGCTGGCGGCGTGCGGCGTGGGCGGCGCGGACAGCGCGCTCGCGCAGCTCTTGTGCTGGCGCATGAGCTGGCTCCACTCCCAGCTGTTGTTGTTAGAGGTAATGATACTCCCAGGCTACAGCTGGGTGGAGTCGCTGTGGGAGGCGGCGCTGGCGGCGTGCGGCGTGGGCGGCGCGGACAGCGCGCTCGCGCAGCTCTTGTGCTGGCGCATGAGCTGGCTCCACTCCCAGCTGTTGTTGTTAGAGGTAATGATACTCCCAGGCTACAGCTGGGTGGAGTCGCTGTGGGAGGCGGCGCTGGCGGCGTGCGGCGTGGGCGGCGCGGACAGCGCGCTCGCGCAGCTCTTGTGCTGGCGCATGAGCTGGCTCCACTCCCAGCTGTTGTTGTTAGAGGTAATGATACTCCCAGGCTACAGCTGGGTGGAGTCGCTGTGGGAGGCGGCGCTGGCGGCGTGCGGCGTGGGCGGCGCGGACAGCGCGCTCGCGCAGCTCTTGTGCTGGCGCATGAGCTGGCTCCACTCCCAGCTGTTGTTGTTAGAGGTAATGATACTCCCAGGCTACAGCTGGGTGGAGTCGCTGTGGGAGGCGGCGCTGGCGGCGTGCGGCGTGGGCGGCGCGGACAGCGCGCTCGCGCAGCTCTTGTGCTGGCGCATGAGCTGGCTCCACTCCCAGCTGTTGTTGTTAGAGGTAATGATACTCCCAGGCTACAGCTGGGTGGAGTCGCTGTGGGAGGCGGCGCTGGCGGCGTGCGGCGTGGGCGGCGCGGACAGCGCGCTCGCGCAGCTCTTGTGCTGGCGCATGAGCTGGCTCCACTCCCAGCTGTTGTTGTTAGAGGTAATGATACTCCCAGGCTACAGCTGGGTGGAGTCGCTGTGGGAGGCGGCGCTGGCGGCGTGCGGCGTGGGCGGCGCGGACAGCGCGCTCGCGCAGCTCTTGTGCTGGCGCATGAGCTGGCTCCACTCCCAGCTGTTGTTGTTAGAGGTAATGATACTCCCAGGCTACAGCTGGGTGGAGTCGCTGTGGGAGGCGGCGCTGGCGGCGTGCGGCGTGGGCGGCGCGGACAGCGCGCTCGCGCAGCTCTTGTGCTGGCGCATGAGCTGGCTCCACTCCCAGCTGTTGTTGTTAGAGGTAATGATACTCCCAGGCTACAGCTGGGTGGAGTCGCTGTGGGAGGCGGCGCTGGCGGCGTGCGGCGTGGGCGGCGCGGACAGCGCGCTCGCGCAGCTCTTGTGCTGGCGCATGAGCTGGCTCCACTCCCAGCTGTTGTTGTTAGAGGTAATGATACTCCCAGGCTACAGCTGGGTGGAGTCGCTGTGGGAGGCGGCGCTGGCGGCGTGCGGCGTGGGCGGCGCGGACAGCGCGCTCGCGCAGCTCTTGTGCTGGCGCATGAGCTGGCTCCACTCCCAGCTGTTGTTGTTAGAGGTAATGATACTCCCAGGCTACAGCTGGGTGGAGTCGCTGTGGGAGGCGGCGCTGGCGGCGTGCGGCGTGGGCGGCGCGGACAGCGCGCTCGCGCAGCTCTTGTGCTGGCGCATGAGCTGGCTCCACTCCCAGCTGTTGTTGTTAGAGGTAATGATACTCCCAGGCTACAGCTGGGTGGAGTCGCTGTGGGAGGCGGCGCTGGCGGCGTGCGGCGTGGGCGGCGCGGACAGCGCGCTCGCGCAGCTCTTGTGCTGGCGCATGAGCTGGCTCCACTCCCAGCTGTTGTTGTTAGAGGTAATGATACTCCCAGGCTACAGCTGGGTGGAGTCGCTGTGGGAGGCGGCGCTGGCGGCGTGCGGCGTGGGCGGCGCGGACAGCGCGCACGCGCAGCTCTTGTGCTGGCGCATGAGCTGGCTCCACTCCCAGCTGTTGTTGTTAGAGGTAATGATACTCCCAGGCTACAGCTGGGTGGAGTCGCTGTGGGAGGCGGCGCTGGCGGCGTGCGGTGTGGGCGGCGCGGACAGCGCGCTCGCGCAGCTCTTGTGCTGGCGCATGAGCTGGCTCCACTCCCAGCTGTTGTTGTTAGAGGTAATGATACTCCCAGGCTACAGCTGGGTGGAGTCGCTGTGGGAGGCGGCGCTGGCGGCGTGCGGCGTGGGCGGCGCGGACAGCGCGCTCGCGCAGCTCTTGTGCTGGCGCATGAGCTGGCTCCACTCCCAACTGTTGTTGTTAGAGGTAATGATACTCCCAGGCTACCGCGGCTGGGCGGAGTCAATGTGTGAGGCGGCGCTGTTGTGTGTATTTTTTATATGTGGTTCGTAATATTGGAAAGTAAATTTACATACATAGACTAATGTAATTAAATATCAATCCGTGATATGCCAGGACTCGCCTAAATTCGCGGCGGAAGCACGGCGGATCCGCGACGTCGCACAAGCGACGCTCCGTCGCTTCGGCGGCTCCCTCGCGCTACCCTTCGCAGCGTTCGCGCGCGTCGCGCACTGCGCGGAGCGGCGCGGGGGCGGGGCCGGGGCTGGGGGCGGGGCCGGGCTGCGCGCCGCCTCCGTCGCGCTGCGCGCCGCGCTGCAGGACGCCAGCGTGCCGCACCATCAGCTGCTCTACATCGCCAGGTCAGTGCTCTCGCTCACGTCACTTCCCCTAAGGTTCCGACACGATCTACATAATATAACAATACTGTGGCAGGATCGTGGCGGAGGTGAGCGCCTCGCCCTCGTGCGGCGGCGCGCTGTCGGCGGCGGGCGCATGCGCGCTGGCGTGCGCGGCGCTGCGCCGCCCGCTGCCCGCGCAGCTCGTCGCGTCCTCGGCGCTGCTGCAGGAGGCGCTAGACGAGGCACGTTGTACACTACATTAACTTTTGTTCTGTGAACGTAGATAATTAAAATAGTTCTATCCGATTAATGTGCGACTGTATCGTTGACTGCGCAGTGCGAGCGACGTTGCGCCTCGCTAGAAGAAGAAATGGAAGCCGAAGACGCGGAGCATTCCGAGTCGGAGTCCTCGGTGCTGGGGAGCTGGCCGCGGCTCCGGCGCGCGCTGCTGCCGAGTGAGGCCGAGTGGGCCTGCGCGCGCGTGCTGCTGGCGCCGCCGCCGCGGCACGCGCAGCTGCTGAGGGCCGCGCGGGTAAGCATCAGGCTGCGTGGCTAAATTTCAGGAATGTGATCGATACCGAACGTATTCGGTATGAGACAAGTTTTTACATCGTTGTCATTTACCCTGTAGACCCTGAGCGCGGGTGTGGGGCGGCTGGCGCGCTGGCGCGAGCAGCAGGCGGCGGCGCTGGTGCTGCACGCGGCGCGCGGCGCGCACGCGGCGCCCGCGCTCTCCGCCAAGTACCCCGACAACGTGCTGCTGGCGCTCGGTGAGTCGGGCAGCGCTGAGTGAACGCTCGGCATTGAATGCAAACGCTCGTAGCATTTATTTATTTATTAGAAGAACCAACAGCTACATACAATACATTGCTTTTTTTTTTTTTTTTATTAGGATCACAAAACTGAGCGTTACACAGGCAAGCTTAAATGGTAATATAATAAACAATATCAATAGTGTACGCCCTACTTGATGTGAACACAACATGCATAAAAATAACTACTTAACAAAATAAATTGCTACCAATAACAATTGCATTCGAGGTTAACAATTGAGAATAGAAAAAATAAGTACATTAATAATACATTAAAAATTTAAAATTTATGCAATGAAGCAAAGGCACGTTTCTGCGTTTGCAGAAACGTGCCTTTGCTGAGACCACAGAACCATAAAACATATCAAACTTAGCTCTCATATCATTGCATCGGGAGCATATTCTGTCCAACGGAGAGTGCCTGCCAGCTACTGTTCTTCTGAGAGCTTTGCTTTTAGAAATAGTTAATGGAGCATTGAATGAACGCCTCGGCACCGTGTTACAGTGGCGGGCAGCGCGGCCTTGTGGGCGAGCGGCGCGGGCGCGTGCGTGCCGGGCGCCGTGCTGTCGCGCGCGCAGGCGCTGGGCGCCGCCTGGCCGCTGCTGCTGCGCGCCGCGCACAGCGGCTGGGCGGGGGGCGAGGCCGGGCGGCTGGCGCGGCGGCTGCGGCGGCTGCAGCACGCGGGCGGCGGCGGCGCGCTGCTGACGGCGCTGCGGCTGGAGGCGGAGGCGCGCGCGCCGGCGCCGCGGCTGGAGCGTGTCGCGCACCAGGCTATCGACGCGCACCACCACCACAAGGTAGCCCACTGTACCGGCTGCGGCACGCGGGCGCGGAATAGGCTATTTGACTGATGTTGAATTCTACAGCGTACTGTAGTTATATGAATAAAATTAGCTAAATATTTCACGAAACAAAGAAAAAAAATCCAGAAACATATATCTTTTTTGGAAATATGTGACTTCAAAGGTACGCAAATTTTATGATATTTTTTTTTAATCCAAAATAAATTTTGAAAATGTTTTCAGAATCCTCATAATTTTACGAAACAATAATTGTATGACAACTATGAACTTAAACGCACTCTTTCACGGTGAAAATGACAAATTTCTTAATTTTTCCATACAATTATTGGTACTTATACCGGCCTGTGACGTCACTAGCCTGACGCGTTTTGTATGGAGCGTTTTTACCGCTACGTAGGAATCTTGAACTTTGACGGTCATTTCTGACTTTTAGAGCAGTTTAAATGTAGTCAGTCCCATATAGACATTTGATCACAATAAAAAATAGAATCGATTGACATCCTCAAAAAAAATTAGTCAACATGTCTATTATATTTCTCGTAAATCTCGCTTCCGAACTAGTAGCATCCGCTTGGGAGTAGTATCTGAGGCGGCGTGTGGTTGGTTGCAGTGGCTGGTGGTGCGGTGCGCGGCGCTGGGCGCGGCGGGCGGCGGCGGCGCGCTGCCGGACGTGCTGCTGGAGCGCGGGCTCCGCCTGCACGCGCTGCCCGACGAGCTGCGCGCGCTCGTGCCGGAGACAGAATAATATATTTTATCTACGCACATATCATTAGTGCTCTAAAATGCGTTCAGAAACCGTAGGAAATGGCCAGCATTACTACAACCAATTTTACTATGAGAACTTTCTTATCTGTGGCAGTAGGTAAAATCTGTACTGTAATGTTATAACAGTATCAATTTTTGTAAGGTTATGAGTTTAAATTTGGAACAGCTGTCAAAACTAAAGTAGGTCTCTATTCTAGTATCCATAGATATTAATATTGTTATCGATACGAAACGTCAATTCAGTATGTTTTTTTATAAAAACCGCACGACATTTGATCTCGAGTGACATGAGAATATGGATACATTCGTTTGTATATGATTTAGAAAAAAAAAACATTCGTCTTGACGGAGGTTCGGATTGCCGCCATTATTGTTGTCATTTGTTTGTTGGTTCTTTGCTGTTACGAAAATATAATTGTGATAAGTTTATTGTAATTCACATTTTAGTTGAAAATATTGTTTCAATGTAAATGTAAATTACAACAAATAATCTGTTTATGTATTTGTTCAGATTTATTTCTTACTGCATTAGTATATGTCGTTTTTAGATATTTTACAGGTAGCACTAGTGGTGCCGGTCATTTCCTTATGGCTTCTGAACCCATCTTAGAGTACTTATGATATGTGTGTAGATAAAGTAGTGTATACAACTGTACATAATTAGGCCTTAAAACACTCGTGTGATCCTATTATGAAACTCGCTGACGCTCGTTTCATAAAACCACACTCGTGTTTTAAGGCCCCTCATTATGTATCAGTTGCATAAACTACTATATTTTACTTACCCTTGTATAATGTTTATAATAAACCTCCATAAATAATAAACTAGTTTGAAACTGCGTTATGTTGTCATTTTACCCACTTGTCTCCGACCGCTTTTATACAAATTATCTCAGAAATGTCAGCTCAGGCATATGTGTCCGGCTCTTTGTGAGTGTGACGAGCCAGAGCAGGCCACTGAACATATCATCCAACGTTAGGCTCCGTGCCTGATGCGACTCCTAACGCAGCCGCCAGGTTTAACCTTTTAACCGCCACACGGTTTCATACCACGACATCGGAACGTTGCTCCACCAGAAACTGATCTGATTGTTGTTGGTTGATTGTAGACTTGATAGAAACTCAGATATCGGTGTATTGATAACCAAGGTATATGAGTATTAGTTAGGAGCAGGTATAAACGTCGACTAAAAATTATAATTCATAAGTAGCGCAATCGCAAATACAGCAATTACCTATTCATTATGTATTTAATGCTGACGTGATGCTGACTCGTGAAATCAGCAATGCTTGCAATGTACAGACACCAACGTCGGCAAACACCGTCCGAATAACAATGATAAAACCCTCTGTGGGTAATACAAACCGCTAATAGTAGTTTATGCAACTGCTACATAATGAGAGGTCTTAAAATAGGAGTGTGGTTTTATGAAACGAGCCGTAGGCGAGTTTCATAATGGGATCACACGAGTGTTTTAAGACCTAATTATATACAGTTGCATACAAGTATTTTTCAAGGTTTAGGGAAAAAAATGGGACCCTATTACTAAGATTTCACTGTCCGTCCGTCTGTCTGTCTGTCACCTGGCTGTATCTCATGAACCTTAATAACCGGACAGTTGAAATTTTCACAGTGAAGTATTTCTGTTGCCGCTATAACAATAATAATAATAAAAATAATTGGGACTCCCATACAACAAACGTGATTTTTTATCGTTTTTAGGGTTCCGTACCCAAAGGGTAAAAACGGGACCCTATTACTGAGACTTCGCTGTCCGTCCGTCCGTCCGTCCGTCCGTCTGTCACCAGGCTGTATCTCAACAACGGTGATAGCTAGACAGTTGAAATTTTCACAGATGATGTATTTCTATTGCCGCTATAACAACAAATACTAAAAATAAAATAAAATAAATATTTAAGGGGGGCTCCCATACAACAAACTTATTATAGATTATATATATGTATCGGTACGGAACCCTTCATGCGCGAGTCGGGCTCGCACTTGCCCAATTTTTTTGTTCAATACTGTCACCATCTCATGAACCGTGATAGCTAGACCTTTGAAATTTTACACAGATTATTTATTTCTGTTGCCGCTATCTCAACAAATACTAAAAACAATAACACAAAAAATAGTTGGAGCTCCCATTCAACAACCGTGATCGTGAAAGTTAACGCAACCAACTTTGCACCTCATTTGTATGCGGGGCGATACATACCGGGTGTTGGGTTAAGTATTTGTACAGAACCCTCGGTGCGCGAGTCGGACTTGCACTTGGCCGGTGTTTTATGGTATCAGTGGACGTGTTTGTGAATGCTTCACGCTTGGTGTTTAAATGAAAAGATTAACATGTTAGTCATTAATACTAGGTCGATGCAGAGTCAGCCACCGGCAAGCTTGCACCATAGATTGGAGCGGAGTTTTTGTTTTTTTTCGAAATTTTCTCTTCGTCACGACCTAGCGAAATTTAATTTGTGCATTTTAAAACAAAAATTTCTAAAATCGGTTGAGAACTCGCTGAGATCTGCGCATTGTTACAAAGTCCATTCGAGTCGATCCATGGGAGCTTCGCTCGCTCCGCTCCAATTATATTAAAATACGATTAAATAAATAATTGTCCCAGGAACTCGGGATATAAGTAAAGTTTGAATATTATGATATGGTATTGGCTCCTCTCATTCCATTTTTAACAGACTACAAAAAAAGGAGGGGGTTCTCAATTCGGTTGCATTTTTTTCGTCTATCTCGACGAATTTCGTCTGTCCTCGTCACTTAATCCATATTCATTTGCTATACGTCATTATCTACACGCAGAGCTATCATATCTTGCCACGACTTTACTTATCGTTGCGGTTACCCTTCTCGCTCGCTCGGTATTGTAAGGAAAGAGACAGGTCATGCTTGTCGCACGACAAATAGTCTAGGGTCACAGTCGTACCAGAACTTCTGGTAAAATTCTGTAGCTAAATAAATGTTTCATCAGGGAACAGGATTATGACTATATTTTCCAGTCATACTTAAAATGATTATTGATAGATAGATATAAATAGGGATTAAAAGGTTTGGGAATAAGGAACGTAGAATGGGAGGAGCTCCATCTTTCATAGCAGAATTTTTTAACCCTTTGAGCGCCAAGCGGCAAAGCGATTCACCGTGCCACTGACGCCAAAAACAAAAAAAAAAAAAAACTCCAAAATCAACAGAGATTGAAAAACACAGATAGTGGTTTGAATTAGCATGTTTTTGACCATTGAAATTTTTGACGTCAATAGGCGTCGTTGGCGTCAGTGGCACGAATTCCCGATGACGTGATTTGCCGTCTTTGGCGGTCAAAGGGAGTGTCCAGCGATAAACAGCAAATAATTGTTCCAAAAGGCGCCACAAGAGGCGCTGGAGTAAGTGGAACTGTCGATCGTTCATAAACTGCAGGATATTAAATCTCAACTTGTGGGAGGTAGAGGTATTTCAACTCCCTCGTGCTTGATTGTTGTGTAATTTTTTAGTAGAAAATGTTTAAAATAGAAGAAAATGAGAAAAATCGTGCTAACTATTCCAGCGTGTTGACTTTCATAAAAAGAAGCCGATTTGATCTGCCAAGAGCTTAGCTCTCTTGCAATACTAGCGGCACCAATTTAACACCTTTCAGCGGGCTTATTATTTTCGCGGCGACAGAAAAATTAAAGAGCAGCAAACTATTTGCAACTAAAATAATAACTTGTCAGCGATTAAATATTTTGGCAATCATTTATATTAAATGAGCTTTAAACTAAGGATATTTTAAAATTCAAATAATGGCAGCTACTTCAAGGTAGCAGAAATAATAAACAAGATTACTGAAATCATAGGTGAGGTACTATAAATAATGACTTGGCGACTAATATTAGCAGAAGGATAACAAACTTTATATTAGTGGCAACTACAGGTCTCCATCTAAAAATGCATTTTGGGCTTTGATTTGCTGGCAGCTTAAATATTAAAATGGGTACTATATAAAAGTAATGGGGAGTTATTTTTTTAGTTTTCGAAACCATAATTTAATGAAAACGGCGATAAGCGTTTTTTAGGTAAAAATGTTTTGCCCATACAAAACACGCTTATTTTAGTCCGAATCTAGCTAAAACACGCTACGCTAAAATAAGCATTGCATTATCATAAGACTTGCCTCAGAACCGAAGCTGTCAACCCCGATTCCACGTGGTCTTGTCTGCCCTACCCCTAGAGTGTATATAAAAAGCCGGAGGCGCGGAGGGAGAGCAGCCCTCGCCCGCCGTGACAAAGCTCGGGAGCCGTGCGGAGCGGAGCGGCTGAGGCTGCAAGCCGAAGGCGACCAACAAGCCGAAGCTGCGGAACGGAGTACGGGCGACCGTGCTTTGCCACGCAAGGGCGGAAGGGCTGCACTTCCCGCAGCGCCGGAGCTAAGGCAGAGTCTGACACAATATCCAAAAAAATATTGTCGGTTTTAGGAGTCCATATCTCGGTAATTATTAAGTTTAGAAAAAAGTTGTCCATACAAAACACGTTTATTTTAACGTATTCTATACGATAGAATCATAAAAAATAGGTGTCAATATGACATCACACCTGACGAAAAATTGACCAAAATCAGAGCCACTATATAAAACTATAGACCAAAATTATTATTTATACATGCAATTTTCAACTTTGATTAAAGCTCTTAAATTGTCGCACAAAGTATTTTTTTTATGACCTTGATTTATTTTATATGTAATCTCCATTGAACAAAGTAGGCCATTTTCAACTTTTTATCCGCTGTCATGTTTCCGCTTAATTAGTTAATTCAGTCGCCAAAACAATAACTCGATGCTAGTTTATATTGAAACAAAGCCGAAAATTGATTACTTAGCTGCTACTTTTTACTTTAATAGTCTCCGCAATTAGTCGCCAACTTATTATTTTTGCTATCCCCTTTAATTTTTTATAAATCCCTAAATCTGATTAATTTGTCGCCGCGTTAAATACATGCCCTTTCAGCGGACACATTTGAATACATGAAGATGCTGCTCTTCCCCTCTACACTAATTAATTAGAATTACAATAAAAATACGAGTATGATGAAATATAGATATGAATAGGCAAAGTTGCTTGATTTTTTTTTTATATGTTTTAGTGAATAAGTTAATAAAACATTTAGATATTTTAAAAAATATAAATGTATTTTTAACTTATATTATATCTAACGTCGACAATAGATTTAACTTCGGCGCCACTGTCAGTGACGCTAACATGGCGGCCTCCATCTTGCCAGGTCTATACAACATGTCAAATTGTTGATACAAAAAACATTGAACATTAAGTGACTCTTTTCATAGACTTGATAAGATATCCACTGTGAATTACAATACTTCTAAACTATCTATCAATGTCACTAACGTATATAAGTTAAATCATAAAATATTATCATTACAACACGGATCAAAGGTCCCGCTATAGTCCCTACTAAACAAATACATGACATAAATAGCCAAATCCAAAAACATCTAGAGGCGTCATTTAGAAGACGTCGCGTCGTACCGACATTCATAGCAAACAAAAGCTTCTAAACAATAATCGACCTCAAAAACATTAGTCCATTGAGAACGAATAAAATTGAAATATATTTGAAAGTGATACATAAAACTCGTTCATACAAAATTTGACGAAAACATTCGTCCGTCCCGCAGTCGTCAGTCAGAAACCATAACATAACACTCGACTGAAGCTTTCAACATTCGTTCAACATCTGCCTCACACATGAATTACAAACATTTGCAATGAAACCATTTAGAAATTACGACCCGGCGCCATTTACATTTGGTTTTATAATTCGTAAACATCTTGATTTTAAATCAAATTATTAAAAATAACATTTTGGCAATTTGCTCGAAATGTCTAAAAATCATTACCGCCATTTGGTTTTCAGTAGGGCAGTGCACCGTCACGACTGTTATGAACGTAGCAACACTTCCCGTACTCTCCGTCTGTATCGGCTCAGTATATCGTTGTAGCGGTCACCGGCCTGCTAGTAGCGTAGTCCTGCTGTAGTAGTGATACTCCGGTAAGACGGGCCCTGTAGTAGTGATACTCCGGTAAGACGGGCCCTGTAGTAGTGATACTCCGGTAAGACGGGCCCTGTAGTAGTGATACTGCGGTAAGACGGG
This sequence comes from Apotomis betuletana, assembly GCA_932273695.1. Lineage (NCBI taxonomy): Eukaryota > Metazoa > Arthropoda > Insecta > Lepidoptera > Tortricidae > Apotomis > Apotomis betuletana. The sequence goes on from OW026310.1 coordinate 331,038, forward strand.
CCCTGTAGTAGTGATACTGCGGTAAGACGGGCCCTGTAGTAGTGATACTCCGGTAAGACGGGCCCTGTAGTAGTGATACTCCAGTAAGACGGGCCCTGTAGTAGTGATACTCCGGTAAGACGGGCCGTGTAGTAGTGATACTCCGGTAAGACGGGCCCTGTAGTAGTGATACTCCGGTAAGACGGGCCCTGTAGTAGTGATACTCCGGTAAGACGGGCCCTGTAGTAGTGATACTCCGGTAAGACGGGCCCTGTAGTAGTGATACTCCGGTAAGACGGGCCCCGTAGTAGTGATACTCCGGTAAGACGGCCCTAGGCGTGCGTGACGCTGTCCTCGACGAAGTCGCGGGCCTCGTCCTGCGTGACGCAGTCGACGTGCGACACCTTGTTGCGGAACTTGACGCCGTAGAACTTGTGCGCGTGCTCCAGCAGCTCGGGCCGGAAGGTGGTGGTGATGAACTGCGCCGAGTCCGACAGCTCGTGGATCATGTTCGCGATCGCCTTCCGGTGCTGCGCGTCCAGCGCCTGCGCACCACACGATCACACATTAACAACTATTCGTGAGAAATCGCGAGTGGGAGCGAAAGGTGGATGAATGGGCGAATTTTTATTTTGTTGTCGATTTCTTTTTTTTCTCAGATTTCAATAAAATTTGGTGAGTTGGTAAACCATAGTAAGCCAAATTTCACGATATGTCCTAAATTTTTCTTCCATTGAGTTACACAAAACGGCCAATGGAGTAATTTTTTATATTGCTGTCGATTTATTTATTTTTCATTTCGAGCTCCTGATTTTGTACTAAATTTTAGTACAAAATACGAAGTTTAGTTAAAAAATCCATATATTTTTTGTAAGTCAATGGAAATTTTTGTAGCACATAGCGTGAAATTGATTTTACCTTGTTCAGAATGAACTTTACCAACTCACCAACTTAAAAAAATTGAAATTCGCCCAAATATCTCTGCAACTATAAGAAGGACCTTTATTATACTGCGTAATTACGTTATTATCGGAAAATCTGGTAGTTTAATTCAATCGTAAGTAGTAATAGAATTAGTAATTTTTGACTACTCCAGCAGTTAGAGAAGGCATGAGCATTTTCGGAAGAACACCCATTAGAAGCGGTTAAGAGCAGTGAATTAAAATTAGGAATTCGTCCATAAGAACCTTGTACAGTCGAGTTCATTTACATCTACACACTTACGAGAACAAAAATATCTGAACACGACCCTATTGTCAGGAGCATAAAGTTGTGTTCAGATATTTATGTTCTCGTAAGTGTGTAGATGTAAAGCCTGACCAGAAATATATGAGGATGCGCCATATTGCGGAGTTTCACTTGAACTAATTTCTTACACTGGCAATGATTTTTTGATGGTTTGTCAACAATGTAATGTCATTCGTGGTGATTTCTTTATAAGATAAATATTTAAAAATATCCGAAGAAAATGCCGATAACCACTCACAGTCATGAACATAATATTATAAATAAAGTGTACAAGTGTTTACTACAAGAAAAGCAGTCAGGAAAAGAGTGAATTCTATTAACTTTAATTACGAGGTTAACATAGTGGAACTGACAGGTATTTAAACTAATGTCATTATAGTGTGGTTGCGATTGGTTGCAAAATTGTTGCCATATAAATCTTATAAATAGCGCCCTCTTGACAATCCTCATATATTTCTGGTCAGGCTTTAAATGAACTCGACTGTAACTAATGGCGCATCCATTAGTTCTGTGATAAAGTTTCCCTAAGAACTGACCTGGTCGATCTCGTCGAAGAGGTAGAACGGCGCGGGGTCGCACTTCTGTATGGCGAAGATGAGCGCGAGCGCGACCAGCGACTTCTGCCCGCCCGACAGCTGGTTCATCTCGCGCATGTCGCCCTCGCCGCCCGTGAACGACACCTTGATGCCCACGCCCGTGAACTGGTCCGCGTTCGCGCGCTGCGACAACCGCACATTAACACACTGCTAGTATTTTATGCAACTGTTATATAATGAGAACACGTAAAACACGTGTTTTAAGGCATACGGGTGTAGATAAGAGAACTTTTGATCTGTATCAAGACATACCGTTCACGGTATAACGCGGCATACATACGTCAGCATTGAGCTCCGCCTGCCCGTCGTCGGTGGCCACCCGCATGATGAGGCTGCCGCGCCCCTGCGGCCCCGGCTGAGGTGACACTCTGTATACATACGTCAGCATTGAGCTCCGCCTGCCCGTCGTCGGTGGCCACCCGCATGATGAGGCTGCCGCGCCCCTGCGGCCCCGGCTGAGGTGACACTCTGTATACATACGTCAGCATTGAGCTCCGCCTGCCCGTCGTCGGTGGCCACCCGCATGATGAGGCTGCCGCGCCCCTGCGGCCCCGGCTGAGGTGACACTCTGTATACATACGTCAGCATTGAGCTCCGCCTGCCCGTCGTCGGTGGCCACCCGCATGATGAGGCTGCCGCGCCCCTGCGGCCCCGGCTGAGGTGACACTCTGTATACATACGTCAGCATTGAGCTCCGCCTGCCCGTCGTCGGTGGCCACCCGCATGATGAGGCTGCCGCGCCCCTGCGGCACCAGCTTCTTGAACACCTCCGTGAAGTTCTTGCTCACTTGCTTGAACGTGAACTGAATGGCCTCGAGTTTCCTGTGCTCCAGGGTTTCGATGAGCTCTCGGATTTTTTCCCCACTGCAAATGTATACAACTATTAGTGTAAATAATGCATTTGTAGCAAATTACCACAAGAAAACTGTACATAAAGTCAACGTAAATAATAGACTATGTTAACGGCCCAGTAGGTCGGTATCTATGTCTATGTCTATACTCTAAGTATAGTCAAACGCAACGATAGGTGTGGTGGTAGAAATTGGTTTTCATTAGAAGACAGGATATTAAGATAGCAATCGTCTTTCTTTTGTTTATGTGCGCTTTCAGGTGTCGTAGAAATATTAACAATTGACTGATGCACTAATGTGCATTGAACTAATTACCTTGAATAGAAAAAGAAACTGTGTCACAGTTAATTGTTATTGCAATAAGATTTCGTTAGATTTTGCTATTGAAAACAACATCGTATTACTGACGACTTACGTTGCAGTAAGTAGCAGCAAATAAATATTCTGAACACACAACATTTGTACATTTATTTATTTGCCATCATGAGCTAGAGCAGGCTTGCAGATAACTCGTATAAGAAGCCGGTCGCCATAATCTAAGCGTGTCAATGTCGCTATAATTAACATTTAGGGCTAACCAAAGCCAGGTTAATTACGTTCATGGCTCTTTAAATATATCCGCTATACGAGAAATCAATCCATTGCCTTCTTGAACGCGCTAACTATCCACCATGGATTATTCGGCATTGATAGTTCTATTGGTTGTGTTTTCCTCACCGGCGTTTGGCAACAAACTATACGACCCCACCCGGCAGACCGGCAGATCTAATTTAGTCGGATTGCTGAGCGACATAAAGGACGGGTTGTCCAGCTTCGCCAACTTGGTATTAAGCTTCGACAGCATATTGAACGGACACACTCCGAAAGACGACACACCTGAAGATGCCTTTCTGAACATTTCGCAGCTGGCGACAAAATACGGATATAATATAGAAGAGCACAAAGTCGTCACCGAAGACGGGTACATACTGGCCGTGCACAGATTGAAAGGGAGACAAGCTACTTCAAACGGGAAGGTAGTTTTCCTGATGCACGGGATTATCGAGTCATCTGATTGCTGGATTCTTCAAGGGCCAGACAACGCTTTGGGGTATATTTTAGCGGACAACGGCTTCGACGTGTGGATGGGAAACGCCCGCGGGAACAAGCACTCGATGGCGCACACGGAACTACAACCAAACGACACGGACTTCTGGGAGTTCACTTGGGAAGAGATCGGCTTGTACGACCTTCCCGCGATGATCGACCATGTACTAAACGTGACGAATAACAAGAGTCTGTACTACGTCGGCCACTCGCAAGGCACGACGAGTTTCCTCGTCATGAATTCTATGAAGCCGCAATACAACGAAAAGATAAACTTAATGTTTGCGTTATCACCGGTGGCGTGGATGGGAAACGTCAAGAGTCCTTTCGTCCGAAGGATTTCCTCCTCCCTCAGCTTTTTAGGTTATTTTATGTCGAATTTGAAATCGGAATGGCCGAGCATGGAGCTGCTGAACAAGATAACGGCGGCGACGTGCGGCCACTTGTCGCAGGGCTGCGAGGCGCTGCTATACATGTTGGAAGGGAGCGAGCACGAGAACATAAACAGAACGTTTCTGCCGGTGATCCTCGGGCACATGCCGACGGGCGCCTCGGCGGCGCAGTTCGTGCATTACGCGCAACTAGTCAATTCTGGAAGGTTCTCGAGGTTCGACTTCGGTGAAGAGCTGAACTATATAGAGTATGGTGTGGGGTCGGCGCCCGACTACGAAGTGGCGCGTGTGTCGGCGCCGGTGGCCGTGTTTTACAGCGAGCGCGACCAGCTGTCGGCGGCGGCGGACGCGCGGATCCTCAAGAGCCGGCTGCCCAACGTCGCGGGCTATCATTACGTGGAAGGATTCACGCATTTGGACTACTTGTACGCGACTAAGGCCAAAGATGAAGTTTACGACGAAATCGTGCGTAAGATAAGTGAATATTAAAACAAAGGAAACATAAGTATGTTTGTCGTTATTTAAATGTACATTATGTAGTAACAAAGGTTACAGTAACGCACAATATAATATGGAATAATCTCTAATAATCACTAGCTTATTTTAGATTAGCTACCCTGATGTGCATATAGAGATGAGAATTTGCAAAACTTTACAGCATTATAAATAGCAATAATACGAATAAAAAGTCGTTTTATTTTACTTCCCTGGATTTTATAGATACAGAAATCGTACACAGCTTATTCATTAGTCTTAGGGGACTTGCCCTACCCTTCGCTGTTAGGATTTAAGGCTTAAAGTGGTGACGTCGGTATGTGCCTCACCCAATGTCCAACTCCTCTTTCCGCTTGTAGAGCTTCTCCTTCTGCTCGGAGAAGCTGATGAACTGGTCCAAGGCCTTCTTGTTCACGTGGTTGTACTTCTTCAAGTGCTGGTTGGCCTTCTCCAACTCTTTGAACAGCTGTAACACAGGTATATTAATTAGAATTTTATCTCTCGTAGGAATGGTTTTGAATGGTTCAAATGGACCAGAATGGATTGACCCCAGTTACACTTCAATGGAAAATAGCTTCGGGAGTCAAGATGTATCTTGCTGATTCAGCCTTTGAATCAAGTTGAGTATTATATTGAGTAATTTATTGTGACATGTAAAAATTTTTATTATAAATAAATGAGTATGACTATTAAAGCAGGATATATAGACGAGGAATAAAATGATCGTCTCGGATCGTGATGGTATTAACACTTTCGCAACCAGATATAAAATTTAACCCTACCCCACCCCAGAAACCGAGAGCCCGCTAGGTGGGTAGCTCTTTAAGCAAAAATACGTGACCGGCATCTGAGCAATGATTACGAGTGCCTAACAGGCGGGTTCCTGGTAGCGAAAGTGTTAAGGTTCAATGGTGACAAACATTTTAATTCCGCGGCTATACAATACTGTACGCGCACGGCAGGCTCCACTTTTCGACCCGGTCCCCTTGGCTTGGATAGCTCGAAAAATGGCCTTATTCAGTCTCGTCTCTCCAGGTCCATTCTTGAATGCATGTCGCAGTTGACACTGACTAGTCCTCACCTGTTTGAGCGACATCTTCTGGTACTTGGCGTGCAGCTCGGGCGCGTTGGGCAGCGTGCCGAGCGCGGCGATCTTGTCGAGGGACTCTTGTATCTTCTCCTGCAGCAGCACCTCCTTCGACGCCATCTTCTCCAGCCCTTTCGCGTCTTCTTCCATTTTGTCTTGTGCTTCTTTTTCCTGCGTAAAATTATTTTTATAGTGATTAAAAATATAATGAAATAAGTAATAATTACTCACCACTCATCAACATCATCATTCATTCATCATAAAACCAGGGATCGATACCGTTATTTTGCTCCATACAAAATAGCACAAAATAACGTTATTATATTTCGGTTTTTCGCTCATTATCACACATGTTTATATTTTAGTGGGCTAATTTCAAGGATCTATATCTATAACGAAATTCTACATAACACAAGCCTTTCACATACGAAAAAAAACGCGAAATTAAAGCGTTTTCATGAATACCGGTATCGATCCCTGCATAAAACTACCTGCGCCGCGCAGAGTTACCCGCTCATCCTTGGGGAACACTATATTTTTTCGGAATAAAAAGAAGCCTAAATGTTAATCCAGGGTGTCAGTTACCTTCATCTTCATGCCAAAATTTATCAAACTTGGTCCAGCCGTTTCAGCATGAAGAAGTTACAAACATACATATATACACACTCACAAAGTTTTGTATTTATATAAGTGTTATAATTATAAGTTATCACAACAATTGTCTTAGTATTAGTGTTATAATTATAACTATAACAGTCTCGTACGGAATCCCATCACCTCGTGCTCGGTGCGCTTCTATTGGGTGTACTAGTAGAGGATGTGGTGCGGCGCTGGAGACGCGCGTGAGTGAGACGGCGGCTGCGGCTCACCTTGTTCCGCCACTTGTCGAGCTCCAGCTTGAGCCCCTTCTCGTTCTTGACGGCGGCCTGCACCTTGCGCTCCACCTCCTCCATCTCCTTGTTGATCTGCTTGATGCGCTTCTCGGCGGCCGCCAGGTCCGACTCGCTGTTGGCGAGCCGCCGCTTGCGGTCCTCCACCGATATCTCTTGCAGGGCTTGCACCAACTCGTCTTTACGTCTGCATTCAAGTAAAACAAGGTTATTGTTAAGCATTTTCTGTGAATCAGCCTTAAGAGCTTTATGAAGTCTGGCGTTGTCAGTAATTCTAAAAGTATCTAAGCCATTCAGACAGACCAGTAACCCCCGCCTAATTCCAACTAATTGATCTTTTTCGTGCAAACATCTTATAAGCAAATTTATTATGCTTTAAGCTCCGGTTCTAAACGCCTCTTTCCACTGCCAGTGTCAGTTAACCCAACCCTAAGCCCTGACGGTGCTAGATATGTGACCTGATCAAGTTGTTGGTGAGCAGGTTCTCGAGCTTGTTCTTGGTGGCCTCGAGGTTCATCCTGGCGCTGAAGGCCTCCTTGTTCTCCTGCGTGAGGCGGCGGATGGCGTCGTTCAGCTCGTCCACCTTGCCCTGGTCCGCCATCGACAGCTGCTCCATCAGTTCCTGTACACCAAAGTATTACGGGTCGGTGCTATAAGTGTGCGGGCGAGGGGGGTTTGTCCAGCACTAGTACATATTTGTATCGTCTGTTAAACTGATATTGTCAAACGTAAAATTGTGTCAACCTACGAGACAGGCTGAGCCTAGTGTAGGGGACACGGCTACTTCTGCTGAGGTGTAAACATTACCAAACAGTGCTTATTTTCTAACTATACGGTAATTCATCTGTAAAAATGTCACTGTATCCTAATAAATTATTTGTATTTGTATTTTATATTGACTCATGGGTCGACCGATGGGTTGTCGTGTTATGCTAGCAAAAGATTCGAATAACTAACGTAACCACGCGAGATTTGGTGGTTATTACCAATTATATTTGAAAGTTGTCGTCGATCGTTTTATATCCGGCTGTAAGACCTAACACTTTACCTGATGCAGCTCCGACTCGAGCCCTTCCTTGGTGGCCTGCATGGCCTCGAGGCTGGAGCGGCACTGCGCCAGCGAGCGCTCCTTGGGTCCGCGGAACCGCTCGATGGACGCCAGCTCCTCCTTCATCAGCCGGATGTCCGCTTTCACTTTGTCGAATATGTCCCTAGAAATGAAGTCAACATAATAAGTTTCTGTCAAAAATGACATTTTAGTGGCAAGCTTTTATAACCGACTGTACTTTTCTTTAGATATCCATCAAATGCTCACTGAGACGATTCTAAAGAGCCCAAGCTCGGTAGGATTGCTTTTTCTATTATAGAGTTCCTATGGCCACCTTCCGGCTCCATCATCAGATCAGCCCCATGGTACCATATTATTGTATTGTCATCAAAGTTAAGTAAGTATGCAAAATTGTAGCTCAATCGGTTGACGATATCTGCTTCAAAATTGAGTTGCAAGATTTCACCCGAACATACATACTTTAAACATACCATGCAAGCTAAATAAAAGCTTGTAAAATAGGGGGTCTCAAAATCTTTATGGAAAGTACTCTTAAATCAGAATCGTGATCGTGCTAGACAGGCTAGGCAGGCATTAGCGGTCGGTAGACGCGTATAGATGGACATGGGCTTGGCTCACTTGGCCTTGCCCTGCTTGGTCTCGGTGCGCTGCATCTCGGAGACGATGGTGTTGATGCTGGCCTCGGTGCGGTTGAGGTCCTGGCGCAGCGCCGCCAGCTCGCCCTCCAGCGACCCGATCTGCTCCATCAGCTCCGAGCGCGTCTTCTGCATCTCCAGCCGCGAGCGCGACTGGTTGAAGTAGCCGCCCGTCAGCGACCCTTTCGACGATACCTGCATGCAGACGTTTTACAAATAACCCGGTTCTATTTCGAGGAATCTCTCAAATATGCGAGAGATAAACTAAATTAGAACGTTTCTTGAAACAAATAAACACCACAATATTCCAACGTCTTGCCAAATATGCCTACGTCAACCGGTTCTTTAAAGTCATTTAGAAATAGTGATGCGTGAAATTTATCACTTAATCAACAAAGTTAGCCGTTGAGGTGTGACGAGGGAATAATATTATATTACTTATTCAAGTGGAGACCTCGGACCAGCAAGCGCAGCGTAGGACGTCCACCTACAAGATGGACAGATGACCTTATAAAGGTCGCCGGAAGGCGCTGGATGCAGGTCGCTTCCAACCGGTATATATGGAAGTCCAAAGGGGAGGCCTATGTTCAGCAGTGGACGTCCTATGGCTGAGATGATGATGATGATGATGACTTATTCAAATCTTCATGACCAAAGAAAAAAATAATCTGCATACATTTTTACTGGTGTTAACCCGCAACTTGATGTTGTGACGCTACATGTTGATATAAGAGCTAGCTAGAATAGAATTACGGCAGCAGGTACCTGGTCGCCCTCGAGCGTGACGCAGTCGAGGTGGAACTGCTTGCCCAGCTCGGTGGCGCACTCCAGGTTCCTGCAGATGAGCGTCTTGCCGAAGATATACTTCATCGCCTTCGCGTACTTCTGGTCGTACTTCAGCTTCTGCACCATGGCTATGGCGTTCTGAAAACGAATCGTTCCTTCACAAACACGTCGACTAATACACAATATTGAGCATACGCCCGATGGGCGCGCTTCTGGCTGGAAGTACTGTAAGTGATTTTTACATTGTAGTGTTGTATAATAAATCACAACATATTATTATTAATACATCTGTAAGTTTTTAAGAATGAGTGAGTAATAATTAGGTATCAGTAGTAAATGACAAGTAGACAGAATTACGAGTAGAAATTCCATGAAAAATTGGGGTAAATTTTAGTTGCCGACCACAGGCGCCATCTATCGAAAAAAATTCCGTAACTCGGTGACTCGAATGATCTTAACCACGAAACTGGTCCATATATAGATACAGTACTAACGTTGTCGTTGGGGTACACCATGTCGCGCACTTGCAGCCGGTTGAGCGGCATGAAGGTCACCTCCCCGGGCAGGCTCTGGCGGTTCATCTCCTTCAGGATCTTGGTGCCCACCGTGTCCGACTCCACGATGTGGTGGAACAGCCTGTTGCCGCCGTCACCTGTATAGATACAGTACTAACGTTGTCGTTGGGGTACACCATGTCGCGCACTTGCAGCCGGTTGAGCGGCATGAAGGTCACCTCCCCGGGCAGGCTCTGGCGGTTCATCTCCTTCAGGATCTTGGTGCCCACCGTGTCCGACTCCACGATGTGGTGGAACAGCCTGTTGCCGCCGTCACCTGTATAGATACAGTACTAACGTTGTCGTTGGGGTACACCATGTCGCGCACTTGCAGCCGGTTGAGCGGCATGAAGGTCACCTCCCCGGGCAGGCTCTGGCGGTTCATCTCCTTCAGGATCTTGGTGCCCACCGTGTCCGACTCCACGATGTGGTGGAACAGCCTGTTGCCGCCGTCACCTGTATAGATACAGTACTAACGTTGTCGTTGGGGTACACCATGTCGCGCACTTGCAGCCGGTTGAGCGGCATGAAGGTCACCTCCCCGGGCAGGCTCTGGCGGTTCATCTCCTTCAGGATCTTGGTGCCCACCGTGTCCGACTCCACGATGTGGTGGAACAGCCTGTTGCCGCCGTCACCTGTATAGATACAGTACTAACGTTGTCGTTGGGGTACACCATGTCGCGCACTTGCAGCCGGTTGAGCGGCATGAAGGTCACCTCCCCGGGCAGGCTCTGGCGGTTCATCTCCTTCAGGATCTTGGTGCCCACCGTGTCCGACTCCACGATGTGGTGGAACAGCCTGTTGCCGCCGTCACCTGTATAGATACAGTACTAACGTTGTCGTTGGGGTACACCATGTCGCGCACTTGCAGCCGGTTGAGCGGCATGAAGGTCACCTCCCCGGGCAGGCTCTGGCGGTTCATCTCCTTCAGGATCTTGGTGCCCACCGTGTCCGACTCCACGATGTGGTGGAACAGCCTGTTGCCGCCGTCACCTGTATAGATACAGTACTAACGTTGTCGTTGGGGTACACCATGTCGCGCACTTGCAGCCGGTTGAGCGGCATGAAGGTCACCTCCCCGGGCAGGCTCTGGCGGTTCATCTCCTTCAGGATCTTGGTGCCCACCGTGTCCGACTCCACGATGTGGTGGAACAGCCTGTTGCCGCCGTCACCTGTATAGATACAGTACTAACGTTGTCGTTGGGGTACACCATGTCGCGCACTTGCAGCCGGTTGAGCGGCATGAAGGTCACCTCCCCGGGCAGGCTCTGGCGGTTCATCTCCTTCAGGATCTTGGTGCCCACCGTGTCCGACTCCACGATGTGGTGGAACAGCCTGTTGCCCGCCGTCACCTGTAAAAAAAATATAAGTTTTTTTTTTTATCCATTCATCTTTTCAACGCCCCAGTCGTTATATCACGACACTGGAAAATTGTACTACTGACGCCAACGTCTTCTAGTAACAACGCCGATGCCAATGATCAAAAACATAGCAATTCAAACCGCTATAAGTGTTTTTCAACTCCTGTTGATTTTGGAGCACTTCTTTATTTTATTGCTGTGGCGTCAGGGGCACGGTAAATTGCCTTTGCGCTTGGCGCTCAAAAGGTTAATTGACCAGCGATTGGCCTCAATAACACCCAATGGTATGTAACTACGAGGTCAAAGATGCACCTCATTGGTTTTAACAACAACCTATTCACTCTTGCCCTTGCCTGGAATAGACCCAATTTAAATTTTCACAAATAACACACGAATATTCTTCTTCAATAAATACCGTTAAGACGATAAAAGTTTCATACATAACATAAATAGTGAGAGTTAATAACTAAAAGGCGAACACTACAGGATAGCTACCTCGACGGCGGTGTAAATGGTCTTGTCGCAGGTGAAGTTCTCGATGACGGGCCCGAAGTACTGCGTGGCTATTTTCCCCCACTCGCCTCCTCTTTGCTGAAATGTTTCTAAAACTTTGCGGACACTATCTCTTCCGTTGAGAATAGGCTGAAAAAAATAAAATAATAATATATAGGTAATGAAATGATCGTAACCTTGTCATGCAATGCAACATAATAAATATGAGCTACGAATCTCATTAAAAAATCAAGATTTCGGAAAAGTATCTCATAAAATTAACTAAAATGAACTCTAAATTAAAGGGAAGGGGTGTAATACCTTGCCCGCCATGGATCGTAGGGCCTGGTCGGCTTTAGCCAAATCTTCCTTCAGCGACGAGAGGTTCTGCGTCAACGTTGTTTCTTTGCGCCATAGTTCACTGGAGACAAATATAGTTTTGAGAGAACAGCGACATAGACCAGCGTGATTTGACAGTGTTAAATGATATAGAGAACATGCTCATAGTCACACGTTTTGGAGAGAGCTGAGATATGTTTAATATATTGAATCAGAACGGAGGAAACCTTTGAATTCACTAAAAGCCGTATGCGGACCGTGGATAAGATGCCACTCAGCAGTCGCTGGCAGTTTCTCAAATCAGAAAAACAACTATTTGATACGATTCAAGGCAGGCCGGTTTGGACGGGATTCCCGGGTTAATATGATGATTACCACAGCGAAAACTAGATCACCCACGCATTGCTTGGAGGCAAAGAAATAAGCTGCATGATCTACTCTTGACCGGACGGAGACTGAGGTCGCCGCGCTCTTGCGATACCTTGTTATTGGGCGATTGGATACTCCTGCTTAAAGCCTTATGTCCCTGATGAGGGATAGCAGCGAGAGAGATAAAGAAAGAGGCCGTGAACTCACTTCCTGGTGCTCTGCTCCTGGTCCTTCCTCTTCTTGCACTCGTAGTACTGTTTGTTGTGCTCGTCGATGGCGACGCGCTGCCGCTCCATCTCCTTGGTGGTCTCCTCGATCTTCTTCTCCAGGTCGGTGAGCTTCACGCCGTCGTGCCGCAGGTCCTCGCTCAACTTGTTCTCGTGGTCCTTTTTGTCTTTCAGCTGCTTGTTGAGAGACCTAGAGAATTAAGTAAATTTCTAATTACAACTATGCCTGACCGTTTTATTTACTAATCAATACAAATATCAAAGTTAAGACAAAACAGGCACAATCGCCATCGATCTAAGCGTAGAATATTCAGAAAAAATAAACACCTGTAGGGTCGGATTTTTCGAACAATTTAGAAATGACCGATCTAATTTCATCTATTACGACTGTACACGAAAGGAATGTAAAACACTGACATGCCATTGACAACGACACATCACGGAACGGGTAAAAGAAGAATGACTTAAGAACCAAGAAGTGATAAACCATAGGTGAAATACTACACCGACAAGAGAGGAGCCCTGACTCACTTGAGCTCCTTCTCGATCCAGCGGTCCCTGTCCTGCTTGGAGGTGAACTGCGTGCCGCGGCCCTGCTTGGCGTACAGCTCCTGCCGCTTCTGCTGGCTGAGCGGCGGCGCTCTAGTACACAAGAGCGTAGCTGCTACATGCTAGGAGCCCTGACTCACTTGAGCTCCTTCTCGATCCAGCGGTCCCTGTCCTGCTTGGAGGTGAACTGCGTGCCGCGGCCCTGCTTGGCGTACAGCTCCTGCCGCTTCTGCTGGCTGAGCGGCGGCGCTCTAGTACACAAGAGCGTAGCTGCTACATGCTAGGAGCCCTGACTCACTTGAGCTCCTTCTCGATCCAGCGGTCCCTGTCCTGCTTGGAGGTGAACTGCGTGCCGCGGCCCTGCTTGGCGTACAGCTCCTGCCGCTTCTGCTGGCTGAGCGGCGGCGCTCTAGTACACAAGAGCGTAGCTGCTACATGCTAGGAGCCCTGACTCACTTGAGCTCCTTCTCGATCCAGCGGTCCCTGTCCTGCTTGGAGGTGAACTGCGTGCCGCGGCCCTGCTTGGCGTACAGCTCCTGCCGCTTCTGCTGGCTGAGCGGCGGCGCTCTAGTACACAAGAGCGTAGCTGCTACATGCTAGGAGCCCTGACTCACTTGAGCTCCTTCTCGATCCAGCGGTCCCTGTCCTGCTTGGAGGTGAACTGCGTGCCGCGGCCCTGCTTGGCGTACAGCTCCTGCCGCTTCTGCTGGCTGAGCGGCGGCGCTCTAGTACACAAGAGCGTAGCTGCTACATGCTAGGAGCCCTGACTCACTTGAGCTCCTTCTCGATCCAGCGGTCCCTGTCCTGCTTGGAGGTGAACTGCGTGCCGCGGCCCTGCTTGGCGTACAGCTCCTGCCGCTTCTGCTGGCTGAGCGGCGGCGCTCTAGTACACAAGAGCGTAGCTGCTACATGCTAGGAGCCCTGACTCACTTGAGCTCCTTCTCGATCCAGCGGTCCCTGTCCTGCTTGGAGGTGAACTGCGTGCCGCGGCCCTGCTTGGCGTACAGCTCCTGCCGCTTCTGCTGGTTAAGCGCGAGCGCCCTGGTGCACTCCTCCTCGCGCGCCTTCATCTCCTCGTATTTCGGCTTCAGCGCCTCCAGCTCGCGCTCCTTCTCCGCTATCTGCTGGCGCAGCCGCTTCAGCTCCGCCTCGGCGCGTTCCTGTGGACACATCCAGTGTTCATATTCATGCTAACAAATAGGCATATCTTAACACTTTCGCTACCAGGAACCCGCCTGGTAGGCACTCGTAATCATTGCTCAGATGCCGGTCACGTATTTTTGCTTAAAGAGCTACCCACCTAGCGGGTTCTCGGTTTCTGGGGTAGGTTTAAATTTTATATCTGGTTGCGAAAGTGTTAAGCTAGGAACAACGGCTTCTACGACAGGATATCCTTCTCCCGCCACTCACCTTGGACTTGTTGTCTCCGTCGACGTCGTCGCTGAGGTCCTTGATGCCGAGCTCGAGCTTGGTCTTCTCTCGCAGCAGCTGCTGCTGCTCCGTGGACAGGATGTCCTTCTCTTCGCGTGCCGCCGCCACGTCCTTGCGGGCCTCTTTCAGCTTTCTGTTAACAGACAGGTAATAATAATCTTTTCACTTCTCTTGCTCTAAAAGTTCGACTTTATGCTGTGCATAGGCGACATAAAGTCGCTTTTTATGCTCTAGAGCATAAAGTAAAATCGTCGTCGAAGACCAAGGCGATCGGTCCAACAGCCACACGATAAAAGTTACTTAATAAACAGATAAAAAAAAAAACTTCATAGAATAAAACCCGTTCCAGACCTTCCGATCCGATACGATATATCGGAAGAAATCGGATAATGTGTAGTGTATTAGATCCTAACAATTGCACTACATATTACCCGATTTCTTCCGATCAATCGGATCGGATCGGAAGGTCTGGAACGGGGTTTAACTCTTTATTTTTTTCGTTTCGTTAGTATTCTAAGACCAAGGCAAAGATACCAACAGCCAAAGTACACAATAAAACTTCTTGAAATAAACTTGCAACTTTTATTTACTATCAATTATTACTTTTTAAACTAATATTTCTCATTGCTTTAGAGCAATTAATTAAAATTTAAAGTTACATTAGTGTAACTTTAAATTTTTAAGTATACCTAATATTTACATGATACAGTTTCATTTCCTCGCAATCGAAGTGAAAAGTAGAGTGTGCAACTCGTCCATAAAACGCATTTTACACTCGACTTTATATTCATCCTCGCTCGCAAGCTCGCTCGGATGGATAAACGTCTCGTGTAAAATGGTGCGTTTTATGCACTTGTCGTACAATCTACTATTGACAGTTGTTCTTAGGTCTTCAAAACTAAAAACGGTATAAACAAAAATTTTCTTACTTCACTTTTCCCCTCAAGGGGTGTCGTCGTAATTACAATATAAGAACAATAAACCGACCTGTTGGCTTCTCTGACATGGTCCTGGGCCTCTCTGACCATGTCCGCATAGTGTTGCTGCTCTTTACCGCTGTTGGCGCGTATTTTTTCCAACTAGAAGAATAATATTATTGTTAAGAGTCCGCAGCAAGCTCAATTCTTCATACAAACGTAGTTACGTCCTTATTTTAATATAACATGTCACATTATCATGAAATTCTCTAAATATAATGAGATAAGATATATCTAGGGCTAAAACTAGTTTATGACTCTTGAAATGATAATAGAAAGAAAATAGAGCGAGTACAAGTTTTGCATTTTTAGACCCCAGAAAGTTGTTCAGTTTGGCGGCATACTACGACCAAAATATAGTTTAGATCAAGGATCATACATAAGGATTGACAACCTCATACAAAAAAACGTACTCCGGAAAAAAGCTCAAATACCGTCTTATTTCTAGATGGCGCTGATTATAAGACGTAGATACGCAATGTTTTATTAAAACACATAATAGATGTCATTGTCGCTGAGCGTTATACCAAAAAGAGACAGCGTGGTATCTGTATAGTTCTTAACTAGATGGCGCTGAAACTACTCGTGTTGATTTCTTAATCACGAATAATCAAGAAGACTGGTTATTAAATAGGTACAGCCAACGTCATAAGTCATAAACGTACGTCCGTACTTTCCTAGCGCTCCAATGATATCATATCTATATCATATCATACATTTGCCAGAACTACCTATACGACAACCCGTTCAGAAATTCGTGGCCATTTATGTTCGTCTTATTACATTGAAATAAGTAGGTAATCAAAAGTTTACCTGATCTCACGGAAAAAGAGAGATGGCGAACTCATTGCGCAGTAATGACTACTATGCAATGAGTTTGACACGACTAATTTGTACGAGAGATTAGGTATACCTATATTTATAATTATTAGCCTTTGCATTAAACTATTCTAAGTAGGTAGGTAGGGATACATAAGTACCCGAGTATATTAATACTACGAGTACTAATACTGGCTTAAATAGTAAATAATACATTCTGCTACTTATTTTTATTGTATATCTTTATTATGAACAATGATCAACACATCCAACATTTTAACACACTTTAACAACATACGGGACACTATAAAGTTCAATATGAAGAAGTAATTATAAATACTAGTTAAGCCCATTTTATTCCAATAAAACTGGTCTTTGGCCAAAATATCTCATTTCATCATATACAAAAATCGCTGAATCGCGATTATTTATGCTTAAATTTGACGTAAGCCGATACTTATAATTATATAGGTAGCCATAATACGACTTGTCAATTTCAATCTTCTGTACCGTAAAATGCCCCTCGTGTGTTCCGTACTGAAAGAAACTTTAGGAATCTTTAATCAACACTTTAAGCACGCCAAGAATAGAGTTTTCTCTAGGAATAGAGAGTCTTCTTTAAATCAATTTTTTCTTCAGCATATATTTCTAAAAGCTTTCGCTTCCGTCTTTCTTTTGGCGTTATGCCTCTACTATCATACCAGTGAGATTTTAATTCTGGTTCATTGCATTACAGATGATTTCAACTGAAAATTCAAATTCGCATTACGCCCATAATATAATCATAAAATTCAGCGCTTTAGATGCAAAACTTCAATACTTTCTAAAATTAGTATTTGCTTTGGCATAAAATGTCATTACCTAAAAATATAGAACCTATCAAAGTAGCATGGCAGCACGCTATTTAAGCCTTTTCTTAAACTGTTTAAATTAAGCAATCTTGTGATGCTAACCTTGTCAGAATAAAATAATGCTCTTACAATGAAGGTTTAGGATTGTCATTTGAAAACTATTTACTAACCAGTCATAAATTTTGATAATAAACCTCCCTTAAGCGTAATGTAAATCGAAAATAGCAAAACTATATTGCAATAAGCATCAATCAAAAACTAATGACATTTTCATGACGTTACATTCAAACTGAAAGAGACAAAACATCATTTGACAGTATAGCACACTTACCTATAGCACTATGGCCAGTACATGGCCAGGCTAACTTCAAAGGCTTGACTTGAAATATTTCATCCAAAATTAATACTTAATCAACCATAAAAGCCTTAAAAGCGAAAAATTACCTTCAGTGAAAAAACTTCTCAACATATCAAAAATTGTAAAAGCACAACCTAGAAACGCCATCTATTATCAACAAGGTATAACATTACGATACTTACAAAACTCTGCAAAAGTTGACAAATATTAACACCGTTCTATGTCGTTTATGTCGCTACTGAAACGCCGTTTTAATTCATTTTGATACATACGACGGCATCTAGTTCCCCGACGATAAAATCTTTATCGGCGTACACTCCTTACTATGAACATCATACTTCCTTACCTTTTATCTTCCTTGGTTTAGATTGAAGTCAAAACCTATTTCCGGTGTCGATTAAACTATGCAGTTTGATAAGAAAAAAGATTTATCAAAATTGATCTCGTAGTTTTAAAATGAGAGCGTAACTACGAAAACCTTAAAATAAATTACAAAAAATTGTTGCGAAACTGCAGCGAATTACTCTAGCGCGGGGAACGGTCCGGGGGGGCGGCGGTAAGCACGCCCCCCGCTAGCGCGCTCTCGCTTTACTGCTAGCGCCCTGTCTTCCTCTAGGTGAAACAACAACATTTTAAAGCGTAAGCGCGCGATCTCAACGCGGAGTTGAGCGGACCTTGCTGCGGACTCTTAATTACACTAATCAAATTACACTAGCCCTGCACATAATATTATTATCGCCTGCCACATACTTTGAAATCATTCATTTCGACACACTTACAGAGCCAAATCTTCTGTGAATCCAGGGGAGAAAAGTTGTATCTGCTGGTAAACTTAAGCTTTTAAAACCGGCCAAGAGCATGTCGGGCCACGCTCAGTGTAGGGTTCCGTAGTTGCTCATCCTTCACAATAAACCGCTGTTTTAAGCCCGAGGTTTAAGTTAAGAAAGATTTTAAGCTCTATAAAAAGGTCGTAAACGCCCTAGAATCTGTAATCTAATCACTAATTACCTTCTGGAAGTCAACTTACGACCTTTTAAAGAAAAAATATGAAATTTGGCGATAACTCAAAAACGGCTCTACCGATTTTGTTCAATATAGTTTTCATTGAAAGTACTTATAAGGCCTCATTAACATGAATTTTTCCGTTTTTTTTTGACCCGTGGTTGAAAAGTTAGAGGGGGGGGGGACACTATTTTTTTTTGTTTTTGGAGCGAATATACACAAATCTGCTGATTTTATCAAAAAAGAATGTTACAGGACCCCTATTATTTTTACAAGACCTATTCAACGACACCCCACACACCAGTGTTGAAAAGAAAAAAAAATCACCCCCACTAAGGTGTTCGAGGTACCCGAAAAAAAAAAATTTTTTAATTTTATTTTACCGTTCTGTCGGCGTTATACATACACATACTCATACCAAATTTCAGCTTTCTAGTACTAATGATTACGGAGTTAAGCCGCGGACGGACAGACGGACGGACGGACGGACGGACGGACGGACAGACGGACATGGCGAAACTATAAGGGTTCCTAGTTGACTACGGAACCCTAAAAATGGCTTACTTACGGAGCTAGGTTAGTTATTGGATTACCTCTTCTAGCTTCCGCTTGTTCTCGCGGTGCTCGGAGTCGTGTATGATGAACTCCAGCACGCGCCGCGCGCGGTCCCACTTCTGGTACTCCTTCAGCTCCTCCTTCTCCTCCTCCAGGGTCTTCAGCCGCTCCTCGATGGTCTGCAGGAACTCGTTGATTTTCTCCACCTGCAATTATGGATATAGGTTGGTGTATACGAATATGAAAACTACGCCAATCCCATATGCAATAAAATGAACCCAACACTATAAGTCAGCTACTAAATAGTAGATTGTACGACAAGTGCATAAAACGCACCATTTTACACGAGACGTTTATCCATCCGAGCGAACTTGCGAGCGAGGATGAATATAAATTCGAGTGTAAAATGTGTTTTATGGACGAGTTGTACACTCTACTTTTCACTTCGATTGCGAGGAAAAGAAATTGCATCATGTAAATATTATATTTAAAAACAAATATAATTAAAATTTAAAAACACTGTTTTTTACATCTATGATAAATTATTGGTATGCATAAGTAGTTTTTATATATAGTATATTGATTTACTAAAATAAAAATGAATTTAAAAATCAATAAATGATAGTAAATAAAAATTACAAGTTTATTTCAAGAAGTTTTATTGTGTACTTTGGCTGTTCGTATTTTTGCCTTGGTCTTAGAATACTAACGAAACCGAATAAAATGAAGAGTTTATTCTATGAAGTTTTAAGTTGTTCGTGTGGCTGTTGGACCGATCGCCTTGGTCTTCGACGACGATTTTACTTTATGCTCTAGAGCATAAAAAGCGACTTTATGTCGCCTACGCACAGCATAAAAAGCGACTTTATGTCGCCTACGCACAGCATAAAGTCGAGCTTTTAGAGCATGAGAAGTGAAAAGTAATTATTTGACCTTTCCGACAGTTTCTTTAAGGATGGTGACGGACTCCTCCCGGCGCTCGTCGTAGACGCGCGTACCGGCCACCTCCCGCAGCAGCTTCAGACGGTGCGAGTCCGGGGCTATAGCCATCTGGTTAATCTGGAAAACAGTGCAACATCTAATCATTGTAGCAGATTTTAATTGTCCTTTAAATTGCTTACAAGCTTTTGTTTAGTTTCCCCTGTCCAGGTTATAGGACCTATTGTCCTATGAAGTAATCTGGGAGGAGTTGAAATGATAATTCACATGTTACTAAATAGGGCGTGTATTTCGGTACACGAAATGAAATGAAATGAAATAATTTATTCAGTAAGTAGGCCACAGGGGCACTTTTACAAGTCAGATTGTGAATCTACCGGCATTTCGCAAGAGGAGACCGCTGTTGAGAAGAAAGCCGAAAGAAACTCAACAGTAAGTCATTTTTTCGTAAATAATCACGGTAGGGAGACAACTGAACGGTCGGTTATACAATAGGCTTTCTGAAGGCGCGCACGGATCGCTATTATATAACTGTCCCTATACAGGACACAATTTTGAGTTCCCAGTATTCCTGTTGCATTTACTTTACAGGTACATCAAACAATGTTTCAGAAGTGGCATTGATTGTGTAAGTGTAAGTAAAAAGAATATTGTAAATTTTTTTTTTTTTTTCCTTTCAAATCTGCAATCAGTCGCCAGACTATAATCAGATGAGTTGAATGGGGAATGGCGGTATGTAGAGTTAGAGGCCAGTGCCTCTTTCACTACTTAGATAATGTGGTTACGTTTTAGTCTTTTAACCACACTGGCGTTATTGAGCAAGCCCGAGGCTAGGGGATTGCAGTGGTGAGTGAGCCGAGCGATGTGTTGTTCCTTATAGCGTTCAATTTCCGATGCTACAGTTGCCATGTTCACATACTCGTGAATTTCATCGTTCCTTGTGAACCATGGAGCATTTGTAATGGTTCTTAGTATGTTGTTTTGAACCCTTTGTAGGCATGCTATGTTGCTCTTACTGGCAACTCCCCATATCGGAATCCCGTATGTCCAGATAGGTTTTAGGATCGCTTTATAAATTAGAAGCTTGTTGTCCAGCGAGAGCACTGAGTTTCTTCCCATGATGATATCGTAATTGAAAGCAATATTTACCTTGCCCTGCTTGACGATGTAGTACGGGTTGGAGTTGGAGAGGCCGGCACTCTCGAGCAGGTTGAGCACCTCGGAGCGCGGCACCACTTTCTTGTTCAGGAAAAACTGATCCTTCTTTGACCCAATCACACGCCGCAGAAAGATCTCGTCTTTTTCAATCTGGAAACAAAAAATAGTATTGTGTCTTCTAGGTTACAAAAATAACTTGCTATAACATGTTAAACATGTTTCGAAACATAGATTAGGACTTGTAGCACAAAAAGTTTGTGTTTTAAAAATATTTTATAGACCATGGCATGGATGACGTCATAGAAGCCAACTATAGAGCTGACATTTGACAATAAAATTAAAAATTTTCATTCAATTTTCAAAATGCTGACATTAATTGATACTAAAACCAAGCTTTAATGTTCAATACCAAGCAGGGAGTTACTCAACCATGTAACCATGTAAGAGTGCCCTTGTGGTGTACTTACATAATCAAGTGTGGTATTTCAGATTTCAAAACGAAAAATATATTAACGACAACACTTACAGGTATTCTATTGTCAGAGTTATCAAAGATAATCTCAACATAGGCGGAAATGACCCTCGGCCCTGTGCCCTCGTGCAGCAGGGCCAGCCGCTGCTCCGGGCGCAGGTGAGAGAACTCATCGCTCAGCACAAACTGGATAGCTGCAAGGATAGGGCAATATTGTTGTTGTTAGTGTGTCTGTCTGTGAGAATTATTTTTCTCCAAAATTCGGACACACTGTTTTATGATGATCAAGCCCCAGAATGAAATTGAAGTCCCAGAATGAAAGCTTGAAAAAATTCAATGCAGAAGTTTCACACATAAGTCTAAAATTTCTTTATAACAGTGAAAGGCCTAAATATAAGCCATTCCTGGTTTTCCTATGCAAATAATCGTAATTTCATTATATATTATTTATTTTTGTTGGCCTTGGTTTATTTGGTTTGAAGATTTGCAACTAGCATAAATCAGAAGCGTACATGCATGCCTTTACAACTTCTCTATGGGAATAATTAGCTTGAAGAATAACTAAACACAATACTGTTAGTTAATGTATTAGGAAGCATTCAATACATTTTATTTATTTATTTACTAAAAGGTTTGCCAACAGATACAGTACTATATGAAAAACATGAGTACATGAAATGGCAGTGTCTGTGTGTGTGATTTTGGGACTTAAGTAATGTAACTAAACTTATTTTGATTTGGAACTTTATTTAGTGGTTATAATACAATTACTGTATTGCTGCCAGCTATGGTGACTGAGACAAAGTTAACCTTTGCTACTTACCGTGAAAGAAATTACTTTTCCCGGAACCGTTACGTCCAACGACGACATTATGCCGTTTATCAAAAGGCTCTACAACGATTTGTTCGCGATAACTCTTGAAACCCTGAATTATCACCTGTAAACAAAAACATAACAACGTAACACATTTCCCAGTAAGTTAAATTCTGACTACATATTGTGTATCTCACGACGTAAGTTAAAAAAACTCGTTGAATATGAAATGAATTACCTGCTTTATATGCATTTTCGCTGTTTTCTTATGATAACAGAAATTAATTTATAGCCATCAACAATTAGGGCGCCATTCTGAACGCGCGTTCACGAGAATGTTTCTAAGTCAGTCAGACTGACATTTGACAGTTCATGAGTTCAGTTTGCCAGTCACACGCCTTCGTTACAAAATTTAACCATTCAGAGCGCAGGATAATATCTTACCAAATGTAGAGACATTAGGACCCTGGTCGGCCGATATGAAGGCATTTATGAGGGCCCTGTCGCCTCGGTTGGTTCGCGTCTCAGGAGACCCCAGAGCTGGCGCATACCTCTCACAGAGGATCGCTCTTGCGATCCAAAGAGGTAATGCCGCCAGCGTAATGGGAACCATGCCGCAGGCAGACTTGCTGGACGGGGTATTCTTTTTATAGAAAATGTATATTTTTTATTTTATTTTCTAATTAGCTTTAAGCCATTGTACATACAATTATCCTTTCTTTTATATTTATCTATAGTTTTTATTATTGTAAATATTGTAAATATATTGTCATTTATAGCATGAATATATACTTGATAAATTTACAAAAAAAAAAAAAAAAAAAAAAATACCAAATGTTATGATTGGTTAAAATGTAAGCGGCTAATTTGTATTCGTCGCGCCCAGCCGTACAGAAATGAGTAAATTTAGTGATGTCCAAGTATTCATTAAAATCATTAATCGATTGCGATTAATAAAATCGATAGATTTCTTTTCTTTTTGGAGTTCCGTACCTCAATCGGAAAAAACGGAACCCCTAAAGGATCACTTTGGTGTCCATCCGTCTGTCTGTCTGTCAAGACCCTTTATCTCGAGAACGCGTGAAGGTCTAGGGTTCCTTGAAGCTGTGAAAAAGTTAAACTTCTACGTTAACGCGAAAAAAAGATACGGCCGTTTATGTCGCAAAAAACGTACATTTCGACACTCAAGGGAATCAAAATGATAGGGTGCTTCCCGATGACCTAGAACTATGAAATTTGGCAAGTAATATCGCCACATACTACAAATACTTATAAAAATCTGAAAACTATACATTTGTAATAAAATTATAAAAAATATAGTCCTTTTCAAACATCATATTTGGAGAACTCGATTGCGTTAAGTTTGCACCTCGTTTGTATGCGGCGCCATACATTTCAGTTGCAAACTTAACTCAACCAGGCCAATTAAAATGTGATAAGCTGATAAGTGAAAGTTTGTACGGAACCCTCAGTGCGCGGGTCAGACTCGCACTTGGCCGGTTTTTAGGGTTTCGTAGCCAAATGGCAAAAAACGGAACCCTTACAGATTCGTCATGTCTGTCTGTCCGTCAGTCCGTCCGTATGTCACAGCCATTTTTTTCCGAAACTATAAGAGCTATACTGTTGAAACTTGGTAGGTAGATGTATTCTGTGAACCGCATTAAGATTTTGATGCAAAAATAAAAAAATAATAATAAATATTGGGGGCTCCCCATACTTACAACTGAAACTCAAACATTTTTTTTTCATCAAACACATACGTGTGGGGTATCTATGGATAGGTCGCCCCCTGCCTGCTATACGGCCACATCTCAAAAAAAAGTTTTTTTCGGATTATTGCAGATTCGTAGTCAGAATAGGTTAATTTACGACCTTGTTTCGAGAGCCATAAGAAAAAGTGTCCTTAAGAGCCTTTTTTCCACAAGTGGCCTTATGGATCTGACCAAAAATTGACAGTTGACTCCCTGCAAGACAGCCACTTTTCACTTGTGGCTGTATAGCATAAATTTATAATATTTTTTTTGAGTTGCGTCCTATAGAAATAACGTATATTCTAGTATTATTACGATGAATCCCTTTAAATATAAGCGAAATAAACGTCATTGTGCGCTGTTGAGCCAAACTGGCGCGCAATACTCTGCCGTGGAGTAAACTAGGCTAAGACTGGTAGTGCGTAGCACATTAGTTGTTGCTCCCCAAGTAGTTCCCCTTAGTCTGTGGTGTATGTTATTCGGCGTCTGTAGCTTCTTCGCATATAGGTAAGACTGCGGTCTAGAGTGACACAAGTACTTTGGTGTAGGATTTAATTTAAGCGCAGTCTCTCTGAAGCATATATTTGACTCATAACTGCTTCTTTGTTGCAAGGATGGAATGTCGCAACTTCTGTTTTACTAGCATTGAGGCAGCCCAATCAGAAATGTCATTCCAGATTGCGAGTAAGAGCTTCCTTCGAGGATTTAAATTTGCCACGCTGGTTTGTAATGGCGATGTCATCACCATACATAAATTACCGACTCTCTGTTTTCGGAATCGGTCCTGACCCACTCCTGTTCAACCTATACATCACACACGATATGGATTAAACAGGAGCAGGGCCAGGACCGATCCTTGAGGTAGTCCATTGTTCAGCTTTCTGACTGCTCGGAGTGCTTCCGAGGTAGACGATAAATTCCCTATTGCTGAGCATAAAGTTGATTAGTCCCACCATCTGCACCACGGTCATGAGCTTATAGATAAGCTCCTGTCTACATACACTATCGAATGCAGCTGAGAGGTTGAAAATACTGCCACGGTTTTCTCTCTCCTTTGAAACTCAGCCTCTATGTGTGTTGTGAGCGACATTTAACTGATCTACGTAGTTCGGACCGCTACGGAATCCAGCCTGCTTCACAGGAATTATTTTGTCGACAATAGGTTCAATTTGATTGTAGATTAGCCTCTCCAAAAATTTGTAGACGCAACTAAGTAGTAGAGGTCGGTAACCCTTTGGTTCGTCGCCTGGCTTACCCGGATTGAGTGTGGCTATTATCTTTGAGCAGCTGAACTTAGGTGGAATTATATTATCCGAGACTATGTCTAAATAGAACTGTGAGAGCCACGTCCTACATCTTGGGCCAAGGTGTTCTGAAAAATCGATGTAAATACCGACTCACATAAATTGGGACTTTGATTCAAACCAGTCTTCATCCAGTATTGCTAAACCTAAAGGTAGAAAACGAAAAGCTTATCCTGCACTATAAAATGGTAATATTGTAAAGAAGTTGAAGTATGCTGGAAAACAGTACACTAATATCAACGGGAACCTATGGTATGGTACATGTTAACACGATAATTAAGGATACAAGTGCCTTGAACAGACGATAAAGGTACCAGGTAATCATTTTTTATATGCAAAATTATCTGCATCTAGAGAGTTATCGCTTTCAGTGATGTTGGTACTGTAACAAAAGTTGATTAACAAAGGTATCTTAACTATTTTGGTGTTTGTATTTATATTTTCATGTTGCCATTTTCCAATAATTCTTGTTCAGTTTTGGACGCATCTCAAAATTTCAACAAAATGTTTCTGCAATACGGCCACAACTCTAATTAATTACATGTTTTATAAAAAAAGACATAATCATGAGAAGCAGTATATCATCACGAGTAAAAAAAGGTAAATTACAAATGAATTAACCCAAAACTCAAGGAGTAAGCCCCTTTTTACTACCACGCACGACGCTGCCAAAACTTTAACAAGCGATTTCTCGAAAAAATGGTTTTTTGAGATGTGGCCGTATAGCAGGCAGGGGGCGAGGTCTTCAAAAATGATATCGAGGTTTCTAAAATATTTTTTTTCTAAACCGAATAGTTTGCGTGACAAACGCTTCCAAAGTGGAAAAAAGTTAGTCCCCCCCCCCCTCTAACTTCTAAAATAAGAAAATGAAAAATCTAAAAAAAACATATGATGTACATTACTATAAAAGCTACCAACGAAAATGGTTTTGAACGAGATCTAGTAAGTAGTTTTTTTAATACCTAACTTTGCACCTAATTTATATCTGGCGCTATACATACCAGGTGCAAACTTAACTTAACCACTTAGGGATGGAAAGTGTTTGTACGGAACCCTCGGTGCGCGAGTCCGACTCGCACTTGTTTATCCATATCCATAGGTACCTACAGTGTGTCTCTGGATAAAGTGAACAATTTGGGCTTTATTGATTTGAAATAAACTTAAATAAGAAATAAATGCGGAGATAGAGTTACCATCTTCCTTATCACTATAAATAAAATAAAATTTCAAGATGTGTGAAAGAGCCTTGAACCTCGTCAGCCAATATGTTTTAAAATATGCAATTTCCAGTTCCTACCTACTGAACGCGGCCCATGCGGTACACACCTTACGTTTGGTGGCGCAGTTTGTATTGCACCTGCTTACTGAGCTGGCGGTCCTGGGTTCGAATACCGGCCGGGGCAAATATTTGTGGGGCAAATATTATGAACTCGAATATTTATTCCTAGGTAATGGATCTTACATATACAAAAAATCAAAAATCAAAATCAAAATCTTTTATTTTACAAAAAGGTTATACAAATATTGACGAATCCTCCTTTTAAGTTACTACTTGTATTAGGAGGATCCGCTCTTTCGTACAATGGTTTTCTTTTCTGCTTAAGATTAAATTAAAATTAATTAAATATATATATATATATATATATGTATACATACGTTAATAAATGTGTGTGTGTGTGTGTGTGAGTGTGTGAGGGTATATAAAGGGTCAGTACATAAATTCTTCCGTTTCCTCGTAGTTTTTAGCTTTCAGCCAAGTTGTAATTAGTTTTTTACACTCGCCATATGATTTATTGTATATTTTGTTCGTTCTGTTAACTTTGTTGTATATACATATATTATATAATTATATATATATATTATATCATCGTCTAGTACCGTAGTACAAACTTAGCTTAGTTTGGCAATAGGTATATTTGTGTAAACAAGATTGTCCCTTAATATTTATTATTTTTATTTATACGGTACTAAAAATAGTTGACAGAACTTTTCAAGTCAGTTTTTGCCTAGTTTTCAAGCACCAATTTTCCTTACGCGCCACCAATATTACGCACGTTCACGCACAAGACCGGCCATTGGATTCATAAGAGGGCACACGATAGGAGGAACACCAGAGCCCCTAAACACCGGCGTACCACCTCTAGCAATCATCGTAGCCGAAATCGGCAAGGGATTATATATTCAAGCATGATTTCGGACTGATAGAAACTAAACAAACATTGAAAGACTGACAAACACTAATAAATCCTCTGAATATTTAACTTGCCTTGGGTACTGTAACACATATGGATTGAGGGAGTGTGAATTATTTAGAGTGCGTCTCCACTGAGTGGAAATCTGTATTCCGCACGACTCCGCTTCACTCCGCTTCAGTTGTGATGCCATATTTAGTTATCCACGTGATACGTATAAAGTACAAATAATCAATGAAGTTGTTATTGCAGATGTTCAATTGATATTAATTTGTGCCGTTGTCTCATGCAAAACGAAAAAGAGCGAAGGATGTGTAAATTTAGCGTTTTGTTCTAGTACCGTCCAAGTATTTGCGCAGTTCGGTCGCTAAGAAAAAATTTAAAAAGTACTCATATTTAAAAAAGGCTATGCTATTTTATATGATTTAGCTTTATTAAAATATTATATATGCTATTTAAAAGAAATGGCTGGTAATGAAGCTGAAAATAACAGTAATACGGATGTGTTCTGCCAATTGTGTAGTTTTGGTAAATATCAGGCGATACAATATTTTCTTATTTGTTTGCCGATAATAATGGTTTCCATGTTGAACGTGAATTATATATTTGTAGCAGAAAACGTTAATTTCAGGTACGAACTACGTCAGGAAAATAATTATACATAACTTTAATTAGAGGTGATTAGAATTAAGTTATAGATTCGTAAGTACATTTTGTCTGTCTGTACATCTAATATTTACATTAAAAACTTTTAGCCATGTGTATGGGATTGGATTTACATAAAACAAATATAATGTTGTTTGGCGGAAAGATGTAAATTATATCAAAATATATGCTGCTTTCCAGCAAACTGCACCATTTTAGTCGATCCGATCGATTCTGGTCTGGCAAAAACACACAAATAACAATCTTCTACAATACAAAGAAAATCATATAAAAAAAATCTTTAAGGCATACTTTTTTAAGGCATGACTAAAGGACAGCTGCTTCATTGTTCGGTTTTAGCATTGAAGTATTATTATTTCGTCAATGGATTTTAGTTTAAAATTCAGAATACATAATGATGCACTGTTGTGTTTTCCTTCAGATGTCGTGTTCCTGAGTGTGACGGTCCAGACGCCAATATTTCTAAGCACACGTGGTGGAATGAAACTCAAGATACAAAATGTATCAGGCCAGTGTTTAATTTAACGGAAACAAATGCAACATGTTACAACCAAATATCCAGTGAATTTAGAGATTGCGATGAATGGATTTACGAACACAGTTATTCGGCAATTTCAGAGGTAGGTAATTAAACCCACGTGGAACATAATAATGACGATGCAGTTAGATCGTAATATATGTTCAAAACACATGGTGATGATTGAAAGTGATTAATCGAGAATTGCAGTACATTTTTCATTTATATTCACATAATTATATGATAAAAGAGACTGGTCGTTTACGATATGTTTATCAATTTGATGCACAAATTTTTTTTTAATAAATTTGCTAACCTAATAATTGCAATTTTCACCTCACCAGCTCAAACATGGCGATTTTGCTGTCAGATAACAGTGAACAAAATGCGATTTTGTTTCGAGCGTGAGTAGAAAGTAGCTTTTTAATTTTTTTTATATCTGACTACGAATTGTCATTCTTCAGCCAAAGGTTAATTATAAAATTCTAATCATTTGAATCTCGATGCACTCTATTTCTTTCATATGTATATAAAAGAGAGGGATAGAAACTTATCAATTTGAAATTCGATTTTCGAATCCGACCTCGATTGAAAACAGTTCGGATACGCGTTATACCAAAACAATCATTAAAAACACCCGAAAAAGTTTTAATTGCAACGTGTTTTTTTTTCTTTATTATATTTTTATTTAACGACCGAATATTAAAATTATTGTGCCTATTATATAAAACAATAGATCATTGCTCAAATAAAATAAGATTTTTCAACTTATTACTTATTGTAAATATAATAATAATTTATAATTTCACCATTTATCATAGATGCATATTCGAAACATACATAAAAAAATATCGAGTTCATATTGTAATTTTATTGTTATTTTCTTTTGCATTTATTTTGTTTGATGTTTTAGCAGTAAAAATATTAATCAATTTATAAACAAAATCTCGTAATATAACATGTATTTATAAATAAACACGTCATGTATCTGCTATATCTTCCAATTTGATCAAATAATGACAATAACCGTGTTGGTTGGTTAATTATAATTTCAATTAAATTATATTGTTATTCCTTTATAAGCAGCACTTATCTATTTTCTGATTAATAATATTATTGAAATCAGCAACAAAGACTATAAACATACGTTGGAAGGAAAAGCACAAAATGTCGAATATGTTCTCGCTGATGAGGTGAAAAGTTGTGTGTGCTACACGAGAGCAAAGTTTTTTGCATCTCGTGCTGTTGAGTCCCTCGCTACACTCAGGATTCTAACATAGAATCACTCGCTACGCTCGTGATTCAAACGTAGAATCCTTCGCTTGCTCGGGACTCAAAATCAGCACTCGCAACAAAAAACAACTTTGCTCTCTTGTTGCACAAATAACTATTGCAGTAAATGTTATTGAAACCATAAATATGCTACTAACAAGTAGTTTGCATTACTATACTTTAAGCCAAATCTACCTAAACCTACTTATGCTATAAACCTAATTAAGTCAAACTAAGGTTCAACAAAAAACACCTACATAAAGTAATTTTTATATCATAACTTTCAGCTCAATATTGGCTGCCAATCGTGGAAGGCTTCTTTTGTGGGCAGCATCCACAACATAGGGATGCTATTCTCAATGATTATCATGGGCTGGATGGCAGACAGGTAATAAGTTACTGTAAATGGTTGACACAGAAAGCACGGACACTTTTGTTGCGTGGTGTCCTTAACGAAAATGCTATGAATTGTACTAAATCATTTATGTTAATATTTTAGATTTGGAAGGAAACCAACTATTATAGTGTGTGTAGTTGGAGGATCTGTCGGGATTTTCAAAATATTTGTTTCAAATTTTTACGCGTATCTGGGAATAGAATTCCTGGAGTCATTTATTGCATCCGGGCTTTTCACAGTAGCTGTTGTTTGGAGTAAGGGTTGTCTAATTCTTAAAATAATTGCTGTCTTAAAGTTATCAAACGCCACTTTATGTAATCAAATATTTTACTTGCAGTGATTGAAGTTGGGGGTGAGACCAGAAGAGTATTAGTTGGTGTCACGTTTTCTTATGCAACATACATAGGTGAAGGAGCATTAGCTTTTATAGCTATCGGCCTTAAATATTGGAAAAGTGTAGTCCTAGCGATATATGGCCCTATGATTTTATTCATCTTTTATATAATAGTGATGCATGAAAGTACCAGATGGCAATTAGTACGAGGAAAGAGTACCGATGCCAAAAAAGTTTTGAAAATAATTGCCAGGCTCAATAAGCTGCCAATAACATGTGACGAAATAGACAACGTGAATGAAGACGATTTAAGATCAAAATGTAATATAACCTATCAGAAGGAAAAGGAAACTGTGATGGATATCGTCAGGTCGAAAACAATAATGATTCGTCTGAGTGTTATTTCGTTTTGTTTCTTCTCTTGTACTTTTGTATATTACGGATTAGCAGTGCAAGCAATATATCTACCGGGCAATAAATATTTAAATTTCGCATGGACTGCAGTGATATCTTTTCCGGGTGATTTATTAGCATTTTATACATCGTCTAAATATGGCAGAAAAATAACTTTACAAGCTGGATACATTTCATGTAGTCTGTTTTTGCTTGCACAGGCGTTTGCACCAAATTGTAAGTTCATTTTCACTAACTACATTTTGCAAGGCATTTCCTCAATATAACTAATATTTTAATGCAGTCGTTTGTTGCAGCTTTACCATGGCTAAAGTTGTTGCTGTTTCTACTTGGTAAATTAGGTATTGCTGTATGTTTTACTGCAATATACACTTACAGCTTAGAACTGTTCCCAACTAGTGTAAGGGGATCTCTTATGGGATTTTGTAGTACAATTGCGAGAATTGGCAGTACCTTGTCACCACTCACTCCGTTATTAGTAAGTAAAACCGATAACTATTTTAGAAAATAGTTAATATATTTTTAAGCAATTTTGATAAACATTAAAAAAAAAGTTAACGAATCTCTAAGCTAATTAGGACAACCAAAAGACTAATTATATTAATTCATATTTTTGTTAAGATGTGGCGTTTTTAATATTATTTGAAACATGCTCACATGACACAATTGACATTTCCTCTCTATGGTTAACTGTTATCCGGTGCCCCGACTAAACTGACTGTTGTACTTGTCTCGTCGTCTAAAAGTTAAATTGATTTTAATTAGAGTGATCGCTTTATCCAGTTCCTGTTCGATACAAAATAAAGAGCATAAGTGTGTCATAACGTATGTACTGGTTTTATTTCATGGGATCCATACTAAGGGACTTCTCTGCACTCTGCTCCCCGCCAATCTCCAAGAGGTTATCGTCCCAGCGACCAACCCTTGCGTAATCCCATGAAATATATGTGTGATCTCAATACGAACAACTCATCTGGCGTGTTGCTAACCGCCTTCATCCATTTCGCTTCGCGCTGGTGCAGCGAGCTTCACTGCAGTGCTTGGGGCAAGTGCAAGGCGGCGCGTGCATGCAAATGGCGGCGGATAATATAAATGCAAATGCTACAAAGCTGTCGTATACTCATTTCGACCGGCTTGAAGGTGTTGGAAACTATTGTGTATGGAAGCATTATATGAAGAATGCGCTTATTATCGACGGCTTGTGGAGTTGTGTAACAAGAGGCGACGACGTTGCTGTGGATGCGGTCAATGACCAACGAGCTTTAGCAAGAATAAATTTATCCCTGAAAGCTTCCTGTATACAATATGTAAGAGATGCAAATACTGCAAAGGAAGCTTGGCAAGCTCTCAGCCATGTTTTTGAGGATAAAGGCTTCTACAGACGTGTAATGCTTCTTCGACAACTGCATCAAGCGAGTTACAATAGTTTTAATAATATGAATGATTACATTGAACACATTATGACGCTTGTGCATCAATTAAGTGATATTGGAAGAATGATAGAAGACTCTGAGATAGCAGAACTACTACTGTCGGGACTTCCTCAAGATTTTGATGTTCTTGTCAGCAGCTTGGAGACTGCTTCGATCACCAACAGCCTCAATAGTGAGATGGTGCGAACTAGATTACTTCAGGAGGACCATCGGAGGAAAAATAATGAAAAACAAAGTGATCTAGCTTTGTTCACCAAGCGGAAGGACATCATTTGCAATTTTTGTCACAAACCAGGACACATAAAGGCGAAATGTTACAAGTTTAAGAAGAATAAGAAGCGAGATGGCAATCGAAATGAAGCTTTGATGGTGACTTCTTCAAAGTGTGTGCCACATAGTAGTACAGTTTGGGTTTTGGACTCGGGTGCAACTAAACACATGTGCAAAGACATTAGTTTATTTGAGGACATTACTAAGTGTCAACAACATGTAACTGTTGCTGACGGTGGCTCCCTGCCATGTCTAGGCTTTGGTGAGGTTAGTATTCCTATGAAAAATAACAAGTCTCAAATAGTAACAGATGTTTTGTACGTCCCAGACCTCTCAACTAATTTAATAAGTGTTAGTAAATTGTGTGAGAAGGCATTTACTGTTACCTTTAAAAATAATAAGTGTTATGTTTTCAAAGGGGAATATTTAACAATATCTGCCACTAAACTTGGGGGAATTTATATTTTGGACAATGTGCATGGTTTTGTTTCTTCTGATCCACAGCAAAGGTCGTTTGTGACCAAGAGTATGGAAAATGTGTCGCAGCAGCAGAGCTTGCCCGACACAGATGCTGCTTCTTTGGCGGTGTCATCGGAGCTATGGCACCGGAGGATGGGTCATCTCAGCTATCGTGGGGTGAGTGTTCTCCGTAATATTGCTAATGGTGTTAAGTTTCATCAATCTCAGCAGGATGCAGCCGTTAAGGAATGTGAATCTTGCGTTGAGGGGAAGCAAACAGTGCAAAGTTTTCCTAAGGGTGAAGCTAAACGTGCTGTGCAATTGTTGGAGCTTGTTCACTCCGACGTCTGTGGGCCAATGCCTGTCAGCAGCTTGGGTGGATCTAGGTACCTGCTAACATTTACAGACGATTTCTCACGTAAAACGTTTGGTTATTTAATTAAAAAGAAATCTGAAGTTTTGTCCAAATTCAAGTGTTTTAAGGCTACCGTCGAAAAGCAAACCGGATATTCGATTAAAATCCTTCGTACTGACGGAGGTGGTGAATATTGCAGTAATGAATTCAGTGAGTATTTACTGGGTCAGGGGATAATTCATCAGAAAACTGCTCCTTATAGCCCGTCTCAAAATGGTGTCTCGGAGCGCCTTAACCGGACCCTGCTGGAAAAAGTGCGCTGTATGCTTCAGGAATCTGGTCTTGGTAAAGAATACTGGGGTGAAGCTGTTTCCACAGCTATTTATCTTAAGAACAGAAGTCCTACAGCGGCTCTTCCTAATAAACTTCCTGAAGAAGTTTGGACAGGCAACAAAGTT
Organism: Apotomis betuletana; assembly: GCA_932273695.1. Taxonomy (NCBI): domain Eukaryota; kingdom Metazoa; phylum Arthropoda; class Insecta; order Lepidoptera; family Tortricidae; genus Apotomis; species Apotomis betuletana. The sequence continues at coordinate 365,241 of OW026310.1, forward strand.
GACCTGAGCCATCTACGAGTCTTCGGTTGTCGTGCTCTGACGCTCATACCTAGCGTGAGACGTGATAAGCTTGATTCTAAATCTCATCATTGTATCTTTGTTGGGTATTGCGAGCATACCAAGGGTTATAGGTTAATTGATCCCTTAGTACCTAATAAAATAATAACTTCAAGAAATGTAATTTTCTTTGAAAATAAGTTTTGTGATAGTACAACTGATAACTGTGATATTCAATGTAATGATAATGATAAATTTTATTCTTATGAAAATGACTTGCAAAGCAATGAAAACAATTCTAATATGAATAATTTAGTGAATAATAATTTAGTGAATAATAATTTAGTGAATAATAATTTAGTGAATAATAATTTAATGAATAATAATTTAAATGGAATGCAATGCAATGAATCCAGTAATGAATTGAATAATATTCCTGAATTAAATAATGAATCATTAAATTTTAATGAATCAACTGACAACAGTAATTGTCAATCTGATATTTCTGATAATGCGCAAAGCCCGCCTAATGTTTATCTTTCTCCAGTTTCAGGGGACTCTTCCTTCCATAGTGCTGAGGGAGTCGATGGAGACAGCGAGGACTTAGGTTCTTCCTCTTCATCGAACGAAACGGTCGTTCGAGGGGAAGATTTAAGCGCGCCAGCATCCGGCAGCGACCGACCTGTTCGTTCTACGCGTAACACTAAACCAGCAAGGTATGCAGATTACGATTTGTCTGACTCATCAGATTTGTCATATTTAGTTCAAAATTTTATCTATGACGAGCCTCAGTCCTATGATGAAGCAGTAGCAAGCCCTAACAAAGATAAGTGGCAAATTGCTATGCAAGCTGAGTACGACTCTATGATTAAAAATAATGTATGGCAAATTGTTGATAGACCTGCTAACCATAACATTGTCAGTTGTAAATGGGTTTTTAAATTAAAGTCTGATGATTCAGGTAACTATACAAAATATAAAGCTCGTTTAGTGGCAAGAGGATTTAGTCAAAAGCCTGGTAGAGATTTTACAGATGTCTTCTCGCCAGTTGTTCGGCACTCTAGTTTGAGAATGTTATTTTGTATAGCTAACGAACTTAACATGGATATGGAACATATAGATGTAAATACTGCGTTTTTACATAGTAATATTGATGAACAAATCTATATGGAACAGCCTCCAGGTTTCTCAACTGATAAGACTAAAGTATGCTTGTTAAATAAAAGTTTGTATGGTCTTAAACAAGCGAGTAGGCTGTGGAATAATAAGGTTCATGATGTGTTGACTAATCATGGTTACTTGCAAAATAGGTGTGAACCATGTGTGTATATTAAAAAGAATAATGATAAGTTGACTATGATTGCATTGTATGTCGACGACTTTTATATATTTTCTAATTGTCAAAATGAGAAAGAAAAATTGTATAGCTTATTAAAGTCTGAATTTAGTTGTAAAAGCTTAGGCCCTATAAAGAACTGTCTTGGTACTCAAGTTCACAGGGATAGAAGTCGTGGCATTTTAATGTTTGAACAATCTGACTATATTAAAAGGTTATTAAGCCGTTTTGGCATGACTAATTGTAAGAGTGTCTCAACTCCTATGACAGTTAATAATAAGTTAGAAAAGGCATCAGACAATAATTGTTTATCTGATAGTGATTATCCTTATAGAGAGTTAATAGGATGCCTAATGTACCTGTCTGTGTGTTCGAGACCTGATATTACTTATGCTCTAAGTCATTTAAGTCAGTTTAATACCGCTTTTACGCGAGATCATTGGTTGGCTGCCAAAAGAATTTTAAGGTACTTGAGTGGTACAATTAATTACAGATTAGTGTTTGTAAGATCTGGCAGCTTTGATATGTCAGTATATGCTGATGCTGACTGGGCCAATGATATCGTGGATAGAAGGTCGTATAGTGGCTTTGTTATTAAGCTGGGTGATTCTACAGTCTGTTGGGAATCACGCAAACAGCGATGTACTGCTCTGTCGACTACAGAAAGTGAATATCTGTGTCTTAGTGATTCATGCAAAGAAGTATGTTTTATTAGAAATTTTATGTTTGAAATTTTTGGTAAACATTTTAATTGTAGAATCTTTAATGATAATCAGAGTGCGTTGAAATTGCTTGAAACTAAAGAGTATTGCCACAAAAAGACCAAGCACATAGATCTTCGCTACCATTTTGTGAAAGACGTTGTGAAGAACGACAATATTACTGTTAGTTATTTACCTACTGATAAGATGGTTGCTGATCTTTTCACTAAGCCTCTGTGTAGCTATAAGCATTTGGGTTTTATTAATGACTTAAATCTGAGAAATGTATTGTCTTAACTTTACTTTACTTTGTTAAATTAGAGCATAGTTCTGTGACATATCTTTGTAAGATCATGTCAATCATCTTGGTGCTTATTGGATGGTTGACATAAGTCATGTTTTTGATTGTCGGCACATAGTCAATGTAGAGTTTTAATTAATTTGAATTGTTAATTAGATTATATAGTTATATAATGTTTCTCTGCATTGTTATGTTGTTTTCTCATGTTTTGCATGAGGGGAAGTGTTAAGATGTGGCGTTTTTAATATTATTTGAAACATGCTCACATGACACAATTGACATTTCCTCTCTATGGTTAACTGTTATCCGGTGCCCCGACTAAACTGACTGTTGTACTTGTCTCGTCGTCTAAAAGTTAAATTGATTTTAATTAGAGTGATCGCTTTATCCAGTTCCTGTTCGATACAAAATAAAGAGCATAAGTGTGTCATAACGTATGTACTGGTTTTATTTCATGGGATCCATACTAAGGGACTTCTCTGCACTCTGCTCCCCGCCAATCTCCAAGAATTTTCAGGTAAGCGAATTTTCAGCACTGCCATCGATACTGTTTGCTTCAACTGCTCTGCTGGCTGCTTTACTATTAGTATTTACGCCAGAAACTAAAAATCTACCTTTGTTTGATACCGTAAAACAATTAGGTGCTTATAAATAAAGTAGACACGTAGTGTGCATTTACTAAACCATAGATGGTGGATATTTTAGAACTGTTTGAAGTTTAGCGTTTCAATGTTATGAAAATGCGTGTATTTGTTTTATCGGCATCTCTCATAAAATCAATTAAACTAAGTTAACCAAGTTTATAATCCACAAAATATTATTATTTCAATGGCCTGATATTCATATCATACCGAAAGTACAGTTGAGACCTTTTTGCTCAGTACAGTGACGATATATCACTGCAAATTTTTACATACAAATCGAGGTTTCGTTCTCGACTGTTTCCTCCCCCAAAACTTAACCAATCGTAACGAAATTTTAGGAACTGAATGGGAAGGAAATGTGCTGTGTCTTACCGTTTCGATTTTTGCGCTTATTAGCATAGTGTCGGGTGTTACATGGCAGTACATATACATATACATTACGTAGAAAAGTCCTTTGAACATTGTAAATAGGAAACTTGTTCTAAAACTTATGCATTTAATGGTTGTTATTTGAATTACTTACTATTACTACTATTACTTGGAATGGTTATTATTTAGTTATAACTTGTAATTAAGTCGCAAATTACATGCTAGTATATATATAAATACATGCACGACTACTGTTTGATCACGAGTGTACCTACTAGAAACTTGATTTGATACTTACAGACATAATTAATTCATGAATAAAAACAATGTAATAAAATATATCTACAGGTTTTCCTCATACTTTATAAACCATTTACGTTTTTTGTATGCAAAACAAAGTGAAGATGTACTTATAACAACGTGATATGTTAATTAAAGCTGGCATATGTTTATGAAGACAAATAATGCATATATTTTCCTTATTGTTTGCTTTTTTTTACTTTCGTCCATTACTTAGTCCTAAAATGAGCATCTCTACACGAGTAAAACAAAGGCATTATGGAGTCTTTTTTGCAAGGTAAGCTCTTTATGAGCGCCTAGGATTTATTTTATTACGAGTGTTTAATAATGTGTTATGTAATGTACACTACTACTTTGTCTATAAATACAAAATTTACAAAATAAATACATCCACATGTCGAGGCTAAATTCTTCATAACGATATCGGTATATGAAGTGTACAAACAAACAAACATAATGGATTGTAGGCACTTTTATTATATTGAAACATCTAAAACAGTTTGCATCTTAAGTAGATACAGGTACAAATACCGGTTATGGTTCAATAAGCAACTCTTTTGAAGAGCGTATTCTGTTTGAAATATTGTTGTTCAACCAGATGTAGATCAACCAGATTCAGATGTAATTAAGTTTATAACAAATGCAGACGGTGAAACTTATTATAAAATTGAGGGTAATACTAATAGGACATGACATACCTAAGGCGGAGAATAAATATGTGATCTGGGACTTTACGAATTATCGCCCGTGGTTTTCTAAAGTTTTACGTCTTCGCCAGAAAATCCCTCATTCGGCCTAGGGTGACGTAATATTATATTTAATGCAGATATAAGGACACAGTTTTTATTACAAAAGTGCGGTTAAGCTCGGCATAGGCATGTAACTTACAAGATTTGTATTCAGCATATAATATTATATGCTTTTGGGTGCGTAACTACGTGGCACAATAGATAACACACACGATACTAATTTAGGTGTTTATTAGGACACAAACGGTACAGTACAATTTACAAATAGTTATAGTAACGCGCGTGCGTCAGGGATCGCGCCGTAGGTCGCACTGATGAAGCGAACATGCGCCGGCGCTATCCGCGGGGCGCGGGGGCGCGGCGGCTGCGATGGTCGCGGCGCGCGTGCGCTCGCGGTGGTTTCCGAGAAGGTTGGATTCACTCGAAGAATGCCGAAGTGAATTTTAAGTAGTGAAATAAATATTCCATATGTGGTGTAGGCCACAAATACTCCCCCGCCGAGACCGTTTCACGGGCGATAGTGGTCTGGAAATCGCACAGTCCTACCGCTTCGAGTTTGTTTTCTTGTGATTTGGTCCGGTAGCTGGGGCTGGTTAGTAGTGGCAGGATCCGAACGGAGCAGGTAAGCTGGTTTTAATCTGTCTATGGTCACGGTTGATTCCTTGCCTTGAATGTCTAATTTAAAAGTTTTCTGACCTCTCTCCAGGACTTTATAGGGGCCAGAGTATGGAGCTTCGAGTGATCTGCGTAGTGGACCCTGGCGGAGATACACGAACTCTGAAGACAGCAGATCTTTGGGTATGTAAAATGATTTAGATGTATGCCACGATGCTGGTACTGGGCTGAGGTTTGCCATATGTTTTCGTAAGCGAAATGCGAAGTCGGTCAAATCAGCTGTGTGGTTCGTATGTGGGTTGAAGAACTCACCAGGTAACTTGAGGGGTTCACCGTAAACTAATTCAGCGGAAGAAGCTTTGAGATCGTCTTTCCAGGCACTCCGAATTCCTAACAGGACAAGTGGGAGGATTTCTGACCATTGTGAATTGTTGTGGCACATTATCGCGGTCTTGAGCTGGCGGTGTAAGCGTTCGACCATGCCGTTACACTCTGGATGGTAAGCTGTAGTGGGGCAATGGTTGGAGCCGAGGAATAGTGTGATGTTTCGAAATAAATGCGACTCAAATTGCCGTCCACGATCTGTAGTTATTTTGTTTGGGCAACCAAAGCGTGCTACCCAACCAGAGACGAATGCTTTGGCGCAGGTTTCTGCCGTCATGTCTGTTATTGGGTACACCTCCGGCCATCGTGTGAACCGATCGATGACGGTGAGACAGTATCTATAGCCTGAAGAGAGGGGCAGGGGTCCAATGAGGTCCATGTGGACGTGTGAAAAACGTTCGGAAGGTGTTTGAATTGGGGAAAGCGGAGCTGATGTATGGCGGTTAATTTTGCTGCGCTGGCAGTTTGGGCAGCTCTGTGCCCAGGTCTTGCAATCGCGTCGGACGCCAGGCCAAACGAATCTATCAGCGACTAATTTAGCCGATGTTGTGGCTCCGGGGTGACTTAAATTGTGTAGGCTGTCAAATACTTGCTTCCGGAACAATGGCGTTATAAAAGGTCTCTGTGTCTTCTGTGACAAGTCGCAGTATATGCTTGCTCCTTCGGTAATTATTTTCTCCAGACGCAGGGAGCAGCCATTTCTCAGCAGGCTTTGCAGTTCAGGATCTGAATCCTGATCCTCTGCAAGCGCCTTATAGTCGATAGTTGCTGCTATCGAGGCTATACGAGAAAGTGCGTCGGCAACTGAATTGTCTCTGCCTGAGATGTGGCGAATATCTGTAGTGAATTGAGCGATGTAATCCAGGTAGCGGTATTGTCGTGGTGAGCACTTGTCACGCCTTGTGGTGAATGCAAAGGTGATGGGTTTATGGTCTGTATATACGGCGAAGTCTCGGGCCTCCAGCAGGTGTCTGAAGTGACGCACAGATTCATAAATGGCTAGAAGTTCTCGGTCATACGGAGAATATTTTTGCTGTGCCGAGGTCAGCTTGCGTGAAAAGAAGGCCAAAGGTTGCCAGGCTCCATTTTTATGCTGGTGAATAGCTGAGCCAATTGAGGTGTCGGATGCGTCTGTGACTAAGGAGAGCTGGGCGTTGCAGTCAGGGTGTGCTAGCAAAGCAGCATCACATAAACTTTGTTTGCAATCTTCAAATGCTTTCAATGCGTCGCCGGATATGTCCACAGGGTATGAGCCTTTTACAGACCCAGTCAAGAAAGCATTGAGGGGTGTTTGGAGTTTAGCGGCTTGAGGGATGAAACGACGGTAGAAATTAAGCATTCCTAAGAACCTCCTGAGCTCCTTGACGGTTTTTGGAACTGGGTAGTCTTTGATAGCTTGGACCTTGGCCTGAAGTGGTTTGATACCGTCTGCTGAGATGTTGTAGCCTAGGAATGTTACCTCTGGCATCCCGAATACACATTTGGACGTATTGATAACCATGCCATATTGTTGGAGTCTGGAGAACAGCTGACGAAGGTGATCTTCGTGTTCTTCTTGACACGTAGAGTACACCAGAAAATCGTCGAGGTATGTGTAGCAGAAGTCGAGCCCACGTGTCATCTCGTCGACGAATCTCTGGAAAGTCTGACCAGCGTTCCTCAATCCGAAGGTCATATAAGGAAACTCATACATACCGAAGGGCGTAGTTATAGCAGTCTTCGGGATATCTTCTTGGCTGACCGGGATTTGGTTGTAAGCCTTTACCAGATCTATGGTTGAGAACACTTTGCAGCCTGCGATGTTCTGAGTGAAATCGTGGATGTGACGTATGGGATAGCAATCTGGTACGGTTCGGGCGTTGAGCATCCTATAGTCGCCACAAGGTCGCCATCCGTTATCCTTCTTTGGCGCGAGATGCAAAGGTGAGGACCACGGGCTCTCAGATGGTCGAGCTGTTCCACTTTGTAGCATCGAATGGAACTCCTCCTTGGCGATCTTCAATTTCTCCGGTGCCAGGCGACGTGGTGAGCTAACAACGGGTGGACCAGGTGTCGTCCGTATATGATGCACAGTGCTATGGTTCATAACACGATGAGTGCCGGCCGGACGAGTTATATCAGGAAAGTCGCGCAAGATATCGTGATATCTCGATTCTCCTATGAGAGTCTTGATGGACGATATCATGTCTGATGATGGGACGGGCTTCGCTGGCGACTGCAGTGATGTTAAATTGTCTATGAGGCGTTGGTTGCGGCAGTCGACTACGAGGTTGTAATGTGACAGAAAGTCGACGCCTATTATTGCCTTGGTGACATCGGCAACTATAAATCGCCATCTATAGCATCGTCGTAGTCCGAGATCCAACTCTAGCTGTGCGTAGCCGTAGGTGGAGATGGTTGATCCATTTGCGGCATATAGCTGAAAGTCCGTTTTGGATCGACGGCCATGGATTTCCGATCGAGGGTAAACGCAAAGATCGCTTCCCGTGTCGATCAGAAATTGTACCTTGCTATTCTTATCTGTCACAAATAGGCGGCCGTTGCGTGTGAGGCAGTCGTTTTCGGCCACTTCAGGCTGCCTCTCTAGTTTTCCGGTTTGTACTCACAAGGATGGGTGCATCTCGTGGCCAGAGCACCAAATCTGCGATGGTACCAACATATACCGTTACGCTCTTGAGAGCGCGAGGAGGACTTGGAGCGTGCGCGGTTATTTCCGCGGTAGGGTGATCTGGCTTGAGAACGGGAGCGTTCTCCGAAAACGTGACTGGTGAGCGCTGCCATCTGTCGTGAGAGTTCCGCGATTTGCAATGACATCGTTTCCATAGGCGAGTAAAGTTGCGGTGCGGTATAAGGCGTAAGCGCTGATGATGTAGAAGGTGTAGCTGTAGCTGAAGCGACGGGTGGGTAAGTTTGCGGTGAGGTGAGAAGGTTTTTAAGTGCTGATGGTGTGGAGTGTGGTGACACTTCGGCGATCCGAAAGCTCGGCGATGCAATATCATGAATATTGTCAGCTAGTTCTGAGAGTTTGGCTAATGGCATTTCAGGATGCGAAGCAACTATTGTTTGCAGATTGATTGGCAGCCGGCTTGTCCAAACGGTCCGTATAAAGCTTTCTGGCAGTTTATTAGGGCCAGCCAGGTGCAATAAGTGGCGCAGAAACTGCGAGGGTTTTCTGCTGCCTAACTCCTCATGCATTAGTAACTGCTTCTCTTTTTGTTCTTGTGACACGGATAGCCTTCGGATTATTTCAGTTTTTAAGGTTACATACTTGTTCTCTTTTGGTGGATTGGTGATGACGTCCTCCACTTCAGCTGCAGCTTGTTGATCGAGGTGTGAGATGACGTGAAAAAATTTTGTTTCGTCCACTGTAATTCCCGCGAGCGCAAACTGAGCTTCTATTTGCGCAAACCACAATGCCGGTCTGTCAGCCCAGAATGGAGGCACTTTTACAGCAACGCGAAACAAATTTGCGTGCTGCGGAGATTCCAAAATTTCAGCACCGATGTTCTGCGACTGGAGCGTAACATTTGTGGGCGGGAGCGTAGGGCGTGAAGTGTTATGCGGGAACGAGACAGGTGTTGCGCCGTGTGCTGCGTGCAAGAGTGAGACCGGTGGTGTGTCCGCTGTTTCGCCCGCGCGGGGTGCAAGTTCTGGAAGCGCGCCGGGCGCTGATGCGGCGTCGTTGTTTCCAGGCATATTTCCTGTCGTCGGGGTCACCAGTTTGGGTGCGTAACTACGTGGCACAATAGATAACACACACGATACTAATTTAGGTGTTTATTAGGACACAAACGGTACAGTACAATTTACAAATAGTTATAGTAACGCGCGTGCGTCAGGGATCGCGCCGTAGGTCGCACTGATGAAGCGAACATGCGCCGGCGCTATCCGCGGGGCGCGGGGGCGCGGCGGCTGCGATGGTCGCGGCGCGCGTGCGCTCGCGGTGGTTTCCGAGAAGGTTGGATTCACTCGAAGAATGCCGAAGTGAATTTTAAGTAGTGAAATAAATATTCCATATGTGGTGTAGGCCACATGCTGAATACAAATCAGCATATAATATATCAGCATATATTATTCATGTTTAAGTACATACCAAAACGTTATTTACATTGTACTTGTAATTAAAATGCTATATGTTTTCCGTTTAGTTAAGCGATGTCGATCGAGACCACAGCTGGTTGCGAATCACTTGCGATTGAATATCAATCACTGAGAGTACTGAAAATCATAAAAATTGAATTACATAACTCTATTTTCAAATGTTTTAAGTTTTATAGTACTCTCGTGCATGTGCACGCTATAAAATTACGTATGCTTTTATGGTCTCAATATTTTTTCTTATTCTACTTCACCTTTGGAAGAGGAATAAATTTATTGATGCCAATTGATATGGCAGTGGCGTTGTTTCGAGAATCATGTTAAAATTAGTCTCGCAGTAGCATTAGCGCTGTTAGGTCATCCCTGACAAAAATATTTTGAAATTCAGTATATAAATATATTTTTATTTATTATCTTAAAAACCAAAACAGATGTTTAAAAATATAACATAAAAATGACTGTTAAAGATGCTGAGAAAAACTCGAATATGGACGTGTTCTCCCAATTGCGTAATTTTGGTACATTTCAGATAATACAATATTTTTTGATTTGTTTACCGTTAATAATGGTCTCAATGATGAACGTGAATTATATATTTGTAGCCGAAAACGTCAACTACAGGTACGACATTAAATATTTACTAACTAAATTAAACATCTTTCTAGTAGAGATATTAATTATCTACTTTAAATGCAAATAGCCTTTTTTTTACTTAAAAAAGTTACTCAAAAATTAGAAATTTCACATACCACATTATTAATTGAATGAAATACACTTTGTATAATTTATAATCTAGGGTGAGCCACCTGATAAGAAAAAAGACTGTGCCGGGTGGTGCCGCTCTTCCTTTACGTTACATTCTTAACTACTTACATTTGAAGTAACGTATATTAGACATTTATACCAGCCATTATAGTTTTCTTTAAGTCAATCTAATTTGATTCAGGGCAGAAACGGTCTACTCGTACTCGTAGATGTAATGTCACCGAGTAAAAGCTTTTTCGTTTTCATTTATTTTAACTACGTGCGATATACGTATACAGCAACTTACAGATTTAGAAAAAGCTTCTGTTATGGAAAGGATTAAAACCTTTTAATGTGATAACAAAATAATATGTTTACAAAATTTCTGGTTATTTAAATCATAATAAGCGGTTGGGCAGATTGTTCATATAAGGTTCAATAATGCTGATTGTTTTGCTGACTTTTTTCTTTACGATCTTGATTAAACATATTTTTTAACATTATTATCAATGTTACACTTATAAGAGGGACATTTAATTATGAATTACTAATTTTCATTTCAAAAACTACTCGAATTTGTCAAAATTCACGCAGAAAGCTGGTTTTTAGGGTTCCGTAGTCAACTAGGAACCCTTATAGTTTCGCCATGTGTGTCTGGCCGTCTGTCCATCCGCGGCTTAACTCCGTGATCATTAGTACTAGATCTATATGTCATATATATGTCATAATATGAAAATTCTTTATATAAACAACCAAATCACTCAAAAAATTATTTATGGCTTTTGTTTTCCTCAGATGTCGTGTACCTGAGTGTGATGGTCCAGATGCCAAGGTGTCCATACCAGTATGGTGGCCGGATACGGAAGATATAAAATGTGTCAAACCAGTATTTAACTTAAAAGAAGCAAATGGAACTTGCTCGAATCAAATCCCTAGTGTCTTTAAAGACTGTGATGAATGGATCTACGAACACAATAATTCGGCTGTTGTGGAGGTAATTCATCAGTTTCATTTCTCACGTGGAGTGGAACGTTTAATTTCATATCAACGATGCTGTTAATAATAGCTTTATTTATGTGACTGAAGACGTATAGACCATAAAAAACCTTAACCAGACACTTCCGCATACTTCTCATGTGCGCAAAGGTACATTAACAAAGAAATCTACAACAGGTACAAAAACAACTATTCATAACTCTAGGCCAAATAATGTTAATCTGCTGATACAGTTCTTCTAAAAGACATGATAAAACTACAGCAGCTTTTACACGAATTGTGGCTCAAAAGTCGGAACCATTAGCTACTATACATGTATCAAATTATTTATATTAGGGGTGAGCTTATCCATGCCTACTTTGTTAAATTTCTTAGCATTGGATGGTTTACTGGGCCGGGCTTGAATTCAGTTGATTGTCTGAAACAATTGAATAGCTTTTTCACGCACAGCAGAGTAAGGCATAGGCCATTGAAAGTGAAAGGTATTTACGGCTTTGGGTAAATTCTGACAGACTCCGGGTACCATTATTTTCGTATCGCCCAAAAATTTCGAGTTACTGCTGACTCAAGTTCAATTCCAGCTACTTTTGGGCACAGTTTATTCAGTCAAAACCATTTTCCTCTTCGTCAGAATGAAGTGAATATATATTATAAACTAGGTCGATGCAGAGTCAGCCACCGGCTAAGCTTGCACCATAAATTAAGGTGTTTTTTTTTTTTTTTTTTTTCGAAATTTTCTCTTCGTCACGACCTAGCGAAATTTAATTTGTGCATTTTAAAACAAAAATTTCTAAAATCGGTTGAAAACTCGCTGAGATCTGCGCATTGTTACCAAGTCCATTCGAGTCGATCCATGGGAGCTTCGCTCCAATAATTGGATATCTATGTAAACTCAAAATAATCATTATTTTATAATCAAAATACACAGAAGTTGTATTTATGCTGCCATCACCTATGTTTAACGAATAAAACACATCGACCTTGACTTTGGATGACTTATTAAGGTAGATCGATCTACCTGCTGTTTTACCTAACCCTACTTACTCTCTTAACACACTTAAAGTTTTTTAAGGTTGTATAAGTTTTATGTTAATAGCAGATCAGGTAGTGTTATCACAGAAAGGATTTCAGCCTATTTAATTTTGTCGTATTATTTTATGTTTATATACTTAATATAAATATAACGTCACATACACATATATTATAAAATTAGTTTTTTAGATTAAAATCTTGTTCTACTTAAAATAATAAGTGTTGTCTAATTTGACTTTCAGCTTAATATTGGATGTCAATCATGGAAGGCATCTTTAGTCGGTAGTTTCCATAATATAGGGATGCTATTTTCTATGATACTCATGGGTTGGATAGCTGACAGGTAATACACGTTAATATTGTCTTAAAACGAAATATTATGTCTCGACTCTCGAGATTTAGTTGTCATTGCGAATTTTAATAAGATGGACCTGCATATGTTATTGTTAACACGAAAATGATAATAGTTTTTTTTCCAGATTTGGAAGAAAGCCCACAATAATAGTATGTGCAGTTGGCGGAGTAATAGGGGTGTTTAAAATATTTGTTTCCAACTTTTACGCATACCTGGGACTGGAGTTCTTGGAGTCATTTATCGCATCTGGTCTCTACACTGTAGCAATTGTTTGGAGTAAGTTCAGTTATCTATTAAAATAAATAACATTAAGTAGAAAGGATCATGCTCCAAATTGGCTCAGAAACCAACAGACATTAGAGTTATCTACCTAGTATATAAACTAAGAGAATGTACAATGGCGCTACTATCAACGTAATGATAGTTAATTAGTATTTCTAAGTTAAAATGTTTGCAGTATCTTTATAAATTGACTTTATAATTTGACGACGCGGTTGGCGCAGTGGTTAAGCAACTGCCTACTGAGCCGACGGTCCCGGGTTCAAATCCCGGCAAGGGCAAATATTTGTGTGATGAACACGAATATTTGTGCCTAGGTCATGGATGTTCTATGTATTTAAGTATTTATTTATCTATATAAGTATGTATATCGTCGCCTAGTACCCATAACACAAGCCTTCTTGAGCTTAATTTGGGACTAGGTTGATTTGTGTGAGGTTGTCTGATATTTATTATATTTATTATACATAACACGAATATCTAAGATATAAAAGTAATTCAGATATGGATCTTGAACTTATCTACTTAATGGCCAAACTTTTATCTCTGTTGGTTCTAGGTACAATCTTCATACCAAATTACTCATGGTGCTTTGAGACCTATTATTATCATTTAATAAATTCAAATAAATAAATAAATATTAAAGGACATCTTACACAAATCGATCAAGTCCTAAATCAAGCAATGCTTGTACTATGTGTACTAGACGACGATATATATATATATATAATATAATAATACATATATGGGCTCAGTAGGCAGCTGCACTACAAACTGGGCCAACCCAGTCTTCAATTATTAATTATATTTAAATATGCCGCAGCTATTTTCTTGTATTACACTGCTCGTCATCGGCAGGGTCCTCAAACACTAGAGCCTAAATGGTTGAGAACTGTGCGGTTCCAGAGGGACTCTCTACCGCAAACGCACCACGCGTGGAATGAGCTCCCTGCCGCGGGTTTTCCAGAGGATACTTACTCAAATGCATTTTTTTTTCAGTGATTGAAGTTGGCGGAGAAACCAAAAGAGTTTCAGCTGGTGTTATATTTTCTTATGCAATATATGTTGGCGAAGTAGTATTTTCTTTTATAGCAATGGGCCTTCAACATTGGAAACCGATAATACTTGCGACATACTCTCCTGTGATTATATTTATCGTATACGTAATTGTGCTGCAGGAAAGCACAAGATGGCAATTGCTTCGAGGAAAAACTGCCGATGCGCGGAAAACATTAAAACTAATAGCGAAGATTAATAAAGTGACTGTAACAAATAATGAAATAGACACTTTAAATGAAGATCACTTGAGATCGAAATTTAACGTTGCTTCCAAAAGAGAAAAAGAAACTATAAAAGACATAATAAATTCGAAAGAAATAATGTCACGCCTGGCAGTCATATCATATTGCTTTTTTACTTCTAGTTTTGTATACTATGGATTAGCAGTGCAAGCAATATCTTTGCCGGGTGACAAATATTTAAATTTTGCTTTGACATCTTTGACGTCGTTTCCTGGAGATTTGTTAGCATTTTTTACGTTTTCTAAATATGGCAGAAAAATACCGTTACAAGCAGGTTACATAGCATGTGGTACATTTATTCTTGCACAGGCGTTTGCTCCAAAATGTAAGTTTATTAAATATAATAAGTATTCGATAATTTTGAGATTTCTGCTTGTTGTTCAATCAACTTGATTGATGTTTAGCATGCATGAGTATAAATACCTATAGACTATAGACTCAGACATGTAAAAGTGCCCTTGTGGCCTACAGAATAAAGTTAATTATTTATTTCACTCATTACGAAAAAAAAGTAATAAAACACAGTTGAAGCATTGCCATTATAATTTTATTGATTTTAGTAGGACACTGTATTATGGTTATGTAACAAATATATTTTTTTTCAGCAATTCCTTGGCTAAAATTAATGTTGTTCCTATTCGGAAAATTAGGAACCGCATTGTGTTTTACTGGAGTATACACTTACAGCTTAGAGCTATTTCCTACTAGCGTAAGAGGATCCCTATTTGGATTTTGTAATACACTTGCGAGAGTTGGTAGTATGCTGTCTCCACTTGCACCGTTATTAGTAAGTTATAGTACATTATTACATACCTAGGGCGGTGAATTAGTGAATCTCTCAGATCGCAGATGTTAGTGGCCCGAACCGAACCGAGGTTACCTACTAATTCTACCGTCCATGGCTTGTCTAAAGTTTTACGTCTTGTCTTGACAAGGAAAGGGAGGATTTTCCCCGGGCAGTAAATTCTTTACGGTCTTACGGCCTAGGGTAACGTAAACTATACTTTCCTAACTTACCATATTATTAAACCTTCAAGAAAGCATTGAACAGATATCTAATGCTCAATGAAATATGTACTCAAATAAAAATTGTTTGCTTCAGGTAAACCAACTTCCTGCGCTGCCATCGATTCTGTTCGCATCAACCGCTCTGCTGGCTGCTTTACTATTAACATTTACACCGGAAACGAAATGTTTGCCGTTATTTGATACCATAGAAGAAGTGGAGAATTATAAAAATAAACTTACTACAAAATTTTAGCAAAATCATTATTAAATTGCAAATACTTCAAAATTTATAGTTTTAATTGTTACCTACAATAAACTAAGTGTTATTATTTTTAAGTCATTTTAAAAATATATGAAATATTAAAATGTTTATTGGTTTACATAGGATTACAGCTACTCACACTTTTTATTTAGCATGATCTATAGGTTGAATGAAAAAGCCAATCTAGTATCTCATTTCATGTAAAATTTAAAGTCATCTTACTGTTAACATTTTATTTTCTGCGAAATTGCAAAAAAATATAAACTTATATTTTTTATCGATTCTCAAGTTTATAGTATTCTAAATCGTTAAATTCTGATGAAAATCATTAGCTGGCAAAATAATGAGTGTTGCATCACTAGCGTCAACCGTCTCTGTTAACGCAATAACATACCACAAGTATATTAAAAGTTGTAAATTCTTATAAACTTTTTACAAAATTTCACTTTAGAAAAGGTGAAAGTAGAATTCATTATATTATACACGCATACTTTTTTAAATTTTGGTTTCATGGTGACCGCCATTCTAAAACTTCGAATTTACTTTATAAAAAAAACATGCGTGAGTTGGAGCACAAAATTGACATATTGTTCACCCCCCCCTTACGTCCCACGCTCCCCGTACCCTTCCCTCATTCGTTCGCTTCGCTGATTCGCTTATCGCGGCTTGCGGCTTTCGGGATTATGATTCCTAATTCTATTATATAGTATTGAATGATATACTTTTTTTGGTAATAAAGTGAAATAGCCGAATAAAAAATATTAAAATGGCTGGATTCGAAATAAAGACTTGTAACAGCAAAAAGGTATGTGAGCAAATAGATTTTTAGACTTAATAACAAGTTATGATTTAGCATTGTTTTTAGTATAAATAATTACATTTTCAGGGCAAAGCGATGTTTTCGACGAAGAATTACGAACCCGGCGATATTATTCTGGAAGAAGACCCTCTGGTGTCGTGTCAGTTCGCGTGGAACGCTGCATACAAATACATAGCATGTGATCATTGTATGAGGTTAGTTGCCAGCCATGCCTTTTCTTTTTTTCAAGATAAATTATTTAATCCTCTGGAGTCTGATATTAGATAACACATTCAAGTATTCTAAAGGTTGTTTATTTTGATTTTAAGTACTTAGCTGATTTTTTCATAAATAACTTTCTAGGCCACTAGAAACCCCAGAGCAAAATGTGCGACGTCTGTCAGCGAACCAGGACATCGTGCTCCCGCACCCGGACTGCTTCGACATGTGCCTGGACAACATCACCAGCTGCGACCAGTGCGGGGTGTACTACTGCTCGGAGAGCTGCCGCCAGGAGGCCTACAACAAGTACCACAGGACAATATGCTACGATCCCAATGATATGCAACATCCCATTGTTGTGCTGTTGGAAGCTTGGAAGTGAGTTTGACGAAGATTGCAGCGTTTGTTAGAAAACTATTCAGTGGTTAGGTGCTTATCAAGGACTATATACACGGGACTTATGTTCTCATACAAAAAAACGTAACTCTGAAAAAGCTCAAAATTCGGTATAAAAACTAGATGGCGCTGCTTCGTAGCCTGGAAGTGACAAAAATGTTATTTTTCACCAACATTTTTAAGTGATTTTTGATTTTTGTAAATCAAACGCATTACTGCTTTATTTTAATACGATAATATAACTTAAATACACAATTTTTAAGGATTATATTTTTTACTCTTCAACGACGTGGTTTGATCGTATTAAAATAGATGGCACTACCTCTGGATAGCTCAAGGTTGCTTGCGGGCTCGCCAATTTTTGCTACACAAAATAGCTAGATGGCGTTGGTGCACTGATGTAATGGACAAAATAAGTTACGCCCGAATTGTCAAGCGACATTTCCCACTAACAAACAGTCAGTAACGTAATATTTGTTAGATAAGTTTTGTACAGTCAAGGAATTTTATTTCCTACCCATTTCGTTAAAATGTCGTTAGACATTCGCAATGCATTAAGGTCGAAAATTATATTTCAATAATAGTATTGAAATGTCAATATTATTATTTGTCACTTCATTTTACAAAAAACCTCCTCGCGAAAGGTTATCATTTGCTTTTAATTTCTAATTAGGAACATATGTCAGTGTCAATCGAGAAAATCGTAAAATAATTTTCAGCAACGTTATTAATATGAAAAATGAAATGCTTGCCGCTAACCGTGAACTATTAAAAGATAATGATAATGACTGAAAACAATGAAGAGCTCAAAGAGTGGAGTTACACCAGGAAGGAATACGGATTTATGAGATCACGCGTCGGTTCAATGCTAGCAGGGACACAGTTTGACGTTGGGTACGGCGATATAATGCTGAAGGAAACCTTATTGATCTACTGCAAAGCAAAGTAACCATTGCATCGTCCGCTTGCCATGGCCCAAGACCAACGCCGACGACAAAACGGCTTTACGCTAACGGGACGATTTGCGGAAATGTTTGACATTTACCCTAGAACAATTAGGAATTGCCTACATGCAGGCGGCCTGCGAAAATATATTCGTTCGTTTTGTTTTTGTTAAAAGTAATATAAAAAAAAACGTTTATAAAATTGTGGTTTTATTGAATTATCACTGTCGTTAGTTCTGTTAGTTTTTGTATAGATAAATTTCGGGTGCCTGTCGTATCGCATAACGTTTTTTGTCCTAAAAATGTTTGGCCGAGAATGTTTGGCATACTGTTGAATGGCATACTCTCGTTTGTTCTAATAATTTTTGCGCATACTCTCTTAAAGTCCTAAATCAAGTTTGTCCTAATATTGATAACTCTAAAATCTAATTACCTAAAGCATAATATTCCTAACATGAATTGCCCTAAGAATTATTTTGCCTATTATCAAATTGGCTAAAATTACAGCACCTAAACTAAACTATGGTAGGCGTGAAGTCAGAATCGTTACGTATTCTACCTTCAGGCAGGTCAGATTTTGGTTAGGATAGGTACGACGACGAGCGAAGCGAGGAGGAGTGTTAGGTAGAACTGTGACCCTTTGAAAACTCTGCTTGCTAAAAATCATCAAGATGTAGGTATGCTTAATGACATGTAGTCAAAACACATAACAGACTATCCTAATATTGTAAGACCGAAAACTGTAGTTTAGGTTAGGTTTGTTTTATGACCATGGATAGCGGAGCGAGCGAAGCGAGCGGAGCGTTAGAATGCTTGCTTGCTCGTTTAAAATTAAGAGGAACGAACGTATTTCACGTTTATAATATTATTAGGATTATTTATATAATGTTGATTATCCTATATCTTTGCATACTCAGTTATTACTTTATTTTTATTCACTTACCAAGCGGGGGTACATAGTCAAAGCTCGTACTATTTTCAGATGATGTGCGTATCGATACGTGATACCTACCTGAAGGGCTACTCCGATGTTCGAAATTTTACTGTCGTATAGTGCTATTCCATTCACTAAAATATTCTTTGACAGATGATCGAGAAGGATGACGCTATTCGACAGTCAAATTTTGAACATCGGGGTAGCCCTTCTGGCATCACTGGTTTGACATGTCTTGCCAGATGGGTGTGTGATGTCGTCAAAACAAATGTCATTGTTTCAAATTTGTAAAATTGTATGTATTATATTCTTGAAATTACGCGATTAATTGAATTTTGCGGTTACGTGTTTCCATATCAGAATTTATTGTTTTTTTACAAAGAATAGTTTGGGATGCGTTTCGTGAAGGTCTATCGTCTGACAAAATTATTATTATATTGATTAATTTACGTCAAAACGATGACATGTAGGGAATTGTTGCAACTACAATGATTTGCTCTCCATACAAATTTTAATCCCGTTTTTCGTCCCTAAAAGGGATAAAACTTGATATAAATGATAGCCTATGTCCTATTCTGAAATATAAGGTACATAACTCGAAATTTTCATCATAATACGTCCAGTAGTATTTGAGATTAAGTGAAACGTACATACATACATCCATCCAAACTTTCACGTTTATAATATTATTAGGATTAGGATTAGGATGTAAGTAATTTTTATGTTTAAATAAAACATACACAAATAGTGAAATGAGACGAAACGGAACGTAGTAAACAAACATCGCACCTAACGTCATCTATTCACTTTTTACTGTATCACTTGGAAGTTTGAATGTCGTTGAACGCTTGACGACTGTGTTACTTCACGCTTGCGCGTACCGTACAGTAGAAATTGAAAAATGTCGACTTTTGAATGAATTGATACCCTTAGCGGCATCTAGCGATATAGAACGATAGTAACAAACGGAGTACGGTGCGTAGTATGAAGAATATCGGTCTAGGGGTATATAGTCTTTGGTGCTTATAAAATAAAATCATGCCAGAGAGAAAAGGAAATTGAGTGCTATTCCAAGTTTCTGGTTAATAAAACTATGTGAAAATGAAAAACATTATCACTATTTAACATATTTAATGCAATTTACTAAGTTATATGTTACTATGAAAGAAACATTGCACTGGTATACTTACGAAATAAATGAATTCATACTGTAAACCATGGATGGGGGCAGAATTGATTGGGTTAACTTATATTAAGGGAACAAGAGTGGGGAACCAGTTATCAGTATGCCTATAATTAATTATTCATCTGTTTATTTTTATATTCCCCTTCCAGGCCACTCCACTACCCCCCGGAAACCACCAGCATAATGCTTCTGGTCCGAATACTGGCATACATACAACAGAGCCCCGACCCGAGCTCCGCAGTGGCCACCATCAAGCAGTTCTGTCACCGCACCATGAACGAGGACGAGGAGATTGTGCACAAGCTGCTCGGGGAACAGTTTATGGACCAGCTCAACATGTTGCGGGAGCTCACCGCTAATGTTGTTAATGGGGACGCTGTGCAGGAGGTGAGCTTACAATAAGATATTTCACTAAATGTAGAATAACAGTGAATAAGTGCATGATACAAAAAAAAACATTGTATCACATACTTACATACATTTTGCTTTGTTAGGCTCCATGTTTGACATCCAAAAGTCATTATTGGCAGAATACAGTCTCAGTTATGTTTATTGAATAATAATTAAAGCCTGACCAGAAATATATGAGGATTGTCAAGAGGGCGCTATTTATAAGATTTATATGGCAACAATTTTGCAACCAATCGCAACCCACTATAATGACATTAGTTTTAAATACCTGTCAGTTCCAATATTTTAACCTCGTAATTTCATTGACTGTTTTTCGTGTAATAAATACATGTACACTTTATTTATAATCTTACTTTCACGACTGTGAATGGTTTTTGGCATTATCAAAGCAAATGGCAAAATCGCCACGAATGACATTGTTGACGAACCACCATTAAATCATTGCCAGTGTAAGAAATTAGTTCCAGTGAAAATCCGCAATATGGCGCATCCTCATATATTTCTGGTCAGGCTTTATATCATGTATGTTTTCCAGTTCCTGACTCCGGACGGTTTCTGCGTGCTGATGGCGCTGGTGGGCACGAACGGGCAGGGCGTCGGCACCAGCCCGCTCGCGCTGTGGGCGTCCGCCGCCCTCGAGCGCGCGCTCTCCGACGACGAGCGCCAGCAGCTCGACCTGTTCCTCTCCAGCATGTACGACAAGGTGCAGGAAGGTGAGCCCCAGCCTTCAAGCCGATCGTAATCGACTACACGCAGTCCATGCGCCCGCGTCAAACCATAACTTGTGCCGCGGAGACGTCGCACGCCTAGAGGTCGCATTTCTCAACCGATTCCCATGAAATTTTGTAAGCGGGTTCGAAAGTATATGGACTTTATTCATAAAGGACGAAGACGTAAATAAAGTCAAATTTCGAAACAGACACGCGAGGCGAGGTGTACAACTCACAGAGCCTCTAGTCATAAATTCTTCAAGTTGTATACTATGTGAACTGTAATTTTTTTTTTTTTTTTTTTTTTTTCCCTCTTGATATCTGCAATCGACCATTTCGGTCATAATCAGATTGTGTGACTTCTTGGTATGTTTTGAGAGGTGTTCCAACTGTAATTTGACAAAAATATTGTACTAATTCCAGAATCGGGCACGTTCCTGAACACGGAAGGCTCGGGGCTGTTCCCGCTGCAGAGCGCCTGCAACCACAGCTGCGCGCCCAACGCCGAGGCCTCGTTCCCGCACGGCTGCCACCGCCTGCAGCTGCGCGCGCTGCGCCGCGTGCGCAAGGGAGACGAGCTCTGCATCAGCTACCTGGACGACTGCTTCCTGCAGAGGTCGCGCCACTCGCGACAGAAAGTAAGCGCTTCATACAATCACTACTTAAGAGGCCTTATTCCTTTTAAAATTCATTTTTTTCATATTGTGACAATATATTGATAATTTCATCCAACTTTTTGATGTGAATAATACTTTTTCATCTCTCCTGTTCGGAAAGTGTCATTTTCATGAGTAGATAGCCGGGTGGAATATAACTTTTCCATCCCTAGGGTGGAAAGTAATTTTTTTTTAATTGCCACGGCGTCAATGAAAATTCCCTTCTAGATGTACGTCGTGACCAACTAAATTAGGTACAATCTGGTCGGCCGTGGTAAGTGGCCATTGAGAAAAGGTCTCCAAAGATTAGATATAGGCAAGCTTAATTTATTTATATCTAATTATAAAAAAAAATACAAATTTGCCTTATATTCATTATACATACATATAATTCCGTCCCATATTTATTGATAGATCGTACATTTATTTAAAAAATAAAATTGAACCCATTGGATTGTATTTTTTTTACTTTTTAAATGTTGGCGGTACGTATATCTTACCTTATCTATTAAAAATAAGAAGAATGAAAGTTTGCACTAGAAAAAGCGGGAACACGAGATTAAATATAAATACCGTGTCTTTAATTGATTATTTGTTCAAAATGACATGGACATTAATATAACTCTCTCTCTCATGACATATGTGCGTGTAGTATTTTATTTTCCTCGCAGTCGAAATGAAAAGTAGAGTGTTTAACTCGGGTGAAATTACCCATTTCACCCTCGAACTATTGGCGCTCTCACTTCGTTCGAGCGCCAGAAATATCTCGGGTGCAATGGGTCACTTTCTACCCTTGGTTAACAATCTACTATTCTCCGAGTTCTAGGTAGTAACATAGCTATTTCATGCTTTCATTGCGTGCCGTCGAAAATAAGTTGAAAAAACTAATTTTCCGCGTGAATTTTGTCAATTTCGAATAGTTTTTGAAACAAAAATTATCAATGAAAAATTTAAACTGTTGGTTTCAAATATATACCAATAAATCCCAATAGCCCTGTTCTAGGTAGTAACATCAATAATATATTAAGAAACATGTTTGATCATAGAGAAAAATGTCTAAAACAATCAGCATTTTCAAAGGAATAAGGCCTCTTAAACCGACTCTTTGTTTTTTGTCTTCAACCATCATCAATGAGAATCGACAGCGGTACCGACCCTCAGTACATGCACAATAAAGTTCCTGTGGTGCTCCAACTACAGAGTTTCCCAATCGAATGTTGATATATGTTGAAAGGCCGGCAGCTACAGAGAGTGGCTGCGGCTAATGGCACACCCTATGATCAGCTGTCGACAGAGCAGCCGCGGTTATCTTGAGAGAGGTTATCGAATGTCCGTATCTCGTTTTCTTACCCCGTTACCGCTACTTTTCTTACATTAACATATTCGCCCATAAGTAGATTGACATGACATTGTTTATTTCCAGGAGTTAGCTCAAAACTACTTATTCATCTGCGAGTGTCAGCGCTGTCTGCTGGAGAGCTCGCAGCCCGACTGCACCAGCGAGGAGGACATGAGCGACGAAGAGGATGCGGACGACTGATGCTCCAATCTGCTCGCCTTCTGTCTGCTCGGGCTGTGATCCAGGCCTGCTGTTACCTGCAGCTACCTGCAGCAACCTGCAGCAGCCTGCAGCAACCTGCAGCGCAGCCCAGGCAGTGTTGGACGAGCAATGTGACATGATTAGTGATTATAGTGTTAAGACGTTTTAATTCGAGTCACCTGTTAAATGAAATATGTATACAGTGTTAATGGACTAAAGGGAAAAGGCTAATAAGATGTCAAGAATCAAATAATTACTATACTAACTGTAGAGGGTTTTACGAGCTGCGTTTGTGCTGTAAGTCCAGTCAGTAGCAGAAGTTCCTGTGTAAGCCGCGTGCTTAGAATGATCATTAGTGAGCATGCTAGTCATCATAGTTAGTATTGCTAATGATGTTGACGACTTGCAAAGCTAATTTCATTTCTGGTGAGTTTTGCTCACGCCAAAGATGGCCTCAACTGGTGATTACTGGTTACGATTTCAGAAATTTTACAATGAGAAATTGGAAACTCACCAGGAAATGATAATATCTATATAATATTCAAAATGATAGTATCTATATTTAAAATATTGTAAGAATGAAAGAGTGACTGGTGTATATGGTTAGTATACAATATACATAATTAATTGGATAATTAATAATTATTGAGATAAAAGAGCACATCTCTAAGAACAGGCGTTTGGGACAATGGCCTATGATGTGGCTGACGTATTGGACATAAGTTTCTGTCTGCCTAACTAGTACTAGACATAGTCGTGGTTAATATAATGGCTTGAATGCTTTTATTCGCATATGTGGAGATATTTTTTCAAAAGGCTGTGAATGTGAATAATAATGTTTCTTTTAAATCTCGTATTTAAAAAATAGACTTGATGGCAATTAAACCCTTGGTTATATATTATAGATAAGCTTAAGCGAAGATATGTTTATCATAACATCAAGATTTTTTTGCGTATGCAAGTTCCGTAGAAAGCGGAGAATGTTCTGGAAAATTACACAGTAATCACAGACTAAGCTTTATCACGTTCCGATGGAAATAGTTCTATTAACAATAACATATATGTATGTATATAAATAGTTCATTGCTGCTTAAAATAAAACTGGTGGTTTAGCCTCATAGCAGTGACTATTTATTGATTATGATAACATTTGTTATGCTTATTTCTCAACCGCAAAATGTGTATGTATCTGTAAGAATAAAACATAAAATGTAGCTATTAATGGTAAGTTGTACAATGAAAAATATATTAATGGTAGGACCAATTTTGTAGTTCTATTAACGTTTCGAAGATAGATTATTGTAACTCTATTGCCATTGTTGACTCAAATTTAATTTGCCATAATTAGTATAATTTAGACATAATGTTCAGTTGATTGGAAGGCTTTTTTGTCTGTAAGTGCCTAATTTTCCTACAATAAACAAAATAATACTTAATCAGCATTGTATGCCTTGCAGCCTTTAAAAACACGTTTCTGGCAAAAGAAATGGCTTAGCAAATGAGTGGTATGGCAAATTAAACTGAGGCAAGCAGAGTTTCCAAATGAATACTCCAATATTGAAAAACATGCAATATAAAAGTAAATTTACTTAATACGTTGTAAGATAAATATAAAAAGTACAGCAATATGAGTGTCAAAACGTATTTAGTATTCTGTAGTCTATTTTAGATGAACTAGGGTGCGTATACTCGAAGATGAGGCGCTCAGTGGAGCGTCCAAAGCCTAAATAGGGGTACATATAGTAATGTTGCTCAAGGTGCGTTGAGCATTACGATCGAATCTATTTAGTGGTGAGAAAATGATAGATGTTGGTTTAATAGTACGAGGAAGTGAGGTGACAACGAAAGGTTCCGCGGCGCTGCGATGGTGTCGGCCGGCAGCGGTAAGGGTGAAGCCAGACGAACGAAATTTGAGTCGCGCAATTTCGGCGGCGCCATACGGGATCATCCACATATTACGTCACACCGTAAGGGGGAGGGGGGG
The DNA here is from genome assembly GCA_932273695.1 of Apotomis betuletana. Classification (NCBI taxonomy): domain Eukaryota; kingdom Metazoa; phylum Arthropoda; class Insecta; order Lepidoptera; family Tortricidae; genus Apotomis; species Apotomis betuletana. The sequence continues at coordinate 390,494 of OW026310.1, forward strand.
TCATACCAAACGTGACAGTACATGTTAAAGGTATAGCAAAAAAGCGTGACATAGGGGGGGGGGGGGGGGGGGGGGTTACGACCCCTACTTCAGGTCGCGTGATCACGGCACACGACCGACGACGAAGTATGGCGCGACCGCGGGCATCACCCTAAGGAGCCGCGGGCAGCGACGGTAGCTGGTCCAATTACTAGTAAGACGTAGTGTCGTAGAGTAAACAGTTAGTCGTATGTGAACGTCGATACATGTTTTTCTTAGAAACTTATACTAGTTAGTATAATACGTTTAACTCAGTACCGATAGGAAAACACATACAGTGGGTACAAAGTCTCTCTCACGAAGTTGTTCTGTTCCCGAGAATTTACGGAAACGGTCTTAATTTTGTATGGGAAATATTCTCAGGAAAATTTTTACTTTATAAAAATTGATGGACACTGTCAAGAAAGGCACAACTCATCTGAATTATCTCGACGATAGTGAACATTTTGTTCCACAAAATATGTGAACCAGCATTTACTTATTCCCAGTTACCACTAATGTCACATTGAGATAGAGTTCTTAGTTCCAGTAATTTTTGATTTGTGAATTGGGAACATAATACACTTACCTGATCGTTTGTGCCCAAGTAGCATTAGATATAAAAAAATTGAGCATTTAGGTTCGTCAGAAAGAATGCTGAATTTTATTTTAAGCTTAATATGATTGTTCATATATGTTTTCGTATTTAAGTGTAAAATATACGAATAACGAAATCTTAACTATCAGGGTACTACAGTGTGCCAAACCTAAGTATTTACTTGTGTATACTTACTTATAGATATCGCTTCACTTGTAGCAGATATAGATACCTAAATAATATTTCATGCTTGTCAATTAACATGTGATGGTGATGCATTATTGTTATGAGAATAACATTAAATATCATTATTTATTTTGCACGAAAAAATACTCCGGATTATCTCATTTTTCAATTGCTCGCGTTTTGAATTATTATATTGTATTTGTATGAGTAGGTATGTAATGATAATTATGTTGATCGTAATATTTGTTGAAATGTCTACCGCGCGGACTAGTGTTGACTGAGGTCATTACAACTGTCAAATTTGCCGAACTACTGACATTTATGGACTTTTTATGGGGATTTTTAACCGACTTCAAAAAAAGGAGGAGGTTCTCTATTCGAACTAATTTTTTTTTTTGTATGTTTGTTACTCGATATCTCCGAGAACCGTGAACCGATTTTCAATTTTTTTTTTATCGAAAGGGTATATATAACTCCGAGTTGGTCCCGTTGGCACTAAGTCGGGATCTGATGATGGAATCTTGGAGAAATCGAGGGAACTCTTCAAATGTTATAGGGACATGTACGGCGCTTTCGGTAATTTATTGATAAAGTCAAGAATTTACATTCAGTAAATAGGATTTGGTGTAAGGAAACTGATGATGAACACCACAGATCTAGTTTTTTAGTTTTACTGAAGTCGGTTCTTTTTTTTGTTAAAAATTATAGTTATAGTATTATCACTAAATAACTAATCATGGCCATCGAACTATTGTCACATATATTGTGCTGTTCCTGTTTACTGGCAGACATATTATACGGGTCTAGTGTCAAAAAATATACGGGTCTAGTGTAATCATGTCTGCAGTGTTAATATTGAGCAATATTGTGTAGTTTTGATCTGTTATACTGACCTCACTCGACCGCGGCGCCAACTGGTGAGAACAAAAACGGTAGCTCTCATTACATTTGCTGTTAATTTTAATTAAGTACCAATTTGTGCTCTTACTTATATAGTTTAATACTTTGTTATTTAGAGAGATGGAGCTATTGACAAATTAATAATGGATTGATTAAAATATTGATTGTAAAGACGTGTTTATGTCATATTATACAATGTAATGAGCCAGTATGGGAAAGACCGAAAAATTCATATTTTTAGGGTTCCGTACCTCAAAAGGAAAAAACGGAACCCTTATAGGATCACTTTGTTGTCCGTCTGTCCGTCCGTCCGTCTGTCAAGACCCTTTTTCTCAGGAACGCGTGGAGGTATGCAGCTGAAATTTATATCAATTACCCAGGTCTACTGTCCCTTGAAGCTGTGAAAAAATCAAACTTCTAAGCCAACGCAATCAAAAGATACAGCCGTTTATGCCGCAAATTTTCGACACTTGCAAGGGAATCAAAACCTACAGGGTGCTTCCCGTGAACTCAGAATCTTGAAATTTGGTACGAAGCAACGTCTTATAGCATAGATAAAGGAAAAATTACGAAAACCATAAATACATCACATAATATATTTTTTTTAATAATTTTAAACTTACTACCCATTTCCTCATAAACGCGTAGAGGTATTAAATTGAAATTCATACCAAATACTCAGGTCTATAATACCTTTAAGCTGTAACAAAATCAAATTTGTACGGAACCCTCGGTGCGCGAGTCCGACTCGCACTTGGCCGGTTTTTTTTATATACGGTATACGGTGCTTCTTTTCACTGCGAATGTGAAGGTAAATCCTAAACCATAGCTATCATTGGGAAAGGGAAAGGGGGTCAAAAGTGTCGGCAACCCACGCTTGAGAAAATGTCGCCAAAACTGTTGTTATAAATATAAACAGGGTGGTCACGGTGGCATTCACATAATTATAATTTAGGATATCGCTCCTTCTTCTAGTGAAGAGTGGTTTTTTTTTAATGTCAAATAGATGCATAGGGCCATTAGACCGACTTTTCTATATTTTATTATACTCTTGGACTTTCCCACACCGGTTGATACAGATTGCTCGTCCTGGATAAGTGACATGGTTTATAATGGAATTATTTATAAGGCCTTTTTTTCGTCAAGCCTTATTTGAAGTTGTACGTTTTTAAAAGCTTTTTGAGATCATATATGGCAGCTTGTGTTGCTTTTGTTGTGTTTATAAACATATAATAAATATCTGAAACGAATTCCTGTTATATTTACATTTACACCTCAACACCCGAGGTCGCAGTCCCCACTACCGCGGTCACACCTACCTACACACCAGCATAAGGCACTTTGTTTATCCCCGCCCCCGCTGGAAAAGAGGAGTTCGTTTAAGTTTAACGTGTGTATCTGCGCGTCTGTGATAAACGGAATGAGTGTTTTATTTCTACGATTATGATAATCGGCTCCAGTTTTTTTCAGCATAAGCTTTATCCTACTACTAATAAAATGATCACTTGTTTGAACTTGGCGAAAGCGGCACGTAATCGTGTGCGAGCTTGAAAGACGAACGTTCGTGGATTACGCTCGATGCACGTTAACACTTTCCGTAACATAACCCGCTCCGTGGGCGCTATGCTCATCACATTTTCACTACAACCTTTGGCCGTGAAACTGTTAATGTATAGCTTAGGATTTCATTCGTGAGGCTGTCGGTAGAAGCATGCAGCTTCGTACCGTAAGCCTGTCCACTGAAGCAGAGAAAATGAACCAATCAGGCTGCGTCTTTGTGAAGCCCAAGAGAAGTGCATTAAGTCCGAGGAACGTTAATTGGTCCATTTTACACAGCTCCACTCCAGTGGACAGCCTAATGGCGGGGTGCGCGGCGCCGCCTGCGCCTGTGCCTGGTGGAAACGCTAAACGTGCCGCGACGGTATTCTCCACCTCACAATACATTACTCTTGATTGGCCGTTACAGAGATGGCACTTACACTTGATTGCTTCGATTTCTATGTGTTTATAGTTGTCTTAGTTCAGTCAACAAAGAATTATTAATTGAACCATTTCAGTTACATCAAGAGGTGTGAAAGTCAGTAGGTACGGTACATATTTACATCCTTACGTACCCAAAGAAACAGTACCTATTTTTTTTAATGTTAGCTATACTTTTATTGAAGGCACGTTATCTCCTACCGTGGGATTTTATTTTTATTTGAAGAAGCGGGATTGTAATGACAAAAAAATGCGGATTTGAGAATAATAACAACGAGTTAATTTATTATTTTTAAACATAATAGTTCTCCACTACACAAATGTTGCCTGGAAGAGATCGCTCTTTAGCGATAAGAACGCCTGTTGTTTCCATCTAATTGTAATTTCTTGCGTTGTATTTCGCCTGTATGTTTTATAAGGTGTGTAATAAAGAGTATCTACTTGTATTGTACTCATAAAACTACACACAAGAATCAGGACATTCTTAAGAAAAACCGGGTTTTAGTATTGGATTTATCGATACCTTAGTGCACAATCGATAGTGCAGTATTCCATGTGGTTTGGCAAACAAATTGTAATTACGAGCGTGATTTAAGGTATCATTATTTTGTCGGGATTTTTATTTCTGAAGTCTCTGTTGACTGGTCTAACACCAATATCTTAGACCCGCGACAAATGAATGACGATATGATTCTCGAACAATCTCAATTAATTAAGGTCGCAACAAGGTTCAATTCGCTCGAGGGCTGAGGTCAGTTCGAGGAGCCCTCCAGTTAATTGCTCTTGACAGAACGAGTATTGGAAATCGCAAGTTGTTTTAGTTAATTTGTTTATTTACGATCAATAGTTGAGCCATTTGGAATCTTGCTTTGATTAGAGGGTATAGGGAGACAATGAAATAATAATTTGTTAAGACCATAATGTTAGCGATCAGAGAGGGAGCAGGTTAATATTCTTCAAACAACGGATAAATTATATAGATTTATTATAAAACATAATATGAAACAAACAAAGGAACACACTAATAACTACAATTATGCACACACACGCACACCTTATGTTATCACTGCAAGTTACAGCAGCCAAAAGAGAGCCTGGTTTTTTTTTTTTCCAACCATGAGACGACGGAAGCCTAGTGTGGCTGCATCCGCTAGTCCAAATTGCGGGGGGGCGGGGCTAGCCGCCGGCCCCGCAGACAAAAGAGAGCCTGGCGCTCTGGCGCAGCCCTTTTATTGATTCTCAATCCCCGCCGTTACACCGCCCGTGGTGGGACCCCGACTTCATCCTTGACGAGTAGATGGCGCCACTGGCGGCGGTGCAATGCTGCTGATGTACTTGCACCCGCCGCCAACAATAAGAAAATAAGTTGGTTGCATGATTGCAAGAACCCACTCCATTGAATAATCCTATGAACATGCGACGTCACCAACCCGTACAATGTAGATACAACAACAATAACAACTACCTGTGTACTTCGAACCTATTATAAATAATGCGGACATTGTTTTTAGTAATAGCAATACTTAGTTCATAAAACAAATATAAGGGCTAAAGTAAATGCTATATTTTCAACCGTGTCCGTGCTTCCTCACTGTCATAATTATAAATATCTGACTCTGCTTGCGTCAAGGCGCATGTTTTCTGTACAAATGGCGAATCCACTTAAACCATCTAAACACGATTTGTATGAAGCGTAATTCGATTCCCCGAAATAATGTAAACGGACAAACGGCAAGAACTTAAAGAAGATTGAATTGTCAAAACAAACAAGGTTTACCGAGGAAACGTCCTGAAGCACTTTAACGTTATTATCCCCAGACATCAAGTCACATTAAATTGTTTATTCATTTTACTTTTGCGAGGTCACGGGCGGAATTCCTGCAATGTCTTTGATCTGAGGCGAGCGAGAAAAAATGGACGAAAATGCACTTCAACTGTCTTCATAAAGGGGGGAAAATATAATTTATTCAAGAGATAATTTTCTCCACCCCAGGAAAGACGATAGGGGGTGCGAATGTTTTAGCGCTCTGCCCCTGTTGTCGTGTCGGTTTAAAGTTATTTTTTATAGTTTCCGGTGTCGGACGCTTGTTGCCAGTGTGTGTCCTTTTGTCCGGGCTCCGGTTCACGCGCGGCGGCACAAAACTAACAACAGCGACTTGTGAGTTTTGAGAATGCATGCACTCAATGGGAGGATAACCTGGAGTCGAGTTCCCAAATTGTTGAAGCTGCTGTGTCCTCTGTCTGGGTTGCCTTAGAATAAACTTTTTCAAAGGACGACTAAGCATAACGTAACTCTGCGTACCTACATATAACATCAGACAGACTAGCTGTGTTAAGTGCATACAAGACATTCAAAAAGACATTCAGATACCTATTCTGGGAAACACCATTACTAGGTATATCTTTGGTTAAAATCGACAGAGTTAGGTACGTACTCTACCGAAACCGACAGAAGATTAATCAGTGGCAGATAGTAGTGAGGTGTCCAGATTAATACAATTTATGAATATTTTATTGTGCAAATTAATGTAATAGGTGAAGTTGCCCTTGTCACGTCTTGCCATTGCGACTAACGGTGCCACCTGAATAAGCGATGGATAGACATAGGCTTAGTTAGCCGTGTACCTACCTGAGTCCATCTTTCGTATATTCAGGATAGCGCAGAGTTCTGTACTTTTACATAGCATAGAATAATGACAAATCAGAGTAGTCGTGTTGTACTTTTTAATTTAATTGGATAGTTAGGTACCTTGCGTTATACTCCTGTACCTGGCCTTTTTCTGTAGGTAACGGTTTTGACTCTTCACTACCATTATAGCAACTGCTTTATTTTGCCTTTTTCATACTTCATTTCTATGAATAAATAAAATAAAATAAATAAATATATAAGTACCTACGCGGATTTTAGAAAGGAACAAATGCAACGAAACGAATGAATGTAGTGACGATTCACGTAAAGATTAGTTAATAACCAAAACGTTAAAGAAAAATAAAACTAAACAATTATCAAAGTTTCGAACCGCGGCAACCGACGCCGATTTCGGGATAATACCATCACCTCAAAAATCGATCTCGTCATTTTGATTTCGATTCAAATGGTTGCTATAAAGATATTGAAATTCCAGACAGTTCCCGGAGCATGGAGCGGACTTTGATCCAGCCGATTTGATTCCGTCCTCATAACGGCATCAAAAACGGCATGCGATTACCCTACAAAAGGTCTAATCGTAAATTGTGCAAATGTGGTTACCAAAGGTTGGTCACCCTCGGATCTCTGCTCCACTAGTTGAATGTGCTAATAACGACCGACGCGAGGGCTAGGATTTAAATTAAAACCATCCTTTGAGACGCAGGGGTATTTAATTGTGATCCGAATAGATTAGGAGCTGTGATTTATTTTTTTGTTGGAATTGATCGCAAAAAATAACTGGACCGATAGTTTGAAAAGCAAATGAAACTATCTAATAGCTGAAATAAAAATTATCAAATTTATGTGTTTTTACGGGGATAGGGTATAATCACGGTATAATGATTTCTTACCTACCTATCTTCCGTCCACTACGCTACGTTCACTACTGAAAATATTATGTATACAGCTTGGCGACGTGTGACGTAACTTCTGTGTGTCGGGTGACCGGCCGCGAAAACGATGAAACAAACCTTTCGGCCACAATTTCTGAAGTGAAATGTTTAATGAAAAGTAAGTAAGATAACACACGTCTAGACGTAAGAGTTCATTACTATCGAATATCTACACCACTCTGGTTGTAGGTGTAGCTACGCATCATCATTCCGTCTGCATAGCTGAAATACATTCATATACGACAACAGCTGATGCCGTGAGGCCCGGCGCACGCGGCGTACGACAGCCGCGCCGCGCCAGCGCTTATGGCAGACTAACTAGAAATTCAGCTATGATTCGCCGAACAACACGTGCACCTCGAACGATATCGACAAGCTCCGCCCACATCGCTCCATCCCTGTCATCTGTACGCGCACTGTACGGGACAGAAGACTGATTCAACGAAGACATCGCGTGATGTGGCGCGGATTCCCTAGAAATCACCCGAGTGCCAGCATTTCCTAGTTTTAACTAATAAATCAAAATTTGTGTATAAAAGACTGTGTATTTGTAAATAAAATTCATTCCGACTTTGCATCTCGACGTATCAATTTATAGGGAGAATCCCTGTCCGATAACCCATCGACCATACACTCCCTAAAGTGGTGACCCCGAAGACACCCTAAAGTGGTGACCCGCGTACCGTATCCTTCAAGAACAATGTCGTCGAATCAAGAGCAGCAAGTTCCTGCAGGCAGCCAGCAGCCGCAAATTCCTCCTGCACCTTCACCTGCGCCGGAACCTGCTCCACGTGAAGTCGCCGGAATCGCCCTCTCGCTGAGAATACCGTCGTTTTGGCGTGACAGGCCGCGTCTCTGGTTCGTCAGCTTCGAGTCAGCAACCGCCGACCTGAAGAGGAACCAGACCCAGCTCGCCCAAATGGTCATCGCGCAGCTGGAAAAACAGGACATCGAGCAGCTCACAGACATCCTGTACAACCCGCCTGTCAACTACTACAACGCCATAAAAGAACGCCTAACCACGCTGTACGAAGAGTCAGACAGCCAACAAGTCCAGAAGCTTCTCTCACAGATGGAACTCGGAGAACAGAAACCGAGCCAGCTGCTGAGGAGAATGCGAGACCTCGCACGCGACAAATTCCCCGAGAGCACCATCAGAATCATGTGGACCAACCACTTGCCACCGCACGTCCGGTCAGTCCTCGTCGTCAGCGAAACATTCAGCCAGAAAGCCACGCTCGACGAAGTAGCACTACTGGCAGACAAAATGATGGAAGAGTCGCAGCACACGCAGCAAATCTCCGTCGTGTCGTCAGTACCTGCACTACCTACCATCCAGCCGGCGTACCATTCACATCCACATCCACAACCACAGCAAGTACCACATTGTCCAGGCCACGCCAACACGCAATACCTAATCGACGAAATACGAAAACTTTCGCTCGAAATCGCTGAACTACGTGCAAGACCACAGCCTGAGACAAGCCGCAATAGCCGTCCATTCAACCGCCATCGATCTCAATCACGCTCCCGCAACTCCTCGAAAAGTGAAGAAAGAAGCAAGTCATCATCACCATACTGTTACTACCACCGACGTTTCGGTATGGACGCCGTAAAATGCAGCCCGCCGTGCAATTTCCGATCCATCGAGCCGCCGGAAAACTAACTAAAACACTGAATGCGGCGGAATCCAGTGTCACAGATCGTTCATACCGCCTCTTTGTAACCGACAAGAAGACAAAACTATCGTTTTTGGTTGACACGGGCGCAAACATATCCGTGATACCAAAAACGAAAGGGACGCAAGCGACACCTCTACCATTTCAACTCTATGCTGCCAACAACACGACGATACCTACCTACGGAGAAAAAACGTTCGAGCTAGATTTCAACCTACGCCGTCCGTTTAAATGGAAGTTCATCGTTGCCGCTGTTTCAAAACCAATCCTCGGAGCCGATTTCCTAACGCATCATCAACTCATAGTCGACGTGAAGAACCGACGATTGATCGACGGCAAAACGCAGCTAACTACAAACGCACAACTCTCATCCGCCAATATACCTACAGTTCGCAGTATCGACGTACATCAAAACTACCATGACATTCTTGCCGATTTTCCCGGAATCACGCGACTCACTTCTATGAAGCTTAGCCCGAAGCACTCCGTGGAACACTTTATAGAAACCTCCGGTCCTCCAATTCACTGCCGACCGCGACCAATCGCACCTCATCGCTACGAGCAAGTCAAAAAAGAATTCCAGAACATGATCGAACAAGGCCTATGTCGTCCCAGCAAGAGCCCATGGGCGTCGCCGTTGCATGTCGTACCGAAGAAATCGGGAGACCTACGCGTCTGCGGCGACTACCGCAGATTAAACGCCGTTACCAAGCCCGATCGCTACCCAGTTCCACGAATACGCGATTTTACCTACCAACTCGCCGGAAAGCAGATTTTTTCTACACTCGACCTTAACCGTGCCTACCAACAACTACCGGTCAACGAGCGCGACGTAGAAAAAACCGCCATAATAACTCCATTCGGGTTGTTCGAATTTCCGAGAATCTGCCCCGGATTGAAAAACGGCGGTCAAACTTTTCAACGATTTATCCACGAAGTACTAAGAGGACTGGACTACGTTTTCCCGTTCGTCGACGATCTACTTGTGGCATCTGCAAACGAAGAGGAACACCGAACACACATACGCACCGTTCTACAACGACTCGACGAGTATGGCGTAACTATAAATCCCGCCAAATGCGTGTTCGGTCAACCTACAGTCAAGTTTCTCGGCCATCAAGTAAACGAAAACGGTATCCAGCCTCCTACCGAAAAAGTACAAGCAATCGTTGATTACCCGAAACCCGAAACAATAGAAGAGCTTCGAAGATTTCTCGGCATGATCAACTTTTACCGCGAAAACGTCAAAGACGCCGCCGCCATCCAAGCTCCGCTCAATAAATACCTACACAACATGAAAAAACGCGACAAGACAAAAATCGAATGGTCCGAGGAAGCAACGCAAGCTTTTAACGCGTGTAAGGACAGCATAAAAAACGCCGCCTTACTCGCGCATCCAGTGCACAATGCGCAGCTTGCAATATTCTCAGATGCATCTAACACATGTGCCGGTTCTGTGCTGCAACAACGCCACGGAGACACATGGCAGCCGCTCGGATATTTTTCCAAAAAGTTCACCGACGCGCAGAAGAAATACAGTGTATTCGACCGTGAACTAGCCGCTATATACATGTCTGTGAAACACTTCAGAAAAATGTTCGAGGGAAGACCTTTAACTATATACACCGACCATCGCCCAATAACCTACGCATTCACAAAATCATCGAACGACAGTGAATCTCCGCGCCGCACTCGTCAGCTTATTTACATAAGCGAGTTTACAACGGACATCCGATACGTAAAAGGAGACGAAAACGCAGCAGCCGATTTCTTCTCCCGCATCGAAACGATAAACTGCCCTTCGCCGATCGATTTCCAAGAACTAGCCGCCGCACAACAAAATGATAGCAACATTCAACAACTATTGCAACAGAAAAACCTATCACTCAAGCTGATACAAATTCCCGGAACCGACCAGAAAATCTACTGCGAAACATCCACCGACAACGTTCGCCCATACCTACCTATAGACTTCCGACGCACAGTATATGACTGTATACATAACGTCAGTCACCCCGGTATACGAACAACACGCAAAATGATCGCATGCAAATACTTCTGGCCTTCAATGAACCAAAACATCGGCGCATGGGCGAAATCCTGCATACCCTGTCAACGAGCGAAGATACAGCAACACACGTCGAGTACTCTATCTACGTTCAAACCTACAGGCAGATTCAATCACATCCATACTGACATCATTGGCCCGCTAGCAACTACGTCCGACGGATACCGTTATTGCGTCACAATAATAGACCGCGCCACGCGCTGGCCCGAAGCTGTCCCTCTACAAGACATCACAGCCGAAAATGTCGCCAAGGCCATCTACAACGGATGGATAACAAGATTCGGATGCCCAGCAACAATAACAACGGATCAAGGTCGTCAGTTCGAAAGCCAAGTTTTCGCATACCTAACGCGTCTACTAGGCATTGAAAAAACACGCACTACGCCATACCATCCGCAATGCAACGGTATAATCGAACGCTCACACCGCACGACAAAGACAGCGCTAAAAGCTAGACTGCAATCCGCGAACAGCTGGTACACGGAATTACCTACAGTACTCCTAGGCGTGCGCGCCGCTCTGCGCACCGATACCTCCGTCAGCGCAGCTCAACTTACCTACGGCACAAACATTCGCCTGCCGGGAGATTTCTTAGCAACGAAACCTAACAATGACGTCATCATGAACAGTACCTACGTTGATCAGCTGAGAGAAACAATCCGCAGCCTAAAACCAGTACCTAGCCAGCCGCATAGCAACAAGAAGCCTATATTCGTTCATCGTGATCTAACTACGTGCGACTACGTGTTTGTACGAGTTGACGCAGTTAGAAAACCACTCCAACCACCGTACGACGGTCCCTACAAAGTTATAAAACGAAGCGATAAAGTATTCACCATCCAGCTACCATCAAGACAAGCGAATATATCCATAGATCGATTGAAACCTGCCTACACCATCGCTGAGAACGCTGAGACAACTACAACGCAAATACCTATACCTATCGCTATCCACTACGACCAGAGTTCAACGACCGCTCCGCGCGAAACTAATAACGAAAGAAACAGCGATTCGTCGTCTACACAAGTCACGAGTCCTACTACGCCGCAAGCATCAGGATCACACGAAACTCAAGCACAACCAACACAAGCACAACAATCACGAGTCACACGCAGCCGTCGCAACATCCTTTTACCCGTACGCTTCCGCTGAGAAGGGAGCCATGTAGCTACGCATCATCATTCCGTCTGCATAGCTGAAATACATTCATATACGACAACAGCTGATGCCGTGAGGCCCGGCGCACGCGGCGTACGACAGCCGCGCCGCGCCAGCGCTTATGGCAGACTAACTAGAAATTCAGCTATGATTCGCCGAACAACACGTGCACCTCGAACGATATCGACAAGCTCCGCCCACATCGCTCCATCCCTGTCATCTGTACGCGCACTGTACGGGACAGAAGACTGATTCAACGAAGACATCGCGTGATGTGGCGCGGATTCCCTAGAAATCACCCGAGTGCCAGCATTTCCTAGTTTTAACTAATAAATCAAAATTTGTGTATAAAAGGCTGTGTATTTGTAAATAAAATTCATTCCGACTTTGCATCTCGACGTATCAATTTATAGGGAGAATCCCTGTCCGATAACCCATCGACCATACACTCCCTAAATAGGTATAATTTCATTTTCACGACACTGCTCGAAAATGTGGCTATAGATTACCTGAATCCAGTACACAAAACTGCTTATATATGTTCATTTGTAAACTGTATATCTATGTTAGCTCCCAACACGACAACAATGTTGGACCTTACGGTAACAGTTCGTATCTACACTTGAATTTCATAGTAAGATACGACTTTTTAGAAAATATTTCAGTCTAATTTTCTCGGCCGGCTTAAACGACAATTTAACCAATCAAAGCTTAATCGTCTGCTGCACGTCAAATTAAATTGACCAATGAGAATGCGTCATTTATGAGGTGTATTTTTTTCTTAAACTTATAAATACCCACAAACGAGTTTATTTTCTTAAGTAAGATAATACTCCTTAGGTTTACTTTTTAATAAGTTTTTGTTAAAAAAGGTTTTACTCTGAAAATCATGTACATTTATATTTTAAAATTAGTTATGGGGCGTAAAACAATTTCCTAATATCTACAATTACGAATTTCTCAACAAATAAACAGTTTTCAACAAATAAACACTTTTAATTACTAGAAATATTGAGTTCATATTTTTTTTTATTTGGCTGAAAAGCTATGACTCCATTGCGATGAGATGCGAAGCGCGCATGCGCTACGAGGCAGCCGGCCATATTTAAAAAAAAAAAAAACAAAATATATTGTTTAGTACATATTAAAATTGGTTTTGTATTGTGATAATGTGAGTAATTTAATAATGTTCACATTGACTCACGAAATTTTATATAATATTAGAAACGTATGTTAATATTGCGTACCGTTACAATGACCCTTCAGTGTATAATGTATCGTAGGGTTGTTTACCTGAGTGTAACCTAGACTAAATATTTAAATGTCTAAATTAAGTTGAAAGTGAGGTAAGTTTGAATATTTTTGTATAACCACACATAACTGGGTTGAAAATCGTCTTTATGTCGTTTGAATCTGGGGGCACGATCAGCTTTATGTTAATAATAGCCCTGATTTTTATAACAATGAGGCTGCAACAACGCGCCGAGTTTAATGACCAATATGAAAAACTCTTATTATAATATATTTCCTCGTGTCGTGAAAAGCACTATGTTAAGTCTCGGCTGAAAGTGCAATAGATTAACTCGTACTATCGAAGGCCTCCCCTGCGGGTCGGCCTTCGAAATTTACTCGTTAATCTATTGCTTACTTTACAGCCTCTACAACAATGTACTATTGCGAAAGGGGGAACCGCTTAGTATAATTGCCTACCTTGTATATATTATTTTTAGATCCCCGTAAAGTATTTAATAGAGCAAAAAAATATTACATTCATTTATGAGCCTTTTCTGTACATTTTACTCGAGGCCGCATTAATACGAAGTACCTATTAATGCGGCCTCGAGTAAAATGTACAGAAAATGTAGTCACCGGCTCTTTGCGGTAGAAAATTGTCAGTTGCGCCGATTGAGCGGGTTGCGATAATTGGGGAATTTTATACCCGGCTGCCTCCGCGCCCCGCGCGCCGCCCGCCCGGATATGCGCGCTATTGGAGTAATGAAAAATATTTAAGTGGAGTTTGGATTCAATACGTACCACAGAATAAGTAATAATAGTATATATAAAGGTACCAGTGGCTTGGCATCAGAAGTATTCTTAGGCAGGACAACACAATTGTGGAGTCTGTCCACGCGTACATCTTACTGATAGGAATGCGGGTTGCTTCGCTTATTTGTTTCAGCAGTTTCGACAATAACACCGCACCGCAGAGCTCAAGCCTTGGTACGCTCATTGGCTTGACTGGTCCTATGCGAGTTTTGGCTGCTATCAGTAATAATAATAATAATAATAATAATTATGTTTCAGCCACTGCGGTCCATGGCACCAAGGATCACAGTTCTTCAGTTCGCTCAACGGCATGCCTCTTGAGGAAATGTCTCCCGGATTCTCTGCAGTTCGAACGTGGTACCATCGGTCTGGAATAATGTCTTGAATAGTAACCACTCTATTTCTAACAAATGTCTGCCATCTTGCAGGATCTCCATGCAGCCAGGACAACACAATTGTGGAGTCTGTCCACGCGTACATCTTACTGATAGGAATGCGGGTTGCTTCGCTTATTTGTTTCAGCAGTTTCGACAATAACACCGCACCGCAGAGCTCAAGCCTTGGTACGCTCATTGGCTTGACTGGTCCTATGCGAGTTTTGGCTGCTATCAGTGTCGTCTTGTATTCTCCATCTTCTGTTCTAGCGCGGAGATAAGCTACGGCACCATAAGCATAGTTAGAAGAGTCGCAGTAGCCATGTATAGTGACATCGTCCATCGAGTCCTGTGTCGTATTCATCCACCTATTTAACTTTATATGTTTGATTTCTTCTAATCCTTTTCGTAGATTTAGCCATTCTTCTTTTATCTCTTTGCTTACTTCTTTATCCCAGCCCACCTGTGAGAGCCAAAGCTTCTGGATAATTCTTTTTGCAGGCAGCAACGCGGGGGATATCCAGCCCAATGGATCATAGAGGCGTTGAATGTCAGCCAAGATGTTTCGTTTCGTGATAACTTCAGGCGGATGTGATAAGTTTAAAGTGTACTGGAAGATATCTTCGCCCATATTCCAACACAGTCCTAAGGCCTTGATTGTACCTCCTAGCTCCATATCAATCTGGACATGGGTACTTCTTTCTGAAGGTTCAAATTCTTTAAGGAACTCAGTGCTATTGGAAGCCCATTTTTGAAGTGTGAACCCTCCTTTCTTCAGGATTTTCGTGATCTGTTTAGCAACATCTACAGCTTCTTGCACAGTATCTGTCCCGGTCATCAGGTCGTCCATGAAAAAATCCTCCTTAATTGCCTTTGATGCAATCGGGTACTCCTTGCCTTCATCTTCTGCTACTTGTTGGAGAATCTTGACAGCAAGATAAGGCGCAGAAGCAGTGCCAAAAGTTACACGTAGTAGTCGATAATGCTTAACTGGATCGCTTGTATTTTTACGCCATAGAATCCTCTGATAATCGGTATCCTTCGGGCTTATCAGAATCTGTAAATACATCTTCTTTATATCTGATATCATGGCAATACGTCGCATGCGCCATCTCATGACTAGATTTCGCATGTCTTCTTGGAGACGAGGGCCGATTAGCAGCTCGTCGTTCAAGGATACTCCATTAGAGCCTTTTGAAGAAGCATTGAAAACTATTCTTGTCTTGGTGGTTTCTTTCTCTTCTTTTATCACGGCGTGATATGGTAAATAAACTGCTTCATTGTTTACTTCATCTTCTGGAACTTCTTCCATGTAGTTTAGTTTCATGTATTCTTCTATAGCTTTTACATACTCGTTCTTCAGATTAGGATCTCTTTCGAATCTTTTTTCTTGTTGCTTCAGTCTCAGCATGGCGATGTCTCTTGTTTGTCCTTTTGGAGATAGTGGTTCTTCTTTCTTGAATGGTAACGCTACTATATATCTTCCTTCCTCGTTTCTTGTATGCGTTTCCTTGTAAATCATCTCACACCTTTCTTCTTCTTTTGTGAGACTCTTCTTTGTTTCTGTGGTGTCTATCTCCCAAAATGCCTTTAACATATCATCTACGTCGATCTGGTGATGCATCACGACTATAGTTCTAGCTAAAGTGTCTGCTGTGCCTTCTACGTCTCCGAAAATTATCCAACCTAGGCTTGTTTCTTGGGCGCATGGGGAGCCAGGTGGACCTTTGATAACCTTGCCTTTTAGTATTTGTGCATACACTTTTACACCAAGTAACATGTCTACTCGCCCTGGCTGGTGGAAGTTAGGGTCAGCCAGAGTAAGTCCTTCTATGTGTGACCAGGCTTGTGGGTCAAACTTGATTTTACTTGATGGTAGTTGTGATGTGAGCTTTGAGGGCATTATATACGCTTTGACATCTAGCTCAAAACTGTCATCTTGATTTGACAATACTTGAACATGTGCTACGCTGTTGATTTTAATCTGGAGGTCGCCGACACCAGTGACAGTTCCTTTCACACGTGTCCTCTTGACTCGCAGCGCTTGTGCTGCGCGTTCGCTTAAAAAGCTTGATTCTGACCCTGGATCAATCAAGCAACGCAGTGGAGTCACGTGGCCTTTATCGTCCCTTATGGATATCATTGCCGTCGCTAGCAGGCCTTTGGATTTCTTGCATGCGAAGTGACATGAAATGTCCACCTCTTCCACTTCTTCATCATCTTTCGCAGGATCTTCTTCCCGGTGCGTCAGCTGACTGTGGTGCGCTTGAGTTTTCACTGATTCGTTATTCTGCACTTGATGTATCATGGTGTGATGTCTCTTCCTGCATATACGACATGAAAAAGAAAGACGACATCGTGATGCAGAATGTCCAGGATGGAGACAGTTGAAACATAGTTTGGTTTTCCTGACATAGTCAATTCTCTCCTCAGGTGACATTTTCGAGAAATCTTGACAGTGACACAAAGTGTGTTCATCCCTACATAACACACAACTCTTCGCTGGCGTTGACACGTGGTAAGACCTTTCCTTAATTATTTTTACTTCTTTAGGTACGGTAGCAGTGACAGGGTTGACCAGTTCTAACGTGCGAAACTTCGACTCAAGATACTTCTTTAATTCTGTCCACTTTGGCAACTGGTCAGCATATAAACTGTAGGCGTGTTCCTCCCAATGCTTGTGAGTTTCCGGATCGAGACGATTCACCACTAGGTATATTATGAATGGATCCCACTCGTTTATATTTACTTGAAGATTTTGTAAATCATTCAAACATTGCGTCGTAGTGTCCAGTAGATTTTTTATTTGACTAGATGTTTGTGTAGTACTTTTTCTCTGATTAAACAATCTCTTCAAAAGGGAGTTCACAATTATTCTTTTATTACCGTACCTTTTTTTTCAAAGTCTCCCAAGCCAACTCATAATTTTGTTCCGTAATCGTCACATGCTTCAATAAGGCGGCGGCTTCACCGGCGATACTTGACTTTAAATAGTGCAGTTTCTGAACCTTACTAAGACTCGTGTTGTTATGTACCAACGACGTAAACAGATCGTGAAACGTCGGCCACTCTTCATAGTTATTAGAGAACACAGGTAAAACAATAGCAGGCAACTTCACATGTTTTGGTACCGTTTCAAACATCGTAACATCCAGCGAACTTGTTCCTTGAACATGTGTGGGAGCGGCAGCAGCGAGCGCGTCCTTGATATCGCCTTGTAAACATAGATATAACTCCTCCAACATATAATATTCTTCCTTAAGAAAGTACTGCATCTCGCCGCGCTCCTGCATCGTAGTATTCTGTACCAGCTGTTTATGCGTCGAAGTAAACGTATTCCAGTAAGCGTCGATACACTGTGCTCGAGATTCTAAGTAACCTTTAGTTAAACGCTGTTTGGGACATTTCTTCAAATTAATTTCTGTTTTCCTTATTAAACTCGCTGTATCTTCCAAAACACGAATTAACTGTTCGTTAGTACTCATATTGCAGTATTCACTTGTCCATTCACGTAAACAACACGATTGCACCACGTAACAATGTTAACTTTATTTAAAATGTATTAATTTTCTTGATGTTCGCAACTGCAGATAGTGATTAGGCTCAGGAATGCGGTCCGCTATTGTTCTCGCCGGCCGGCCGGTCTTCGCTTCTAGGTTTCTCCTCCGGTTCGATGTCGACCAAATGTTCTTTGTAATAAGGTTGAAAGTTGTATGTAGGGATTTTTCTTACAGAAAGACGTGTGTACTGTTTGGTGATTTATTTGCGACTAGATTTTGACACATACATGCATACATTAATACATTCACTCACGCATGCTTAAAACGCATCCAACAAACTGTTTTTTGAAACCCGGCTTGCCTAAGAATACTTCTGATGCCAAGCCACTGGTACCTTTATATATACTATTATTACTTATTCTGTGGTACGTATTGAATCCAAACTCCACTTAAATATTTTTCATTACTCCAATAGCGCGCATATCCGGGCGGGCGGCGCGCGGGGCGCGGAGGCAGCCGGGTATAAAATTCCCCAATTATCGCAACCCGCTCAATCGGCGCAACTGACAATTTTCTACCGCAAAGAGCCGGTGACTACATTTTCTGTACATTTTACTCGAGGCCGCATTAATACGGTATTAATCAAGCAAGCCGGGTTTCAAAAAACAGTTTGTTGGATGCGTTTTAAGCATGTGTGAGTGAATGTATTAATGTATGCATGTATGTGTCAAAATCTAGTCGCAAATAAATCACCAAACAGTACACACGTCTTTCTGTAAGAAAAATCCCTACATACAACTTTCAACCTTATTACAAAGAACATTTGGTCGACATCGAACCGGAGGAGAAACCTAGAAGCGAAGACCGGCCGGCCGGCGAGAACAATAGCGGACCGCATTCCTGAGCCTAATCACTATCTGCAGTTGCGAACATCAAGAAAATTAATACATTTTAAATAAAGTTAACATTGTTACGTGGTGCAATCGTGTTGTTTACGTGAATGGACAAGTGAATACTGCAATATGAGTACTAACGAACAGTTAATTCGTGTTTTGGAAGATACAGCGAGTTTAATAAGGAAAACAGAAATTAATTTGAAGAAATGTCCCAAACAGCGTTTAACTAAAGGTTACTTAGAATCTCGAGCACAGTGTATCGACGCTTACTGGAATACGTTTACTTCGACGCATAAACAGCTGGTACAGAATACTACGATGCAGGAGCGCGGCGAGATGCAGTACTTTCTTAAGGAAGAATATTATATGTTGGAGGAGTTATATCTATGTTTACAAGGCGATATCAAGGACGCGCTCGCTGCTGCCGCTCCCACACATGTTCAAGGAACAAGTTCGCTGGATGTTACGATGTTTGAAACGGTACCAAAACATGTGAAGTTGCCTGCTATTGTTTTACCTGTGTTCTCTAATAACTATGAAGAGTGGCCGACGTTTCACGATCTGTTTACGTCGTTGGTACATAACAACACGAGTCTTAGTAAGGTTCAGAAACTGCACTATTTAAAGTCAAGTATCGCCGGTGAAGCCGCCGCCTTATTGAAGCATGTGACGATTACGGAACAAAATTATGAGTTGGCTTGGGAGACTTTGAAAAAAAGGTACGGTAATAAAAGAATAATTGTGAACTCCCTTTTGAAGAGATTGTTTAATCAGAGAAAAAGTACTACACAAACATCTAGTCAAATAAAAAATCTACTGGACACTACGACGCAATGTTTGAATGATTTACAAAATCTTCAAGTAAATATAAACGAGTGGGATCCATTCATAATATACCTAGTGGTGAATCGTCTCGATCCGGAAACTCACAAGCATTGGGAGGAACACGCCTACAGTTTATATGCTGACCAGTTGCCAAAGTGGACAGAATTAAAGAAGTATCTTGAGTCGAAGTTTCGCACGTTAGAACTGGTCAACCCTGTCACTGCTACCGTACCTAAAGAAGTAAAAATAATTAAGGAAAGGTCTTACCACGTGTCAACGCCAGCGAAGAGTTGTGTGTTATGTAGGGATGAACACACTTTGTGTCACTGTCAAGATTTCTCGAAAATGTCACCTGAGGAGAGAATTGACTATGTCACGAAAACCAAACTATGTTTCAACTGTCTCCATCCTGGACATTCTGCATCACGATGTCGTCTTTCTTTTTCATGTCGTATATGCAGGAAGAGACATCACACCATGATACATCAAGTGCAGAATAACGAATCAGTGAAAACTCAAGCACACCACAGTCAGCTGACGCACCGGGAAGAAGATCCTGCGAAAGATGATGAAGAAGTGGAAGAGGTGGACATTTCATGTCACTTCGCATGCAAGAAATCCAAAGGCCTGCTAGCGACGGCAATGATATCCATAAGGGGCGATAAAGGCCACGTGACTCCACTGCGTTGCTTGATTGATCCAGGGTCAGAATCAAGCTTTTTAAGCGAACGCGCAGCACAAGCGCTGCGAGTCAAGAGGACACGTGTGAAAGGAACTGTCACTGGTGTCGGCGACCTCCAGATTAAAATCAACAGCGTAGCACATGTTCAAGTATTGTCAAATCAAGATGACAGTTTTGAGCTAGATGTCAAAGCGTATATAATGCCCTCAAAGCTCACATCACAACTACCATCAAGTAAAATCAAGTTTGACCCACAAGCCTGGTCACACATAGAAGGACTTACTCTGGCTGACCCTAACTTCCACCAGCCAGGGCGAGTAGACATGTTACTTGGTGTAAAAGTGTATGCACAAATACTAAAAGGCAAGGTTATCAAAGGTCCACCTGGCTCCCCATGCGCCCAAGAAACAAGCCTAGGTTGGATAATTTTCGGAGACGTAGAAGGCACAGCAGACACTTTAGCTAGAACTATAGTCGTGATGCATCACCAGATCGACGTAGATGATATGTTAAAGGCATTTTGGGAGATAGACACCACAGAAACAAAGAAGAGTCTCACAAAAGAAGAAGAAAGGTGTGAGATGATTTACAAGGAAACGCATACAAGAAACGAGGAAGGAAGATATATAGTAGCGTTACCATTCAAGAAAGAAGAACCACTATCTCCAAAAGGACAAACAAGAGACATCGCCATGCTGAGACTGAAGCAACAAGAAAAAAGATTCGAAAGAGATCCTAATCTGAAGAACGAGTATGTAAAAGCTATAGAAGAATACATGAAACTAAACTACATGGAAGAAGTTCCAGAAGATGAAGTAAACAATGAAGCAGTTTATTTACCATATCACGCCGTGATAAAAGAAGAGAAAGAAACCACCAAGACAAGAATAGTTTTCAATGCTTCTTCAAAAGGCTCTAATGGAGTATCCTTGAACGACGAGCTGCTAATCGGCCCTCGTCTCCAAGAAGACATGCGAAATCTAGTCATGAGATGGCGCATGCGACGTATTGCCATGATATCAGATATAAAGAAGATGTATTTACAGATTCTGATAAGCCCGAAGGATACCGATTATCAGAGGATTCTATGGCGTAAAAATACAAGCGATCCAGTTAAGCATTATCGACTACTACGTGTAACTTTTGGCACTGCTTCTGCGCCTTATCTTGCTGTCAAGATTCTCCAACAAGTAGCAGAAGATGAAGGCAAGGAGTACCCGATTGCATCAAAGGCAATTAAGGAGGATTTTTTCATGGACGACCTGATGACCGGGACAGATACTGTGCAAGAAGCTGTAGATGTTGCTAAACAGATCACGAAAATCCTGAAGAAAGGAGGGTTCACACTTCAAAAATGGGCTTCCAATAGCACTGAGTTCCTTAAAGAATTTGAACCTTCAGAAAGAAGTACCCATGTCCAGATTGATATGGAGCTAGGAGGTACAATCAAGGCCTTAGGACTGTGTTGGAATATGGGCGAAGATATCTTCCAGTACACTTTAAACTTATCACATCCGCCTGAAGTTATCACGAAACGAAACATCTTGGCTGACATTCAACGCCTCTATGATCCATTGGGCTGGATATCCCCCGCGTTGCTGCCTGCAAAAAGAATTATCCAGAAGCTTTGGCTCTCACAGGTGGGCTGGGATAAAGAAGTAAGCAAAGAGATAAAAGAAGAATGGCTAAATCTACGAAAAGGATTAGAAGAAATCAAACATATAAAGTTAAATAGGTGGATGAATACGACACAGGACTCGATGGACGATGTCACTATACATGGCTACTGCGACTCTTCTAACTATGCTTATGGTGCCGTAGCTTATCTCCGCGCTAGAACAGAAGATGGAGAATACAAGACGACACTGATAGCAGCCAAAACTCGCATAGGACCAGTCAAGCCAATGAGCGTACCAAGGCTTGAGCTCTGCGGTGCGGTGTTATTGTCGAAACTGCTGAAACAAATAAGCGAAGCAACCCGCATTCCTATCAGTAAGATGTACGCGTGGACAGACTCCACAATTGTGTTGTCCTGGCTGCATGGAGATCCTGCAAGATGGCAGACATTTGTTAGAAATAGAGTGGTTACTATTCAAGACATTATTCCAGACCGATGGTACCACGTTCGAACTGCAGAGAATCCGGGAGACATTTCCTCAAGAGGCATGCCGTTGAGCGAACTGAAGAACTGTGATCCTTGGTGCCATGGACCGCAGTGGCTGAAACATAAGAACATAAGGTTAGAACATCCAATCATAGAAGAGACAGACCTGGAAATGAAAAAAATAGCAATACAAGTTCACCTAAATAGAAATGAAAATACAAAAGTCCTTAAAACCTTACCTGAGAAGTTTGAAGAATATGATTCGTTATCTGATTTGCTGAAGTCAATAGTTTACGCCAGAAGATTTTTGATGTACCTGAAAGAAAAGAACACAAGCACGGAAAAGACAATTACAACACAAGAATTAGACGAAGCATTACAAATATGTATAAAGGCAGTGGCTACAAGAATATTTATGCCGCTTGGTCAAATAGTCGTGATCAAGAACGACAACCTACTTTTATTTTATGGAAATAAAATAAGAAATCAAATCAGCGTAATTGACTAATGTGTTTTATTGATGAGAATATTTTTTAGTAGCTGACAGTTAGTATAAAAAAGTAAAAGACCAACCAATCACAGTTATGTTGGCAGTACTGTATTAATCTAGAGAATAATAATCTTGCCAACATCATAAAATAATCTAACACTCCTCCTCGATTGTAGATGTGATGCTCAAACTTTGCAAAAACATTTACAATCGCATTCCAAACTAATTATACAAAAGAACATAGAATTAAATTAGTGACATTCGCTAAAGCTATAAATAACATTAAATTAAATAAGTATCATTCGCTAATGCAATCAATCAAGTAACATTATGTCTAATAAAATTCGCTCATGCACATTATTTGTACTGACTCCTCCTTAATTATCAAACTAATATTCATTTAAAAATACTCAAGATTAATATTACTAGTATACACATAACAGATCTCTATTATGAGTAAACTTATCTAATGACAATATTTTAGTAAAAATGTCAGCTGCATTGTTATAAGAGTCGACATGGTATAGAGTGATTATCTTTTTTCTGATCAAATCTTTAACAAAGTGATATTTAATATCGATGTGTTTTGCACGTTTGCTATTTTCATAGCTGTTGGACATTGATATAGCTCCCATATTGTCTACATAAATTTCAGGTGTTAAACACTCACCAAAATCCTTGGCTAACCCTTTGATATTAATGACTTCGCTGCACGCTGTAGCTAGTGCGACATATTCAGCCTCCGCTGTAGAAAGTGCCACGCAGCTTTGTTTTCTAGAGAACCATCCGATAACATTACCATAATACATGATGACACATCCACTCATGCTTTTTCTATCAGTCTTTTGCCCTGCCCAATCGGCATCTGAATAGGCATTAATAGTGCAGTTATCATTCTGCCTTTTGTAGTTTAGTCCATACTCCTTCGTTTGCTTTATGTATCTGATTATTCTTTTCGCTTGTTTCCAACATTGGATATCAGGCTTGTCCAAAAATTGACTTAGATATGAGACCGCATAACTTATGTCTGGTCTTGTGACGGTTGCCAAAAACATTAAACTTCCAATTATTTCTCTATACGGTACGTCTATTTTATCATTAGTTGCTTTTATTTGTAAATCCTTTTCCATTGGCGTTTTTACTCCATTGCAGTCAGTCATATTAAACTTCTGTAACATTTTTTCAATTTGTTTGCTTTGATTTATTTTCATTCCTTCTTCATTTCTGGTAATTTCCATACCTAGAAATTTATTGATTTTTCCCAAATCTTTTGCATTAAATTCTTTATGTAGCATCTCTGTTACTTTATTTATCGCTTCGACTTCCCCTGTTAGTAGAATGTCGTCTACAAACACTAAAAACCATACTTTACTATTGTAGTATAAGCAAAAATCATGTTGAGACCGCTTTAATCCGACGGTCTTTGTTAAGAAATCATTAAGCCTTTCATTCCAGCACTTGGGGCTTTCTTTCAATCCATATAGACTTCTTTTTAATTTTAATACTTTGTTCTTCTCAACCTTCACTCCTTTCGGTACTTTAATATAAACTTCATGTTCTAAAAATCCATTTAAAAAGGCTGTGGGAATATCAAATTGACTTATTTCATAATCATTTCTTACTGCATGTGCTAAAAACATTCTAATTGTATTCATCCTCGCTACCGGTGAATAATTATTCCCAAAATAACTTTCTTTCTGCTGAAAACCTTTTGCTACTAATCTAGCCTTCTTTAAACCATTGTCTTTAGTTTTAAATACCCATTTCGTATCAATTGCCTTTTTGCCTTTAGCGTCAACTACTTCCCAAGTTTCCAACTTTTCTAATGAATTTATTTCTTTCGCAATTGCTTCTTCCCATTCTTTGTCTTTAATCGCTTCTTCATAATGTATTGGGTCTTCCGAGGATATTAAACAGTATGCCATATATATTTCATAATCATTTAAGTGTTTTGGCTTATTTATTTGTCTTCCTGCTCTGGTATTCATGGTTACATCATTTGGACAATTTTGATACGCTTCCATTTCTTCTTCTGCTTCATCATAGCTGGTATCATTTTCTTCAATTTCTTCTTCATTTTGTCTACTTTCTTTATTTTCAGTGTCTTTTTCAGTTTCAATCTTGTCATTTTCTTTCTCATGTACTATTTTATTTTCTTCGTATATTTCAATTTCTTCTTCTTCATCATTATGAACATAAGGTCTAAATATTTTTGCATTTTCGTCTTTCTCTTCATTTTTAAATACGATTTCATTTTCATTAAACTTTACGTCTGTTGATATTACGATTTTATTTTCTTTGGGATCAAAAAGTCTGTATCCCGAACCGCAATATCCGACCATTATCAATTTCTTAGCTCTTGGCTCTAATTTTCTTGGTTTAGGCAATGTTACAGCCCATGCTTGGCTGCCGAAGACTCTTAGCTTCGTCAAATTGTTGTTGCCATACCATAACATTGATGGTGTTTTTCCATTTAATGCTGTAGTTGGACTTCTATTTATCTCATACGCAGATGTCATCACTGCTTCGCTCCACAGTTCTTTTGGTAATTTTGTTTCAATCAATTTTGTCCGTACTTTATTTATTAATGTGCGATTCATTCGTTCTGAAGTTCCGTTTTGCTGTGGCGTATATGGTGCTGTGTATTCAATTCGTATTCCCTTGTCCGTACAGTATCTTTTAAATTTGTTGGAACTGAATTCGCCACCATTATCGAGTCTTAAGCTCTTTGTTTTAAATCCAAATTGGGTTTTAATATATCTTATAAAATTTATTATATTACCCTCTGCTTCATCTTTCGTTTTCAGTAAACGGACTACCAGGTAGTGTGAGTAATCATCAATAAGTACTTGAAAGTATCGGAATCCATATATACTTATAGGCTCTATGGGTCCACAAATGTCTGAATGTATTAAATCTCCAATTTGTTTACTATTGCTTTTCTGGTAGTAGAAGCTTCTTCGTGTGCTCTTTCCCTCAATACATGTGTCGCAGATCTTGTCAGGTATAGGTAAATTTAATAGTTTTAAATCATTATAGTTTATATGGCCAAGTCTTTTGTGCCATAAGTCGCTGTTCTCGCTTGCCACATAAGCATTTTCAATGTTGACATCAAGTTTTAATATGTACAAATTGTTCGATTTGTTTCCTTTAATAAAAACGTTGTCTTTTCTTATCAATACAGCATCGTTGGTGAATGTGATGTTGAAACCTTTTTCTGTCAACTTGTTAATTGATAATAAGTTATGTCGTAATCCTTCTACCAATAATACTTCCATATCGATTTGTATTGGACGTGAGCTTTGATAATCGGCTGTCAAAATGCCTTTTCTTCTCGCTGTCAGAACCTGTCCATTGGCAATTTGTATCTTAATTGGTGTTGACAGTTCTGTTATATTTGTAATAAACTTCTCGCATTCCTTTTTGACCATGTGGTTCGTTGCGCCAGAATCGAGGATAAAATGGTCTGTATTTTCGATTGCAGCCATTGCAATGAATGATAACTTATCTTTTGAATGATGTGGGCTTTGACTTTGTCCTCTAAATGTACCTCTGTTACTTCTACCTCTAAATGAACTTCTGCCTCTGTAAGAGTTTTGGCCTCGGTACATAATTCGGCCTCTTTGTTGGTTAAAATTATTGGTGTAGTTACTAAAACAATCTGTGGCCTTGTGGCCTCTTTTACCACACTTAAAGCAGGCCATAAATGTTAATTCGGGCATTGTTTCTTTGCCACTATTCTTCAGTTCGGCATCTAGTAATCGGGATTTTACAAAATCTTCGCATAATTCTTTTTCTACACTCATAGTTTCAAGAGTTGTAATAACAGTTTCGTATGAATCAGGTAAAGTAAGTAATAAATGTGCTACCTTGTCACTTTCGTCCAGCTTGCAGCCCGCGGCTTCCATCTCACTTATGATCGAGTCAAATTTCAAGAAATGGTCTTGTAAATTACCCGTACATTTTAAAGATAACAGTTTCTTCTTTAGGTGTAATTTATTGAACACGCTTTTTCTTTCAAATATTTCTTCTAGCTTTTTAATAATTTGTTTACTCGTCTCTGCCTTTTTAATAATATCTAAGTATTTATCTGATACGTATTGTACGATCGTCGATTTCGCTTTCGCGTCTTTAAGCATAAAACTTGCATACTTATCTTTTTCCACAGGCGGATCTTCTATTAAAACATTTGAGACGTCTTTTTCGTTCAATAAAATCTGTATCCTAAATTTCCAATTCGAAAAATTTTGTTTCTCATCAAGTTGCGGCATTACCATGGAAGCCATTTTGTTCTAAATTTGCCGTTACAATTTGAAATTATTTTTATTACCTGAAAAAATCTTAAAATACCCGGACTAATTTACTATGCCATCTGGCTGACTAATTTTCCTTTCTATTTTCCATTTACAAGTCGCCCATAACCTTTTATTTTATGGAAATAAAATAAGAAATCAAATCAGCGTAATTGACTAATGTGTTTTATTGATGAGAATATTTTTTAGTAGCTGACAGTTAGTATAAAAAAGTAAAAGACCAACCAATCACAGTTATGTTGGCAGTACTGTATTAATCTAGAGAATAATAATCTTGCCAACATCATAAAATAATCTAACACCTACCACCTGGGAAATGGCAACTTGGACGCATAGTGGATAAACATCCGGGCGCTGATAACTTAACCCGCGTATACAGTGTTAAAAGTGGCGATTCAATCGTAAAAAGAACTATCACTAAATTATGTCTTATGCCCGTTGATACCGAATCTTAATTTATTTAATGATCTAATTAAATTTTGCATGTTACTGTAATTCAGCTCCTTCTTAGTTTCTGTGATAAAATACTTAGATAATTGTATACATTTCAGTAAATGAATTTTACCTTACTTGCTTACCTATTGATATAATATAATTCTCTCTCATACTTGCTATTCCTTACTATACATAGTGTTATAGTTTGTAAATGCAATTGCATGCATATATGTAGTTTATCATACAATTTGTTATAGTAATATACTATGTACAATTTTGTGGATAATGTATCTATACCTATGTAGTGTTAAAAAGGTCGATGCCCTTTTGGTGGGCGGTATGTTGGATGCGTTTTAAGCATGTGTGAGTGAATGTATTAATGTATGCATGTATGTGTCAAAATCTAGTCGCAAATAAATCACCAAACAGTACACACGTCTTTCTGTAAGAAAAATCCCTACATACAACTTTCAACCTTATTACAAAGAACACAGTTTGTTTCTTCTTCATTTTTGAACTGTTTAACTTGGTTTTGCAAGCAAGTGCAATAATAAACAAAGGTGCTCAAAAACCTTGTGTTGTTATTAATAAACCGATGCGGATCGGGTTTTATGAACGCCAGACCATTTCTTTCTTTCTTTCTTAAAAGTTACATAAGTTGGTTGAAAATATAAATCAAATGTAAGTCTGTAAAACAATCACGTCGGTTGGTTTTGGTGTTGTAATTGAGGAACAAACCGATACACTCTCCAATTTATACACATGTATACTTAAAAAGTTGGAATATGCCAAGAAGGCAGCCACTTTAAAAATCTATTTATTAATTCCTCGATAGTTTCGTTTTTATAGTTGTAGGTAGGTACTAGTTACTTACTTTTTTCAGATCTAATATTAGCAAACCTTATTAATTGTTACATAAACTGTATATAGCTATATTTAAAGGAAAATAGAGCGCCGGCGCCATATAGCACTGGTCCTAATGCACGCGTGTGACCCATGCACCGGCCCCGGGTGGCGATGGCGTCGTAAACAGCTAAACTGCCGTCATAACTAGGAGACACGCCGCCTTCTGACCCGCCTGCCGCAAACGAGGTCTCCTTGCTCGGGACAATGGTACATGGGCGAGGAGACCAAATTAAGACATCGAGACATGCGGGACTAATAGTAAT
This sequence comes from Apotomis betuletana, assembly GCA_932273695.1. NCBI lineage: Eukaryota > Metazoa > Arthropoda > Insecta > Lepidoptera > Tortricidae > Apotomis > Apotomis betuletana. The sequence continues at coordinate 419,497 of OW026310.1, forward strand.
TAATAATAGATACAAGAAACAATGACTCTTTGTTAGTACCTATATGCTTCGTATCCTAACTACCTATTAGTATCTAATTTTACATGCAACAATGGTTTACCACCCTTCCCCGGCTTTAGTTCCACCAGCTGAAACGGCCTGCGCACTTCACTTCATTTTACGCACTTCACAGTTATTGCTTATATGCAAGTTATGAGTTATTAATACAAGTTCTTTAATATCTTTTCACAATTTGTTGCTGTCCAAATTTCAGGCGGTCACTTTCTAAGGTGGGTGATAACTAACGTCATATAGTTATTTTCACCTCACTAGCTCGGAAAGCCCAATTTGTTTGTTTGATATCTATTGAGAAAATCGCTTTTTATCCACATGTGGAGAAAGAGTTTTGACGTTTCAACGCAGCTAAAGTAAAATTTGACATGAGCTTATTTTCTAAAAAATCCCGTTTAAAATACCTACATGAAAGGTAATTAGACCTTAGTTTTAATAAATGGCAAATTGGTTGATTATTGCAGATATTTTTCAAAGATATAGTACAAACCCTTATTCTCTTTTCCTCGCTGTAGTGAGGTGAAAAGTTTTGTGTTATACACGGGCGAAAAGTTATTTTACGTCTCGTGTATTGAAACACTCGCTACGCTCAGGATTCTATTTTGAACCACTCGCTTCGCTCGTGGTCAATCATAGGATCCTTTCGCTAGCTCGTGTTTCAAATAAACACTCGCGGGTAAAATACAACTTTCCCCCCTTGTATAACAAATAACTATTGTGCAACAAGAGAGCAAAGTTGTTTTTTGTTATGAGTGCTGATTTTGAGTCCCGAGCAAGCGAAGGATTCTACGTTTGAATCACGAGCGTAGCGAGTGATTCTATGTTAGAATCCTGAGTGTAGCGAGGGACTCAACAGCACGAGATGCAAAAAACTTTGCTCTCGTGTAGCACACACAACTTTTCACCTCATCAGCGAGAACATATTCGACATTTTGTGTTTTTTCTTCCAACGTATGTTTATAGTCTTTGTTGCTGATTTCAATAATATTATTAATCGGAAAATAGATAAGTGCTGCTTAAAAAGGAATAACAATATAATTTAATTGAAATTATAATCAACCAACCAACACGGTTATTGTCATTATTTGATCAAATTGGAAGACTTAGCAGATACATGACGTGTTTATTTATAAATACATTATTATATTACGAGATTTTGTTTATACATTGATTAATATTTTTACTCCTAAAACACTAAACAAAATATATGCAAAAGAAAATAACAATTACAATATGAACTCGATATTTTTTAAGGTACGTTTCGAATATGCATCTATGATAAATGGCGAAATTATAAATTATATTTTACAATAAGTAAATATAATTTACAATGAGTAATAAGGTGAAAAATCTTATTATATTTGAGCAATGATCAATTGTTTTATATAAAAGGCACAATCATTTTAATATTCGGTCGTTAAATAAAAATATAATAAAGAAAAAAAAATACGTTGCAATTAAAACTTTTTCGGGTGTTTTTAATGATTTTTTTGGTATAACGCGTATCCGAACTGTTCTCAATCGAGGTCAGATTCGAAAATCGAATTTCAAATTGATAAGTTTCTATCCCTCTCTTTTATATACATATGAAAGAAACAGAGTGCATCGAGATTCAAATGATTAGAATTTTATAATTAACCTTTGGCTGAAGAATGACAATTCGTGGTCAGATATAGAAAAAATTAAAAAGCTACTTTCTACTCACGCTCGAAACAAAATCGCATTTTGTTCACTGTTATCTGACAGCAAAATCGCCATGTTTGAGCTGGTGAGGTGAAAAAGTCATTAGTGATCGATCGAGCGTGTAAGAAGGAAATTCTTCGACATTGCCCGTAACTAGTGCGTCTTGTATTTTTTTTTGCGCTGCGTGAGTAATTAACACTCATATGTGCAAAACACTTATTCTCACATTTTCGAGATCAGAAACTTTACAATAAGTAGGTAATACGCGTAAAACAAGGGGCCCCGGATGGCAGGATAGCCCCGTGTTGTTGAAACAGCAGCAGGGAAACCTGCGCCTTCGGGTCGTGCATGTTTGATCGGGACGGCTGCCACTTCCCGGTTACATGCGGTGTGCTGTAAATACTGTAGTACTGCAATGAGTGCGTACGGTCAGCATCAAAACTACTTGACTATTTTACTACCTACTGGCTTATGCCAAAGTAAGTTATAAATACATCAAATTATCTCTTGATCTGAAAGTTATGTTTTGTTGGCAAGCCTTCATCGTTGTTTAGACTACTGTTTATAAAAATATTTTTTATTTAGCTTAACTTTCTGCAAATCAGTGCATTTTAAAATTACGAATAAAAAATTACTTTGAAATCTACATTTTTAGAAATATTTAAATAAGGATCGTTAGTCTATCAATTGTTCTGTCTAAAAAATATAAATTACTTCAGCAAATGAACTGTGAAAATTGAACTCGCATTCAAAGGCACTTTCGCTTTTCTATTTTTTACTGAAAGAAATAAAGTCGTTATCTGTGGTTATTGATTATCTGCAATGACAGTAAAATTCAAGCTAGGGACGAATCATTCAAGAAAACTGCTCATATATTATGTCCTAAACCCTGAATCTTGGTATATATTGTCTAGAGAAAGCTATGTATTTATTTATTTTATTTTATTTATTTATTATTCTAATAAATTACACAGCATTACAGTTAAAACCAAGGCACTGTGAACTATTTACAGAAATACATATATAACCAAAGACTTAAAACTAGTTAGAATTAGGCGACACAATGGCGTGGCTCCGTTGCGTCGTCTGATATGGTGTAAAATACGGCAGATTGCCCCAAGAATACGGCAGATTGCCCCAATTTATGTCTATCTATGACTATCTATAGTCTAGATATTCGCCATATGAAATGGGGCAGATACCAAGCTAACGCAGATTCTGCTATCTGTGTTAGCGGGGCGGCGAGCATGCCACGGACACCGCCCGACCCGTCCGCGTGAACAGCCGCACGCGCCGCTCTGAAGCCATGGGATCTTTCCTAGTCTCCGATACGTTTGCTCTCGCCGCATGGGTCGTGTCTTCATATATTCGTATGTTTTTAGGGTTCCGTACCCAAAGGGTAAAAACGGGACCCTATTACTGAGACTTCGCTGTCCGTCCGTCCGTCCGTCCGTCCATCCGTCCGTCCGTCCGTCCGTCCGTCCGTCCGTCTGTCACCAGGCTGTATCTCAAGAACGGTGATAGCTAGACACTTGAAATTTTCACAGATGATGTATTTCTATTGCCGCTATAACAACAAATACTAAAAATGAAATAAAATAAATATTTTAGGGGGGCTCCCATACAACAAACTTGTTATACCTATATATACATATATATAGGTACGGAACCCTTCATGCGCGAGTCGGACTCGCACTTGCCCAATTTTTTTGCCTAATGCCGCTACCGCTGGTCGCGCAAAGTCGTAGCTGGGCAGTAAGACGGGTCTCCCTCTACACGTTGCCGGTGTCACGTCCTCAACACGCGAGGTGCGGTCATTGGGGACTTCTAAATTATTCGCCCATGTTTAAAACATAGTATTGAGGAATATTTACTTCGGTTTCCGTGACTGTCACGCATTTAAATAAAACAATCAGTAATATTGAGTTTTTATATTAATAAAATATCTCTATGAATGGCAGTATTGGCATTCGCTATGAATGGTAGTTAGTAAATGGGTACACAATATGTTAAAAATTTTGCCTTGCCACTTACTGTAATTTGTGCCACCGTGTTACATTAAAACATGATTTACTTAGATATCGAAGAAAACTTTCTTGAATCCTCATAATTGCGTCGAGTTAAATTGTTGATTTTTAACTGGCCGTTTTCTATAGGTCTGTATAAATACCTTGAAATTGTTACACCAAGGAAAAAATACAGAATCAACCAACTTTTTACTACGTCTTCTTACCGTGCAACAATAACGTTCTTTTGTTTTAAATGCCGATGCCGTCGCCAAAGCGGCCCTAATTTCATAGCGGCTCCGCCCTTCGCAATTAGATTGGACAAACAAATCACGATTAAAGAGCGGAGTTCACTTTCATCTCATTACTGTCTTGCGCATTTAATTAAAACTCACCCCCGACCCGATCCCGCTCGTTATTAGCACATTCCGGTAAAATGCACTTTCGTCTGGAAATATGATCAGTTCAAAGTTTGGAATTGTTTTTGCCGAATTGTTTTTGAGTGAGGCTTTAGAATAAGAGTAGGTACTAGTAGAGAAATGAAATGTTATCAGGGATAACAATTTTGGAAATTACGTTTTATATAGAAGCTAAAGATGCGTTCTTATTCTCATCGATCATTTTCATTTGCAAATTATGTATATTGAATTATTATAACAAAATGGGACTTAATCGCGTTCAAAAAAGTGTTAGTCGAGACCATGGACGTAACATCACGTCCGAAACGTCGAGGTATTCGCATTCGCTCTGATAAATTGCGTACTTATATAAACGTCATCATTTAGTTATTTATTTAAACTTAATTGCACAATATACAAAACTAATAGTACACATTGCAGATTTAATTCCTTTAGTCATTCTCTATCAGTCAACCTCTGGACTAAACAGAAACATCTGTGTAGTCCAGGGCACAGATTATATAATACTAGTCCAGGGATTAGGTGTTTAGAGACACAACACATTCCGCCATAAAACTAAATACCAAATCTACCACGACACCATGAGGGCGGAGAGTATAATCATCCACGTCGAAAAATTACCGCACTTTAAGTACCTTACTTTCCTCTTTGTTGGAAAGTTTCCTGTTGTGAGTAGATTTTTTTTGAAAAAATACTCTAGAACACTACTCAGCTGCTGCAACACGGTAGCGGTGGTGGATGCTAACCAACAAGAGTAAAGAATAGCTCAATAAATAAATAAAAGTAAAGACGTCCCTTTGACCGTCAACGACCCTACGTCACTTTTTTAGGGTTCCGTACCTCGTTTAATCCCAGCGTAAACCCACGTCGCATCTAATAGTTATACATAGATATCACTTAAAAATGTGGGTCGTGCTGTAATCCCGAGTTTTCTGCGATTATGCGGGCCTGAGCAAGATTGATGACGTGAGCGTAGCGGGCAGGCTGCCGCCGTCGCCGGGCGCGGCCCAGGCGCTCTCACATCGACATTAGGGTTATTATGGTCTCCAGGGCTGTATCACACAACTTGGTAAGCCTGTAAGCCTGGATTCAGCAGATTAGGAGGCATAAACAGCAATTCATGCGTGTTGAAACTACTCTCTTTATTTAGAAACTAAGTAGCGGTTTGACAAATGTTTAAATTGCCGTCGATCGAGAGGGATTAGTTTAGTGGAAGTGAAAGCCTTAGGATTTTTGAAAGGAAGTTTACTTACAGTTAAAATGTTTTACTTTAATCCATACTAAGTATAATATCCATACTAATATTATAAATGCGAAAGTGTGTCTGTCTGTCTGTCTGTCTGTCTGTCTGTCTGTCTGTCTGTCTGTCTGTTACCTCTTCACGCTTAAACCGCTGAACCGATTTAGATGAAATTTGGTATATAGATAGTTTCATTCCCGGGGAAGGACATAGGACACTTTTCATCCCGAATAAATTTAGTGTTCCCGTGGGATGAGCGGGTAACACCGCGGGGCACAGCTAGTAATATTATAAATGCGAAAGTGTGTCTGTCTGTCTGTTACCTCTTCACGCTTAAACCGCTGAACCGATTTAGATGAAATTTGGTATATAGATAGTTTCAGTCCCGGGGAAGGACATAGGATACTTTTCATCCCGATTTAGTGTTCCCGTGGGATGAGCGGGTAACACTGCGGGGCACAGCTAGTATATTATAAATGTGAAAGTGTGTCTGTCTGTCTGTTACCTCTTCACGCTTAAACCGCTGAACCGACTTAGATGAAATTTGGTATGGAGATAGTTTGAGACCCGGGAAAGGACATAGGATACTGTTCATCCCGAATAAATTTAGTGTTCCCGTGGGATGAGCGGGTAACACCGCGGGGCACAGCTAGTTACATTAAAGGTCTTCGCACATTATAACAACTCAACGGCGACTCGATTCTATGCCAAATATTGAAATTTAAGCCCTATGTCATATTTACTAGGTTTAATTTCAAAAAATGATATTAGTAGTGGACGACGAGTGGACGACGCGTTGGTGCATCGTCGAAATTAAACCATAGTACATATGACATAGGGCTTAAATTTCAATATTTGGCATAGAATCGAGTCGCCGTTGAGTTGTTATAATGTGCGAAGACCTTAACACTTGTATTGGCAATTAAAATCAAGAATGATGTATGGTTCATGACTCCTATAACGAGTAATATATTACACTCAAATTTATATAAATATAGAGAGACTCATCCCAATTACTTAAATGTGATCAAAGTCAAATTGAAACTTATTTCCAAGCTCCGATGCTAAAAGATACAGATTATTACTTAACTGCTCTCGATTAATGAGAATCTCCCATTGTGTCAAGTTTCCGAGACCGAAAAGACTTTAACAATGCCGCCCAAAGCGTAACGACTAAATTCCTCGCCGAACCAAACACGACTTACCTTTACAACGGCTCATTATCACGTATCATTAATTTAATTCTAAATTTAATCTCAATGCACGAAGGTCGGGTTTAAAAGTTTATTACAGCTGCAGATGAGAGTTTACCAAATTTACGAATCAGGAATCAGAATCAGAAATCCGAAGTCTTTGTAGCGCGAAGCAAAATGTTTCCCATTATTGAAAACGAAGCGTTCCGCGGAATATTTCTCGCACAAATAACTTACTCGGTAATTTTGATGCGGATCAATGGGAACAACGGTCCTACAGCATTCCGAGTGTCGGCTCGCTCGCTATTACGAATATTACGGCCGTTTCATTGAAACAAAGCTCAATAAAAATATAAATAACTTCTTAAACTGCCTTCGACATCCGCTGCTGTTTCAAAATTCAATTTATTGCGACCTTTGAAAATCTTATTCTTACATAGTAGTCGAAATATATATTGTAAATTCGAAAGTTTATCTAAATCACGCGTAAAACAAATGTTTACAATGAAGCGAAAATTTAATGGTTTAGGCAGGGTTCGAACCTGCGTCTCCTACAGCTTTCGGGCCAACACGGGCGTCCTACCTATTCGGTCACTGAACCTGACGCGAGAGCCATTGAATTATTCAACCAGTTGCTTCTTGTATGCCTTAGGCACGCGTAAAACGTTGTACAAGAAGGTGGAACTTTGGATAAGTACAAAGCAACATTTGAAATAAAATATAAATGTAATATTGAGTATATCGTATTAACTCGCAATCGCTAAGAACAAATGCTAAGTAAGATCAATTTTTACTAGAACTCCTGTCCCACAAAACGTATGAGTAAATATGTTAACGAGACGAATTTTCCTGGTGGTGTAAATATCCTCTACTAAATGAGTATGACGCCCAGGGTAGTGAATCAGTCGGGTTCTACGGTCACCATCGCCACACTGTTAGGTAGTCACTAAATCTTATTCCTCGAACCACGCTGAGCAATACCTCGCTTGCCCAATACTCGGAAGCCTTAGATCGCGTGCCCCATCAGCTGGTGGCCGGCGTCGGCCAGTGGCCAGCCCACACGATTCAACGAAACGAAACACTACTTCTGGTAACTAACGTGTACCGATCCCGGATTTTAATTGGTTTATGGATCCAATCTTATCCTGTTTGGCTTGGAACTGTACATTTTTTGAACCTGAGCTTTATATAGCCTCCCCTTTTTACCTTGTGATTTTTTCTAGCTCCAATATATAAAATTAGGAGTATTATGGAGGTGTCACCAGGGCAGTTACCTCAGTTTGTCAACCTGCGATTCGGCCCTGGTCTTGTACTCCGAGTATAACTGCGCCACGTGATTATTTCTCGCGCGACAACCAGTTCATTCCACGAACTGTTTCTTTCTATTCTTATAGCTGCTCGTGGAATGTATTCCTCCTCCTCCTATCCTTACCCCTTATACTCCTCATAACATTTACCAGACGGAAAATGCAAATGATCGTAGCGTTCCTTTGGACTTAACTATTGATATTAGAACCGTTTTTCAGTTATCTATCAGTAGTGTTTTCCATCGATCCCGTCAAGCACTATACATCTGGGGCATCTTTCGATGTTTCTTATAAAAATAGAGATATTTTTACAGACGAAGTAGCAGTCTTCGAGTAGGTGTGATATATTGATCATGAGCTGCCAATGCTCGGTGGATCGCGCTGTCAGCACTACACCGGCTTTGCGCATAAATCTAATTTATTCGCCGTCAGGACGTTGCGGATATTCGCTGCATGTGGATGCTTTGCTGTATAAACGCTACGCGATAGTCATGAAAGACATAGGTACTCGAAAAAATAAAAGTTCCGACATATATAATTAATAAAGTATTTCTCCTTTTTTTTGAGCTAGACAGACTTAATCTATTTTTGTACCCGTAAAAAATTAGGTACACTGATCTGTTAATAGGTCTGTGAAATATCCCGTGACTTCTTTTACAAAAACACCAGTAAATCTGTTTAAAACAGCAGCAACAAAACGCACCATTAAAAGTATACTATAGAGAACACCGACAGAAGGGTAATCCCCCGCGTGTCATACTGCTTTCAATTCGACGTTGCTAAATTTTTATGTCCGGAGCCGAGTTACAAACTAGACGATCCACTGATACAAAAACCGATCTTTGAGACCTTCCCGGTCCCCAGAGGACGCTTAACCTATTTTCATTTCCTTTTGTTTTTATTTTCTTAGAACTGAGCAGGGACAGCTGCTGCGTGCGTCCGCGAGCGGCGGGCCCCCTGTCGGCCTTTGAGAGTACTTTAATATGTATGGGCGAACGCTAACATTGTTATCCGTTAATCTATTATGACAATGTTTGATTCTTATTCTACCTTGTTAAAGTGATGATGCGGCAGGTATATTAAATATTCATAATTTTGGTTGACTCTTCTTCAAAATTTTCTTCAGTGTGGAATGTTGTGTTCCACTTTGTAAAATTCAATGCCGTTCTATTGAATCATAATAAGTAATTACATGGATTGACTTTCCTAACACTACAGTGAGGTAGTGTTTAACTATCCATATTAATTTTTACATAGTTACCTTTAAGTCAGAACACACTTCGCCACGTTTCGCACGCCGCCGATTACTTTTGAGATGGATATGTATATTTTCGAACAGCATTTTATTGACACTCATATTGCGCCTAAATTCAAAACTGATTTCGACTGGATAGCTGTCGCACAACTCCCTCGCATGTGGCCTAGATCTCTCAGTTACATTTATGAATAAGTTAAGTTTCGAAACATTGCGTTCCTATTACATAGAAATCCTTTTTGTTAAGCTCTTTAAATGCGCTGAGTGCTTTATTATGTATCACGTATTCGCAAATTTTCACGAGAAGTGTTAGAATTGAGACGCTTTTAGAAGTGGGAAATAAAAAGATTAGCTTATAATAAAATATTCTTCACCTTTGAAACAAAAAGGGGGAAGATACGAAATCGTTGTACAAGTACATAATATACTAATGAGCGCCTTGAGACTGACATCGGGAATAAAAAAACGCGATAAAATTAGGGGTAAATACTTTATTAAATTTAAATTATAATTCGTTTATTTTTTTCTCTGTAAATAATGAAATGACATTGACACAAAAAAAAATCAGTGTGATACTTGAGTCGCTACCGATCTTTCTTTATATCATAATAATATTCCATTGTTTGTTCAGGATGTGCATTGCATTTGTGGTTATAATCGATGTAGACATACACCTAAATAAAGTACGGTTGGCGGCGCGCGAGGCTGCGCATAGCTAATAGGATCAAAGTTGAAGCCTCCTAAGCCTCTGTCCAAACAATTCGTCTAGTTAGCTCACACGGCCTACTGGCGTCAAGAAACGTCGGGATCTTTAATTAGGGGCTTGGGGGCGCTGGCAAATGGCGTCGATTTGCTGTGTTTATAGGATTAGGGACTTTACTAATCCTTTGCTTGTGCGTGGTGTGTGGAACTTACGTAAACAATTTAAAGAATTTTGACTTTTGACACAGGCGTTGGTAATTTCTGTAAATGTATTCAAGGTCATTTCTGCAAACTCTTCTCTAGAAAGCGCTCGCAGCTTTATTCAGGGAGGAGGAAAAGGCAAACATTAATCTCTTTTTTTGTTTCACCGTACTTAGTCGAATATACGTGTTTATCCAACCATCATTCTTTAATTCTGTATCCTCCTCTTCTGTATCAGAAAAGAAAGTCTATCTAGTCGTTTTGGCGTGATGAGGCGGAGGAAGAGAACTGTCAATTGAAGTCTGCACTGTAGGCTGATCGCAGACTTTATCGTTATATGTAAATCCATATTTCGACTAACTCCTGTAACGTAAATTTTTAAGGCTCAGTAGTCAAAGGGTAAAATCGGGACAGACTCCGCTGTCCGTCTGTCACCAGGCTGTATCTCATGTCATGAACCGTGATAGTTTAGACAGTTGAAATTTTCACAGATGATGTATTTCTGTTGCCGTCATAACAACAAATACTAAAAACCGGCCAAGTGCGAGTCGGACTCGCGCACCGAGGGTTCCGTACAAACACTTTCCATCCCTAAGTGGTTAAGTTAAGTTTTCACCTGGTATGTATAGCGCCCCATATAAATTAGGTGCAAAGTTAGGTATTAAAAAAACTACTTACTAGATCTCGTTCAAAACAATTTTCGTTGGTAGTTTTTATAGTAATGTACATCATATGTTTTTTTTTAGATTTTTCATTTTCTTATTTTAGAAGTTAGAGGGGGGGGGGGGACAACTTTTAATTTAATTTAATTTTAATTTTAATTTATTTATTTCAGTAATTATGTAAATTAACAGTACGGAACCAAAACACTTACATAATGAGGTAATAATAATTAGTACTATACTAACACAGATAACACAGAATATTGTTAAAGAAATACTAAACAGAAAATAAAAGAAAAATAAAAATGACAATTATTGCAGACAAAACCACTAAATACTATGGCAGCTGTTAAGATAGAGCGCAATCAGTCTCACAAACGTACCCATACCGTCGGCGAACACGTCCGCCTGAGGCAGCCGCTCTATCATTGCATTAAGCATCATGCACGCTCGTTGCGTCGGCGCGTTGTCGCCGCGCTTCGTGCGCGCCGACGAGCGCGCGAACAGCGGCGGGACACGCCGCGGCGCCACCGCCGCCGACCGCCACTTTTTTCCACTTTGGAAGCGTCTGTCACGCAAACTATTCGGTTTAGAAAAAAAATATTTTAGAAACCTCGATATCATTTTTGAAGACCTATCCATATGTTTGATGTATGACGTATGTGTTTGATGAAAAAAAAAATTTTGAGTTTCAGTTCTAAGTATGGGGAGCCCCCAATATTTATTATTATTTTTTTATTTTTGCATCAAAATCTTAATGCGGTTCACAGAATACATCTACCTACCAAGTTTCAACAGTATAGCTCTTATAGTTTCGGAAATAAATGGCTGTGACATACGGACGGACAGACGGACAGACAGACAGACAGACAGACAGACATGACGAATCTATAAGGGTTCCGTTTTTTGCCATTTGGCTACGGAACCCTAAAAACCAGAATAAAATAAATATTTAAGAGGGCTCCTATACAACATACGTGATCAGTTGACTTTGCATCTCATTTGTATCCGGCGCCATACATACCAGACGCAAACTTAACTTAACCCGGCCAGTTAAGATGGGATAAGTATTTGTACGGAACCCTCGGTGCGCGAGCCAGACTCGCACTTTGCCGGTTTTTTATGGCTATACAGTCGTGTAAGAACACGTGACATAGAGGACGACGGGTCTGTGCGTTAATCCATTCCCGGAGCCCGCTAGAGCCGCCCGACTCGCGGCGCGCGCGGGCGCGGGTCGCTGAGACGAGACCAGTGTAATCGCGCCCATTAATATCCTTGGACGCTCCCAGATTAGTCGGCAGGCACTTCAACTCCCATTAAAGTAGGCTAGGACACCAATCCGTCGTTTGCTAAGTAGTTGTGAAGCATGAGGGCTTTTGAGATTAAATCCGCCCCCAGATAGGTTCTGTACCTACAGATGTCAAATGTACAGTTTTTTTTTTGTTTGTCAGCTTTTTATCGCTAATCCACTAATTATTCATTTGAATATTGTGTCATTCTAGATTATTTATCGCAGGCATACTATAATATATTTATTTATTTAAAAACTATAAACTATTCTTTGCCTAATTCACCATAAATGTACTGGCTCAAAACGGTTGAAGGAAATGGAATAAAAAACAAATGACTGTAGTTTATAAAACAGTGGAAATTTTATTTACAAGAAAACATAAAAAAAAAACTTATAGTAAAAGGTGGCTAAAACTATTATAAAGTATTATAAAATCATGGCCCTTTTGGCAGCGTGCCCATCACACAGGCAGCATTCCCGCGTATGTATTGCGATGGCAATTCTTTGCGCGAGAAAGCTGCCTGCGCGAGGGTCACCCGTTGCCTCCCTTAGGCGTTTGCTTAGCGCCTTGTGGAGCCCACAGTTTATTATACTTATATATATTTTCTGTGGATGTGTTATCGTTTTTCTTTTTTAAATATATGGTTTTACTTTGCAGTGTAGTTTCAAGAGCTAGTCTATCAAATTTGTAACTAGAGTAAAAAAGTGTAAGTGACTGCGAGTGCGATTAAATTTGTTTCAGAGCACCATGCGCACCAGTGAAGTTGTGGACTTGTATGAACTATCGCCGTTTATGCATCCATTTGTTAGTGTTTGAAACTATTGAGATTTGTGATGAATGTATTTTATTATATTAAACTCTCGCAACTTCAAAACTTTCTGAACAATAAAAAAATGATTGTGTAAGGTCTATTGCTACGAATATATAGTGAAAATCATACACTATATTTTTTTATTAAATTGCGCTTCCCGATTGTAACTATAATAAATAAGTTGGCCTACCAACTACCAGTAGGCAGCTACAGATAATAAGAAAACGTCTGCGCGACTCCAAATTCATTGCATTTCTACGAGATTCGTGCTCGCATCTATTTGTTTGCAATAAAAAATGCAAATAGAAGAATCCAATTTGTATAGGAAAGGTACGCTCAAATATGCAGTGGGGTATAAAAAATTGCTCTAGAGTCCCCGGGGACTATATCCGCCTAGGGTCACGGCAGGGGACGGAGGGAAGTTTTACTAATTAAGTAAAGGGAAGCCCTATTATGTATCTGTTTAATAGACACCTACTTTTAAAATTGTAAGGCCGTTCAGGTTTTGAATTATGATGTGATGAATGGAGAAGGGGCGATGGTAGATAAAGGGGGAAAGTAAAGAAAGACCGGAATTATGCGTTTGCATAAAGTTTTAGACGATTTTATAGATTGTTGTGTTTATTAATTTGTCAAAGAGATAGCGCAGTTTCCTACCAAGTAAAGAAATACTACATTTTCCTAATTTTATAAGTACACTTTTCAGTAGGAAACTCACACAAAGCAAACAATCATTTACTTTTAAAGAAATTATACGTACCGAGGTGATTAATAAAAAATCAGGCTTGTGGAACTTCACCCATATAATAACTTCTACGTAAAATGCTCTGGCGTAAAAGGCTGAAACCCAGTGTCAGTGACTGTTAAGTTTTTACCCCACATCGTTCTATTTGCTCGTAAATCGTAATTCTTCATTTGAAATAAGTGCCCCGAATATTCGGTGGTGAGTGTGTTGTAATGGAAGGCTCTCGGTAGGAGCGAGACAGGCTCCTCAGCACCCACACCGTAATGTTTTCATTTTATGGCGGCCGCTACCTCCGTGCTTCGGATCTAATATAAAACTTACCCCATTGAAACCGGAGTGTTTCCTTCCATTACCCTAAGTGGTTACAGGCTCGTTTCAACTTTTACTTACTAATTTCGAGTTTATTTACTAACTTACTAACTGGCTAAGGCATGGTTTTCGTCTGTTTTCATTTTTAACCTACTTTGGAAAATAGAAGGCTCTTAATTCTCAATTTCTTCCCACTCGACATATTCCTTCGTTGTGCTCGATGTTAAAATTTTCTTCATAATTATATTTGTGGCATATATGTGAACGACTTCGCCTTTTTTTTTGTCAGTCGGATACTCTTCCGGAGAGTGGTCGAGGTTGGACTCCTCAGTTTGGTTCTAGTCGCTGCTTTTGTAATGATTTTACATTTCGGTTTTAACAGCTAGGACTTTTAACACATTCAACAGGTCTACAATGTCATACTTACGAATACAGTGTTAGTATTATAATGGTTTTCCAGTTATTCTTACATCTACATGTATTGGGTCACAAGTTTGGTAAAGATATGGTACTTACAGTATCATCATCATCATCATTAGCCTTTTACATCTATAACAGATGAGTTAAGCAGCGTCTAATAAACTGCGGCACTTTCGAAGATGGCTGAATAGCCCGATACGAGAGCGACAGCCGCGGCCGCATAATTGACAAATAAAAGTTGCGCCTATCGATGAAGGGAGAAAAGCTGCACGCTGGTGTCTCATGTCACGCTTGTGAGAAAGAGCAACCACACCATTGCACTAAGTCTTCCTCCAAAGCTCACGATCTTCAGACATAACCTCCCAGTGTTGGGTGTCAATTTTGAAGGATAACATGTCACGCTTTACGCTGTCCTTAAAGCGTAACATAGGTCGTCCAATGGGTCGCTTAGCATCAGCAATCTCACTCACAGTATAATCACTTAATAAAGCGAGGCAAAGTATTTTCAGCGATTGTAAAGCAAATTGCTTTGCGGTGAGACCAAACCGCCTGCTCCGCTCGCATCGGGCCATTTTCATGTTTTCACTACTTTAGGCGGTGTTAGGAAATCAAACTGAGCCGAAGTACTTGTGAGGTGATTAGTTATATTGACACGTTACTGGCGTAACAATTAGTTTGTTGGTTTATCGTTGTAAATATAAATTATTAATATAACAAAGGCTTTAAGTAGGATCAATAATGAAATACAGGTATATAACAATTAAAAATGTTAGCTAGTCTAATAATTAGAGAGTGGTGACAAGTTGGGTCGGTTTGTCGGTTCTACCGATAGCCTCTGCCTCCTGTAGGGTGTCGGGCATCTTGCAGCCGAGGGTCTCCGGCTGCGTGAGCACGAGCACGCCTGAAAACACATCCATGGCTCCGAACATCGCCGATGGGATGCCCGCCCAGTATACCGCCTGCAAAATAACATCAGTCGTTCCTTAAAGTACCAACTCTTGTCTTGATTATGATTCTACTTCTAATAAGCCTGCTTTTATCAAGCAAATGAATGACACGACCTCATATTTGGCAAGTAAGGTTAGCTGTGAGAGCGACCTTGCCACGGACCTTCTAGCGCATGCAGTCCGATCCTCGTAACGCCACTATATGAGGTCACGACTGTAAATTGATTTGTACGTAGCCTTTTATCCCACAAAAGGATTTTATAAATGATATTAAAGATTACAGAAGTTTCCCATTAATCTGTGTGAATGAGAAATGCCTCCAGTTTTGATGGTGATATACAGGATGTTTGGTACATCGTTTTCCAAATTAAAATGGGGGATGAAGGGTTCATTTGCTACCCCCTGTTGGTAATTTTGATTTTGATAGAACCGTACATCATTACACCTTGCAATAAAATAAACAAAATCAGGTCTAGGCACTAAAAATTTGTGTAATTTAAGTTTGAACGTGTCGTTCTCTAAGATTTTCCAAAAATGTCATTTCGACGACGCGGTTGGCGCAGTGGTTAAGCAACTGCCTACTGAGCCGACGGTCTCGGGTTCGAATCCCGGCAAGGGCAAATATTTGTGTGATGAACACGAATATTTGTGCCTGGGTCATGGATGTTCTATGTAGTTAAGTATTTATTTATCTATATAAGTATGTATACCGTCGCCTGGTACCCATAACACGAGCCTTCTTGAGCTTAATTTGGGACTAGGTTGCTTTGTGTGAGGTTGTCTGATATTTATTTATTTATTAAAAAATCCATGGGCCAATGAATTTTTTCAGGGGCCGTAGGAGGTAGCAAATGACCCCTTCTATCCCTCCTCCTATCTATCCTCCTTTCTATAAACGATGTACCAAACACTCTGTATAAAAAGAGGAACGGGAACAAGAATCCGTCACAATTGTGCTTACCAACGCGGGAGTGAGCGGGGCTGTGATGGATCCAATCCGGCCGATCATGGAGGAGAACCCCAGCAGCGAGTGGCGGAACTGCGTCGGGTACAGCTCGGAGGTGTACAGGTACAGCGACGTGAACACCGCCGAGATCCCGAACTTGCCCAGCAGGAACAACACCAGCCCTAATGTCACCAGCTCTGGAACATTAAAACCATTAACACCTTCCAAGGAACCACACAAGTCATACAAATATTCATTTTTTTGTATTTACGCTTATCATTTTTAGGGTTCCTTTTAACTAATTAATTTGGGTTAATTTTAACTACTTCGCTAACTAAAGGTTGTCTGGAAGAGATTGCTATTTATCGATAAGACCGCATGTTGTTTACCTCTGCCTGTTTTTGTAATGTATCTCATGTTGTTTTGTCTTTTCCTTGATGTTTGAGGTAATTGAGGTGTGCAATAAAGAGTATTTGTAATTGTAGATACCATGGTTCAATTCAGGCCTCAATGAATTGATATGAAACAGTACCAAAAAATCAGTTAAAGTGAGTACCTACATGAAAAAAAAAAATTTACATCTTGTGACCGGCATTGCCAAATCAAAGGGTTAAATCACATATAATAATATTATCTTGATATCGATTACAATACAACCAGGCAAATTAAATTGCGACCGAGTTATTTCATATCAATTTAACTTTCTACTAACACTAACAGTTTGCTTCAAATTTAAATAAGTATAACAGAAAATCTCGGCGTTTCCGGGTTGACTTTGTATAATTTTGTTTTAGAAAAGCGAAGAGATGTTTTCTTTGGGAACTCGAGGCTGCGAAAAGCTCTGAAAATATTGCCACGAAGTATGGAGCAGGGCCGCCGACTTAAATCCTGTCGATCGTTTGCATTTTTAATAGAAAGAGCAAGAACAGTTAGTGAAAAAGAAAAGCTATTCCTTGAGACAATTCGACAACGAACGAAGGTGCAATTCGGAATGCTATTTGAGCCCTGTATCGCTAACACCGCGGACATGTAGCCTCAGAACGTCACAATTATCCAATATTGCGCGAGGAGCGATTGAAATGAAATAACACCGTAAAAATTTGAACCAGGATAAGGAAACCATTAGTGTGGTTCAAATTTTTACGATGTTATATCATTTCAATCGCTCCTTTATCGTCAAGCTTGGGGAAGTATCAAAATACAGAAGTTGAAATACCAATATGGTCCCACCGGAGCTAGCATCATGCTGAGGCGGGACCTTTTCGTGGCACCGCACTGTCGTTTTTCTTGTATGGAGGCAGTGACAAAAGTCGATATCTCCGAAAGTATTAAAGATATTGAAAAAACAAAAATATATTCGTGTTTAATATTAAAAGGTATATTAAAAAAATGATGAGAAATAATAAAAAAATCATTTTAAAAGCAATAAAAAAAATAAAACGAAATAATTAAATTTATGTCAAAATTACTTGATTTTAAATGGTTTATTTATAATGCTTAAAATTAATAACTAACACTTTTTAATTAAACATGCATAAATTTATACAAACAAATTATTTTATTGTTACCAATAGAGTCATATTTCCATACAAATATCTGCTTGTTACGAGCAGGTTGTCATTATACAAAAGAAAATCTTTTCCGTAAGTCCCGATATCTTAACATAATTAAAACTAACACTGAAAATTTCCTCTAATACTTGTTGAGTATTTTCCTTGTTTGATCCTTTAAAATTACTCCATTATTCAAATATATGCATTCTTGTAAACTGCACCTGCAAAAAAGAACCTGAAAGAAAACAAACAAATGTTATGAGAATTCGATAATTTTCGTAGCTCCCTCTACGAAAAGCGTAGAGGCCATATTATCAAAGAACGGGCAAAATCGGGCAGTTGGTCTGAAATGAGTCAGATACTACATTATTCAAGGTTTATTTCAGATATAATATTATTTCTATGAAAGGATCTGAACTACGTTGAATCTCAATTTGAAAACACAGGTAAGTAATGTTTTTGTGTAAAATTAAGTCATTCGTAGCAGGTATATATATACAAAATTATGAAGAGAATGACTGTAAATAATAATAAAAATTAGAAAACATACCTTTACCATTAATTTCCATTATGAGCCACAAAGATAAAACCCAAATCTTGGTAGAAAATCGTCAACAAACAACTTTCACTTTAATGACTCACTGATAAGGTTAATCACGTGGTGTCAGTGTGTTCACATCAGGGTCAAAAAATAAAGATGGTCTCCAATTACTTCAAAACTATTTATAGTTTTTGGTAGGCTGGCTATTACTAAGTACTTGGGCAATAACAAATTACAGTTTGAATGTTGTGGATTTTCAGAGATATGTCGTATGAACGCGACCACAGTGCACCGCTATATGTATATCATAGTTGCCTAATGTTTTACATTTAATTATTTTTGTCAGCCTTTATGTAAGTAAGTATATTTTATGGTCACGTCACAAATAAATGTATTTATATTTCTTTCAATTATTTTCGGGACATCTCACTAAAATTATGTTATTAAGTAAGCTTCGGGCCACTTTGGGCAAAACAACGACGCATACTTACTAATTCAGGCTAAAAACTGGCAGAGGTTAGTAATCAGCATAATTGATGGTGATTAATCAGATCGGTAATAGCGTTAGCGCCCCTCGAGGCTTGCAGGTAAGCCGGCTGATCATATACTACCTGGTTGCATTAAGTTTGCACCTCGGGCTCGAGGCCCCTCATACAGACTTGGTGCAAACTTAGTGTAACCGGGTGGTTGAGTATCAAAGCTAAGTAGCTTCGTCATGGATGTATAAATATATTAGTATTAATTTTAAGCGATTATATTGCTATAAGTATTTGATTTGGGTATCTAATGTTTGATGTAACTATAAGTAACGCAATAGTTTTATGCTAGTTACAGTGAACCGTAGCGTTGGAGACTCATTCCGTAACGCAAACGAGGACACGGAAAAACGATAGTTTTACATAAACCGTACGGCGCCGTTGTCACCAGACGTGCTGAGGTCTGAATAGGGCCTAAATGAGGTCTCCGTAATCAGGCAGTTAATTGAAATGGCCACAGCTTTTGTCGAAGGCGAGTGGCACGCGCGCTGCCGTGCCGGGGCAGGTATTTAGATAGGGGCCTCGGGGACTGGTTTAATGAGGTCCTATCTGCTTAATGGATTAGGTGTAGTTTGTTTTGGACTCTCTATGAGATAATGCAAATTGTAGACTGCTTTAGTATATAAATAGGTAAATAAGTGAACTTACAGCTCTGTGAGAATGGCCTTCGAGTTTATAGAGGTATGTCTCGGTGGTTTTTATACCGTTGAGATTTGAATCTTTCTGATCTCAACCTAATCCGAAGGCTAAGAGAGCCCAGGGACTGCATGGCAGGCAATGACAGACGCAATAAACTTGCTTATATTGCGTTAAACTAGCGGTCGGCAACCTTTTGGCAGAAAAGGGCCACGTGGATGGCAAAATAAAGTAAAAGGCATCAGTCAGTCATCTAGAATATTAGTTATTTTTACTCGTAATATCGGGTTTTGATCCTCTCCACGTTTATCAGCCGACTTGACAGATTTACCTGGCGTAGCACAGCAAGCAGTGGTTTGCACAAAGTCACAAACACGCGCCGACCAACGTAGCCACAGTCAAAATGCTGCAGTGCGTTTGAAATATAATGGGGCATAAATTCGATCGATAAAGCTGCCCGTCTACTGAAGCGGAGCGGAGACAATGGAACAATCAGGCTGCGTCTTTGAGAATCCCAAAAGAAGTTCATTTGAATCTGAGCAATGTGATTGGTTCATTCCTCATAATTCCGCTCCAGTCCAGTGGACACTGGACAGGCAGCCTAATGACATGTAGCCATTTGAGCGATATTAATCATAGCGTCAATACCATATAACATAGAGCTATGTTGCTGCTTTCATATAGCAATGAAGCTCAATAATGTCAGTTCACTGGTCAAAATTAACAAGTCCGATAGATTGCCAGCATGACTTCTGATAACGAAGCCAAGGACGAGAGCGATGATTACTGACATTTTGATATTTGTCTAGGGTTTAGCGGGCCGATGATGGTAGCTTTTATCACGCGATAAATAAGTGACAGCATCCGTCACTCACACTCGCATTTTGTTAAAACGTGACGGATGCTTTGTCACTTATTTATCGCGTGATAAAAGCAACCATAATTGACCCGCTTTTATTATCTAATAGCTGCGACGAGTTCCTTCGGTTTGTGGTCAAACCGTAAGTATACCATATTTTGCAAATTTTAGAGTCACCTTTCCAGATTATTGTTTCGGAATTCATGCACGTTTGTAATCAAATAACAAACGGAGAGTTATGTACAATATTGCGTCGACTTGATATGGAAATCTACGTCGTGTCTCGTATAAAATCACGGCACGAAAACCTGACCAGGATCATTGGGACGTCGTGCCACGTAGAATTGGGTTTGACTCGCACTTGTCCCGTTTTTTATCTCACGGAACCCTATCGAGCGCCACCGCTCGCTGCAGGGTTGTGTTGTTTATAAAGTTTGCGGTATAAGCGAGTTTGCGTTGCAGTAACTCGCGCAACTTTACGAGTTTGCGGTCGCTGCGGGAAATTCCGAATTAGACTGTTTTGCCGCGTTAGCGGGCCGAGTGAGAGGGTACGCGTGCCAGTGCCTTCCTCTGAAAGGAAATCAAATTTTATTCTAAAATAATAACTACAGAAATAATTTGTAAGTAGGTAGTTGCAAACATTACTACGGTTAGCATTTATTAATTCAATTATGAAGAAAATTGTTTCCAGTCAAAGCGTGACCTTTTTTGCTCTTTGGACGGATTGGTTGCCCAGTTGCCGATTCTAGAGGAATTTTGATATAGCAATAAAATTCGCAATAAATATCGAACCCGCGGTAGCTTAGGGGGTTTAACTTCGTTTTAAAGGAAAAACGTACCAAAATTTCTCAGTTTCATAGTTTCTTACGTCTTGTCTATTTTGGGTTTCTGCCTGACCACTACCGACCCATTATCAATCTAAAAGGTCTCAAGCGCCGTCAGAATTCCATGTTCATGTAATCTTTTCTTAAACAGGGTAGTATATAGTATATCAAGGCGAAACTACAAAGCAGAACTAAGCCTATGGGCCTCGTAAAACCTCTACGAGCACCCATTTTGAAAGGTAGTAAGTGCTGTTGCATTTAGAATGTTCTTAGGACGTTTTAACATTTGCGGTGGAGGATGCGTGCCCCTGCATAAGCACTGGCTTTATGAGTCCGACTCAGCGCATGTCTGTTTGACAATACACCAACTGGACTAGGGTAGGGAGTTTTGAGTTAATTTGAGGCTGTATTTATTTATACTCTATTGCACAAAAACTGTACAAAAGGCGTTCTTAACTGCAAAGGGCATTCTCTTGCAGCCAACTATTATAATATGGGTTGGTAGCTATATAGCCCTCAAGTGAGATAGAAGGACTTAGAGCAGTGGCTAGGCATAGAATCTGATTTCCATCATGAGCATAGTCTACCTACCAAATAGTGAATTTTTGACCTTTCCAATTTTCCAATTCCAATGTCTCTCTATTCACTGCTAATTTTACTGTCACACGGTACACGATCAATAAGCTAGATCTAAGAGAGTAGATCGCTCTTGAGTTCAGTCAACTATCTAAAATCCGTCTGGGTTAGCCTATTTTTTTTAAGTAATACTGGTTTCTTGTTGAAGCTGTTAACTAAAGCCCTTTCGATTGTTACGAGTAAGTAGAGAGCAAACTAGGAGGTAAACTCTGCACGGAAACCTGCACCGCTGTAACGTGGAGCATATTACATGAAGGTGGCCAGCGAACTGGGAGCCTTTTACGCCGACGTACGTTTGCACATCATCTACTCTATGTCGCCGGTTTACGGAGTACAATTTTATTCAATGAAATTCAGTGGCCAGCAGACAATACGCAAGATAAACAGATCCTTAGTAACCTACAAGTATTATCACGTCGTTGAGCAACGTGGTAACGAAAATTGAGGAAGTCCTTTCTGTCAGAGAAAACTCATTTTACCCAATAATTTATTAAGCACGAAGAACATGGTGTTTAACTTCCAATCTATATTTAAAAGTGGATTGCTCTGGATGTTATATGAGTAGGTTAAAATTGGGGGGGCTGGCTCACTTTCGCTCGCTTCGCTCGCTCGGCGCACCAGCCCCCCAATTTTAACAGGAGTTATAGCGATCAGAGTAAGCCAGCCTCCAATTCTAACAGTTAAAATTTCAGTTTTCCTGCTGTTGTTTATATCGCGCTACAGCAATTGCGCTCGATTGATAAGATTAATTTAGCAATAAGTATTTTTTTCTCTCAGCTTGCTAAGTCAATCGAAGTCGAAGTCCGCTACATAAATCATGCTAAGTTGAAGTAAAAAGACTCGGTCTTGCAGCTGTCTTCAACCGGCTGTGGGGGGGGGCCGGAGCAGCAAAAGGCCTCCCCGGGTGTCAGGTATTTTGCTGAAATTATTGTCCATCTCCTGACACCCGGTTGCAGCCAAATGTAGCAAACAAGATTTCCGAGCTGGCCAGACTCGTAGTCAACTTGCCGACCGATTATCCCATCATTCCGACTATTTTTCCAGAATGGCCAGTTCTGTACTAAACATCGGTTTGACTAGACTAAAGGTCTTGATGATTTTCAGATTTCAATGTTTGAAGTTCATGTTTGAGTTTGAAGTTCATGTTTGAGTTTGAAGTTCTGAGTGGTTCATTCAATTTCATTAACAGATTGGCCAGATCCGTTCCATGTAATCGTTTGAACGTGCGGTCCGCCCAGATTGCTCTGAGCTCGCCGAAGTAATAAGGGGAGCTTAAGTATATATACTTTTCCTTAAAAAAACTTTGATAGCGCGTTGTAGAATTATGAACGTTTAAATTGTTATTCTAAAGAATAAATAGTCGTTTAATGCTTGAGCAAAGATTACACTTATTGATTCAATATTATGTTTCGTCGTAAGTTGTAAAAGTAAATTATTACGCTCAATTCAGTGTTTTTTATGCGTAAACAATGTTATACAACATTGGTGTCGCCATCTATCGGATACTCAGTAATTAATGGCGATAAATCGAATGGGAGGAATGGATGAAACTTTTCAAAACCTTGATTGAGGTAAGACTAAGATTTTAAATTAATAGTCTTATAGTCAACCTGCCTACGGATACATTTACTTACCTAAGATTCAATAAGTTATTGATAAATAATATATCAACATGATTTCAGCGCCACCTATCATCATGGGTTGCAATGAATCAAAACTTAAGCCAGCGCAAAGTAGTTGTAGAGATTTAATAAAACTTCATATCGTAGTCGTTAGATGTCATGAAAATTAATTTTAGTTTCACCTAGAACAATTAAATAATTTAGGGGAAATCATAAATTAAAATGAGCAACATGTTATACCTAAAACATGAAACTTTTCAAAGCCTTAATTTGTTAATCGGTGGGAATAACCGCTTATTCCTCATTCTAAGAAAAAATAGATTTTTCTGTAGCTTAAAAATTAAAAAAGTTGAAAATGTTTTCATCGTCCTACACAGACATAGTACGATAATCTTGATTGGTGTAAGACTAAGATTTTGAATTAATAGTCTTAGTCAACCTGTCTACGGATACATTTACTTATTCCCTTAAGATTGGCGAGCTTAAGTATATATGCTTTTTCTTAAAAAAACTTTGATAGCGCGTTGCAGAATTATGAACGTTTAAATTTTTATTCTAAAGAATAAATAAAGTCGTTTAATGCTTGAGCAAAGATTACACTTATTGATCCAATATTATGTTTCGTTGTAAGTTGTAAAGTAAATTATTATGCTCAATTCAGTGTTTTTATGCGTAAACAATATTATACAGCATTGGTGTCGCCATCTATCGGATACTCAGCAATTAATGGCGACAAATCGAATGGGAAGGAATGGATGAAACTTTCCAAACCTTGATTGAGGTAAGACTAAGATTTTAAATTAATAGTCTTATAGTCAACCTGCCTACGGATACATTTACTTACCTAAGATTCAATACGATATTGATAAGCAATATACCAACTTGATTTAAACGCCATCTATTATCACGTGCTGCAATGAATCAATACTTAGCCAGCGCGAAGTAAACTTGTCGAGTGAAGCTTGTGTTTAGAGGTTTAATAAAACTTCATACCGTAGCCGCTAGATGTCATAAAACGAGCATTTTATCTGGCTTAAGTCAGTCGAAAGTATTTACATTATTAATTATAAGTTTATGGATAACCTACTTATATTATATATTGAATACATTTATTTATCTTCTCAAGATTTAATAACTTATAGTAAACTTTATTTACAGCATGAAGTACGATTGTTAAGAGACTGGTTTTATAAAGTTTCATGCCATAGCCGTTAGATGGCATAAAAATAAATTTTAGTTTTGTTAACACGCGCGTTACTAGGAGGTAAATCATTAAAATTAAAAATAAAGTAATAAACTTATGCCTGCCTGCTTACAGATAGATTTATTTACCTCTATAGCTCAATCGCATTGTTTTTATCCGACAAATTGTATGCTGAAAGGTAAGTACATGCGATGCCCTTTTTTGATTTACGTATCAAATAGCGTCGACAATCTGGCGCCGTTACCTAAATTAGATTCTACATAAAACCTTGTTCACCCATATAGTTTGAAGCTGTCTATTAAAATAGATCTTATCTTCTAGTGATGTAAAGTTTAATTATGCATATAAAATCATATTAGAAATTAAATAGACAGCTGTACGTTGTATCGACACTCCAATATCTACGCACCTTTACAATGAAAGGTTTCTTGTTAAATAATTGATATTTGCTCAGCTTGTATCTATTGAGGCATTCGATCTGACGGACGCTCAAAAAATATTTTATTAAAGTGAAAACCAATTGGAGCAAGTATGTATGTATTTACAAGGTGTACTTTGTGATTTGATTTTAGTGTTATGTGTTTGTTATTTATAATGTGATTTGCAGGGCAACTAATAATCCGTTTGATTCCGACGAAGAAGTTTTAACCCAGATGGGTGAAGATGTCGTCCCAAATGTAGTAAAAAAATCGAAGGCCAAAGCGTCGAAATCCAAAGTCAGTCGAGTGAAGAAAACGCCAGTGCGCAGGGGGCCTAAAAGCACTTATTCAGAGTCAGAAACCGACGGCGAGGGTTCCCCGCCATCTTCTAGGAAAAAGCTTCAAAAACGAGAGCTGGATTCTGAGGTAAGCATGCCGCCTATCCTGATTAAGTAAAAAAAAAACAAACATATTTTAGCACAGTAACTTTTTTGTTTAGTCCTCCACAATTAAGTATTATAATGTTTCGAAATGCCAACGCGTTATGATTTATTATTTTATATTTTATATATTTTTTTTTTTTACTTTAATAGTTTTACTGAGTCATTGTTTTTAATTATTTCAGGATTATGAAACTGCTCCTATACGAGCTTCAGCTTTGCGAAATTTTTTTTCCCGAAAAACTCCGTCGGGATATACTTTTCAAACAAATCATTCAGCCAGAGGAGAATATTACGCCGAGCTTCGTGTATATCGTATGAGAGATTTGGAGCCGATACCGAATGAGACAGAACGCTGGAAAAAAGCGTTCATCACATTTAAGGGAGCTATCGACGAAACTAAGCCGATATTTTCTTCGGTTTGCGATGTTGTGAAGTCGATTAAGGAAGAATACAAGGGTATTCAGCCTGTATTGTATCCTTCAAACACCTTTTAATATATAAGGTATGCCTATTTCTTTTTACTCTGACTTTATTATTATAGAATATACTATTCATTCCTAATTACAATTTGCGTTCATGTCATGACCTTAATTGAATAATTGTCTTCATACCGTAGTAGACCTTTATAGCGCCTACAATTTGAGACCGGCAATTATTCTTAACGGATTATTATATTACTAGATTACTTTAGGCAGAGTCATGATTGAAGGGTTCTTATTATTTTTATATATCCTGGCTTACTTATAATGTTATTGTTATTTGTTATTTCAGGATTATGAAAACCACCTGAGAAGAAGTGCTTCGAGGTATACTTGGGAGCAGTCAAATCATCTCAAAATTCGATGGTGAAGTCAGCTTTGATAAAAAGCATTCGCTAGTTGATTATAACTTACAACACCTGTAAATGTTTAAGGTATGACGTTATTCTCTCTGCTTTATTACAATATTTTAAACTTCCATTTATTAGATATTAGCATTTTTTATTCAATTTAAGTCCTCCGGTATACAAGAAATTTAGTATCGATTTATAGGCAAATTTATATAATATCATCATGTTTTTTTGTCAAGCTTGTAACATTCATGTTCCCAAGCTAACAACTCATAAGAAAACAAACTTGCATAAATCTAATTGTTTACTTAATACAAAATATAAAAATGTATACTTGATTGCAAACGCATTTCGCGATAGAATAGCTAGCTATAAAATAAATTCGACAAATTTTACGATCTCTCCGGAATTATTTTTATCCGAAATTGTCGATGTAACGAATCAGCTTATTAGAGAGTATTTGCATAAACATACGACCCTGAAAGTTAATTTCGAACTCTTTGTCACATATGTATTGACGAAAAATGATGAGAAGTCGATGAAATCATTTAATACTAAATATGCCGCAGTATTTCAAAAAATCGATATTACATCATTGTATCGAACATTTGCTGAAACATTAGTCTCTAAATGCTCAGAATTTGAACTTTCGGAGTCCGGGTGGACAATTGAAACAGTTAACCATTTAGAGGTCAATATTATGAAGTACAACCCTTTAAGGGCGGGGTCCTATATACCCTTGCCTCGACACTTAGCAAATAAGAAAGCTTGCTTGAATATAAATAATACAGACAATCGCTGCTTTTTATGGTGTATAATGGCCCATTTATATCCCGCAAAAAAAAATGTTCATAGAGTAACCTCATATCCCGATTATTCTGATATATTAAAAACAAATGGTATGACATTTCCTCCAAATTTAAACGATATCAAATGGTTTGAAAGTAACAATGCCGATATTAGTTTAAATATCTATGGTTTGACAAAAAAAGGCGAAATTACGGGTCCTTTGTATAAAACGTCTACAAGGAAATTACATCATGTAAATTTACTACTATTAAGGTGTAAAAGAAAGGCTCATTTTTGTTTGATAAAAGATTTGGGAAAACTTGTTCACAATCAACTTACGAAACATAAATCAAAGATACATTTGTGCGAAGAGTGTTTTTTATACTTTTCAACAAAAGAAAAACAAATCCAGCATAATTGTGCGGGAATCCAAACTGTGTTACCTGAAAAAGATACCAAAATATTTTTCTGTAATTTTGAAAGAACTCAAGCTATACCTATCGTTATTTATGGTGACTTTGAAAGCTTGTTACTAGAGTTTTCGGATAAAAATAAGTCAGCGTACGTAGAAAATATGCAAATTCATGAGGCTTCGTGTTTCGCCTATTATATTTGTTGTAAAAGCAATCCTGAATTAAATGACTTCGTATCTTATCGAGGTCCTGACTGCGCAAGAAAGTTTGTCGAATCAATATGCAGCGATGTAGCCAGATTACATGCTATTCTGTCTAATAGTAAACCTATGATTCCGCTAACCCCAGTTGAACAGCAGTCATTTATGACAAGTACTACGTGTCATATATGTAAGGAACGATTCTCCTCTGACGACAAAATTGTGATAGATCATAATCATTTTACGGGTCGTTATAGAGGGGCCGCTCATACAACATGTAATTTAAAAGCAAAAACTTGTCCTTTTATTCCCATAATTTTCCACAATTTGACTGGATACGACAGCCATCTGTTTATTAGCGAGCTATCGAACGTATGCGGGCGGATTAACCTTATACCAAAAAATAAAGAAAAATTCATTTCATTCACTAAATTCATTCCTATGGATCGCGAAAATGTAGCCCAATTAAAATTTATCGATTCGTTTAACTTTTTAAGTTCAAGTTTAGATAGTTTAGTGAGGACGATGAAAGAAAACGATTTTCAACATTTAAAATCATTTTTCGGGGAAGGTGAAAAATTTAACCTTGCTCGTAAAAAAGGCATATATTGTTACGATTACGTTGACTCTTGGGAACGATATGAGGAAACATGTTTACCAGAGCCCTCTAATTTTTTTAACAGATTGACATCAGAATCTGTATCCTCAGACGATTATAAACATGCCATGCGTGTATGGAATACTTTCAACATTAAAAATCTTGGAGAATACACTGATTTGTATTTGAAATGCGACGTATTACTTCTGTGCGATTGTTTTGAAAAATTTAGAAACATGAGTCTTAACTATTATAATCTCGATCCTTGCTATTATGTATCATCATCATCTCTCAGCTGGCAGGCAATGCTCCTGTACACTAAAGTTAAGTTAGACTTATTGACTGATATAGAGATGTATCAAATGGTGGAAAAGGGTATAAGGGGAGGTCTCGCACAGTGTTCGCGAAGATATGCTCGATCTAACAACAAGTATCTTTTAAATTACAACAGTACAGAACCGGATAGCTTTTTAGTATATTTAGATTGTGTTAACTTATATGGATACGCTATGATGCAGCGTCTTCCTAAGAGTAACTTCAGATTTCTTAGTGATTTTGAAATTGCAAGTTTTGATGTTGAAAGTATAGGACATGATTCTGACACAGGGTTCATTTTGGAAGTAGACTTGCATTATCCATCCGAGTTGCATGACTACCATTCGGACATGCCCTTTGCGGCTGAAAAATTTATCCCTGCAGGAAGCAAAAATGCTAAACTTATAGCTAACCTTTATGACAAACATCGATATATTATTCATTACATTCATTTGAAGGAATGCTTGAAAAATGGGCTACTTTTGTTAAAAATATATAAGATTTTAGCCTTTGAACAAAGTAACTTTTTAGAACCATACATATCTCTGAATACTTCGCTTAGACAAACAGCAACTTCCGAATTCGAAAGAGATTTTTTTAAAAAACAGAATAACTCAATATTTGGTAAAACGATTGAGAATAAGCGTAAACAGGTCGATGTTAAACTTGTTAATGTGTGGAACGATAATGGGAATAAAACGAACAAATGTTGTGGAGCGGAGAAATATATAAATGCTCCTAATTTTAAAAACGTAGCAATAATTTCTGACTCATTAGTAGCCATTCAATTGAACCAGACAAAAGTTCTACTTGACCGTCCGATCTATATTGGTTTTTCTATTTTGGAACTTGCGAAAAGTCATTTATACAGATTTCATTACAGGGTGATGAAACGCATTTATGCAAACAAAATACATCTCTGTTACACTGACACCGACAGTCTCTTATATCTTATATACACCAAAGACTTTTATCAAGATTTAAAAGAAAATATACGATATTTCGATACTAGCAATTATCAAACTGCTAATATATTTCACATTCCTTGCATGAACAGTAAGATACCCGGATACTTTAAAGATGAGATGGGCGGCGAAATTATTACAGAATATGCAGGTTTAAGAGCAAAATCATATTGCATCACTACGCAAAACACAGTTGTAAAAAAAGCAAAGGGAATAAAAAAATGTATTACCAAAAAACTAGATATTAATAAATATAAGAGTGCTCTATTTTATAATGAAACTTTGAGGGATGAAATGTGTATTATTAGATCCAAATGTCATAAACTTTATACGCAAAAAGTAAACAAACTAGTTCTCTCCCGAGATGACGATAAAAGATGTGTAAGTAAAGATAATATTACATCGTTGCCCTGGGGGCACTATAAAACATTATGCTAACTATCATAAAACCCTGTAACTTCGTTTGTACTTCCTATCTTTGTTTGCCAATTATTTATGGGAGGGGAAAGTGTTCATTATACCCCCCCTCCCACTAAATTAAGCTATGTTTAAAATTAGGAGCATTTATATTAAGACAATGCATGCATAAGTTTAAATATGTATAATGTAACGTTATTGATATTAGTACGTAGTTTGTACAATATTACAGATTTATTAGCAATACTTTACTTGATCATATATTACTTCAGTTTGTATTACTACTTAGTGTTAAGTTTATAATGAAATAAAGCATATTAATGATTTAAATCACTTGTTTTATTTATATTTCTCCATTGACAGTATAGTGTTACAAATAAAATGTTGACATAATTTGTAACGCTATAATATTTCTGCATCGTGAAAATATAAAAAGGAACCCAGTAACACTGCTAGTTTCTTATATTTCGAGTTCTCAAGAACACCTCAGTTCCCTATCGATCATAAAATCATAATTTACTAGTATTAATAAACCTTAAAGCTTCTTACGTAACGGGGTCAAACATTTAAACCCGTCTTACGTAGGGATGGTGATTGAAAACGTTATGTAAACATTCCACATTAATCAAATTGCGTTAATTGTTTTTTTTTTTATTACGTTTTATTTTTTATTTTTTTAATAATTCTTTTCATTTTTATTGTAAACCATGCTATTTATAATATAGTTAGGAAGTTTAATTACAGTCAGCTGATAATAGCAGTTACAGCTCTTAAGGGTTACTATTTTGAATGGTCTATTGAAACAATCTATTCGGAATTATTTTCTTTATTGAGGTTTCAATAAACATACAGTGATCGTTGCCAAGTAAACATTAAAATAAAGAGTGCAAGAGCTAACAAATTACAAGTGCTTATTATTTACCATGTCTATCGCTAAAGCTATACTAAAACTTATTCACTTTTCCTCCAGTTTTTTTAATATTCTTGTTAACACATATTCAGTCGAGTCTAACACTTCATCGCAGGGGTCACAAACTAGGTACTGAGCACTAAAATTGCGATTGGAGTCACCATCGTTCATAGCTTCGACGCTAATTTTTATTAAATATCGACCTTTGCGATAGTCATTTTTTATAACAAAAGACGACAATTTCTTTGTCTGATCTTTGCTAATAGTTTTCTTTGACTTATTTTTCGCCATCTTGCGTACTGCTTCCTGACGCCGTTTTTCGACCTTTTCAAGCCATCCATCAACATCTTGAACGTAATATAATGGATCTTCCGGTCCGACGTCATGAATTGGGGGGCTCGCGTTAAATATGTCCGATAAATCATCGCATTGGTTTTGAGTGGCGATCATGCTCGACTCCATTATCTGAAAGAAAAAGAAAAAAAACGTTAACGCAATAACAAATTAAGTACGTTATAAGTAAATAACTATATTTAGATAAAGATAAAATATTTAGTATTGAAAACAATACCTGTGACTTATATGAATATAAGGTCTCGCTGTGACTGCTTCCGATCGATGCGAAGTATGAAATGAAGCTAATGCTAGAGATTCGCCTTGCAGTGTCAGGCGCGCATGATATTACGACTAGGTAAAGTAGCGCTCTCACATTTCTGAAACAAAATACTCTCTCCAATTAGATTGGTGCTAAGCCTGCATATTTAAGGAATTCATCACCGGTTGAGACATGCAAGATATTATATATAGTTATGAGTAATACAGAAATCCTTTTTAAGTAGCGCTTTTTCTTTGATTTCTGAACCAACATAATTAGATTGGTAGTATAGGCACATATTTAAGACCTGTTTTCTACAATCATTTAACAGAACGTAAAATGAAACTAATGAAACAGCAAGTGTCGCTTGAAATTAATAAAATTATTGTAGAATCGTGTTCAATTAATAATAAACACAGTGTGCTTTTACCCAACTCTATTCGATGCATAATCTGTGGACCCTCAAATTGCGGTAAAACCAATACAATGTTAAGTTTATTGCTTCACGAAAATGGGTTAAAATTTCAAAATGTATACCTTTATTCTAAAACAGCTTTCCAGTCAAAATACCGGTTTCTAAAAGACGTCATTACAAGAATACCTGATATTAATCTGAGCATATTTCAGGACGATAAAGATGTGATTTCACCTGATGAGGCCTTAGACAATTCTGTTTTTATATTTGATGACATAACTTGCGAAAATCAGAATAATATACGTAATTATTTTTCTATGGGTAGGCATAAAGGAATAGACGTTTTCTACTTATCTCAAACTTACTCCAAAATCCCCAAACAATTAATTAGAGATAATGTGAACTTCCTAATCATTTTTAAACAAGATGATGTCAATTTGAAACACATATATCATGAGCATGTGAATTCTGATGTTAGCTGGGAAGTCTTCAAATCATTAGCAACAAATATATGGAAAGATCCGTTTGCATCTTTAATAATCAATAAAGATTGCGAGTTGAATAATGGCAGATATAGAAAATCATTTGATGTTTTTGTTAAGTTTGAGTAAATACTTTGTATAAATATCTATGACTAATTCAATCATAACACAGTTAGTTACAGGCTTTTGCTAATAGAACAAGTCTCATATTTCAATATCATGGAAGCCGATTTAAAAACACAGTTAATAAAATCAGTCAAAAATATAAAAAATAAGCTAAAACAAATGCGCCAAAAAGATGAACATTACGAGTTACAGCATAAAAAAATATTTAAATCATTAAGTGAGCCATTAGAAAGCCTAGTATCACTCAACAATATATCTGAAAACGTTCGCATGGACAAGGAAAATAAAGAGAAATATAATCAGAAAGATACTACTATGACTGATGCTAATCTAGAATTAGAATGCGAATCTAATGAGTTAGCATCGCAAGAATTAAAAACTCCAGCTAAAGCGGAAAACTATATTGCGAAAGTAAAGAGTCCTCAAGCCAATAGTAAATATTTGCAAATCCCAAATGAGCCATTTAATGTAAAATTTGGGGTGAGAAATGATGGGGAGAAATTATTTATAGGTAATTCGCCGGTAACATTAAAATCGCATGGAGAGAATTCGCCAAATAAAATGACTATGGTTAATTTACCTGATAAAAGTTATGAGCTGACTCCAGGACTAAGAGAACTTTTATTCCAAGCTAAACCCGATTCAAACATCGTCGAAGAAAAAGATAAACTGATTTATAAAGATATCCTTATTCATACTAATGTTCACAAGAGAGGATACAGTCCCAGCGGTCAGATTCAAGGAAACTCAGGCATGAAATACTGTCAATTTGTTAAACCATTATTTACCGAATCTGATGAGAAACATGGAGGTAACTTGCCAGTATTAAAAAAATATAAACGTAATACAGATTACATATACTGGGACGATCCTAATGAGTTAATTGATAGATTAAAATTATTGATTGCGTCCAAAAATGCTGGCAATACTAATCATGACAACGAAATAATTTCTATCATAGAAGAACTGAGAGAAGCAGGCATTATCAAAGAATAAAAGGGCTAGCAAGGGCTCATTATGGCTTAGTATTATAATGCTTGTTGAAGATGAACGTTGATAAGTTCGGGCATCACGTATTTAAAAGGCAAAAAGTAAATTCATATATAGAACCTTATATGGCTTTCGTAAATGCTAATGACCATTTTATTGATGCGAATAATAAGGTTATTAAACACCTTGGAAAACCAATTGATTCCGCTGATGGGGTGACAAAGCAGTATGTTGACGATGTGAGGGATGTTATGTTTAAAAAAAATTCAACGATAAATCAAACGTTAGAGCATTTAGATATAGAAATTAACAGCTTAAAGCAGAGTATAGAATCTGTGTCTCAAAGAAGCAAGTACCAAAAATGAGTAAGGAAGTAGTGGTTGACGAAATACATAAACAAGCTAGAAAGAATTTTCCTCGAAGACATGTAATTATGAGAGATATCGACGATTTATGGCAAGCCGATCTTATTGACATGCAGGCTATTTCGAGCGTGAACTCAAATTATAAATATATACTAGCAATAATTGATACATTTTCGAAGTATGCTTGGGCATATCCATTGAAACAAAAAAGTAAAGAACATGTAACTAGAGCCTTTGAAGATTTGTTAAAAAAACATCGTGTTCCAAAAAATTTGCAAACTGATTTAGGAACTGAATTTTATAACAAACAATTAAAACTTTTACTAAAACAATATAATATAAACCACTACTCAACATACTCTGTGAAAAAAGCTTCCATAGTAGAAAGATTTATAAGAACCTTAAAAAACAAATTATATAAACAGTTTAGTTTGCAAGGAAACTATAAATGGATTAGCGGCGTTCTTTCTGATGTAATTAAACGGTATAATGATTCGGTACACAGAACAATTGGTTTTAAGCCATGTGAAGTTAATGCAGAAAATAAGCAGCAAATTCTTCAAAATTATAATAAAACAGATTTACCGAAAACATCGAAAACTAAATTTAAAGTCGGAGATCCCGTACGCATAAGTAAATATAAAGGTACATTCGAAAAAGGGTATACTCCAAATTGGTCGACGGAAATATTCACAATTACTAAAATTCAGAATACCGAACCTATTACATATGCAATTGAAGACAGTAAGCATCGTCCTATTTTGGGATCATTTTATTCTCAAGAATTACTTAAACCCAAATATCCGAACATTTATCTGGTTGAAAAAATATTAAAAACGAAAGGCGCGAAGTTATATGTGAAATGGTTAGGGTTACCTTCTCAGGAAAACAGTTGGATAGATAAGTCGGAAGTTTTATAAGCAGTCCGTAATTTTTTTATTTTCATTCTTAGTTTGTATTTGAGCAAAGAAAGAGTGATCAGTGTTACATCTTCCCATATATTTTTTATTATTTAAATCTGCAATTAATGATGCCGAAATTTAATTCTAGTAGAAAAACAAAAGCGCTGCCTGTTAAAACAACTGTTGCGAGAAAAAAAATAAAAAGCGGGAAAGGGTTTAAAAAAACTTTTAAAAATATTGTTTCTCTTACAAAGAAACATATAAACAAATTTAAACCTAAATGTAAAAAAGCGGCTATTGAGTTAGCCGTTGCCGTTGTTCGTGAATTGGCTTCCGATTCTAACTCAACAGTGAATATTCCACGAGTGATACCAGTTCCAAAAGTTGGAGGATTTCTTCCCTTAATTCCAATTTTCGCGGGGTTATCAGCCGCAGGTGGTTTGGCGGGCGGCGCAGCTGGAATCGCAAAGGCAGTTCAAGCAATAAAATCAGCCAAGCAACGCTTGCAAGAACTTAAACGTCACAACCAAAAAATGGAAGAATTGTGTATAGGAAATGGGCTTTGTCTCAAAGAGCACGGCGATGGTCTAGGCATTTATGTAAAAAAACAAAAAAACTAATTCCAAGGCTACCCAGAAGAGCGCTAACTAATATCGATATACTGAAATATGCGAAAGTCATTCCATATTTTAGGGGAGTGTATATGAGAGATCAACTACCAGTTAGCCCTTATAAAAAAGAATGCGGAATTATAAATCTCGATAGTTCCGATAACCCTGGCAGTCACTGGGTAGCCTACTCCAAATCAAATGATTATATCGAATATTTTGACAGTTATGGTGACTTAAAACCACCGGAAGAATTTTTACGCTATATCGGACCGAACTTTTTTTATAATTATGCTAATGTGCAAAAAGGTCATCCCTATAATTGCGGTCATTTATGTATTCGGTTTTTAAAATCCTTCTGGAACCGACATAAATAGCCAATACTTAAAAAAAAAAACTTTAGTTTGCTACAATGTCTATAACACTTACAATCACGGGATGCGAATCTGTTCTTCAAACGGAATTTAATCCTCCTTTGATATTAGATGATAATTATGAAGGGGGCTTACTCTATTTCTCTACATTTAATACAATTCCAAATATTGATGTAAATAATAACATTTTCACCTATGGTAAAAATAAACAAATTAAAATTCCTTGCGGTACTTACGATTTGATTGACTTACATGATTACTTAAAAACCGAACTGAAAGATGTTGAATTGCAAATTAAATCGAATAATAATACGTCGAAGTGTTTGTTATTTTGCTCTGAACCAATCCAGTTTCAAGCCTCGAATAGCATCGCTCCATTTTTAGGGTTTGGTCATACAATTTTAGAAGCAAATAAATGGCATGAATCAGTCTATCCTGTTAACATTATTCCGGCGTCTGTGATACGAATCGAATGTGATCTCGTTCAAGGCTCCTACACAAACGGATTACCCACCCATATAATTCATGAGTTTGTACTGAACGTTCCTCCGAGTCATCAGGTTATTGAGGTGCCTAAAAATATAATATATTTCCCTATAACAAAAAAACACATTTCATCAATAATTGTAAAAATATTAGACTTAAATGGTGTGCCAATCAATTTTAAAAACGAAAATATATATCTGAGTATACATTTACGCAAATCAAAATGATGCTATACAATGTGCCTCAGAAACCTGGAACATCATTGCCTTACACGCGCAAGATATATGCAAATAAAAATAGAATTTCTAGCAATAAAATGCTCAAGCAAAATAAAAATAAAGCCATTAATAAACAAGCTGTGAAAAGAATAACACGCATTAAGCCGGGCAAAATAAGTAGAAGCAACAAAGAGTTCCTTTGCGCTCTCGGGTTCAAAATATGAGTATTCTCCATATAACGGATGACCTCCACTTCGATAATTCTATTGAAAGTTATGAAGTCCATACGTATAATCCTTACAATAATAGCTACAATGAAAACGATGAAATACGGATACCTATCCACCAGCAAGATATTTACGTTTTGCCCTCGGCAAGCTCTATATACATAGAAGGATCATTCACAGTGACTGAAAAGGATCATACAACGGGCGCCTCAAAGATAAAAAAAGTAAACATAACTAATAATGCTATATCATTCCTTTTTCAAGATATAAGATATGAAATGAATGGAATTGAAATTGATCGCATTAGAAATGTCGGAGTCACTACGACGCTGAAATCGCTGGCGTCTATGAATAATGGAGAAAGTAAAGCGGCGGAAATGTGGGGTTGGAATGTGAATGGGTTTAAGAATACTGGTGGAAAGTTTTGTATTCTTTTACCACTTAACAAATTATTAGGTTTCGCGGAAGATTATAGGAAGATTATAATTAATTGTAAACATGAGTTAATTTTAAACAGAAGCAGTACTAATTTAAACGGTATTGTGACAGATAAAGATGATTTGGTGCAAGTAAATATACGAAAAGTTCAGTGGCGGATGCCTCATGTCAAAGTTTCTGACCAGCAAAGGCTTGCTTTGCTAAAACATTTAGAAAAAGATAAACCGCTGCAAATTGCTTTCAGAAATTGGGATTTATATGAATACCCATTATTGCCTAAGACTACGAAACATTCCTGGTCTGTGAAGACAGCTTCTCAGCTAGAAAAACCGCGATATGTTATTTTCGGGTTACAAACTGATCGAAAAAACAACAAACAAAAAGATAATGCTGTATTTGATCACTGTGATTTAAAGAATGTTACTTTATTTTTAAATTCGTATTATTATCCATACGATACTCTTAATTTAAAATTTGACCAAGACCAGTATAGTATATTATATGATATGTATGCTCGATTTCGTCAGTCGTATTATAACCTTCCTATCGACCCGTTGCTTGATTTGAAACAGTTCAAAGCTAAGGCTCCATTATACGTGATTGACTGCTCCCGACAAAATGATAATTTGAAAACTGGGCCTGTAGATGTGCGTTTAGAAATTGAAACTGAGCAAGACATACCCGACAATACAAGTGCTTATTGTTTAATTATTAACGATCGTCTATTCGAGTATCGACCTTTGAGTAATATAGTAAGGAAACTAACATGACGTCAATAGCAATTGTTGATGTTCAAGGATTTAAAACAGATAATAATAAATTTATAGTCAAAGAAATTGCTATAGCCTTTAATGATCAGTTGCAGCATCTTCTTGTTTTACCACCTTGCCCATTGTATAATCTTTCTCCGTCAGAACGTAAACAAGTATGGTGGATACAGAAGAACAGAAAAATTAACTGGAATGATGGTTTCATTCCCTACACAGATTATTTGTTACATGCTGAAGATTTTTTATCTGATAAAACTATTTATTGTAAAGGTGTCGAGAAAGTATGTTGGATTAAATCTATATTTCTTCATAATGATGTAATTAACTTAGAGGATATGCAGTGTCCTAAATTGTTAAGTTTATATGAAGAGTTTAGATTTTCTAGCGATGTATTTAGCTGTATTTATCATCCTACTATATGTGCTTTAAAAAATGTAACTAGCTTAAGAAAATGGTGTAAAAATAAAGCTATTCTTTAAACAATGTGTTTTATTTTGTATTTAAAATAATATTTCACAAAATAAATCATTATGATAATGAACTCAAAGGCATTTCAGTATACTATCTAAACAATAACTTTTAGCGATGATGTTCTATATTTCCTAGTACCTTATTGAGATGATTGTCGAATAGGAACATGGAAAATTGACTCTGTTCAATTTAGAATGTGCCTTTAAACAAAAAATTTCGAGGTCTTGGATACCATTCCATGGGAGAGCAAAGTAAAAGAAGAAAACTGATCGTAGATGATCTAAGGAGCATAACAGAGTTGTCATAACTGCTGTAAAGCGACAAACAAGATTTTTTATTAACATAACTTCTGTTAAAATTGGAGGGGGCTGGTGCGCCGAGCGAGCGAAGCGAGCGAAAGTGAGCCAGCCCCCCCAATTTTAACCTACTTATATGATCTAGTTTTTCTTTGTATCGGAACCAAAAAGGAAATTAAAAATAACTACCTACTTTTAAAAAGGAAATTTCCTCGACAGAAACTGCGCATGTTTCCTAGGTAATTCCCTCATATTAGGTAAGGTTAGGTTTGTTTTATAATTATTCTGAAAAATTAACAGATTTGGAAAAAAATGGCTTTCGGGCAAATTTAAATTTGGCGAAACGTTACAGATGGGAAACAAAAATTAATGTTTGCCATAAATGAAATGAAGCAGTGAACCACAAAGCCAATGATAGCTACCAACAAGCAGAAAACAAACATCATTTTTTACGCTCCATAACTGTCACAGGGAAAAATCTTCTTTCATTTTGAAAAGCTGCAAAATAATGGGTACATTCGGGTACCGAGCCCACAGCTTCTCGTTACGACGCGGAGGCCGTAGCTCCGGCCGCTTTACTGCCCGCCTGCAGCCCCCGTCTAAATATTTAGGCAATAATTACACAAGTACACGTACGTAAGTATGTATGTTTTGTATGTGGGATGGAATTACTGCTGAGAAAATGAGGGGTATTTATTTTTATGACGAATATTTGTATCGGGCCGGTGTTTACGGCGGCGTTGCGGTTGTTTATGTTGCAGGTTTCGATGTTTAAGATAAAGGTCAGAGGTGTGCAGGTTATGGCGATATATCGTCTTAATCTACGTGTATGTAGATGCCTGGAGTACTTAGGGAATGATATCGGTGCAGCGACTAAAATTTTTATATAGCCCTAGCTTTTTTTACTAACGTATCACGCTTAATCATTAACGTAAAATAATTTATTGGAGCGGAGCGAGCGAAGCTCCCATGGATCGACTCGAATGGACTTCGTAACAATGCGCAGATCTCAGCGAGTTCTCAACCGATTTTAGAAATTTTTGTTTTAAAATGCACAAATTAAACGCTAGGTCGTGACGAAGAGAAAATTTCGAAAAAAAAGAAAACTCCGCTCCAATCTATGGTGCAAGCTTAGCCGGTGGCTGACTCTGCATCGACCTAGTTTAAGTAAACGTAAGCTTTTTAATTTTTCTCAATCACTGCATGCGCACGACCGTTCTAGTTCCCCCAGCATGCGTTCAACAGTGAGTATAGGTATTTTAGAGCCAGCTAATGCGGTACAGTACCTACTGCTTATTCTCCTTCTTAATCATCAGTTAGTATTTAGCTATAATTACTACCTACTGCCATTTAATGTTAGGAATTTGATCGTAGTAGTGTACTTAATCTTTTATTAACAATTTTTTATTCGACGAGACTAAAGTTTAAGTTCCCAGATGTTCCAATTTTTCAAGCGTAAAATTACAGCAGAATTGCAAGTTTTAAAGCATTTAAAAAGTTAAAGTGAACGAGCCCTAATCGGTCACTAGTTGCTCGCTAAATGGATAGAGTGTTCACTTTTTAAAGCTATCGGTCAACGCTTCGTGAAATCGACGAGCGAAAACTACTTATTTACTCAATCGCATATCTGTCTCGCCGTGACAAAAATATGGACCTTATTGTGGAGCTGATTAAAGTTGCTTTTACCAATACTTAGCGTGAAATAAGAGGTTCAGAAAGGAGTTAGTCGAAAATCGCTTCGACCTATTTGAGATTTTACAGCTAGCTGTTAATTTCTTTTAAGTTGAACTGAGCTATTCCTTTTACCACGTTACGTTGGCCGGTTCGTTTTTAAGGAGTAGCTTATTTCATGTTTGTTAAATATTTCTTTGCCTTTTATTGTGGAAAGGAAATAAGAAGGCATGTCACTCAGTTTGGCGCCCTAGGTTTAGTTTTCTCGCACTTCCGTATTGGAGAGTGGCAGATGTTATGTTATTTATCCCTCGCGTGATAAATGTGACCTATGATGCGGGCCACGTGACCACGGTCGATTAAAAGCTGTACTAGGTTTACATTTACATAAGTAAAAAAAGTTGGTGCAGTGGCAAATGTCGGCGTACCTCAGCGCTGCCGGCTCCCCTCTTGAAATCCTGTCGATCCGCTCTTGTTACGGTTAAATAGAAATGCTTAAAACAACTTTGATTAAAATAAACTGCAAAAAATACTGCAACTTTATTGAAAAACTGGCTCATAGTTTGCCCTGCCCTACTTCTTATTCTTTTAATACCGCAAAGTCTCCATTCCCGATCACATCAGAGTTGCAGCTCGATAAGCTCTCAATCAAAACTAATTGTAATTTGTCCCGCCTCGCCCCGATCGGCGCACAATCGTATCAATGGACTGCAGCGGAACTTTTACAGCGAGTGGAACAAGCCAGTGTTTTTATTCCCGATGGATTTAGTTACGGAGGTGATAGGGTTGGCAGCTTAAATTAAATACTTAAATACATAGAACATCCATGACCCAGGCATAAATATTCGTGTTCATCACAGAAATATTTGGCCTTGCCGGGATTCGAACCCAGGACCGCCGGCTCAGTAGGCAACTGCTTTACCACTGCGCGAACCGCGTCGTCAAAATATTTAGTAAGCAAAGTATCTTACTCATAAAATACCTATATGAGTCTGCGTTGCTCGAAATGTTTTTTTTTTTTATATATAAATAAACAATTATACCATTTGTTTTGTTTTAGTTCGGTCGCCGATAACCCAATGTTATATACCAAAATTATGCAGAACATCTACATAAATGAAATACGTAAAATTATCAGTTTAGGACCAGAGGTCAAGCATATACAATTTAACTAAAACAAAAAACTAGGTTAGCTCAGTGATTCAAGAAAGGTCTTGACTTTTGAAACGAGATCTAGTAACTCATTTAAGTCCTGCTCAGTTCCCTGCCAGGTCGATAGATATGTCCTTTTGACTGCTCGTTCCTCCTTCATTGTTCATAGTTGACCGAGCCAGAGCAGCACTTGGAGGATACAGAAGATTGTTGTTAAGCTCAACATCATTGACGAATAAAAGTAACTCTACCATTTTCCTTAATCATTGCAGGTGAAGCAACCCTAGTGACAAGGGTTGGCAACCGTTGCAAATAGAGGTTCGTTATACAAACGCAGCCAGTCCGAACGTGATGTGGGCCGCAAGTGCCAGCCCTGCCCCAGATGAGGAAATTTATATTTTATAGCAGACCTCAGGGCTGCCTTAAGAATATTATGATAAGACGTTTTATGCCTATTTTATTTTAAGAGTCCATCGCTGCTTTGTGCTAAGGATTAGTCTGTACCTAACAAGATAAAAAGTTACCTTAACCTTAGTATAAATTATGTAAAGATATGTGTAATATATTAATATGAAATAATTTTAATTTATTGCTGTGCCCTTACAGAGCGTCACATGTGTATTGTGTACCTACTTATGTTTCATTACATCTGCGTTTGTAATGTGACAAGCAATAAACGATTATTATTATTATTAGTTGGAACTAGGTGAACAATTGCAAGTGAAAGAAGAAAAATCAGCTATGTGTTTGTCGGATTCGAAAATTAGAGAAAAAAATATGTTAATATAGCAAGTGTCTATCTAGTTCGGATCAAAAGATAGATTACATAGGTTCTTCGATAGAAAGCAAACGTAAAGGACAGGTAGTAGAGTTGTAATTAAAGGGTTCTGTTGACACTTTTTGCAATGGATAACGCTATTTATTAAGAAAGATCCTTATGAATAAATTTATAACTAAAAACTACAAACAGACGCTCTAATGAAGAGTTGCTTTAAATATCCAACACGATAATGCAGTCCAAAAATATATAGATATGTAGCACTGGTGTGGTGCTGCACTTTTTATAAAATTCAACAGAAGTTCAGATATTCAGTCCGGCAAAACATTAAAACATCCTCCTCCTCCACCTTTGTCTCTACACAAGAGGACTGACGCCAGTCCAGACCAAAAGAACAAATAAGTAATAGCTCTTTATAAGGGTGTCTGTCAGCTCCGTAATACCCTTGTACTGCACTCTAAAAAGTCCAAAACCCAGACTTTACTCACAGAGTACTGAAAATTATCTATTATTTTACCCTTTCAGCTACAAACCCACTGTAAAATTCCTTTAGTTTAACTCTAAAACTTTAACGAACGAACGAACGTGATTTGGAAACTTCCAAATAAGCAATTTATATGCAATAGATACATGTTGAATATGTGTATAATATGCATTGCAGATACTAGACTCTTGCTGCTCAGCTTGTGGCGAAGGCTTTCACACTGACTCATACATTTAGAAAGTAGGTGCTCACTTATACCTACATATATACCTGGTGATACACAGATTCGGGTTTACATCTTTCTTTTGGTGCTCACAATTAAGGGTTTCAGGGTTAATTTTCGTATATAAACAGCACCCCATTCATACAAGTTATTAACTTTTGGCCACAAAAAAAAGATACATACGGTTATAAAAAAGAATAGTATATGTATACTAGACATAAACACTAGATGTCTCATTTAATATTGGTAAGTCTTGGAGGGAAACATTGTTACCTAAAAACATGTAAATAAATGTATGTTACTTTAAAACTCGTGCTTGAAATATTTGGTGGTCGGGTCTCAGGTGTTCGCGGTGAGAAATGGCAACCGTAGATAAAATCGGCGCCCTTCTTGCATATTGGCAGCCCAATATTTCTCGAACACGCACTGAGAAAGTTTGCTTTTCATTGCTGCATTATTTTTGTCGAAAATTGCCTGTGACTATGTACAACGGTATATTGCCTGTGAATCTTGGGATAGTTTTTCCAAAAACTCCTTTGCACACCTCAATCATCATAAAAAGATAAAACACCTTC
Source organism: Apotomis betuletana (assembly GCA_932273695.1). NCBI lineage: Eukaryota > Metazoa > Arthropoda > Insecta > Lepidoptera > Tortricidae > Apotomis > Apotomis betuletana. The sequence continues at coordinate 463,041 of OW026310.1, forward strand.
TCTTCGGTCTTTGTATTTTATTATACATAGCAATGCCACTTGTGTAATTTCAAGAAACATAACAAATTATAACAGGATTCTATAGAAGTTTATATGTGCTTTTCTAATGATACATCATCCATGAAAATGTACACAGAAGTTGTAAAGATTTGAGGGAATAATGTAGATACAATACGTACTCGTATAAAACAGACAAGAGATAGAGGGCAAGAAAAATGGGATAGTTTACATTTGTAAACTACTCGTACAAAACTAATTTGTGTTCAAGTGGGCATCACTCACGACAGAGCCTCGAATAAACAAAAGTCAAAGTTTGCACGTAAACATAAACAAACGTAAACAAGAGTAGAGACAAGCAGTAGGTAAACAGACATCGTAAAGTCGGCGGAGGCGCACGTGACCGAACTTTTATCGAGGATTGTTACTCAAATCCAATAACTGGATTCTGATGGCGAAACTGTAAGGAACATTTTAGAAACATGTACCACTAGTGAGGTTCTTTGCTTAATATATATAATATTATATTCGTCGTCGTCGTTGACATATATCATAAGATGATATTAGACTTCTACGACGTGAGTAAAGCCGTTTTGTATTTCAATATGTCTAAGACTCACGGTAGTTTTCTATGTAAAACACAGCATAAGTCATAACTACTCTGTTTCGTTACAGAAAACCGCTATTCTTTCAGTCACATAAAAATATTCTTCATTCTATGATTGGTCGTTCCACTCGCGCGGCCACCATTGTTCAAACGAAACGGTAACTACGGTTAGCGTACTTTAAAATTAAGAAGACTTCATTTAAAATATCGGTACTAGAACCATAATTTCTTTGATCTCATATCACCAGTTTTTACCTGATTTACATTTCTGTGTAAATATATGAAAAACGTCAAGAAAGAGGTTTCCAGAATCAGGCAACTGAAATCGTCCCGTAACTCTAATCCGAACCGCGCCGTACAACCGAGCGTACACTACCCGCCCGAAAGAGACTCAAGTAGCCAATCAAACAATTACTTAATGCACTTTCAATTCAATTCAACAATACTTTATTGCCCACCAACAAGAAAAATATTACATGAGAAATCTTAAATTAAACAATGGTAGACAATAGGCGGTCTTATCGCTAAAGAGCGATCTCTTCCAGACAAGCTTTGGGTAGCGCAGAAAACAAAATTAATCAGAAAATAGTAGGTGGTGAGATAAGAACTAGTAATTAAGTAAGTATTTGTATAGAATCTTTTTATCGATTCTATATTTTTTATGTGGTAATACCACATTTTTATTTTTATAAATAATGACACAAAGGTAAATTAAGAAAGAAAAATTGAATGCGATCTACTACAATCGAAGCGGGGTTTGAACCCGCGACCTCTGCGTTACCGCAGTAGCGCAGCGCTCCGGTAAAAAGATTCTATACAAATATTTAGAACAGCGCCATCTCTCTCGCAGTCTTCACACTTGCTGTAAAGCAATGGGGATTGGGGATCGTGCGTGTAAAACGCACATCCTAGGGTATGGCTAATGCGCAATAAGCATTTCAAAAAAACATATGACACAGAGGGCGCTCCAGTAGCGTAAAGGATTAAGGGATGAAAGATTTGGTGTGACTGACGTAGCGGTCGGATAGCTCAGTTGGGAGAGCAATGCGTCGGTAACGCAGAGGTCGCGGGTTCAAACCCCGCTTCGATTGTAGTAGATCGCATTCAATTTTTCTTTCTTAATTTACCTTTGTGTCATTATTTATAAAAATTAAGTAAGTAGTTTTTTAAAGTAATTTAGCACTTTGTCTACATTATCTTTCTTCTTTGATGACTCGGTTGGCGCAGTGGTAAAGCCTACTGAGCCGGTGGTGCTGGGTTCGAATCCCGGCAAGGGAAAATATTTGTGCCTGGGTCGTGGATGTTATTTGTATTTAAGTATTTATTTATCTATATAAGTATGTTTTCCGTAGTCTAGTGTCCATGACACAAGCCTAATTAGAGCTTACTGAGAGGCGAGATCGATTTGTGTAAGATTGTCCGTTTTTAGGGTTCCGTAGTCAACTAGGAACCCTTATTTATTAAAACCTTTTTTTATAATCTGACCTCCACTTGTTTGCATCTATACATATAAGTAATGTACTTGTGTCCGGTCGCTGATACATCACCGCACACCATCAAAATACAAGACAGGGTTTTTTTTGTTTATGACCGAAGCAAATGCCGCTTGATATATGTATATTGTGCCTTTTGCCTGAAAAAAAAAATAGAAGGCAGTCGACCACTTTCTTTGCCCAGCTGTTTTTTTTTAATGAATGAATTTAACATCTAAATTCTAGAATAAATAACGTTTGTAAAAAGTTTTATAAATAAATGCAGGATTACTGTTTCTGTGGATCTTTTCCACCACAATAGGTAGGTAGTAGAACCACCACAATAGGTAGGTAGTAGAACGTATCACAATTTTAAATAAGATCCAATTGTCTTATATCAGCAGAACACAAAGTGAAATATCTTTTGTAAAAGTATCAGTTTCTCGGGTAACTGCATTTTGGTCGGAAAATAAAATTATAGAGTACCTTTTCTTGGAAGGAGAGGTAACACACGCGCCCGTGGGCCGCATACTAAGGGGCGGAATGGATCCAGGTAGGTTCCTTCATTTTAGTGCTATTCGATATTTTTACGTTCGATGAAATATCTAATTTACGGAGGGTCTGAATTACACTTCGGTTTTTACTGTTACTTTTAGCAGATTGAAAACCCACTAATAAAGAAAAACACTAGTACACGGTGAGCATAATATTTTCTATTCTGGTAAACAAAAACGAAATACTGTCTCCTAATTACTTACGAAACCTATAGCTTATAACCATTTACAGGAGCTGAATCCTAATGACATATCTGTCTATTTAAGTGATTTGTTATTTTTTCCATTCAAATAAGTGTAATAAAACAAAAGGGTTTTTATTTTAATTACGTTTTTGAGAATTAGACTGACAAGTACCTTTTTCCCTGTCAAGGTTGCATTTAAGCAAACTACCCATTTTAACTGATCTGGATTCTAAATTAGAGTTCACGTAATTTTCCGATATGATTTATATTTTGGTTATCTGTTCTGTTCAGCATTTCATAACAGCGGTTACTGCAAAGAAAAAAAACTGGATGGGAACTTAATAATCAGAAATAAATATGACGACCATTTCGATTTCTTAATGAATTTGACCTAATGTGCCAGCTACATCGTGGATAATGCCCTGATATGTTTTATTGGAACGAACGTACTGGGAGCGCATAAAAAGTCAAAGTCAAAACGTCACAGCCGAAACTATGAGAGAAATATAACTATAATTTTTAACAAAAAAAAGAACCGACTTCAGTAAAACTAAAAAACTAGATCTGTGGTGTTCATCATCAGTTTCCTTACACCAAATCCTATTTACTGAATGTAAATTCTTGACTTTATCAATAAATTACCGAAAGCGCCGTACATGTCCCTATAACATTTGAAGAGTTCCCTCGATTTCTCCAAGATTCCATCATCAGATCCCGACTTAGTGCCAACGGGACCAACTCGGAGTTATACACTTTCGATAAAAAAAAAAAAATTGAAAATCGGTTCACGGTTCTCGGAGATATCGAGTAACAAACATACAAAAAAAAAAAAAAAAATGTTCGAATAGAGTACCTCCTCCTTTTTTTGAAGTCGGTTAAAAAGGGTAAGCGAAGTCCCGCGTCCGCGCGGCGGAATACAAACGACATGGTACGGGAGCCGGGGCCGCTTTACACACAAATCGGGATAACATTGAGAGCATCGACGTGCTCCTTCCATATCAATAATTTGGTAGCAGGATTAATCATATGAGATAAAGACCTCGTCCACACTCTATACGGGTTCAGCATCAGCAGTTTTTATGTCTATACCTACTTGCAATTAATTCAATGCAAATCAACGTTAACCTCCATGACCAAACATATTTTTATGTTCAACGTTGACATCATGCATGATCAACGCAAACGTTTGTAGAGAAACTAATTGTTTAACTAAACAATGGCATGTCTCTTGTATAGACATGCAAGAGGCCAGCCGGCTACCCGTCACATTAAGATAACTTTAAGTAATTCTTTGATCAAATCTGGATCCCGTAAGGTACCTGAAACGGTCATCAAACAAAAGTGAAAATTGCTGAAGCTTAAGGCCTGTGTTTGATTGAGTACCGAGGGTCGAAAAGAGCAGCCTTTTTACACTTTCAAACCGTCTTATACAGCGTTTGTAACCATAGAAATGTACAGTGTATTCCTTTGGAATAAAGTAGAGATTTCGATTAGAAGATGAAGTGTAAAAGGAGGTGTAAAAGTGTTACGGCGAATGGCAAATCCCTCCTGACCAAATAGCACTTAAGGATGTCCACTTAGCTCGGGCACGAATGAAAACCCACGGCTGGGACTGCGAGAATAAATAGATTGAACTCCTTTCAAGTGGATGCAGCCGGCTTGTGAAAATACTCGTGTTCTAACTGAGGCGCTTCTCTAAATAATGACTCCCGGGCTTAGATTTGCTCTTACTTAATAGTACATTACTGCAGAGGCCGCGAAATAGGGGATTATTGGCCGAGTAGTAATAGATGGCCGAGTGATAACGAGGCCATCTAGAGATACGAGGCCGACAATCCCTGTTCGCGCCGAGGCTTGTATAGTGCTTTTCTCAAATAAATCCAAGGAAATAATACAAATTTTCAACTTATATATTCATATAAAAACAAATTTATTTCAAATTTAATAAAAAAAAAACAAATTTATTTTTTTAAGCTGTTCGGGTCAATGTTTTTGCCGCCAAATGTTAAGATGATTCTATTTATTAAAAAATGACAACACCTTATTAATTAGATATTGTTATATTTTTTAATGATAAACGTGATTCCTTGTTTATTTTATTGAATATCTGATTTAATCTAATTGAATAATCTAGTTAAATATAAGAAATAAAACGTAAATATACATGCACAAACGATGTTTTTTTTTTATTGGCAGTATGCCATAGATTATCAATAAAAGAAATAAACCCCACTGAAACAAAAGACAATCTCTTTGTTGGCTACGGCCAATAATGTTGTATGAAATTCCTTTATATCGTTCTAATTTGAAATTAGAATGAATCTTCAACAATTGCTATACAAAGACGTATTTCGCGTTCTATTACCACGATCATAAGAACGACATTTCCTTGGATGTTTGAGAAAAGAAATTTAATAGTACATTACTGCAGAGGCCGCGAAATAGGGAATTATTGGCCGAGTAGTAATAGATGGCCGAGTGATAACGAGGCCATCTAGAGATACGAGGCCGATAATCCCGGTTCGCGCCGAGGCTTGTATAGTGCTTTTCTCAAATAAATCCAAGGAAATAATACAAATGTTCAACTTATATATTCATATAAAAACAAATTTATTTCAAATTTAATAAAAAAAAACAAATTTATTTTTTTAAGCTGTTCGGGTCAATGTTTTTGCCACCAAATGTTAAGATGATTCTATTTATTAAAAAATGACAACACCTTATTAATTAGATATTGTTATATTTTTTACAATAAACGTGATTCCTTGTTTATTTTATTGAATATCTGTTTTAATCTAATTGAATAATCTAGTTAAATATAAGAAATAAAACGTAAATAAACATGCACAAACTACGTTTTTTTTTATTGGCAGTATGCCATAGATTATCAATAAAAGAAATAAACCCCACTGAAACAAAAGACAATCTCTTTGTTGGCCACGGCCAATAATGTTGTATGAAATTCCTTTATAGACCTCTAATTTGAAATTAGAACGAATCTTCAACAATTGCTATACAAAGACGTATTTCGCGTTCTATTACCACGATTATAAGAACGACATTTCCTTGGATGTTTGAGAAAAATAATTTTTCTCCAACTTGCTTGGAAATGTTCCCATTAATGTAGTAAAACTGGACCGCGAAATCGTTCGTTATTTTTAGAAGGCGTTAATACAAATTAAAAAAAATATATATTATTGGCCTTAGCCGGGAAATCAATATTATTTAAATAAGACGATTAAGTAAAAAACACACCTTCCGTTTATGACGTCTCATACAAATGAGGGTAATCTTAATTTGGCCGGTTACTGCATTTTTACTTATAATTTTTTCAAAGACTAATAATTCACCATACAGCCAATTGTCGACTAAATTTAAAAAATAAAAACTTATACTTTTTAATTGTTCTCTGCGTTTAGTTCTTGCACTGAAAAATTTTCTGCTCTGCTACTGTCAATGTATTTTAAATGACGACAAATTTCGAATAACGGACAAACAATTTAAATAATAATCTTATATGCGGTTAATTTATTTTCATGATTCTTAGTTATTTATAAGAGATTTCTCAAGAAAGTTTTAATTATAATAATATGATGGTATTTAATGAGTGAGTTGAAAATTAATAAGTGTACCAAACGTAAACAAATTAAAAATATAACAGAAATGATTGTGTCCAAATCAATATAAAAGTTATTTTGAACTTATGATCTTCTCAGAATAATAAATATTGTATGGTTTGTAAAAAAAAACAGTGTGTTTAGAAGTTGTTAATTTAACTAAAATTAATAATTACCTATGTGCATATTTTTTGTTATTGTGTTTTCATATATATTTAATTCTTATTAATATATTTTGTTTTTAATCAAACATATGATTCGGACCCGAATTTTTATTCCTATTCCTAAAAAAAATAAGTACCAAATGAACTTCATGGTACTGATATATTAAATAACAAATGTAGATTGGTGATTATTTCCAAGCATATTTGGAGAAAAGCACTATACAAGCCTCGGCGGGAATGTCAGTTCGCAGATTCGTATTGTTGAAGGACTCGGCTACGCCTCGTCCTTCAAAATCATACTCATCCACGAACTGACTTTTCCCGGCCTCGGCAGTAATATACTATTAAATTGGTTCAATAATGTCGAAATAATGAATTATTTAACTTTATTCTGCAAGTAGGCCACAAGAGCACCTTTACATGTGTGAGTCTACCGGCATTTCACAAGAGGAGAGAAGACCACTGTTGAGAAGAAACGCTGAAAGAAACTCAACAATCATTCATTTTTTCAGGAAGGATAACGGATTCAGGTATTTTTGATTTCAAAGAAACAGTGAATCTGTTTTTAGGGTTCCGTACCCAAAGGGTAAAAACGGGACCCTATTACTGAGACTTCGCTGTCCGTCCGTCCGTCCGTCTGTCACCAGGCTGTATCTCAAGAACGGTGATAGCTAGACAGTTGAAATTTCGCAGATGATGTATTTCTGTTGCCGCTATAGCAACAAATACTATTAATGATAAAACAATAATGATTAAGGGGGCTCCCATACAAAAATAGGGCTTCTTGCATGAACCGTTATAGGTACAGTTGAAATTTTCACAGAATGTATATTTTTGTTACCGCTGTAACAACAATTAATAAAAATAAGTAAAAATTAAAGGAGTACAAATAACGTGTTTTTTGTTCAATATTGGTACGGAACCCTTCGTGCGCGAGTCGGACTCGCACTTGGCCGGTTTTAGGATATAAAAATCCCAATTTTCTTCATTTGTAATTTTGGCTTATGTTGGCGATATAACTAGAGCCTGTTTTTATAGGACCGCTATGTACTGTATTATAAAAGTCTTTTTCACTTCTCTCGCTCTAAAAGTTCGACTTTATGCTGTGCGTAGGCGACATAAAGTCACTTTTTATGCTCTAGAGCATAAAGTAAAATCGTCGTCGAAGGCCAAGGCGATCGGTCCAACAGCCACACGAAAAAGGTCCTTAATAAACAGTAAAAAAAAAAAACATAAAACTTCATACAATAAAACCCGTTCCAGACCTTCCGATCCGATCCGATTTATCGGGAGAAATCGGATAATGTGTAGTGTATAAGATCCTAACAATTGCACTACACATTATCCGATTTCTTCCGATTAAGGAGATCGGATCGGAAGGTCTGGAACGGGTTTTAACTCTTTATTTTATTTCGTTTTGTTAGTATTCTAAGACCAAGGCAAAGATACCAACAGCCAAAGTACACAATAAAACTATTTCTCATTGCTATTAGAACAATGAGAAATATTAAAGGTAACATTAAATTTTAATTAAATTTGGTTTTAAGTAAACGTCTCATGTAAAATGATGCGTTTTATGCACTTGTCGTACAATCTACTATTTCCTTGATAAATGAAAAGTTTCACCGGAAAAAACGTCTACATTCGAACCCGGAGTCCAAAGCTAGCAAGCAACCCGTAAAACAAATACACCGCGACATCCATCAATCCAATATCGGGCAGAGCCGTCGCACGGCACTAACTGCCGACTGAATTTAGTACGGGGGGAAGACGCATGGCCTCCGTCCTCTAATTTATTACTTGTTTTTTGTTCACGTGCGGGAAATAGCCATTAATGGGCCCTTTACGTAATGATTACAATGACCTTTCCACCCGGCCGTTTTGTTAATGAGCGAACTGTGTTGTGTTTAATTGCTAATGAAGTTATTTTGTTTAAAAAGTGATAAAATATCCCCGGTTAAGATATTAAGGGGTTGATACTTTTATTTAGTACGTTAATAACGGTAGAGAGCTCGTAAAATAATTTCAAGTTACAGCGAACTTCCTGTACTCATTTATGTAAATTATTTGGCGTTAAGTGGTTAATAAACATGCTGAGTACAAGAGACACATCGACCCAGTACTAACTTAGTGGCTCACTTTTAAGAGCATCGACACATAATCTTCTCGTTTTCGTTTTCATCTTCAAATTTAATCTTTTAACAGGAGCGTTTTTTATTATTATCTCCTTTATTCAATTGCATTCTTAGGTTAGATTTCTTTACAATAAATTTATATAAAAAGTAAAATACAATAAAGTAATTACAAAACATAAATACATTATAAAAAGACCTAACCTAGGGTGCCGCCGGCAGCGGGGCAGGGCCCAGGCTACCGGTGGTTAGGGCTGTAGAGAGAGGAACCTCCTGACAATGCGCGCCGTGTCCAGGAGTACCGCCTTCTGTATCTGACCCTTGATCCAGCCATCTAGCGAGAGTCTCTTAAGATGTTTGTCGAGACTCTTCGCTATAAGACCGTTCGCCGAAACGACTATCGGGACAATGATCGTCGAGTCAACATCCCACATGGCGGTCACCTCGTGAGCCAAGTCAAGGTACTTGCTGAGTTTGTCCTTCTCAGCCTTCACGAGGTTCTCGTCATGGGGGATGGTGATGTCGACGAGCACTGCCTGGCGCTTGGATCGATCTACCAACACGATATCAGGCTTATTGGCTACAATAGTCCTGTCCGTGATGATAGATCGATCCCAATAGAGCGTGGCACGACCATTCTCAAGAACTGGCAACGGTGCGTACTTATAGTACGGCACCTCAGACCCCACAAGACCGTATCGAAGAGCAAGTTGCTGGTGAATAATCCTGGCTACTTGGTTATGTCTGTGCAAGTACTCGCCGTTAGCAAGATGAGAACAACCGGAGATTATATGCCTGAGTGACTCGCCGGGACGGCGGCATGCCCGACAAATGTCGACCGTACCGTCCTTCAGGATATATCTCCGGTAATTGTTCGTCATCATTACTTCGTCCGCAATTGCACAGACAAAACCTTCGGTTTCCCCGAAGAGATCCCCGAAGCGTAGCCAGTTCACCGACGCGAGCAGATCCACATCGGGCCCCGTAAGGGCCTTGTAGAACCGCCCGTGTAGCTCCTTGCTCTTCCATACGGCCCTGCGGTCATCGGTGCTAAGCACCTTTGGTCTGCGCCAATTCTCGTTTGCTAAGGAGAGAGAGGTGAGGCCTTTGTCAACTGCTACTACATCGCGATGAATCCCACACTCGTTGTTTAGGAAATACTCCCTAAGACTGCACACCTCGTGGTTATGGAGGTCCTTGGCGTTTAAAAAGCCACGGCCCCCACACTTACGCGGGATGTACAGTCTCATAACTGACGAGCGTGGATGCCTCATGCGGTGTGTAGTGAGCAGCTGACGGACCCTCGTATCCAGGGCGTCCAGCTCAGTCTGAGTCCACCTTAGTATGCCAAAGGAGTAAGTGAGCAGAGGCATCACCCAAGCGTTGAAGGCGCGCGCCTTATTGGCACCGGACAAAAGACTGTTAAGTACTTTTGTCAAACGACAAAAGAAACGCTCCTTCAGCGCCTGTCTAATGTCTCCGTCCGCAATACCCAATGACTGTGACATACCAAGGTACTTGTAGGTTTCAACTTCGGAGATAGACCTGAGGGACATTGTCTCAGAAAGTTGTAAGTTCGCGGAATTTACGACTTTCCCCCGCTGTACATGCATGACCGCACACTTGTCTACACCAAACTCCATTTTGATGGCGCTACTGAAGGTTTCAGTTACTTCCAGTAGTTCCACCAGATCCTGGCGTTTTGTTGCATACAGCTTAAGATCATCCATGTACAGCAGATGAGAAATGACCTCACCTCCTCTTCGAAGCCGGCAACCTAGTCCTGAATCCTTCAGCAGAGTGCTGAGCGGATTCAGGGCTAGGCAGAACCACAGAGGACTCAAACTGTCACCCTGGAAAATACTTATTATTATTATTATTATTAAATTGCAATGAAATATCTACCAAACGTTTGGGTTTCAGCAACCACAAATCATGCCTGGCGTAGGTAACAAATATGAGACTGTCAGATTTTTATATCGCCCACGTTATGATATATCTAAAAATTCATAAATATATCTTATTTCATAAAGGCACAGTCTTGTTTGTCACTAAACAGATGTGTGAGATACGAGTTTCCGAAAGTTAAATTTCTCTATGCACCTGCGTTCCGGAAACCAAAATCATCCATAATATCACCAAGACTTTGATATATCCGCAAGAATCTACCTTAAACCTGTCGGAATTGAGGTAAAATTCTAGTGAAACTTAGAAAGTTATAAAAAAAATATTGCAAAATACGAGACGTTTGAGTTTTGTATAGCTCGGGGGAGAGGTCATATCGAGAATTGCCATGCAGTCTAGTTTTGCACAGGTGAGTTTCTAATACCGAATATGTTATACACGTATAAACAAACGATATCATTTGCTTAGTTCCGATAGTTTCATTTGCTTAGACGTTTCTAAAAACATTTGATAATACATAAACATAACATTTAATAGGGATAAGTTCGCCTTTGTACATGTTTCATTTGTTATCAATGTATTTATAACCAGTTGTTGTGTACAATAAAGTGTTTATATACATACATAAATACATACATTTGTCCATAAATATCACCACACTTCGCTGAAGAAGATAATATACCTAGTAGCACAATTTCGGATACATGTTTCCAGAAACGTCAATGCTTCTACTTGGTGATTAAACATTGGAGTTTGAATTTTTAAAGTTAAGTCGCCCTAGCCTAGCCCTCGCCTCTGAGCTTAGTTAAGGGCATTAAGCATTAAAACATCGAGCGGTCCAACTGGGTCAAAAGTAAGTTGCAGCTCGTTTAATTATTCGTCGCCAAGGCAAGGAAGGTCCGGCGGAGAATTATTCACGGCCCCCGGGAAATCACTAGTGCGGACACGACTTTACGCATTTAGTGCAGGGTGTAAGATCAACGCATCGGTTGGGTGGCTGAGATGAGAGAGGCTCTAGTTAAGTTTTGCTTTTAACGCAAACGTCTTGAACGCATTTGTGACGATATATACGGGAGACGTAAACACTGACACTGTTGGACTCACACTCACACTTGAGGTTTAGAGTGTTTCGACCCTAGAAACTTACTCTAGATACTTGTACAAATACGACCGCATTAAATTCTTAAATGTATTCATCAGAACATGTGATAATACCCTTTATCGGCGATAAAATAATGAAATAGCCTCTATTATGCAAATTGTTGACATTCATTTATTTATTTGAACTACAAATACAATTTTGCTATTATGTTGCCATTGTTGCCGGTGATTCTACTTTCTCTTCTGTTAACGTTTCGTCCTCACTGATCCATGTATAGGTTCCATCTCCAGATTTCATTGCTTTGTTGATAATACTCTGCTTGTTAACTGTCTTCAAATCGTAAGCCCAGCCGATCCACTCGAAGAAATCAATGAAATTCTTCGAGAAATTAAACCAGTCCCCCAGTTCCCCCGCTCTGTAGTCCCAGGGGAACGTGTGGTGGTAGTTGTGGAATCCTTCTCCAAGCGTGCATAAGGATACAGCTAAGTTCTGTGTGGCTACCACATTTTTGTCGTAGGGCCTGTTCCCGAAGGTGTGGGCGGCGCTGTTGATGAGGCTAGTGAAGGAGAGGCACAAGATGAAACGCATGATGTTCACGTTCCAGGCGTTATTGAAGGTCTCTCCCCAGAAGTACATGGGGATGGTGGTCGGGATCACACAGCATATTAGAGTGAATAATATAAACGCATGCCTGAAATCAAGAATTTTTTTCTTGAATGACTTTATAAGTCTGCTACTGTGAGTACCTTAATGTAGAAATTTTATACATTTATGCCAAATCGAATATTTGTACAATCATACGTATAAATTGCTCTTAAATTTCTAAAAAATCGGACCCACCGTATATTCGTGAGGGTAATTATTTTGACGACACGTTTAGCGCAGTTTGTAAGCACTTGCCTACTGAGCCGGCGGTCCTGGGTTCGAATCCTGGCCGGGGCAAATATTTGTGTGATGAACTCGTATATTTGTGCTTGTACCCATAACACAAGGCTACTTGAGCTTAATTTGGGTCTAGATCGATTTGTGTGAGGTTGTCCGATATTTATTTATTATTATGTGTTATTATTAATTAACTATGTGCGTATGCGGTAAACAAAATCTAGATCATGAAGGCGTGATGGCACAGATTAATAGAATAGTTATTTGAACAGATACTCATGTCTGAATAAAAAGGCAAATAGCTACCACTTTTTAACCGACTTCAAAAAAAGAGGAGGTTCTCAATTCGAACTATTTTTTTTTTGTATGTATGTTACTCGATATCTCCGAGAACCGTGAACCGATTTAAAAAAATTTTTTTTTTATCGAAAGGGTATAACTCCGAGTTGGTCCCGTTGGCACTAAGTTTGGATCTGATGATGGAATCTTGGAGAAATCGAGGGAACTCTTCGAATGTTATAGGGACTTGTACGGCGCTTTCGGTAATTTATTTATAAAGTCAAGAATTTACATCACTAAAAAGCAAAAAATTAACAAAAAAAGAACCGACTTCAGTAAAACTAAAAAACCAAAAATAACCCGTTCAAGTACAGATTACATTTGACCCACCCTTCGAAGTCGGTGCCAAACCTCGCGTAAACTATAATATAACTATAAATATAAGAACTGAGCGGTTTGGGATCGACTTCGAAGGGTGAGTCAAATGTAATCTGTACTTGAACGGGTTATTTTTGGTTTTTTAGTTTTACTGAAGTCGGTTCTTTTTTTGTTAAAAAATTTTCATGCCTACTCAATTTCACAATGGAGCGGGTTCGTTGGCCGCACGTGCCGGCAATACGACGCTAGGGTTGACACCGCTTAGAAATGATTTTATACATAGTCAAGATAAATGAAAAAAACTATTTTTGCCAAATGATTTAGTCAAATTTCATTATAATTAGGTACCTACTACGAGTAGAAATAGGTATTCGCATGCGCTGCGGCCCATCATCAAAATCGTTAAAATTTCAGAGTAGGTATATCGAAACTATATTTTGTACTTACCTACCTATTATTTCTGAACATACCTACCGGAAACATGAAACAAAAATATGAAACTAGCTGTCTGTGTAGGTACCTATAGTTCGGTGAATAGAGACTAAAGTACAATGGGTGCCCTTACAAACGGTCCGGTAGTTTTGAATTTTTGATATGTTGTCTAGATGGTTAGTCAGTGTTTAAAATGCAAAATGCACAATTCCCCCCCTCCGCGCCCGCCACCATATTGAAAAAACCGGCACTTTCTTCATATTTTGGCTCATATCTTCCTTTAGGAGCATTTCAGCTAGAAGATAGCTTAGACAATATTATAGAGAGTTAAATTTACTATATTTTCCATTTTATATTTTGTTTCTAGGGCAGATAGTTACGGAGATATGCACATTTAAAAAAAACGTAAAAAATCGCAATTTCCAACTCAAAAACAAACTTCTGGATTATATCTTCGTTCAGGAGCATTTTAGCTTAAAAAAAAATTTTACAAAAAAAGAACCGACTTCAGTAAAACTAAAAAAGCCAACAATAACCCGTTCAAGTACAGATTACATTTGACTCACCCTTCGAAGTCGATCCCAAACCAGTTCTTATATTTATGATATATTATAGTTTACGCGAGGTTTAGCACCGACTTCGAAGGGTGAGTCAAATGTAATCTGTACTTGAACGGGTTATTGTTGGCTTTTTTAGTTTTACTGAAGTCGGTTCTTTTTTTGTTAAAAATTTTTTTTTTTTTGCTTTTTAGTGATTCGTATGTGTTCATCATCAGTTTCCTTACACCAAATCCTATTTACTGAATGTAAATTCTTGACCTTATCAATAAATTACCGAAAGCGCCGTACATGTCCCTATAACATTTGAAGAGTTCCCTCGATTTCTCCAAGATTCCATCATCAGATCCCGACTTAGTGCCAACGGGACCAACTCGGAGTTATATAGTTCCCTTTCGATAAAAAAAAAAAATTGAAAATCGGTTCACGGTTCTCGGAGATATCGAGTAACAAACATACAAAAAAAATAAAAAATAGTTCGAATTGAGAACCTCCTCCTTTTTTGAAGTCGGTTAAAAACAGAGCTTGGGCAATGTTGTAGAGAATGTGTAGGTAATTATGATTGACATGTAACTATGGTGTTTTGCGAAGTCGGATAGAATTTTGTTACAGTATTAAATAGTGCGCTATTGTGATTTTGTCTGTGAAATTATAATGGACAGATTAAAGTATGTGTAAACGACAACCGCGTCCGTCGGCTATCGATCACATGGACGCTCCGAAACTCAGGGATGAGTATGGAGCAAAGCGGACTGTAGGTTGAGAAATAGGGTAAACGAAACGGACGAGTATGAAAACGCAAAGTAAATCAACGAAATATATTACACAAGAAATTAACAATTAACACAACAACGGATCGGAAAAACACTTAAATTTAACACTTAATTACTTCGCGGACCGATGGTTCTACGCTGATACTAACAAACTAACTTTCGCGGACCGATGGTACTACGCTACTCGAATACAGAAAGATGGTAACTACGGTGAACAAGAACTGAGAAGTGACAAGTTGGCAAGTGGCGGATCGATGATCAACGCCCTGACTACGGAGTGGTACTCTACGTAGACTGAAGGTGAACTGAAGATGAACTGTGTTATTATGCAGAAACGGGCGTCCTTTTATATGATTCGTTCAGGGTTTGTTTACATTTCTAGAGGGACGCCCGCTCTGTTACATTTTGCTGATTCCTAGGTAAATTACAATTTTCATCTTAAATCTAACTTATAGTTAACATAAAGGTTTGTTCGTAGAACACAATCACATATGCTATTTTCATGTGAGAGCTCCCATTTAATTACAATTACATAAAAATGATGCAACTTCTTTGTTCCGACTCAGAGGCCGTCTCGCTCGCACGGGTCGAGATATGCACCTTCCCGGTCTCTCATTAGCCGGAGCGCGCGACGCGCCGTGTTATTTTCGTGTTTGCCGTGCTCGCAGCAGGTTGCGGCCGGTATAATATTAAGAGATTTTACTTATATTTCTACAGGGAACGTTACTACAAAGTTTCAGAGTTATTTAATTTTTATCCTTAAATTTTGCAACCAATGTAAACAAACATGAATCCTTTGTCTCGCGCTGCGAGTGGAAAGTTACCAGGATGAGTCATCTTTGTTTACTCTAAGACGCCGTGGTCTTTTAACTATTCTACATAGTACTTGGGAGCTCTCTTATAATTAATGTTTCTTAGGAAAAATAAGTGTTATACACATGATATTGCCGCTTTTTTGGGCATTTAGGAAAATAAGGATATATTATTTATTTGCCTTAAGTCTAGTTTCGCCTAACCTTTACACACATATATTATTTATTAATTTATCTATTACATTAGCCTAGCTGTCCGTAACAGAACTCCCCCCGCCGAGCTCCCGCGTAGGCTCGGGTTGCAAGGGGAGGACAGCTAGTTTTCTCGCAGGCCGGCGAAAAACTCCTCCCT
Organism: Apotomis betuletana; assembly: GCA_932273695.1. NCBI lineage: Eukaryota > Metazoa > Arthropoda > Insecta > Lepidoptera > Tortricidae > Apotomis > Apotomis betuletana. Next base: position 479,241 of record OW026310.1, read on the forward strand.
TGGTGCGGACTTCTACGTTGCGCACCTCTCCGTCGGGGCCCGGATGTGTCGCCTCGACGATCCCCTTCGGCCAGACGTTGCGCGGCAGCGTGTGATCGGCTATCACGACGTAGTCGCCTGGCTGGATGCGTCGCTCGTTCCCCGTCGGTGATGACTGCCTGGGCGCGAGTGTAGGTAGGTACTCGCGAACCCACCGCGCCCAGAATAGTTCGGCGAGCGCCTGGCTGGCCCGCCAAGTGCGTCGGTCGGCTTCTCGGCAGGGCCCGACGAGCGGCGCTGCTGTAGGCGCGCCCAGCAGGAAGTGGTTAGGCGTCAACGCCTCGTCGTCTGCCGGGTCAACGGAAACGTGGGTGAGTGGCCGAGCGTTGACAGTGTGCTCGGCCTCGGCGAGCAGCGTGGCGAACACCTCTTCCTTCGGTGCCCGCGTGTGCAGCGTCGCCGTTAGCGCGGTCTTTACAGACCGCACTAGTCGTTCCCAGGCGCCGCCTTGATTTGGGGCGCCGGGGGTGATGAATCGCCAGTCCAGGCCGCGGTACAGCCCGTAGTCTCGTAGCGCAGGCAGCCATTCCGCGTAGGCCGCCCGTAGCTCGAGGTCCGCAGCCCGGAAGCAAGTCGCGTTGTCGCTCCAGATCTGCGCCGGCCATCCGCGCCTCGCGGCCAGCCGCCGCAAGGCCATGATGGCGGAGTCGGTGGACAGCGTGTGGACTGTCTCTAGGTGCACGGCGCGTGTTGACAGGCACGTGAAGAGCGCCACCCAGCGCTTTTCTCTGCGGCGGCCGACGGTGACCCACACAGGACCGAAGTAGTCGGTCGCTGTGTAGGTGAAGGGCCGCTGACACGGCTCGACGCGGGCTCGCGGCAGGTCTCCCAGCGCCGGGACGCGGGGTTGTGTGCGCCGAAGCACGCAGGTCCGGCAGGAGTGCGCTACAGCGCGCACAGTGGGCCGCAGGCGTAGCACCCAGTATCGCTGCCGGACGTCGTTGACGACACGCTCGTGGTTTGCGTGCGCCGCTCGCTCGTGCTCCCGCTGCAGCCACAGCCGCACAAAGGGATTGCGGCCGTCCAGGATGGCCGGGCGTCGGTTGACGTAAGCGGGCGCGGCGTCGATACGCCCGCGCACCCGCAGTAGGCCATCTTCTTCGTCGATGTATGGGTCGAGCTTGTATATTCTGCTGGTCTTGTCTATCGGCTGTCCGCGGGACAGCGCGCGTAGCTCGGCCGGGAAGTCCTCTCGCTGCGCCTGTTGCAGCCACATATGTTCGGCGCTCTTGAAGTGCTTCTGCTGCAGCTCGGTGGGTTGTCTCGTTCGTAGTCGTTCCACGAACTGCAGCATGCGGGCCGTCGTGCCTATCAGTCGGTTGTAATTGGAAAACCGACTGACATCCGGCAATGGCGACTCCCATCTCTGTGTGGCTGCAACTTGGGCTTCTGTGTCTTCTTCTCGCGGTGGCGCCGGCGTCTCTCGGGGCCACTCGGAGGCCGGAAGTTGTAGGAAGTCCGGCCCACAGTACCACCGGCTGGCGGCGTCGAGGCGGCGTGTGCTATCGGCTCGCGTCGCGTCGTCAGCGGGATTTTGTTTCGTCGGCACCCATCTCCATTGCTCGACGTTGGTGGTCTCGGCGATCTCGCCGAGACGGTGCGCGACGTAGGCGCTGTAGCGGCGTAATTAATGTTTCTTAGGAAAAATAAGTGTTATACACATGATATTGCCGCTTTTTTGGGCATTTAGGAAAATAAGGATATATTATTTATTTGCCTTAAGTCTAGTTTCGCCTAACCTTTACACACATATATTATTTATTAATTTATCTATTACATTAGCCTAGCTGTCCGTAACAGTATGCGAGTATAAAAAAAAATATTTTGGCATTTTGACAGTGTGACGTTTTGCCATTCAGCTGGTTTCAGTTGTTTAGAATTTTCCGCTGTGTTAGTGCTGGACCGGCAATCCAAAGGTGCCGGGTTCGATGCCCGGTCTCTTCCACCAGGTAACTCATTTCAATTGTTCTTTGAGCTTTGATCTTTGTATCAATGGTTTAATATAAAAAATTTGGTGTATACCCACATAAAAAAAAATACTTTACATTTTTCAGATTTTATAGATTATATTAATAAAGAAATAACATATACTGTATATTTATGTTTGTTTTTCTTACACTATTGTTTGTTATGCATTGTTTTATATTTTCATCATCATCATCATTTCAGCCACAGGACGTCCACTGCTGAACATAGGCCTCCCCCAGTGACTTCCAGATCGGCTGGTTGGAAGCGACCTGCATCCAGCGGCTTCCTGCAACCTTTACCAGGTCGTCTGTCCACCTTGTGGGTGGACGTCCTACGCTGCGCTTGCCGGTGCGTGGCCTCCATTCGAGAACCTTACTGCCCCATCGGCCGTCAGTTCTACGTGCTATGTGCCCCGCCCGTTTTATATTTTATAATTTGGAAATTTTAGTCTGATGTTTTCCCTGATATATGAAATATTTATCTAGCAACCCTAACCTATGACAGATTTACTCCTGTTGCTAGACCTACACAATTGATATCTAAAAAGGAATAGTAAAGGTTTTTTTAAATTTATGAATGCAGTTTTTCTTGTTATTAAAATCGATGACATGGTTCCTAAGAACAGATCTTCGTATGTCTTATAGTTTCTGACTTTCCCATACAGACCGATCTAAATGGGCCACCCTGTATATAACGACGTTTATGTTGTCGCTAAAAACGCACCGATTGAGACTATTACACTAAATAATTATGGAAACACACCACGTGACACGTTGAAAGGACATTGGTCATAGCTCCTGGAACTGGAACTTACCTTTTTTGAAACGCCAATAAAGGATTGCTGACTATATCAGACATGTCCGTGCTGGCTCCTCTTCTAATTACTTCAGGATGTTTGTGGACCAGCAACCAGCCAATATGCGCGAAGAAGAACCCTCTGCTCGCGTTGTGGGGGTCGGCGTCGGTGTCGGCGTGGCGGTGGTGCAGGCGGTGCTCCCGCACCCAGCCGTACACGGAGTATTGCCCAGATAGCGTTTGCAGGACGAGGCAGATGAGTTCAAGCGGCAGTTTGGCTTTGTAGCTTCTGTGAGCCCAGAGCCTGTGGGCGCCAGCGAAGGTACCCAGTATCGAAGCTTCCAGGACAATTGCAGCTGAAATGCACATTCAAAAGTTAAGTCCTAAACAGTGCCCGAACAATTTTAAGGTCTACGTCAGTGCTTACCGTCGAACGTTATTATATTATATATATATATATATTAAAGTTAAGATAAATATGTCTCAGTAATCTTATGTTACTGACACATAGTGTGACAGATTTTGGAAAAGTATTTTGTCCATTAAGAATTTAATTGCTACCTTAATTACTTAATTATTGACTAAACGAATCTCAAGGTAAGAGACGTCGAAAGTACAGGAATCAGTCTATTTAAGAAGGCCGGCGTCATTCATACATATCATAGTTACCGAAGAGGACAGTAGCCCATCGTGCCGAAGTGAAGCACAAGTAGAGCCCGTATAGTCCTGCTGCGTGGTAGTAGGAGAAGAGCAACACATTGAAATAGGCGATCCGGAAGGTCCATGGGTCTGCCTGCGGAGCCACTAGCTTTGGCAGGAGCGACGCCTCCAAAGACACGTTTTCGTTTTTGCACGGAGTCATTTTGTACTGAAAACAGCATGCTAAGCTACTATGCGTCTTAAGGACGGTATGACAACGAAAATGATTTTTACCGGATCACCATCACTCACCTAGGTATATTCTTGTATACAGGGCTAAATATTTTTATTAAAAGGATTCATGTAAATAGAAAGGTAATTCAAGTACAAGATGGTGTCTTTCATTAATTTTGGAGGGTTGGGTTGGTTGTTAATGTGATCTGATAAAATTGCTTACGTTGCTCACCTAAAAGTTCACAAGCGAGACTTTTATAAGCCAGGAACATTTCAGGTCAAAATTGGTTTGGATGTGATGTTGATGACGACGAATGCGTAGTTACTAATCCATAGAATTGATACGAAACGATTGAGAAATGAAACGGTTTTAACTGTAAATCTTAATTAATGTCGGTTTTTATTAAGTACATTATTCTTACCCAAATCCGGGAGCTCGATATGATATGATATTAATTTAGTATCGTCAGCCTACTCTGATTGACTAATTGCTAAAAGGAACTGAAAGAAATATATATAGTTATATAGTAGCAAGGTGCAAACTTTAGTGATACCAGAGTAAAATAAATAAATATGTCCTATATTAGTATTTACTTACGTAGAAACTCAAATAAAATGGTATTATAGGTAACGGCCTAAGTGATTCAGATTGGCCTGAATTAAGGTGAACAACAATTAAGGTGCGTTTATCATAACGACTATGCAACCCTTCATTGCTCAGGATGCAATACACACGTTCGGCTTCTCTCTTCTCTCATTCCCATTTGATGGTGAGGCATGCTTTCCCTTCGTATTTTTTCACGTCGCAAGAACTGAGTTCTAACTTTATGAGATCTGTCCACCACCTCTTCGGTCTACCTCTGGTTCTTGACCCTGGGATGGTCAGGTTTAAAACATCCCGGCCCATATAGTCCGCAGGTCTTATTTGCACATGCTCATACCAACGGAGACTGCTTCCTTGGAGCTTGTTGGCGATGTCGCGGATATCAATGCTATCACGCACGTACTTCCTACCAATTTTGTCAGCACCTCTAGCACAACTGTAACACGCGACTCTTTCTGCAAGAAATATTGCCTATCCCTTTCTTAGCTGTACTTTGAGAGAGTGACGGGCGATGCTATGTCGCGCGACAAGAGTCGTGAAGCGTAGTTGTGCTAGACGGGCAGCACGTCTAGCATCACTTTGACACGCGACTCATGTCGCGCGAGATAGCATCATCCGTCACTATCTCATAGTACTGTACAGATAGAGACAGGTAGTATATCTCGCGCGAGAAAGAGTCGCGTGTCAAAGTTATGCTAGCCGTGCTGGTCACTCCGCACATCCACCGCACCATCTATGTACCTACCTGTATGGTACGCACAGGGCTCGGAGTCACCGTCCGCGTCTCAATGCCGTCCACCAGTACTGGCCTGACCATGGTCTTATAGACAAGGCCCTTTAGTTTCGTTTCATTGTCGAGTCACAGTTTACTCCAGTTGCTTCCCTCCATTTTTGCCAGGCGGCTGCAATCCGGTGCTGAATATTGGCTTCTATTCCTCCACTCTCATAAATCTTATATTCAAATCATACTATTAACCGTACTTACTATAAAAAATAAAGTGTTACTAAAGACTTACACTGGCAACATTGTGTATTCAAGTTTGTGTGTGTCTAGAAAATTAGCATTAAGGTCGTTTTTTTCCACTTGTGCGAATAGCTATTATCTGTAATTTTTATGTTTCCTTTAGACTTAAAGGAAACAAAAATGTAAGTTACGTAATAAATGTAAGATTTTTTTAGGGTTCCTTTTATTACGATATTGTCATCGGGGCTCTATTACTAAGCCTCCGCTCTATGTCTGCTTATTCTGAGTGATGATATTGATATCACACATGGACATAATTTGAATTATAACCTAATAAATAATTTTAAGTAATATGATTTTTCGAATAAATCGTTGCAATATTGATTTGTGTATGAAATGAGGAATTATTTTTTTATTCAGATAATTTAACATGAAAACATTTTTGGATGACCGTCGTTTTACGCCTTTTTGCAAGTTTTTATTTAGTGTTATTGTATTAAAACCTTGCTTACCCGAAAAAAGTTTATATTTTACCGTTTTGTCGGCGTGATACAAACACATACCTACTCATACCAAATTTCAGTTTTCTAGTACTAAAGATGACGGAGCTAAGCCGCGGACGCACGGACAGACGGACATGGCGAAATTATAAGGGTTCCAACCTACCTATCCTTCCTATCCTTGTTCAACAAACTTGGGGATCCAATACTTTACCGGGTTAACCAATGAAGTCATCAATTTGAATGAAATCTATTTTGAGGGGAGCGACTAATCAGGGAGAGCTAGTAAGATAAGTGATTTTTTACGGATTTCCTCAATAGATTCCTTTGTAGCATGCTATACTTTGCTACTTGTTTGTGATAGTACAAAGGGTTTGTCTTACATTAGTGAGATTAATTTAGGAAATGTTTTTTTTTGTGAAATAAAGACTAAATCACAGAAAATCAAATAATAAGATTGATAATTCCTATAACAAAGAAAGTCTCTGTCAGAATTCAGTAATTTTAAAATATTTAGTTTAGCGTTGTTTTTATATGTACGCGTTATGTCCTTTCGGGGGCAAGTAAAATTCCTTAGTGTATAGTAATTATGATTGTAAAATAAGTTATTATTTAATAAATATTTTATCTTATCTTGTTGTAAAAAATATAATATACTTACTAGTCTTATGTAATGAATAATATACTAAGCACAGTTCACAAAAGAAAATGCCGCAAAGATGTATGAGAAAAAGGAAACTCAGTTTATAGCGAACGGAGCCAGTAATGAATCGGCCGGTGGTACGAGGGTTGATCTTTTTTACATTGATGGGTGGTGATTGAAAGGGTTAAAACTCATTAGTTGCGCGGCCGTATTCTTGACCAAACGTAATACATACTACGCAATTTCCGTTTTGTGGTCAGAAACCTTAGTAACATAAGTGCAACTCGGACTTGGCTAGCTTTTTTGCATAATATATGCCATAACTATAGTCGAAGGTTCAACTACGAATAATCTTTGACGCGTTTCATGCCTGCGATTAGTTACTATGTAGTTGTGTATGACGTATGACCCCAAAAAATCGGTATTTACCGATAATCCACGGATTAAGGATTCGACTCCCAGTAGGTATGAGCCAATTGAACCATGTCTAAGTAGGTGCAATCAATTTGTTCTCTTTGTAACAAGGAGTGAGGCACGAAAGCTCACATAAAAGTTTTGGAATAAGAATATAGGTTAGGTACCCACCTGTATTCATATTTCGTATTAGTATATATGTTACTAGCCACCCGCCCCGGCTTCGCACGGGTGCAATGCTGATAAATTATGCATGTATTATACATATAAACCTTCCTCTTGAATCACTCTATCTATTAAAAAAACCGCATCAAAATCCGTTGCGTAGTTTCAAAGATTTAAGCATACAAAGGGACATAGGAACAGAGAAAGCGACTTTGTTTCTTACTATGTAGTGATGTTACATGCTTGTTAATGAATCCACCATATATTCATGCATAGCTTTAGTGGCTGTACTATCTTAAAAGACCGCTTAAATACGAAACAAGATTTTACTAAAATAAACCGTGCAAAGAGGCACAAAGTCGCTCCAGAATGTGTCCAACCAAAAACGTGTCCAGAATGTGTCATAACCAAGTGATGCGTTTTGTCTTACATATACAGACACTGCTTAAATAAGCTTCAAGATTTTCAAAAATTAAATATAGGTACATATAAGTAATGCGTCTTTTATGTCGCTGTCAGCCGGACTGTACAAAAACCAAATAACAGCAATTTTAAAAATCTGTTCAAGATTGGGTCGTTGGGTGTAAACCCATCAGGCTTTATAAACTTTTCATGAAAGTAACATCAGAATATGGATGCAACGCGGGCCCCAGAATCCGGGCGTCATCAGCGCGCGCACCGGGAGTGATGCCCGTGCCTTATTAGCGGTTGGGGCAGCACTTTCCTGCTCACACAAAAAAGCGTAGCTCTTAGTAGTGAACCATTGTTGCTTACGCTCTTCTTTATACAGAAGCAGGGTAAAAGGGGACAGGTTTTATGCGTACGTCCCTTAGTGATCCATTGCGGACGATCTATTGAACAACCTTTTTTTACATAAGATAGGAGTTACAAATCACTGTAGTTATTGCTGCATTTTAGTTGAAGCTGACTTCACACAAACGGATTGTCTTTGAATTTGAGTACTTATCTCTGTTTTCGCACAACAGGCTAAAGAAAAAAGAAATTAGAAGAAAATAACAAACGAATATAGTTTATAGTCTATGGTTTTCAGTATAGTAAATATGATTTATGTGTGTATTTTTAATTCTAGTTTTTCATTTTAGTTTCAGTTTTTATTTTAAAGACTAGTCATATTGTTTTTTTTTTGTATTATATTGGTTAAATAAATAACTAAAAATCTCTATATTTAGAAGAGGCACTCAGACTAGCGAAAATATAATAAACAAAGATTCGTCCTTGTAACTAAGAATTCATTTTCATGCTAAACAACAAATTGTCATGGTCATGGATGTTATCTGTACATGTATATATTATCGAGTACCCATAGTGTGTGTATGTACAAGCTTTGCTTAGTTTGGGACTAGGTCGATTTGTGTAAGATTATTTACATACTTACTACGCTGACTCAGCGACCCGAAGTGGATACGCCATTCTACTTTATCTTGTGTGTATGATTATCCCTTTATATTTATTTATGTTCCTCATTATTATTATTTCACACTATTATCAAAATTGTATTCACTAAAGTCAGCCGCGCCGAAAGGTTAGGTACTTTATTTTTCTGTTTCAGAAAACGGTTTGTTCGATTTTCACGCACCTAGTATAGCTGCCGCTTTCGCAAATCTTATTTTGTTTTGTCACGAAAATATGGGGACGCATTATGTGATATTAAAAGCATTCGCGTAATATATGCGGCCCTGCGCCTATTTCCTTCAGATGCGGCCTATTTGTATTCACTAGGGGTACCGAATGCAGCGCCACCTAGTGGGACCAAAACGACGCATGTGCACTTAATGTTATGTATCACTTAGCCCGTTCCAGAGCCGCATAGCTTTGTCGGCGTGCATAGCGTAGATTCGTCAGGAATTTTTCCATGAACATTGTTGAAGGAAAAATATTCATGTTGTTTTGGAACCACCGTTGTTGGGTCCTGAATAAACCAGTGTAGGTATCTGAGCTGCTTCTATATGAGATTTTGATGTGTATTTTTGTTGGATGGTTGACTTAAAATCTACACGGACTTCAACTTGACTATACTTATTGAGACGCGAAACATAACTATGTAAAAACATTACGAATGGAGTGAAATCAAAGTCAAATATTTACAAAAGAAATAGACTACACATGCCATTTTATAAGTCTGAATCTGAATCTACTCGGCAAATGAAGAGAAAGAAATCACTTGAAGAGAAACAATGCCGCCGCATGGATCTTGACTTTCATTTATTGTTATCACGAACGACAATACAATACAAAATAAAAATAAAATATTGCACACCAAAATGAATTCACACAATGGTAAAATGTTTATTTTATTTACTTTCTGAAAATACATTAAACACTTGAGGAATTCGCTTGAGCATCTAAACTCCAATTTGTTCAAAGTGTTCGATACAATATAATTATTATGGTCCACTATGTTTTGCCAGTTTGAGTACAAAATATGAAAGTTTCTTAAATTTGTTATTTATTTACGTTTATTGCGCGACGAGACTCACCTCTTGTTTTATGGTTTTGAGATAAATATCTGAAAACCTTAAAACAAGATAACGTTCAAAGCGATATTTTTCATTCTACTTATAGGTAATATTCAGGACAGATCGAACGGACATAGGATAACCGGACGAAATCGTAAGTGTTTTGTTATTGCTTTGGCTTCGAACTTCGAACATATCTCAAACTTTGTTTTTTTTCCTTAAAATTTTAAGCTGTTTTTACTTAACGCAGCATGAATAAATAGCACAAGTCTATATATTTACATTTCATTTCAGTGATATATCACTGAACTATAGTTCACCGATATATTGCTAAATCACAAAGCATAGTTTATTAATGTCCTGTTTGTTTGTTTGTCAAGTGCAAAATTAAGTATCGATTTAATTATCTTGTTTCTTGTAAATATGTTTTATTTCGTTGACATAAGAGCGATGGGACATATTTTTGAGCTGCTGGACAAATGCCTCTTGACTGATGTATCTAATATAACAGATTTTCGGAAACCTTGTACTAGGGCAATTTCCCCAGAAATGATATCAAAGTAACTATTTAGAAAATGGCATTCTACCTAAGCTCTAATATCTATCGAATCCTTTTCTTCCATATTTCTCCATTACTTGTTATCTGTATACCCACAACCCAATAACCCGCTAATGCCCCCGCTACGGTGCTCGACCTTCACCTGAACTACTAGCAACATATTACCGCTCAGTGTCTTATTTACAGAACTCGTTATTTCCAAGTGCTCATGAAAACGCGCTCATCCCTCCCCGGGGCTTGCGCGTAAACGATACGCTCCTTCCCTTTACGTTTATTGCGGGTGCAAGAGATTTCACGCTAATGTGCGAGTTGCAACATTGTTGTGGCTTTGATTCTTTATTAATATCACTAATTCTGCGTTGTCTACGTAATGATTTAGTTTTCCAGGCCATTGGCGCAATCAACTTATCATGGAGATTATTGCGTACCAACAAGGTACAGTTGAACTCTCGGCCCGCGAAACTTCCACAACATGAACGCAACTAAACGGTGGCCGCCGTGTTGATACTTTAATGTTCTGCCGTACCATATCGTTGGTGCGCGCGGGTCGCCTACGGGTCGCCTTACATGCTCCGTCTAGTGGGGGTGGTCTGTGCTCCAATCACACTGTTATCTTAGTTTACATAAGTTTATCACCATCATAGAAAAAAAAATCTAAAACATAAGTAAGCAAACGAAAAAGTGATTTAAATAACCTAAAAATTTCTCACGACTGCGCTGCGGCACCGTTTTTGATCTTTGGTTTTATTTCTTGCCCGCGTTCATATCTCACCACCAACTTAGTCCTTTAAGTCCATTAGGAATATGAAATGGAGGTGCGACAAATTCGAAAAAAAAGCCGTGGAACTCGGAGAAATGTACCCTTACCACGAGTAAAAGTGGCCGTACTCAATAGCGTCTGTGTAAACTAAATGCTACAGCGCCGTAGCGGTTACTTTGTACATAGAATTACAATTATCCATACAAATCATATACGTAGTCGCTAGCGAGTACGGTCACTGTAAATCATGGTAAAATTATAATGAAATGTCTTATTATAATGGTAGATAATTATAGGAACACGCTTACGTATGAACCCTGAATACTTTACATTCCACTTTTTGGGCAGTCCTGTGATTAGAGATTGATTTTAATATGGTTGTAGTGAAAGGTTCGTGTATCAACCACATTACATACCACTAAAATTAAGCAGATAGCATTACAGCGTGAATGAACGAGAAACCCACGACTAACAATCACCATTTCGCATGGTGGACGAGATATACGAGTAGGTACATACGAGTAGGTATTCAACGCCGTAGGTAAATGTTCAAACAAAAGCAACGGTAAATCCATACTTAATATTATAAATGCGAAAGTGTGTCTGTCTGTCTGTCTGTCTGTTACCTCTTCACGCTTAAACCGCTGAACCGATTTAGATGAAATTTGGTATGGAGATAGTTTGAGACCCGGGAAAGGACATAGGATACTTTTCATCCCGAATAAATTTAGTGTTCCCATGGGATGAGCAGGTAACACAGCGGGGCACAGCTAGTAGTAAATAAAACTGAAGGACCTAACTAGTATTGAATAGGACAATTTCGAAGAACTTTCATAAAATTAAAATAAAGGAATACTCCAATTTTCCTATAATTGTATTTATAAAACGAGAAAATTCTTGAAACCATTTATTTATAGGCAATGTTCGTTCGCATAACGCTTAGTTTATCAAGTTTTTGTTTCGAATATTGCGACACCCCTCTAGGTATTCACACTGAAATGCGCCCTTCAAATTAAGTAAAATATGATAATACTGACTCGAAATAAGTATTCTTCTGGTTTATTTTCGGAAAATAAACCTTATATTGGTATATGCGTATTTATAAGCACAAATATACCTGCTTAATTGGCACTAAAAACCTCAGTTCCATGGTAACCAATAACTACGGAATTATTCCTCACGAATGAGTGTTGTCTTCTCACATTACCGACGTATCAATGTGTCTCTATCACGCCCAACGCGCGCTCAGGGACTCCAATAACAATAATTACCCAAGTTCACGACTTAATGGAGACGTTCTACCCCAGTTCAACAAGACCATAAGACCAGAAAATCTCAATACGTACTTACGACCTTCTGGTGACGCCAGGCTGTTTGCCTTTTAACTACTGAGGAGATGAAATACGATCAATTAGACTCCTCCGGGAAATTACAATGTTGATGGGATATTATAGCTTTGAATAGAAGCTGGCTTTACGTGAATACATGTTAGTCAATATCATCATTTTTATTAGCACGGAGTCAGGATTCAGGCACCATACAAAGTTCAGTTTCATAGACTGCGGTCATTGGGAATTGTAGGTATTACCTATAGGTCATTCACGCGGTTGGCGCAGTTTGTAGTGCAGTTGCCTACGGAGCCCCGAATCCTGGCAAGGACAAATATTTGTGTGATGAACTCGAATATTTGTTCCTGGGTCATGGATGTTTAATTGTTTATCGTCGTCTAATACCCAGAGCACAACGATTGCTTAATTTGTGACTAGGTCGATTTGTGTAAGATTGTCCCTTAGTACTTATTCATTTATTATTATCAGAAGGAACTGCTATACTACCATGGCATAGCATGGCATGTAAAAATATTGTCATGCATACGTATAGCATTAGTTCATTTGACATGGAAGCTCTCGAGGCAGAGACGATAATAGACTTTACCAGCCAGCTACGTAGATAGTCGCTTCACCGAGACTGAGGGCATACTACGCTTGCCGAGTCGCGGCCACCACTGAAGAGACCTCTATCTCTGACTAATGATGATGACGACAAAGACAATAGAAAGTACTTCAGACGGGAGTAATTTATGTGAATGAGGGATCAAAATCCAACGAAGGTTGGTCGGAAGTCTTTTAGGGTGAAAATAACTGGAAACTTCTTTTGGATTAAGATGTTATGCTACATAATTTGGAATTGGCTGAACGAATTCGGTGTGAACGGTCCATTATCACTACAAAGTATAAATCAAAGTCACTTCCGTCTGCCTACCCTAATGTATGCTTAGATCTTTAACTGAAATGAAATGAAATGAAATGAAATAATTTATTCAGTAAGTAGGCCACAGGGCCACAGGGGCACTTTTACAAGTCAGATTGTGAATCTACCGGCATTTCGCAAGAGGAGACCGCTGTTGAGAAGAAAGCCGAAACAAACTCAACAGTAAGTAATTTTTTCGTAAATAATACTTAAAACAATTACAATGATTACATTTGTGTTATAACTAATTACACTGGTACACGTAAAGGAGATGTATAGATACTCCAAATCAATGTTAAGTAGGAACATTAAAATAAAATTTTAACGTTAAATTCATAATATTAAATATACCCAGAGATGTATAAAGTCTCTGGGTGTCACAACATGCAATAAAATAATAATTACTTAATTAATTTAATTCCACAGAGATGTATAAGGTCTCTAGGCGTCAACATGAATAATTTACAATAGAAAATAATTATTAAACCTAAATTTCTTAGAGATGTATATGGTCTCTAGGCGTCATAACATGCAATAAAATATTTTATCTACGCACATATCATTAGTGCTCTAAAATGCGTTCAGAAACCGTAGGAAATGGCCAGCATTACTACAACCAATTTTACTATGAGAACTTTCTTATCTGTGGCAGTAGGTAAAATCTGTACTGTAATGTTATAACAGTATCAATTTTTGTAAGGTTATGAGTTTAAATTTGGAACAGCTGTCAAAACTAAAGTAGGTCTCTATTCTAGTATCCATAGATATTAATATTGTTATCGATACGAAACGTCAATTCAGTATGTAAGATTACAAAGATATTACAAACTATGGACAAACTTAGGCAGTCCTATATCTCGTCTCAATTATGTCTTAAAATGTTCGTCCAGGGATCAGAACAAACAGTACCCAATGTACCCATGTCTAGTCTGTATTGTAATGGCGTTATTGACTTACAAGTTCTGAGTCCCCTGTGTTGACCAGGAGGAGAGCGGTGAACTTACATCGAGATTATTATTCCTCCTTAACAAATTACTATAATATATTTTACATATACATTAGTTTGTGAGGTATTGTTCCAGAGACCACTGATGCTTAAAACTTTTTGATTTGATTTTAATTTGGTATACCTGAATGCCATGGAAGTTACCTTTAATTTTAACCATTAGCACTCTATAAATCTCAAAATGTTTTAAAATAAAAGATAGCTCCCTTGCTGCTATTAGGAACATGTAACTGAAATATAATAGTGTACATCAGGGCAGAAACTCGTTTTCTGAGATGGGAAGCTTGTGCTTGGTTTTTTTTTCGTTATGTGTTTGGAGAAAAGGAGCGGGAAGAGGAGTCTTTAGAACTCCATAAAAACTAATAACTGTACTTATCTTAAAGAACCGGTGGCGTCTGGGGTTGTCGTAACCGCAGCGTATTCAGGCCCCGTAGATGGTTGGTTGGTGCACGGATCCTTGTAAAACCAGACGTATTTCTGCTAAGATGACCACAAGTACGCCATGAAATTCCATACCGCAGACTCCTACATTAATCCTAGTGTGTTTACTACATTGGCTTTATGTTTTCTGAGAAACTGATCATGATCAATTAGCTCACCTCGCAAATACGACGCCCGCTGGGAAATTACAGGACGAAGAGTTGTGTATCGTCGCTGTGTCGTGACCTTGGCAGCCTCCATTAATAAACAGGTGAGCTCAGAGAATAGCAGCAGAGAATAAGTAATCAATATTTTACGCGCTTATAGTCGTTACGTATACGTTGATGAAAATCACGTAATGGAAAACAACAATACCTCTGTGTCTTTAATCTGAACTAAACATTCATGAACATCCTGTCGAAATATATAGATAATCCTAAATAATGGCTTATAGATACACACCTCAAGGTGCGTGTGTTGTGTTAACAGCACCTCAAATTTTTCCTCATGGTTACATCAGTTTTGAGTCTGTAACTCTCACTATCTTAGTTCCTAAACAGTTAAAACGATTTCTAAATAGGCTTCTTTTGATATTAAACCAATGATACAAAGATCAAAGCTCAAAGAAAAATTGAAATGCGAGACCTAGACTAGGTGGAAAGGACCGGTGACCGGTGGATGAAACATTACATGTTTCATAAAATATGCTTCTTTTTGTCTGAGAATTTATTTGTGACTAGCTGTGCCTGCGGCTCCGCCCGTGTCGGATTCGGTCTGTGTCAGTAAGTTGCCAATACCTCACCGTTTAAACCTTCCCTGGACTATGACAAACATGTCAAAACCAAAACCAGCTAAATCTGCTCGGCTGTTCTCGAGTTTTAGTGAGACAAACCAACCGCAATTGATTATATATAGTAACATATAGATAGAATTGACCCGTTAAAAAGTGTCATCTTGTTCAAGGGTTATCGGTATTGTCTGCCGTTTCAGCGATTACTTGCTAGATTTAAAGGCCAGCGTGTATTTCAGTTGGAATGGTTCCATATACGTTTAATTAGAGCGGTCTCCGGAGGCTGCGCAGTGAGCGCGCTTAATCCTTCGGCTGCGGGATTTCTTATTTAAAGGCTCGGCTCCTAACGATCTTTCTTCTGGCAAAGTTAGTAATCTTATTCGTATTTTAAACAAGAATTACCATTATTATGAGACGATGTCAGTATGCAGTAGTTAAGTACCATACATGGCATGATACAAGGTTTTGAAATTGTAGTCATATGGTTCATGGTTCACGAACCCTAACGCAGTTAAGGTAAGGAATGGTAGGCTACCTTATTTAAATGAATACAGGGGCAGGCGCAGGAATATTTAACAACAATATTTACGTGCAAAATTCACATTAAATTACATCAATAAACAAAGGACGTTCAATGGAGGACAAATACTGGACATAGGTCTGAATGATTCCTGATACGTTCACCAGACCTTTACCTTAGGTACCTTCATATTCATTACCCTGTAGGGCTTAACCTGAATAGCGTTTTCCAAAACACGCTTGGAAAATACTCGTGTTACGCAGGAGAAGCGGCGGACATGAACTTGTCTAAAATAATTATCATCGAAATACGAAAGGCAACGCTCTTAGTAAAATTAAATAACAAGAACAATTTATTTTAAGTACTAGGTATTTTAGCTAAATATGCAAATTTGAGTCTCAACGCCTTTCATAACTAGACACAAATTTTAGACAAGTAAATGAAGCCGACACTTAAGTGTTTACGAAAATACTTTTCTTTTTACACCGAAGTCTTGGAAATACAAAAGTTCGCGTCTAGTGTTTCGTGTTTTGACAGTTTTTCCACTTAAAATTTTCTAAACTGGGAGCAGTTGTTTCTCGCTGTCCTCTAAAGCGGCTCTAGCGGACTGCTGGCTTAAGTTATTGCATGCAGGCGAGCTAGCTTCTTCTCCTCTATTTATTTTCTTACGTGTTTTAAAATTGGGAGGGTGGGACTATTAAATGCATGTATGCATGAAAAAATACGCAAATAAGTATCGTTATACTATTTGCGTATTTTAGCAGAAATTTACGTTATTATTTTAGTTAATACGTATTTCCGCAAAGTAACGCCTTATTAATTTAATCATATAGCAAGTAGGTAGATTTCCGCTCTCGACTGTAATGAACTACATAGTCACTACATATGTTGCAATAGTCTGTGGCGCGTAAAAAGTGTGCAGGCGATCTTCCTGCGCAGTATAAATGACTAGCGCGTGCGAAATATGATTGACAGCGCTCTTTTTACGAAACTCGACCTGTAATTGTAACTAGTAAAATAAGAATATATTTCAATACTGTTTCTTCGGGTGTCCCTTGTTTTGTCGACAAACTTTTCTTCGTTTCAAGTAACATTTACCTAGTTCACGAAATATTGTTTGGTGTAATTTTATTTAATGGCCAGATTCCAATTTTTATTATTTTATTAACCGACTTCAAAAAAGGAGGAGGTTCTCAATTCGAACTAATTTTTTTGTTTTTTTTTTCTATGTATGTTACTCGATATCTCCGAGAATCGTGAACCGATTTTCAATTTTTTTTTTTAATCGAAAGGGTATACTCCAAACCTCGCGTAAACTATAATATATAAATATAAGAACTGAGTGGTTTGGGATCGACTTCGAAGGGTGAGTCAAATGTAATCTGTACTTGAACGGGTTATTGTTGGCTTTTTAGTTTTACTGAACTGAAGTCGGTTCTTTTTTTGTTAAATTTTTTTTTAGAATAACTGTTTAGGGAATATTATTTGGCAAATGATTAATTTTTTATGAATTTATAATGGCAGAATAACAAAACAACGAATTTCATTTGTTCGAAATTTTATTACAACATTATAAATATATATCGAGTGGTCGAAAAATCCTAACATTACCTATTTCACCTTAAGGCTGGTGCGACTTGGTTTAGGTTAGGTACGACGACGAGCGAAGCGAGGAGGAGTATTAGGTTAACTATGTAATGAATCAACCGACTAGTAAAAATACACGATATAAAATTACTTGTAGTAATCATTCCACGAACTGAATTGTCGACGGAATGAAAATACATGAATTGTTGACTTTGAAGGTAAATTCGACGAAGTGAGTGTCCATAATTTGATGATAAACCATTTCAATGCTGTTTCTTCAATTGTAAGAGTAGGCCTGTTTTTGGCAGATGATTTTGTATTGCGGCATTTAGTTATTACCCCTTTTAAACTATGCTATATACACCATATCTATAACTATAGTTATTATTGGTGAAGGATAAATCCCTTGCTGATTTCGTAAGCTGTCGACTGTATGTGCAACTTCAATTATAGTGTACCTATCTGTTTTTTTATGCATGAATTGAACTGTGTAAGGGCTGGTTAGCCCTCACTACCAGTAAGTCGGACTTGTGTAAGAGTACATACCCACTAACGAGAATGTCTCTGAGTCACAGGAAATTCAAATAGCTCATAGCTCCTACGATGATGGGCGCAGGTGTGATTCTCAAAATCCTGCAGTTTGTGGATAAATGAAAATTCAGGGTGCACATTTTTCCACTTAACGATTGATTGTCATAACGTACTTTGTCATAAAATCGTTAGCCTTAACTGCGAAATATTAACTTTACAAGAGTTTTGAGAGTAAAACATAAAACCCATTAGCTTAGGCTAGGTTAGGTTAGGTTTGTATTATAACAATCCTGAAAGGTTATTTGTTTCAGAGAAAAGTAGAAATTATGACTACTTATTCTACTTAATGAATCGTGAAAAATTCGTGATAGATACACCTAGTCCTTGTTAAATGATTTCCTCTAATCCATTGCTTTAGATATTCTCCCTGAAGCTGTTGCTCGCGCCGCGGCCCTCGGCAGCGCTACATTGAAAGCGTTTTGTCTCGGACACGCGCGGGCAGAGTTCAGACCGCCAAGAGATTGTTTCATTCGCCCGGTGAAGTATTACACACCGGACCTGGGGAAGTTGGTCTGATTTTCGAAATTAGGAGTTCGTGTTGTATCGTCCCACAAACTCTCGTTTGACAGGAGAGGAAAAACGATGGTATGGCATGAAATTCGACATCCGGAATACCCCTCGTGTCTCCTCGTATAACCAACGCACGTGAATTTCTTGTGGGGCCATATTTAAAAGGTCAAGTCTACGTTAATAAATCGACGATCAGCTAGTTTTCCAACATACACGTTATCAGTAGCAGGAGTGCTAGCGGCGAGAAGGAGATCAAGTCTTCGTTGTTTTTTTTTTAAACTAATTACATTGTATTTTAGTCGAAGTTTTAAAAATTTCAAACATTTCTTGTCATAATAGTACATTATGATACAAGTGTGCTAAGTTGGTCATTACAGTCGAGGCGGATTTGCAGCCCGAGCCGTAGGCGAGGGCGTAATAGAGCCGAGAGTGTAATGACCAAATGCACACGAGTTTCATACGACGTTTTTCAACACACTTGCGAGGAAAAAAACACCCGTTTATAAATGAAATATTTAATTTTTAAAACAAATTGTGAAAGTACAGTTATTGAAATGATACACAGTGGATTTCGATCGCATTTGTACAGTATGTTTTAGCCTTCGTTGAACGTAAATTTTCGTATTTTTTTAACTATGAATGTGAATTTTGAATGATCGTGGTATTATGTTTTTAGTGTTAGTAATTTTTACTAACAGCATTTTGCCGTGATTTTCTATGTCTTTTGTAGCAATATTACTCAGTTCCTGACGTCTACATGCTCCAGTAATACCGAATATTAACGAGACCTGAAAGTAAATAAAATACATATTTAGTTACTACTGCCTGCAAATTACCTAAGCATGTCTGGGCGGATGTCCAGTTATTTTTGTAACAAAAATATTTGAAATCAGTCTAGTCGTTTAGATTTGACATGGCTTGCCAAACAATACATACACACTTACCTACATAGATATATAACATATATAAAATAGTTGAGTAGATGAGTAGCCTCATGAGTAGTCGTTTTAATTTTTTATAAACATAATCTTTCAGTGTACAGAAATTTCGTAGGTATTTAAATAAAATAACAATTTCAACTGACCTTTTTTGCTAGGTACTGGCTATCCGGTTCTTCTTTCAGAAACTTTTCGATGTCCTTTGAGGACAATACTTTAAATTTTTTACTTCTGTAACCATCTGAGCGCCTCTTCAAGACCGCAATCAGATTGTTTTTATGTCAATACTATTTTTGTTCCGAACAGTGCTTTTTAACATGGAGTAGATAGACCACAGCGAGGTGGGCTTATATTTATTTGCTAGCTCATAATAATAAGCTAAAAATACGTTTTCCTAGAACAAATGGGCTTTTTTGCTGGATTTCCAATGAATAAAATTTTCATAGGCTATTGGATACTTTGCATTAGATTTCAATGGCAAGAGGCTGTCAGTAGCATTTTTTGCATCATTAAGTATTTCCGGAGGCATCAATTCCACATCTAAAATCTTCTTCATTACTAGAACTCGACATTTTTGTAAATCTAATCAGTCACAAACTAAGTACAGCGATAAACTCGAATAAACAAATTTCATGCAAAGCAAAATGGCGCGGAGATTTATTTTTTACACGCCTTCCATTGGTTGAAATAGTTATGCGCGCGCAGGTGCAAAATGGAAGCAATGACGAAACCGTCCAACAGCCAAATATTAAAAATATAATAATGTTTATATTTAATTATTCCTAATGCAAATTAGTGTCAATTACATGACAAAATTAAATAATTTCATGAAAATAATTTTTAATTATTGCGTTTAATGCATCACAATTACTTTATTCACAAAAATTTTGCTTATTATATAAAAGTAAAAACTCTTTGTTGAAATTTAAAAAAAAACTGTAAAGTAAAAGACACTAGTGCGTAATAGAAAAGTCAAAAGCACGCGTGTTTTATAGGATACTTTATGGCCATAGAAACAGTTTAATATGGACCACTTTACGAGCAAGTGTGTTGAAAACATTCTTTACAAAATGCAGTCTTCGGCCACATGAAAATTTGGAAAAAGATTACAGATGGAAATAAATGTTTTGGTGTTGACTCTTTAAAGCACCTTTCGGAAACATCCGAGCGTGGCTTCCTCGCCTGTATGCCGTGATGTGCGCATGTGTAGACGTCAGGTGCGCATGTGTGTGACGTCAGGTGCGCATGTGTGTGACGTCAGGTGCGCCGGAGCGCATCGAGCGGTTTGCGGCTGCGGTCGAAGACGTCACGACACCCGTCACGTGTCGTCGGGACATGACGGAAATGTTTGTAGCATTTCGGAAGCGTGGTACGCACTTTAGGGTTAGGTAGGTATTTAGCAAATAGATAAACGGAACCTAGGTTCTAAACATCTGTTTTGCCGTTCACACACATTATATTAAATATGTATATTTATTATTATATGAGACACTTGCTGAAAGCAAAATAAAATTTGTTTAGATATCAAAAATCAGATAAACGGCTATGTATGAGGAGCTAATAAGTAATGAGATTTTCTGAGCTAATAAGTAATGAGAATTTCAGATTTTCAGGGGTAGGTATACTTTCAGCTCTTTTCTCTACGAACAAAGTTTCACCTACATAGCATTTAGAATGGTAATACAATTTACGAGTACTTTTACTTTACGAACAGAACACATTAGGACCTTTTGTAAAATTTCCGCTGCGAAAGGCTTCCTGTTATAAACTTAACTGGTACAAATTATATTCAGGAAAAATAACATTTGCCTCGCTTACGCGACAGTAACTTTAGGCAATGGCCTTTAAGCGTGGTTACAAAAGGCTAAATTGCTAACTGATGCATATTTTTGCAGTACAATCAGCATATAAAATGAGCTATTCCTTTAACACATTTTCACCTAACTACTTTTTTAGGAAATACTTATTATTTATTTATTTAAACTTTATTGCACAAAATATATAAGTAAAAGTACAAATGGCGGACTTAATGCCATGAGGCATTCTCTACCAGTCAACCACAAGGTCAAACAGAGACATTATAGGTGCGGGAAGGGTGTACACGTGTACAATACGTGTGTATTATAATTCTATCTGCCTTGACAGCAAGCAACATGGTAACAACTTGTATTGAAAAAACACGAACAATCATTTTCAGAGTTACGAAGCTACGACGACGAAGTTGTTCAGAGGTTAGCAACGTTTGAACAAGGTTTCTTCATTTTCTCCTCTCCTGGTGTCTGACTCAAAAATGCATAAAAAATCCTATAACCATCTGATGAGGTGTAGGACTCGAATCACATTCTTCCATTTACACCGATCTTAGGCAGTCTGTTCTACCTTCTGCCAAGACTCTCCCAAGACCCTCCGAAGACGTCGATCTCTCTACTGAGCGACGTCAAGTTATTCTGGAAAGCCTTTCTTTTGCCAGAGAGTTTCTAGGTCGGTGTTCTCATGGACAGTATCAGGCTTCCTTAGAATACGATGCATGCCACTTCCACGTAAGGATCCCCCTTTCTATTGGTGTTTGTTTACGAACATTTGGAGTTTCTTTATTAAGTCCTTGCGAACAAACCAAGTTTCTCTTTCGTGCAGAAACACAAACTTCACATTAGAGTGAAATTACTAGCATAGAGGCATTCTATCTTCGTCCTCCGGGTAGGCAAGCACTTGTGACTCCTCTGGTGTTGCAGGTGTTTATGGGCGACGGTAATCGCTTTCCATCAGGCGATACGTTTGCTCCTTTGCCCCCTATGACATAAAAAAAAAAAAAAAAAAAAAGAGTTGAAGATCCTCAGCTTAGCTCGTCTCGTTTGTGTCAACAACGACATCTATCGGACGAAACATATTTGCAGCCTCGTGATGCTAAAACGGCTGGGCGAAATTTTTCAAATTTTGGAAGGATGAGCTACACTTACATCCAAAGATGGTAAACGGATAATTTTTCTCGACTATGGCCAATAAAATATGAGGGATGGAGTTGCAGGCACCTTCTTCTAGTCTTTTATAACCTAATTTAAAATTTTGAAAAGCGATTATGCTATCGCTACGTCGCCAGGCTTGCGTATTGCACGCTCGCGCTCGCTGCGCCAGGCGTGAGAGGCCCCCTCCCCACGGCGTAATTACTAAAAATAAACAACCAATAGCGCAGACGGAAAAGTTAGGATTGAATCCGGAATAAACCGGTTTTAGTCTTGCATGCACTTGCTGTTTATTTTGACATGATACGAATATCCAGTGCGAAAATTTTAAGATGAGAATTGAATTATATTTTTTATATTTTTGTCATATAAATTAAATGAAAATCTGACAACATCGCACAAATCGATCTAATCCCACAGCAAGCTCTAGTAGACTTTCGCTTTGGGCTCAAGACGACGATATACATACTTATATAGATAAATACATGCACATCCATGACAGGAACAAATATTCGAGTTCATCACACAAATATTTACCCTAACCGGAATTCGAAAACAGAACCGTGGGCTCAGTAGGCGGCCGCCACCACTGCGACCATCATGTTGTAATCGTAATATATCTAATAAATAGTTTCAATTCCAGTTTTCGTTCGCAAAAAAACGATTCCTTGTAGTTAATCCTTTTAAAGCATACAGAAACAAAGTTTTCTTACATTCCTGGTAGTTTGAAATCACTTACGTTAACGTAAAAAGCATTAATTAAGTATTTGTAGCGGTAAATAATTATAAAAACCTTTCTACAATTATAGTTCAAAATTAGCAACACGACACTAGTACCTACTGAATGGCCACTTTGACCGGAGAGCAGCACCGAGAGAACTCAAGGTGCAATGCAAACGCATAAATTAGTAGAAAATAAAAAGCGTTTATTGTAAAGAAAAAACACGTTCAAGTCATTATTATCTTTACAATAAAGTACAATTATTAAAACGGAGAATGTAATTAATTCACCTGATTGCTGAAATTTATTAAATTAACACACATTTTCTTCATTCACTGATTTCTTAAAATGTTGTACACTGAGTAGTTAGACATCCACAGAGCGATAAGTTTTTTTCTTTTTATTTATCGAAAACAAGTTATTATTTTATATTTACAGTGTACTCTCGATATTCCTCTGTGACGCGCGGGTGTAAGGTGTAAT
Source organism: Apotomis betuletana (assembly GCA_932273695.1). Taxonomy (NCBI): domain Eukaryota; kingdom Metazoa; phylum Arthropoda; class Insecta; order Lepidoptera; family Tortricidae; genus Apotomis; species Apotomis betuletana. The sequence continues at coordinate 502,778 of OW026310.1, forward strand.
TACAAAATCGTTGGCGCCTCCCCCTTGACCGGCCGCGGAAATGCACAGTTTTCGCTGAAATTATTATGAGTAGGTACATGCACGAGCTTGCCTTGTTCTTAGTCGTGTTTAAAATTATATCTCACGTTAGAAGTTATTTATCAAACTGAAATAACAATTTAATATTTAGGGTGCAAAATGAAACAAGCCAGTAAGGAAACGGACTCAGGCAGGATCCGGGATTACGCTAGGAAGAACGAGAAGATAAATATAAGGTGCAAAATAGTTACTGTATATTAATTGGTAAATAATAATAATAAATTAGCAATTCGATTTTGTCATGGATATTGACAGGCGCGACATGTTTCGAACTCGTATCCCGAGGGATAGCGATGCATGCTGGCTTGCGACGAACTATCGGATGGATGGATATTAAATACGCTCACAGTCATAAAGGAAGGATTGTGTACCTACCTCGCATTTTTAAATATTTTACATTAAGGATTCTATTTGTTCAGGTTACCTACCTAACTTCTTAAAATGAACATAATGTCAAATATAATCGTAAGCGAATTTTATTTTTATTGCTTGGTGTGTTTGCCTGTAATTAGCTAAATATATGTTTAGTATTTGTTTTTTTTATACCCCTTACTGCATACGAGGCCATATATTTAAGATAATAATTTCGACCTTATTGGCATGGTTCGAGGTTCAAATTAAGAAAAAGATATTTTTTTATATATGCGGCAACGGGTTAAATGTATTTCGTATAGTATTGTACCTGTTGGCAAACCTAATAAATAAATTAATTAATAGGTAATGATGAATTTGATAATTACCTATGCCGCATGATTTATACTTATTTTATTGACGGACTTTTCATACAATATTTCGAACGCATTTTTCTCTGAAAATTTATGGGATTGTTTTAAAACAAATGTAACATACCCGAACGGCTTTGATAAAATGACTTTCAAAAACCGGCCAAGAGCATGTCGGGCCACGCTCCGTGTAGGGTTCCGTAGTTGCCCATCCTTCACAATAGACGGGCTTCGAGGTTTAAATTACGAGAAAGAATTAAAGCTCTATAAAAAAGGTCGTAAACGCCAAAGTAACTGTAATTACTTATTACCTTCTGGAACTTATCGATTATACGCGCCAGATTGAGCGAAATATTTTACTACAGTATGGCACTTAACTAATATGTGTAACGTTCGAAGTATAAGGACACCGCGCGGCACTTACGTCATTTTAAGGAAAATTATGAAATTTTGCGATAACTCAAAAACGGCTTAACCGATTTTATTCAATATAGTTTTCATTGAAAGTACTTATAAGTCATTTTCATGAATTTTTTCATAATTTTTTGACCCGTGGTTGTTAAGTTAGAGGGGGGGGGGGACGCTATTTTTTTATTTTCGGCGCGAATATTTACAAAACTGCTGACTTGATCAAAAAATAATGTTTCAAGACCCCTCTTATTTTTAAAAGACCTATCCAACGACACCCCACACACTAGTGTTGAAACGAAAAAAAAAAATTGGCCCCCACTTTAGGTGTTAGAGAGGTACCCGAAAAAAAGTTTTTTTTTTTACCGTTCTGTCGGCGTGATACATACACATACTCATACCAAATTTCAGCTTTCTAGTACTAATGATCACGGAGCTAAGCACGGACAGACGGACATGGCGAAACTATAAGGGTTCCTAGTTGACTACGGAACCCTAAAAATCATGACAATGTATAGATGCAGGATTTTATTGCGGTATTAAAAATTGTATGAAAATAATAACGTAGCGTAAATGGTCACTTGAGTTAGTTTGGGCTTTGTCACTTGGGCGAAGTTCGTTTCATAAAAACATTATACTCTGCAAGAAACTATTACTGAAGTAGCAGCCTCTTGCTTGCCCTGTATTTGCCCATCAGTTTCTAACGTTCCGAATATGCTGCACAAGTTCTGACAGCGAAATGTAATTTCAGCACACGTTGGAGCTGCGCCTTAAGGCGGTGTTACACTCCCGGATTAAGGACGTCTTGACCCACTTCTGACACGTCAGCTCTAATTATACGAGCGCTAACGACCTAAAAACTATTATGGCGCACGTGAGACAACCCTGGCACACTAAACGCCGGGCTGAGAGGCTGATGGGTATCGGAGAATTAGTGCTGAAACTAGTTTAGCATAACGTTCCCGTAGAATGTATATTGATAACTGTTTTAAGTGGCGTTCCATGGAGTGTGTCTCTTCGTCGACATTGGCATTTCACGCAACGTTTTCTGCAAAAACTAAGAAAGAGAACGGGTAAGTTATGACTATAAATATGCTGGCAAAACTGAACTGATTCGTCTTGCAATGGGGGCCTTTCTTTAAAAGCACAAATGCGTACGAAATTGCTCCCGTCTCTCTCTGTTTTTTCAAATACAAAACATGGTCATCGCAGTCGAATGACGTCCACTGCTGCACTTCTACACAACTGTGACACGCGACTCTTTCTTGCGCGAGAAATATTACCTATCTCTTTCTTCGCTGTACTGTGAGAGAGTGACGAACAATGCTATGTCGCGCGACGAGAGTCGCGCAGCGTAGTTGTGTAGACGGGCTGGGCCTTGTAATGGACCTGCCGTTTCAGTTCTGACCCAGCAGCCGCAGCTCACTGCTACTCAAACACACACATAAAAAAAAATTCAACTTGTATGCATAACATTTCGCTTTTTGTACCGGGAACGAAAAAAAGAACTGTGTTATAGCAGTTATTATGCAGTCAACTTTGGACAAATAAACGACACATACTCATCGGACTGCCATGAAACAGTGTCAAAATTCTCCCTTTCAGCTAACAAGTCCTGGAAACGTAGTTAAGTTTCATAATGACTTTAAACGTGTGTTTTACGGAGACCCGCGCGGAAATCCAAGACGCAGTCGTACGGCACCGGCATGGAGCGCCGACTTAGCAGAATATTTAGTTTCAAAGGCAGAACACGTGAAGGCTCATTACTGTACTTTTATAGGGTTGTCGACAACAGAACCGACTGATAAGTCTAAAAGTAGAAGTTAGAAGTTCTATTTACGATAGGGCTTAAGACTATATTATTGGAATAACTCTGAGTAGCCAACCCAGCATGACAGATTCTGATACAAAAGGTTACACGATGAGACACCCTTGACCCTACGCACGTACGGTTGAAATACCCGTACTTAATTATTGCGCGAACATCTTGCGTGTTTAAATCAGTTCTCTTTTAAAATATCTATTTGTCACTGTCACTCACCGCAGCTCGAATAGCAATAATGATTTATATATATATATGTATGCCGTGACGAGACCGAAATGTTTCCAAAACATTAAGACTTTGGAGAGTTAAAAAATGTACGAATTGCAAGGATTCGTGAGGCAGCCCTGCGGGCAGGCAAGGACCTCCTCGCTCGACGTCTAGTACGTTTTGTGCGCCTTAAAGTTTGTCCAGACGCAGTGCTCATAAAGTCTGCGCTTTTATAAAAACCTCCGCTCTTTAATGACGTTTCATGCGTTGGATGTTGGTCATTAAAAATTTAGTTTTCGTCGTTTTCTGTGCTACTGAGAAAATTCATTTTTACGGCTGAAATTTGATTCTTCCAATGATTTTGAATTAGCCGTTGTTTTATGTTTTGTGAAGATACACACCGAATATTATCTAACTGCATTTGGGACTATTGACTTATATGTAAAGACTTAGCCTATTTCTTGAAGATAAGGATTAAAAGTCATCAACGTTTTAGTTTATTTTGTAGAAACGCTACGTAATAGCATCTTTAACAAAATAAACAGCGCAATCATTGTATTGGGTACGTCATTTGATATAAAGACCACAATAACAAAACTCTCTAAGTATGCTCATCAATTTCACTAACAATTTCTCATTCGGCCGATACAATAAAAGGATCCTTTACCTATCTAGTTGAGTAAATCAATTCGATCCCTTACGTCCGCAGTCCAACAATCACCAATAAACAGTCAAGTGAACTTCTCAAATCAAAGTTCCTGATTTCAGTAAACTGAATAGTTTGTAACAATCTGGCGCCAGGTCTCAAGGCTCGTGCTGAAAGCGGAATTCGACAGAGAGAAAAGAATTTGTTTACGTTCTGTGCAGCTTCACTATAAACTGATAAGTTTATAAACAGAGGTGAAGGGTCTACTAAAGGGTCTGACTGAGCAAAGAAAGCGGCAGCATGTTCCGCTCGGTCCACACAACGCATGGCGGTTTTTAATAGAGTAAAACTTTCAGTGGTCGTGATGAGGATACATGGAAGAAGTTTATATTTTATATATGTTTATAGTTTATATTAAGTAAGATGATCGTCGAACCGGCCATACGTAAATGTCCAGCGGGCCTATGGTACTCGAGTTTATCACGTGATAATGTTAAAGCTTCCTTCGCTCTTGCTGTGACGGATACTATGTCGTTTCGGACGTTTATTTAGCGCATGATAAACGAGACCATCGTAGGTATCATTAGTAACTTCAAGCAGGGCATTTTCTAGAAAAGTTGGAAGCATTTTCTTCATTTTCATATGAGTATCAAAAATAGGAAATTACGATAAAGGGTGGAAAATTTAAGCAAATTTTCAAAAATATTGTGAATTTTGTACATGAAAAAATTCGCAATTTAGCGGGATTTGGATCATTACTGGGTGTTTCTCAACTCTGCGACAGATTATGGTACCTTCCAGCCGGAAATGGTCATGAACATTACCAATACACGTCCATCCACGTGTGGAAACTTCTCTCATGAAGACATTGTCAATTAACTACTCGTGCGGTAAATCATTATTCCTAAACAAGCGTAAGATTTGAATCCACAAGATAATGCGCCGTCTCAAGCAATCAGGGCGACGGATAGCCATCACGAAATCACACGGCCACATCTGGAGTGAAGTGATCCAGCTGGAGACAGAACCCTTTGCCCCCTCTGTGGAACAAAGGAATATAAGATGAAGAAGACATTGCTAGTCGTACCGCTCGTGACTCGCACCGGACCCCGGCGATCAATCGGTTGAGTCCCCCGGGAACTTTAGCTCTTCCGATTCTATTATTACTCTACTAAGAGTCGGCGGAATACAATTAATTATATCTTTATCAAATATTTGTTCGGCTTAGCCCCGATAATCTTTGTTGCCTCTGTAATTGATACAGTTTGTATTATGCCTGTTTTACGGCAACACCGCGGGATATTACTGATAGGTGATAGGATGGATGATTATATTACAAAATAACTTGTGGTATCGATGTTGAAACCTTTTAGACCTTTCACAAAATCTACACTGACTGAAAAAAATACTTCAAATCTCATACACGACTTGTTCTCTTCGTCCAGAACAAGGTAAAAAGCCACCTTTGCTTCCTTTGGCTAGAAGTCAACCTTTGCATGGATGCACCAAATTATCTACCAATTGAGGGATATAACGAGATCCCTCATAAAATGAATTACATCTGCGCATGATGGAATCAGCCTTTGATCATGATCGATTTGCAGAGATCTCTACACACATACACATACGACAAAGAGGACAAATTCGAAATGAAGATAAAGGACAGTTTTACGGTCGATCCAACATCAGATACATTGTAAACAGTAATCCACCTTAGCTGAGGACGGGCACGTGTATTGTAAGAAAGAGCAACCGAAAGTCAAAGAGAGTAAGGGCAAAGAGAGCAAGAGCTGAAAAAAATGAATACAGCTTTTTTTTCGCAAGCTTTCGCTGTAGCTCACAGAGATTTATTTAATATTGGTCCATAAATAGGTACTTCTCAACAGAAACGGACATGCCAGTATAAGTATATACTTAGTAAGCTCTATATATAACCGTTGAAAAGATCTTAGCAAGGTCTTTTTAACGGTTTTTTCAGCCAACTGAATTTGCCATGGCCCGCGCATTTGTCAAACAAATACTCGTTAAGTATGAAAAGATTCAAAATTCCGCCATTCATCGAATCCGGTTTCCAAATGTGGACGCCGAAATTTCCCTGGAGACTCTCGTGTAAATAACGGCTTGCCCGGCGCGGGTCAGATTCGGAACACACCCGGTTTTAATTGACCGTATTTCACTAAGTTTCCAACTAGTTATGGCTCCGAATTGTTTATGGGGGTAAGGTATCCGTAATGAACGAGTCGAGGATAGGTACCAATTAATCGAAATTTAATATAGTTTCATGTAATTAACTTGATAAATTTCATGGGTTTGAATTCCTGGATGAATAGGCTGGTTGTGATATTTGGGTACCCACATGTTATGTGCCCAGTTTGAAATACTGTTGTCAAACATTGGCTATATATTTAATATATTTTATCACAATTTCAGAGACGTTTAAATTGTTATATTTGCTAAGTCTTGCTTGTATATAAAACTAGCATATTTCGAAAAAAAAAGTTTCTGGAAAGTTAAATTTTAGGTTTTTACTTGCGTTTTTTAATGTTTGTGTGTTAAACACAAAATGTTCTTGTGATTTTCTTGCAAAATTAGCACTGAATGAAAATTTTCAACTCGTTATGTCTATCTAACTATACAATCCGTAAATTCTCACTAATCCTATCTACAGTTTTAATTTAAAAAGGCCTTTATAATGTGTGAATTTTCTAAGTTCTTCCTACCTATTTCATTTGGAGGGGTGTTTGCATATATCAGAAGGGACGCTCTCCGAGCTAGCGTCGAGTCAAGTTCAATATCAGTAGCACCAATTAAGGCGCTTCTGGAGATGGTTTATGCGTTCAGTGCGAGACAAATGACTCAGTAATATTCAGTAATTACCATGTAGGTTATAGGCTGTCTCGAGGGCAGTTATTATAATACAGTTATGTTTTTTTTGTTTAGTCTAGTAATTGTGGACAATTTTATTATTGGACTATAAAAAATATTGGATGAATAAGTAAGTAAATCTTAAAGAAACAAGTTTACATTCTTGGTAGTGATGAAATATGCAAGAAAATTCTCCGAGCAAGTACTAAGATCTAGGTACTAAGAGTAGCTAATAAGGGCAGTAAAGAATTTACATAAACAATTTTAGGTGAGAGATAAATCTTTGTGCAGACCTTCACGATGTCAGACTTACAGAAACACGGACAAAAATGTCAAACATATAACTTGTTCTTAGGGTCGTGGGCTGCTGCGGTTTCATTATACTTATGTATATTATCTGTATCTATATTATTAAAGCTACATCCTGTACGAAATACCTTCGATATTATTCGTCTAATAACGCACCTTAAGAGAGTAATGAAATACCTCGATAAGGAATCGGGACAATAACCACTCGAAGGGAACTTTATTAAAATCTCCTTATTAGTCTCCAAGTAATATTAAACAATATAGCGACCTGGTTGAATGTGCGGTCCCGATTTCCCTTTGTTATATAGGTATATACCTACGAATATTTATATGAAACAATCAATCCCTGTAATAAGAATAACAATAACCAACATAGAAGTTAAACGTCTTCAAACGCTTGAATCGATTTATCTTGAACTAGCTTTGCGCCCGTTGAAACATTTGACACTATTTTACGTGAACCATACTTTTTTATGGGATGGAAAAAACCTAATTTGTTAAGTTAGGATATAAACTGTCTAGATAAGTTCCTTTCATGCAAATAAATACGTCCAGCCGTTTCGGCTTGGAGAAGTTTGGTGACAAACATACGCACTCACCCACAAACCTTTTCTTTTATAAGATTAGTGGGATTGAGTTTGAGCTGATAAATAATACTTTTAATCAAATCACCTTTTAGCTTAAAAAATTAAGGGAAAGGAAAAACAAATTATATCGATCCTGAAACCTTCAACAATTCACATTTCAGAATGGTAATAACGAAATTGTTGCCATTCATGAAATTATGTAGTTCCACCAAAATTCCGCCACCCATAGCTAATTTGGACTACACGAGAAATACAATTTTAATATGAACCATTGAGCCATTTTGACCATTGAACCATTTTATTATAAACCAATAAAACCAAGCACAAGGCCGGATTGTAGTTCTATAAGTATACATAGTCACCTCGCATGCATATGACGCTGATTGTTTCCCGATACGTTTAAAAATATCCTCGCTAACGGCCGACTGAGTTTCCAAAGGTCAAGGAAAGGTCTGGTCACAATATCAGCATAAACTGGAAAGTTTCGCGACGACCCTCCGAGCCTCCGAGCCTCGGTCCGAAATCGGCTTGGGCAGAATCGTGGCTGCCTTTTAAAATATTTTTGTGAATTCAGGTAGATAAATAATTTATGAAACATATAATGTCTATTTTTTTTAAATGTGGGTACACACCACAACCAGAAAAAATTGAAATGCGTAACATGGTGTGGGTATACACCAGGTTACGCATTTTAATATTTTTTGGGCTTTGATCTTTGTACCAACGGCTTAATTCAGATAGATATTCAATCGCAAACAGTTTAACACAATCCGTTATGATTGTTACTTTTGAAGAAAATGGTGTATTAACCTCGTGCCCAATTTCAATTTAGGGTGAATTGCAGAAAATAGTTATGCACCCTTTATGCTTATGAGTGTCCCATGAAAACAGAATGAATTTAAACATATATCATGAGAATAAAACACAATTTAACTATGTTACTTTGATAATAAGAAGTCTTTCAATTCCGATAAGATATTTTTATTTCAATTCCTTTTTTTATTTTATTTTTTAAGTATTTTTTTCCTAAGAGGTACGCAGTTACTTCATATATTATTCTCATGTCCCAATTCTGAGTGTGTTTTTATCTCGGAAATTTGTTACGATTGATATTATTTATTTTAAAGTTTAACTGTAAATTATCCAGTCCTTATTAGATCATCTTTAAATTCTGTATAAATATATTTACGTTTATTATAAATAGTTGTGAAATTTTTATAATGATAAACTTGTCCCAACTTACTGGAGTTTCGTTACTCAGGCTTAGTTACGGAGCATTCAATCCCAAAGAAATGTCTCAGTTCTTAGTAGAATTATTTTTTCTCATACCGGCAGCACTTTGACATGTTCCAAAATGATAAACACGGCGACAGCCACTTTATTTTCAACAAAGTGGTGCGTCGATCGATAGTCTTGAGTAAATGAGCTAAAAAATCTCAGGTTGAGTAACGGCGCTTTTCTCATATAAAATCTTTATTTTCGTACTCCAGTTTATTCATTGCCGATTGGTTTTACTCTGAATCTTACAAATTTACATAGTTCCAGATGAATGCATTACACATTTGAAGAAAAATATTGTTTTAGGTTGCGATTTCTCATATATCTTGTCTCAGTTTCGTTATGTTTCGTTATGTAACGAAACTGATAAAATGTAAGGGTTAGTTCATACTATAAAACCTGTTTTATAGGTCGAAAAACCTATCTGAATATGGACTGTAATATTTTTTGTCTCTATTTCAATTCCCTAATTGATTTATTTTAGCATTTTCAGCATATTTTTAGAAATAAATTTAGTATGTAAAAATATTTTTTACCAAGTATTTCAGTACAAAAATAAAAACACTTTTTTACAGTATACAAATGCTGAAAGGCAAAGTAAATAAAGATAACGTTTAAAGCAAAATCCTATAAAATATGAAGTGTTAAGAGTGAAATTGTTGCCATTCATGAAATTATGTAGTTCCACCAAAATTCCGCCACCCATAGCTAATTTGGACTACACGAGAAATACAATTTTAATATGAACCATTGAGCCATTTTGACCATTGAACCATTTTATTATAAACCAATAAAACCAAGCACAAGGCCGGATTGTAGTTCTATAAGTATACATAGTCACCTCGCATGCATATGACGCTGATTGTTTCCCGATACGTTTAAAAATATCCTCGCTAACGGCCGACTGAGTTTCCAAAGGTCAAGGAAAGGTCTGGTCACAATATCAGCATAAACTGGAAAGTTTCGCGACGACCCTCCGAGCCTCCGAGCCTCGGTCCGCAATCGGCTTGGGCAGAATCGTGGCTGCCTTTTAAAATATTTTTGTGAATTCAGGTAGATAAATAATTTATGAAACATATAATGTCTATTTTTTTTAAATGTGGGTACACACCACAACCAGAAAAAATTGAAATGCGTAACATGGTGTGGGTATACACCAGGTTACGCATTTTAATATTTTTTGGGCTTTGATCTTTGTACCAACGGCTTAATTCAGATAGATATTCAATCGCAAACAGTTTAACACAATCCGTTATGATTGTTACTTTTGAAGAAAATGGTGTATTAACCTCGTGCCCAATTTCAATTTAGGGTGAATTGCAGAAAATAGTTATGCACCCTTTATGCTTATGAGTGTCCCATGAAAACAGAATGAATTTAAACATATATCATGAGAATAAAACACAATTTAACTATGTTACTTTGATAATAAGAAGTCTTTCAATTCCGATAAGATATTTTTATTTCAATTCCTTTTTTTATTTTATTTTTTAAGTATTTTTTTCCTAAGAGGTACGCAGTTACTTCATATATTATTCTCATGTCCCAATTCTGAGTGTGTTTTTATCTCGGAAATTTGTTACGATTGATATTATTTATTTTAAAGTTTAACTGTAAATTATCCAGTCCTTATTAGATCATCTTTAAATTCTGTATAAATATATTTACGTTTATTATAAATAGTTGTGAAATTTTTATAATGATAAACTTGTCCCAACTTACTGGAGTTTCGTTACTCAGGCTTAGTTACGGAGCATTCAATCCCAAAGAAATGTCTCAGTTCTTAGTAGAATTATTTTTTCTCATACCGGCAGCACTTTGACATGTTCCAAAATGATAAACACGGCGACAGCCACTTTATTTTCAACAAAGTGATGCGTCGATCGATAGTCTTGAGTAAATGAGCTAAAAAATCTCAGGTTGAGTAACGGCGCTTTTCTCATATAAAATCTTTATTTTCGTACTCCAGTTTATTCATTGCCGATTGGTTTTACTCTGAATCTTACAAATTTACATAGTTCCAGATGAATGCATTACACATTTGAAGAAAAATATTGTTTTAGGTTGCGATTTCTCATATATCTTGTCTCAGTTTCGTTATGTTTCGTTATGTAACGAAACTGATAAAATGTAAGGGTTAGTTCATACTATAAAACCTGTTTTATAGGTCGAAAAACCTATCTGAATATGGACTGTAATATTTTTTGTCTCTATTTCAATTCCCTAATTGATTTATTTTAGCATTTTCAGCATATTTTTAGAAATAAATTTAGTATGTAAAAATATTTTTTACCAAGTATTTCAGTACAAAAATAAAAACACTTTTTTACAGTATACAAATGCTGAAAGGCAAAGTAAATAAAGATAACGTTTAAAGCAAAATCCTATAAAATATGAAGTGTTAAGAGTGAAACATTTAGACAGAGTAAAGAAATCAAGAAAACGCGGAGTAAAAAGTCAAAATAAGGAACAAAAAGAAATAACTAGCGATAATTGGAGACGATATTCCGCACGTTATTATACCAAAAAGAAAATAAATCTAATAGGCAGCAGAGTCCGGATCCAGAAATAATACTTAAGAAAGAATTAAGACTGGCCACTGTAGACATTAATTAATTATTTAGATCATATTTGTTATTATTATTCACACTGTGATTATGTAAACCAAAAATCATTAATCAATATTGCTAATTAAAATTAAAACGTTTTATTAAATAATTCTGCGAACGAAACCATAAAACATCACTAGTTTTATTTCATGAGTCCGACGCTTTATGTTATCAGTTTCGTTACAGCCATTATCAGTTTCGTTACTCTCAGTTTAGTTACGAAATTCCAAAGGTACATATTTTCTGCAATTCACCCTTTAACTAATTGTCGTGTTCAAATGAGCTTCGAAAAATAACCTAATATACCTTCACATAACAGGCAAAGCTGTGGGAACCCCAGCTCTCGATAAATTGTCATGTTATTAATTAGTGTATTGGTATGATAGTGCGGGAACGACGTCATTAAGCCGTCAGCGCGGCATAAGACGTCAATGAGGACGTCAATTACGCCGTTAGCGCCGCCACCGGCAACTGTTTATCTTGTCTCGGAGGATTATTAGCGCACGATAATAACAGCTTAGTGGAGCGAGCAGCACATTATGTATTTAGAAATTGAGACCAGCTCTTCTTTTCATTGGTGTCAGCAGTTGATGATAATATGTTGCAATAGTTTCTTCACCGATTCGCATGCAGCGAGCGAATCTTTGCAGTCACGTGAAGCGGTCGCTTCGCTTGAACCCATCAGTATTTTCGTAGTACCTAATCAATAGAAAGCAGCGCCGTGGTCGCAGTCCTGTCTTATTTCGAGGTCGCTAAACGCCATCTCTATGCAGTTGCCTGATTTATATTCATTTGTAACACTTTTGTACAGATATATAAGATTTTCCATCGTATTTTGTCGGGCACGCTCGTTTTTATATTTCCATCTCAACTTATTCACCGAATTTGGCAGAGGAAACATGCTAAAACGAACTTTTCCGACAATAAACGATGGAAAAACATTATGCACTGCTTCTGTACAGTAGTGGTCGTCACTCGGCTTTGTCCACGTCATTATCCGTCGATAAATCGATAGAGCACGTCCACGAGACGTCAATTGACGCCGTTAGCGGACGACAGAGGATTATTTGCGCAAGATAATATTTAAGTGCTTAATAACAGAGATTTATAAGTAAAATAGGTAAAAAATTTGGTTAATTCTTCTTGATCGGAAAAACACGGAATATTAACTTAGGATAGATTTACATTTGCCATATCTTTTGTAATAATTCCACTAACATTGTGTTAAATTCAATGTTAAAGGAAATTATTATTTACGAATTGTCAGTAATAGACAGTATAAAGTTTTTTCTCCAACTTGCTTGGAAATGTTCCCATTAATGTAGTAAAACTGGACCGCGAAATCGTTCGTTATATTTAGAAGGCATTAATAAAAATTAAAAAAAATATATATTATTGGCCTTAGCCGGGAAATCAATATTATTTAAATAAGACGATTAAGTAAAAAACACACCTTCCGTTTATAACGTCTCATACAAATGAGGGTAATTTTAATTTGGCCGGTTACTGCATTTTTACTTTTAATTTTTTCAAAGACTTTGATAATTCACCATACAGCCAATTGTCCACTAAATTTAAAAAATAAAAACGATTATAAACTTTTTAATTGTTCTCTGCGTTTAGTTCTTGCACTGAAAATTTTTTTGCTCTGCTACTGTCAATGTATTTGAAATGTCGACAAATTTCGAATAACGGACAAACAATTTAAATAATAATCTTATATGCGGTTAATTTATTTTCATGATTCTTAGTTATTTATTAGAGGTTTCTCACGAAAGTTTTAATTTTAATAATATGATGATATTTAATGAGCGAGTTGAAAATTAATAAGTGTACCAAACGTAAACAAATAAAAAATAAAACAGAAATGATTGTGTCCAAATCAATATAAAAGTTATTTTGAACTTATGATCTTCTCCGAATGATAAATATGGTATGGTTTCTAAAAAAAAAACAGTGTGTTGTTAATTTAACTAAAATTTATAATTACCTATGTGCATATTTTTTGTTATTGTGTTTTCATATATATTTAATTCTTATTCCTATATTTTGTTTTAAATCAAACATATGATTCGGACCCGAAATTTTATTCCTACTCCTAAAAAAAATAAGTACCAAATGAACTTCATGGTACTGATATATTAAATTAAAATGTAGATTGGTGATTATTTCCAAGCATATTTGGAGAAAAGCACTATACAAGCCTCGGCGGGAATGTCAGTTCGCAGATTCGTATTATTGAAGGACTCGGCTACGCCTCGTCCTTCAAAATCATACTCATCCACGAAATGACTTTTCCCGGCCTCGGCAGTAATATACTATTATGTCCAGAGTATTTTTGTATGGTAAACGTCCCAATGTTCCAGTTTCGATGATTGGCGTAATGTATCCCTCGATACCTATGATTTGAAGCAGAACGTGCAAACTATCAAGACAGTATGTTAACACTGAAGATAACATAACAAATAACTATAATTTTTAACAAAAAAAAGAACCGACTTCAGTAAAACTAAAAAACTAGATCTGTGGTGTTCATCATCAGTTTCTTTACACCAAATCCTATTTACTGAATGTAAATTCTTGACTTTATCAATAAATTACTGAAAGCGCCGTACATGTCCCTATAACATTTAAAGAGTTCCCTCGATTTCTCCAAGATTCCATCATCAGATCCCGACTTAGTGCCAACGGGACCAACTCGGAGTTATACCCTTTCGATTAAAAAAAATAATTGAAAATCGGTTCACTGTTCTCGGAGATATCTAGTAACAAACATACAAAAAAAAAAAAAATAGTTCGAATAGAGAACCTCCTCCTTTTTTTGAAGTCGGTTAAAAATGCATTGCATTCATTCTACGCTAGCAGACGTTAGTGCTTTTATAAAAATATTGAGGTTGTGGCGACACATTTTTAATTTACGAAAATGGTTACTTAATGTTAATGAAACCTTACTTACCTACGTTAAATTATTCATGTTATGTTGTATCGTTGTGTGAACTAGAGCGACTTTGAGTATTACGGAAGGTTCTGAAATCTCTGTTTACCTATAAGGGGACTGGTTCACTACCACACTTTCACACTGCTTTTCCGGTGTATTTTGTTGTATTGCACAGTACCAAGTGTGAGTGCAGAAACTCACACGTAACTCGTTCTGCTTCTAAACGTATTAAATTACTTAATATCCGTGGAAACCGTAATTTAAACAAGGAACTAAAATTAGGTACTTCAACAAATGCAGACTTTTCGCACCTAACAAAATGGAAACACCTAACGGACACAGTTTGCCAAACTATGAGAGATTTAGTTTCGGACCAGCGAGGGTGACTGTTCGCCATTTTGTTTTGACCCCTCGTCTGTAAGCACTAGTGTTTCACAGTAAAGGGCTCAGGGGTCTTGCTGCAATGGTGTGTATAAACTTTATAATTGGCCATAACCCTCCAATATGTGGCTCTCGGCTGGGTAGTAATTAAGCAGTCCATTTGTACAGCCAACTGCGACTGTGCTTAAGATTGACTTGTGAAGCGACCCTTCTGAATGCCAAATTTTAGGTACTTAGTAGCTAATCTGCAGTCGGGGCCATATTTCATCATTTGGGTTAAACAGCAATTTGTAATACGGTTATGAGGAATTTAGAACCAAATTGCGCGACGCTATTAAAATTAAAAAAACCGGCCAAGTGCGAGTCGGACTCGCGCACCGAGGGTTCCGTACAAACCAAATCAATTTAATACCTCTACGCGTTTATGAGGAAATGGGTAGTAAGTTTAAAATTATTAAAAAAATATATATTATGTGATGTAACTAAAAATTTATGGTTTTCGTAATTTTTCCTTTATCTATGCTATAAGACGTTGCTTCGTACCAAATTTCAAGATTCTGAGTTCACGGGAAGCACCCTGTAGGTTTTGATTCCCTTGCAAGTGTCGAAAATTTGCGGCATAAACGGCTGTATCTTTTGATTGCGTTGGCTTAGAAGTTTGATTTTTTCACAGCTTCAAGGGACAGTAGACCTGAGTAATTGATATAAATTTCAGCTTCATACCTCCACGCGTTCCTGAGAAAAAGGGTCTTGACAGACGGACGGACGGACGGACAGACGGACAACAAAGTGATCCTATAAGGGTTCCGTTTTTTCCTTTTGAGGTACGGAACCCTAAAAAACCCTAATTTCAATAGAGAAGACGGTGACAAATCATTACTAAGATCTAGCAATACACAAGACTGAAATCCCTGGACCTCGCACGGTGTAAAACAAAAATAGTGTTAAATGTAGTACATGTGGAGTATTTGTTTTAAGAGTACATAAATCCTAGTAATAAGGCAATCTGGAAGCTTTCTTTTGGCGGTTCTTTCTTGTCAGCAAGCCTTATAGTGAACAGCTGATAGATATTTTCAAATAAAGTAATTAATACCCTTCTAGCACAGTGAATTTTTACATAACGGGTAATTTTATGGAAAGAGAAATTGTGTTCTCTCAGTCAATCATTAACAGCGGTAACTGAAAAGTTGGCTCAAATAATCAATATATGCGATATAATCCATTTAAATTGTTTTATTCAAATCTTAGAATCAAATGATCTCATCACTACATTTCTTCTTATCCATACTATCATCTTATGTACGGTCGTCCTCTTCTTTTGTAACCCTGTAGGTTGCGTGACACATGGTTCATGATTTTCAAAATTTTCTCGTATATTTTCAAACTAAACAATAAAAAAGCGTAAAACAAACTGAAAACACGTAAATTTCCCCGTCATGCTTTTGTTTAGTCCTAAAACAATCAAAAAGTGAAAAGTTAGTGCATGTCGTGACCGAGCCAGGGTTGCTCCCGCGCTAATTTAAGACCTGGATTAACGGAGACAGCTGACAGGCACGTGGCGTGTTTGTGTTGACCCTAAATATGGATCTAGGGAAATAGAAAAGCCATGAAATTACATGTATGATTTTCATTATTGTATTAAGCGGTTTACACTCACGTGAAATTGTCAGGAACGGCCCGATATGTTTCGAACTCGTATGGAGCTCTTTATCAGGGACGGCCGCCCGTACACCGCCGCGGCAACCTCGTCACTGCTGATACTTTGCGACCTCCGTTTCCCGTCAGTGGCTGAACATTTCAGAACTCTCGCAAAGTCACACTTTGAACGATCAGCAAACTCTCGTAATAAGCTTATCTCAGTGACCGTTAACTACGTCCCTGACCTGCCTCCTAGGCACGGTTATCGCAGGCCCAAACATATTATCCTGGACCCAGAGGATTCTTTCACTATCCGACGCCGACTAGAAGAGGAGGAAGATGCCAGACTTCTTGCCCAAATAAGGGCTGATAGGGCTAGACGCAGACCAGCGTTATCACGTCCACGTCCCCGCTATAATCACGACAACAGACAGACCGACAGAGACGCACGTTTTGGTGGGAGCCGTTTTAATCCCCTCCTCAGACTATAAGCCTCCCAGAGGGCTGCCCAATCATCTCATGACAGCTAGTTTTAGATACCATTGAGAGGAACCAAAGTCCAGTTCATCCCTCAGATGTCTGGCATCCCCTCTTGCAAACCCTTTGTCCCTTTCTCTCAGAGGTTGGGACACATATTCGACGTGCAGTTACGGGCCGCACATACGCAGGCCCACCTGCAAAGGATCAAAAACAAAAAAAAAAAGCTGATACTTTGATCAACGTTCCGCTCTGAGCGCGCGCGCATGGCGCGGGAGCGGGGGGTCCTTGCAGGTACACGAAGCTATAGAGATCGGACGGTGCCCGAATTTTAATAGAGACTACGGCGGTTGGGCTTTACCTCCAGCATGGAAGCCTGTGCTTCCGGCGGCGAAACATATTGTGCGTTTGGACAATCCCGTGGACACCATTAGTCAAGTGTGCGTAATTTCTATTGATGACAAAAGTGACGTTGGAGTGCTGGACGGACAAGTTGCGAGCTTGCAAGAAAAGAAAAAAGAAAGAAAAGAAAATAAATTTATTGAGACAAACTAAACAGCACCAAAACCATAAGTCATAATAATAATGACTAAACATACTTAATCTAAAAAAAAAACATATACAAACTTAAATCAAAACAATGGGTAGACGGAAAAAGTAAAACAAAGTAATTTGAGAAAAAAAAAACGTTATACAAATAAATGGTGCTGTCATGTCAGATCCCAAAAGGACACCACTCAGCATATGCTACGGCATCCGGGAGATGTCGCAACGCTGGTCTTCCGTGGCACCCAGAGGGCGAGCAGGTAGGTGGGAACAGCAAATGGTGACGTGTGTTTACATTATGTAAGCATATGTAATTCATATGTATGATGTGTTCTGACGTATTAGTTTATATAAATAAAATAAAATATATAAGACACTTACTTAAAATGGCAAGCAGTGTTAGTGGATAGGATAGGATAAGTATGTAGTAGTAAATAAATAGTGGGAGTATTATACTTAAGATAATATAACCTATATTGAAGGAGGTGTAATTCATTGACAAGGTGTCTGGCATTAAGAATTGGAGAGTTGGAGATTTAATAAATGCCTGCGAAACTTAAATTTAAAAGTGCTTAAAGATTTAGCATTCCTAATGGGTGGAGGGATATTGTTCCAACATCTCAAGCACCCCCGGCCCCAGCGCCATCGGCGCGCGCGCTCAGAGCGGAACGTCGATCAAAGTATCAGCAGTGACGAGGTTGCCGCGGCGGTGTACGGGCAGCCGTCCCTGATGAAGAGCTCCATACGAGTTCGAAACATGTCGGGCCGTTCCTGACAATTTCACGTGAGTGTAAACCGCTTAATACAATAATTAAATATGTCTCACGAAAGTTTTAATAAAGGTATGATTTTCACTTTGGAACTCCACTTAGGTCGTACGCTGCTCTAATCCAAACTGCAACGACTGACTAGATGTCCTTCCCACGGTGTGTTTCCTCGTTCGCGGTCTCCACTCAAGAACTTTTCTATCTCAAATCGGTTCGACCCGTCTGCTGCCATATAAATATGTCGACGACCTTGGTAATCGTATGAATCTCCTAATTTCTGATTCGATCGTATAAAGAAACTCCGTACCATACGTACTTAATCCACGTGGCCAAGTTTGAAATATTACTTCGAGTTCATAGTTATATGTCCTGTTTAACTAAAGTATTAAAGCGGCAGAACCACTTTTATTGTGCCACAAGCACAAGTCTCACTCCTTCAGTTGGCGAAGGCGCGCGTTTCTCCAGTATGACCCACTGTTATATCAGAAATAAGAGTTCACGGCTTCGTCTCCATCTATAGTACCACTGTTACATGCAACAAATATTGCCTCTCTCTGTCCTTTCATGCCGTATGACAAAGACGGGAATAGATTGCGCCACGTAGCAGTCGTAGCACACATGCTACATGAGTTTATATAGCTCTTACTCAGCTTTAAGCTGTGTAAGGGCAGTATAAGCGCTTATACCTGTGTGCTTTAAACGGTGACCTGACTTTTACTCCACCTGAAAGGAAAAAGAAACCTTAAATCAAACAATCGTATCCAGACAGTCGGTATCTCTGTTACACCAAGTGCACGCGCTGAATTTACTCGAAATCGTTGCAGTTGACAGCCGCAGCCATTTTGTTTCCTCGCAAATATTGTCTGGCTGATTAGTTTCGGCTGCCGTTTTCTTGTTAACGTATTGAAACAGCATTTCTAGCAAACTATGACATGCGACCTTTTATCGCACGTCATTGTATTGTCTATCCTTTTCCAAACAGTACAGTGCGAGAAAAACAGTCACTGAACCGTAGACAGCTGGGGCAAAAAGGTTCTAGAGCGTGAATGTCACATGGGTAGAGATGATCGTTTGCATGGTGGGCCAACGATCTTGCGAGTATCGCGAGGAACCGTTGGTTTCAGGCAGGTTGCGTAAGATCATCGTGGAGATTCTTGGAGGCGGCTTTCGACCAGCAGTAGGCAACATTCGAATGAAATTACTCAAACACTCTGCCAATTTAAATTGCATTTGCATAAAAATATAACAACCGATTTTGACAATGAACAAACGGGGCTAAAATAAAAATCTTCGAAAAACATTCAGGACTTCGGAGGCCTGATATTCACAGGGATGTTGGATGTGACAGCGATTACGGAGTTCATGTGGCAATCAAAAAATACTTAGGTACTTACTTACTTTATGGCCACCATGGCTCAGCTACCCAAAGCGATTCGCCATACGTTTCAATACCGGCTGAAAATTATTATTAAACTTTTTTAGTTATATTTCAAAAATGATAAATGTTAATCAAAGATACTACAACATATAAGGTAAACGACCCTGTGCTCGACACGCTAATGCCTAATAATTGACACTTTGCTGTCACCTCTATAGCTAATGCCATAACGTTCAAGATGGCAACTATTGGGACAGTGTCGAGCACAGGGACGTTTACCTTACGTACAGTATTTCTAACGAAGCAACAATGCTTGACAATGCTCGGCAGTCTTTATTATGTGTAGCTATATATTACTATTATACGAGTACCTATAACGCCATTTTGTTGAACGAAACTGTGCGCAAAATATAAGATGTTTTACGCTTCAAGGGAAGTAAGTAATTTTCTCTTGTCCTTTATAGTTAATACTGTTGTAGTGAGCTTTTGGTAAAACGTAACATTTTCGTTCGTCTTTTTGTTGCATTTACGGTATATTTGTTAAGTTAGTAAAGTAGACGAATCAAATAGAATATAGTATGGGATCCCACCAAAGTAGAGAATGAACGGTAGTCTACCTTCGCCTATACCTGTTCTCAATGAAACCAACGTTCCAATATGCGATAATCATGAATAGGTACAACCTGGTACAGTTTCCACAGCTAAGTTTGCCCAAAAACTTACCAAAACCAGCTACAAAACTGATAGGGCAGTTATTGGGTGGTGACTGCCAGCCGCAATATGCGCCGATCAGCTGCCGACGGCCGTGGACCGACGCCTGGTCAGGATAATGGGAAGTTATTGGATGAGGGTGGTGCACCACTGATGACCAAGTTATCCATAAGCGTGGGTGAACTGTTTCGCCTCTATACAAATTGCTAGCAATTCATTATGACAAAGCGAGTACAAATACCTTTCCAGCACCTCTAGCACAACCGTAACATGCGACTCTTTCTCGCACGAGATATATTACCCATCTTTTTCTGTACAGTACTGTGAGACAGTGACGGGAGATGCTAAGTCGCGCGACAAGAGTAGCGAAGCATAGTTGTACTAGACGGGCAGGTAAACTTAAATAGATAAAAAAACAAACGAAACTGCGAAAGCCGTTTTAAAAATGTTTAGATACTTAATTAGGTATGAGGTTGTTCACCTGCTGGTTAGACCTGTCTAGCTCTGACCCTCGTCAGTTGGAAAAATAGCGGTGCTTGGGAAAAAATCTAGATAGCCTATACCAAACGAGTGTTGTCGTGATCATACACTACTTTAAATTTACCATTTTATAAACTTGTTTTTAAAAAGTGGTATGCCATAATGATTGATAGAAAACCAAGCAAATAAAACATCTTGAAAGCGTCTAATTCGTAAAATATTGAATCAACAGTATAGAAAGGCTTTATCACCTGATATAACATGACAAGGCATCCATCTTTTTCCTACACATATGCATGTGCGAGAGCAAAGGTTGCTTTTTTAACCTACTTCAAAAAAGGAGGAGGTTCTCAATTCGAACTATTTTTTTTTTTTCTATGTATGTTACTCGATATCTCCGAGAATCGTGAACCGATTTTCAATTTTTTTTTTTATCGAAGGGGTATAACTCCGAGTTGGTCCCGTTGGCACTAAGTCGGGATCTGATGATGGAATCTTGGAGAAATCGAGGGAACTCTTCAAATGTTATAGGGACATGTACGGCGCTTTCGGTAATTTATTGATAAAGTCAAGAATTTACATTCAGTAAATAGGATTTGGTGTAAGGAAACTGATGATGAACACACATACGAATCACGAAAAAGCAAAAAAAAAAAAATTTTTAACAAAAAAAAGAACCGACTTCAGTAAAACTAAAAAGCCAACAATAACCCGTTCAAGTACAGATTACATTTGACTCACCCTTCGAAGTCGGTGCCAAACCTCGCGTAAACTATAATATATAAATATAAGAACTGAGTGGTTTGGGATCGACTTCGAAGGGTGAGTCAAATGTAATCTGTACTTGAACGGGTTATTGTTGGCTTTTTAGTTTTACTGAAGTCGGTTCTTTTTTTTGTTAATTTTTTTTTTATTTATCTATCGCACAGCTATATAACAGCGTATTATGATTTACTAATTTGCCTCGATGTTTCGGACACGATCCATATTCATAAGTTCCGTTTCATTTTGTTGTTATAATGTGTAAGTTTAAATCTTCGACAACTTATTTACTTCCCAAAATCGACTTGAAACAACAAACAAGCCCTTGAATATTCGAGCGCTAAAGAGCGGCCATAATCGGAGTAGACGGCGAGCAATTTAGTGGGGATTATGTCGGTTCTTGCCCTCAGAGTGAATAATGCAGTTGGTGTATTTATTGAGCTCTAATCGAATGATCGTTATTGAGGGATGCCGGGGCTTTTCACAAATTGGATTGTCTCCTTGGATTCGGTTGGAACTACCTATGTAATTAGTATTCTGAATGACGGGGTAATGGTGCCTATACCCGGCCCGCGGCGCGCTAGAGGGAAAGGGTTGTGTTCTTAGTAACCGTGGCTATCAAGATACCCATTGCAAATATAGGTAGAGTGAAGTGTAACACATTATTCAAATTCAAATTATTCATTTCAGGAATCAAAGGCCCATAGATGAATACCTTACGATCGAATAAACAAATAAAAAAATAACAATGATAATAATCCACGAGAGTATACTCTCGTGACTTATGAAGTGACGGGGTTTGTCTGCGAGTATAACAGTGGTCAAATTGGTGTTGGCTAAATGCTCAGCCAAATGCTTCGCTAAGACTGTTTTTTTTTTCTAGAGGGCGCTAGTGAAGAGTGTCTCATCGACCTCGCTACAGTGGCGATGTCTCTTGCAGATCGGTAGAACGAGAATTTGTACTTTCGTTGATCTTCTAGAAGTTTAGTTTTTGGTTGAAACTAAAAACTTTGGTCAAATTATTAGGATCCTTGGTAGAGATTTCTTCCAAGATTGTAGACATCGATCCGCTGCGGCTGACGAGGGTCAGTCGTTAGTCCGCTGGTGAACGACCTCATATGTCACATCTCTCAAAGGGAAAATCTTGCGGAGATATCTTTACCTTTCCGCTATCAAATCGGTCGAGTTACATTTGCGAAAGTTCTTCGTGACAATCGTAACGTTGAAACAATCTAGACGTTGCCTGCAAGTTCGTATACGTGGAGTTATTGCTTAACCGTAGTCGGGTGAGAAGTATTATCCACCCCAAACTGCCAAAATTGGTTAAACCCATCTAGACTTAAGATGAGGCCTCGAAGAATTTTGAAGCAAAATACCGGCAGACGATATTCCACGTAGGTAACGTAAGTTGAGGTTTATACTGAAATCACAAAATCTCATATAGAAAGTTGTTTCAACTCAATTTTAGAATTTTATAAAAGCAATGAACTCAAGCACCTAATTATAAAGTTAATTATTGGGATACATGTTGAAAATATCATTTATCTATCCCGCGGTAAACCTCATAGGCTCGGTAAAATCGGAATGATACAAACTTAAACACGGTAAGTATTCAATATTCAAGATGGATGCCACGTTCATCGGGCTTGCCGAAATCTCGTCCAAAGCCAACAACAAAGAAGTTATTTCAAATTCAATAAGCCCAAAGGAGCCAATATTGGGGCGCTCGCTTTTAACTTCCGCGCGGCTCGATGCGAATTTTGATAATGGATGCGTTATGACTGTTATCGGCGCTGTGTTCAATTCAATCATATCGTGCCATAATGTTGTTATGATAACGGGTAAATAATGGTTTTATGTCTAAAACTGTTGATTTTGTGTACTTCTCTGCATTACTTCTACACCAGGATACTATACTGTAATTATACTGATGTGGCTCGCAACCGTTTTTCGAAATAATGACTTATTATGTTTTCGAAGGAAAAGCTGAAACGCAGACCCTTCGTTCCCTGGGTAAAGTATATTTATTTTCATGTTGAAATATGGAACATCCAGTCATGGGTTTGTTGGAATGAGGTTACTTCATAATTTTTAGATACTGAGAATACAGAGATACGAGTATAATCTGAACTGTTACAGACCAGATCAATTGTAAGGATTTATCGGCATCGACTAACGCTCACGTGGTATTATCCAGTTTATAACAGTTGTGTAGTTTTTTCTAACTTCTTAACCTGTACCTTCTATGCTGCATATACGCGTTATGTGACCCATAGACCGTTCATAAGGTTATCCTCATAATTTAATTACCTATTTCAATATTTCCATCATGCGCTATCATGTTTTAAACATAAAAATGTCTTGTGAAAATGAATTGGTATCTTTAAGTAGCTGTATCTCTTCGGCCATCTCAGTCTACAATTACCTAAATATAAAGGCTCAGTGTAATATCGCAAATCTCTCAGCCTATTTATTGTAACAGTTTTTCGTAACATCTCTGAGTGTGGGTGAAATTGGTAAAGAGAAACTAATATGACTGTTTTCCTCAGATTTCCGACGAAATATTGCCATTTCTAGTAATATAAGTAAAACAAAATAAACACCAGCAAATCCACAAAAGAAAATAAAGCTATCAATACACATCCAATATCTTTTGTACTTCCCTTCCCTCTATGAGTAGCTCACAAAGAGGATTCTCGTTTTGTTTCTTAATTTTACGCGCCGACGAACTCGGGGGCTAAAAAGGCTTTATCGATGTATGTTGAAGTACTACTCATACGCTGTTTAGGTTTTGAGGGACTACTGCCAACTGAAATGTTCAATACTGACTTTGCCATCACACGATATCGACTTAGTTTTTTGAGTTCCTTCGCACCGTTGCTCATCCGAAATGTAAGACGATTAGATTGACATGTGGTGCGCACCACCAAGGAATGGAACTCGCACTTATCGTGCACTCATTTCCTTGTAATAATAATAATTTGATCAGTAAGAAATTTGAATGTTACTACATACTACGAAAATTTAACACAAGGGCGCCTACGTGATGAAAACTATAGGAGGTGGAGTCACACAATTGGATTTGTGCTACATGCTTCACTAAGGCGTTTGAAGTAAGGCATTGTGATACACCAACATATCGGTCTTATATCCGTGATATGGCCGATGCCATGCTCATGTGTGACCTCTTTTCAACAAAAAAACATAGTTGTAGTAATGACACATATACAACAGATCTTATTACTTTAATGCCCTCTAAGACGACTGCTTTTCCTTTCGTTTTACCCGAATTACACGAAATACTGCAGGATACGTTCCGCGTGCACTCTTCTCTCAGTTATTGAAAAGTATCGCTTTTTAACGTAATTTCCGAGACGGAAAACTGCCGCTCCCCGGGGATTTTACCTAATGGATTTGTGCATACTTTTCGCGAAACTGTTGCCGTCATATTAAATTCCTTTTAGCTACTGCTTTTTCTATGTCGTATATATTAAACTCGAATTAGAGTTTAATAGGTAGAATTAATGGATGAATAAGTAATTCGTGCAGGATATGTATCTTTTTATCCAAATAATGTTCAGTTAAGAGGCCTATTTTTGTCAGAAAATGTTATCAATAAAAATAGAATCGATAAAAAGATTCTATAAAATATTTAGAACAGCGCCATCTCTCTCGCAGTCTTCACACTTGCTGTAAAGCAATGGAGGCAGGGGATCGTGTGTGTAAAGCGCACATCCTAGGGTACGGCTAATGCGCATAAGCATATCAAATACATATGACGCAGAGGGCGCTACCGTAGAATTATATATTATTAGAATTGTGGAGTGAAATATTTGGTGTGTGTGATTGACGTAACGATCTCATAGCTCAGTTGGGAGAGCACTATGCCGAAAACGTAGAGGTCGCAGGTTTGAGCTGCCTCCTGCTTTGATTGTAGTAAATCACATTAAATTTTCATGCCTTATTTACCTTTGTATTAATATTTATCATAAAATGTTGTCGACTTCGATTTTTTCAGTAGGAAATTTTTGGCACTGAAATGAAAGGAACCTTTATTTATTTAGTCATTATTGAACAGCATTTAACGTTCTACAAGCTATAATTGGCGAATTTCATACTTTAAGTCATTCTCTCTCTACCAGTCAAGTATCCGGTCTCTTCTATAAGTAACTTTTAGTACTTATAAACAAAATTTCTGTAAACACTTTGGAAGAATCATCAATTACGAAAAAGTCTGAAGAACAGCTTATAGAGACCTATTGTTTTTTTTCATGAGTTAGCGTGACCGTACTCGCTACTACTGCGTAAACGATTTGTATGGAGAATAGTATAGCGCCCCTAGCGGTACATTTTAGTGTACTTTAAAAGATAAGAGTGATACAAGTCCACAGCCTGATAGCAATAAAATACAGGCTATTACGAAGCGATTCTTAGTATTTATAATTTTGTTTTTCGCTAAATATTAGAGCAGTGCGCCTTAACATAGCCATCAGGTAGGTGCCCTTAATACGGATGGACTCATTTATTTACCGGACGTTGATCTACCATTTACATTGGTATTTATCGCCCACTTACTTAAGGGTTAACTGGAAGAGATCCCTTAAATAATAAGTTCACCTTTGTACATGTTAATGCCTTTGAAATGTATTTCTATTTTTTTGTGTACGATAAAGCGTTTAGATATAGACACGTTATGGCTATAGTACTGCAGCATTATTAATATCAGTATCCTCGTTTCGAATTTCACTTACTAAAGCATTGTAAACACACCTTATAATACAATCAATTTAAAACTGTATTACTACTCATTATCAAAGCCACACAAGAGTACAGTTTTTTAATCAGCTGAAAAGAATTATGTTAATTCTCAAACTAATAAACCACTTAAAGTTGTCCCGCTCTATCGAAAGGCGAGTGAGCGAGTAAAAAGGCGCAATTATGCAGGAGTGCGCAGGAACAGATAACTGGAATCCTGTTCAGATTAAGTCGTAATGTTTGCCGGACTACCGCGGCGTGCAGGGTGGCCACGCGTTGCGAAGTTATGAGACAGTTTCATTTACGGTTACTAACAGATTTATTTTCAAATGCATTTCATCCATTTTGAGCATATTATGGCCGAACGCTATCAGCGATAAGGATGTATCGAATCGATGCCAGCAAATCCCGATCAAGCGAGATATCGCTCAACGAAAGTGGACGTGGATAGGGCATGCCCTACGAAGACCAGAAGACATCACAGCCAGGGCCGTGTTCACGAGGAGGGGGCGGAGAGCGGGCGAATGGGGGTGGGGGAGCAGGCGACAGGCGCCGGCGCACACATGGCAGCGCACCGTCTTGACGCCGAGCTGCGGCCGCCGGATTGAGTTGGAGTGACGTGGAGCGCGAGGCACACGACAGGAGCGGATGGCGACGTCTCACAAAGGCGCTCTGTACCACTGGGGTTCCATAGGACAACACACAGAATTTTTACCCTTAGATGCTAAAGCGTGTTCAATAAAGCCTGTTCTGTTATGAGACAGCAATAGAGCAACTGCGTTTTTTGCATAAAAATAGATTATAGGCCTTTTATCCCGGAAAAGAAACACACGCGGGTAAAGATCCATGCACCTATAATGAAATAAATGAAATAATTAACTTGATACTGTAAGTAGGCCACAAGGGCACTTTTATAAGAAGAATGGCCAGAATGGCTCGGTATTAGATGAAGTATAACAGTCATAAGGTGACTTTCCACTGAGGCGGAGCAGAGCGGAGACGTGAGGAATCCACCAAGCTGAAACGGAGAAGTTTCGCTCACTTTGCTCACTCGGCCAATTATGAGGATAATAAAATTGGTTACGGCAATGTCCAACATTTTCCGTAGCCTCGTTACCATCCACACATATTTAAATTTCAATTTACTTTATATTCGTTATCATTCTCGGGAGATTCAGAACGGGTTCTATTCTATTTAGTTGTATCGGCTGAGATATACATAGGTCTTGTATCGGGTCTACATGTGAAGTCATGCAAAATCTATTAATTTATATTTACATTATAGAAGGCGCCCGCAATTACGTTCGTGCATGGAAGAAAAAGGTAATAACCCTCTCTTGTGAATTACTCGAAAAACTTGAATTTTATTGTGAACACTAAACTTTATATTTTGATCTTATTTATTTTGTCTTCATGTGTACAACTTTTTAATAATGTGTCCATTATTAGTTTTAGCAAATGAAATAACATGCCTGATAGTAAACAATATTCTATTCTATTCTACAGCATGATTCTGTAGATATTGTCATTGATTTAAACGATAATAGAAAAAGGAGAAACCTAGCGTTTAGTCGGACAAATTTAAATAAGAATACGTACCTATTACTGCTATGTTATTGTGTGAATAGAAGTAAGCGAGGACTGAATTCGACGTTTTCAGAAACTTCTGTCCAAAATATCGCCATGGTATTTTTACTCTAAGGGCCTTATCACACTTGCGATTTGCGAGCAAAATTTGTATAAAGGCGAACACGCAGCGATATAGAAAACTCGCTCGCAAATCGCAAGTGTGATTAAAGGCTTTAACAATTTACTTTTAAATGACAACTTTTTAGTACCTACTATCAATATAGCTTCTATATCAAAATTTATACATTATCGGTTGTACCACGGTTATATGTCCAATATACGGCCGATACATTACTCAAATCGCTATATAATATCTTATTGCCAATTGAATTATGCGCGCGTACTTTTGAAGGTTGTTTCTTATTTTGTCTCATGTAACGCGCATTATATGAACAGGTGGCTTAAATACATACCATATTCTTTTATTATGCCACACCGAGTCACATAGCTTCATAACAAAGTTACATTGAATTTATTTTGCGCCTCTCTTTAAGAGTTAAGTTACTTAAAAAAACTACTTATAGATGTACTTTTATTTATGGATAATTGGATATAAAGTGAACTGTGTCTTGCATGTCTTAAAAACTGCAACATTTAAATTGGGTTACACTGAATATCAATTGATCAGTGGGTTTTGTAGACCCGGTGTGAAGTGTGAACTCCATTTATAAAAATGGAAAACAAAAAACTTGGTCATCATCTGAACCACTCCTCAAGAGATTAGTGAGCCTTTCCCCGTGTAAAAAATACACTGTCGCCAACGCGTTCGTGATGAAGCGTTCAAAGCCAAATTACATAGAACATATGTGCTCTTACCGTGAGTTTAACCTTACAGTGACAGTACTCACTAGCGACTGCGTAAAGGATTTGTATGGAGAATTTTAGTTTTACAAAGTAACCACTAGGGCCCTGTACTATTCATACAAATCATCACTCCATACAAATCATTTACGTTGTCGCTAGCGAGTACGGCCACGTTAACTCATGGTAAGGGTACTGTAAACTTAAAGGCGTTACAAACTCAGTATTTCAGTTTCAGGCGATCCGTTTGCTCGTTTGCCCCCTAGGACATAAAAAAAAAAAAAAAAAAAACTAATGTTGATGACAACCAAATCGCAGAGTTATTCTCCAGGCGATCTGATCTGACTAGAGTATGACTCATGACGATGAAGATTCCAAGTGCCATGACCGGGAGGCGGTGAATTTGGACCGCATCCTGATTGAGGAAGTGGGCCAGTGCGGGAGGTTTCAGCTGAGGGTGCTGGCGCTGTGTTTCCTGCTGGCCCTACTCGGTGGGACGCAAGTCAATTTGTACCTCTTCACTTTTCAGAAAGTCAATACGAGGTAAGTCCAATTTTTAACATTTATTTCATAATATAATATTTAGTCGTTTTTATGTATTATTAATCTATGGTAATTATAATTAATTATAAAAAAAATATAAAAACATATTTGATAATAATGAGCGCGCGAGCGCGCCGTTAGGTAGGTGCTTGTATTTTGTGTAAATATAAATGTGCTAATTATAATTGTTATTGTAATTTTCTGTTCTATATGTGCACTTTTTAAAGAAGTGTACTATAATACTATTGTATACCGTAAAACTGTTTATTGTGATGCTCTCTGATGTTTTACTGTACCGACTTTTATGAATGCACAATATGACAATAAATGATTATTGATTTATGATTTATGACTATTTTTTTTTCTGTCAAGGTACGTAAAGTTGTTTCTGAACAATGAAGCACTTTACAATTCGAACGAAAACAACACTGCAGGCTATTGAGAGTACTCACTGAATCCCACATAATCCTATATCGTTGCCTAATCCAATTACGGATGAACCAACCAACCGCTCTCATTATTTTGTTCACAATTTCTGACTATTATGACTACCTACAAGCTCTGATTTGAAGCGTTGATCTTTGGCATTTTACCGTTATATTAGTCGATAATAAATAAATTAATAAAATGAAATAAAAAAGGTTATTGGTTCAAAGATAAGTAATCGTAATAGATGGGAAATTCAAAACAATCTTCTTTTTTCTTCTCTTAGAATAATATTTCATTTTTGTTCTCATTTTATATTGAGAGCTGGTACTCCATTATCCATACAAATTTTCAGTATCCATTTCTTAAGCGTGATATATTAATGTAGGTAGGTATTTCATTCCGTAGTACATTAGGTACAATCACTGATGATTACGGAAACAAAAATGCATGGTGAACATACTTTAAATAACAAAATACCTACCTATGTCCATAGAATCGGTAACGCTTTATTTAGATGCTGAATTTTTTGAGCCCGAAATGTCCCTATTCCGAGATAAAAGTATTATATTCAAGGAATTTAAAAATATTCTTCAAATGCTTCTTTCAGATGCGTTATCCCGGAGTGTGAAAGTGACCCGCCGGCCAACTTCACGAGACCCTGGATCCAGCATGCCATACCTGCGGATGGTAGCTCGTTCGACAACTGCCGTCGGTTTGCACCTGTCTCAGACAACGGGACAGACATCTGTGCAGCTGACCTGTTCGACCGAAACTCCTCGGTGGAATGTGAAAAGTATGTTTATGAACACACGAACTCTGCTATATTCGAAGTAAGTATTCACATGTTCAACTAAGTATGGCCTCTGTCCTCTGAATTGATATTATTGCTACGTCTTGATTAGAACATTCGTAACCGAAGAGACCTAGTCTATCCCTTCCTTACTTAACCGTGGGTGTAATTCTAATCTTCTATTTTCTTCGTTATATTATTTTGTAGGTTACCAAACACTTGCAAATGTTCATGTGGATTATTTTTGTATTTTTTTTCTTACAATTAAAAACTGATATTTGATTGAAACACTTTTTAATAGAATTCATTACGGGTCAATGGCGTAGCATGTTGATTTCTATACCGCTGTACATAAATTGTGAAGCTAAATGATTACTACAATAACGTCAGTAATTTAACGATATATAATGTTATTTCTATTTCAGTATGATTTAGCCTGTGACAATTGGCGTCCTAACCTGGTCGGTTCTCTCGTGGCAGTTGGCAATATCTTGGCGCTCCCCATTGGAGGTTACGTCGCTGACCGCTGGGGTCGTCGCGTCGCCTTGACCTTGAGTGCTGTCAACTTGGCCTGGATTGGCACCATGCTTTACTTTGCGAATACCTTCATCTCCTATATACTGATAGGATTTGTGGGTGCCGTCGTAGGAGGCAGTTACTACAGTAATACATACGTTTTAGGTACGTAATAAGTAGTTTACTTTAACAAGCATATAGAATCTGTGGAGGGAGGTGATAAAGATTTGAGGGAATCTTTCTTCAAGTACTTACCCTATGACTGTTATTAAAAAACAATTAAGAAAATGAGACAGAACACGTGGTTCACAAGACTTTTAGCAAACATGATTCAGTAAAATTGCGTTATTTTCTGTATTTTGTACTTCACATTTCAGCGATCGAATACGTAGGCCCCAAACACCGCGTGGCAATTGCTGGTACCATGAGCAGTCTTGCTGCTTTAGGAAGAGTTCTGACAGCACAGATAATGTCCACCGAACCGTACTGGAGAAACCTGATACTCATAATCTATTGTCCTGTTTTCGTCACTATTGTATATTTTTGGTTGGTACCAGAGTCAGTACGCTGGCTGCTGAGCAAAAACCGTCAGAATGAAGCCAAAAAGACTTTAGAAAAGGCGGCAGCATGTAATGGAAATACGCTTTCAGAAAAAACTTTGCGGAGTATCCAAGATTTTGACCGCACGGAAGCAAAAGCGAAAGAAGACAAATACGAGCCTTGGTTGATGTACCTTATATTTAAAAACAAGATTATTTTACTCCGCTGCGTAGTGACGCCACTGTGGTGGTTCACGACCGTCCTGGTGTTTCATGGTCTGTCAATTTCATCCATAACCTTGAGTGGGAACCGATTCTTAAATTACAGTTTAGTATGCGCAGTGGCAATCCCTGGATATTGGATAACGGTGGTGTTGTCCGAGAGAATTGGCAGAAGGCCTTTATTAATGGCGGCATTTTGGATATGTGGAGCTAGTCAATTTGCTTATTGTATGATACCCAAAGGTGAGTACGGAATTAGTTACACATGAAAATCCGAGAATACTGAATGTTGTTTTTGCGGTGCATGGGTTTACAGTTTAAATTCCTCAGCTGTTCCTCAACCCTTTAAAAGTACAAGATGTAAAATAATAATCCGCCTATATTTATATTTTGTTCTGTTTCAGGACATTATTGGCTAACATTGATAGTCTTCCTGATTGGCAAGTTGAGCATTTCTATGTGTAACACACTGAACTACATCTACACAGCAGAACTGTACCCCACACGATACCGCGCCACTCTACTCGCCTTCTCCTCAACAGTTGGCAGGATTGGCACCGTCCTGGCACCGCTGGCTCCTGCTTTAGTAAGTTTGTTTACTTTCTTGAGACGAACCTCTTACTATGTGTTTCTGACGGTGTTGATGTTGACGCTTTATGCAAAATTGTCAGAATGTTCGATTAAGAAAATGCTAGATTGAAGAATGCCAAATTAAATTACATGACATTGAAAAAGCATCAAAAGGCTAGAAAATGTTTAGATTTGGAGATTGAATGTAACCATACTATTGTTGATTTGTTTGCTTGTCTATTTTTTAGGCTGCAGAGATGTGGGAATGCCTTCCATTTGCCGTTTTTGGTACTTTGGCTTTCCTCGCCAGCCTCCTGGTGCCTTTAGTTCCAGAAACCTTCGGAACCACATTGCCTGATACGATGGAAGAGGCGGCCAATCTTGGGAAAGGTCAATCGAGTCCATTCAACATCTTACGACCTTTGAGGAGGCTTGTGTTGCACAAAAAATCTTATACGATAAAGAGTGTCTAATTTATATATTTGTTTAATATAAATGGTAAAATGTTAAACCTACAGTAAATTGATATTTTTATTTGTTTTTGTACTTTTTGAGTTCAGAGACACTCATCTATGGAAGTATACTTAAGTATATAAAATACTATAAAAGTTCATTGTAATTCTTAGATAAAATTAGGGAAACAACATATGTAAGTACACCCTGTTAATGAGATAACCAATAGTTTGTGATTGAGGCTTCTTTGACTCTCTTATATTATTATTTCATACTTACTAACCACTTTCTCGCCAATTTGTACATAATCATTGACATTTATCTGTTTTTCAACAAAACGTTTGGGATGATAATTTATTTTGTACTGACAGGAAATTAATATAAAAATATATAATAAAATCTTCATTTAAGTTTGTTTAAAGTAGATTGGTTTAATGTTATGTAACGTCTCTAACAGTATTCGTACCTAATTTAACCTTATATTATTTGACTGAAACTGTACTAGCAAACATGAGAAAAAAATTTATAAAACTTGTAATTTATGTACATAATATCTCAGGTATTTATTTATCGACGTAAGTTTTACACGAAACGATTACGTGTTGAATGTGACCAGTTGGCTTCCCAATTAGTTCCGGAATAAATTTTGTTCCATGATTCATGTTGCCTACGCGTGGCATTGAGTTCGCTACATCGAGCTGGTGAACATACTTAATATATTTATTTGCGTGCGAATCAAAGAAGTGAATTGCTTTCTCATTGTTTTTAAAGTAAACTTTTTTTAAAGTAATAAATGGCAAGCAGGTCTACTATTCGCTTGAACGGAGATATCAAGATCATCGAAACCCATGGATATGTGCATTTCTAGAAGATTTGCCGCAACTTCGATTATCACTCGACTATTCACTTCTTGCTGTCACTGAAAAGAGACAGGCAATATTGTTGTCTGAAAAAAATCGCGTCAGTTTTGCTTAATGTGTTGATCAGGCGCAAATATTATAGGGTCAGATAAAATTAAGTTTAAGTATTACGGAGCATTTATTCAGGTCGTAGTCGAACATGACTCTATCAGTTGAAGCTCCAAAGTGTCATGAAATGGAGGTGATTAATATAGACAAGATCCTGATGGAAGAGGTGGGTCAGTGCGGGCGGTTCCAGATGAGGGTGCTCGCACTGTGTTTTCTGCTGGCGCTAATTGCGGGGGCTAACGCGAACATCTACCTTTTCACCTTTGATAAAGTCAGCACAAGGTAAGTAAATACTAGTTATATCTTTGTTATATATATAAACCGGGCAAGTGCGAATTTAAGAATACGAATATAATATTTTTCTCAAACATGCAATGAAATATCGTCATACAAAATTGAAGGCCTAGGCCGGAAAGTAATGTTTTATTTAATTTTAATGTAAACATGGCGTCATGTCCATGAACAGGCTAAACAGCTGAAATATATATTTTTATTTTTCTTCTAGTGGCTGAATGGGTATCGGAAATCGGACCAACAATATCCGCGTTAAGGCCTATTACACACGAAATGATATTAAGAATACAAATCTGTATGATTCAATGTGTTGATGAATAAATTTATAATACTGCCTATATGTAAGTCACCAGAGACCATAGACAATATTAAAAATCCTCTGCCTTTATTTTATTTATTATCTAAATTAAGATTCTTATTATCAGGTTGTGTATAATGGCCCTAATATTCGAACACTACACACGTGGACGACTTCCGAAAGAAAAAAAATATGGAGGGATTGGAGGGAAAATTAAAAATATTTTTATTTTAAACATGGCGTCTGAGTTCATGAACTGGCTGAACAGCTGAATTATGTTTTTTTGAGCGGTGTATTTTTTATTTCATTGCATATGTTTGAGAAAAGCACTATAGTATACATGCCTTAGCCGTGAAATGGGCTTGCAGGCTTCGTATCACTATCCTGCCTCCCTTACGGTGCGGTCGGCCGTCTATACCTACTCAGCCGGCAAGCCCTTATTTCCCGGCGTACTATATTTAAACATAACGTAACCTGTATTTTGTTAATATTTTGAGATGATTTATTTTATGTTTAGGTTAATGCGCTTGGTCAGATGGAGAGGAGGCTAGGTCGCACCATAAGGCATTTTTTAAATTATTTGTAAGGTTATTTAATATTAATTCTTTCAGATGCGTTATTCCCGAATGTGAAAGTAGCAGCTCTCCAAGCAACTTCTCTCCATCATGGGTGCGGGAAGCGATACCAACTTCTGGAGGTTCTTTCGACAAATGTCATCGGTTTGCGCCCGTCTCAATACACAACTTATCGGACACCTGCTCAGGTGATCTGTTCGATCCAAACTCCTCGGTGGAATGTGAGGAGTACGTTTACGAACACAAAAACTCAGCTATTTTTGAGGTAAGTTTTAACGTTTCTCCGTTTACTTTCACGTCTTTATGTTGATTTTTTAAGGTTTTGGGATTAAATTTAATTATTTTTGGATTACCACTTTGCTTAAGGAGATACATAGGTCAGTTATGCAGTTAAAGTTGTACTTTATTTTACTGTTTCATTTTGTAAGTTGCTATTATTTATTCCTAAAATTAATTCTTCTAAACAGTAAGTCACATTCAATTAAATATTTTTTGTTTTAGTATAACTTAGCTTGTGACAACTGGCGCCCGAACCTGGTCGGTTCTCTAATTGCTACGGGTAACATTCTGGCGCTCCCTCTCGGAGGCTTCGTCGCCGACCGCTGGGGCCGGCGCGTGGCCTTGGCGTCGAGTGCGGCCAGTATGGCCTGCATTAGTTCCATCCTTTACTTTGCAAACACCTTCAACTCCTATGTGCTCATAGGATTTGTGGGAGCCATTTTAGGAGGAAGCTACTACACTAATGCCTACATTTTGGGTGCGTTCCTGATAAATTTGTAAGGTTTACTGTTAACCACAGACCACCCCCACTAGACGGAGCATATTGTAAGGCACATGTAAGGCGACCCGCGCGCACCAGTATGGTACGGCAAAACATTAAAGTACCAACACGCCGGCCACCGTTTAGTTGCGTCCATGTTTATGAGGTCTCTGTACACCACTTAACATTACAATTTACCATGTTATTTATTTAATTTCTTTTTTCGTTGACGTACGCATGGATCATAAACAAGGACGCAACTAAACGGTGGCCGCCGTGTTCATACTTTAATGTTCTGCCGTACCATATCGTTGGTGCGCGCGGGTCGCCTTACATGCTCCGTCTAGTGGGGGTTGTCTGTGCTGTTAACATAAGCAATTTCAAACTGCGGAGTTTGGCTTCAAAGTGTGACAGTCACTGATAAATTATTTAATAACGTAATAATCATAGTAGAAATAATTACTATTCCAAACGGCACTGTTTTCCTCACCTTAATTGACCTGTTATTTTGTATGGTGTCTAAATTTTAGTGTTGATTTTTCTCTTTACAGCGGTGGAATGTGTAGGATTAAAGCACAGAGTAGCAGTATCCGCAACTATGAGCAGCACTGCTGCATTTGGAAGAATCGTAGCAGCGCTAATAATGTGGACTGGAATATACTGGAGAAACCTGATTCTCGTAATCGGTTGTCCTCTATTTATTGCCGTTTTCTATTATTGGGCAGCGCCGGAGTCTATCCGCTGGCTTTTGAGCAAAAATCGCCACGATGACGCAAAAAAATCTCTAAACAAAGCAGCTGAAGTTAATGGAAATTCATTATCTGACAGAACTATTCAAAGCCTTACATCAGGTGTAAAAAGTACAAAAGTGAAGGAAAGCGGTACATCCGAGCCTTGGCTAGTGTATCTAGTGTTCAAACATAAGCCTATTCTACTTCGCTGCATTGTCACTCCTATATGGTGGTTCGTGACCGTCTTTGTGTTCTATGGTCTACAAATTTCTTCAGCAAGAATCAGCATAATTGGCAACCGATTCCTAAATTATAGTCTAGTGTCTGCAGTGGCAATCCCAGGATTTTGGATTGCTGTTGTGTTGTCGGATAGGGTTGGCAGAAAGCCTTTGCTAATGGTGGCATTTTGGATATGTGGAGCTAGTCAACTCGCTTTTATTCTAATACCCAAAGGTGGGTTCCCGACGCGCAACTGTTACATCTTATTTAATCAGTTAAATTCCTTGTTTTATTGACAAATATTTGGCCATTACAGGAAATTATTGGCTAGCATTGGTCGTGTATTTGATCGGCAAGTTGACCATCTCCACGTGCAACACGTTGAACTACATCTACACGGCTGAGCTGTACCCCACGCGGTACCGTGCTAGTCTCTTCTCTTTCTCTTCTGCGGTGGGCAGGCTAGGCACTGTCTTGGCTCCACTCGCTCCAGCTCTGGTAAGTTTTTAACTTAAACTTAGAGCCCCAAAGGCGCACCAAATATACGTTTCGCTATTTAATTTTGAGGTATCGCCTGCTCTGAAAACACTAATCTGTAATTTCTTGCAAGACACGTGATCTTCTAATTGTCACACATACATTATATTATCTTTCGTGTCACTAAGGAAGTCACTCTATAAATCTTAGGCGTACTTCATCTCTAATTGTCCCGTGGCATCGCCTCGCAAGTATTATACATGCATACATATGTAGCTTGACAAGTTTTTAGTAATCGCTGTTCATGATTATCTGTATTGTTCATTGATTCTATGTTCTCATAAACACATATTGAAATGGTATAGTTTCAAAATGATTTAACGAATGAAACAGGTTTTAAACGTTTCTTCATAATAACTAACTGGATTTTATTAATTATTTACTTTCAGGCTGCTGAAATATGGGAGTACCTCCCCTTCGCCATATTTGGTAGTATGGCGTTCCTCGCCAGTTTCCTGGTACCGCTGGTCCCGGAAACCCTTGGAACCACTCTACCGGACACTATGGAAGAGGCGGTCAATCTTGGCAAAGACCAGGAGTCCTGCGGAATATTACAGACGTTAAGGAAACTTGTGTTCCGAAGAAAATGTTACACAGTCCAATGCAAACAAATATAGGTATACAAGGCTTGTGTATATGATTCACATATCTGTATACTTAGGTATTAAGTAACTACTTACGATGATACAAAGCTCCTAAATAAAAAGGATACATGATGTTCAATTTATTTGTTATTCCGAACCACGAAAATGGCCGTAGCTGCTGCTCTTGTATATGTCTGTAACAAAATGTCGTATCTGATATGATATTTGAATTGATATGTGTTGCAATGCAAATAGTGTCTCGGAACGGGTTCGCGTATTGTGGTAATTAGCTATTTCCTGCACCCTGAGGCACGGCGTCCCTGCGTCGTGGTGCAATCAGGTACCTTGAGATCCGTTTACCGGCCGCCCTACAACGTTAGTCGGGATTATCCAACAATATGTTTCAAATTAAATGGCTTAAATTGTGCCTTATAAACTGCAATGAAAGACCATGCTACTCCGATGTTTTGGTCGACGCTGGGGAGCGATATGGCTCAAGGATCTTGGACGCGACGTTCGAAACGCAATAACACTAACAAAGCAAAGTAATTAAATAAACATATTTTTATAAGTACCCATTTAAGTACCGTTTTGTGAATGTATGAAAATCGTGTACGTTTATATCAATAATCTGTGATGTGATGTGATCTTTTCAAGCAATAATAAAATTGTTAAAATTTAACCTGGGGGGGTATTCGACCAATTTTAGAGATATAATGGAGATATCTCCTTTTCATCGCCATCCGTCACTTTTGACGTGTGCCTACTTGACAAGTGGCGATATCCCTAGATTATCGCAACTTCGTCAATTCGGACGCGCTAAATTTTCGTTTCCTTTGAATGTGACGGCATAAATAACAGGCGCATAGTTTAAATTGACCGCGTAGTACGTGAAATTAGTCCGCTACGTTTCGTTCAAAACAGAAATTCATATGCATGAATAACATTTTTGACAATCATTATCGCCTTCGTATTTCCAAAATTGAGATGAGATATGTCAATTTAAAGCTCATCGCATTTTAATGACAGTTCAACGGCGATATAACAGTTATCTAATAGAGATGTGACGTTTGGCGTTCACTCCAACGGCATTCTCGAATTGCGCCCCTGAACAGGCGTCCTTTACTTGCACTTCAATGCAGCCATTGTATTTGTTCATTGCAGTTGTTGTAATTAATGTACAAAAGACATTAATTATTACTTATTTAGTAGAAATAAACCCATTTTTTGTTCAGTTGAGAAAGTTTAGTCTGATACTACGCACAGAAA
The DNA here is from genome assembly GCA_932273695.1 of Apotomis betuletana. Taxonomy (NCBI): domain Eukaryota; kingdom Metazoa; phylum Arthropoda; class Insecta; order Lepidoptera; family Tortricidae; genus Apotomis; species Apotomis betuletana. Next base: position 541,872 of record OW026310.1, read on the forward strand.
TTTAAGTTTATACTTTTCGCGGTATAAAAAATGATTCGTTATGAAAAGTAGTTTTTCAGCTCATTAATATGACTGAATGCGCTAAAATTGGTGAAAAAGACATATGCGTTGAAAATAATGAAAATGAAGTTGCAAATTTGGATCGAATTTTAAGTAAAGAAGTAGGTCAGTTTGGTTGGTTTTAGCTACGAGTGATTGCGCTTTGTGTTCTGGTCGCCATGTGTACAGGACTGCGGATTAATCTATTTATTTATTTATTTAATTTATTTATTTAAACTTTATTGCACAAAACAAAAGTCAGTACAAATGGCGAACTTAATGCCTAATGGCATTCTCTACCAGTCAACCATAGGGCCAAACAGAGATGCTTCAAGTGGGTGCAGAGTAGAATATTAGTCGTTCGGAGAGTATTCAAGATACAAGTGAATACATGTATATTATATAACTTAACTACCATAAATACAATGATACATATATTTACATACTATAAGATGTATATTATATATTGTATAATAATAAATACGATGAAGTGTCTACTGCATAGGATGAGACATTATTCGAGCTCTTGTTCGATTTATATTTACTTTTGCTAAAGTTCACACAAGGTTAGTAAAACTGTGTTCTTTTATTTAACGCTAGGAAATAAACATTCGCTTTGAGTTCACTCTCTAATGGCAGACTAAAATAAGCTGGGATCAAAAAAGTGTCTATTGCTTTCAGATGTTTTATCCCGGAGTGTGAAAGCAGTATCTCTACGACAAACTTCACTCCATCGCGGATTCATCAAGCAATACCTACAGTTGACGGCTCTTTTGACAACTGCCTTCACTTCGCGACGATCTCAGACAACGTTTCAGAAAGTTGCTCAGCTGATATGTTTGACCGGAACACTTTAGTGAAATGTACGGAGTACATTTATGAACACACTAATTCCGCTATTTATGAAGATAGATTTATTTATACATTAAGACAGCCATTATGTTCTTATTTTAATTTGGTTTTTTTATTTTAGATTGAGTTTAGTCCTACATATATGCTGTCAGAATAGTGCCTTTAAATTAGGTAGGAATGTACAGCCTCGTACTTTCAAGTTGACTCCTTTAATTTATGTATTTTTGTTGCATGTAATTGCCAATAATGCTGTTAAGACCAACATTGCGTATAAACGTAAATAATTAATGAATTATGAAACTACCTACATGAATGCATAATGCTAAAAGTATAAAATATTGCAAAAACATTACTCACAAAATCAATCATCTCGAACTTGAATTTACTTAACCCTTTTGACCTGTACTCACTGACTTAGATATTTATTACGTTTTTATTTGGTTCTGTTATTTGTATATTTTTATTTTATTTTACAGCGCTTGAATATGTCGGACCCAAATATCGGGTTACAGTTGTCAGTATTCTAAGCAGCTTTATTGCACTTGGAAGATTCCTAACGGGCATGATCACCTGGTGGAACTCTTACTGGAGAAACTTCATACTCATCGTCCACGGCCCTATACTCATCACCTTTCTGTACTTTTGGATCGCGCCAGAATCTATCCGTTGGTTGATGAGCAAAAATCGCCACGAAGAAGCCATTGCTATTCTTAAAAAAGATGCAGAAATCAATGGAAATATGCTGTCCAAAGAAACTTTGCTGAGTTTTCAGAATGCAAAAGACAGAAAAGTGAAAGAAAAAGATGAGAATGAGCCTTGGCTAGTGTGTCTTGTTTTTAAACAGAAAACTATGTTACTCCGTTGTCTAATGACGCCGATCTGGTGGATATCAACGATATTTGTGTTCTTTGGTCTGATGTTAGCCTCAGTAAGCATCAGCGGCAACCGATCCGTCAACTACAGTTTGGTCTCGCTTATATCCATCTCAGGATTTTGGATTGCAGTGCCTTTGTTGGATATAATTGGCTTTGCTTTTAGGAGCTTTCTGGATTTGTGGAGTTTGTCAATTCGCATATATCGTCATTTCTAAAGGTAAGTTTTTGAATTGTTACTACCATTACAAAGTAGTTTTTTTTTTAGCTTATATACATATATTTACTATTTAATCGTAATCAATTGTAGGAGACACCGCTTGCCGCTTAGTTCATGTACTCATACTGAAATGACAGTCGGGCCTCCAGCGGCTATTAGTGCTTACCTCATGCCTTGACCGGAGTTCCAGAAATAAGTATAGAGAAATATAAGGTCTAAGACTGTTTTCACTCAGACTTGAACTTGGCTTCGATTCGACAACGCGAAACCTTCCGACGTCTATGTCGAAGGGTGCGTTTCGTCAATTTGTATTGTACTCAAAAAAGTAAATTGGTACCGTAATTTCTCAAATTGTACGTTTCTTATACTACCGAAATCGGTGATGGCACAAGGACTCGATGTCGTAACGTCATATGGTTTTATATAGACATCGCTAGTCCCCGACGGGTTACTCTGAAGTTTGAAATCAAAGTACATTGCCTATTCCTCTCGCTCTCATGTTATACTGTATTTGAATAACGTTGCGACACGAACTTAAAAGTAACTCCTTTGCTATCTATGCCACACTAAACTTGCCTATTATTGCAGCTTGCAAATAATTATCCCGGCGCCGCGAGCGCAGTGAAATAGATAATTATCAACTGCGTCAGTCAGCGAGCAAATATGCTAGTACAATCATAATAAAGCTAACGTATACCAGGGATTTACATTAGCTGCAGAAAATCTGCGCATTTTGGTTGGCTTGGGAATAGAAGAAAATCGAGCGGCCTCAAAATCTACCAATGACGTTATAATAGAAATTCCGGGCAGGATACCAAGGTTCGCTGGACGAAGTTTTAAATTATTTCGATTGGCGACAAACTGCTACAGGATAAAGCATAAATGGCGTAAATTGGTGTGGGAAGTCAAAATACACTTTGGGTTAATGATCTTGCGCAGAAAGTACGGAGACAAATTAATTCAATAGAGCTACAATCGGTCTAAAACGATTAGCTCTGGTACAAATGTGTTGAGTTGAGATCGTTCCATTTGCCGAAACAATTTTTTCGAACTGCCTCGTTTCTCAACTCACGCTTCTCTCTTTATTGTTTTTTACGTATGTAATTCTTGTCTAGAATAATCGCTCGGCGGAATGTCACTCGTATGTAGATGCAGGCTTATGGTCCGTTAACGATATAGGCCCAAAAAGAGAGATTAAACACGCGAAGCACAACCTCACACCCGAAGGAATCCGTCTCGAAACTCCAGAACTAAAAATAAAAAGGATAAATAAAGGCTTATGATCCGTTGACAACACAACCCCACAAAGATAGGTTAAAAACGGAAGCATCACGTCCGAAGGGTCATTACCACTATTGGATTATTTTCATTAAGTGCATAGTTCCGCGGACTACGTGGCCAGAATGGCGAGCGACTTGTTTGTTCACCACAGACAGCTAGCTTACAATGCTTTACAATATTAGAGATAAGGTAACTTAAACAAGAACGAGCCACCAATATGAGCAAAATATGTATATTTTAAATTACATGAACATAGTCGAGATACTTATCTTTATTAAAGCAGTAACGTCTGCTAACGTCAACCAAATGTCAAACCAAATGTCGCTTCATTGTAAATATTAGTCGGGGCACGTTCATTTTTAATCGGTTTATCTCTACAACAGATCCACGCAAAAGAGAAAACAAATACATAGGTGTAAGTTAATAAACTGATAGCTCATATACTGTAGGTATTTGTCCAGTTTTAGGAAGTCAAGAAAATATCGATAAAATTGTATTTTGCTGCATTTTGACACAAGCTCAATTCTTGATAGAACCACATTCTCCGTTCAAGTCGTTTTTGCATCCCTTACGAGTTGAAACTAAGAATGATTCATAAGAATGCTGCTCGCGCGTCGCCCGCGGCGCGAGCTAATTATGATCCGGGTGAGGCCCGGGTTGCCCGGACCGGCCCCGACACGCGCAGTGTGCTAAGGACGTGATATTATAAATGCAAAGATCAGAACAATGAAACATTTTTGGATCTGTTTTGTCCTGTGTTTGATGAACTAACCAAGCTACGGGATGGGGACATGTAGAACCGCCGGGTCATTTTACTCATTATATTTGACAGCGTACTCCCGCCTGATAGGCCGGCAACGCACTTGTGACTCCTCTGGTGTTGCAGATGTCTATGGGCGACGGTAATCGCGCACCTTCAGGCGATCCGTTTGCTCGTTTGCCCCCTATGACATTAAAAAAAAATGTGTGGGAGAGTACTGGGAATTTTCGGTACTACCACTAAAACCCTTCTGCGGTACCCCGGTACTACCACTAAGGCCCGTCTTCGTTTTTAGGGTTCCGTAGTCAACTAGGAACCCTTATAGTTTCGCCATGTCCGTCTGTCCGTCTGTCCGTCCGTCCGTCCGCGGCATAGCTCCGTGATCATTAGTACTAGAAAGCTAAAATTTGGTATGAGTATGCCTATGTATAACGCCGACAGAACGGTAAAATAAAATTAGAACAAGTGCGAGTCGGACTCGCGCACCGAGGGTTCCGTACAAACCAAATCAATTTAATACCTCTACGCGTTTATGAGGAAATGGGTAGTAAGTTTAAAATTATTAAAAAAATATATATTATGTGATGTAACTAAAAATTTATGGTTTTCGTAATTTTTCCTTTATCTATGCTATAAGACGTTGCTTCGTACCAAATTTCAAGATTCTGAGTTCACGGGAAGCACCCTGTAGGTTTTGATTCCCTTGCAAGTGTCGAAAATTTGCGGCATAAACGGCTGTATCTTTTGATTGCGTTGGCTTAGAAGTTTGATTTTTTCACAGCTTCAAGGGACAGTAGACCTGAGTAATTGATATAAATTTCAGCTTCATACCTCCACGCGTTCCTGAGAAAAAGGGTCTTGACAGACGGACGGACGGACGGACAGACGGACAACAAAGTGATCCTATAAGGGTTCCGTTTTTTCCTTTTGAGGTACGGAACCCTAAAAACACCTAAAGTGGGGGTGAATTTTTTTTTCTTTTCAACACTGGTGTGTGGGGTGTCGTTGAATAGGTCTTGTAAAAATAATAGGGGTCTTCTAACATTATTTTTTGATAAAGTCAGCAGTTTTGTAAATATTCGCTCCAAAAACAAAAAAAATAGTGTCCCCCCCCTCTAACTTTTGAACCACGGGTCAAAAAAATTCGGAAAAATTCATGTTAATGAGGCCTTATAAGTTATACTTTCAATGAAAACTATATTGAACAAAATCGCTCGAGCCGTTTTTGAGTTATCGCCAAATTTCATATTTTTTATTTAAAAGGTCGTAAGTTGACTTCCAGAAGGTAATAAGTGATTACAGTTTCTAGGGCGTTTACGACCTTTTTATAGAGCTTAAAATCTTTCTTAACGTAAACCTCGGGCTTAAAACAGCAGTTTATTATGAAGGATGAGCAACTACGGAACCCTACACTGAGCGTGGCCCGACATGCTCTTGGCCGGTTTTTGTCACTGCTTATTCTTATTGACTTTTACATTTTCGTAATTTTTATTTGTTTTTTTTTCTATGTGCGAAGATCGTTATAGTAAAATGACATGATTTTTGCATACAATATTAATTGTTTACGTTGTTGATGTTTTTTTCTATCGCGTTGGAGTGGCAAACAAGCGTACGGCTCGCTGGCTGGTAAGCGGTAACCGTAGGCTACGACTATGAACACTTGTAACTACATTTAAGTTCCATGAAAAGATGAAGAATGAATTGCACAATAGGTACTTACAATTTTTTAGGTATGAAGTGGTAAATACGAATCGTCTATTATATTCAAGACATTTTCATAAATATTATCCATTTCATATAAACTACTCTACTTTCTACTCGATTCCGACTTTGGGACGAAAAATATTAAGCAGGTATAATGTTTTATTGAGATGAATTGAAATGCAAAAACACTAAAATAAAAATAATCAAGCCTAACGGTGTAACGGTCGACTTATAACATATTCACAAATCACAAAAGAGCCTACATTTTAATATCTACAAGAACTAACTATTAATGTTAATTTTAAACTTGGAGCGCTCAAGCACTTAATTGCCTTGTAACACTTGACAGAGAATTACAAAATTTCTCACAAAGAGACTTAAATATCGCTTGAAGGATAATTAGCCACTTAGTGAAGAAAAATCTAGACATTTCTTCAGGCAGCTTACTATTTGTTTTGGTGGTTTTATGAACTCAAACTGACTCAACGATTTAAAATTTAATTACACCTTAGTCTGTAAATTGGAGGACTTACTGCAATCAAAATTAAATTTTCGGCAAAAACACCGAAAAGTCATGATGATAATGGCATTTTTTTTGCGTTTTTTACTTTAATAAGAGACGTGAGCTTTAACAAAGAAATAGCAAAGTAGCCTTTTGTTGAATTCGGTATTTTTAAAGACATCCTCGTACCGTACAAAACAAAGAAAATCTCCTCGAGGCTTAGTGTCGACATTTCATTAGGATTACCAACTTCTGTTTTAGCTCTGCTGTTGCGGTATGCCACATTGCAATGCTTTAAAGGTTCAAAATTATCTTTTTAGGCGTACAACTAACTTGGTAACTTCTGTGACAATGCATCGCGGTCATTTTGAGTAAGTGGAGCGGTTGGAGTCTTTGCAGTCATCATAAAAGGAAAATGGGAACAGTTTTTCTTTAACAGACGCTAATGTTTAATTATGATTATGAACTAGGATTTTCCAGTGTATAACAAGGACTCTTTCACGGTTTTACTTGGTTCGGTTAGGATTTGCGTGTCCGGGAATTTTGTGTTTTGGGGCTTAAATCCAATGTACTCGTACCTAAATTAAGATATCATGGACATTCAAGCGACATATCAGCCATATATCCGTGATGTTTTTGAAATACACTTTTGTTATTAAAGCTGCATGACATTGAAGGTAAATAGAGCACATACACAGAAAAAAAAAGTTTTTTGATACAAGAGCCAGATATGTCTCAACTGATGTATCTTGATCCAAGATATATATACTTGGACTAAGACATTTTCACTAACGATTCAAGAATGTAAATTTTTCAAAATTCAAGATTGAAAGTCTTGCGTCAAGAATTTTATTCCTAGGTTCAAGATATAAATCTTGAATTAAAACTCGCCTGTTTCTCATATTAAGAATTATACTTGCGGTTTTGTTGTAAGAGTTAAGTCTTGTGTCAAAATAGGGTCATATTTAGCTAGAGAATTAGTTTAGCTCTTAAGTGGAAAATGTAAAAATATTGAATCAAGTAACATGATTCTTGGCGGGAGATATGTATTGCTGCATCCAAGAAATAGTTAAATCTGTAGTGAAGAACTAAGACAATATTGAATCAAGTAACACGATTCTTGGCGGGAGGTATTTATTGCTGCATCCAAGAACTAGTTAAATCTGTAGTGAAGATCTAAGACAATATTGAATCAAGTAACATGATTCTTGGCGGGAGATATTTATTGCTGCATCCAAGAAATAGTTAAATCTGTAGTGAACATCTAAGACAATATTGAATCAAGTAACATGATTCTTGGCGGGAGATATGTATTGCTGCAACCAAGAAATTGTTAAATCTGTAGTGAATATCTAAGACAAAATTGAATCAAGTAACATGATTCTTGGCGGGAGATATTTATTGCTGCATCCTAGAAATAGTTAAATCTGTAGTGAAGATCAAAGACAATATTGAATCAATTAACATGATTCTTGGCGGGAGATATGTATTGCTGCAACCAAGAAATAGTTAAATCTGTAGTGAAGATCTAAGACAATATTGAATCAAGTAACATGATTCTTGGCGGGAGATACTTATTGCTGAATCCAAGAAATAGTTAAATCTGTAGTGAAGAACTAAGACAATATTGAATCAAGTACTAACATGATTCTTGGCGGGAGATACGAGGGCGGAGTGATAAAAACAGTTTTCCAATGGCAAAGTTAAGTTTGGCAATTTAACTTTTCGTTAGAGGAATGTGAAATCAAAAAAAACAAATACAAATAAATTTATTGAATAACTTCTTGTACAAATGTTACAACACTTACAACTATAGACTAAAATTTACAATTAGATACGTATAAAAAGGTGCCTGAGCTAGGGATTCCCTGTAGTTCAGGCAAAAAGGTACAGATATAATATATGTCTATTAATATTCATCTAAATATTAAAAATAGGTACATTATTACTTGGTAACTAGCATACAAGTACAATATTTTATTGAAGTAAACTATGTAAATTAACTGACTAATAAAACAGTATAGGTAAAGATACAATTATACATCAATTTACAGCTTGATTACTTTTAGTTCAACACTGACATTTGGTATTAATTCACTTGATATTCTACCTTAACGCCACCGTAATTAAGTCTTTTTTACAACCATTTTTTTCTTTTTTTATTAGCCTGTTAGAGTGTCCCACTGCTGGGCAAAGGCCTCTCTATTTGATCTCCACAACTCCCTGTTAGATGTTGCTTCCGACCAGTCGACCAGGAATGCGTTTACAACCATTATTTAACATTATATTACAATTTGCGACACTAAGCGGATATAGGCTAAGCTATACATATGGGCTAAGGTAAATATGATTCAAACTCTTCCTAATAGTCACCTCCTAAAGTTCCTACATTGTTATACCAAACTCCCTGTATATGTGTTTGCTTTATTGTTGTAATGATCAGGGTTCGTAGGAGGGTTAAGCTATACTGTGGCCTGTCCGTTTCATACATTTTTGCATGTCGTAACATTGAAGACCTGTGACATAATTTCCTACCATAATAAGTCCATCGGACCGTCTGGCCGGTATGGTAAGGAATTAAATAAATAAATATTAAGGGACAATCATACACAAATCGACCTAGTCCCAAACTAAGCAAAGCTTGTACTATGGGTACTAGACGACGATATACATAATATGTAAATACATATATAGATAACATCCATGACCCAAGAACAAATATTTTGCACAAATATTTGCCCTGGCCGGGATTCGAACCCGGGACCGCCGACTCAGTAGGCAGGTGTCTACAAACCGAGCCAAACGCGTCGTCAAGATAATTAAGATTAATAATATCACATATTGAAAACATAAACTTATGAATGAAACGGCCAAGCCGTACTTTTTAAACCAAGCTCTTCACTATGCAGAAGAAATTGTTAGCTCGCCTCTCATCACATTTCGTCTTCCTCACTCCTTTTTCATTAGTGTCTTTGCTCTCGCTCTTCTCCCTTGAGTCCTTTTTGTTAGTGAAATTCTTAAAAGAGTTTTTTCTCGCGCCAAAACATTTTTAATTCTACAATCTTACGCCAAGATATCATTTTCTTGCTCGATTTTGGACCAAGAACCTTGAAGCTTGTTGAGTCTTGGCTCTAGACAGTCAAGTTTAATTTTTACTAGTGTTGCTATATAAATTATTTTACCCCGATCGTCTTGGAAACTATTCGTGTAAGGTTAATCACTATTATGTTGGACGACCGATGTTAAATTCTACAGCATACTGTAGTTATGAATAAAATTAGCTCAATATGTCAAGAAACGAGCAAAAAAAAAACTTTTTTGAAATATGTAACTTCAAAGGTGCAGTTAGTATCAAAAATATGTATACGAATTTGAGTCTTATTCCACAAACATCAGTGCCGAAATGTAAACATATTTTTTGATGTTGGTACAGTCAGCATCAAAAATATGTTTACATTTCGGCACGACTACGCAAATTTTGTTTTTATTTTAAAATCCAACAAAATTTTTGTAATTGTTTTCAGAATGCTTATATGTATTTTAATTTAACAAACCAATAATTTTATGACAACCATGAACTTAAACGCACTTTTCCTCGGTGAAAATAATAAATTACGTATTTTCTCCATGAAAGTGAGTGAAGCGAAAGTGGTTTGTCAGGATCGTAGCAAATGGATATCCGTGATCTCTGCCTACCCCTCTGGGAAAGAGGCGTGATTATATGTATGTATGTATGTATGTATGTATGTATGTATGTATGTATGTATCTATGTACACATATATAGGACAACCCTTATAGGATAACTTTGTTGTCCGTCCGTCTGTCAAGACCCTTTTTCTCAGAAACGCGTGGAGGTATCAAGCTGAAATTTATATCAAATACTCAAGTCTACTGTCCCTTGGAGCTGTGAAAAAATCAAACTTCTAAGCATCAAAACCTACAGGGTACTTTCCGTGACTCCAGCTTTCCATATTGTAATGTTATGGATTTCATTTTTCAATAAAAGCACCATAACTATGATTCGATTGTCGTGATGGTTGAACTTTTACTTATATACCTACCTACAGGTTTGTACGGAACCCTCGGTGCGCGAGTCTGACTCTCTCGTTTTTAAATAACTAATTTGTAAAATTAAGGAGGCCAACTGACCATATTTAATTGTGACTTAAACGTAACACAATAATGGGGAATGAATGAAAATTTTGAAAACGCTTGAAACGCTGCTGAAACTTTTTTTATAAATTGGTATAACCTTCATTATTCTCAAAATAAAGTTACAGATTAATCTGTAGCTTTAAATAATTTAAATTAACACATTAATTTATTAACACTATATTATTCCATTTACTCCTCAAAATACCCTATTGTCACGTGATCGCGACATGAGCCCGGACTAGAATGACATATATATTCCGCCCTATGTCAAAATGTGTACTACTATACTATTAACCGCAAGAATCGTTAAAATCGTTATACCATCAGTGAAAAGTCTCCCAAGATCTGAATGTACATATATTCTTAGCATAAAATCAACTTCCAGGCTTCTAAAATATCAGGGAACTTCACGTGTATACAACATTTATTAAAAATTACCGTTCATAACAATATGCCGTTTAATTGTTTTTGTTTGATAATTTTATTATTGGGAAATCGAAATCGATGGCTGGCAACACTGGTTAGCTCCAAAGAGTATGAAATTTCCGGCTAGCTCGTTCATTTCAAAAGTCGTGCCGCGTCGTCGTATCGTCATTCTACCTATTCAGTGCGTGAAGTGTGAAAGAAATTGTAATTCAATTGTGATTATGGCCTCAACTGATGACAAGATTTTAGAAAACGTTTTGGCAGGTTGGGATACACCGTCAGACGTGGTGGATAACTTCAAAAGTAAGTTTAATTTCATTATTTTCTTAACCTACAATACGCTGCCATACATGACGGCGTACCTAAGTACCTATCGGCCGTTAATATGGCTTCCATCAAAGTTATGATGATTTCGTTTTCGCTAATGTCGAAATTGCTCGTAGAGCATGCCGTTGTTCGGTGAATAGCAGAATTTTACAAAAAACCACGTGGAGACTGTCGAGTATTGTCCCAAGGTTGGCTATACGGCCACTCAATCGTTAGTTCACTGCATAATATGCATGTATGCAAATTTATGCTGTCATTTATTATCATGAAATAAAGTAATCTAATCTAATACGCTATTAATACTATACGTTTAACAACCAAAATGACCGATTACCAAAAAAAAAAATAACTAGAAGGCGTGCGTCATCTTGGAAATCACGACAAACTCCAACGTATGTATTACTATTTGTCTCATTCGGGTCCAAATGCTTTAAGGGGCACCGCCGGTTGGTACAGTCAAGGTCACCAATATGTATATACCCAAAGTTGCAAAAAAATATATATACAACCATATTTAAGTTTGTGGTGTATACATATTGGTGATCTTGACTGTACCTACCTACCTAGATAACAAATCAGTTAAGTGTTTTCTATGCACAGTCAAGGAATTTGATTCTTCTATTTGATTCAAATTGTCACTTTGTTTCATTTATGTTTTAAGTTTTGCATGTTATAGAGCATTTATATTTATTACTAAGGATTATACTTTTTTGCAGAAAATGATATTAATATAGAACAATTTAAATTTTTAATTTCCAATGATACATATTTGAAAGAACTTTGTCCTCATATCGGACATAGAATAAAGTTACGAAGTCAAATACAGGACTACTTGGATTTACATGCTGAAACTGAAACAGCATCTTCGTTAAGCACAGATTTAACAATAATTAAAGTGAATTGCCCTGAACTGATGCAACTTGATGAAGAGTCATCGATGGTCCAGGCTGACGTTCCTTCAGAATTTGATGTTTACTTGAACATACCAAGCAGGCATTCACTCCCAGAATTTGACCTGAAAACAATCCTGCAAACATCTCCACAAGGAAATAGTGTCTTGAACTATTACAGAAAATTTAAACATTTAAATTCTCAAAAAAGGAACATCATTGTTGACATGGTGGTGAAATATCACTACACATTTATTATTAACAAGTATTACCATTATCCTACATAATTTATTTTGCTACTGTAGAAGTTACTTTTTTGTTTGCTATTTAGACATATACAAAGATAGGGGCCATTTCAAAAAACCGAAAGCGGTAAAGAAGCTACATACAGTTGCCATCAGATATATCGCAGCAAACAATGCATTCACAAATATCTGAACAGCCTTGACATAAGAGTCGTGTTCAGATATTTAATGAACACCTTATTTGCTACGATATATATGATAGCGACTGTACAAACATTCGAAACAATTCACTACCACAGATGCAAGTGTCAACAAGACCCCTAAGCGATCATATATATTGCAGTTTGTGTTTATTGTATTTTGTCTAATTTTGAAATGGGTCCACCTTCCTATTAGTCGTAGTAATAGTTGTAGTATTAGTAGTAGTAGTAGTATATAGTCTGTATTGTTCACAACCAAAATAAAAGAAGCAGAGATAGAACAATATCAGATATAGCTCTAAATTGATTATGGTATTGTAGACTATAGGCTTTTAAACAAGTTTTATAGAGTAATAAATATGTTAACATCATAGAATAAAATAAGAAATATATCACTTTTCTTTCAGTAACATCAAACCAGAAGAATACAATTTACTAGCTGCTAAAATTGTAGCGCTTTTCCCAACAGAAAGTATATACACTTATTATATGAAAGCAGTGCCAACTTTTAAATCTCCTTCGAGGAAATATGTGCCTGCTAAAGGAAAATTAACAGACAAGGTCCGTAATCTGCTGCACATGTCAGGAACAAAGAGAAGAAGCATTAAAATTACCGATTCAACAGACCCTGATTCCGAAACAGATTCTATGAAAAAAATCGAAGGTAAAATAGTGTTTATTTATAATTTTTAACCGACTTCTAAAAAGGAGGAGGTTCTATGTTCGACTGTAAGTAGGTATTTTTTTTATGTATGTTCATGTTCACCGATTACTCCACCAATTGTGGATTGATTTTCAAAATTCTTTTTTTATTGGAGAAAGTATACTCGGAATCTGATGATGGGATCCTGGGGAAATCGAGGGCGACCCTCATATATTTGCGTCTGAAAGTCAACATCTCGTCATGCTGAACTGATGATGGAAGGTATAACTCAATGATTAGGAGTTAGGGGATAATTCTTTAAATATTATAGGTACGTTAAGACCATTAGTCGTATCCTTTTCAGTGTACTCCAGAGGTGATACTGTTGTCACCAAGTAAATCGAAGGGAACACCAGGAAAATCAAAGGCATCTCTCAAACATTCCGGGCACTGAACTTGTTTTTCATGTATATTAAGTTCCATCATCGTCTCATGGTGATGAGCTGATAATGACAACTATAACTCCTTAACGGTTAGGAGTTAGGGGATAATTGTTTAAATATTATATATAAGTTAACAATATTTCAGAGACGGTCCCAAATGGTGATGATGTGATTTGGCTTCAACACAATAACGAGCCTTGGGAAAGAGTCGTGGAAAAATGGACCAACACTTTCAACATAAGAGCTAAGGGAAATTTCACAACAGTGCATGAGTTTATCGAAACATGGAGTATCTTAAAAGATACTAAAGCAGACACACTGGTAAGATTTTTTTAATTTTCTCTACAACATTCCACGCAAAATAGGCGCGCATAGGTATGTCGTTGAGTTGCGGAAAATAGCCCGCGTACAACTATATTTCTACAACAAAAAAAATAACAATTATGTGTACTTGATCTCGGAAAAGTGGGACAGGTCTGTTAGAATTTTGTTTCCAGTTCCAGTATAGGAAGTTCGTCCGTTAATAGTTACAATGTAAGACGAGTAGGTATAGCTGAATATGATAAATATAACTTATAATTTCTATTTCGTTCCAGATACTTTTGGATTTTGAAAGACTATTTAAAGAGAAATCGCTGAACTTCTTCAAGAACTGGGAACCATTCTTCTCAAAACTCTTAGTACTCAGGGGAGATATTGTGTCCAATGATGATGCTAAATCATTAATTGAAAGTTTAGGAGATATTGCTGACAATGGTACGTAGCATTGATGCTTATTTACAGTTTACTAACGATAGACTTAAAAGGGGTGATGGGTGAAACCCATATTTTTCTCGACACTGCTCGAAAATGTGGCCATAGATAACCTAAATCCAGTACACAAAACTGCTTATATTGGTACATTTGACAGCTGTTACATTTATGGCTCGCAATTACATCGACAATATAGCACGTTACGGTAACAGGTCGTATCTATGCATGGATTTCATAGTAAGATACGACTTTTCAAAAAACCAATCATGTGCTGCATGTCAATTCAAATATGATTTGTTGTTTTCCACATATATGTGTTAAATGCGAATGAATGTGTATATATATAACACATTAATTCGCATTTAAACTGAATACATTTGATTTAATAATGTTTTAAAATTTGGTTGAATGTAGCCATGATACTTGCCTATTTTTTTCTGATATATGCGCGCATGCGCCGGCTCGTCCGCCATGTTGTATTTATTTGCAATTGTTTGTAAATATTGTTGTTTTTTGATATGATTAATTTATATTGACTCAATAAATAACAAAACGTAAGAAACTCGCTTGCGTCGTTCATGACACACTCATCTTCTTTATGCTGCGAAATAGCGCCTATATGTAAAAAGGTTAAAAAAAAAAGGTAACAAGGAGGGGGATGTAATGTACTATTTTAATTTCCTCGCATTTGTCGTGAAAAGTACTATGTTTAGTCTCGCCCGAAAGTGCAATAGATGGCGGACTTTTCAGGCTCAACAACAATGTACTATTACGTCAAACCTGGCCATAATGTGACTTTTGCCGCACGCTGCGCGTACGGTAAAACTCGCATTGTGTCCAGGTCTAGACGTAAAATTGTGTACTCACCACGGGCAATAAAAGAGAAAGCCCTCTATCGCATATTTACAACCCTCGCCTGCGGCTCGGGTCACAATGTACTATTAATTGCTAAGCACCCCGAACACACGTTAACCTTCCAACCGTCAGTCTCAATCTCTTCGATCTACACTCTCTCACTCGCACACGTCAGTCACGCCAGCACGGCTAGCATAACTTTGACACGCGACTCTTTCTCGCGCGGGATATACTACCTGTCTCTATCTGTAAAGTACTATGAGATAGTGACGGATGATGCTATCCCGCGCGACATCAGTCACGTGTCAAAGTTACGCTAGACGTGCTGAGGTTTGTCTCACTCACTCCTTCATTCGTTCCTTTCTTGTTCGTTCCCATTCTACCTCTAGCATTCAGCGACAGCATCCATTCCTACATTTATAATTAATCAATTGTATTATTTGTTTCAGACAAAAAAATACCGGTCCAAATGTACCTGTTAGGTTATTTAGTACCACCTAAAGGCCGAAAATCACGCAAAATTAAATTTTCGACGACTGAGTCTATCCAAGGATTAATGATTCAAACAAATGTAAGTATTGCACCCACATCCTTGTATTATTTTAGGTATTTGTTGCTTTTTAGGGTTGCGTACCTCAATCGGAAAAAACGGAACCCTTATAGGATCACTGTTGTCCATCTGTCTGTCTGTCATGAGCCTTTATCTCAGGAACGCGTGGAGGTATCGAATTGAAATTAAAACCATATACAGATGTAGTTGCATAAATGTTTTCCTTTGTATTTTGTCGGAAACGTTCGTATTTTACATGCTACTTCAGTCAGCCTCATTGACGGGTACCGAGACTGACAGAAGTAGCATGACAAATACGAACGTTTCCGACAAAATACGAAGGAAAACATTTATGCACTACATCTGTACTCAAGTCTATGATCCCTTGAAGCCGTGAAAAATTAAATATCTAAGTTAACCCTCGGTGCGCGAGTCAGACTCGCACTTGGCCGGTTTTTTTCTATCAAGTTAGACGAGCATACTTTAGCCGATTCTGCGAGTAGGCAGTAATGTTTTTAGGATACTGTATGTAGGTATATTTCCTTGGTATTTATTCTGGAGCGTAAGTGGGATCTTTGTTTCCCCAGTGGGGACTATTGGGTGGGAATAGACGGGAATAGGCCTTCATTTTTTCGACGCCCGCGTTAGCCTAGTTGGTAGTGACCCTGCCTACGAAGCTGGAGGTCCTGGGTTCGAAGCCCGGTAAGGGCAATTATTTGCGTGGTGAGCACGAATATTTGTCCCCGAGTCATGGATGTTTTCTACATGTATATCGTTGCCTAGTACCCATAGTACAAGCTTTGCTTAGTTTGGGACTAGGTCGATTTGTGTAAGATTGTCCCCTAAATATTCACTTATTTGAAATTCATCAAGCACAGCCAGACATGGCTAACAAGATCTATTTTAACATGAATACAAAATATAATTTTTTACCAACTTAAAAGAATGTTGTTAGGGTTCCGTACCCAAAGGGTAAAAACGGGACCCTATTACTGAGACTTCGCTGTCCGTCCGTCCGTCCGTCTGTCACCAGGCTGTATCTCAACAACGGTGATAGCTAGACAGTTGAAATTTTCACAGATGATGTATTTAAACTACTAAAAATAAAAAATAAAAACTACTAAAAAATACTAAAAATAAAATAAAATAAATATTTAAGGGGGGCTCCCATACAACAAACTTGTTATAGATTATATATATAAATATATATAGGTACGGAACCCTACATGCGCGAGTCGGACTCGCACTTGCCCAAATTTTTTTTAACTTAATTACATTTGATTGAATTTTTTTATTTAAAAGCATTGTGAATGTGTGTTAATTAAATTGTGGGTAGCAATGTGTGTGTGTGTGTGTGTGTGTGTTTTAAGTAATTTTGTTGTTATTCCAGGACCCTGGAGATATCGACGATGTGATAAAGAAGCAAAAACAAAAAGCTGCAGAGCGAAGTGACACCGTGCAACCCTATGTGCTGATACAAGGACCGCTGCAGAACTTTTCACAGATATACATTATCATCGATGACGTTAAGTATCACGTGCAGTCGGCTGCAAAGGCGTTTGACTTGCTATTCAAAATTTATCATGTCTTCCACGCCAAATATCCACAAACGGCAGAGCACCTCCATTTAATTATACAGAAGAAAGTGTATCAAATTCACACGGCTTACGATTTAGTCCCACCGTACATAGTAGATGTTTTAAATTTAGAAATTTATTAAATTTGTAAAATGCAGTGTCCTGAGTGCAAAATTGATCTTGGTAATTTTAAACAATATATTTTACATTTAGAACTAATTCACAAGATAAAAAACTGTTTCCACTGTCCGGTCGAAAATTGTCAGAGAATTTATGGCACAAAATATTCTTTAAAAGATCATTTGACTTTTTTCCACAAATTGTTTGAGAAGCGCCGACTTGACAGTAAGCAAATTGAAGGAACTCGTGTTCTTAATACTCCAAACTGTAATACTACAACTATCACTGAAACGCAAACGAGCAGCGAGTCTTTGAAGTTAAGCAGTTCCACTAAGCCTAAGTTTAACATCGAGGATCATATTAAAGACAGTAAAGATGCAATAATGCAGTTTAAAGAGGATCTTAACTTATCGGTCATACTTCTTGTATCAAAGTTATACAGCTATTTAAACATGCCAAGAAGTCAAATACAGAGCGTAATAGATATTTTCAAAACATTCCTTGCAGATTCAGTAAATCACATAGAAAGACAAATTCCAGTGTCTAATAATGATCATTGTAATGACAAAGCCCATTTTGAAAACTTAAGTATGTTTTTAGATATATATAAGAATTGCTTTCAACCAATTGACACTGAACATAAACTCATAAACTTTTTTAATGCAAGTGGGAAGTTAGTTAAACCAATTAAGAAAAAAATCGGTGTCTCTAAAGAGCCGAAAAGAGTAAATTCTGCGGTTATTATGTCTTTAAAGGATGAATATGTTTATTTGGTACCTTTGAGAAACAGTTTAAAGTTGTTTTTAGAGTTGCCACATGTCTTGAACGACATATTAGACTATCAAAAAGATCTTGATAACACTGAAGGTGTATTTCGAAATATTATTAATGGAGCGTTATGGAAATTAAGAAATACACATGGTTCAGATATTACAATTCCTATATATATCTACTATGATGATTTTGAAAATGGGAATCCATTAGGTAGTCATGCTGGTAAGCACAAAATAGGCGCTGTCTATTGCAGTATTGCGACCATTCCACCACAGTACGCTAGTCGACTGGAAAATATTTTCTTGGCTCTGCTTTTTTATTCTAGACAAAGAGTTAAATTTGGTAATAAAGCTGTTTTTGAACCATTGCTCAGTGAATTGAAATTCTTAGAAAATAATGGTATACAAATTATTTCAAATAATAAGAAACTAAATGTAAAATTCTATTTAATTGCCTTATCGGGAGATAATCTGGGACTTAATTCTATTTTGGGTTATGTGGAAAGTTTTTCTGCCAATATTTATTGTAGAATTTGCACTATGGACAAACAAGAATGTCAGACTGCCATTGTAGAAAATGAAAACAAATTACGATTACGAGATGATTATGAGGATTGTATCATTAATAATATTGGCGTAAAAGAAGATTGTGTATGGAATAGTCTCGATAGCTTCCACGTATTCGAAAATACCAGTGTTGACGTTATGCACGACCTGTGTGAAGGTGTTCACAGATATAGTATGGCTTCAATTATACAGTCATTCGTTAACAGAAAGGTTTTTACGTTAGATCAATTAAATTCCAGGATAAAATACTTTGCATATACTAGATCCGAGCATAATCACCCCCCACCTGTAACTAAGCAACATTTGTGTAACGGGGTCATAATGTTTTCGGCGTCGGAGATGTTATGTTTTGTGAGAAACTTTCGTTATATTATCGGTGACTTGATTGAAGAAACTGACGAAGTGTGGAACTATTACTTGCTTTTATTAGAGTTAACAGAGCTACTTACCGAACAAACTATTTCGACCGAACATCTAGCCTATTTGAAGCAACTAATTAAAGAACACCATCAAGTTTACCTAGAGCTATTCAAAACCTCTTTAAAGCCAAAATACCATTTCTTAATACATTACTCGGGTGTGATTAAGAAAATTGGACCGCCTATATTTTACTCTGCTTTCAAATTTGAAGCTAAACATAAGGAACTAAAAAAGGTATCACGATCTATTACGAGTCGGACAAACTTGTGTTACTCTATCGCAATACGCTGTCAAGTAAAAGACTGTAGCAGGTTTTTATCTAGCGGAGGCTTCGAAAACAAATATAAATGTGGACATTTACAGAAATGTGTAAATATTCCTGATCATTTGATTAGTGATTATGACTATTATTCAATTCCAACGTTTCAAACAAATGGATATATTTATGATTCCATGTCCGTTCTTTTGTTTGAATGTAAAGATGACAATCCAGACTTTCTTTTAGTTGATAATATGCTAGTTAGAGAAAAAGATTTGAATGCTGTAATCCTTTTCTGTACTGTGTTACAAATAAATAACTACAGTACTCATCTCAAAGCTTATCGAGTAAGCAAAACAAATGAATCCAAATATGTGTCTCTGATTGAATGTTGTGATCAGACGCCAATGCCTCTCCGCTCAGTGCGTGGTGAATTATACGTGTCATTTTATAAATAAGTTAAGTTTAATTTTAATAGAAAATTACTATTGTGTTCCACGGTTCTTACTCGTATTTTAAAACGCCGTGCTGGATTTATATGTATCTTTATAGTTCACAATGGGTGAAGTCATACTATCGCCCACACTTACAAAATAGTACAAATTATTTCTTGAATTTGTACTGCGCTAGAAATAAAAAACCTTAATGTTACAGCGATAAAGTCGGAAATATAGTAAGTTGACAGCTTCTCATACACCACCCAAAAATTCCAAATGTACAGTCAAGGGCACCATTATGTATTCACTCAAAGTTTCAAAAATATGTATACTACAACCTTGTTGTTGCAGAAATAAGGTCTGTCTACATATTTTTGAGACGTTGTGGTGTATACATATTGGTGCCCTTGATTGTACTACTCGCTCTTTTTGTCTACACTCGAAAAGCTAAAGTTTCGGGTACACGTTGTATAGAAATTCCATACAACGTGTCCCCGAAACTTGTGCTCTTGACAATATTTCAAGTTGAACAACAAAAACCTGACCTAGGTACCTACTATCGCAAACAAAGTTAACTGTCCATCGGTAGGAATGTATATCTTTTCGAAATAAGGCCTTGTTTACGGAGACGCGGCGCGTCGCGCGTTGCGTCGGGCGGCGCGGCCCGCGCTTAATTCAAACATATGGCGTTGTATAAGTGCGTTCACGGAGAAGCGTGAGCGGTTTCCATAGTCGCCTGGCACCACGCGTGTCACCGCCCACCGCAACGCGCGACGCGCCGCGTCTCCGTGAACAAGGCCTAACAAGTGTGAGTGATAGTAGTAGGTCAGGTAATATTATTTGTATGGAAAGTCGAGCTTCCAGTTCGTCTAAAATATGTTAATTATTTTTTTATTGCAATCTACTGAACTGAATAAAATATAAAAACAATTTCTTTTTTCATTATTCGCACAAGCTTTATGTACTTACCTACCTACCTAATTAGGTATAAATGTGTTTCAAATACCTTACTTCTTTTTCATTCTTCTTTTTGAGTATAATAAAAAAAAATTAGTATAGTTACATAATCTATTTTTTAAATAGCAATACACTGTTTAATTTCCACTCACTAGATTCTTATACCTATGTACAATAGGCGTATTGTAAAGTAGTTTAGTATAAGTGTCGCAAGTTATGCTATTGATATTGGCCCTTATTCTTTCTTTCATGCCTATTAGATTCGACTTGTCTTTGCGAATTGGCCAGTTGAAACATTGCGATGGTGATATGCCAACGCTAACCAATGGCGTTGGTCATATCATCGTGGTATATTTCAATCGGCCGAATCGCAAAACCGAGTCCAATATAGCGAACCTGGTTTGAATATTTTGCCGTTCATTTTAACATATATTTATATTATACAGAACAGACAGCGCTACTACCGAAACACATTTATGCTGGAAACAAGACATTTTTGAAGTGTATTTAAAAATGGCTTGTCCTTGTATGAAGACATTTCCGAGTTTTCAATGAAGTGTCATAACTTCAATGAAAGCTCAAAAATGTCTTCATACAAAGACAATCCATTTTTAATTACACTTCAAAAATGTCTTTTTATGCTATTTGCAACAAGATACTTTAGTTCTTGGGTCAAAATATTAAACTTTAAAAAAAGAGCTTTACATGATTTGAATGAAGTATGTGCCGTTTTACAACAAGAACTAAACGATGTTGAGTAAATTAGCGCTGCTATTTGCAACAAGATACTTTAGTTCTTGGGTCAAAACATTAAACTTTAAAAAAAAGAGCTTTACATGATTTGAATGAAGTACGTGCCGTTTTACAACAAGAACTAAACGATGTTGAGTAAATTAGCGCTGCTACTTGCAACAAGATACTTTAGTTCTTGGGTCAAAACATTAAGCTTTTAAAAAAAAGCTTTACATGATTTGAATGAAGTATGTGCCGTTTTACAACAAGAACTAAAGTATCTTGTTCCAAATAGCAGTGGTAATTTACTCAAACTCGTTTAGTTTTTGTTGTAAAACGGCACATATTGCATTCAAATTATGTAAAGCTCTTTTTTTAAAAGCTCAATGTTTTGACCCAAGAACTAAAGTATCTTGTGCCAAATAACAGTACTTATTTATTCAAAATCGTTAAGCTCTTGTTGTAAAACAGCACATACTTCATTCCAATCATGTGAAGCTCTTTTTTTTAAAAGCTTAATGTTGTGACCCAAGAACTAAAGTATCTTGTTGCAAATAGCAGTGTTAATTTACTCAACATCGTTTAGTTCTTGGGTCAAAACATTAAGCTTTTAAAAAAAGAGCTTTACATGATTTGAATGGAATATGTGCCGTTTTACAACAAGAACTAAACGATGTTGAGTTAATTAGCATTGCTACTGGGAACAAGATACTTTAGTTCTTGGGTCAACATTTTTCAATCTTAGTAGAAGAAAGACAAATACTTAAATTAAAATTGTTTCTATCTTAAGCTTAGAGTTTTTAGCTTTCAATACAAAATATAATTTGTTATTTAATACAAGAAATTAGTTCTTGGTCCAAGATCTATAATACGAGACATTTTATTTCTCGGAAGAAGACATTTTAGTGTTTCCTTATATCGAAATTCCAAAAGATCTTGAAACAAATAATATTATTTGGTTCAAGATTTTTTTTTTTTCTGTGTAGCTACAGTAGATATACACTGACGATGTCTCCGGCATTTGACTTTGAAAATATCGAATTGAGCCCTCATTTCGCATTTTCTATACCTAAATAAGAGTAAGTTTTAATGTACGAACCTTCAAATAGAAAAAGATATTAAATTACTTTAATAACGTTATACTTGAGTCCGTAAAGTAACTTTCAATTTTAAATTCGATAACCTCACATCGGCTTTAAATTTATTTTTTATGAATTTTTCCAAGTGAATTTTGCAGAGCTTAATTAAAAAAGTTTATTGAAATCAATACAACGAAGAAATTCAATGCCTCGTGCAGACTGCGATATCGAATATCGTAATTGAAGCCTTATTAGATATTTTCAATAAATTGCACAAAAAAATAGTACCTACAGGACAAATTAAGATCATTACTTTGATATTGCGTTTTTCGTCATCGTCATTCGGTTGACCTTAAACAGTAAAGGGTGCTTATTGGCGACGATGTTGTTAGTTCATTTATAACTTTTTTGCTGGGAATATTTTAGCATTCTGACAGAAAAATCAAGAATAGTTTGTGGGTTTTAGGTATTTGACCTAAGAGAACTAAATACAATCAAATACCTAAGAAACTAGTGATATTAAGTTTCAATGTTTAAGTTGAAGTTTTAGAGTGTGATTTGATGATATAAGCCATACATACTTTTTGGGCTATATTTTACAATGATGGCTGCTTATATCATATTGTAGCTGATATTGAAGTCTATGTCCATACAACTACAACTAAAGTGACACGAGTTGTTTTACTATTATATTTATGTACATTGTTCTTCGCTTATGTCTTATTTAAAAGTGACAACAACTGATCACAACATTCACAACACCACACTTCTAAAAGTCTACGCATCACATTACTATCCTTGACATTTTCTGGCTGTCTCCGTAAGCTTTTATATCGAAACATATCGTCCCATTCGTTCAACGCAAATCCCGTTGCATTTACAAAGGGACGCAATATCATGCTGATCCCCAAAAACTCGAACGGAACCCTCAGATACCCGCAGTATGCGGAATGCATCGCCATGATATGGGGTAAAGGTGTGTGCACGATGCGCTATTTTTACAACATTATGAGAAAACTTCCATGATCGAAAGTCACATAACTTATTTGGACGTTTTTTTTGGGTACATAGCCCGAAGAGAGCTTGACGAACTGGAGAATCTGGTGGTCATTGTAGAAAGGTGGGTAGTGGAAGTGGTATCTCGTGGCCGTTCTCCGAACCGGTGAACGGACTAGGCTGAGGCTATGAGAAAATAGGAAACAACTGGTGGCAGACGTCAACAAAACCTTCCAAGACAGGCACGATCATCAGAAATGAATAGAACTACCATAGAAATTGAATCTTATAATACGGTAATTTGCATAAGAAATTGGTGAAGATATGTAGCTCAAAGAGTTACTTGGCTTAAGAGACAGTGGACAATGCTCACGGTTCCAAGAAGTCCACAAAAAGGTGGATATATGATCTGATAAAATCGTTGGACATCTTGGGACGACTGAATTTGAGAAGATACTTGGGAAAAGCCTTTCCGCAGCAGTGAAAGTCTTTTGGCTGATATGAAACGACCACTGATCGTTGTTATAAATACGGTATCTGAGACCACATAGCTTAGTCAAACTGTCATTGACATGAAGATATAAATCCTAAAAAAAACCGGCCAAGTGCGAGTCGGACTCGCGCACCGAGGGTTCCGTACAAACACTTTCCTCTACGCGTTTATGAGGAAATGGGTAGTAAGTTTAAAATTATTAAAAAAATATATATTATGTGATGTAACTAAAAATTTATGGTTTTCGTAATTTTTCCTTTATCTATGCTATAAGACGTTGCTTCGTACCAAATTTCAAGATTCTGAGTTCACGGGAAGCACCCTGTAGGTTTTGATTCCCTTGCAAGTGTCGAAAATTTGCGGCATAAACGGCTGTATCTTTTGATTGCGTTGGCTTAGACGTTTGATTTTTTCACAGCTTCAAGGGACAGTAGACCTGAGTAATTGATATAAATTTCAGCTTCATACCTCCACGCGTTCCTGAGAAAAAGGGTCTTGACAGACGGACGGACGGACGGACAGACGGACAACAAAGTGATCCTATAAGGGTTCCGTTTTTTCCTTTTGAGGTACGGAACCCTAAAAATAGTACGTAATAGGTATATTACCTTGAATCCTGATCAAACAGCATCCCTTGTATGTCGCGGCCTTAGAGTACAAGGTCCGTAGGGCTGCAGACGCAACTCGTCGCGACAAAGTGAGAAAAATATGGTTGCTCAATATTTATAGGAATTTTATTTCCGTCGTTTAGCCGCGGCTACACGTCCACCGGAGGGCGCTGTCTGGAGACAGGTTGCACTGGAAGTGGCTCCATGACTGTGTATTATTCATGGCTATATAAGCGGATAAGAGAAGGGCACACGACGCGACCACATGTTTGACAGATGTTAGAAAGGCTTGTGCATAAGATAAAGAATAATTAAGTTCACAATTAACAACAAAAAAAATACATTTATAAAGCAACAATTTTGAAGTACGGAACTCTGTTAACATATCATATCATATCATTGCGAGCGACGAACCAAATAAATGGTTTGTCATCTTGATGCGCTTATTAGCATCTACAGAAATAATTCGGAAACTCGTTGAAAAGACAATCAAATATTGACAGTGCACAGCTATCCACTACTGAAAACAAAAATGATTAAGTTGGCTGGCTAACTGTGTATTAAGTTGCAAACATCTTGGACAGACCAAAGGGAAAATCATCAGTCATCTAAAAATAACCTACTGATTTCTTCTGCTTCCCCCGAGCCGCTGAATATTTTTAAGATTAATATGCATTGTAATATACTCGTATGTAGTTAAATTGAAAAAGCAATATTTTTTGACTGATTTTGATTTTCTTTGTAACTTCAGCCTTCTTCAGTCAATCTTTCATACTTTTTGATATTGATCGGGGCTACCTGCGGTATTTTTTAACAAGGCAGTAAACAAGTTTTGAATCTTAAGACGTTTGCTTTCCATTAAACAGAACGTCCACAAGTTTGCCACCAACATCTCACATATAAATAGAAACACTAAGATTTACTCTAAATTACCTACGTACGTAAGTACGTTTTTACTCTGTCTTTTCGTTGATACTTTTGCTGGGAGTAATTTCGTATAAATAATGAAATTTAATGTATTAGCAAATGCACTCGCATCCAGAATATCTACAGCCATGGTGTTGTTTTTCCCCGGTGCATTCATTTGGGCTTAGGATAAATAATGCATGTGTGGCCATCGGTATTCCACGCGACATCGCCCGAACTTCTGTTCTCGCACTATATCCCCTTATACAGCTCAAACCAATCCTATTACTTACGGTACAAAGTCCAATTCTCTCACATCTATGTGTATGAGTTTGCGGTGTTTATGTTGTTAATGCTTTTGAACATTACTGCCCTTTTCGCTGTTGGAAAAAGTGATTTGTTTGTGTCGTCGTATTCGGATTTAGTGATCGTTAGTTGATGTGTGGCATTTTTTTGAGTTATTTTCCAGCGCGCAGATTAAATGATTAGTAATTGCGACATTACATTAAATACAGTACCTAGCTGTAAAGAACATTCTTGTAGATAGATTTTTGTTACGGAATTAAGGAGTAAGTATCATCTTTGAAACTCACCGCGTATTCAGAGTATCCGTAAATAACATCGTGATCAGTAAACAGTAGTCCACTGCTCCACTGTGCCCTGTCTTCGGCTTCTCGCATCTAGTTGGAGAGAGTCCTACACTACGCTTGCTAACTCGCGGTTTGTGGAAATTGCATACATATATACTAAAGCTGAAGTGCACAAAACAAACTCTTAACGTCTCCAGATTAATTACTTGGATCCTCATCAAACAAACTTGAAAATTTTTGATCACTGGCAACATTAAAACAAAATTGAATATGTTAAATCGGTTTAAGGTTTACCGTACCATACCTTCAATGAGAGGTTTGATAAGAAAATCCAGTGCATATATGTGTGTATAATTTTGTGTAAAATGACATAATTTTTTGCAGACAAAATGTTGGTGACCTGATTTTTTATCAACGTCAACTAAATGGGAGGAGCCGTGATTAATTAACATTTTAAATATTTTACTCCGGTCAAAGAGGACGCCGAGTAAAAAGTGTTATAAGTTTAATATATTTCTGTCTAATCGTGACATATTGCTGAAGTATTTTGCAATACACATACATGTTATGAATTACCGATAGCGTATTATTCTTCAACACTTAAAATTCAGTAATAGATAGTCAATCCTGCACAACTTGTTAGCTTAATGTGTGTTAGAAAACAAGCTCTTCTTTATAATATGTACAAATATAACAAAATAATGAAAACAATAAAAATAATAGAAATATATAAGTCCTCCACCTCCACAAATGTTTTATCACATCATAACAACATAACATTACTTGTCACAGGTGATTTACATGATTCGAAAAAAATCTGTAATTATAAAGTATTTTCAGGAACCTGCTACCACGCGTTGACTGGGATCTCCAGCGGTGGCAAAATGTAAAGTCACGGTGACAAGTCGAATACATACACGGCACATGGCAGGAGAGTCATGTTTAATTTATAACGGGTGTGACGACTGGTGTACAAACGCCGTCCATGTTAGAGTAAGGTGTTTACAAAGTATCTAGATCCGACTGTACTATCAAGATATTTTTGAATGTGTACCGAAATTCTCTAGTATTATTGTGCATAAGAACAACACAATGCTTTAGCGCATTAGTAAGAAATGAATAATCTAAAAAAAAAAAAACAATTTTACACGATGCATTTATGTATATTTATTTTTGTAAAACACCTTATGAACCATTTGAGCTCCCCTTTCGGTTCACAGGGCAGACCGATGGAAAACATGTTTTCTCTAGCAAAATGTAATGCATGACGTTTTGAGTTAAAAAATAGTTATTTGTTATGCAAGGCTGCAAAGATGTTATTTGGCGCGAGTGTTGAAATTGAAAGATGAGCGTAGCGAAGCTTTCAAGACACGAGAAGCTAAATAATTTTGCAGCCATGCGGAACACACAACTTTTCACCTCACTACAGCGAGGAAAATGCAAGATTCAAGAAAAACAATTAAAACATAAAAATAATCATATTTAATTTTGCCTTCTATTTAACACATCAAATTTAAAACATATTACACACTCAAATCCAAACCAAATAAATACGCCGCAATTTGTATTATCGTCGTGTACCTATATTTTATCGTTGAGTTTTTCTTAAGCACTGTTATATTATATTTGTATTTGAAACTACTTAACACATTCGTTGTGAATGTGGGAGAATGGCATTCTGGGAAGGATTAGTTGGCCACTCGGAAGTATTTTCCATAACACTTGCTTTGGAAGTTATTGGACGATGGGATCCGAACAAGATTATTTCGGCTTTATCTTCTTTAAAAACGCCAATAGTTTCGGTAAATTACTTATCGTCTTCAAATATTTATAACAAATCCTTTTTCGTTTTGTTTTAATGCAGGCTTTTAGCATTGAATAAATGCTCCAAATTGGGCTTAACTTTCTTGTTTTCGATATTTCTATAAAGTAAAGACAACAGTATGTATTCTCCACAGAACAAATTTACGTTGTATATATTATGTTTACGTGAATTGTGAAAACTTCCTACTTTTTAATTATTATTTTTTTTCTCGGGTGCGTTCATAAATTACACTCTTATGTTCCAACTTTTATAACAAATAAATATTAAAATTTGTGTCGTATTTAATATATTTACTAGTCAAAATATATAAATGAAACTGAAATACTTACTATTAATATATACTAGGTCGATGCAGAGTCAGCCACCGGCTAAGCTTGCACCATAGATTGGAGCGGATTTTTTTTTTCCAAATTTTCTCTTCGTCACGACCTAGCGAAATTTAATTTGTGCATTTTAAAACAAACATTTCTAAAATCGGTTGAGAACTCGCTGAGATCTGCGCATTGTTACAAAGTCCATTCGAGTCGATCCATGGGAGCTTCGCTCGCTTCGCTCGCTCCGCTCCAATAAACATATTCAACATAAAATAAAGTGTAGAAAAAATAAAACTTAAAAATCTGTAACCACAAACCAGGTTTCTGGACGTGATATTGTAGGTGTATTTTTTTTATTAAGAAGTATTCAAACGTACATATGATTTTAGCCGGCCTGACCAGATCGTCCCTTATCAGCGTGCGTTGATTGGTTATTCGAAGATTTATCGACTGATGAAATCAGTCACGCGTTGAAGGAGTCTTAAATATAAAAAAAGTTAGATGCACCACAGAGAATCAAAATCATCGTGTTCGAAATTCAAATGACTTTTGCACGCTAGCGGATAAAATAGACTTTTGCACGCAGATTTCGCCCTGTAAACGGAGGTTTTCCGAGCGAGTGAGGTGAAAATGTAATGTCTTGCTTCTACTCCAAAAAATAAGTTACCGGCATCTTCTAGTTTAAAGTAAAATAATAAAACCATAGGGTACCAAATCACTAGCAATAACGGCGCCGCTTGTTCCGGTCACGTTCGCTAAAACACCATTTTCCGGCACTAAGTCTGGCCATAAAAATAGCCGTGAATCCTAGTACACGAAATAGTCCAAGGGGCAGGTGATAGCTTAGTCGAAACTTCCTCTAACGGGGGGCTATTATGGGGTCATGTGAATCGAGGGCTGTTTAAAAATTGTACTAAATATTTTGACAGGTTTAACATCTAAGAAGTGATGTTGAAGGTGATTACGTCATTAGGTGCATCTCTACCGGCGGCGGGTACACCAATTGGAAAATTTAATTTTTAGCAGCATATCAATACGCCTTGTCGCCTAGCCGTGGCCCGGTTTATATGTGTGTATGTTTGTTACTTTTTCACGCAGAAACGGTTTGCATGAAATTTAGAAGTCATAGTTTATATCCTAACTTAAAACAGATGCTACGTTTTTCGTGATTCCCGTAGGATAGTATACCCCGACTTAAACACGAGCGAAGCCGCAGGCAAAAGTTAGAATTGAATAAATTTAAGTAAGTTGTTTTCGTAGAAGGAAAACTACAAAGACAAATTGACAACCTTTCTCACTTCTAACTGATGGAAATTAATATGGAAATTGAAAGAGCTTTTCGTCGTGTACAGTCGAGTTCATTTACATCTACACACTTACGAGAACAAAAATATCTGAACACGACTTTATGCTCCTGACGATAGGGTCGTGTTCAGATATTTTCGTTCTCGTAAGTGTGTAGATGTATATGAACTCGACTGTACACCAAAAAAATTTAATTGATTTTTCTGTATGTAAAGAAATATAAGAAAATACATAAAATAACCGAAATCTACGTCAAATATGCCTGCATAGAGTTTTAGTCTTCCACTTATCTGCAAAAAAAAAAAAAAGCTCTCAACAATGTCAAGTTCAACGTCATTCATTTTTTTTAATTAGACACGAGACTAAAGTAACCTTCCATTGTGTCATAGTTTTGAGTACAGAATAATCTTAAAAATATGAAACCTTGTCAATTGTCGACGGATCTCATAATAACCGCCGCATTCCCAAAGGAGTTTACTTTCATATACCAGGCTATTTACCGCCCGTGAGTAACAAATCGATAGCGCATGTCGCAGATGAATTCGGGCAAGTGTCACGCCTAATATAATACATAAGGTGTAAGGTGTAAGGTGTGATATACTCTTTACAGGTTTACAGTACACCTCACAAAACAAATATAATATGGGTAGGTATCTAAAGAAAGTAGCTTTCAACTGTTATTGGATACGAACGACCGATAATTAACCAGTACATTTAATACCTACTGAATTAATATTAAAGTGTATTCTGTCAGAAAGTCTTCCATTCATCCCTCATTTTATCTCAAAATCTCCACACAGTCTCACCAAATAAAGCTAAAAAAGTAAAGATTAATTGAAAGAAAACACTAAACGCCAGCGTTATTAAGAAAAGTGGACGTCTGGAGCTACATAGACGCCGCTCGTAAAGTTACGGCGAAATTAGATTTTGTCTACAAGTGTAACAGAAACCATCGCTGGCCTTTGCACTTATCGTGATGCACCGGGGACATTTTCCATTGTCTCTTTACTTTGTGGAGGTACACTAATAATTTCTTTTTAGTATTCTTGATTAAAAAAAACACACCAATGGGCCTAGGAATAGCAGAACCTAAACGGTGCTAAAGACATTATGATTTATGTAATTTAATTTTGTACTTACTGGCTAAGGCGATGGTTTAGTGAATGAACGCCGAACATGTTTGTTTTCGTCAGTTAGCAAAAGTTTAAACAATTGTATTGTTTCGTACGAAGCCATTATTTTTTGTTTATGGGTTTCGCTCTCGAGAAAATAAACCAATTAAAAATTATATCTTTTCACGGTTTCAGCCGCGTGGCAAATGTATTTTATTTCAGTTATTCTTTCTTAGGGTAAAATACAGTAAATATTTAAAGTCCTTTTAAGGAGGCAGACTGTGTCTTCACTGAGCTGATTTCAGGTACCTAAATAAAATAAATACATAAATTGTTTGCCTGCTTTTCTATAACATCTTCAAAACTACTTTCTTCAATATTCCCGAACAGATCTACAACTTAAGTTTCATATTTGTTTCCGTGAAAATATCGTAGAGCAATGGACCCAAGCACGGATGCTGATATAAGACCGATGAGAGAAGAACCGCATATAAAACGTAACACAGTTGCAATTCCATGCCACTGCATATTTCCAAGAAGTATGTTCCAGCGGATTCCATGCATATTGAATTTTATTGAAGTTTGAAAATAAGACAAAGAACGAAAAGGTTGCGGGTTTGAGGGAATGCAAAATTCATTCCCGCAGTGGTGTAACTAGACGTGCTAATGCCAAATGTAAGGTATTTTTGGAAACTGTTGTTTTGGTTTTTTGAGATTCTGTCGTAAAATATGAGTTACCTACAAATTATGTGTCAAAAAGAAATCGCCATTAGGAACACTCAAAACTCGACCAGTCTCGCGGTGTCAATTTTTTTTCAGCTAAAAGTGAAAGTTAACAGTTATTGTTACAATGAATAGTTGGGATGAACTAGACGTGGTTTCCTGCAGATTTTCTGAACGATACAGATACGAGTGATACGACTCCGTTACGCTTCGAATACGTTCAATGATGGAAAGAAATGAGTTGGTAATCTAATAACATTTACAAGTGTTCAAGAGAGATTTTATCGCTTGGCCACACATAACCGCTACGATGTTATTGCGCAGGAGTCCGATTCGCACTTGACCGGTTTTAGGGTTTTAACAGACAAGATATGCAGCTAGTATCGTACTGAATTTACAACACTACAACCCACAGAGCCACAAGATGGATAGAACCCGGCCTTAATCGGAGGCAGAATACATTAGTGTTCCTATAAATTGAATTCAAGTGCTTCAAACACTCCTAATTCTATGCAAATTGCAACTAAGCGAGCGACATACGACTATTGACAGTTATTTTCTTGTCAGTTTCTACTCGTGGGCTCTTGTTTAGGAATGTGGAGCAGTGTAGTTCCTTGTAAAGGTGTTGCTATATTTCATGCTAGGCGATGAATAAAATGAGTGAAGCAGGAGACTAAACAAACTGTAGGCGTTTAAATAAAAAAAATAAACGGATTGTATCGCGTATATTCATCATTCAAGCCTTTGTGACGTTTTAATAACTTTACAATTACCTACAAGTACCATTGTCAAAGGTTAACAACTTAACTGAATTAAAAATTTAATTCGCAATCTCAAATAATGAATATACGCAATATAATCCGTTCAAATTGATTTATTTAAATGTGTGGCAGTCGCGGAAGCCGAAGAAAATATTGTAAATCAGTCAGTTTATTTGCACACTGCCGTTTTCTCATTGGAAACTGTTTTTCTGGCAACGGAATTTTGTGAGAATCTTGAGAATCATTATTTTTTGTAATCCATTATTTTGGGACTGCTCTATATTTCATACTCTATATAGAGTTTCTGTTGGGTATGCAAAATTAATGTTTTGAACGGTATTTATGCATAATCTTTAGAGGAATGATCTTTAGAGGTAAGGTATGATCAGGCGGGGTATTCAGCAATAAGCTCTCGATATTACCCTTTTGGGAGCGATACACTTAAGGAGAGTTCATGGGATTGCTTATCTGTCCATACTCCCAGTCCTAAAGCTAGCTATTCGGTGCAAACGTGCCTGGGGCTCGCATAAAATACACATCAGCGGGAGCGTTTTGTCACGCCACGCGACGGCCGCGGAAGCATTCGAATTTGCATTTTGATTAAATGGAGGCGCCTGGCAGACGCAACACTGACATGTTTAGAATTCGGCCTTCAGGCGCTGAAAGATGCCAGTGTCTTGCATTCCGTATGAAGCTACTGTTCGCGACTTCACACGGTCAAAATTTACATCTATTTGTAATGAATTGAGCTCCGACAAAGTGCGATTCGCTGTAAAGCTGCAAGCATGTTCCAAAGACTGGTGTGCATTCGATTTCAAGAAGTTGCCTGGATAAGAAAACGATCTTGAACGTCGTGTTCTTGCTAACCTAGATTATAACAACAATACTTTATTGCCCGCCAATAAAAGTTTACAAAAAGGAAACAAAACAATACAATTTATAAATAACGGTAGACAATAGGGTCTTATCTCTAAAAAGCGATCTCTTTTAGATAACTTTTGGTTAGTCAAATTGATGAATTTATCTTAATTTATAGCAGGTGCAGCAAGGCGAAGGGAGCACATTAATTAGAAGCAACAGAAAACAAGTACGCATATGGATAAATATATATTTTGATAAAAGTTTTTTTTTGGATAACTTGCAATATGTGATATAGATAACTTTAAAATTTATAAGCGAACGTAAAACTAAGAAATAGAGCTGCTTCAGGCTGAGATAATTATGCCGTGTCTTTGCATTCCGTATGAAGCTACTGTTTGCGACATCACCCGACTAAAATATACATCTGCTCAATATGAATTGAGCTCTGACGAAGAACAGTTCGTTATCAAGCTGCGCGCAATTCTAGAAAAGTGTTGAGCATTCGATTCCAAAATTAAAAAAAACCTCCGTTCCTGGTTACCGAGGTTGCAGATTTTAATGATGTATTTTTGGGATGATAGTCAGGAATTAGTGATATCATTAAAATTGCTGAGCGCTTAGTAAACTGAGCAATCGAGGCATCCGGCCGGCGCAATGCTGTTATGATTCGAAGTCGGTTTTCAGGCGTTGAGGCGTTATAACATCAACTTATTAGTTAAATATGATTTTTGAAATAATTACTTACTGTTAAATTTATTTTCAACAGCGGTCTCTTTTTGGGAAAATCTGCGTATTCAGACTTGTAAAAATTGTCTTGTATCCTTTATTGACGCAATAAAATAGTCTGACGACGATGGTTCTGTTCTTCAAGGTGGCGATGCGAGCAAAATCCACATCCACATAGCATTTCGATTATCACCCGTCTGGGGAATGTAATATTCATTTTCAATACCATTCCGATGAATGCCCTGACTGAATAGCAATTAGACTGCGCAAACACTCCGGGGCAGCCGCTCGGAACAATATGAAGGGTGCAACCGACACAAACAAAAGCCCATACGGGATCCGGGTACCTACTGGGAAATTTCAACTGGAAGTATCTACGGTCCAGCAGATAGAAATTTTACTTTGCCAAATAAATTTCGTTACAAAGATAATAAAACAAAAGAATCTCTAAATAATGTCGATTATGTGTTGGATCCGCGCAGCGTTGGGCGTTGTTTTTAAACGGTTTTATTTAGCTTGCCCTGTTTATTTATTTATTTATTTGGGTCAAATCTAGTAATTGAAATTTGACCCCCTTCCTGTTGACGTATTGATCTGAAATTTGGTACACATCTTTAGTTTTGGTGACAATATAATTTAATACATTCAGCATCATTATAAATCCAAGATGGCCGCCGCTACAAAATGGCGGATTACAAATTTTATCACTACTTCCTCAATATGGGTATCAAATGAAAGGGCTTGATCAGTAGAATAGAATTCATTGTGAAAATAAAATGAAAATCCAATATGGCCGCCAATAAAATAGCAGGTTCATTTTTCTTTTCATAACCCCTTCAATATGGGTATCAAATAAAAGGTCTTGTCTATTTGAATAGTTTACAGTATGAAAAATAAATGAAAATCCAATATGTCCGCCAACAAGATGGCAGGTGATTTTCTTTCACTACCCCTTCAATATGGGTATCAAATGGAAGGGCTTGAGTAATAAAATACTGTAATACCTTGCTTTGACAAATTTGAAATCTAAGATGGCTGGTGATGACGATTTAATAATTGTTTCAATATGGGTGATGGATATCAAATGAAAGTCGAAAGCTGCATAGTGGACCGTAGAGTTTAGAACAGTCAATACTTAACAGTAATATGAATGATGAAATTTAGCCAACTTATCAATACAAAGGACTTCGTCAACTTAGAATCGGAATTCAAGCATGGATCTTGGTTCCCCCAAGTCAAGACTTTGTATCGTGTCAAGCCCTGTGTTAGGGTGGCTAAAAATTAAACCTCGCTAGCGGTACACCACCCAAGTTAAGATAAAATGTTAAAACCTGTCAAGAACTGCGTGGCATTAGGGTTAATAAAAAGTATATATAGTAAGCGTTTTCCCCTCAAGACTTGGGCACATATTGTTGACTAATAGCCTTGCCGCTCTATTGGACCTCGGGGGGGGGGGGGTTGACCGTTTTAATGTCCATTACTCATGAGAACGAAATGGTAAATAACAATAAAACAAAAACAAACAAAAATAAAATGGAAACAGCAACACAACGAAAAAGGAGGCTTAATAAAGCAAAAGAAAAGTATAGAGCAAAGCGTGGAAAAGAGAGTGAAATTGGAACTCATAGTCGACTACAAAAAACGAAGAAAACGGTTAGCATCAGAGACACCTGTGCAACATGAGGCCAGGTTGTGAGGCCAACGTGAGAAACAAAGGTATCTGGTAGCGTCCGAAACACCTGAGCAATATGACCCTAGGATAACAGGGCAACGTGAGAGACAAAGAGAACTGGTATCGTCCAAAACACCTGAGCACCGCAAAGTCAGGTTAAATAACCAACGTGAGCGTACCCTGCAATGCAGAACTGGAAATCATCTGCAATTCGAAAATGCTATTTATACATTGTTCATTCACGTTTGTGAATTTGCACCAAGTGTTGCTATCCTAATCAAGTACAAACAGGACGTTAAAATACTGGCGCATTGAGATAGGTATCTGTAGAATTCTCTTCAAAAACAACGTTACTTTTTCGTTTTCGTTTCGTTATGTCTCCGCTGCCAAACACATGTCACCAGTAATAAAACAATAGCACCATCAAAGGCTTTCTGGAATAATCTGGATTCAGGTTCTATACCAGATGTGATTGAATCGGAGCACCGTTTACTGTGCAGAATCATACCGTTTATTAAAGTTGCAAATTTTACTGGGCTGTAAAAAAACTTTGTAATAATTAGGCACTGAATGAATTAAAAAGAAAGAGAAGTATGTAACAAAATTAAAAACTAAAAACTTGAAAATAATAAATAAGTAAAAATTTTTTTTTAAGTTAAACGGTTTTATTGAAAATGTACTAAAAGGAAAAAAATAATTCGGTAGGTCCTTGGTACCAGACATCACACCACTCTCCTCATCAATCTAGGGCATTGATCAGACAAAAAATAAAATCGTTGGGCGTGTGAAATTTCTATCAAGTCAACCGCTATATATCATAATATCATACGCAGGCTACACGCGCCCAACGATTTTATTTTTTGTCTGATCAATGCCCTAGATTGATGAGGAGAGTGGTGTGATGTCTGGTACCAAGGACCTACCGAATTATTTTTTTCCTTTTAGTACATTTTCAATAAAACCGTTTAACTTAAAAATTTTTTTTACTTATTTTTTATTTACAATGCTTTTGGAATTCTACTTATTTAAGGTGGTTGCAGAGGAAACAAAACTAGACATTCCACGCTAGATGGCGCTGAAAAGCAAGATTTGTAGTTTTTGTGTATTATTTCGTATGTTACTTTAGTTTGAAGTAAAATTTGTATCTTGGCGAGTCCGCGTATTTGTCTTTTATTCATGTAGTATTAGTAGCACGTCATAAATTGTCTTATTCGCCCATGTGTTGGCAATTTGTGAAAAATCAGCAAGTACTCACACTAATAGACACTAATTGTGACTGTGTGCGGGTGATTCATTCATTAAAGGGTCGCGTATCATCTGTCAGTTTGATAGTAAGCGCTGAATAAATAAGCAGGCATGATATTTGATTTTGACGATGAAGTAAAGATGCACCTCTAGCACAACTGTGACTCGCAACTCTTTCTCGCGCGAAAAATATTTCCTATCTCTTTCTTTGCGGTACTGTAGGAGACTGACGGGCGATGCTATGTCGCGTGACAAGAATCGTGAAGCCTAGTTGTATTAGACGGGCTGGATTGTCAAAATAAATAATACGAAGAAATTACAAATCTTTGGCAGTTCTATATTTTTTAAGTATGTGGTGAAATTAAATGAGTATATGAGTTGGGTTTCTGTTCTGATATATTGTGATTCTGATTTGTGATGTTATTGAGTTTGTCCTAAGTTTTTCTGAATGATAGATTGGGGTACAGCAAAAAGGGCCCAATTATAGGACACATATTTTGTTGAATAATATTTTTCTCATTTTTGTTACTATTTGATTAGAACTAGAGAATACATTAAAATAAGTATCTTTTATAAATTACAATTGTTTGAATAACTTGCCCGTTTAAGAACTAGAGTGGTCCTAAATTAACATAGAATTACTACGTAGCCTGGGACTACTTGTACTATCATCCATGTGCTGGGACTTAGAAATTTATGATGAAAAAAAAACACAAGTATACCTCTGTTTTTTATTACTTAATGACAAGATCGGGCCCTTTTTGCTATACTCTGACCTGATATACAAAAAAACGACATCAAGTATAGTTGGTACTGATTAGGGTTGGGATTTTCGTGGTTCTAAATCGTGGTTCCATGGAGACTCTAATTGTAAAAATGTTCAGTCTAAAAATATATAACTACTAGAACTACTACTAACTGAGCGCAGCACCAGTTGTTTGCGCCACGCTTCACGACCCCGAGCTAGCTCGCGCCATATAAAAATATATGACAATATATTGTTATTATGTACATATATGGATTTTAGAACCACCAACCACTAAATAAAATAAAACAATTTTTGTTACGTGTAGGTTTTATTATAATACTAGTATTTGCGTGAGTTGTAGACGTCGCTTTAATTCGAAATGGTGTATACGTTGTAATATTATTTTAGGCAACACGCATGTTTTGTAGAAAATTATAAGTTTCTGCAGCTTTTCTTGGATGAAGCCTTCATCTGTTTGAACTTTAATTGACATTATTTTTGTGGATAATTCAATGCAGGAAATCATCTTGCAGTGATCCCTTTTGATGAAGCTCTAAGCTGGCCTTGAATCTGTAATGAAATTATTTATTATGCCACAAAAGTGCCGGCAATGGAAACGGCTGTATGCATGTCCTATCTTACAGGGAGTTACGGTAATTAGTGTTATTACAGGTATCCTTCAAGGAGGAAACTTAGTCACTGAATCGATAATTCCCAAAAGGATTTGGTTTCCCACACCTATTGAAAAACAAGGGTAGGTCTTGGTATCAATTCAGTCAGAGAGAAGAAACTACCTATATGAACCCACTATGAACAGCTTTGTTTTTTTTTCATCACCCAAAGCGAGCGATTGCGTTCAGTTTTTGTGGTTGGTTACGGTTGTCATCACGCCATGCTTGTCTTCGTCTAAAAAGATAAAGATAAGAATAGCGCGAGACACCTCTTTCACGGCAGGACGCTTCGATTTGTCATGTTTTCAAACACAATACTTTCCCCGCAATTTCTGACCCATGATATCGCAATATCGTTTAGGGATCACTATGTCCTGAGTACACATGTTTATTATTATTATATGCACGTTTCATTATTCACACTGCATAAAGTAAAAACTCACGAAACAAAAAAAATATAAAGTTGTAAACCAAACATGATTCATTTTATACGAATTTCCACAATTGACATGACAGTATTGACATAATTTATTATTTCATTCACAAGATTTAGTGCGTTCGAAATCTGTTCCACTTTATTGTTATGAGCAAATAAACACAATAGGTATCTTTAAAATCCAAATGTTTCCAATTATTTGTTACATGTTTAATGAAAGCTATAATAATTTAAAAATAAACTGTTATGCATTCATATCGAAACATCAATTTAAATTTATTATCCTAAATCATAAGTTAAGTAGTATTATATTTCAGAACGCACTGTTCATGAATAGCTTTACGTGCGCTTACGTTTGTATGTTGTGTAAAAGCAACGCACACATACATATATGGACAATATTTCAACGGGTTTTAAAGCTTTAATAACTTTGTAATTGTATGATTTATAGCAAAACTGATTTCGTTGGCGAGTATAAGATCGCTCAAAGATTTTTTTAAGAATGCTTAATAACCTAAAGCCATAACTGCCTAAGTGTGTATTGATCAAACGATTTGTATGAAAGTGACATCTCTGCAACCACCTTAACTGTGTTCTACCGCAACACTTTGTGGCAATTTAAGAAAAGCCGTGATGCATGTGGAATGAATGCTGTGTAGGTAATGTTCACAAATATCGTTACTATTTCATCCCGCGGTAGACGTAGAAATCGTTGCAAGCGAAAAAT
This sequence comes from Apotomis betuletana, assembly GCA_932273695.1. Classification (NCBI taxonomy): domain Eukaryota; kingdom Metazoa; phylum Arthropoda; class Insecta; order Lepidoptera; family Tortricidae; genus Apotomis; species Apotomis betuletana. Next base: position 581,230 of record OW026310.1, read on the forward strand.
CCAAGTACTGTGTAAGAAAAGACAAAGTTTGTATGCCATTATTCTAGTAGCTACGACCAACTACGATGGGTGAACCCCGTTCATATACGGCAAATATCTACGGCGTCGCATTCAAATCAGGTGCTATCTTATCGCACCACCGACCCCTAGCCCTTTATAAAAAGCCTTCGTGTCTATACCTGGTCGGAAAAGTTCTTAAACCCGGTGCATAGCCGATGTCATTTGCCCGCAGCTCACCGCAAGCCGCGATCGAAATCTCTCGAACGTCGCCGAAACTCCTCACATGCCCGGTTGGGTTCCCTCATCCAGACCGCAGGCTAAGTTATTTTGGATGACCGCAATACTGTACTGTTGGTAACATCGATTATTTACCCATTAGAAGAATTGAAGAAAACAACAACTTTCGAGCCACCGTTTTTCGATTTTTCTTTCGGGCGCCGTCGAGTTCACGTGAACCATTCTGATATGTTGTTTCATGTTATTTTTCTTTTGATTTATTTTCTTCAAATTCTCCTCCTAGATGTACTGATTTACAACCTATACTTATATGACAACAAGTGTGAACATGCTAAGGGGTTGCATTGTGGCATTACACCTTACAGCTACAAATTACCGGTAGCTCCAGTCTTGAAACCGTTCGCTATGAACAAATGCGCATAGTCTGTAATCCACGAATGTTCACATTTTAAATGACGCAATGGTTAGGTACACAAATTGCGAACTTTCTCGCATGCACAGCTTTAGTTACGAATATTATATGTCGATATTATTTCAGTTTGTTATGAAGAAAAACAGAAATAACCGGTTATCCAAGTTGGTCTAAGGGAAACGACGGATAAAACCAAAGCATCAGAGCTAAGGCCAGTTGACAAGTATAAAAATAAGCGTACAATTTCTTTGTCTGGATTTTCTCCAACTTCTAAGAAGCAAGTTAAAATAAAAGTCCGGTGGAAACAGCGAGAAACAATCGGACCTGAAGTGGCTTAAGACAAAAGAATATAAACTTAAAGCATATCGGAACTGAAAGGAAACCTAAAAGAACTAAATATAACTTCCATATTTCTCAACTTTCTGTCGAATGAGATTAACATGTAGATGTGGGCTGAATATCGCTGGTGGGATTCTAAAATTAAAATGGTGAGGCTGAATTCAAGTGGCACTGACATGGTCCGTGATATGGACAGTATGAGTAAGAGCTTGCTAATCCAGGTGCAAACATCGTTTGTCAAAATTCTCAGTTTGCCATCCGGTGTTTGTGGTTTACCTTTTTCTTGCATAAAGTATCTGAACAGTCTGGTCGTCTGTCCGTCGAGAACTGATGGTATTTTGTCGTGTCGCTGAAATGTCTAATTTTGAATTTGAATGTCCGTTCCAAATATCTATGTCAATCAGGCAGTCAGTCATTTGGTCTACGTCAGGTCGCCACGGAGGTTTGAAGTCACGACAGTATCTTACGTAACTAATTATCCTTCAATCGGTCAGAATGTGGAAGAAGGTGTTTCCTGCGTGCATCAGTATTTATATCAGTTATAGTCGAACTTTTTTATAACCAGAGAAAGTGTATAGGCATCTGGGAGTAGGTAGTAATTGTATGGGCTGAATCAACTCGATCGCTTCGCGATCTCGTCGATCCAGCCCATACAATTACCTGTAGCGACAACAGCGTGCCGAATTTGACACGGCAGGTTATAAGTACTCATACTTTACTCGATTGCTAGCCGATCTCTTGTTGATGCAGCGCATACAATTACTTTTGTGGCGGCGCGACAGCGTTACCGGCTGTATCTATGATTCATGTTTCAGATCGCATAGGAACCCGACCGTATCAAACCATTTTAGAACGTTGTTATTATGCGCCAAACGAGTCAATAGTGATATTTATATCATTGTTGTTACAGAGATGTGTCAACTTTTGAATTACAAGACGTGAATTTAACTGGACTATGAAACGAAAATTATTGTACTAGGTATTTTGAATAATTTTGCCGCTTTACATTATTTTTCTCGATTTAATTTAGAAACGGAATCTGAAAGCCCCCCCCCCCCAAACTACAGATTTGCTCGCAATCCCCTGTCGCATGACAAGCTTCTTGAGCGTTACAAGCATAAGACGTTGGCAAGCAGGCGTAATGCGGGGGAATAGTTGTATACAATACATGCGCAGGCCACAGGCGGCAGGCAGTTCCTTCACATAGAGCGCAAACCAAGCCTCTATACGCGGCCCCGATGGCTGCGGCCAATGCGCCGGGCTCCGACCGCCGACACTTGTTTATTAAATAAAAGTCGTCTGTACTAACTGAAATTCTGAAATTACACTGAAGAAAAAAAAGATGTCTGATCCAAGAAAATATTACATAACAAAACCAATAAACTCTTCAATAGAGATTTTATATACTTCATCCGAATTATACTCTCGATCTAAACGATGCGTGTGTTGAAGAAAACTAAAAAATCTCTATTGAAGACTTTTTAGCTTCGTTATATATGAAACGATATCAAAAGAAATTAATGCGACTTTTTTTTCGGTGTAGTTTCACTCGTAAATCGTTATTACCGATTATGGATAATTTTCAGAATGAGAGTTCATGTTAGCTAGTTGGCATGATTATTCAAGTATAGAAAATCTGAGCTCCAATGGCAATATTCGAGTCAAGTAAATCTTGAAGTCATCTCAGTTTTTGGGGTTCCGCGCCCAAAGGGTGACAAATGGAGTCCTATTAATATAGCACCACCGTCCGTCAGTTTGTCTATCACAGGCAGTACATACTTCGCCTGTCTATTATTGCTTAACAAAAAATGTATTAAATAAAAAAAATACTTAGGCGGGATCCGCATACCAGAAATGCTTTATTCAAAAGTATTGCTCTGTGATAACGAAACCCTTCGCGCGCAAGTTCGCCTCGTTCTTGAATTATTAAAACATATGCCCATAGGTCTGGATAACCCTTATAATTACACAACTTTACAATATGCAACGAACATTTGCTCATTATTACAAATCTATAAGGTATCCCAACAAATCAAATTGTCAAATAAAATAATTATATGTGTTTTTCGGCCCAGTAGTCTAAATAACAGCGCGTGAGTCGGTGGAGAGTACATGCTGCTTCCTTTTAAGATTTGCGTATCGATTTTCATGTTACAAGGCGCTTTTGCACCTAACGCATTTCTTTTATGGAACGTAAAGGTGTGTTTATGATGAAGTCATTACTAAGAACAGTCGAAGTATTTATTGATTACTTGCATAAGGACTAAAGTTGTTTAGCTGTTTTCTTGTTTTAATTGTGCTGTCATCTAAGATTCTCTTACTTACCATTGTAATCGCGACTTAATAATATCGTGTTATAAAAAGGACAGCCGCCGATTTGCGCACATTATTTTTCGCAAACCGGGACTCCGACTGCACAGTCCGCTTCAGAGTTCGTGATTTTTAATAAAAATAAAATAAGCCTTCTTCGTTCGCTCCAGCCGAGCAAAAGTTACGCGGAACTTGCCTACAACAAGGAAACATGTAAGTGTATGTACCTATATAATACTTAATCGCTGGCAAGCCCATTTTGAAATTTTTTGCCAATTTTCTTAAAAAGTAAAATCAGTTCTGGCTTACCCAGAGATTTACTCGTAGTTTCACATTACGCCGCTATCTGTTAAATAAATACTCGTTCAGTTTATAGTATTTTTTTTGTTTACGGTGTTTCAAATTTCGTTTTTTTCTAGGCCTGGTTGGTCGCTTAATCCATTTTGGGAGGACGAGCTGGACGATTCCTCGAGGGCGATTGAGGAGTCCTCCGTTCAATCAACGCCTTCGACATCGAAGAAAGCGCCTGAGAAAAAGCCTGCGAAGAAACGCGCGCCCAAAAAAGCCAAGTCGACGACAGCCGCCCAAGTGAAGGAGCCGTCGGCGCCGGATAGCTGCTCGGAATCCGAAGACGATGTTATCGCGCTTACTCAGCCGCAGCCAGTGAAGCGTAAACGTCCTGCGCAGGTGTTAGATTCTGAGGTATGTACCTAGCTCACCTAGATTTATAATTTATTTATTTACGCGATTTCCTAGACTATGGTTGGATATCAGATGGATGACGTCCTTGTTGGCTTCTATGTTTGACTGTATATGATGAACATTCTAGCTACATAATTATTATTTCGTAACTGTTGGTAAATTTTCTTTATTAGCTCTTGTCTGTCGGGATATCCAATTAAATTATATTCAGTTATCTCATCTCTAATAATAATTTATATTAGCATCTCACGCGATTAACTTCGCATGCGAAATAAACGCATTATTATCTTATTGTTTATGTGTGTCATATCCCAATTTCTACCAATTGTAGGCGCACAATATTTTCGATTATACTGACGGATTTTTCTGTTTGTTCTTGATTGGAAATAATTGACTACTAGAAGTGCAGTGCTTCTTAGCATTAGCACAGGTATCAAATACTGAAAAAGAGGCGCCAACATTTTTTTTTGTGTGCTGAAATTTACTGAAGAAATATATGTATTTTAATTCTTTCTTTTTTTCACAGGACGAGACACAACCTGAAAAGGTCCAAAAGCCGGTGCGGGCGGCGACGTTGAGAAGTTTTTTGACTCAACGCGGAGCATCAGGATTTACGACTCAAAGGGATCCCGCCAAGACAGGAGAATACTTCATCGAACTCCGCGTTTATAACAGCCGCGAAGCGGAACGGTTGCCGGCGGAAGAGCGCTGGAAAAACGCTCTTACCACATTGAAGGTGGCTGCCGACGCCAATACACCGCTGTTTAGAGCGGTCTCGAAGTTGATTCAGGTCGGCAAAGAAGACTTCGCTAAAATTCAACCGATTATGTATCCAAGTCCTCAGTAACTCTATTAAGATTCCTAATTTACCTAACCACTATACTCGACATTATTAGTATGCCCTATCTATATTATTCTCACATATAATCATTTTGTAGGTAACCCTAACTATAAAATTATAATAATTGTATTATTCGTTTCACGTGTTTTTATTCACAGTATATAACCCGATAAATGAAATAAGGAAATAAGGAAATAATGAAATGATGAAATAATGAAATTATGAAATAATTAATTAATTGAATAACGCCGTAAAAAATACGCAATAAATAGTAGTTTTTTTGTTCCTTCATATATTGCCAATAAAAAAGAGTAATTAAAAGAAATCATGTTTTGTAACGAGTGCAAAGTTCATGTTTCTAACTTTACGTCACATAAAAAGAGCAACCTTCATAAATCAAACTGTCTGATAAACACCAAGTTTGACAATGTGCAAGTCATAGCTACTGCATTTAAAAATAGAATTAAAAGTTATAGAGTACAGTCAACAGCAAATAATGTGCATTTAGCTCCGGAACAGTTCTTAAATAATATTTCAACGTCAGTATTTGAACTAATTAAAATGTCGCTAGAAAAACATATCGCGTTGAAAGTAAATGTTGAACTCTTTGTTTCATACACACAGCCTAAAAATAATGAAAAGGCTATGAAGTCGTTTAATACTCAGTACGCTCAAATTTTTCGGAATACTGATATTTCGTCGCTGTATTCCAGTTATGCGGATAACCTTATAACCAAGTGCGCAGAGTTCGAACTTTCCGAATCAGGCTGGACTATTGATTCAATTAGTCATTTGGAAATAAATATAAATAAATACAACCCGTTAAGGGCGGGTACGTATGTCACTGCCGGCTAAAATTCGCAATACTAAATCATGTTTGAACATACAAAACAAAGACGATTATTGTTTTTTATGGAGTGTCGTTGCGCATATGTATCCAGCAAGTTGCAATCCAAGTAGAGTTTCTTCATATCCTCATTTTAGAAATGTTCTCAATATTAAAGGCATGTCTTTTCCACCAACCTTAGAAGACTTAAAAGTTTTTGAAAAAAATAATTCCGATATATCAATTAATGTCTATGGTTTGGAAAAAAAAAATACTGTGACGGGACCTCTATATAAGACATTGAAACATAAGTTGACACACGTTAACTTGTTACTTATTGAACAAAATGGAAAATCGCATTTCTGTTTAATAAAAAGTATTGAAAAGCTTGTTCGCGGACAATTGACTAAACATACATCTAAAATTCATTTATGTGAGGAGTGCTTCATTTATTTTGATACTGAACAAAAACTTTATTCCCATAATTGCGCTAGAGTAAAAACAATTTTACCTGAACCTAACAGTACGCTGGCATTCAGTCATTTTGAAAGGACTCAAAGAATACCTATCGTAATTTATGGAGATTTCGAAAGTTTGCTTCTAGAATATTCCGATAAAAGTAAGTCCAATCACATTGAAAATCTACAAGTACATGAAGCGACTTGCTTTGCTTACTATATATGTTGTCAATCTAAACCAGAACTAAATGAATACGTATCATATCGCGGTCCTAATTGTGCCCAGAAATTTGTAGAAACCATTTCCAAAGATGTACAGAAATTGCATCAGTTATTATCAGTTAACTGTGAAATGTTACCTTTATCTGATGAGGAAAATCACGCGCTAAAAAATGCCACGACTTGTCACATTTGCGGAGATCCTTTTAAAATTGGCGAGCCTATCATAGCTGATCATGACCATTTTAGCGGTAAATATCGCGGCCCTAGCCACAATTCTTGTAATTTAAACGCAAAATCCTGCGAGTTTATACCTATACTGTTTCATAATTTTTCCGGTTATGATTGTCATTTATTTATTACGGAACTATCGAATACTATTGGCCGCATAAATTTAATTCCCAAAACAAAAGAAAAATACATATCAGTTACTAAATTTATACCAATAGATGGTCAAAAACCAGCGCAAATGAAATTTATCGACTCATTTAATTTTTTGAATTCTGGTTTAGAAGAATTGGCTAAAACATTACACCCTAACGACTTTAAAAACCTCAAACAATTTTATACTAATCCTTTACACTTTGAATTACTTCGCAAAAAAGGAATTTATTGCTATGACTACATAGACTCGTGGGATCGATACAACGAAACTGAACTGCCAGATCGAGAGTATTTTTACAGTAAACTAACTGGTGAAAATATTGCAGACGATGACTACGAACATGCAAAGTCGGTGTGGAGTGAATTTAATATACAAAATTTGGGTGAATATACTGATTTATACCTTAAATGTGATGTGTTATTGTTGTGTGATATTTTTGAAAAATTCAGATGTATGAGTTTAACTTATTATAATTTAGACCCGTGTTATTATGTTTCAAGTCCGGCTTTGAGCTGGGACGCGATGTTGCTGTATACAAAAATTCAGTTGGATTTAATATCTGATGTTGAAATGTACCAAATGATAGAAAAGGGTATTCGAGGTGGTCTTGCTCAGTGCTCGTTACGACATGCTAAGGCAAATAATAAATATTTGTCAGATTACAATGCCGATGAAACAAGCTCATATTTAATATACTTAGATTGCGTCAATTTATACGGTTTTGCTATGTTACAAAATCTTCCAACAAATAGTTTCGAGTTTTTGAAAGATGAGGATATAGAAAATTTTAATGTTGAAAGTGTCAGTCGCGACAATCCTCAGGGATACATACTAGAAGTAGATCTTGAATACCCCTCCAAATTACATGATGATCATTCAGATTTACCATTTGCGCCAGAGAATTATGTACCTCCAAGTAAAACAAGTCGTAAACTGATAGCAAATTTGCATAATAAATATAAATATGTCATACATTACGAGCATTTAAAAGAATGTTTGAATAATGGTTTAAAATTATTGAAAATTCATCGCATTTTAGCTTTCAACCAATCAAAATTTTTGGAGCCTTACATAACATTAAATACAGAATTAAGACAAAATGCTAAGTGCGACTTTGAAAAAATTTTTTTTAAAAAACAGGTGAATAGCATCTATGGAAAAACTATTCAAAACAAAAGAAATCAAGTAGACGTTAAGTTGGTTAATGTTTGGAAAGATGTTTCAAATAAAACGAACAAACTATGCGGCGCGGAAAAATACATTAGCGCTCCCAATTTCAAAAGTTTGTCAATTTTCTCGGAAAACCTTGTAGCCATTCAAATGCGACAATCTAGTTTAATTTTAGATATGCCTATTTTTATCGGATTTACTGTACTAGAGCTAGCTAAAAAGCACTTGTACCAATTTCATTACTCTGTCATGAAAACAAGGTATCAACAAAATATTCGCCTGTGTTACACTGACACCGATAGTCTTTTGTATTTAGTCAATACTGCCAACTTTTATGATGATATGAAAGAAATGCTTCCATACTTTGACACAAGTAATTTTGAGGCTAATAATATTTACAAGATGCCGATAGCAAATATGAAAATTCCTGGTTATTTCAAAGATGAAATGGGTGGCGTAGTTATATCAGAGTTCGTCGGATTACGAGCTAAGTTATACTGTATTAATACTGAGACAGCGTCTATAAAAAAAGCAAAAGGGGTAAAAAAATGTGTGACGAAAAAACTCGAGATGAAGAAATATAAAAGATGCTTGTATAATGGCGAGGAATTGCGAGACAATATGTGTATTATTAAATCAAAAAACCATAAAATGTTTACTCAGAAATGGAATAAATTGGTGTTAAGCAAGAATGATGATAAAAGGCAATTAATAGAAGGCTCAGTTTCAACTTTACCTTGGGGTCACTATAGCAATATGGTATAATAAGATTAGTCGATAAGATTTATATGTTAACTATATTTTTACAGAACCTACTTAAATAATAAAAATGTGTAACACTAATTAATTATTTTGTTTTTCAATAAATTATATTATGAATTAGAACTTTTTTTTTTTGTTTGATCACCATTTCCCTTTGTCTTGCTATTGTAAATAGGGTAGTTCAATACCAGTAGTGGTCTTTGGAAGAGTTTACAACTTTATAATAAAAAGCCACAATTAATGTATACGAATAGGTATGTATTCACAAAATGAAAAAAATATTACACATGGTTCTATTTTACAATTTGAAACTATCACAATCACTTATTTTTTTCACAATTTTTCTTATTAAGCTTTCTGCGCCGTCCAAAATTTCGTCATAATTGTCCTCAACCACATATTGTGCGCTTACACAAACATCATCACCAATATTTCTCCGCTTGACTCCAGGAACAAGTTCATAAATATTAATTTTAATCAAATGATGTGCCTTTTCTTTTCCTTTTTTAGATACATAAGATAAATTGTGTGAATTTTCGGCTTGCGACTTTTTAATTGTTTTCTTTTTCGGTTTATTCTTCAAAAAGCGGCATTTCGTCTCATCAGGCAGTTTGGTTTTCTGATGCTGGACTCTGCATAGATCTTCTATGTCTCGAGTATTATAAAATAAGTCATCAACGAGACGGCTATCAATATCGACGCTTTCGCTGTTTTCTTGGGAGTCAAAGTTTAGCAGGTGTGACATTTTCTGCAATGAGATAATTGAAATTTTAAATATAATAAAATATTCGGCCATATAACAATAGATACCTTTTGGACATAAAAATGCGGATGAACAATATATTTTAACAATACATTCGTAAATGAACTCACTTGAATTATGAGAAATTTCTGAATCACGAGTAATTTCTTCGACGACCACTGCAGAAATGGCAGCATCCTAGTATTCATTTTAAACACGAAATGTCATTTACCCATAAACGTGTCAGCTGACTTGGTGATATATAATACCTACGTCGCGGTCTTAATATATTACATCATCAAATAACATAATAGGTACTAGGTATATAAGGACTTGTAATATTTTGATTCACCTCATACTTCATCATGAGGTTTGTTAAGCAAGCTGAAACATTAGAGGTGAATACTATAAATGTGGAAAAAAATGCAATAATAGTAAAGCATAGCGCTCTATTACCTAATACAATTCGCTGCATAATATGCGGCCCTTCTAACTGCGGTAAAACTAACGTTATGCTGAATTTATTGTTACATGAAAATGGATTAAAGTTTAAACACATTTATTTGTACTCAAAGACAGCTTTCCAACCAAAATATCTCTTCTTGAAACAAGTTATGCAAAATATACCAGGATCGAATTTTTATTTATTTAATGAAAGTAAAGAAGTCATTCATCCCAATGATGCTTTAACAAACTCCGTCATGATTTTTGATGATGTAGCGTGTGAAAATCAGATTAATATTAGAAATTATTTTGCTATGGGAAGACATAGGCAAATAGACTGTTTTTATTTATCCCAAACTTATTCCAAAGTACCAAAACAATTACTAAGAGACAATGCCAATCTTCTGATTATTTTTAAGCAAGATGATACCAATTTAAAACATATATACAATGAGCACATAAACACAGACATAGATTGGCAAAAATTTAAAGACCTTTGTTGTACTATATGGAAAAATCAATTTAACTTTTTATTACTAAATAAAGATTGCGCAATTGATAAAGGAAGATACAGACTAGGTTTTGATACATTTATTTATTTTTGAATTTAGTACATATACTAGTTTCATTTGGAAAAGTACTCACTTTAACTTCTGCGGCCGGATATAACACACAATAATTTAAAGTTACCAAAAAATGGAGGCCGATCTAAAGAAACAATTGATAACATCCGCAAATTGCATAAAAAAGAAAATTAAAATGATGCAGGATGAAGAGGATGCTGCTAACGTAAAATTAAAGAAAGTATTCAAGCCTATTACGGATTCTCTGGAGACATTGGGAAAAGCAAATGATGAAAAAAACCCCAGTTTATATATAACAAATTTAAAAAACGATTGCGAAACGCCTATGGACGATGACTTATCCGCAGGATATGAAAAATTCAAAGACCGCCTTGAAACTGATTCAAGCAAGCATTCAGAGTATTACGATGAAAAATTCAAAGACCACCTTGAAACTGATTCAAGCAAGCATTCAGAGTATTACGATTTCGACAATGATGTCAAAAATTCTAAAAATAATGTTAATGACACATTAATATCTCTTAAGAAAGAAGATGTGCTAGACATTTATGATAACATTAATGTTCCGTTTGGTATTCGTAGTGAAAATAAGAAACTCATGATGGGAAATTCTGCTGTCACTTTATCCTTAAAAAATAAAGATTCGAAAGAAAAACAATATATGCTTACAATCAATAACCAAAATTACGAAATGACTAGAGGTTTAAAAGAACTTTTAATTCGAAATAAGCCTGATCTTGAGATAGTAACCGAAAAAGACAAGATTATTTACAAAAACTTGCTTATTATTACCAGCGCCCACAGGCGAGATTTCCATCCCAACGGACAGTTGAAAGGAGACAAAGGATTAAAATACAGCCAGATCGTTAAACCTTTATTCACGGAGGCTAAGCAGGATTTTCCCGAAAAATTGCCTGATCTTAAAATTGGCGGTTCTTTGCCTAAATTAAAAAAATATAAGAAAGCAACGGACTATATTTATTGGGATGATCCAAATGAATTAATAGAGAGACTAAAATTATTAATCGCATCAAAAAGCGCTGGCAACAGCAATCATGACAATGAAATCCTGTCTATTATTGAAGAATTAAAAGAATCTGGTATTATAAAATAATAAAATTGTGCTAATAGAAAGTAGCAATTGGATTGCCTAGAGGGTTTGTGTGTAAATAAATACTTCAATGTTATTATCATTACATTCAGTAATCAAAAGAACGTCAAACATGAATGTGCGTGAAATAAAAAAACACTAATGAAATAAAAGAGAATAAAACTATAAATGAAGTTGAATTATCCGATAGCGTTAATATTCCAAAATATATTAATACGCAAATAAGAACTACCGCAAATAAGTTAGCGAATCTTTATAAAGTAATTGAGGCTTTATCAGCACGTATAAAAAAAATAGAAAAAAATATTGAACTTAAAGAACTAGAAGGAAAATTCAACAAGCACTATGAGCAAAGCCGACGTAGTAAATGAAATTCATAAAAACGTAAGAGTGAACTTCCCACGAAGAACAGTTATATTAAGAGACATAGATGACCTTTGGCAGGTTGATTTGATTGATATGCAAGCATTATCAAATGTAAATTCAGGTTACAAATATATATTCGTAATTATAGATTGTTTCTCAAAATATGCTTGGGCATTTCCTTTAAAACAAAAGACGAAAGAGATTTTGTCAAAAACATTTAAAACATTTTTAGCAAAAGGCCGATTACCAAAAAATTTACAGACAGATATGGGTAAGGAGTTTTACAATACAGATTTTTTTAAAATTGTTGAAAAATATAATATCAACCACTATTCTACGTATTCTAACAAAAAAGCCTCTATTGTTGAACGCTTTATTAGAACACTAAAAAATAAACTATATAAAGAATTTAATTTAAAAGGAAATTATAAATGGATCGATGGAACACTCGACTGTAAAATGCATGAGTACAATCATGCGTTCCATAGAACTATAGGAGCGCCTCCAGCTACAATTAATCAAAATAATAAAGAAAAAGTATCGCTAAGATATACTAATGCGCAAATAAAACATGCGAAGAAAATATCGAAGCGCAAAAGCTTTCGAGTGGGGGATTTCGTGAGAATAAGCAAATATAAAGGTTGCTTCGAAAAAGGATATACGCCTAATTGGTCTACAGAAATATTTAAGATAATAAAGGTTCAAAATACTTGCCCAACAACTTACTTATTGGAAGACGCAAGGTCTAGACCAATTTTAGGAGCATTTTATGTACACGAAATTCAAAAGACTTTACACCCTGAGGTATACCTTGTTGAAAAAGTTTTGCGAAGAAAAAGAAACAAGGTATACGTAAAGTGGTTAGGGCTGCCTTCAAACGAAAACAGCTGGATAGAAAAGACAAATCGGTTATAGGAAAGGTGACAGTACCTATTTAAACATTTATTGTTTTTACAATGTACTCATTTGTTTGCGAAACGCCGTGCTATAAACATTACGTTCACAGTTTATTTAAATGAAAACAATCATGAATAAAGATAAGAATAATATTAGTAATTTAAATATGAAAAAAATATATATATCACCAACTTCAAAGGTTAAAACTGGTTCTGGATTCAGAAAAACATTTAATAATATTGTTTCACACACAAAAAAGCGTATTAGAAAATTAAAGCCAAAGTGCAAAAAAGTTTTAGCGGAACTAGCGTATGCAGCTGCTCATGAAATGGCGTCTGACGATTTACCTATAAAATTGCCAAGAGTAATTCCGGTGCCTAAAAGCGGAGGATTTCTGCCTTTAATACCCATATTTGCTGGGTTGTCTGCCGCCGGTAGTTTAGCAGGAGGTATCGCCGGAATCACGAAAGCCGTTAATGACTATAAGTTAGCTAAAAAGAATTTGGAGGAATTCAAAAAACATAATACGAATATGGAAGCATTGTGTATTGGGAAAGGATTACATCTTAAGCCATACAAAAACGGGCTAGGAATTTATGTGACAAATAAAAAAAACTAATTACTCGGCTACCCAAAAGAGCGTTAACTAATATTGATATCACAAAACATTCTAAAAACATACCATTTTTTCGCGGTGTTTTTATGAGAGATGAATTACCAGAATTTCCATTACCTCTGGAATGCGGGGTTATCAATTTAGATTCCTCTACAAATTCTGGTACTCATTGGGTAGCCTATGGAAAAATAAATAATTATGTTGAATACTTTGATAGCTATGGCAATTTAAAACCACCGCAAGAGTTTGTCAAATACATGGGAGAAAAAATTCACTACAACTATGATAATTTACAAGGAAACAATTTATATAACTGTGGTCACTTATGTTTAAAGTTCCTTGCCTCATTTTGGGAAAGAAGAAATTAATTGCATATGACGTCATACTTATCAACAATATATAGAATGGTGTGTTGCAGAATCGCACATTACATCACCAAACGCGTTGAAAATTGTTTCGTTGAAATCTACGAAATTTAAAATACCAGAAACTAAAAATGATTATCTTCAATAAAAACTCCGAACATAGTAAAACTCCTAATATTACATCCGCAACATTGAAAGATAGAAGACGTGTAAAAGCAACAAAGAAGATTACAAAAAATAATAAGATTTTTTTACGTTCACTTGGATTTAAAATATAAGATGTTACAAATCGCAGATTTACCACATCATGACAATTCCATCGAAAGCTATGAAATTCATAGCTATAACCCTTACAATAACAATTTTAAAGTAAACGATGAAATAAGAATACCTATACACCAGCAAGATGTTTATGTATTACCATCAGCTAGCTCCATTTACATCGAGGGATGCGCAAGTATATCTACCACAGACGCAGCAGGGAAAATAACAACGAAAAAAGTGAAATTTATAAACAATCCAATATTATTTTTGTTTCAAAATATCAGGTACGAACTGAATGGGGTTGCAATCGATAACATTAAAAATGCTGGAATCACAACAACAATGAAATCTTATATTTCAATGAATGAAGGAGAAAGTAAAAATGCTGCTTTATGGGGTTGGAATTTAGATGGAGCCAAAGCAAGTGATACCCATTTTACGGCTATAATACCCTTAAATAAAATATTAGGATTTGCTGAAGATTATAATAAAATACTCATCAATTGTAGACATGAGCTTATATTACAAAGAAGCAGCTCTGTTTCAAATACTGTGATTGCTGAGAAAAATGAAAATATTTGTATAGACATAACAAAAATTCAGTGGCGTGTGCCGCATATTAGAGTTTCTGATCGCGAACGACTTGTACTACTAAAACATTTAGAAAAAGACCGACCAGTACAGCTTGCCTTCAGAAATTGGGATTTATATGAATATCCATTATTGCCTAAAACAACAAAACATTCTTGGTCTATTAAAACTGCTTCTCAGTTAGAGAAACCGAGGTTTGTTATATTAGGATTACAAACGGATAGAAAATTCAATACGACAAGAAGTTCAGCTTCATTTGATCATTGTAACATAACAAATGTCAAATTGTTTTTAAATTCGCAATACTTTCCATATGACAATCTTAATTTAAAGTTTGATGAAGGAAAATATAGTATATTATATGAGATGTATGCTAATTTTCGGCAGTCGTATTACAACGCTTGTATTGAACCGCTGTTAGATTTGCATACATTCTCCAAAATTGCTCCAGTTTTTGTTATCGACTGTTCAAGACAAAACGATTCAATCAAAACTGGGCCAGTTGACGTGCGTTTAGAAATTGAGTCATCAGAAGACGTTCCAGAAAATACCACTGCCTACTGTTTGATCCTCAACGACTGCCTCTTTGAATATAAACCACTCAGTAACATTGTTCGAAAACTATCATGAATGCCGCCATCGTGGATGTTCAAGGTTTTAAAAGTAAAGACAACAAATTTATACCTAAAGAAATAGCAATTTTGTGCGAAAATCGCATTCTTGTTTTGTTGATAAAACCGCCATATCCATTCTATAACTTAACAAGTATGGAACGTTCACATGTGGCGTGGATAGAAAGAAACATCGGAATTTTATGGAACGAAGGCTTTGTGCCTTATTTTAATTTTAAGTGTTTGATATCACAATACATGAAAAATAAAAAAATATATGCTAAAGGTGCTGAAAAGGTGAAGTGGTTGAAAGAAATACTAGAAAACGATAATATCCATAATTTGGAAGAGCAAAATTGTCCTAATTTACAAACCTTGTATAACAATTATGCAACATCGTTGGAAATTCAAAGCTGTATTTACCATAGCAAGATATGCGCCTTTAAAAATGTAACTTGCTTAAAAAAGTGGTGTATAACAAATGATATTTTTTAAATAAAGAATAGATACACTATTTCAACCGTCGTTTGATTTTTGTTACGTGTGAATGAAATGGAGAATGTTGTATGTACAAAGAGTCATCACCTACCAAGCTAGCGCTAAATGATTCGATATGTGGTTTCAAATATCTGTCAATGCTGATAAATCACGTAATTTGCTTAGGTGCTAAACACATCGGTTGGAAATTGCGAATGAAATACTTTACTGGATTAAATATAACAGCTCGGATAGTCAGAATAGATTACGATTATGTAGACTTGTTACCTATCTTTTAGTTTTCCTCCTTGATGGAACACTGCTTATTTAGTAGACCAGAAAGGTTGTCGCTGCAGGTAATTGTATGGGCTGCATCGACGAGATCGCGAAGCGATCGAGTTGATTCAGCCCATACAATTACTACCTACTTCTGGGTGTGATCTCTTCATCGTGAGTTTCATCAGCGCTTACTATCAGGCATGATTTATTGCCAAGAGCAATTAATTCCACTCAAGTTAAAAATGAAACCCCTGTCTATATATTGAATGCATCGATACTTAACACAAAAACAAGTAGGTTACAAAGAAGTTTCTCATTCGCATACAACCAGTAACGGCCAAGTCTTTGTTCCAGTACCCGCTTAACCCACTTGGCAGTGGCGCATATTAAATTAAACTGCGCTAAGGATAAAGATAACACGACCGACACTAGCACAGGCGCGACGTGGAGTCGACGGCATGGGGGCGAATATGAGCATTATTTTATCTAGGATACACGCTTGTATGCTTTAGATTTCTTGCCTCGCACGACTGCTTTGTGGAATGACTTGTTGTTTTTGGTATTTCCGGACCGATTCGACCTTCAAACCTTCAAGAAAAGAGCGTAAATCCGCCTGAAAGGACGGTAACGCACTTGTGACTCCTCTGGTGTTGTAGGTGTCTATGGGCGACGGTAATCTGTTTCCATCAGGCGATCCGTTTGCTCGTTTGCCGCCTATGACAATTTTTTTTTATTGTAATCTGAAAGTCGTTATACAGTTAAGTTACATTCTAAATAATGTAGCCCCCGATTGTTTAGGTCTAACCTATATTCTCATAAGAATCTTTTATAGAAATCATTGCGGTATTAAGAATTATAACATAAGGTGCGATTTCGTCCTAACTCTCCCTTTTTCTTTCCCGTAATCGGGTAAAAAGTATCCTAAACATAATTTTTTACTGATGTTCAATTTAGGCTTTTTGGCGTTATGAGGTTGCACAGAAGTTGCGTTCAGACGGTGTAGTCGATGACATTGATGACATATGAAGCAAAAGAAAACTTGTATCGCGCTGTTAAAAGTTTTTCTACTTCTTTCTCCCTAGTATTACAGTTATATATATATTTTACAATAACATCTAGAATTCTATCAGAGCACAAAGTAACTAACTACAAAATTGGATGTCACGTGCAATTAAAACGCTCCGAAGTGAACCAGTGGAATCCTCACTACATCACAAATTGGCATCCTTGCGACGAGTGTGATGCGTTAGCACGAGGTGTTCATTTAACGCTCGAGGTTGTCAAAGTCGAGTAGCTGCAGTTTCTCAGAACGACAGTGCCAATCTTATTGCGCGACGTTAACGCTGCGTTAGTCGCCGCAGAGTGTTCGCTAATTGCTTCATGAAGTTGGTCTAGTTCATACACCACCAAGTCATCTAACTATGAATTTTAGTTTATTCCTATGTACGATTTAAATTAAGTAGACAGAGTCTGAACAGCACACCTGATCTCTAGACACGTATTGATACGATTGATATAGCCTGGCTACTGAAATATTATTCAATGTTTTGGCGGGAAATTAAAAAAAATCCTAGGCTGGTCACACTTAGGACCATCTCTAAATTCGCCCAACCCAGACAAGGACTTAAAAAACCCCGGTCATTTGGCGTAAATCGCATTTTTCCCCCGGACGTGTCAAAAAAATAATATTATTAAAATAACAATCGCTTTATTTATCGCTTTTAAAAGTGTCAGGGTTTTCCCGGGACACTTCTTGAACCCCCCCCGACTTCCAAACTAGGACAAATGCCTGGACGGGCAACCCTGGTCACACTGTGTACACAAAGGTACCTAAGAAAATAAGTAAAACATACCTACGTTGACGTCCACTAAAAATTATCTCACTTAATTTCTACCACTATGTATGTACATTACAGTCAACGACAAATACATATATTTAGGACCATTGTGTAATTGTATTTAAGTAAATATAGCGTCTCCACGTTTCTCACATGTATTAGAGCCTAGAAGAAGCCAGGCCGGACGAGTAAACAGTAAACACGTCCAGCTGGGAATATGGACATGGCCGGGATACTCCGTTTGCATATTCACGTCCGAACCTACTTTGAAGCTGGAGGGTGAAACTTGGAGGGAAATTATGATTTTCAGGCTTCCAAGAAGATACTTTAATAGGCCTGGTCTGCTGTAGATTGGATAAGCATTGAAAACCCTTTCACTTTGTACGAATATTGACTATTTGTTATGTACTAGCAGATCCCTGTGAATTTGTCTGCCATGGTTTGATAAAATCAATTTTGGGCAGCGATTCCACTCTGCACTTAAAATATCATAGTGAAGGCATTTAAATATCATTTGTTAGTATCGGCATTCGAGTGTGCTAAATATAGAATTTGAATTGTATTATTATACTATGATTTGTCAGCTAATTTGACAAGAATATGAGTGCGCTCGATTGTAAAACAATAGAGACACAATAAAACAATGAAGTCGTTACCGTTTCCATTCGCTATTCCTGTTACAAACATCCTCGGCTCAAATTCATCTTCACTTTGACTGGCCACAAGTTGTAGTGAAACCACATGTTTTAACTCCTGACTTTCCGTCCTGATGATGTACAAACAATACAACTTAAAACTAGGTACAACTCTAACCAAGATCAATAAACACAGACTTATATTGTATTTCACAAAAGACGAACCTAAACAGTCACGCCACAAACCAAACCCCATATTTGAACACTTAAATTGGTTCTCCTCTTCACATGTTCGTTTAATGAATAAGGAATGATTCGTGTACTGCGCGAAATTTCAGCTAAACGATCAATAGATGTTGAACTTTATTCGTAATAACTTTACGTCTGAATCGGCGGCGGCACCTGTGGTGGTAACTGACTATAAATGCACAAGTAATTACGTGGAGTTGTTAGCAACGTAAACAAAAATCAATTAATTCGGAGGTTGGCTGTTGATAGAACTAAAACATTTGTTGTGTACTTGTCGGTTAATTTATTGTTCATGTAACGATTTTGCGCGAATAGCTCTTTAATAATGCCATGCAAAAGTGACGTTTTAATATAACATTTTGCGACGGTCTGTAATAAACATTTAAATTTCTAAATTTGAATGTATTAAAACGACGAAATATTAATGATTACGGAAAGATGTGGAAGAAGACACGCAGATAACAGGATGTTAAAATATAGTCGGAGACGCACTCTTAGAATCAAATCATGTACCTATCAATCGTATTTTTTTTAAACAGTGAAACAGGCATTTCCACCAAAATTGTTTCAACAGTCTTTTTTTTGGCTGAAGTGGCAGTGGGCTGGTCATATCTGTCGTAGAGCCGATGACCACTGGGGCAAACAAGTTCTAGAGTGGAGGCCACGAATCGGTAAACGTAGTGTAGGGCGCCCTGTAACAAGGTGGAGCAACGACATTCGTAGGACAGCGGGTGGTAACTGAAGGAGGAGCGCTGAAAATCGAGCTCTGTGGCGTGCCATGGGAGAGGCCTATGTCCAGCAGTGAGCTGAAATGGGCTGATGATGATGATGTTTTTAGAAGCCATGAAATTTTACCTAGGTATATATTATCACGGGTTGATGGTTCAGTTATCGCTTACATGGAGAGATTACAGAAAAACACACACACACTAGTATTTCTTTCTATTATTGACAATTTATTGGACAGCACAAAGCAGTGGCCTTCATATATTTTCTACCAGTCAACCACTGCACTGGCCACTTGGTTAAACAGGAACGCAGTCGGTGCAGGATTATTGGTAATCACAAGCTTTGTATAATTCCCGAAACGGGCCCCAGTTCTAAAGACTAGGTAATTGTGTATTGAACTGAGGGTCGCAAATTGGGCAAGATCGCACACCGCAGAGATTACCGGCAAGGTACCGGTATGGGGAGACGGTACCGGTATGGGGGAGAGTCGGTACCGGCTTATCCCTCGCCGGTAATCGCGCCAATTGATTATGGATTGTTTGGGCCGGTAGCCGTAATAATTAGTAAGGTTTGATTTCCTCTTTGGTGGATGTACTCTATATCAAGAGCACGGTGCGGTGCGGCGTTGTACTCGTATGCTGTAGCATGCTTTTGAAGTTGGGAAATTTATGAGGAGTGATATCTGTGTAGACTAGTGGCTCTGTGAGTAGACCTCGCGAGTTCGTGGCACAATTGCTGAAATGTTGTATTTTTTTACGTTTACAACCCCCATAGTTCCACAATTTTGAAATATTTCGCAAACCTGGATCGTCAAAGAAATCTGTAGGTATCTCTATAGTATAAAACAAAGTCACTTCCGGCTGTCTGTCTGTCTGTCTCTCCCTATGTATGCTTAGATCTTTAAAATTACGCAACGGATTTTGATGCGGTTTTTAATAATAGATAGAGTGATTCAAGAGGAAGGTTTATTTATATGTATAATACATGCTTAATTTATCAGCATTGCACCCGTGCGAAGCCGGGGCGGGTCGCTAGTTACTGAATAAACCTAATCACAAAGTTTCATGAGAATCGGTTGATAAATGCGACCTCAAGGTGAGAACAGCTGGAAGGAATCTGGATATCCAAATATCCTAACATCTCCAAAATACGAAATAATTTTGGGTCAAGCTGAAACAGAGACGCATCCCTCGCTCGGTCAATGAAACTTATTGTTAATTAGGCCTTAGATTGACATTGACATATAGCTATTTGAATGATGTATCACCTGTAATACGGACATATAGCGGTCATATACCAATATATAGGTAAACCGATTTTCGCTGACCTGATTATTGTAACATGGGCAAGTTTAGTTTAAACGTAAATAGAACACATCGCTTAAGTAGAAATATTGTGATGATGTTCCTTCCTTCCGTGATGTAAGTTTCCACTCCATAGTCCGTGAAATGAAACTTATTTCATGGAACATATTTTTTGTTGTAATATTGTATGTATACATAGTTTAGTGGTAAGACGTACAAAAGTTACACAGTAACGATGAACACATTGATTGAAATGAACGAATGAACCCTGTTCACAGTCATATTATGAATAAGTAGTTCAGTAACTACATTATCTGTATCAAAACTCAACCACAGATCATGGGTAAACTTAGCGACTGGTAACCAAGTAATGTTAGTTAAGAATAAACTTCAACATTAAGTCTAGTCTAATCCCTAAACTCGAGTCACTCGGCCCGAGTCGGTTTCAGAGGTGTAAAGGACGATATACACGGTCAATAACGCTGCCAGTTTTATCTGGTCATAAGTAAGTCATAAGTCATTTATTCATTGAAAAATATACATTGTGTTTGAATGATTATTAGGGAAAGACACATTTCAATTTTACAATTATTATTATAATAGGTTAGTATACAACTGCTTTGTTAAACTGATTGCAGTAGGGAAAGTACCCGCGGTACGTATAGGTATCTTTGTTGGATTCACCTTAATTTGGTCTGATCAAGAAAGTTATGGAAATTTGGTACTGCCTTGAGATATACCAAGCAAACAGTTTGCCAACGACTCCATCCAGCCGTTTCAGGACGGACACAGCTTTTAGAAGGTAAATAAGAACACAAAAAACAAGACAAAGTGCGAGCAGACTGGCACATTGAACGTTTCGTACCACTACAAATCAGTGCCTATCCATTTTTCCATATTATTGAGTAAAACTTTTGCTTCCGCTTAGCTCTTGTGAAACCATACCATAATTATTTGTCAGGTACCACGGGAATTTTCAGTCTGACTTTTTATATAATCTTCAAACTAAGTCAAAGTATCATTATCTGAATTCGAGTAGTTCTCAGAGCGTTTCAACCGCTATCACTTTCCTGTTACTTGTATAAAATAAATGAATCATCATAATAGAAATAAAAAAAACGGAAATTGTGTTATACGCAAGCGCATTAGTAGTTTTATCAAACTTTTGCGGGGTAGCCAATTTTTCTATTCGCGCCGGGAAAGTGATAGCGGGTGTAACTACTAATTCCTGTGTATTTGCGGTGTGTAATCGGGAGCATCTATATTGTATAGTGTTAGATTGAGAGCGTAAGAGGTACGTAACTCGTGTCGTAGCAGTTTCAGGATCATATAAGCCGCAACAGTTCGTGCAAGTCGATACGATACAAGTGCGGCCCCTGCAGATAAGAGCCGGCTTGGCCTGAGGTGAAGGGCAAAGATCAGGATATACATTTGCTTGAATTTCCATTCAGAGTTAAGTCTAGTTATAGTTTACAATTAAATAATTAGAACAGTACAGTTTATATAATTTAGACAAGTACTAACTTTATCACACAAATTGTGCATTATTCTACGAGTTGTAATAACACAAATTTTTAGTTTAAATAATATTAGTACTCATAATTCATTGCGATTATCAACATTATGAGATTTAGGATAGAGTGAATCAAATGAAATAAATATTAAGCGTACCGTAAATCCATTAAATTTTTCAACCAAATTACATGCACATACGAGACAAATGGATGGTGAATTTTAAATGATTGTATTAGGGCTGTACAAATAATCGGTGCAGGCTGCAGGGCGCTGCCCTCTTTGTATGGTAATAGCATTTGTTTCGCTGGACAGGCAGGGTTGCCTCTCGCTGTGGACTATTCATATTTTATGGGGGGCATTCATTACTTAAGTGGTTGTGGGCGGGGCATTTTGCTCATGGAAACGATGCTGTAACGGTAGAAAAGTACTCAAGTGCCGATCAAGATGCATCGTTGTGAAGATCTGTAAGCTGGGAGGGGGTGCTTTACTGGCAGTTTTCGCTGATATTTTCATGACTTTTTAACTTATTAATTAAAACAAATATTACAAGATTGAGATGTGAGCAGATGAATTGCGATATCTAGAACAGAAATAACACATAAAAAACATTCTGTAGCAACATACATTGCATACACCGAAAACTAGATCGTTAAGGAAAGAAAGAGTTAACCCTGATAACGAGACAGACTGACAGACAATACGAGTCGTTGTTTTTATTAATGCATCCAGCTCGGTATTGTACCTCCTTAATTGAGAGCAAGCCTTAGCATACTACTCGACGATAAAGTGTGTAGTTACCATCAGTAGCAACAAACACTGTAACCATAACCCCTAAAAAGTACATCGCAATAGTGCCAACTCTGATAAAGAGGCAGACACTATACGGGTTGTTTTTCTTCGCGCAGTCCTATACTCGTATGTTTCCTCCTTAGTTGTGAGCGTGTTGCATAGTACTCGGCGATAAAGTGTTTATTTACCATCAGTAGCAACATACACTGTATCCGTAATCCCTGAAAACTAGACCGCTAGAGTGGCAGCCCTGATAATGTGGCAGACACTATGCGGGCTGTTTTTATTCATGCGGGGCAGCCCTGGTACTGTACCTCCTTATTTGTGAGCAGGCCTTTGCATAGTACTCGACGATAAAGTGTTTAGTTCATTGCGGTTTTTGTTTGCTTTTGTGTGATAAAGTTGGTACGAGCTTACTGTTTGTTTTACGGAATTACGAGGTTTAATAGTGAATATATATTTGGTACAACTTTGTGAAATGCAATTGTGCTTTTAAATGCCTTATATAATTATATAGGCGAGGGTAAATTGACTCCACATATATTTTTAATATGATACAGAGATATTACACTATCACAAAGTTCACAGCCCAGAGTTTATCTGGATTATTGAGCCTCAGTAAGCTCACGAGTGAGAATAATTATTGTATGCGATTTGATTTTCGATTATTTATATATTGCTATAAAGATGTGTACTTCGCTTGTTTCTGGGTTTTCTCCCAAGTGATTTGGGTGTATGCTAGGTAGATAATGTATGGCATTTAATAAAATCTTACAGTAAACACTGTAAGATTTGACTTTAAGACACTCATTGTTATTTGATTATTCTATGCTATGATGTGTGATCACGACATTCTCATCATTAATTTGGTTAAGAACATTTGTCAGTAGTAAAAACTTATACAAATGTAATAACATGTAGTATAATAAATGTAAATGTAAAACTCGAGAAAAAGGGAAAGTGTTACATGTCGTGCTTGTAACTTGTAGATGTTATATCATTCCCTGGATATTTCATTACATTTTGTATCAATATCCGTTTCATATTAAGAACAAGTACTGTCATTGTCATCGAGATAAACATTGTCTAAATATAAGCATTTATTTTTATAAGTCACACGACAAAAGAAAATCTTGGCATACCTGTATCATTCTGTTTAGTTTTCAGGTAATCTATTTACTCGTATTTCTAATTTTGTTTCATCCACATAATAATATATCTGTTTGGTATTAAGAATCAAGCAAAGCAAATAGGTATTCTAATCAATCACATTAAATGAAACTCATTTAATGTGAATGAGTGCTGGTCTTTTGAAAGTTTACAGTCTTGGTCGCCGCCTATCTTTATCTGATGTTGAGATTGATTTTAAAATTTAATAAAACATATAAATTTACTAATTCGAAGACCATAAATATGAAATATACACACCATCTCTAAATACTAATTAGTTCGTGCATTGCCGTTGACATTTAAAATACTATTTTCGTGCATAATACAAATAATTTAATATGAAATGACTATGTAAACTAGTCGAATGGAATCCAGGCACGTAACCAAATTAATCACGTGGTTTGATAATGTTTGATGTGATTTAGGAGGTCGTATCGGCTATTACGTGACCTGATTTCCGATAGCGATTCAAACTTGTTTTTGTTCAAATATTAACGCTAGAATTATTCCTAGCTCAGATCTTTGCAGCCCCTTAGCAAATCTCATCGAACAAAACCCCAACCGCATTATTGTTACCGAAACGAAATTTTAAATGAGCTTAAAAGGTTTACTTCCCGCAAAACCTTTACCAATTTGATGCAAGATTGATTCAATTGAGTTCCTGCCATTTCAATTCTGTATGCAACCGAATAATCCTACAAATGGTTCAACCTTCCAGCGTATGCGGAGCCTCCCCGCGCCGAAGATCGTCTGATTAATAAAACAGACAGAAAGAAGACGGATGAGACTGAGGAGATCAGGGTAAGATGGTTGCTTTGCTCTGTCTCCTGACGTTTGAGGTACAGGGAATCGACCAAAACGGACCCCTTTCTGGGGCGTGAAATTGAATCTTGTTGCGGACGGAGGGTGCACAGAAAACTTAAATATTTTAAGGGAAATTACCATCTTGAGAGACGATTCGGAGGTAAGGTATTAATTTTACGACCCCCATTGTAACTTCAGACGAGGATGTATGAAGTCGTTAAGTTTTAGCAGTCGTTTGTAGAGGTTCGGCTTTAGGGTCGGTCGTTTCGAGTTGCGAGTTGACTCGGGTGCAGTTTGTACTAATTAAATTTAGCGAAATTTTGAGGACGCGTAAGCGTCACTGGATTAGATTACGTCGCCGGCGAAGTTTGAGGTCCTTTGTTTTAAACGTCAATAGCTATTTTAATTGCTACAGACAAAGTTGCCTTTTGTAGCGCTCTTGCTAAATTAAACCGGTGGGCAAATTCGCTTCGCGGAAGGATGGAGTACAGTTACGGTACTTTTAATCTTTCAGGATGATGTACTTCTGCCACGTAATAAAATAAAATAATAATTTACTTTACTTTCGATAAACGATCACTGAATTGTTTACTATTTGGAACTGTAGGAATAATGTTGCCATTAACAAATTCATTTTATATCTTTCTTTCCGTGCCCTAATTTTTTCGAGTAAAGCATATCAATGATATTCAAGTGAACCAGATGTCTTGAAATAAAAGGTTTATACTTTACGGGCGTAATAATGTAAAAATGTCAGGCACTCAATTTTTTTTTTTATAAATCTTATTCACTTTCAGTGTCGTTTAATAATTAAGACTTGTGATTCCGTATGCGCACTCCCTCGTTTTTCCAACCATATTTTGTACGAGTATCAGTTGTTATCCG
This sequence comes from Apotomis betuletana, assembly GCA_932273695.1. Classification (NCBI taxonomy): domain Eukaryota; kingdom Metazoa; phylum Arthropoda; class Insecta; order Lepidoptera; family Tortricidae; genus Apotomis; species Apotomis betuletana. The sequence goes on from OW026310.1 coordinate 607,156, forward strand.
CATTACATAACAGATTGAGGTTTTTTTCACTCAATACGGATATTTACCACTTGGTGTTCTCCTACTTATTTAACCAGTTTTCGCTCCGGTGATTTTTGGGAGTACCTATCTGTATTTGTGTATTCTTCTGCTGCAGTAAATAGTGGATACTCGGTCTTTCATTGCCTTTGGAAGTGCAAAGCAATATCCCTCACCCCCAGCCGTAAAGAAACGTAACTGAAACTTCGGAATAAACAAAACCGTAATGTGAGAGTGTCCCGCAAGCCAGGAGTTGTCACGTACCCCCAGGCCGCAGGTTCTATCCCGGGGGATGGCAATTTCATTAATGCGGCTACAGAACCCCTCTCAGGGGTCGTCTTACATTTTTAAATATATTAACCGTAATTGAATACCTGCTGTTTTAATGCAATGGAGATTAGCGTGGGCGGATATTGAAGGTCTTTTTATAGCCGTTATATCATCATTAGGCAGTAATTAGGGAGAAATAATCTTGAGTTATTATTTTAGTTAGGTTCGGAGAAATAAATTTTAATTTTCTGAATAATAAATACCGGTCTAACCTGACTGGCTGTAAGTAATAATATATTTGGGCGTTAATTTGCTGCGACAAGAAATGTGTGTACTTTCATCATCATCATATCAGCCGACAGACGTCCACTGCTGGGAAAAGGCCTCTCCCAAAGTTCTCCACAACGAACGATCTTGCACCGCCCTCATCCAATTTCTACCCGCGATGTTAACCAGGTCGTCGGTCCAGCTTGTTGGAGGCCTTCCAACGCCGCTGCGTCTTTCGGTCCGCGGTCACCACTCAAGAACCTTTCTGCCCCAACGGCCATCGATTTTACGAGCAATGTGCCACGCCCACTGCCACTTAAGTTTGGCGACTGTCTGAGCTATATCTATACAACCTTGGTTCTCTTGCGTATCTCATCATTTCGGATTCGATCCCGCAAGGAAATTCCGAGCAAAGCTCGAGGCTTATTACGAGGCCCATTGTAAGCGACCACATTTTTTAATACATGTCCACTCTCACTCGAAAAGAACTCGATCGTAAATGCAAACTCAACCTACGGCAAGGGGGTTTCACTCCACTGAAGTGTCAAAAACTATACCTACTAATTTCGGGTCACAATTGTGCCCCAGCCCGCCCATCGTCCCGCCTTTATTCGGCTAGGGTCGGCACGTTCGAAGCGAAGACAACGCATCGATTATATTTTTATTATTTACATATTATTGTGATTTTTTTTATTTTGAACCGACTTTAAAAAGGAAGAGATTCAGTGTTCGCTACATTGAATCGTTTTGAACGTAAGTTCACCGATTATCTCCGTAAAGTGTAAATGTATATATTTTTTATTAGTAAGAGAATACGGTTTTCCCATAGCCATTAAATCATGATCTGATGATGGAACTTATTTACTAGATCTCGGGACTAGTTCAACGTAGACAAGTGTGGTTTTTCTGCTCACTTTACTGAAAATTTACAGCCGGTATGTGGCAGTATCATAAAATTGACCTGATGATGGACCCTGGAAATAGGGACTGGATCTCAAGATTGTTTCAACGCAGACATGTGCGGTTTTAACATTTCGATTCACCACAATGAACATTTGGACTCAGTATCATAAAATTGACCTGATGATGGATCATGGCAGTACCTACTGGATCTCAGGACTGGTTCCACATGAGTAAAGAAACGGAATAGAGACTAAGCTTCATACAACCCGCGCTGCGATAGGTACACTACTACAAACGCAATGCGCGTGTGGACGTGTCCACAAACTAACGTGTACACGAACAAACAGATTTAGACCGCATTGCTGCGTTTAGGGCACAAGGTGCGCGCCGTGTCTTGTTCGACTTCGCTTATGAATGTGAAAATTAGCGAAATTCAAAATGGCGAATGTCTTTTATTTTCAAAATTTCAAATTGGTGCTAGGGGGCTGAAACTCGGTATCGGGGGGCATTTGGGGCTCACAAATATGAATCTGAAATCGGTGTCCAAAAAAATTCAGTCAAAGTCGGAAAATATCGAAACAACAAGATTTGTATGGAGATTTTTTTTAAGGGTCCCGTATCTCGTAAACGGCTGGAAATGGGTAGGGGGTGCTCGAACGAATGTCATAGGGGACCCCCACCCGAGTACAGTCGTGAAAAAAAAAAAAAAACTTTTTTTTTTGAAAATTTTAAGTTAGTCCTAGGGGGTTAAAACTCGGTATCGGGAGGCTTTTGGGTCATTCGAGTCAGAATATGAAATTGGATTTTCAAAATTCACTCAACTTCGGTAAATATTAAACAAAATGTAATAATCTCAGAACATAAAGGGCCGCTAGAAACGGGCTTATTTCTATGTATACAAATATAAACCATATTGTCATTGATCGTCGTCGATTGCATCAATCATTGATGTCAAGTGTGTATAAAAATGAAATGTTATGTAAACGGGTGTAAAACCAATAATAAAATAAATAAAAATGTTTCTGTCTACAAACTTCCAAAGACTAAAATAAAAATTTAAAAATGCATTTACATAACACATTCTCTACTTGCTCATCAAAGTGAATCAGAATACGAAAACTGCACGTGACTGCGTTGAACCAGTCCTGAGATCTAGTAAGCACTTCCAGGATACAAAATCCGGTCAATTTTATAATACTGGATCTTAATGCTAATCAAAATGGTTCGAAAAGCAAAAAACCGCACATGTTTACGTTAAACCAATCCAAAGATCCAGTAGGCACTCTTAGAGCCCATCATTATAAAGATCGCGCTAGGTCCCTCTTATTTTGAACGTATTTTGTTAAAAGTAGCTTTAAAATAATTACAAACACAGAGAAGTAGTTTCCGTTTTGCTAATGTAGGCAACCCTAAGAGTATGACACGCCCCAAAGAAGCAAGAACCAACAGCGTCGTACGTCATTAAAAATGGCCAATCAGATACGAGTAGGCTAATGCTTTTGCAAAAGCGGCAAATAACAAAAGAGTGCGGCTTCTGTAGTGTCTTTATTCTGTGCCTACGGCAACAACTGTTTAACCTCTAGTATTATCAAAAAACGTACGAGATGTTGTCGTATCTACTTGCATCGAAAACATTTATGAATCAAATGCAAATTTTCAGTTGCAATCAAACGAATTTTTCAAAATTCCTTCGACAGCGAAGTCGCAGGCAGGGCAGCTAATTGATGCTGATTAAAACAATATTTTCTTACAACAAACTTACTTAAATACTTAGTAATGGGCTTTTTATGCTATTGATAATTTTATCAAGAAAACCCTTTAACTTTTAGACTTACCTAAAACAATTTCGTTGTCAATTTATTACTGCTTCAAATCTTTTAAGTCGATTTCAATAAAAAATAAATCCCAAGCGTCTTAGATTTAATGAAGATTTCTTTTATTTTAAAGGACTTGTTCTAGTTGAAGTTAAACGATAAATTAAACGTAAAGACATAATGTTGTATCCCCTAAAGAATAGCTTTTGAGTATTTTTTCTTATGAAAGTTAATAACTTTTTGTTTATTATTGAAGCAAGCAAGGCTTACAGGGAAAACCGGCCAAGAGCATGTCGGGCCACGCTCAGTGTAGGGTTCCGTAGTTGCCCATCCTTCACAATAGACGGGTTCAAACCGCGGTTTCAAGTCCAAGGTTTAAATTACGAGAAAGAAGAAATTTCAAACTCTATAAAAAAGGTCGTAAAACGCCAAAGCACTTACGGCTCTTACGTCATTTTAAAGAAAATTATGAAATTTTGCGATAACTCAAAAACGGCTTGACCGAATTTATTCAATATAGTTTTCATTGAAAGTACTTATAAGGCCTCATTGTAACGAATTTTTCCATAATTTTTTGACTCGTGGTTGAAAAGTTAGAGGGGGGGGGGGGGACACATTTTTTTTTATTTTCGGAGCGAATATTTACAAAATTGCTGACTTTATCAAAATATAATGTTTGGAGACCCCTATTATTTTTAAAAGACTTATTCAATGACATCCCACACACTAGTGTCGGAAAGAAAAAAAAAATTCACCCCCACTTTAGGTGCTCGGGAGGTAGCCGAAAAAAACTTTTTTTTTTAGTTTTTATTTTACCGTTCTGTCGGCGTGATACATAGGTACACATACTCATACCAAATTTCAGCTTTCTAGTACTAATGATTACGGAGCTAAGCCGCGGACGGACGGACAGACGGAGAGACGGACAGACGGACAGACGGACAGACGGACAGACGGTCATGGCGAAACTATAAGGGTTCCTAGTTGACTACGGAACCCTAAAAAAACATACTTTCCCCTTAAATGAAAATATGGAGGCGGGAGGAGTTTAACTGTTGGTTTTTTTAAATGTAATCTAAGGAGATTACCTTAATAGTATATTGTGTCATAAGGGTAGTAAGTAGGGGATTACTAACGAAGGTCTATTAAAAGCCCGACGCCGAAGGCGGAGGGCTTTTAATGTCCTGAGTTTGTAATCCCTTTACTACCCGCCTTACACACAATATTTTTCATCACATTTTGGAGTAAATAACAAATAAATAAGCCAAAAATAAACATTAAACTATAACGATTGACAACCATCTTTTTTCTGTATATATTTTTTTTATTTACTATAAGCACTGGCAAAACGGCCATCAGCTTAAAACAGAAAACAAATATGTATACACAGAATCTTACCATGTATTATTAAACAAATAACAATTAACAATATTATGCAGCAATAATTAACAGCGTAATATTATAAAACTTAAATATGAACAGTAAGTTAGTTACAAAAGTAAATAGTTCCTAACCAATAATTTTATAACTTTTTTCCTTTTTTTTGTGTCGTCTACCACAGATAATGCTAAGAACTGCATTTCGTTTAGAAACTTGATAGGCTATACTGCCAGATTGTAACGATAATTCAAAATTTAATTTAATAAAATTATTGCAAAATACACATAAATAATTGTAAAACATAAATATTAATGCAGTTACATATACCGTATTAATTAAATACACAATAAAATTTGCTGGTAGGCAAGTTTTGTTGATACAACAAAAAACCTTGGCTGGATTGAAACCTCCTTAGTCTGAAGTAATCTGCGAGTGCGTACTATATTTTTAAAACTAAAACCATAACTCCCGAGGGAGTTGTCAATTTATAACTCCCGCGGGAACAATATAGGCCTTAGTCCTTCAGTACACCTGCATGTAATACCATCTTTTACGAGCAAATGTGATGAAAAATATTTTAAACGGGGGAGACCGTGTTTCAGATGGCCGATTGTTGTACAGGTAGCAATGTTATGTAACCGTAAATGGGAGAAGAGTGTCATTTTTGGGTATGCCATAGGAAATGACGAAACTATCTGGAGAGATAATATTTACTAAAAGAAATCAACTAGAATTTACATTGAGGAATTAACATAAACCGATTGAGATATTGTGTATCCTGTATTACATACTGTACCTGTAAAATGTAAGTTATCAATTTATTTTATCAGCTAAAAGACCTCTCTGATTTGTTCCTCCTCCAAAACATTTGAGAGACGAAAGAAAGACCCTTCTCTTTTTTTAAGTCGGTTGAAAGATGTAATAAATTATGTTATACAATTTCGTCTATTTACTATTTTCTGTGATTTTGGACTAAATAAAAAAAGACAATAACCCAATGCGTTTTCTAGTTCTCAAAACTCAGAAACTGATATCAGTCTTTGGGTTGATTCCTTTTTCGTCGGCACATTCCTGTTTAGCCGTATTCCGTTTTCTTAACAGGAATGTGCCGTAACAAGAATATGCCCAATTAGGAATACGACGAAAAAGGTATCAATCAGTCTTTGCAATATTCTCCGCACTTTCCTAGGCCTCAGCAAAATATTCCAGCCGCCAGATTTAATCAATCCACACGTGAAACTCCCAACTAAATGCAGATAAGAAGAAGAACTATTAAAAAAAATGAAGCTCCGCCCGAACAGTATTCCAGAAATAAAAGTTTTATCTCATTGGCCTCGGCGCCGGAGATTTTGGAATTTTCGAGATCCTCGCCGGCTTGTAATCGCCGAACTTGCGCAGTCGGGGCGGCGGCGAAAATAGGGATAATAGCTAACTTCCTCGAAATGTGTCTCAAACCGTTTATTATCATTAAATTTTCTTATCTTACAAAGTGCTCTTATTTGGCCTTTTGTGGAAGGGTTGAATATACATATCGGTGCAGAGGGCAAACCACCAGAATATTGCCTAAGCCATTCATAAGTCTTTGAATACTTTTTTCATTTCATAACTTGGCCTTTGTAATTTATAGTTTAATTAATATATATTCCATATAAAATACCTAAAAACTTTCTAGATAATTTTGCTTCATGTGATCTACGATCTTAGGTATATGAAGGTAAAATAGTTAATAGATAATATCTATGATAATCTTACCACATCGACCTAACTATGTAAGCTTGTGCTATTGGATTGGGCCTATGGCTGATACTAGGAGATGTATAATTAATATATAATAATATATAGATTACATCCAAGACCTTAGAATCAAGTACACACAAAAGGAATCGAACCTGGCGGTGGTCACGACATATAGGTAGCGAGGATGCGAGTGGCGCTGGACTGGTCAGTGATTTGGAGATTTAGTTCAGCAATGGAAGTTTAGGCTGAGACAATCTATAGAAACGACAAAATAATGCAATGGAGTATTCAACGTTAACGAATTGTAATCAAAAGATTTGATGAAAATAAGAGATTTTAAACCAATTTGTTAAGTAAACGATTAAAATGCTGACACAAAAATGATTTAGAGAGTAATTTTAGATATTTGACACCAAAACTGTCTGCTGACTGTTCTATCGTGCCCGGTCATCCAAACCAGACGAAATCCGCTTTGAAGTCTCAACGATCCTCAAGACTTGTACTGAGAAATGAGATAAAAGAGGGTGCTCCCAACCTTCGGGTTCAGGCTCTCGGGACGATTGTTTCTGAACACAATATTGCGTGAGTGCCGAGTTCGAGTGTTCGGCGCGGATCAATGGTACAGTCGGCCAAATAATTATGTATACAAACGTGAATTTTATTGTTCTCTGCAGTTAACTGTACCTATACGAGATACGGCACAACCAGAAAACGGTTCTCTATCGTTTGCTCGAATTTCATATGCCATAATCTATCACTAGCCATAATATTCATTTGCCATAAATCTATTTTTAACCGACTTCAAAAAAGGAGGAGGTTCTCAATTCGAACTAATTTTTTATTTTCTATGTATGTTACTCGATATCTCCGAGAATCGTGAACCGATTTTCAATATTTTTTTTTAATCGAAAGGGTATAACTCCGAGTTGGTCCCGTTGGCACTTAGTCGCGATCTGATGATGGAATCTTGGAGAAATCGAGGGAACTCTTCAAATGTTACAGGGACATGTACGGCGCTTTCGGTAATTATTGATAAAGTCAAGAATTTACATTCAGTAAATAGGATTTGGTGTAAGAAAACTGATGATGAACACACATACAAATCACTAAAAAGAAAAAAAAAAAATTTAACAAAAAAAAGAACCGACTTCAGTAAAACTAAAAAGCCAACAATAACCCGTTCAAGTACAGATTACATTTGACTCACCCTTCGAAGTCGGTGCCAAACCTCGCGTAAACTATAATAATTATATAAATATAAGAACTGAGTGGTTTGGGATCGACTTCGAAGGGTGAGTCAAATGTAATCTGTACTTGAACGGGTTATTGTTGGCTTTTTAGTTTTACTGAAGTCGGTTCTTTTTTTTGTAAATTTTTTTTTCTCTGTAAGCTGAACCTTTTCGGGATTGTCATAAAACAAACCTAACCTAACCTAATGATTTCTCCATGAATAGTATTAAAGAAATCCCGAAGAGTTTATGGTTTATGAAATAAAAAGTTTATGGCAAATGAAAATTATAGCAAGAGATACATTTATGACAAATTAAATTCGGGGAAGTGAAGGTATCCCCCAGAAAACTTATCGAATAAAAAAAAAATACCAAAAAAAGAACCGACTTCAAAATAAACTGAAAAGCCAAAAATAACCCGTTCATGTACAGATTACATTTTAATTACCTTTTGAAGTCGGTGCCAAACCACTCAAATATTACTATGAAAACAGATGCCACGCATGAAGCCTTTAATTATTACTATTTGGTATTTACAAGTATTTTTGTTCGATAAAGAAGTTTACGTGAGGTTTGGCACCGATTTCAAAAGGCGATTAAAATGTAATCTGTACATGAACAGGTTATTTTTGGCTTTTCAGTTTATTTTGAAGTCGGTTCTTTTTTTGTTAAGTTTTTTTCGTTTTTGCTTTTTAGTGATTTAAATAAATAAAATATATATATAGCGGGTTGAACGGGGACGTCTTGTTTGCATGAATCTCTTTTGAATTATCCTCTAACTCCTAATCGTTAAGAAGTTATACCTTCCATCATCAACTCAGCATAGAGAGATCATGACTATACAAATACATGACTAATACGTACATGAACAACTTTATAATCGCGGATTAACATAGGTACATACTACGGGTCATCCTGAGGACCTCCTTTTTTTGAACTTGGTTAAAAAAACACTATTCTCTTTTTAGAATTAGAAGGATACAACATTTGTGTAATAAATTGGTTTGTGATTCGTAAAAGTAGTGTTTAGATATCGTACCTGTAATAAATATTTCAAGTGAGCCGCTATCCGTGTAATGATAAATGTTCGCGGTTATCTGATAACGATCAATCCAAGTTTTATTAGCTTGTCATATAAAAATCGGATAGTCAGTGCTCATCGTTCAGAAACTGCATACAAAAATGGCAACTAAATACGTTCTAGTTGCACTAAGCGTGCTAGCGGTGGCCAATGCCCAGCTAGAAGCCGTGAACGGAAGGATTAAGATCACAACAGGAACTACCTCAGCTTGCGCAGATACCAAAAACTTTATTTCTACGCAGCTGGCACCAGCCTACGAGGAGTACAAGCAGTTCATGGACATTGAGTTCGTGCCGTGGGGTAGGACCGTGCGCAACGCCGACGGCAGCCCGAACTGCCAGTTCGGGGAGAACGACTGCTTCGCCAACCGTCTGCACCGCTGCGTGCTCGACAAGCTCAGCGGCAACCAGCAGGCTCAGATGGACTACATGACCTGTGAATTCTCCCCCCCGTACCCCGCATGGTCGCAAAAGAGCTACAATTGTGCTGAAGCAGCTGGTTTGGACCTGGTCAACGTTGATGTCTGTGTGGCTTCTATTGGTGATCACCTCGATGTGGCTGCTCAAGCTGCAGCCGCTGAGCCCGTGCAGATTATCAACTTCATCCCGACTATCGTCTTCAACGGCCGGATAGACGTTAACCTCAATTTCGAAGCCAGGAACAGACTAAAGAGCATGATCTGCTTCGCGCTCGCTGAGGATCCTTCAACTGGGGTCACCAACTGCCAGATCTAACTCACACGTGAATCGCTTAAATCCAGCTATTTAAGACCTAATATATACGCATTGAAAACCTACGAATATTCTCTAGAACAAAAACCAGTAGCTATTTCATTCATCTTTCCACGTGTGAACTAAAATGACGAGCAAATTGTCCAGCGATTAGATAGCATTCAAACTGATGCTAAGCATTTGCGGCATCATACTCCTTTATGAAAATATGCACAAACATTAAGTAAGGTATTTGGTGAAATAAAATCAAGAATTTAAGTACATAAATTCCGTTACGTACACAAAGCAACTAAGGTAAGTTCTTAAAGAACTAGTTGGTTTTTATTTAAAGTTTTTAAGTAAATGTAGGAAATTTATAAAACATGTCATATCTATAGTTATTTGTGCAACAAGAGAGCAAAGTTGTTTTTTGTTGCGAGTGCTGATTTTGAGTCCCGAGCAAGCGAAGGATTCTACGTTTGAATCACGAGCGTAGCGAGTGATTCTAAGTTAGAAACCAGAGTGTAGCGAGGGACTCAACAGCACGAGATGCAAAAACTTTGCTCTCGTGTAGCACACACAACTTTTCAGCTCAACAGCGAGAACATATTTGACTTTTTGTACTTTTTCTTCCAACCATTCATGTGTAGGTAGGTTTAAAGTCTTTGTTGCTGATTTCAATTATTACGAGATTTTTTTTATAATTTGATTGATATTTTTACTTGTAAGGCACCAAACTAAATAAATACAAAAGAAAATATATAACAATAAGAACTATTTTTAGGGTTCCGTACCCAAAGGGTAAAAACGGGACCCTATTACTGAGACTTCGCTGTCCGTCCGTCCGTCCGTCCGTCCGTCCGTCCGTCCGTCTGTCACCAGGCTGTATCTCAACAACGGTGATAGCTAGACAGTTGAAATTTTCACAGATGATGTATTTCTATTGCCGCCATAACAACAAATACTAAAAATAAAATAAAATAAATATTTAAGGGGGGCTCCCATACAAAAAACTTGTTATAAATTATATATATGTATAGGTACGGAACCCTTCATGCGCGAGTCGGGCTCGCACTTGCCCAACTTTTTTTAAATACGTTTCGAAACTGCGTCTATGACAAATTGGTGAAATCATAAATTATTGGGTAGATAGAGTATAAAGTTGAAAAACCTTATCCTACTTAAACAATAATCTATTTGATTTATATAAAAGATACTATTATTTAAACATTCGGTCGTTAAAAACAATATGTTGTAATTAAAACTTCTTCAGGTTTTTTTTTATGGTATAACGCGTATCGGAACGTGTTCTTATTCGATGTCGGATTCGAAAATCGAATTTCGAATTGGTATGTTTTTATCACTCTCTTTTTCATATTGATGTGAAAGAGACAGAGTGCATAGAAATTCGAACGATTCGAATTTTATAAGTAACCTTTGGCTGAGAAATGGCAATTCGTGGTCAAAAATTTAAAAAAAATTCAAAAGCTACTTTCTACTCACGCTCGAAACAAAATCGCATTTTGTTCACTGTTATCTGACAGCAAAATCGCCATGTTTGAGCTGGTGAGGTGAAATTTTTTTTAATGTGGATACACACCACAAATAGAAATAACGTATTCACATAGAGGTCGCTAAGGTGTACATGTTTCATAAATTAATAAAATAACAGCTTCCTCTCCCGCTTTCTCGTTCACTGCTGTAAAGCAGTGCGGTAAGATGTAAATATTAACGTATTCACATAGAGGTCGTTAAGGTGTAAAGTCTTTCAAATAAACAATGCAAAGATCGACACACAAAGCAGCCTGCATAAGGAAAATTTCGATAGGTTGGGCGTTAGGGTGGCGGAAAGGTTAACGCACTGGACCGACAACCCAGAGGTACCGGTTTGGATTCCCGGTCTCTTCCACCAGGTAACTCATTTCAATTTTTCTTTGAGCTTAGATCTTTGTATCAATGGCTTAGCAAATGTAGGAGCTAGGCAAGTGGATCTTAACACGAACATAGTGAAGACGAACATTATGTTTAATGAGGGCAGTGCATCTTGGAAAGGCCTTTATCCAGAGGTAGACTTCTTTCTGCTGACATTTTATTTATTTATAAAACTACAATTGTAAACTCACAGTATGTAACCAAAGCATTTACAATGCAAAACCTAAAACTAAACCTTAAAAATACCATTCTAATTAAACTTAAAGCACAAATCACTTATTTTAATCAACAACGTGTGCCAGCTCTCCGCAAACACGTCGGCGTCTTGTTCCAAGACGAGTTGGTTGAGTAGTACGGGCGCACGCGCACCGGGCGCGTTGCCGGCGCGCCGCGTGTGACGAACAGTCTGGTGCCTTCCAATGCCACTGGATTATCGGTGATTGATACGATGATTTGATTTAGATTTAGATAAATAAATCAACTTTTTGACCGACACTAAAATATTTCTGGAGGTACCAAGAAATCGGGTTTCTAATATAAATAGTTTCTGTTTATTAGGTTTAAACCAAAAGATCAGAAGTACAAAAAAGACTGACGCGACAAGCTAATAATTTACTCCTTCGACCACCTAGAACATTATATGGAAAAAGGAATATAATATACGAAGGAGCTCAATTATATAATAAATTACCAAAAGACGTTAAAGATGCCAAATCAATGATAGTATTCAAAAGAGCACTAAAACAACACGTATTAAATAAAAACTCTAGGTAGGCTTTCCGCTTCCGATTTTTGCAAAGTAAAAAAAAAAAAAAAGGCTTTCCCATAATAATTATTATAATTTTTAATATTATAATTAAGTATTAATTGTTAAAACATAAATTTATGTGTATTTTGCATATCCTAATTTAATAATGAAAAATTACATTTAAACACACTTTGCTAGCAGAGTTAAACCACGCATACTATATAACCTACACTTAACCAGTGGTTGCACAGGTAGTTCAGTTTAACCGGCCTCTACGCACCGCACTACATTGTTGCATTTTGCTTGATGTTACCAAGCGCGTTTATACGTAAGTCATCAACCGTTTTAGCATGCTACCCTCTCCTATTTAGAAATAAGTAAATTATTGTTTTCTCAGTAAGTGATTTATGTAAATCTTTTGAGAAATAAATGTCTTAAACCATTAACCATAAAAGTTGGCACATTGATTGCACCATACATGCAACATAAATTTAAACATAGAGAAGCCATTATTTAAAGGACAAATACAGTTTAAAATTGTGGACAGATTTGTGTCGATCAAAAATTTGATTCTCCCGAATTTGACCCACTTCTCGAGCACCGACTAAACTTTTTTTGACAGAGATGTATGTTCTTCATAGCCTGCGCTTACATACTCGACGGATTTCCCCTCAATAATAAAAAAAAAGTGTGTCACATCCATAAGAATCAAACTCGCTCAGTGCAGATTCAGTACTACTGCAACACAATGTGCATACTAGCCAAATTTTAGCTTAAAAGGAGTACGGCAAATGGTATTAGGGTCGATTGCAAAAAAATTGTACATAGTTAAGGGCTTTAATTAAAACAAAATTAATTGATCCTGTGTGTCAATAGTTACCCATTACATTTTGTATGACTAACTTTCGTCACACAAAGGAAGCGATCGTATTTTATGTTAACTAAGCTTTTAACTATGTACAAATTTTTTGCAATCGACCCATTAAACGGTTAAGTCAAGTTTGAATATAATTGAAAATAAACATCCACTTTAAAGCCATGTTCATCGTAGGTAAAAAATAATTTACATAACATACTAAAACATTCTCTAATCAAAACCAGTATAGCTACACATGTATAAGAATAAATATAACGTCGAATAGTTGGATATTAACATATTACTTTCAAATATTACTTGCAAGTGTAATAATTTGGTTTGGGATTCGTAGGAGTAGTCATTAGACCGAATATAATATAATAAATATTTCTTTTAAAGTCACTATCACTGTGTAATGATAATTTTCGGGGTTATCTGATAACAGTCAATCAGAAAACTCAATCAAAAGTTTTATCAGCGTCCCATCGACGCCGATACCATGACGTCAACATCGATCACCTATAAAAATTGGACAGTCGGTGTTCATCGTTCGGAAGCTGCACAGAAAAATGGCAGTTAAATATGTGCTAGTCGCTCTAAGTTTGCTAGCTGTGGCCAATGCCCAGCTGCAAACCGTGAATGGAAGGATCAAGATAACCACAGGAACTACCTCGGGCTGTGGAGATACCGTCAATTTCATAACTACCCAGCTGGCTGACGCTTACGAGGAGTACAAGCAATTCCTGGACATTGAGTTCGTGCCGTGGGGCAGGACCGTGCGCAACGCCGACGGCAGCCTGACCTGCCAGTTCGGGGTGAACGACTGCTTCGCCAACCGTCTGCACCGCTGCGTGCTCGACAAGCTCAGCGGCAACCAGCAGGCTCAGATGGACTACATGACCTGTGAATTCTCGCCACCGTACCCTTCATACCTACAGAGGAGCTACGACTGTGCTATAGCCGCTGGTTTGGACCTGGTCAACGTTGATGTCTGCGTGTCTACTCCCATTGGGGATCACCTCGATGTCGCTGCTGAAGCAGCAGCCGCCGAGCCCATGCAGATCCTCAATTTCGTTCCGTCTATCGTCCTCAACGACCAAATAGACACCAGCCTCCACACCCAGGCCAGGAGCAGGCTGAAGAGCATGATCTGCTTCGCGCTCGCCGATGATCCCACAACTGGAGTCACCGACTGTCAAATCTAACTCACTCGTGAAACTTAGCATCAATGCTGCCAAAGTCTAATATAGCCATTAATTAAAAAACTTCCCTGAAGTATAAGTGGTATTTCTGTTGGCCTCTACATATTGGATTGGTGAGATATTTTGCTTCTGGTGGGCTTGTAGGCGGCTAGTAACTAGTTTCCACGGATGTTTTATACTGTCTATTAAATTTCGTACATATTATAAAGCGTTTTTCTTTTTTCTATCTGTGAAATAGCTACGATTGCCAGGATACGAGTAGATACAAGCAATTGAGTGTGTATAATTTTACTCCAGGTTGGATTGGGATTTGGATTGGATCAAGGGATAATCGGTCAAAAAAAACACTTCTTTTCTTACTTCAAAGAAATATAGGAAAGAGGGCGTTGTTCAAATTAGACCCCAAAATGCTATACATTGGATATATTTACACGAAAGACGCGAGCCTATCCAGTATGCCTGACCTAGATAAAGACGTATCACAAAATAAGGACTCAATAGAATACGTTTTTGACATGTTTCTACCTGGCTTCCAACCATTGACGTAACACAATCGTCTAAAACCATCGTGTACATAGTGAAACAATATTGTACATTATATTAGTAATACGCGATTAAGACATTAAGACTTCGTCATTGCGTAAGTTTTTAGATATTGTTGAAGTTTGAATTTCAATACTTTGCCATTTTATTCATATACATATTACCACTTAATTGGGGACCCTATTGAATGCCAAATAAATTATGGACCTATAATTTCATCCAGTTAATTTCATTTTTTGGATGGGTTTGATATTTTGTTCGAAAGAGTCAAAAATATTAGCTATATTAAATTTTAATTTATACCAAGTACTGTACTATTTTTATTAAATGTTTTATGGATACTACCGTTCATGACTTGGCAAGGTTGTTTGATTACTTTTTAGGGTTCCGTACCCAAAGGGTAAAAACGGGACCCTATTACTGAGACTTCGCTGTCCGTCCGTCCGTCCGTCCGTCCGTCCGTCCGTCCGTCCGTCTGTCACCAGGCTGTATCTCAACAACGGTGATAGCTAGACAGTTGAAATTTTCACAGATGATGTATTTCTATTGCCGCTATAACAACAAATACTAAAAATAAAATAAAATAAATATTTAAGGGGGCTCCCATACAACAAACTTGTTATAGATTATATATATATATATGTATAGGTACGGAACCCTTCATGCGCGAGTCGGGCTCGCACTTGCCCAATTTTTCTATACAAATACGCTTGTTCATGCATATGTACCTACTCAGATGATTTTTATTAAACTCATATTGATCACAAATATCAGAGGCGACAACTCTTTGCATTTGCCTATCTCTTAACAACTGCCTCCGGCATAACTGGTAGTGCACTGGCCCCGCCCGACAAGCGATGTCGGTTCAAATCCAGCAAGGTGGCAAATGCATTGTATTGAATTTTTTTGATCGCATATCGCGGTATTTCACCAAAGAAATATATCACAGACCTAATTAAAACATACTTCATACATAATTAAAGATTACTAAAGTTAATAACTAGCAGTGATTACAGGCTAAGTACTCGAAATCTATGTCAGAAATGCCGCGCTTGATAAAAACCTAATAATAATGATAACATGCTACATTGCTGCCTAATGGTTGATAAGGAAATGAAATACCGCATGTAAACGAGTGGGTTTATCATATTTACCTATTTACTAACACTTAATAACTAAGATAAGATTTTTTTTTAGATGCTATTTGGACGTTTTTAGTAACGTATCGTATCCGTGATCTCGCCACGATATGTTTGCTTTAGTTATTTTTCTCATAGAAATAATTTTAAGTTTATTTTGACAGGAGTAAAATTGAACATAGCGAGTTAGCGAGTCATATCATCAAAGTGGAAATGAGTTGTTGTGGAGATCCTTTGAAGTAGATCGGTCAAGAGCTTCTGGGATTGTTTAATGTATCGAATGACCGTGTTCTTGGAATTAGAAATTCTGGGGCCTAGAATGTCTAATTCTAAACTAGAACTCCCGTACACTCAGCCATTTTTAGCAAATTATTGAGTAATTTCTTTAGCATCCTGGATTGTTCATAATCCTAGAGTATCTATTTCAACGAAAGTCAATTTTCCGCAAACTTCCATTAACGTCCTTCTACTGGAAGATTATTGTCGAAGCTTTTGGCCTTTTTGACTAGGCTAAGAAGACATTATGCGAGCATCATGAGCCAATAAAGCCGACCATTAGCTATTGGAAAATGCCACGGACCACTCCGCCACCGATGCGCTACATTACCCTCGAGTTAGGGAAAATTATTATGGCCACCGAATTGAATCAGCCTGTAATTTTTTTATGTGAAATATAATCGAGTAAGTAAACGTAAAGAAATATGTTAACACTCACTTGCAACTTTTTCTTCACCTACGAAGCAAGCATTTTTCTATCATCGCATAGGACTTGTGTAGATAAATGATACTAAGCAGCATTGGTCCCTCCAAATAACGCCTCCATGAAAATGCCGCCTGAATTTAGCAGACTAGCAACCTTCACCAGGTCCCCCAGGTCGTAGGGTAGATACTAGATAGGCGTCGAGGAACCAGTTAACTACCCAACCCGATTTTAGTTGCACGACTATAATTATATAGATACAGTAATATCTAGATATTCTATTTAGGCGATTTCAAATTTTCTACTTTGCGAAACTAAATATATAATAAGATACGTGAAAATTTAGTTTGCAGTACGCCAATTTGTAGGCCTTATTTAAATTGCATTGATAGTATTTGAGTGATTTATTGTTAATATCAAGCCGATCCATATATAGTCCTCGTACCAGTAAGTCTCATAGCAACTTTAAGCCTTTTTGTAAATGCAAAAATGACTTAAAGACCTTATATTACACACGTGTCTGCGGTCTGTATTACAATAAATCGTTACTGCTCTAGTGCACAATACCCACCATAACCAGCCGATTGGTGCTCTGTCAGAGGATACTAGCAAATGCTGTGTATCGCGCGTAAGCACAGGTATTAGTTGCATTACTATGCAAATCGATGCAGATTGCGGGTCCAGTGGCTGTGCAACCAGTTAGGACATGTTATGGGTATTTGCGTCACTCGCGCGCAAACTGTTGAAAAGGATATTGTCGCATGTATTGTTGTATTGCATATAGCTTGCGCTCGCTGGAAATATGAGCACGGTTTCATCAAACCGGTGTTGTCGCAGAAACTATACACAATCTACCTTGAACGTAGAATATTGAGACTTGAGTGGATTGGTGTGCATCTTACGTGTCTCATTTAGTTGTTTAGTTGTAGGTAGCTATAAATAGATGACTAAGGTTATTCTTAGCCAAAGTAAAAGAGGCTGTAGCGGCATTCTGTGTGGGTTTTCCCAGCAGTCCCAAATAATAGGTTCTGTACCTGCGGGCAGTATTGATCGAGCGGCTAGACGATCCGACACGCCCGGGACCAGACTTCTTCAATTATTCAGGCCTACTTCCGCGGTGCGCTCGTTCGTTACTTTACCGCAGTGTAGCCTTCACGCGAGATGTAGTCTTGTGACGGAATGTTGCACGGTGTTATCCACTCAATTGCTTCGAATTTTGAGTTGGACTCTATTCATATAATAAAATAAAAGCGGTGACAGGTAGCCGTAGTTACCAAAAGCAATTGAGTGGTTATGGTCCGTCAGTGGGACGGCGACAAAGCGTGCAATTTTGCACCACGTGCGACAATATAATTGGGTGAATAGTGTTATTGTCTGGTTGGTTTGTCTAAATATGACTTCTTTTCCCAAAATAATGAAAATACTTTTCTTTTTAATCATTCTTGTATTTTTTTAGTTTTTTCTGTAAAAATTACCCAGTAAAAATTATATTGACGATCTGGTCTCCTAAATGTTACCTACGTAGAGGAACGACTAAAATACGTAACAATTTATACGTATGTACAGCAGTTTGGCTTACTGACAACAGGGGTAGCCCGAGTGAAATTTAAATTAAATTACAATGTTTATATTTTATCTCAGACAACCAATAAAGTAACAACATCTGTCATAAAACGTTCATCTACCACACTACAATTAGTTAACTAGTAGTGAGTAAAGTTACTACAATTGTAGATAGATAATTTTGTTTACTTCAACCCGAATGTACAAAACAGCACATCTCATAAACCTTGGGATACATTACAATATCTCAATTCAAGTTTACGAAAGGCAATATCAAAGTAACCATTGACAGTGATGATTCCCAGATCACGATAAATTCTGATCAACTCTCAAAATGCGGCAGTAAAATGCCACGTGGCGGTTGTTTGAGCCAGGAATGAAAATTTAATTGCGATATTTTCTCTAATTTAAGACAGGGGAGGATTACAGGGGGTTTGTTGTTAAACAGGAATTTTAAATTTAAATTCGTTTTTATGATTTTCTGTATCTGCGGTTGGAGGTTTTTATCTGCAAAAGAGGGGATTCACTCAATCGACTATATAATAAAACGTTTCCCCTCACTTTTCTGTGCAAAAGATGGTACCTACCAACAGACGAGCTGATAATATCAACATTACATGGGGTTATAAATACAATGCAAATATCCATAATGCAAAATTAATCACCTTCCGGACATGAACCGACGTCATTAATTCAAATGACAGTTCAACGGCGATGTCACTGTTATCTAATGGAGATTTGACGTTTAGCGATATCTCAAACGGCATTCTCGAATCTCGCCCCTGGGGCCATTCAATGCGATGTGTCATTTTAATGCGATGAGCTTAAAAGTGACATATCTCATCGCAATTTTGGAAATACGAAGGCGATAATGATTGTCAAAAATGTTATTCATGCATATGAATTTCTGTTTTGAATGAAACGTAACGGACTAATTTCACACACTACACGGTCAATTTAAAGTATGCGCCTCTTATTTATGCCGTCACATACAAAGGAAACGAAAATTTTGCGCGTCCGAATTGATGAAGTTGCGATATTCTAGGGATATCGCCACTTGTCAAGTAGGCACACGTCAAAAGTGACGGATGGCGATGAAAAGGAGAGATCTCCATTATATCTCTAAAATTGGTCGAATACCCCCCCTGGATGATTGGATGTCCGGATTTCCGGCTGTTCTTGCCTAGAGGTTGCATTTCTCAACCGATTCTCATGAAGTTAGTTCGTTAATTCTATTTATTTTTTTCGATTCAGTTTTACGATTTTTTCAAAATGCTCGGGAATTAATAATAAATAAAAAAAAACGGTTTCTAAACAAACTCGTGAAGTCCACAGCTAACAGAGCCACCAAAAAATTACAAATTCCAACCATGTTGATGCAAACTCACGGGATCCACCTACAGCCCAGTCACTAGTATATTATATAAGTACTAGTAACATTTAGTTCATTCGCATTTAATATTTTTTTTAACGACAGAACTCCTCTGAATCCCGTCTGCAACTGATAAAAGTCCCGGCATCAATGCCGCCGGCCTGGACTCGACCGAAGATCTTATCGGGGAAGCTCCGGCCGCCATTTCTTATAATTTAAAAAAAGTTCGATAGCTCCGCCATGTTGGTTGCGCAGCAAATTTGCTAGTATTTACATATTAGATGTAGGACTTGTGTAGTGAACCGATTTGATTGGATGTTAGAATTTCAACTATATTCGTCGTTTACTACTATAGCTTAAATTCCGCGATATGTTTTTTTTATGATTAAATAATTTGGCTTGGTTTGAATACCAAAAATCTATTATATTCGGAACATGTCGAGCGATATTCGAAATATCCATCGTGGTAAATTCGTTTCATACGTGTTTAATGTTGCTGACACTCACGGGGCTTTTTCGTGTAAAAACCTTCTACTTCTAAATATCTTTGAGGTGGTTTATGCAAATCATTTGCTTCATAAATGTTTGCCACATAAAAGCATTTAGAAGAAAAATATTCTAAAATAAAAATGTTGCCAAATGAGAAAAGTGCGAAGTAAAGTTGTGCCGAAAAAAAGTTGGTTCCGAAGTGTTTGGCAAAACCGCCGAAATTGCGAAAAAACGTATTTCGCCGAAAATACAGAACCCCTTTTGAGGTACAAACTTTTTTTAACAGATTTATAATAATACATATCCCTCATGAGGAAGGGTCCTCATCCCTCGTGACTGTTAATAATTTACCCGCAGTGTCTGTTTCTTGTAAAAAATGACAAAATCAGTTATTAATTAAATATGGAGGAAACCTTTAGGCTTTAGTTTAGTTTAAACGGTTATTGACATTGTTTAACTAATATCTCAATTGTTTGCAAGTAACTCATTTTATCCAATATCCAACAGCAACACCCAAAGGGCAATGAAACAAAGGGAGCGAAGAGGGTTGTGAACTTTATCAATTGGAAATTAGTAGAGACATTTTCAAGCCCATATACACTGCGCATCTTTTTATGAGCTGCAGATGCGATACAAGTATTTTTAAATTATGTGTTAACTACACAGTTTGAGATCTTGGTAATTTTTATTAAGAACGACAATGTTGATTGCGGAAGAAAAAGTCATATCATCTTTTTTGCCGTAGTCGGAAAGTATTTTATAACTATCTATAACCAAAAGAAAACAAATCCGTTCAGCAGCTTTGAAGCGATTGTGATTACTTTCGCGACAGTAAACAGTAAAAATCATCGTAACACTTTAGCTTTTACTTGCCGTTTTTGCCTAGAGCTCACATTTTCAACCGATGTTTAGGAAACTTTGAGAGGTTCAATAAATATAAATAGAATTCAGTTTTATGAGAATTTTCAAATTGGCGGAATTGATAACGTAAATAATTACAAATTTCAGTAACGCGCGAAGTCGACAGCTCAGAAAACTACTATATATAGCTTAAGTAGATGGAATCGGAATATATTAGCCATATCACACACAGCCGAAACCGTTCAAATGGCTACATATGAATTCCCATTGAATTACGCCCCTGTTTTTCATGCGATACTTTTTAGTCACATGTTTCATTCAACGCGCGTTTTCACGTGATTTTAAAACACAACGTGCAGGGATTCTTAGTTCAATCTGCTAGCAAAAGAGTGTATAACAGTACAAATTGTTGGTCGGTTAGGCCCTTATGTGTACGCAGACTAAAATTGTTTATGCAGCCGTTGTTTATGTTTACGTCGGGATCAGCTCAAAACCTGAAACTACGGTTAAACTGGAGAAATAACCGCCCGTGGAAAATTGAACAAACGCTAAGCTTTCAGGGGGCCTATGATGGTTGCATTCATTATGTCATTTAAAAATCGGTAGAACTTGACAAATTTAAGCCATGTCTTAAGAGTGGCCTACGATGGTGCACATCGTTATAAATTTCGTTGATAAATAAGTGATAAATAAACGACGTATAAAATGATACCTTAGTTCACACTCGTACTAATTACAACTTTTTTGTCAGTGAAATTTAAACCATATGATGTTGTGCACCAACGTCCTAATTGCAACCACTTTTTCCGAAAAGTTAGTACCAGTGTGAACTAAGGTATCGACACAGATAATATAATACTATAAGATCAGTTTGAGTGTAATGTTCGGCTCTGGAACAAGCTTGATTTAATTTTAAAATAAGCGAAAAAACGTCTCAAGCTTGAGTGCCAAAATTGCCACAGCCGGTGTTACCGTTTGATGCCGCTGGTTATGTTTTTCGGAACTTACTATTTATGTTAATGAGTAACTAGACATATTCATAATTTAACATCTCTTTTTATTCATTTACTTTTAGTTTTCCGAAGAACAGTGAGCAAAAATTAGTGGACAAATGCAGATTCTCTAGAACGCAGAGAACAGCAGTAGTTCCCACAGTATCTTCGCGGATCTGTAGCGTTCATTTTAATGATGATGATTATTATCAAACCAATGCCGGATTTATTCAACTAAAACGCAATGTGGTACCAATTTGTATGTGCTTTATTGTCTCGTCATTCATTTAAATTTGTTAAGTCTTAAAAAAAAGAAAATAAATTATAAAGTATAAAATCAAAATTTACTTTGATTTCAGATTTTGCGACATTAAAGTTGCATTTGATAGTGATTATAAAAAAAAAATACGCTGTTAACACATTTAGTAGTAAATCACAAAAGTGACATTATTTTAAATGAATGAAAAAAACTAATAAGAGGTACAGTAATATACTTCCAAAACTATATTAGGTTTGACAACTAGCCATTTTCGTGCGCCGCGCATGGACTTTGACACTTACTTTAGCCAATGCAAACTTTAACCAATCACAACAACTTCTAAGACGAGGGATGACTTCGTATAGATAGGCTAATATTTAAAACTGTTGGCAGGACAAATTCTTGTAGAGGGGATAGTTGTCAGTCAAATATTGGGACCGTTTTTGCAAGCCAAAAGATCCCGATATAGAACGACCTACACCGAGATGTTTATTTGATGAAATGTATTTTATATTTAATTTAATATGTCAATAAATATATTGCATATGGGTTGCCTAACAAATTTTAGTCCAGGGTATGTTTAATTAATAATAATAATAAAAAATTAAACACTTTACCGGTTTGGTTATTATTAGATAAATTCTATACCAATCGAAAGTATGAAGCCCATAGAATATGCAAACGTTAGGTTGCCTATTCTTTTCCCGTCACAACTATCGGGTAGCCAGGTATAAACAGGTAAATCTATACCTACTAGCATTTTGCAACGGTCTGATTATTGAATTGAAATTAAATAAAATTAAGATTATTTTATTTTGAATTTATCTAATAATCAAACCGGTGAAATGTTTAAATTTATATTTTATTTAATTTTTAACAAAACATACCCTGGACTAAAATTTGTTAGGCAACCCATATGCAGTATATTTATTGACATATTAAATTAAATATAAAATACATTTCATCAAATAAACATCTCGGTGAAGGTCGTTCTATATCGGGATCCTCTACTAATAAGCATTTCAAGATTATAAAAAAACCTGTTTTACCAAAAACTGACTATTTGCTGCGTAATTTTTAAGTGACGTGACATGGCAACACCGCATGGCTGTCACTGTGATTTGTAAAAATCAAGGAATATAATACTCGCAAGGAGAAGAACGGTAACTACGTACAAAAAAATAGCCAATCCTTTTTTTTAATACTACTTTGGCGCTAGTAGTATTAAAAAAAAAGGTAGTAGAGCTGTGAACTAAGTGACAGCGGGCTTTTTTGGCGGAGTTTTCAAATATGCCATATTCCATTCTCGGCTTCATAATAATAATAATAAGCCATATTGAAAGTGTTTTTAACAAACTTTTTATTTTAAGTGCATGTATATTCAGGTTAAATCTTGCAAATCATTTGTCAACTACTTCTCAATATATGAGATTGAGCTGAAATGTAATAGTTTTATAAAAAAACACAACACAATGAATTACTTTTAAATGGTAGCCTTTATTCATTTAATATCCTAAGCAAGAACTTTTACAAAATGTCTAAAAAGTTTACTACATAGGTGCACTATTATTGCATTGTTTTTAATAATATATTCTGTTGTTCTTGGAACAGAATACTTGCTCAGGCGGTTTTTGCAACTGTCAGTTTAATGGGAATCTGTAGTGAAAAAAAAAAGAAAAAAAAAAAGTTTTGGTTGGTTAGAGTCGGGACGCCTCCTGCGGACTCGCTGGCGACAGCCCAACTCTAACGTGTACCAGTTCACTACATTACTTCACTTACTTTGTTAATAAAAATACCTAGATAGATTCAGAGGAGATGTATGAACCTTTGACGTACGAGAGTCCTCTTGGTGATGCTTAAGTATCCTGTTATTCCTGTTGGTTTGTCTGGCGGGGAGATAAATTGTGAAAATCAAGTTATAAATTACACATCGCTTTATTAACTGACAATACAGCGCAAACCGACAATTGGTATGACGCGACGGTCGCCCACGATGGGTTTTAGGTTATGCGAGGCACATGTTTACGCGAAAGTGTTCCGGTGAACCACTGACTCTAATTTCTACTTGGCCAAATAGATAAAAAAAGGCGTGCACGGCGGCGCTGGTGACGGACCCGGTGGCGGGCACCGCCCGCGCGCGCGCATCCTAATGCGCGCGCGCGGGCGGTGCTAAAATAATTTTGGTCGGCTCTCGGACTATGATAGTCGGGTCGGGCTTCCCTACTATATTGTTATATTACCATGCTGTATAACCACTTAAGATAGGCTACTTATACGAATAGCTTAGCTAGGCTTAAACCTATGACTTAAGTTACTCTAAGTTTACCTACAAATTATATTTATAACTGGAGTGGTACTTGTCATGTACCAATGACTTAAAAGTTAAACTATACAAGCGCACCTGTATGTGGTGGCATGACTTAGTTTGGGTTATGCGAAAGTGTCGTCACACTGCATGAAAATTCAAATATGTACCAGCTGGTTGAAATAGGAGAAATCCTCTTAAGTTCCTAGAAAAAAAAACTTAAAAAAGCTTATTTCTCAGGAAATAATGAACCAATTTTGGTCCGGTTTGCGTGGCCTGGATCCAAGGGTTACGCAGGTGTACACGAATTTTAGCTTTTGTCAAAAAAACTAAGTTTGACAAATTTTGTCAAATGACAAAGTGTACAAAAATTGTTCTAAAAAAGTCTAATCCAATACATTGGCTAATGGCACACACCTTGAAAAATGGTTTATAGCCTGTCGCAATGTTAACGGTGCTATTTAAGGACCGTTGAATTTGTCATAATTGGGTATAAATAGGGTTTTATGGCACAAGCAGAACTGATGTTCTGTTTGTGTCATATTACTGTTACATGAGAGCTTCATGTTTTCTAAATTGAATAAATTTGGCAATCCAAATTCATGGACTATACTATGTTAATATGAAACTATCCGCAACAGATGGTATTACAGTAAATGCAATTTTAAGAGATTTGTTTCCGAAGTTAACTGGTAGTGGCATATTACCAATTACCTTAACAACGGAGCCGTTAGCACAACTTGCAGAAGAATCTATAGGATATAACTGTTGACCTAACTTCTCTAATTGTTTATGTTGGTTGTTACCTTACAAAAAAGAAATAGTTCTAAAATTATACAATTAAATTACCAATACTGCCACTTATCAATAGTGTGCAGTTGGAAATAATGGGCTGTGTCTATGCTTACTTTTCATAGAACAAGCAGCAAAATAATAAAAAATTTAATTTCTATCGCTTGGCCGGAAACTTAAATACTCAAACTTTAATTTACAAATTTATTACAAATGTTTCAGTTTTTAAATCAAATAAGTATAATAACAATGTCAAACTGTTACAGAATATCTAGCCAATGATAGTGCAAAAGATTAAATTATGAAATTTTTCTTTACAATTTTTTGTGCGAAAGAATAAATTATTTTTCCAAATTAAATTTTTAACACCATAATCTTATCACCATAGACACCAACAGGATAATATACTGTTAAATAGCTTCGGGCGCTATTAATGTAGTGAAAAAAAAAGAAAAAAAAGTTTTTGGTTTGGTTAGTCGGGACGCCTCCCGCGGACTCGCTGGCGACAGCCCAACTCTAACGTGTACCAGTTCACTACATAACTTCACTTACTTTGTTAATAAAAATACCGAATATAGATAGATTCAGAGGAGAGGTATGAACCTTTGAAGTACAAGAGTCCTCTTGGTGATGCTTATATATCCTGTTGGTATGTCTGGCGGGGAGATAAATTGTGAAAATCAAGTTATTAATTACACATCGCTTTATTAACTGACAATACAGCGCAAACCGACAATTGGTACGACGCGACAGTCACCCACGATGGGCTATAGGTTATGCGAGGCACATGTTTACGCGAAAGTGTTCCGGTGAACCACTGACTCTAATTTCTACTTGGCCAAATAGATAAAAAAGGCGTTTACGCACTTACGGGAATGGACGAAGCGGCGACAGCGCGGCGGCGCGGGCGGTGCTCCCCGGCCCCGGGCCGACGGTCAGACTACGGGGTAACCTGGCGTGGCCCTGAGGGTGAAGGCGGCCGACAACTGGCCGTGGAACCCCGTGAAGCCCTTGGAATCGCCAGCCTGGCGCGGCGTAGCCGCGAACAGGCCAGCCTCCGAGCCGGGTTCCTTTACTCGGAGTCCTGCGGGCGGCGGCTAGTGGCGGCTGGCTTACCAGCACGCCATGAGGTTGAAGTCCGAAGCGGGCGGTGAAATCGCCGTCTCACGCTCCAGCAGAGAACACGAAGGCTATCACAGCGGACTAACCTCTTCACAAAAATGTTACAAGGAATTATGAGGTTAAGCCTCTTCTGAACACACACAAATCAGAAAATATCTTCTATCCACGTTTTTACATTAACCTTCTCTAAAGTCCCTATCGAAAAAAAATATATACCGTTAACGTTATCCAGTCCAGTCCAGACACTGACGTTAATCCTTTTTTTAATCATTCCGGTCTGCATCGGCTTCCTAGCGTTTGAGCGAATGTACACACTTCCTGTATTTGCTTAATAGTTGTTGAGAGTGTCAATCGGGTATCAGGTGTCAGTTTTGACAGCTGACGGCTGCTAATTACAGGTTATGTTACTTGCAAGAAATTGAAATTACATCTGAATAATGTGTTGGGGATGTTTACAGTGTCCCGGGATTGTGTGGCTTAATAGTGGCCAAGAAGCAACGTAAGTTTTATGTAGCAACGCTACAAATCTTGGAAACCTTATTCCTTTTGTACAGAGAACTCAAGGATTCTAGTGAAGACCGGTCGTGCTTTGGCCAACAATATGTGGCCCAAAATGTAGCCCTGAAATAGGAAATTACATTTTAACAAGTTAAATATTATTTAAAACAAACAAACAAAAACTGTGATTTAAAAACATACACAAACCGTATTTCTAGGCAAGGTAACCTACAGTTTGTTTGTTTTTAAAATGTCTTTATTGAAAAACAATGTTATTATAGGTTATTAGTTAATATATTCCACGCTTGGTTATTTCATCGCTTGTATTGTTGACTTTCTTACACAAACTTAGTTAAAAGTCAAGCTAATAAAAGCGAGTTAAAATACTCCTTATTGTGCACGTGTAATCACAATTTTTACTTACCCAGAAGGAAGTACTCCCCAATGCGTCCGTCATAGAGCCGTTTCATCTCCTCCTTTATATTGCTATAATGAAATATAAAGGAGTCGTGCACTCATCCGGGGTATCTGGCATGTACCGCTATTATCTGGCAGTTTTCGTCAGCGATCTGAAAAAAAAAAAAACACTGTCAAAGATTTGATAGATTTGGCGCCAATTTATGAATATCAAGCTGTGTATGTATCTATGTAACCTGCAACTCCCCGCTACCTTAAAGATCGTTTTAGTTACCTGACATCTGCAAGGTCCGCTCAAAATTGTATACTCACTGTTCCGGCATCGAAGTCAAAATTTTATTCTAATTCTTTTACTGTGCAAGCTATTTTACTGTGGAACTCGCTTCCGCTGGATCTTAGACAAGCTAAAACTTTGGCAATTTTTAAATATAAACTTAAAGATCACTATTTATCTCTACCGTAGCCTAATCCTTTAATAAGTCTATGCTGTCATTTTTCATTATAAGTCTAATGTTGCTGTGATATTCTTTTCATTCTTCCTTTTTGTATGTATGTATATGTAGATTGTCTGGAAGAGATCGCTCTTTAGCGATAAGACTGCCTATATTGTCTACCATTATTTAATTTATGATTTCTCATGTAATATTTTTCTTGTTGGTCTGCAATAAAGAATTGTTGTATTGTATTGTATGTATGTAAACATTTCATTGTACATAAAAGTAAATAAAAATGAATAAAAAAACCTGCACACATACAAAGGCGAACTTATCCCTACAATTACAAGGGACTTTATTCCAGTCATTTTATGAGAAAAATGTAAAATAATAATATTGCTACATCAATCTCACCTTCTATTTACTGCCTCTGTAAATTGACCTATGTAATGGCTTACAGTCGACTGGGCAATTGAAAGGCCATGATCCTGCCCGGACCCACGCTGATAATTGCCATCAGCCAATAAGTGTAAAGATGTTAGCACCTACAATACAATAAAAGAAATTAGTTGTTTTGAGCATATTCTGTCTACAGCCTTTTATTTTAGAATGATTGGGTTCTAATATTAATATTAGAATGAAAAAAAATTATAACTACATTTTTTTGTTGTATTTAGAAAGTTGTAAGTATTAGGTACAAACTAAAACCAGTTAAAAGTTATTTATACTAATGTATCTTTTTAGGGTTCCATACCCAAAGGGTAAAAACAGGACCCTATTTCTGAGACTTTGCTGTCCGTCCGTCTGTCACCAGGCTGTATCTCAAGAACGGTGATAGCTAGACAATTGAAATTTTCACAGATGATGTATTTCTATTGCCGCTATAACAACAAATACAAAAAATAAAATAAAATAAATATATACAACCCCATACCCCTCCCATACAACAAACTTGTTATAGATTACGGTACGGAACCCTTCATGCGCGAGTCGGACTCGCACTTGCCCAGTTTTTAAATAATTCAGGTTGAGTTTGTTCTAAATATTAAGATACTTATACAGCTACTCATATTGATTACTTGATATATCTACTCTATTAAACAACAAAACATAATATATGTATGGTTACCTTGGTGTGAACTGGCAAACCGTCAGCGTGGTGAAGATCGACTTCAAGGTGCCATCTCCTTGCGCACTCTGTATATGTGACGAAACTCTTCGTCTGGCATCTCAAACGGGTTGGACATGTCCCTTATTATGCGTCTATTTAGCTTCCGCCGATGCTTTTCGGCATGCAACGCCAATTGCAAGTAAAAAAAAAAAATCGTTCCACGTACTCACGTATAATCACAATTTAGCAAGTAATTAATGTTATATACGTTAAAATAATTGATACTAACGCTTGATTTCCGACAAATGTGATGAGTTCGTTTCTAAATTTTCTAATTCTAACACCTTTACGTCACGTTTTGACGGTTGCATTCATTATGTCATTTAAATAGTGACACAATTTTAAGATAAATCGTCAAATTTAAGTTTTGGCTTAAGATGGTGCACAGCACGATAAATTTCGTGGTAAGATAAGTAGATAAACAATAAATAACGACAGCTTGATTGTTTGTGTCTGAGTTTTAAAAATATACGAGTTAACCTGTAAAAACGGCTCAAGTCAAGTTTGAGGGTCAAACTCAAACACATTCTCTTGTCTTTTTTTTTTAATTTATTTCATGACCATGGAATCAGTGTCCTTCAGTCAAAAACATAAAATATTGTTGATCATTTACATTACAATTTAAACAACGAATTAATAATTTGACAGCAACTATCAAGTATCACATAACATATTGATACTTTTCCAAGTATACAATACACACAGATATAGTTATAAATGGAAATAATGAAAACAACACAGCATATTAATACATAAACAAACAAATAAACTATTTACAATTAATTGAAACATAAATAATAAAAAAAATTCTACAGTATTGAGTATAAATTTATATACAGGAATGAAAAATACTACATTGGATAATATATCCTGAACGCGGCGGGGAACACTTATTAAATTTTCTTTAGCAATGTCACTAATCTCACTGACAAGTGTCAACTCAACCTTTGAATTCCAAACGTTGGACACTGGAAAATGATATGATTTATGTCTGCGTTTTCTTTAAAGCAATATGTACAGGTATCTTCCGCAACGATTTTCATCCTGTACAGATGCGCTGGGACCAGGCAATGACCAAACCGCAAGCGGTTAATTATCGTTATGAACTTTCGGCCGGTGTACCTAAAACGATTGTACCACGGAGTTGTTGGTAAGTCCGGCTGTAATTCAGCATACCATTTCCCCTTATTCTCGGTAATAATGTTCCAGTAATCCTTCCACAAACTCTTTGATCGATTTTTAAATTCATGGTAATAATCCGTGAAAGGCACTCTAAAAGATTGGGTGTGGTCTTCGTGGTGATCTTGTCGTGTTGCCTGATCCACAATCTCGTTTCCGGCTATGCCACTGTGTGAGGGAACCCATAAGAATTCTATACATTTCCCAATCATTTGTAGCTTATCCTTAATTCTATACAATATATAATTCTGTTTATGAACTAGATTACAATTACATAAAGCAGATAAAACACTTTTAGAATCACTTATTACTAATATATTTACACTATTTACATTGGTATTTACATATGTCAAAGCAGCTAAAATAGCCCATGCTTCTGCCGTAAAAATACTGCAAGTGTTTGGTAACAGATTTGGTTATTTTCTGTTGTGGATCATAGAATGCTGCTTTGACATGATCGCTCTTGGAGCCATCAGTATATATAGTGTAAAATTCCTTTTTTTCGTTTAAAAATTCTAGAAAGTCATATTTATTTCAGACAGTTTCTAAATGACATTTAATATCAAGAAAATTAAGTAATGTGTTATATGGGCATTTGTAAATAGGCCACTTGCCATTGATGTAAATATCTCTGGTCAGGTTTTTTATGTATGTTATTATTGTTGTTATTTCAGGCAATGTACCAGAAATAAGAGTATTCGCCGAGATGTTGGCTGTTCCAGCTAACTGTGAGACTTCTGCTGGATATAAAACATTACTAAGGACAGTTACATTGTTACAAGACAACTCCTTCAAGCAAAATCTCTCAGCCAACTGTTTACAGCAAGCCGCAAGGACAATGGAGGTATGCAATTTTCAATTTCCATAAAAACAATGGGGTAGTGCGCATGGCTCCACTAATTATTCTCAGACCCATATATTGTATCACATCCAATTTCCTTAATAATGTGTTACTAACATTCATATAAGCTAAAGAGCTATAATCAAAATGACTTCTGACTATACTTTTATACAGCATACAGAGTGTTTTTGGATCTGATCCCCAAAAAGTTCCTGCTAAACTCCTCAAGATATTTATGCCCTTCATGGCATTTTGACATATATGGTTAATATGCTTATCGAATTTTAGTTTGTCGTCTATTATGACACCTAAAAATTTATGATGATTGGCAACAGGAATTGCATCATTATTATAACTAACTTTTATTCTAGTGTACAAATGAATCTTTACTAAATATTAAAGCTTTACTCTTTTCTGAACTTATGTCTAGTTTTAAAATGTTGTTATAATAATGATGCGATTGCGCTAATGCAGTATTTGTACTGTTAACAGCTATATCTAAATTTTGGTTTATGCTGTATAAAAGCAAGTCATCTGCAAATTGCAATATTTTGACCTGTGATGTATCTACAAAATTATGGATCTGAGATGTGTATAAATTATACAACAGAGGTGACAGTGTTGCTCCTTGCATTGTTCCTTTATTCACAAGCCTAGGTCCATGTAGCTTATTGTTCAATTTGACAAACAGGGTTCTATTATATAGAAATTTAAAAATCCAGTGTAAAATATTTCTTGGTAAGCCCAATTCATGCAGGACATTTATTAGGCATTCAATATTAACATTGTCAAAGGCACCTTTAACATCTAAAAATACACAAATAGCATTAGAATGACTTAGCTTTGCCATTTTAAGTTCTGATATTAGAGATACAAAGCTTTCAGAGCAACTTCTGCCTTTTCTAAAACCAAATTGGATGTCGGGTAATTTGTCCTTTGTTTCAGCAAAATAGTCTAGGCGTAACTTTAACATGTTCTCAAACAGTTTACCTATACATGACGAGAGAGAGATAGGTCTATATGATGAGGGATTATTTGCAACTTTGTTTGGCTTTAAGATGGGAATAACACACTGAGTTTTCCATGAGTCTGGTATGACTAAATTATTCCAAAGTTTATTATAAATGTTTAATAATATTTCTTGTGCGTTAGGATGTAATTGTTTGATTAACATGTATGGTATGCTGTCCAACCCTGGTGTTGTATCCTTCCTACTTTTGAGAGCTATGTGGAATTCATTCAATGTAAATGGTCTATCGAGAAAGGAGTTACTATCGTTTTCCACAGATTGATCCATAATATCATTCAAATTATGTTCATTCAACTGTGATGAGTCTGCTATGTTGTCTAAAAAGCTTGGTATCCAGTCATCATTCAAATATCTGTTATGAGAAGAACCTATCCTTCTGAACCTTTTCATGTAGTTCCATATTCTAGAAATAGGTGTCATTCTGTTAAAGCTAGTACATAGGTTGTGCCATGCATCAATACTTTCCTCTTTTAATATCCTTTTCTTTTGAGCATCTAATTTTTTGTAATGTATAAAATTAGGAATACTTGGTGATTTCCTATACTCTTTGAGAGCCTCCTTAGTCATTTTAACAGCATCATCACATGTTTGGTTCCACCAAGGTGCAGGTTTTCTCGTAACTTTTAAAGTTTGCTTTGGCGTTTGTTTGGGAATTGTTTCTGCTCTAATATCATACAAAATATTTACAAATAAGTTATATAAATCAATAGGTTCCGCACCATGTATATCTAAATGTGAGAACCAGGATTCAGATAGTTCTTGATATTTGGACCAGTCTTCTTTATTATAAATGTATTTTTCTTCCATAGGACGCACTTCATATATAGAAGGCTTCACATTTATAACAACAACAGTTGGATAATGATAACTGCCCATCGGGTCGTCATGGACACGCCATTCACAGAGAGGAGCTAATGTGGGACTGACCAAAGCTAAATCTATGGCAGATGGATTTCTGTTTGGATACTGAACAGTTGTGGCTTTACCATCGTTTAAAATACACAAGTCAAAATTATCAATTAGATTATATAGACTGTTACCTCTATTATTGTTAGCCATACATCCAAATAGGATATGATGAGCATTGAAATCTCCCATTATAAGGCATGGCTTAGGGACTTCAAGTAAAACCTTTCTCATTTTGTCAGTAGCAAATCTGCTGCTATTAGGAGGACAGTAAACGCAAAGAATATTCAATTTACCCATTTCAGTGTCTACTGATATGCAAATATTTTGAATAGATTCGTAAAAAGTTGTATTTACAAGGCTATATTTTAAGTTTTGTTTTATTAATATACCTACTCCATTATGTTCATTGACTGAATTTTTGTGTATTAAATTATAAGGTGTAAAATCAGGAATTGTACTAGTTGTTTTAAGCCAGGTTTCATTTAGCAGACAAATATCAATATGTTGTTCAGAAAGGAATGTTTTGAGTAAGGCCTTTTTGCTCTGTAAGCTCTGTATGTTATATTGTTAAATATGTATCCATTATGTGATTAAATTAGCTAAAAGTATATCCTTAATTCTTTTATTAGTAATCGGAGTGTTACTCTTATCATTGCCAAGCATAATAAGTGATTTAACGAGAGCATTAATAATGATTTAATTATTTAAAATTTGCTCAGCATTATGTTTAGTTATGTTTACATCAATAGTTTTAGTTGGTTTCAAATTTGGGAATATTTTTGGGTTGGAGATAGCTGGGACACTCACCACAGTGGCATAGGAATGGTTCGGCTTTAAATACTTGCTCTTTTTCTCTTCAATCTTTTTCTGTTTTACTGGACAATCCCTTGATATGGCCAAGTGATTGCCATTACAGTTAATACACATTACTTCTTCAACGTCGCATTCTTTATAGGAGTGTTGTCCGGCGCACGAAGAACACATTGTTATTGATAGTCACCCATTTATGCCTGCATAATGATTAGTCTGAATAAACAACACTTTATATTTATGCTTTTTTTTTTTTTTCATCCGCCAGAAGAGATATACTTTACGAGCAAAATAATAAAGTTACTGTGCAAACCTTACCCTAAGCAAATGGCAAGCAGTGAGTGAGTGTTGGTAATATGTCATGTGAGTCGGCTGCCAAGCAAAGGGATTCCTAAATCTGTAATATATGCGATGAGATTGCGTTGTGCACCAGCCTCCGCGGTGACGCCTGGCAAAGCTGGCAAGACGCCGATGTATGGATGGAAGACGTAAGAGACGTAGTATCGACACCGTGCTAGCTATACATATAGCTATATGTCGTCCACTGCAAAGCAACATTTGCTTTGTCGCTCATGTGACGACGTCTTTGAGAAATAAAATAATAACACAAAAAATAACAGAAATAAATATTTATTATTCTCAAGTGTCTGCCGCTATATAAGCAGACAGAGACAGTACGTAGATCCATCTCGAGATCATTACATAAGTGCCATCTTCTTCTCACGCGATCCAAGTTTTTAATGCGACGAAATTCATCGTCAGGAAATCCGAAAGGGTTGCAGAAGTCCATTATGGTGTTCCGGTGTATTTTTCTTCTACATCTTCTAAGCTTCTCTGCATAATTATACTGCGGCTTGATGATAGTCACAGCGGACCATTCTGCAAGTAATTAGTGACAAATGAGTAATAATAATAACAATTTAGCAAGTAATTAATGTTATATTCATTGAAATAATCAATACTCACGCTTGGTTTTCTTAAAAAGTGAAGATTTCATATTAAACTTCCTTTGTCACCACCTTATTAGCTCGACGACAAACTAAATCAATTTTCAGTCAGATTATCACGCTTTGACATTGACATGTGACATAAAATGGACAACCATCGTAGGAAATTTGATGATTAATCTTGGATTTATCTATGTCACGTGCGACCATCTTAGCTTTTATGGATAAATGCTTTGACGTTCATCTATCGTGTGATAAACGAACCATCATAGCGTTAACACGACGGTAACCTATGTATACCGGGCTGTCAAAGTTGGATGCTTTGTTATAAAGTGGACGACCATCGTAGGAAATTTATGCATATATCATATATCTCGTGATGTCACGTCAGAATGTCAGTTTACCGTGCAACCATCTTAGGAAATATTGACAAAAGCGTTATCACTTATTTATCCCGTGATAAACGCAACCATCATAGGCCCCCAGGGGGCCTATGATGGTTGCATTCATTATGTCATTTAAAAATCGGTAGAACTTGACAAATTTAAGTCGTGTTATATGAGTGGCCTACGATGGTGCACATCTTTATACATTTCGTGGATAAATAAGTGATAAATAAACGACGTATAAAATGATACCTTAGTTCACACTCGTACTAATTACAATTTTTTTGTCAGTGAAATTTAAACCATATGATGTTGTGCACCAACGTCCTAATTGCAACCACTTTTTCCGAAAAGTTAGTACCAGTGTGAACTAAGGTATCGACACAGATAATATAATACTATAAGATCAGTTTGAGTGTAATGTTCGGCTCTGGAACAAACTTGATTTAATTTTAAAATAAGCGAAAAAACGTCTCAAGCTTGAGTGGCAAAATTGCCAATGCCGGTGTTACCGTTTGATGCCGCTGGTTACGTTTTTCGGAACCTACTATTTATGTTAATGAGTAACTAGACATATTCATAATTTAACATCTCTTTTTATTCATTTACTTTTAGTTTTCCGAAGAACCGTGAGCAAAAATTATAGTGGACAAATGCAGATTCTCTAGAACGCAGAGAACAGCAGTAGTTCCCACAGTATCTTCGCGGATCTGTAGCGTTCATTTTAATGATGATGATTATTATCAAACCAATGCCGGATTTATTCAACTAAAACGCAATGTGGTACCAATTTGTATGTGCTTTATTGTCTCGTCATTCATTTAAATTTGTTAAGTCTTAAAAAAAAGAAAATAAATTATAAAGTATAAAATCAAAATTTACTTTGATTTCAGATTTTGCGACATTAAAGTTGCATTTGATAGTGTTTATAAAAATAAATACGCTGTTAACACATTTAGTAGTAAATCACAAAAGTGACATTATTTTAAATGAATGAAAAAAACTAATAAGAGGTACAGTAATATACTTCCTAAACTATATTAGGTTTGACAACTAGCCATTTTCGTGCACGCGCATGGACTTTGACACTTACTTTAGCCAATGAAAACTTTAACCAATCACAAAAACTTCTAAGACGAGGGATGACTTCGTATAGATAGGCTAATATTTAAAACTGTTGGCAGGACAAATTCTTGTAGAGGGGATAGTTGTCAGTCAAATATTGGGACCGTTTTTGCAAGCCAAAAGATCCCGATATAGAACGACCTACACCGAGATGTTTATTTGATGAAATGTATTTTATATTTAATTTAATATGTCAATAAATATATTGCATATGGGTTGCCTAACAAATTTTAGTCCAGGGTATGTTTATATAATAATAATAAAAAAAAAAAAAAACACTTTACCGGTTTGGTTATTATTAGATAAATTCTATACCAATCGAAAGTATGAAGCCCATAGAATATGCAAACGTTAGGTTGCCTATTCTTTTCCCGTCACAACTATCGGGTAGCCAGGTATAAACAGGTACTTAAATCTATACCTACGAGCATTTTGCAACGGTCTGATTATTGAATTGAAATTAAATAAAATTAAGATTATTTTATTTTGAATTTATCTAATAATCAAACCGGTGAAATGTTTAAATTTATATTTTATTTAATTTTTAACAAAACATACCCTGGACTAAAATTTGTTAGGCAACCCATATGCAATATATTTATTGACATATTAAATTAAATATAAAATCCATTTCATCAAATAAACATCTCGGTGAAGGTCGTTCTATATCGGGATCCTCTACTAATAAGCATTTCAAGATTATAAAAAAACCTGTTTTACCAAAAACGGACTATTTGCTGCGTAATTTTTAAGTGACGTGACCTGGCAACACCGCATGGCTGTCACTGTGATTTGTAAAAATCAAGGAATATAATACTCGCAAGGAGAAGAACGGTAACTACGTACAAAAAAATAGCCAATCCTTTTTATTTAATACTACTTTGGCGCTAGTAGTATTAAAAAAAAGGTAGTAGAGCTGTGAACTAAGTGACAGCGGGCTTTTTTGGCGGGGTTTTCAAATATGCCATATTCCATTCTCGACTTAATAATAATAATAATAAGCCATATTGAAAGTGTTTTTAACAAACTTTTTATTTTAAGTGCATGTATATTCAGGTTAAATCTTGCAAATCATTTGTCAACCACTTCTCAATATATGAGATTGAGCTGAAATGTAATAGTTTCATAAAAAAACACAACACAATGAATTACTTTTAAATGGTAGCCTTTATTCATTTAATATCCTAATAGTCCGTTTTCTATTGGGAATGCTTGTATGGAGAGGTATACAATTTTGAGTACAGCAATGCCATTTGGCACGGGTATTATACACGTCTACCTGAGCCCAAAACACCCGGTAAGCAGACTGTACACCGCGTCAGAAGGGGGGAGGGGGGGTTCAAAATACAGTGCTCCCGTCGTTCAGAAAAAAAAATCTGGCGGATTAGTTTAAACCTTTAAGTCAAGTTTGGTGGCGTTATCCGGTAATTAGATGATGCCCGATTCATTACCTGTGCCAGTTTTTTAGGGTCCCGTAGCAAGATATGACGCAATCCTTAAAATAACAAACTTTCAGTACTAACAAAATGTAAACAAACCCTTATATTTTCATATTTTTTGTATTAAACTTGGTATATAAAAAATACTATTCAAAAGCCAATTTTATACAAATTCTAAAAACATTAACAATAAATATAAATTTGTCTATTTTCAATGAAAAATAAAATATTGAAAATACTGCAACGTTCGTCAGCGCAGCGTAGGGAACGGCAAAAAGACCCGAATACTAAAGTAAAATAAGTATTACTAACAAAAAAACCCAGTCAAGTGCGAGTCGAACTCGCGCATCGAGCGTTCCCTACAAATTTTAACCTTTCTCATCCCATCTTAACTGGTAGGACCCGGTTAAGTTAAGTTTGCACCTGGTACGTATGGCCCTGCATACAAATGAGGTGTAAACTTAATCCAAACGGGTAGTCCTCATATAACTTTTGAAAGCACATTTTTTTATGTTTTAATTAGAAATGTATAGTTTTCAGATAATTACCTGTACTGGTGGTATAAGACGACATTAGTTGCTAAATTGCATAGTTCTAGGTCAACGGAAAGTACCCTATATACTTTGATTCTCTTGAGAGTGGCGAAATATAAATATACGACCGTATCTTTTTTTTTTATTAATTTAGAAAATTGATTTTTTCATGACTTCAAGGGATTGTAGACTTGAGTATATGGTTTAAATTTCAACTTGATATCTCGACGCGTTCCCGAGATAAGGGTTTTGACATACGTACGGACCGAAGGAAAACAAAGTAATTATATAAGGTTTCCGTTTTTGTATCTACAGTCTGGCTACCGGGTGTTTTGGGCTCAGGTAGACGTGTATAATACCCGTGCCAAATGGCATTGCTGTACTCCAAAGTGTCATACTGTTTCCCAATAGAAAACGAACTATAAGCAAGAACTTTTACAAAATGTCTAATAAGTTTACTACATAGGTGCAATATTATTGCATTGTTTTTAATAATATATTCTGTTGTTCCTGGAACAGAATACTTGCTCAGGCGGTTTTTGCAACT
Organism: Apotomis betuletana; assembly: GCA_932273695.1. Classification (NCBI taxonomy): domain Eukaryota; kingdom Metazoa; phylum Arthropoda; class Insecta; order Lepidoptera; family Tortricidae; genus Apotomis; species Apotomis betuletana. Next base: position 645,706 of record OW026310.1, read on the forward strand.
GTCAGTTTAATGGGAATCTGTAGTGAAAAAAAAAGAAAAAAAAAAGTTTTGGTTGGTTAGAGTCGGGACGCCTCCTGCGGACTCGCTGGCGACAGCCCAACTCTAACGTGTACCAGTTCACTACATTACTTCACTTACTTTGTTAATAAAAATACCTAGATAGATTCAGAGGAGATGTATGAACCTTTGACGTACAAGAGTCCTCTTGGTGATGCTTAAGTATCCTGTTGGTGTATCTGGCGGGGAGATAAATTGTGAAAATCAAGTTATAAATTACACATCGCTTTATTAACTGACAATACAGCGCAAACCGACAATTGGTATGACGCGACGGTCGCCCACGATGGGCTTTAGGTTATGCGAGGCACATGTTTACGCGAAAGTGTTCCGGTGAACCACTGACTCTAATTTCTACTTGGCCAAATAGATAAAAAAAGGCGTGCACGGCGGCGCTGGTGACGGACCCGGTGGCGGGCGGCGGCCGCTTAGCATGAGCGCGCGCGGGCGGTGCTAAAATAATTTTGGTCGGCTCTCGGACTATGATAGTCGGGCTTCCCTACTATATTGTTATACTACCATGCTGTATAACCACTTAAGATAGGCTACTTATACGAATAGCTTAGCTAGGCTTAAACCTATGACTTAAGTTACTCTAAGTTTACCTACAAATTATATTTATAATTGGACTATGACAAGTACTTGTGGTACTTGTCATGTACCAATGACTTAAAAGTTAAACTATACAAGCGCACCTTGGGTTATGCGAAAGTGTCGTCACACTTTGCATGAAAATTCAAATATATGTACCAGCTGGTTGAAATAGGAGAAATCCTCTAAAGTTCCTAGAAAAAAAAACTTAAAAAAGCTTATTTCTCAGGAAATAATGGACCAATTTTGGTCCGGTTTGCGTGGCCTGGATCCAAGGGTTATGCAGGTGTACACGAATTTTAGCTTTTGTCAAAAAAACTAAGTTTGACAAATTTTGTCAAATGACAGTGTACAAAAATTGTTCTAAAAAAGTCTAATCCAATACATTGGCTAATGGCATACACCTTGAAAAATGGTTTATAGCCTGTCGCAATGTTAACGGTGCTATTTAAGGACCGTTGAATTTGTCATAATTGGGTATAAATAAGGTTTTATGGCACAAACAGAACTGATGCTCTGTTTGTGTCATATTACTGTTACATGAGAGCTTCATGTTTTCTAAATTGAATAAATTTGACAATCCAAATTCATGGACGAAATCCATACCTAATATGAAACTATCCGCAACAGATGGTATTACAGTAAATTCAATTTTAAGAGATTTGTTTCCGAAGTTAACTGGTAGTGGCATATTACCAATTACCTTAACAACGGAGCCGTTACCACAACTTGCAGAAGAATCTATAGGATATAACTGTTGACCTAACTTCTCTAATTGTTTATGTTGGTTGTTACCTTACAAAAAAAGAAATAGTTCTAAAATTATACAATTAAATTACCAATACTGCCACTTATCAATAGTGTGCAGTTGGAAATAATGGGCTGTGTCTATGCTTACTTTTCATAGAACAAGCAGCAAAATAATAAAAATTTTAATTTCTATCGCTTGGCCGGAAACTTAAATACTCAAACTTGAATTTACAAATTTATTACAAATGTTTCAGTTTTTAAATCAAATAAGTATAATAACAATGTCAAACTGTTACAGAATATCTAGCCAATGATAGTGCAAAAGATTAAATTATGAAATTTTTCCTTACAATTTTTTGTGCGAAAGAATAAATTATTTTTCCAAATTAAATTTTTAACACCATAATCTTATCACCATAGACACCAACAGGATAATATACTGTTAAATAGCTTCGGGCGCTATTAATGTAGTGAAAAAAAAAGAAAAAAAAAGTTTTTGGGTTGGTTAGTCGGGACGCCTCCCGCGGACTCGCTGGCGACAGCCCAACTCAAACGTGTACCAGTTCACTACATAACTTCACTTACTTTGTTAATAAAAATACCTAGATAGATTCAGAGGAGAGGTATGAACCTTTGAAGTACAAGAGTCCTCTTGGTGATGCTTATATATCCTGTTGGTGTGTCTGGCGGGGAGATAAATAGTGAAAATCAAGTTATAAATTACACATCGCTTTATTAACTGACAATACAGCGCAAACCGACAATTGGTACGACGCGACGGTCGCCCACGATGGGCTTTAGGCTATGCGAGGCACATGTTTACGCGAAAGTGTTCCGGTGAACCACTGACTCTAATTTCTACTTGGCCAAATAGATAAAAAAAAGGCGGCACGCACTTACGGGAATGGACGAAGCGGCGACAGCGCGGCGGCGCAGGCGGTGTTCCCCGGACCGACGGTCAGACTACGGGGTAACCTGGCGTGGCCCCGAGGGTGAAGGCGGCCGACAACTGGCCGTGGAACCCCGTGAAGCCCTTGGAATCGCCAGCCTGGCGCGGCGTAGCCGCGAACAGGCCAGCCTCCGAGCCGGGTTCCTTTACTCGGAGTCCTGCGGGCGGCGGCTAGTGGCGGCTGGCTTACCAGCACGCCATGAGGTTGAAGTCCGAAGCGGGCGGTGAAATCGCCGTCTCACGCTCCAGCAGAGAACACGAAGGCTATCACAGCGGACTAAGCTCTTCACAAAAATGTTACAAGGAATTATGAGGTTAAGCCTCTTCTGAACACACACAAATCAGAAAATATCTTCTATCCACGTTTTTACATTAACCTTCTCTAAAGTCCCTATCGAAAAAAAATATACACCGTTAACGTTATCCAGTCCAATCCAGACACTGACGTTAATCCTTTTTTTAATCATTCCGGTCTGCATCGGCTTCCTAGCGTTTGAGCGAATGTACACACTTCCTGTATTTGCTTAATAGTTGTTGAGAGTGTCAATCGGGTATCAGGTGTCAGTTTTGACAGCTGACGGCTGCTAATTACAGGTTATGTTACTTGCAAGAAATTGAAATTATATCTGAATAATGTGTTGTGGATGTTTACAGTGTCCCGGGATTGTGTGGCTTAGTAGTGGCCAAGAAGCAACGTAAGTTTTATGTAGCAACGCTACAAATTTTGGAAACCTTATTCCTTTTGTACAGAGAACTCAAGGATTCTAGTGAAGACCGGTCGTGCTTTGGCCAACAATATGTGGCCCAAAATGTAGCCCTGAAATAGGAAATTACATTTTAACAAGTTAAATATTATTTAAAACAAACAAACAAAAACTGTGATTTAAAAACATACACAAACCGTATTTCTAGGCAAGGTAACCTACAGTTTGTTTGTTTTTAAAATGTCTTTATTGAAAAACAATGTTACTATAGGTTATTAGTTAACATATTCCACGCTTGGTTATTTCCACGCTTGTATTGTTGACTTTCTTACACAAACTTAGTTAAAAGTCAAGCTAATAAAAGCGAGTTAAAATACTCCTTATTGTGCACGTGTAATCACAATTTTTACTTACCCAGAAGGAAGTACTCCCCAATGCGTCCGTCATAGAGCCGTTTCATCTCCTCCTTTATATTGCTATAATTAAATATACAGGAGTCGTGCACTCATCCGGGGTATCTGGCATGTACCGCTATTCTGGCAGTTTTCGTCAGCGATCTGAAAAAAAAAACACTGTCAAAGATTTGAAAGATTTGGCGCCAATTTATGAATATCAAGCTGTGTATGTATCTATGTAACCTGCAACTCCCCGCTACCTTAAAGATCGTTTTAGTTACCTAACATCTGCAAGGTCCGCTCAAAATTGTATACTCACTGTTCCGGCATCGAAGTCAAAATTTTATTCTAATTCTTTTACTGTGCAAGCTATTTTACTGTGGAACTCGCTTCCGCTGGATCTTAGACAAGCTAAAACTTTGGCAATTTTTAAATATAAACTTAAAGATCACTATTTATCTCTACCGTAGCCTAATCCTTTAATAAGTCTATGCTGTCGTTTTTCATTATAAGTCTAATGTTCCTGTGATATTCTTTTCATTCTTCCTTTTTGTATGTATGTATATGTAGGTTGTCTGGAAGAGATCGCTCTTTAGCGATAAGACCGCCTATATTGTCTACCATTATTTAATTTACTAGCTGTGCCCCGCGGTGTTACCCGCTCATCCCACGGGAACACTAAATTTATTCGGGATGAAAAGTATCCTATGTCCTTCCCCGGGACTGAAACTATCTATATACCAAATTTCATCTAAATCGGTTCAGCGGTTTAAGCGTGAAAAGGTTACAGACAGACAGACAGACAGACAGACAGACAGACAGACAGACACACTTTCGCATTTATAATATTAGTATGGATTTCTCATGTAATATTTTTCTTATTGGTGTGCAATAAAGAATTGTTGTATTGTATTGTATGTATGTAAACATTTCATTGTACATAAAAGTAAATAAAAATGAATAAAAAACCTGCACACATACAAAGGCGAACTTATCCCTACAACTACAAGGGACTTTATTCCAGTCATTTTATGAGAGAAAAATGTAAAATAATAATATTGCTACATCAATCTCACCTTCTATTTACTGCCTCTGTAAATTGACCTATGTAATGGCTTACAGTCGACTGGGCAATTGAAAGGCCATGATCCTGCCCGGACCCACGCTGATAATTGCCATCAGCCAATAAGTGTAAAGATGTTAGCACCTACAATACAATAAAAGAAATTAGTTGTTTTGAGCATATTCTGTCTACAGCCTTTTATTTTAGAATGATTGGGTTCTAATATTAATATTAGAATGAAAAAAAATTATTACATTTTTTTGTTGTATTTAGAAAGTTGTAAGTATTAGGTACAAACTAAAACCAGTTAAAAGTTATTTATACTAATGTATCTTTTTAGGGTTCCATACCCAAAGGGTAAAAACGGGACCCTATTTCTGAGACTTCGCTGTCCGTCCGTCTGTCACCAGGCTGTATCTCAAGAACGGTGATAGCTAGACAGTTGAAATTTTCACAGATGATGTATTTCTATTGCCGCTATAACAACAAATACAAAAAATAAAATAAAATAAATATATACAACCCCATACTCCTCCCATACAACAAACTTGTTATAGATTACGGTACGGAACCCTTCATGCGCGAGTCGGACTCGCACTTGCCCAGTTTTAAAATAATTCAGGTTGAGTTTGTTCTAAATATTAAGATACTTATACAGCTACTCATATTGATTACTTGATATATCTACTCTATTAAACAACAAAACATAATATATGTATGGTTACCTTGGTGTGAACTGGCAAACCGTCAGCGTGGTGAAGATCGACTTCAAGGTGCCATCTCCTTGCGCACTCTGTATATGTGACGAAACTCTTCGTCTGGCATCTCAAACGGGTTGGACATGTCCCTTATTATGCGTCTATTTAGCTTCCGCCGATGCTTTTCGGCATGCAACGCCAATTGCAAGTAAAAAAAAAAAAAATCGTTCCACGTACTCACGTATAATCACAATTTAGCAAGTAATTAATGTTATATACGTTAAAATAATTAATACTAACGCTTGATTTCCGACAAATGTGATGAGTTCGTTTCTAAATTTTCTAATTCTAACACCTTTACGTCACGTTTTGACGGTTGCATTCATTATGTCATTTAAATAGTGACACAATTTTAAGATAAATCGTCAAATTTAAGTTTTGGCTTAAGATGGTGCACGGCACGATAAATTTCGTGGTAAGATAAGTAGATAAACAATAAATAACGACAGCTTGATTGTTTGTGTCTGAGTTTTAAAAATATACGAGTTAACCTGTAAAAACGGCTCAAGTTTGAGGGTCAAACACATTCTCTTGTCTTTTTTTTTTTAATTTATTTCATGACCATGGAATCAGTGTCCTTCAGTCAAAAACATAAAATATTGTTGATCATTTACATTACAATTTAAACAACGAATTAATAATTTGACAGCAACTATCAAGTATCACATAACATATTGATACTTTTCCAAGTATACAATACACACAGATATAGTTATAAATGGAAATAATGAAAACAACACAGCATATTAATACATAAACAAACAAATAAACTATTTACAATTAATTGAAACATAAATAATCAAATTTTTTCTACAGTATTGAGTATAAATTTATATACAGGAATGAAAAATACTACATTGGATAATATATCCTGAACGCGGCGGGGAACACTTATTAAATTTTCTTTAGCAATGTCACTAATCTCACTGACAAGTGTCAACTCAACCTTTGAATTCCAAACGTTGGTAACTGGAAAATGATATGATTTATGTCTGCGTTTTCTTTAAAGCAATATGTACAGGTATCTTCCGCAACGATTTTCATCCTGTACAGATGCGCTGGGACCAGGCAATGACCAAACCGCAAGCGGTTAATTATCGTTATGAACTTTCGGCCGGTGTACCTAAAACGATTGTACCACGGAGTTGTTGGTAAGTCCGGCTGTAATTCAGCATACCATTTCCCCTTATTCTCGGTAATAATGTTCCAGTAATCCTTCCACAAACTCTTTGATCGATTTTTAAATTCATGGTAATAATCCGTGAAAGGCACTTTAAAAGATTGGGTGTGGTCTTCGTGGTGATCTTGTCGTGTTGCCTGATCCACAATCTCGTTTCCGGCTATGCTACTGTGTGAGGGACCCATAAGAATTCTATACATTTCCCAATCATTTGTAGCTTATCCTTAATTCCATACAATATATAATTCTGTTTATAAACTAGATTACAATTACATAAAGCAGATAAAACACTTTTAGAATCACTTATTACTAATATATTTACACTATTTACATTGGTATTTACATATGTCAAAGCAGCTAAAATAGCCCATGCTTCTGCCGTAAAAATACTGCAAGTGTTTGGTAACAGATTTGGTTATTTTCTGTTGTGGATCATAGAATGCTGCTTTGACATGATCACTCTTGGAGCCATCAGTATATATAGTGTAAAATTCCTTTTTTTCGTTTAAAAATTCTAGAAAGTCATATTTATTTCAGACAGTTTCTAAATGACATTTAATATCAAGAAAATTAAGTAATGTGTTATATGGGCATTTGTAAATAGGCCACTTGCTATTGATGTAAATATCTCTGGTCAGGTTTTTTATGTATGTTATTATTGTTGTTATTTCAGGCAATGTACCAGAAATAAGAGTATTCGCCGAGATGTTGGCTGTTCCAGCTAACTGTGAGACTTCTGCTGGATATAAAACATTACTAAGGACAGTTACATTGTTACAAGACAACTCCTTCAAGCAAAATCTCTCAGCCACCTGTTTACAGCAAGCCGCAAGGACAATGGAGGTATGCAATTTTCAATTTCCATAAAAACAATGGGAGTGTAGTGCGCATGGCTCCACTAATTATTCTCAGACCCATATGTTGTATCACATCCAATTTCCTTAATAATGTGTTACTAACATTCATATAAGCTAAAGAGCTATAATCAAAATGACTTCTGACTATACTTTTATACAGCATACAGAGTGTTTTTGGATCTGATCCCCAAAAAGTTCCAGCTAAACTCCTCAAGATATTTATGCCCTTCATGGCATTTTGACATATATAGTTAATATGCTTATCGAATTTTAGTTTGTCGTCTATTATGACACCTAAAAATTTATGATGATTGGCAACAGGAATTGCATCATTATTATAACTAACTTTTATTCTAGAGTGTACAAATGAATCTTTACTAAATATTAAAGCTTTACTCTTTTCTGAACTTATGTCTAGTTTTAAAATGTTGTTATAATAATGATGCGATTGCGCTAATGCAGTATTTGTACTGTTAACAGCTATATCTAAATTTTGGTTTATGCTGTATAAAAGCAAGTCATCTGCAAATTGCAATATTTTGACCTGTGATGTATCTACAAAATTATGGATCTGAGATGTGTATAAATTATACAACAGAGGTGACAGTGTTGCTCCTTGCATTGTTCCTTTATTCACAAGCCTAGGTCCATGTAGCTTATTGTTCAATTTGACAAACAGGGTTCTATTATATAGAAATTTAAAAATCCAGTGTAAAATATTTCTTGGTAAGCCCAATTCATGCAGGACATTTATTAGGCATTCAATATTAACATTGTCAAAGGCACCTTTAACATCTAAAAATACACAAATAGCATTAGAATGACTTAGCTTTGCCATTTTAAGTTCTGTTATTAGAGATACAAAGCTTTCAGAGCAACTTCTGCCTTTTCTAAAACCAAATTGGATGTCGGGTAATTTGTCCTTTGTTTCAGCAAAATAGTCTAGGCGTAACTTTAACATGTTCTCAAACAGTTTACCTATACATGACGAGAGAGAGATAGGTCTATATGTTGAGGGATTATTTGCAACTTTGTTTGGCTTTAAGATGGGAATAACACACTGAGTTTTCCATGAGTCTGGTATGACTAAATTATTCCAAAGTTTATTTTAAATGTTTAATAATATTTCTTGTGCGTTAGGATGTAATTGTTTGATTAACATGTACATGTATGGTATGCTGTCCAACCCTGGTGTTGTATCCTTCCTACTTTTGAGAGCTATGTGGAATTCATTCAATGTAAATGGTCTATTGAGAAAGGGGTTACTATCATTTTCCACAGATTGATCCATAATATCATTCAAATTATGTTCATTCAACTGTGATGAGTCTGCTATGTTGTCTAAAAAGCTTGGTATCCAGTCATCATTCAAATATCTGTTATGAGAAGAACCTATCCTTCTGAACCTTTTCATGTAGTTCCATATTCTAGAAATAGGTGTCATTCTGTTAAAGCTAGTACATAGGTTGTGCCATGCATCAATACTTTCCTCTTTTAATATCCTTTAATTTTGAGCATCTAATTTTTTGTAATGTATAAAATTAGGAATACTTGGTGATTTCCTATACTCTTTGAGAGCCTCCTTAGACATTTTAACAGCATCATCACATGTTTGGTTCCACCAAGGTGCAGGTTTTCTCATAACTTTTAAAGTTTGCTTTGGCGTTGGTTTGGGAATTGTTTCTGCTCTAATATCATACAAAATATTTACAAATAAGTTATATAAATCAATAGGTTCCGCACCATGTATATCTAAATGTGAGAACCAGGATTCAGATAGTTCTTGATATTTGGACCAGTCTGCTTTATTATAAATGTATTTTTCTTCCACAGGACGCACTTCATATATAGAAGGCTTCACATTTATAACAACAACAGTTGGATAATGATAACTGCCCATCGGGTCGTCATGGACACGCCATTCACAGAGAGGAGCTAATGTGGGACTGACCAAAGCTAAATCTATGGCAGATGGATTTCTGTTTGGATACTGAACAGTTGTGGCTTTACCATCGTTTAAAATACACAAGTCAAAATTATCAATTAGATTATATAAACTGTTACCTCTATTATTGTTAGCCATACATCCAAATAGGATATGATGAGCATTGAAATCTCCCATTATAAGGCATGGCTTAGGGACTTCAAGTAAAACCTTTCTCATTTTGTCAGTAGCAAATCTGCTGCTATTAGGAGGACAGTAAACGCAAAGAATATTCAATTTACCCATTTCAGTGTCTACTGATATGCAAATATTTTGAATAGATTCGTAAAAAGTTGTATTTACAAGACTATATTTTAAGTTTTGTTTTATTAATATACCTACTCCATTATGTTCATTGACTGAATTTTTGTGTATCAAATTATAAGGTGTAAAATCAGGAATTGTACTAGTTATAATGTTATTAAAACTATCGTGAGACATCTTTACTAATTATAAAAACGGTATAAACTCACGTAAAAATTGTCAGGAACGGCCCGACATGTTTCGAACTCATTTGGAGCTCTTCATCAGGGGTAGCTATCCGAGCTGCTACGCGACTCGCGACCCAAATGAGTTCGAAACATGTCGGGCCGTTCCTGACAATTTTTACGTGAGTTTATACCGTTTTTATAATTAGTAAATTGTACTAGTTGTTTTAAGCCAGGTTTCATTTAGCAGACAAATATCAATATGTTGTTCAGAAAGGAATGTTTTGAGTAAGGCCTTTTTGCTCTGTAAGCTCTGTATGTTATATTGTTAAATGTGTATCCATTATGTGATTAAATTAGCTAAAAGTATATCCTTAATTCTTTTATTAGTAATCGGAGTGTTACTGTTATCATTGCCAAGCATAATAAGTGATTTAACGAGAGCATTAATAATGATTTCATTATTTAAAATTTGCTCAGCATTATGTTTAGTTATGTTTACATCAATAGTTTTAGTTGGTTTCAAATTTGGGAATATTTTTGGGTCGGAGGTAGCTGGGACACTCACCACAGTGGCATAGGAATGGTTCGGCTTTAAATACTTGCTCTTTTTCTCTTCAATCTTTTTCTGTTTTACTGGACAATCCCTTGATATGGCCAAGTGATTGCCATTACAGTTAATACACATTACTTCTTCAACGTCGCATTATTTATAGGAGTGTTGTCCGGCGCACGAAGAACACATTGTTATTGATAGTCACCCATTTATGCCTGCATAATGATTAGTCTGAATAAACAACACTTTATATTTATGCTTTATTTTTTATTTTTTCATCCGCCAGAAGAGATATACTTTACGAGCAAAATAATAAAGTTACTGTGCAAACCTTACCCTAAGCAAATGGCAAGCATTGAGTGAGTGTTGGTAATATGTCATGTGAGTCGGCTGCCAAGCAAAGGGATTCCTAAATCTGTAATATCTACATACAGTCAAAAGTGGGTAGCGCGGCGATGAGATTGCGTTGTGCACCAGCCTCCGCGGTGACGCCTGGCAAGACGCCGATGTATGGATGGAAGACGTAAGAGACGTAGTATCGACACCGTGCTAGCTATACATATAGCTATATGTCGTCCACTGCAAAGCAACATTTGCTTTGTCGCTCATGTGACGACGTCTTTGAGAAATAAAATAATAACACAAAAAATAACAGAAATAAATATTTATTATTCTCTTTTTTTTTTTTGCTCTATTTGCTTGCGGGCCCGAAGGGGCCCTTTGCACTGCTGGGACAATTTATTATTCTCAAGTGTCTGCCGCTATATAAGCAGACAGAGACAGTACGTAGATCCATCTCGAGATCATTACATAAGTGCCATCTTCTTCTCACGCGATCCAAGTATTGAATGCGACGAAATTCATCGTCAGGAAATCCGAAAGGGTTGCAGAAGTCCATTATGGTGTTCCGGTGTATTTTTCTTCTACATCTTCTAAGCTTCTCTGCATAATTATACTGCGGCTTGATGATAGTCACAGCGGACCATTCTGCAAGTAATTAGTGACAAATGAGTAATATAATAACAATTTAGCAAGTAATTAATGTTATATTCATTGAAATAATCAATACTCACGCTTGGTTTTCTTAAAAAGTGAAGATTTCATATTAAACTTCCTTTGTCACTACCTCATTAGCTCGACGACAAACTAAATCAATTTTCAGTCAGATTATCACGCTTTGACATTGACATGTGACATAAAATGGACAACCATCGTAGGAAATTTGATGATTAATCTTGGATTTATCTATGTCACGTGCGACCATCTTAGCTTTTATGGATAAATGCTTTGACGTTCATCTATCGTGTGATAAACGCAACCATCATAGCGTTAACACGACGGTAACCTATGTATACCGGGCTGTCAAAGTTGGATGCTTTGTTATAAAGTGGACGACCATCGTAGGAAATTTATGCATATATCATATATCTCGTGATGTCACGTCAGAATGTCAGTTTACCGTGCAACCATCTTAGGAAATATTGACAAAAGCGTTATCACTTATTTATCCCGTGATAAACGCAACCATCATAGGCCCCCAGGAGTATGAAATATCTGATATTCAGTCGTTTTGGTTTGTTGGTATTCGAGTAATTTGGGCAATTTGACAATCTCATTATATTATTAAGAATGCAATTTATTTAATATGTCCCAAGGAGAAAGTCTCAGAAGACATCATAATATTATGTAGGCTGGTTAAGCCTCGTTTTTGCCGATTTGGCAGTGTTATAGGTTAACCAGACAGCTGGTTTCAAAATACAAAAGTTCATCGCCAAAATAAAACAATCAATATTTTGTATTTATAGGTACGCAAAAAGCTTAGCACTAGATAATAAAAGACGGCAATTTTCCAATACTCCACAGCAAAATGATTTTCAAATATTCGAATACGCAGTTTAACAAACAAAAGTTCTTTTATAAAGTGTTTGTGTACCTGGAATGGAGTTTTATTCAGTTTTTCCATGCTCAAGATCGCAAGGGGACTGCTAAAGTATTCATAAGGAATGGAAGTTGGACGGCAACTTACTTGGGAACTTTAAACATACGACTCGCTGCTCCGCTAGCTATGCTCGCTAGGTTTTGCTCCAATGAAGATAGATAAATCATGTTTTAAGTTAAAGGTATCCTGGAATGTGATTTCTAGATAATATTTGCAATTCCCGAAACTGAATCACTATTCAAAAATACTTAGACAATATCTGCTTAGGCAATGGTATTAAGCATCCTACAGTTGATAAAAGGCTTAACGTGAAAATGTTGATAATACGTGAGAAAAAAGTGGATATTAATTAACCACCATTGAAAGAAAATGTCCGTTTAACAAATGTTTGTTTACTGGAAGGCGTTTCTTCTGAAATGAATAAATTTATTCGAGCGCTATAGTTCAAATACAAATAGAAAAAAAAAACAAACAAACCAAAAACTGTACCTCGAAATGCCTCTAAAACCTCATGATGCTAACTCGAACGCCAGCCCTTCTAGCACAACTAAATAGGCTTCGCGCCTCTTGTCGCGCGACATAGCATCGCCCGTCACTCTCTCACAGTACTGCGTAGAAAGGGATAGGTAATATTTCTCGTGCGAGAAAAAGTCGCGTGTCACAGTTGTGCTAGAGGTGCAGCGCTGATCTTCCGGTGAGACCATACAATATTATAATCATCATTTTGACGACGCGTTTGGCGCAACTTGTAGTGGGCCGGCGGTCCTGGGTTCAAATCCCGGCCCGGGCAAATATTTGTGTGATGAACTCGAATATTTGTTCCTCGGTGAGGGTGTGACATATGTAATATATTATATATATATATTGTCGCCTACCTACCCACAATACAAGGTTGTTAATAGGTTGATTTGTGTAAGATTTTGCAATGTGCACACTGTGGATCTACCCTCTTTCTTCATAAGTGTAAACTTTAGTATACGAGTACTTACCCGCATAATGACAAACTAAAACCAAATTGTTATGGATAAATTTTGTTTGTGTATAACAAATTTATTGTGCCGACTTCGCGTAAACTTACTTTGTAATAGTTTTAATTTCTCATGTAAGCTAATTGTACAAATTTTGAGGTATGAGAAATTAAATGAATCTTTAAACAAAAAAAAAATATATATTTATTATTTGATTTATTTATTATCATGAAGACAGAAAACCGTCGATGAAGATAGCACATACCAGCCTCCTTCTAGAACTCAGTTTACAAATCAATCAGAACTCATAAGAACCTTATCCGGATCTAAATCACAATCCAGATTTATATGAAACGGAGGCAAGTGTTACAGCACACGATTTTGCCTCAATTTTCCGTGCCAATGGCCCTCTGGTGCTTGGGTGCGGCGGAGCTATTGCCAATAAGCAATATCTTCCAGTCGGGCGGGCCGCGAGCGAGGATTTGCTAATTAGGGACATGGGAAGCGATCAAAAGAGGGCCTTTGATGCGAAGCTGAAAAGGTGACAACGATTCGAGTTAGCGGACCGGATTTTATCGATATTTTGGGACAGTCTGTGATATAAGGTTATGAGGGCAAGTGGAGTTTTATGTGACGTCAGAAGTGATTGCAATCATACTATTTTATTTTCACGGAACATCATATCAAAAATTTCCCCTCCTAGTCTCAACCAACCTTCCTAAAAACTTGGACAACTTGTTTCCCCACAAACAAAAACGCACGAAAGAATCTTATTCACTTTAGCCGTGAGAGACGCGTTACAAGAAATACATATTTTACACTTTTGACAGATACGTCTCTCCCCCAAGATTTATTACGGAGGGAATATGAAGTAATGTCTCTTCGTGTAGACGATTTTCCGTAGTTTCCGAGATAATATTAAAATGCGACGTCGCAGTGACGTCACTCGGAAAACGGCTCTTGAAAGAATAAATCAAAGTATTTCTCCTCGCATTAGTGCGCTCTGAGGGATGACTGGTTGTTTTCCGTGTGAAGGTCTGTCGACATTTATGACTCGTTATGATTTTGCACATCATATTATTAAACTATGCTAAATTTCTGTCCTTCAGATTAAAATCTATGCCATCACCTTTTTCGATGGTGAAGCGGAACGGAGACGTGCGGAATCGATTGTAGTCCGAAGAATTGCTAAATGTACAATAGCAGGCGTAGCACATCGCTCGCAGAAGCGGCGCGGCCGTTGGGGCGGGGGCGACTACGAGCCTTAAGACGCTCGGTGGGCAGCCCAACAAGACCAGCGGTACGTTTCCAAAATTTACATAATGGTGTTTAGTTTACAGAAATTGCTGGATATGAAGAATGTTTAAACAAAGTTGCAGGCAAGTTAAGACTACAAAAAAAAACATTGTATTTACTCGTAGTTCACGTAAAATTAAAGGAAAAGTATGAACAGCTAATAATTGAACCTTAATTCCCAAACAGGCATAATCGCGGCAGCGACTTAGTAATCTGCCAGGACCCTTACTCCCTAGTTTCCTTGTTCAAACTTTTTATGAATGAAGTTCGCCTTCACGTCAAAACTCTATCGACCGTTAAAGATGTATCTGTTAACTCGCGCGGCCGCTCCGGGAACATTGCCCGGGTGGGAATATTGCCAAGAATGTTGTTCGATATGGGGATGATAACCGCTTATTATTCAAGCAGTTTTGTATAAATGACGGTTGACTTCCTGAATCTATTAACCTCGTCTTAAACTTATTTTATCACGTCTAGGCAGAAATGACAGCTCATAGAGTTATCTGGCTTAAGAGGCAGTGAGAGCGGCACATTGCTCGTAAAACTGATGACCTTTGGGACATAATGATTCTTGAATGACGATCAAGTATTCGCAGAATCAGCGTGGGAAGGCGCCCAACAAGGTGTACCGACTATTTAGTCAGGATCGCGGGATACAACAAAGAATTGATAAAGCTAGTGTTTGCGTTTATTAACCGTTTAAAACCAAATGTCTAATATAGACTATGCTTTGTAATATCGGCAATAATATTTCATATGGCAATATTAATTGAAATGCGAATGAACTTCGCTTATACAAAAATTATGCCTTTTTATTTTATATTATAAGGACAAGCTGTTCATTGCCGATCTACGGTATACTGTAAGTATGTATGTCCTTATGTAGACAGGGGGACGCGCCTTTCAGATGTAGTTCCTTCCGTTTAGAAGATACTTTTGACAATTGTATTGTTAACATCGGAAATAAGTTAGCAAAAGGATGAAATATGACGAAAGTTCATGCAATAGATTGCTTAGAAAGAAATTGATTGAAAATGTTTTGCTCAAATACTGTGTAATCTATATGCCTCATACAACATTTTAACTAAAAATATACCCAATTGCCGGAATAAGAGTGGAAGGTGGAACAGCGCATCATGGTACATCGCAAAATGTCGGCTATTATCGCGATATTAAGGGACAATCTTGCACAAATCGACTTATTCCCAAACTAAGCAATGCTTGGACTATGGGTACTAGACGACGGTATACATAATATAGATAACATAACATCCATGACCCAGGAACAAATATTCGAGTTCATCACACAAATATTTGACCTTGCCGGGACTCGAACCCAGGACCGTCGGCTCAATAGGCAGGTGCACTACAAACCACGTCCTCAAATGATGAGCTATCTTGGTGCTATGTGCCCTGCTCATTACTATTTCAACCTGCTGCATCCACTATTATTTACCCCGTGACACATAGTAAAACAATTGCCGCGCGATTATTCAACCCGCCGCCATATTTACGGCACGCTGCGACAATTTATTAAAAACAATATCGCATCGCGGAACTAAACCCATTACTCCTGGAAGCGCCGGTGTCACAGATATTAAGTTCGAGCGCGGTATCGGCCTCCCCCTATTCATAAATTGTGGCGCGGCCTACAACTTTATTGCCGTGTCCAGTGAAGGAGGTAGCGAGAGGAGAGTATGGGTCGGCCAGGTTTTCCTTTATGTTAGAAGATATTCTTGATTATTATCAACGCAACGTTTACGCAAAGTTTTCTGAAGACATTTTTTATCGATAGTTTTTTATCATGGTTTTTCAATAGCATTTTTTATTTTCGACATGACATTTTAGTGGTATTATGGCTAGATGGCTCTTTGCCTACAAAATCCAAAAGAAAAACTGTGTGATGGTCGACACTTGTCAATGTCAAACCGATGAAATGTTGACATTGATCGTTAGTAAATTGCACACCAGTACCAATCAAAATGGCATGCGTTCGTAGCCCGTCGTATCGGTGCGCACGCTTTGGTTTAGGACGCGCTGCGACAATTTATTAAAAACAATCGCATCGTAGAACTAAAGCCATAACTCATGGAAGCGCCGGCGTCTCCGACATTAAGTTCGAGCGTAGTATCGGGGTCCCTCTATTCGTAAATTGTGGCGCGGCCTACTACTTTATTGCGGTGTCCGATAAGGGAGGTTAGCGAAAGGAGAGTATGGCTCAGCCGGCGTTTAAATCCAGGCCACGGTAGCAAATGGGTGGATCAACTTTTTCTTGCTGTTATTCTGTCCGTGACCCAGGGGATAATAGTGATTAAATTTCTAAGAAAAGTGTTGATAATTGATATTACTGGTATTGTCAGGAGATAGTCTACATAAGAATGGGCTTAAACTGCTTAAATTACAAAGTGTTTGCTAAATATAACCACGGAAAATCGTAGTTTTAAAAAGTGACCCAGGGACATCACCGTGGCAACGAGTGGCAGAAAATAGTTGATTGGCCCAAATAAACTATACAAAAAGATTTTGTAGAGTGCGCAGTCGAAACAATGACTCCATAGAGCGTCTCGTTGTCCAGGGCAAAGTGGAGGGAACCAGATCACGTGGAAGATCACCCATGCGATGGACCGACCAGATCAAATCGGCTGTGGGCGGACCTTTGCATGAGTGCACCAGAATGTCTGTGAATCGCGAGAAATGGCGTAAAATCGTACAGCGAACAATATCTGCCTCTAATAGTACTACGAGTTGATCACGACCGCTCTGTAAAGAGTGAAACGACTAAGAAGAAGAGAGAGTGTGCAGTGGTTTTTGAGGAAAAAAATGTAATCCTAGGTTTTTACCGGATTGGGTTGGCATGGATTGCGCGCTCACGCCAGAAACAGTTGACAGGGTGTCGCCGTAGTCAGTACGTCAAGGAGGACATCATCAACATCATCATATAGAACCAGCGCATTTTGTACTGCATGTTTTGGCGGCAAGATCAAAAATTTGTAGATATGTTACATCGAATATGCACGGGCGCGGCTTGCGCAATGTGCTCACTGTGGATCTACCCGCTAACTTCATAAATGTACACTTAACTATACTTACCTGCACAATTAACAAACTTAAATTAGATTGTTATGGATAAATTTTGTTTGCGTATAACTATTTTTTTGTGCTGACTTCACGTAAACTTACTTTGTAATAGTTTTAAGTTCTCATGTGAGCGAATTGTACAAATTCTTATGAGAATAAATGCATCTTTAAACCTAATATCGGACATTGCATTTTGTGGCAGTGACAAAATCCTGGCAAAAGTAATTTTCATGTGACAAGCTTGATTATATTTGTCTATTTGTTTAGACGTTGGTCTTTATTTAGTCGTAAAATTATTCATGTGCTATCTTTGCAACAATATCGCATTGGGTTGTCTGTAATGATAATAAAATTGTATGTGTGGAAAATTAAATAAATAAATATTTATCTGTCACAACGGATTCTAAATAGGGAACCTCAAAGGTGTATCCATATTATGAAGCCGCCAGGGACCTCTAATAAGAAAAGTTCTTCTGTGCCATGTCAGTAATTTAAGAGTGGCCATAGAAAGTTTTGTAGCAAAATTAAATTTTTGTTGCGCTCGGCACGGAGGTTTCCACGGAGTTTCAGCCATTTTGCTTTTTTGCAGACGGTGATGTTTTGTGACGTACTTTCCGTTCTAGTTTCCTTTTTTCTTTGGTGATATTTGGTTGCATCTCTTTACCTTTTTTCATACTGCATGGATTTGTTGTTTTTAAAGTAATTTCAGCTTTCTTATACCTTGTCATATTGTTTTGATAGTTTATGCTAAGCTATAAATATTTAAATTACTGTCTGAAAATTGTGACATAAGATTGTGGTGGTTCCATTATTCACAAGTTTAGGTAATTAGTGGTTAGTGAGTTACGCAGTGTAACAGGAAAACAAAGTAGAGTGTACATATTCGCCAACAAACTGTTATGCAGTTTGGCGAAATTTAAATGTACAAAATAAAACGTTGTGTATACATTTTATTATAAATAAATGAAAAAAAAAAAGTATTTTCAATGAGCTGGGGTATTAATTCAATAACAAAGATCCAATCAATCAAATCAATCAAATGAGAATTTATACCGATAGTTATCTTTTGAAATCACATAAATTATCTTATCTGATAATGGATGTACTGGATAAGTAATACTACAAAATTATTGTTAGTATAATGTGTAAATCTGGGCATCATATATTTTTATAATTAGTTTCAAAGTCCATTATATGTATAAAAAGGCTCTGCAGCATACATCATGATTCCGTTTAGTCCAATGGTTGACTAGCAAATAATGCCTTTAGGCAGTAAGTAGACCATGTACCCTTTTACTTTCATTGATTGTGCAATAAGGTTTAACTAAATAAATTATGCCATAGTTACTGACAAAAATGAACATTTAAAATACTTATCTGAGATTCTAAATGATTATTTTGTCGGTAGTCTAATATCACCGATCACCAGTTTCGCCCACTTTTACTTAAATATCCTAGATTTTGAACCATTACCCGATTTACGTTCAAAGTGTCATCAAAACTCTTTAAGGGGCTACCCGCTCTCAATGACCTTCGATCTGTTGCGATAGATTTTCCCATATTATAAATAGCTAATCATAATAACATAGTTTTTCCACAACAAAATACCGTATCAAGTACCTTTCACACGTCACTGACTTTGAGATACAGGCCGTCAAAGTTTACGATTTTTTCGGGGAAAAAGTTGTGGAAACGGTTTTTTGCGTTTTTCTCGAAAAGTATTGAAAAAAATAGAAAAAGCTTCACAACAAATTTTGTGGAATATGGTTTAGAACAAT
This sequence comes from Apotomis betuletana, assembly GCA_932273695.1. Lineage (NCBI taxonomy): Eukaryota > Metazoa > Arthropoda > Insecta > Lepidoptera > Tortricidae > Apotomis > Apotomis betuletana. The sequence continues at coordinate 665,037 of OW026310.1, forward strand.
AAAATGTAAGATATTTTCTACATATACACCGGGGATAAAAGTAGAAACGAGATTAGTGTATTTTTGGTCCTTCACCGAATATTTTTTTATAAAATACACAGTCGTTAAATCAAAATTCGGGTCACTACAAAGTGTTAAGCATAGACCATACTACAATATATATTAAATAGGACATTATAACTCTATAATCCACAAACTAGATACGATGTAAAAATCATCAAATTGGCTGATTTCTGCAAGGAGCCCCTTAAAGCATGTATGCGAAATATATTAAGTAATAAAGATCCAAACTTTTTATAAACTATCACATATATAGTATAGCCGAACATGTTGACTTTCGCGTTTTATGATTTGTATTTTGTATACATTATGTATGTAGGTACATTTTTGCTATATGAAAAATGTTTGTAGCGCCAGTATCCCAGGGCCAAACAGCAACTTGTGAGGCTGCGCGTAAAAGTAATATTAGTGTGGGAAATAACCCTATATTATGTATAAATTCACGTATGTCGATCTCTTAGTAATAATATAGTACGTAAGTGTTTGTTTTCTACCGTTTAATTACTCATTTACCTGATTTATGTTGCTTATGTTGTTTATGATAGATATTAAGATAAACGTTTTATTTTCTTGTTTTTTACTTACCTATTTAATGTGTGATATGTCTAATAAATAAAACGTGTAATGTTGTTCTTAATTATAAATAAATGAAACCCAAAAGGCAACTCGGAGGCGTGGCCTAATTTTAAGCGCGTTGATGCGCACTCACGCCGAGCGCTAGTGGCGCGGGCACAAATACCCCCGCGCCCCCAGCTACAGCTCACTTACCACTCTACACTCCGAAGCGACCACATCTCACGGTCTCCCGCTTGCCTGGCGGGAATTATTATACTTCATGGGAGTTTCATTTTAATCATACAGTCCACAAACTCAACAATTAGGTAGGATAAGATATTGTTCATTTTCAGCAAATCAGGGAAAATATCGCAAATGTGTCAATTACCTAACAACAAACAGACCAATAAACCTAAAGAAAATACGAGCATTATACAAATGCATACAATTCGACTCACTACCGACCCCTATCACCTAACCAATTTTGTGAGATACCATCATTTGCTTACCCGTCCCTTTTGTACCAAAGACGTTTCTCATAAGAAAAAAAGGGATAGTGGGAAGAAGACACAATGTACAGACCTGGCAGAACCTTCATGAATTATACATCGCATAAGGCAATTTGTCGCTTGATAAGAAATCCCACGCCGCGACCCTGTAAATATTTCTTCTGCCATAACTTCGTAATAACGAAGGTATTTCTGGAGAAAAATGGAGGCAACTATTTTTCACTAGTTACTATCTAACTAGTTTAGATATTGCAGTCAAGATGGGTTCACAACGCGCCGCGAGTCGAGCACCATGGTGCTCCGCCGCCGTACGCTTTTTTTGCGCGCTTCATGTATAAGTGAGGATTAATAGTGTCTCGTAGCGTAATTGCATTAGTCGGGTACCCCAAGATTAATGCGTAGCATTTTACACAAATAATCAATAAAATATAATTCCCAGGCGGTTTTGGCGAAACTCAAGAAGGAGAATCATCTGCAGTGCTTTATTCGACGACGTGTTTGGCTCGGTTTGTAGACACCTGCCTACTGAGCCGGCGGTCCCGGGTTCGAATCCCGACCGGGGCAAAAATTTGTGCGATGAACTCGAATATTTGTGTTTGGGTCATGGTTGTTCTATGTATTTAATTATAGATTTATTGGAGCGGAGCGAGCGAAGCGAGCGAAGCTCCCATGGATCGACTCGAATGGACTTTGTAACAATGCGCAGATCTCAGCGAGTACTCAACCGATTTTAGAAATTTTTGTTTTAAAATGCACAAATTAAATTTCGCTAGGTCGTGATGAAGAGAAAATTTCGAAAAAAAAAAAAAAAAACTCCGCTCCAATCTATGGTGCAAGCTTAGCCGGTGGCTGACTCTGCATCGACCTAGTTTTTACTTATTTTTTTGGAGCGGAGCGAGCGAAGCGAGCGAAGCTCCCATGGATCGACTCGAATGGACTTTGTAACAATGCGCAGATCTCAGCGAGTTCTCAACCGATTTTAGAATTTTTTGTTTTAAAATGCACAAATTAAATTTCGCTAGGCCGTGACGAAGAGAAAATTTCGAAAAAAAAAAACTCCGCTCCAATCTATGGTGCAAGCTTAGCCGGTGGCTGACTCTGCATCGACCTAGTATATAAGAACGTATATCGTCGTCTAGTACCCATTTAACACAAGCCTTCTTGAGCTTAATTTGGGACTAGATCAATTTGTGTGAGGTAATGAGGTTGTCCGATATTTATTCTTGCAGTTGCAAGTAGCTTAATATTTCATAAGAAATGCGACAAATCAACGACGTACTACGGTAACTATGCTACGATATTCTTTCAATTGCTAAGATATTATTTCTTTTTAATATCTTACCAATTGCATACAATCTCCATTTACATGTAAACACGATTATTAAATCAGTTTGAGCGAAGGGTGACACAATAAACATTTTACGTTTTCTTTAAAACAGTATTCAATACTAGAAATATTGTTCCTCTTCATTGCACAGTCCAAAACTTTAGACGCGACACTTATACATAAACTGACAAAATTTATGACATTATTCAGATGCAGCTGGCACTATTCCAATATTTCTATTACTAGTAGATACAAGGAAAGAAAACTCAATCTTTAAAAGGGTCGAGGGACATTGAAATAAATTTTACAGACGATTCCGCCGAAAGGCCTAACCGTTCTATTGTTGCCAATTTTTTATTCACATGGATTTTAAAAGGATAGATCAGATTTACAGCATTTTGTGCCTTAAGACTATAAGATTAGTAAGTAACGATTCCAATCTTCGTAGTTTTTTTACGGTAGTTTTAAGTTTGTCGTTGATTAAGGTCTAGATAGAAAAAAAACTGACCCTGGAGAAGGGTCAGGGCTAAAATAGGAATAGAATTTTGGTTACAGTTACTGAGAGAAAATTAGATTCAAAGTCGCTTTATAGTTAGTTACTAAAAGTTTAGGAGACGCTCTATGTTCTTAGATTTAAACTATACTGACGATTTCTTTTGATTTTCGTGACTCTTAAAGAGTAATATAAATAGTTAAACTCTTTTATAAATAACTCAACTAAACTCTTGCCATTTTAAAAAGTATCGGGAACGTAATTATCATAATAAAAGCGGGTTTTTTTTTGTGTGTGCTGGTATTTATATTACACTTTTGAGGATCAGTTTGACTCGCACGTCGCCATATTACCTACTTTCTTGCTTTTACGTTGTCACGACGTTTCGACTGCCTAATCACGGCCATAGTTGCGAACGTCTGGAGGTACGGGTAAGTATTATCATCTTCTGTGTATGCGAGGTTTTGGGGACTGCCTGCATTATACATCGCATAAGGCGTGGTCTTTACCATTTGTTTTTACCCGCGCTGAATACAATAAACCTCACTTGACTCATAGTATTCGACAGTTTTTTTGGATGATATTTGATGCGGTTTAATTTAAATTGAATGGTTGGATTTCACAAAGATGAAAGCTTGTACTTCTTTTACGCTGAAATCAATAAAGAGCACTTGTCCAAAACTCCAAAGTCCCATAGACCCGGCGATAACATTTAGCATAATTCCAACAGTGCGTAACTTCGAAATATATACAAATAGACCGAAAAAAAAGTAATATCATTATACAAAATGTCCGTCCAGAACGGCCGAGAGGAGGCCATATTCGATTATTGTAAAAGGGTTCCGACGTTTATGGATAGTTGGAATTGTGGGGTTATCGCCGATTTACAAAATATGCGTCCGCAAGGAAGGTGTTGGGTATTTGTGTTGAGAAATTATCGCCGATAACGTGGGTTATGTTTCAGTGCGGGTGAAATAAGAGTAGTCGCGAAAATTTACGATATTGTATTTGAAAATAGTGATGCCGCAAATAGAACAGAGCCTACCCTGAGTGCACCAGTGTGCCTGGTTTTGCCTTTGTTCGGGAAATGACAGCATGCGTTGGTAGCCACTCCAAGAGATGCGGGTGGTTGGTTCTCTCTTGTCTTTGCAAAAGCAACCTGAAAACTGAAGGGCTACTCCGATGTTCGAAATTCGACAATCGTATAGGCCGTCCCTCTCGATCTCCTGTCAAAGTATATCTGGGTGAGCCGGATAGCACATTACGTCGGTCGAATTTCGAGCATCGGAGTGGCCCTTCTGTATTATTTTCAATTTTTCCTACCGCCCTCTGAGCGGTAATTCAGAACATGTCGCTGTCATGGATTCCCCTTGTTAAAAATTGCACTCATGTCATATTGATTGACATTCAAATACCGATAATCCAGTATCAATTTGATATTCACAAAAGGTTTACGTTTACTGAAAAATCTGTACCAATTGTATTACTTTGTTGGATTTATTTTCTACTTTCATGTCGTTAACTTGGGGTACAGTCTTATGGTTTTACTGTCTGCATTCTGCATCAGTTCTTATTCAGTTTTTTTGCTTCTTGTGTCACCACTATAGAAGTGACATCTCGGACATATGATGTCACTGGAAATGTTGAATTAGCTACTACAAGAAGACTACAAGAAAAGCTTCGACTCTGAGATTCTTTACCCGTAATGACTCTTTTGTCAGTATCTTTTCATGGGCTGCTGAAAAGATGTGAATTGCATAAAGTTTGAGGAGTCTATAAAACAAGCGAGGATTTTAAAGAATTTAATTAAACTAAAATTGATGCAATAAATCGCGGGCCGCAGATTCAAAACAAGTTTGCTATATTCTTAAATCAGGCATTCTGTGTGAAAGGGCATAACTCTGTGGTATAACTTGTTTGAGATGGATACGAGTATAAATAATATTGATAACGATAAACGATATCAAATCGATTATCGATAGATACGAGCTGTACCGAGTGATATTAACACGTTGACATTTCAAGATACACAGAGCACATCGCTAAGGAGAACACAATCTCGGCTATATACAATTACAATTTTCGAATTTAGCCCCTGTGACTACTCATTTGAAGTTACAAAACCTCTTTTAAAAACACTTTACTAAGTGCCATTACGAATTTTAAATAAATCATTCGCAAGCTTCTAATATAAAAGCAATTCTTAAATTAGTTCAAAAATAAAAGCAAAGTAAACTCCAACAATGGACGAAAATAAACTGCAAAATTGGAAGGGGACGCTGCAACATCTGTCTCTGAAAGATGAAAAGCTTAAGGCGATTACAGTACTTCCTCCCGCTTCAAGTTTAATACAAAAATAAAGAAGATAATGCCCTTTTAAGTGTGTGTTCTTTTCGTACAGTTTCCAACTTTGTACGGGGGTTCGAATGCAACTTGTATAAGTAAATGTTTTCATATTTGGTTAAGCCCTTTATGTTTTGAGATGGCTTTGACATCAGGTGTTTGCGTTTGCTCGGGAATTTCCTTTTTAAAAGCACGGAATGCGAATAAATTTTGGAAGAAATGTGCGAGGGGGTTTGAGGCGGGCTAGTACAAAACTCTGCTTAGCCTTAGTAAAAGAAAGTTCTATCTGATGAAGAAAGTTCTATGCCGAGATTGGACAAGATATTGCGAAGTCTCCAGTTAACTAATATCTCTCTCGCTCTTATTATGGCTGTAGAATGGACTATTGGAAATATACCGATTTTTGCTATTGTAGCTAAGTCATATTAAATATTATTCTATTATCCTTATTTATCTATATTTTGAAAATTCAGAAAATAAATACTTTCTTGGGTCTTTAATTGATCATCTTAAATGCTTTGAACAAGTATTGCTATAACTAGGCTTTTCAGTGTTTAAATTCAATTCATATCGCACATTTTATCAACTCTTTTGCATTAAAGCATCTTCTGTCTTCATACTCTTCCATAAAACGGCTAGGCAATGTGCCGTAAACACACCGCTTCCCATATAACATTCTGTTCTGAACGTCGCACAGCGCACCAGCTATCGCACTATCGCCCCTGATCCATCTGCGACGGTGTAGACGAGCGTTCCGAGCGTCAAAACATCGCTTGCCGGATAACATTCTGTTCCTAATACCGCACAGCGAATCAGTTAGCGCGCTATCACCTCTGATCCATTTGTGATGGTGCAGACGAGCATTCAAAACGCCAACATGTCACTTCCCTTGCCTCCCTGTTTCGAACTTTCAACGCACCATTCTTCACACTATCGCCTGTCACTAGATGTTCTATCTATGAGACACCAGTCTCATGAATTAGCGGTTCTTTGCTTCACATATAATAACATTCTATTCTAATGTCGCATAGTGCACCAGTCTTCGCTCTATCGGCAGTCGCTTGATATTTCTAATATGAGATATGAGACTGGTGTCATAGACGAACGAGTGGTTTGAGAGCCTGCAAACGCATCGCTTCCAATATATATTGAAAGAAAATAGAGAAGGATGGAAAACTACTTCAAGCACCTTCTGTACAGTCGAGTTCATTTACATCTACACACTTACGAGAACAAAAATATCTGAACACGACCCTATTGTCAGGAGCAGAAAGTCGTGTTCAGATATTTTTGTTCTCGTAAGTGTGTAGATGTAAATGAACTCGACTGTACTATCTTGGAAAGCTGTAATGGCAACCACAAGGCGATCAAAGCACAGTACCTACGCAGTTGAAAAATTTAAATACTTCCTAGCCGCGCCGTTTTGCCCGCCCGTCTACAATACCCACGTCACATGTACTTACAGATGATCCATCTTCGTGAATACATGCGCGAGCACCGCGTGATTCCACAACAAGGGTGCAACTGAGGGCATGAGGGTGCTGTGAAATATTTATTTTTTTCCCTCGTGCGACAAAGTTTGCGTCAAACTTAGGGGTGACGATCGATGGCGATTTGAGAAGTAATAAAAGTGAAACGTTCTTGCCCTGCAACTTGGGATATCTTTGCTTGTAGTATTACTATGATATTACGCTGTGATTTTATGAGTCACGCTACACTTGCGTTCTATGCGCTTGGAAGATATCGCTTTTATGGCGACACCGTCATTTATTGTAAATCGTGCCTCATTATTATATTTGTGTAACGGGGACGTTAGGAAACTGTTTAAATGGACTTATAAGAAAGAAAGAACCTTTTTAACCGACTTCAAAAAAAGGAGGAGGTTCTCTATTCGAAATAATTTTTTTTTTTTTTTTTTTGTATGTTTGTTACTCGATATCTCCGAGAACCGTGAACCGATTTTCAATTTTTTTTTTATCGAAAGGGTATAACTCCGAATTGGTCCCGTTGGCACTAAGTCGGGATCTGATGATGGAATCTTGGAGAAATCGAGGGAACTCTTCAAATGTTATAGGGACATGTACGGCGCTTTCGGTAATTTATTGATAAAGTCAAGAATTTACATTCAGTAAATAGGATTTGGTGTAAGGAAACTGATGATGAACACCACAGATCTAGTTTTTTAGTTTTACTGAAGTCGGTTCTTTTTTTTGTTAAAAATTATAGTTATTATGTTATCCTAAGTAGTCGAATTACGATTAGGAATTTATGAATCAACCATGAATCAAGTCTTACATAATATACCAAATTTAATATTTTTACGTTACTATATTATTTAAATACCATGTGGGTCCTGTAACAGGAGCAAAAATTAAAACATAGATTTTACTCGTTTTTTCATATGTTCATTATTTAAAACCAAGTAAATAGCATTTTCAATGTACGCCGTCCAACATTGTCATCGCCTTAGCATTGACATGGCTGTCACTTTACTAACTATCAAATGTTTCGCAATACATTGCTTCTTTGAATAAACTATATTTTACAGGTTTACATTATAAATGAGTTATTTTTAAAAGTTGTTTAATAAATGTTGTTCAGTTTGGGGAGTAGAATCTATGTTTTACTTTATTGCTCCTGTTTCAGGGCCCACCCGGTATATTACTACTTAATAATTTTGTATACAAATACAAATAATTTATTTGCCAATGAAAGTGCTTATTTCTACTTACATTTTTGGTTACTTATTATGGTAAAAACCAAAGTTAAGTAAGCGTCCACTGGCCCCCGTACTAGTGTGACAAGTGTGAACTGTTTCACGGTAGGTCAGGATTCACTGTCCTTATCACTTACATATATTATATGTTTGTATTAAGTATTTTATTATTATTGCTTTTTTGCACTCCATTAAAATATAATTGTTTTTACTATCTTAAAATAGCCTGGTAGAATCCGTTTTTGGCGATAATAACGACTTAACGTAGTTTTGTATCTATAATGGATTATTAAAAGGTTTGATGCATGATGCGTTAGAATCATCGGGCGCCGAGTTCGAGTCATACATCAATGGGGGGTGATTACTTTGTATGTTCAACCATTAGCACGGGCCCTGGCCCTGCCTGTTCATGTTCAAACTAGAACGCTTTTAGTTCCGTACATTCGAATCAGTATCAGCTAACAGACTTGCCTCCTATAAATTGTTGACCGAGCGAGCTAAGCGTCTCCGTTTCAGCTTGACCAAAATTCTTTCATATGTCAATTTTGGATGTTCGAATGTTCGGATGTCCGGCTATTCTAGCGTCTACCCGTATTTCTCAACCGATTTTGTGAGCAGTTCGATATTTAAATACATTTATTACTCGATTCAGTTTTTCGAAAGTTTCAAAATGGCGGAGATTTGGGGATTTAAAACATGAGAAATGAGATACATATTTTAGCCATTTCAAAAAATGTTCCCGAGGTCATTCAAAAACATTCACAGAGCCACAAGTTGATCAAGGTGTCAATCGAGCATAGAACCTGGAACAAAGCAAGATTGTCACACAGCTGCACATATGCTGTGATACCATATGATATATTTTGTACTGGTGTCAATTAAAGATACTCAAAAGAAATTCCTACTTAACATTGATTTGGAGTATCCATACATCTCCTTTACGTGTAATTAGTTATAACACAAATGTATAATGTAATTGTTTTAAGTATTATTTACGAAAAAATTACTTACTGTTGATTTTCTTTAGGCTTTCTTTTCAACAGCGGTCTCGTCTTGCGAAATGCCGGTAGATTCACAATCTGACTTGTAAAAGTGCCCTTGTGGCCTACTTACTGAATAAATTATTTCATTTCATTTCATTTCAATTGTACCTAGAGAAATTTTATTCTCTCCTATTGATAATTTTTGCGGGACGGAATTCCAAAAAGTTTGAAGTATCTTTCGGTATAGTATTAGTTTGAATAAATGTAGCATTGCCGAAATAACAACGTATTTTCTTTTAATAAATAGTATATTTTTATCTTAATTTAAGTAGCTACGTGAGGCGCTATCGTCTTACTGGCACATTGTTTTGTCTAGCCAACAAAGTCGATCAAAGTCACAGTGTCAGAGCAAAGACGAACCCTGTACACCCTTTCTACACCCTTTGGTAGAATTAAATAGTTTTTATAGAGCTTCTTAAAGGTCTGTCATTATCACCAGAGCACAGAAAATTCACGGCAAAACAAAAAACTGTCGCTGTCTCGTATGTCGCGTATTATTCTCATCACACTTATTGTTAATTTCACAATAATGTATGTGTTTATTTTTTATTAAAGCAGTAACGTTTGTTAGCGTAAAGCCATCGTTTATAATGAAGCGAAAATTTAAAAAAGAAAATTGCTTTGTTCGGGATTTGGATACACGTCTGATTTATAATATTTCTGTTATAATTTGTATTTTTTTTATGATCATGATATAATTTGGTAAGAGTTCAACATTTTCACACCGGCATTCAATACGTTAATTATGGCGTGAGCTGTCCTTTTAGGACACATAATAGCTGAATGCGTGGAATACGGATCCATTTTCATTTATAAGTTATCCATTTTCATATATTTATTCTGTTTTAATGCTTCAAATTAAGAGATGTTTCTTTAAGGTTCCTCAGCCAAAGGGTTCTAACGGGTTCCTATTACTAAGCTTCCGCTGTTTGTCCGTCCATCCGTTTGTCACATGGCCGTATTTTTCCAGCCGTAATAGAAAAAAGAAAAACAATAAATAAAAAAACGAATAATGCGTATTAATAGTTATGACCGCTATAATAACAAATACCTACTGCAAAAAAAGTTAAAAATGTAAGGTGATCTCCACACAAAAAACGTGTTTTTTGGGTTTTCTACGTTTCTTGTTCTAATGATTGAAAGGTACACACTAGGACACTTGAATTTCTCTTTGAAAGAAAAAAGATTTTCCGACGAACCAAGTGCCTGTTCTGTTTAAAACTTTATAATATGAGACTCCCATTAAAAGAACTGAATAACATTTATGAGTCTCATAAAATAATGTCAAAAATTCGTCTACTTACGTATATTTATTTCTATGTTATTCGGAATGTTTTAGCATTAAAACAAAAATCACCACTGCAGCAGCCCTTACAAAACACCAAGGAAAACTCTAACAAAGAAAGGACCCTATTACGAACGCACACGTTATGACGGATGGTGGAAAATCAATCGGGATCGCCCCCCGACGGCTCACTCGCGACCCCTGCATGTATGCTGATGCTGATCGCGCTGTTTTTCACCTTCGTTACACACGTCAAAATAACCTTAGTCAAGATATCGAGCGTGCGGCCGACTCGATCAAGGGTGTTCGAAAATCTGTGCATTAATAAATACATATTGAACAACCTCCCGCAAATTGATCTAGTCCCGAACCACGATCTAGTAGGCTTGTGTTGGTACAGTCGAGTTCATTTACATCTACACACTTACGAGAACAAAAATATCTGAGCACGATCCTATTGTCAGGAGCATAAAATCGTGTTCAGATATGTTTGTTCTCGTAAGTGTGTAGATGTAAATGAACTCGACTGTACTAGACGACGGTATACATAGTTTATACTTAACTAGATAGAAACGAATGCACCGACTACATTTCTGTTTAACCCAGTTGACTAGTAGGAAATGCCTTAAGGCTTTCTTCTCCTTCTTTAAATCCCATATCCTTGACGGATGTCGGCGACCAAATTTGCGGAACTCTTCTCAATTTGTAGTTTTTCTACCCGATGAGCCTACTCTTTTTTGAAATTTGCATAACTATTATATACTAGCTGTGCCCCGCGGTGTTACCCGCTCATCCCACGGGAACACTATATTTATTCAGGATGAAAAGTATCCTATGTCCTTTCCCGGGTCTCAGACTATCTCCGTACCAAATTTCATCTAAGTCGGTTCAGCGGTTTAAGCGTGAAGAGGTAACAGACAGACAGACAGACAGACACACTTTCGAATTTATAATATTAGTATGGATATGTGATTGCCAAACCTGATTCTTGCCCCAAAGTAGCACAAAATAACTGGCAAAGAGCTATGGAGAGGAGTATTTAGGGAGTTAGGAAAGCGGATAAACTAAATTCAACAACCGTCAGAACTAAATCAAAGCTCTACGACATCGAACAAAAAGTAAGAAGATCAAAGTGGTGCTGGACAGGTCATATCATAAGAGGCATAGAAAAATGTTGCAGGCTAGTTACAGAGTGACTGGGCAGAGAAAGAGAGGTAGACCACAAAAGGGATGGGAGGATGATATATGTCAGGTGGCAGGAAAAACACGACACATAGTCGCACGCGACAGACATGAATGGAAGAGGCTGGAGAAGGCCTTTGCCGAGGGGCAACCTAGCAGCGCAAGAGTAAAAGACAAATAATGAAAATAAAATCTAAATATATAAGGCTAAAAAAATTATATAACTGTTAGTCTAAATTATACGTTACATACGTAAACATATCACTCAACTAATATTCGCGGCCTACGAAACCTCATTCAGCGGAACCCCGCTTAATGATAATGATAAATGCGCACCCCAAAAGATCGCTTATACCGAGAAGTCTAATGTACATTTAAATATGTTTCCCCGGATTAGTGAGCGTGACTTAGTTTGTTGTGATTTAATCGTCCCGTGAAATTTATTCGGTACCAAAATGGCCGACAATTTTCATAAGAACATCCTATGTTTGGAGAAAAATGGCGTCGCTTACGACTTTTGGTAAAGGATGGTTGTATGCGGGGGTGGGTTGCTTAATAACCCGAAAATAGGAATGGAAAGTTTTCATTGCGCGTTTATGAGGGCATAAGTGTTAGGTTTAAGTGTTTTGTAAGGTATTTGGGTCATTTAAATAAAGTAGTGATCAACAAGTTTTTATTTACTTTTAATTCGAATCTTACTTATACATATACCTTTACCCGGATATACATAATATACCTATAGGAAGTTGTTTGTAATGTGATTTGAAATACAGCAAGATGACTACTAAAACTTAAATAAAAAACCTGGGCTCACACTGCCGGTTGTTAGGGCAGCTGAGTGAGGAAACTCTTGACAATACACGCTGTGGCAGTTTTGTATCTGACCCTTGATCTAGCTGTCTAACGAGAGTCTTCGCCATAAGACTGTCGTCTGTCAGCCGAAAACGACTATCGGGACATATCTGGGGTTATGGCAATGCCGCGCCAAACCGTGCAAAAAAAAGGCACAGCCGTGCTACCCTTTTCTCGTTTTATATTATTTTTAACCGACTTCAAAAAAAGGAGGAGGTTCTCTATTCGAACTAATTTTTTTTTTTTTTTTTTGTATGTTTGTTACTTGATATCTCCGAGAACCGTGAACCGATTTTCAATTTTTTTTTTTTATCGAAAGGGTATAACTCCGAGTTGGTCCCGTTAGCACTAAGTCGGGATCTGATGATGGAATCTTGGAGAAATCGAGGGAACTCTTCAAATATTATAGGGATATGTACGGCGCTTTCGGTAATTTATTGATAAAGTCAAGAATTTACATTCAGTAAATAGGATTTGGTGTAAGGAAACTGATGATGAACACCACAGATCTAGTTTTTTAGTTTTACTGAAGTCGGTTCTTTTTTTTGTTAAAAATTATAACTTATAGTATATAAAGCTGAACAATTCATTTCACACGTTGCAGTCCCAAAGGTTGGAATTATCAAAACTATCGCAATAAACGCGTCAGCCGAGCGGCAAAATTCGCCGGCAACAAATGCGCAGCGATACGCTGATATAAGTGATATATAATTAAACGGTGATACGACCGAACAAATGAGTTTTTGTCGAGTAACGTGGAAACCACGGTAAATTTGGAAACAGTAAAGCAGTAGTTAAATTTTAAATCAACACAAGCTGGAACAAATTCGACATGTATAAACTTTTCTCTATCTAAAAATATTGAAGTAATTATTATCTATATTGTACAATTTTGCTCTACGGTCTCGTAAATTCTAGGTGTGGTAATCCTTGGAACTCCACGGACGGATGGTAGCCCCAGGTAGGAGGAAAGTGATCTCATCATCCGGGTCAGATAGTAACAACAACAAAAACATATTGCGCGAAACAAAAGCGTACATGATGTAAAAATTTGTATTTATAGATCAGCGCTATCACCCACATAATTAGGACAATGTTATCTTTACCGACTTTATACATAGCAATGTCTGAGTAATGATGTCAGAATGCTAATAAATGTCTGTATAAATGTGGATACCAGATTCAACAAGACAGTGTAATAATTATATGTCTATACATACAGTAATACAAATATACCAAACTTCACAAAAAAGGTGCGAACGGCTGAAGAATATTTGCGGTACATCATTTACAAATAGCATTGTTTGATTAGCGTTGTATTTCCATTATTTATGTTATGTTTTGCATTGTATGTGCTTAGGTTTCGGCTTATTAAGATTAATTGATGTAAAGTTGTAAACGCACTCACCCTGCGTCTCGACACCACATTTGAAATATTACTCGTATCAGTCGTACTGATGTGTTTTGACTGTGACACAGTGGTTTGTATTTACAATTGACGCAAAGTCGATACAGCAAGTCAAAGATTTACGATGCAAACGCACTCGCCCTGTGTCTCGATACTGATGTGTTTCGACTGCGACGCAGTGGTTTGTGCTAATAGCTAGCGATGCAAAGTGGATGCAGCCGGTGATTTACGATGCAAACGCACGCGGCCCGCTGTTCTGCCCTGGGTGCCTAAGGACATAATGTCGTAACTGACTTTAAGTCTGAAGTCACATTTAACATTGTACTTTTTGAGGGGCTTTAATTTTTAAAACGGCTCGAATCATAACTGATAAGTGCATCAATTGTTAAGTGTACAAAACAGGCGTAATGTAATGCTGTACGGACGTAATTTGATGTTTCCTATTAAAATGTAATACTTGTGTTTTTTTTGCCATAAACTGACCCCTGACTGACGTCATTAACACCTGTAAGTGGCTTCGGGGTTGAAGATGTAGTTCGCTGGTTCAGCAGCAGCCTATTCACTCGTGCCTTGAAGAGACCCAAGTTATAATTCTCAGTAATACACGTGTGTTCCTCTGGTGTTTTTCTATGTCTCATCATCTCGATACCGATAGTGATGGTACCGCTTCGATCTACATTACGTTCAAATTGTTTCTGATAATAAACTTCTTACAGTGTTTCTGAAAATGTTTGTTACTCTATACAGCAAAATCCGGCGAACGGATTTAGATGAAACTTGTCACATGGAAAAATCCAGTCACATCAGCTCGTCACCACCACAGGCAACCAAAGACCCTTCAGCTGCCTCGCTCAGTGTTTCAGTTTCGGAATATAATGGTGCGATGCCACGGGGCTAATTTTTAAATATAGTTTAGTTTTAGATTTAGTTTTATCACACTAATATTCTAGATGGGAAAGTTTAGTAGTAGTTAGGAAATGTTTGTTACTTCTTCACGGTCCGATGGGACCAATTTTGATAAAATTCGCTGTGGAAGTAGCTGACATCCTGGTTTAACACATAGCTTACTTTTTATAATGATAAACCGAGGGTAACCCCGCGGGGCACTGCTAGTTATACCATATAAGTATATTTAGTTAGATGTAATTTAGTTATTGTAAAAATACCATAAATAGAATCTTACCTATTTATCGTATTTTTGTAATATATTTATTTCACATGTACCTTTAAAATAAATAATATTTTAGTCACATAATGACTTTTTTTCTATGTACCGTAGGTAAAACCAGGGGTAAAGCCTCTCATAATGTTTGATAATACTTAACCTACTCTCATCAAACTTAACGTTGTTTATCCGCGTCATAACGCAGAATATGCAGCCCGCAATACCTTACCATGAGTTTACAATGACAATACTCGCTAGAGACTGCGTACAGGATTTGTATGAAGAGTTGTAGTTCTACAAAGTGCTAGGGGTGCTGTACTATCTATTAATCTATCAGCCACAGACGTCCACTCCTGAACATAGGCCTCCCCCATGACTCGCCACAAAGTGCGATCCTGTGCAGACCGCATCCAATGATTCCCCGCTACCCTCACGAGGACATCCGTCCATCTAGTCGAGGGCCGACCGACGCTGTGCTTTCCTATAGGTACGTGGCTGTACTATACTCCACACAAAACATTGACGCTGTTGCTAGCGAGTACGGTCACGTTCACTCATGGTAAGGGTACAGTTCCACTCCACTCATTACCCGATTCGGCATGAGAGCTCATTTTTGTCCAGCACGTGCGAAGCGAAATCGGGATGGATGGATATTAAAATTTAATACATTTTTAACGTCAGTAATTTATCGAGGCTATTTTGAGTAATGGATGCGCTGAACTATGGCTGTAAATTTTGGATCTATATCTGAATCCCTAACGTTTTTTAACCTATTTTTGCATTCCCTAACGTTTAATTTCATAATGATCACTTGTCCTAACACTCATATGCCCTATCTTTAGTTTTCCTAACATCGTATGGATGATTTTTTTTCCCCATAATGTTTTATTTCCTAATGTCACTTGCCATATTGACTATTCATCCTAACGTTATGTGCCATAATAGTCGTGTGTTATAATTGTCAGTAAGCCTAATGACCGTTAATCCTAATGATTATTTATCCTAACTTTGTATGGCCTATTATATAGTTTGTCCTACATTTGTACTACCTAACATTATTTGTCCTCATGATTGTTTTCCCTAATTGTGATTAACCTACTTTTCTGCCTAACCTAACCCGCTTTATAATATAATGAACATTTCATACAATAAACATTTAATAGAATAAACAAATAACATAATACACACTTAATAGAAAGGTACGTAAATAATAATTATAATATTCGCAACTTTTTGCCAGTACTCCGCCTTAGCTCCGAACTTAATACTTTCCTGGAAGTGGTTGGGTGGATTTGTTCTTGTATGTAAACAGTAGGTATGAATACAAGCAAAACTTTTTTCGGTACGCAAAAAAAAAATAACCTCGAAGGCCAGGCGGGAGCTCGCTACGCTTCGCTCCCGCCTGACCTTCTAACCTAACCCGGCCACGTCGGATCTGCTCTGGAAGGTTTTGCTCGCTCGCTTCGCTCGCTCGCTCGTATGTTTTTTTTTGCCAGTACTCCGCCTTAGCTCCGAACTTAATACTTTCCTGGAAGTGGTTGGGTGGATTTGTTCTTGTATGTAAACAGTAGGTATGAATACAAGCAAAACTTTTTTCGGTACGCAAAAAAAAAATAACCTCGAAGGCCAGGCGGGAGCTCGCTACGCTTCGCTCCCGCCTGACCTTCTAACCTAACCCGGCCACGTCGGATCTGCTCTGGAAGGTTTTGCTCGCTCGCTTCGCTCGCTCGCTCGTATGTTTTTTTTTGCCAGTACTCCGCCTTAGCTCCGGACTTAATACTTTCCTGGAAGTGGTTGGGTGGATTTGTTCTTGTATGTAAACAGTAGGTATGAATACAAGCAAAACTTTTTTCGGTACGCAAAAAAAAAATAACCTCGAAGGCCAGGCGGGAGCTCGCTACGCTTCGCTCCCGCCTGACCTTCTAACCTAACCCGGCCACGTCGGATCTGCTCTGGAAGGTTTTGCTCGCTCGCTTCGCTCGCTCGCTCGTATGTTTTTTTTTGCCAGTACTCCGCCTTAGCTCCGGACTTAATACTTTCCTGGAAGTGGTTGGGTGGATTTGTTCTTGTATGTAAACAGTAGGTATGAATACAAGCAAAACTTTTTTCGGTACGCAAAAAAAAAAATAACCTCGAAGGCCAGGCGGGAGCTCGCTACGCTTCGCTCCCGCCTGACCTTCTAACCTAACCCGGCCACGTCGGATCTACTCTGGAAGGTTTTGCTCGCTCGCTTCGCTCGCTCGCTCGTATGTTTTTTTTTGCCAGTACTCCGCCTTAGCTCCGAACTTAATACTTTCCTGGAAGTGGATTAGGGATACTGATATTTATAGTACACATATTTCGGATTCGGACAAATGAGTTTTAGGGCAATTATTACATTATGGATAAATATTGGTATGGCTATTGATCGTTAGGGCTAATACCCATTAGGACAAAAACACTTAGGATAAATGACATGAGGTGAAACGTCATTAGGGATTTCGAGAAATAGGCAAAATAACATTAGCGATATTAATCATTATGGTAAAAATGATACGGACAAATGAGTTGTAGGGCAATCATTACATTATGGAAAATGATTGTTATGGATATTGATCGTTAGGGCGTTAGCCCATTAGGACAAAACAGTTCGGGCAAGTGATTTTAGGACAAACGATGTTAGGGATCGCGAGGGAGACCCGTAAATTTTATCTGATTCAGTTTTGTTTGATAAAAATGCGAATAAATGTTTGAGTTTTTAGATTTGTTTATTTGTCTCCCACGTAGCCTTTGACTTATTTCCAGTGACTTACTCTGTTGAGAGTAAGCTTTCTCTGCACGTCAATCATTTTTATTGTGGTCTCTTTGTATCCAAAGCATACCAATGACTTTGGCTATATCATTAGCCCACCACTGGGAGTAGCATTATAACAGTTTCGAAATAAAGCAATTTGAAAGCATAAGCTAATTTTTCAATAAACAAAGATACGAGTAGGATATATTGATATCACAGCCATGTCAATTTACAACATTTTAAACTAATTTCATTACTTTATTATCACAAAACCTTTATTTGATTATACGGACTAGTTTTGAAATAATAAAAAGGTGAAAGCAGCGTCATCTAAATCAGCACTCAAATGATGTCACCTTGTGGAAAATTGACAGTCGGAACCTACAAAAAGAATAATGGTACAATTTCCATACTTCATCCGCCTTATATTAGTAGTTTCGCCTACGCTCTTTTAGAATGAAATGGATTTTTTAATTATAAATTGGGATATTTTCGAATATGTATATATCTTTTAATTGTTTATCCTTTATTTGATTAAATATCGGAAAAAAGCCTGATCAAAAAACTAAAATGTTGTCAATTGACTTACAGAGTAGAGCGAAAGTTTGTATACGGGTTTGTACTGAGTTCCATAGACTATAGTCACATGTAATATCCCGAGCTCCCGTGTAATATTCCAAATTGAAAATGATCGCGTCGTCATCGCCGCGGGGCGCCGGCGCACAATGGCCGTCACTTTATCTACGTCTCACTTATCGCGACACTCCCCGCGCTGCAGCGCGGATCGTGCTTCTGTGCGGAATTTATGGAACTTTTATGTTTACATTTTAGATATCTGCGGTACGGGGATCGGGTACAATGTTGTGAAGGTGTTTTGAGAACGTATTATGTTAACTAGCTACGCCGCGCGGTGTTACCCGCACGTCCCACAGGAACACTACATTTTTCGGCAAAAAGTAGCCTATGTGTCAATCCAGGCGGTCAGTTACCTGCATACGAATATTGATCAAAATTAGTCCAGCCGTTTTAGAGTGAAGAAGTAACGCACAAACTTTCGCCTTTATAATATTAATATTCGTGTGATATATTTGACAGGGATCAGTAGATATAGCAAAAAGTGTTTTCTATGATTTTTCCTAGAGATCTTATACATCTCAGTGGGATTAAATTAATTAATTGTATATTATTGCTTGTCGTGACGCGTAGACTAAAGAACTTATTTTTATTTTGACTCTATTACTTATTTTTATTTGATTATCGCTGTTTCTTGAAATGGTGACTTTGCGTTGCTAATAGTATTGTTGGAGGTAGATTTGGCGCAATGGACACTACATTTTCAGTGACAGGATCGCGACACCTATAGCAGCCGGCGGCCTGGCTGCCTCTGTCCTGTGTGTCCCCACTGTATTACTCGACACTTTAGCAGATTCATAAATGATAGGGTATTTATGAGTGAAAACCAGCTACATCTCCATTTCGACATCACAGTACTCGGCGCAGTATTGGTTTCCATCCTAATGTTATACCAATGAATTTTGCAAAACGCTTTGCGTCTACTTTAATTATCAGAACAGCAAAAGAGTGAAAACTCTTTTCCCGTGCACATTTCATTGAAAAATATTTTGATCTCTCCTCTTCAAGTCACTAGTGAATAGGCATCTTCTAGGCAAGCATGCTCCATCGGAAACCTTATTGACACTGAACATCAGGTGCGATCGAGGTCAAATTTAGAAATAAAGAAGAGTTGTTTGTCTCGTCGTAACGTGATCTTCAATAAATTTTCGTTGAAAATGCCAACTTTTGCTCCATTGTCCGCTTTTATGAAAGCGGAGCTCTGAATGGGGAGTGTGTCATGTTCGGACGTTTTCGTGGTCGGTTAGTTGACAGAAGGTATGTTGTACGTCTCCATTTCACGTGATAGTGCTCGTATTTGCATTATTGCTATTAAATACCTATGTTCACTGTACAATGTCTATTGGCTGTTGACGAGTTTTTGTAATAAAACGTCAGCGTTAAATGGCGGTTTTATTTCAGTTTCACTCCAAGATTAAAATATCACTCGCCGAACTCAATTCAACCCATAAGCGATCTCCATAAGTGAACAAAAAATAATCCCCTTTCCTCACGAGGCGTAATCGCATATTTCTCATTCTAAAAAAATCCAATTTCCCATCCGTCTGCAACACGTGACGCGGAGAGCGAGCAGCCTGACAAAGCCGTCATAAAGTTCCTAAGTAATTCATAAACTGGGAAGTGTTGGATCAACACGGAGAAGAGGACATTTGGGAAATGCTGTCTTCTTCTTAAGTGCTTTAAAGAGACAGGGTTAGTGCTTTTGTGGACTTCATTGACCAAGATCGCAAACCATTAATTTAGAATATAGTTTAAATAAAACAATTTAATCGGAATATATCGCGTCATTAATTATTTGAGCCTTTGCGAGGTTTCGTAGCTTCCCAGTTACCGTTGTCAAAGGTTGACTTAACAGGAGTTGAAATTGTTTTATTTAAACGTGTGACAGTCGCAGAAACCGAAGAAAATATTAGGATATAGTCATGGTCATTTCCTAAAAAAAAAGATAGCTCATCACTTTTGCTATATGACTGAGACGCGATACCTATTTTTTAATGCCGACATCAGTTAAGTTAGACTCAACGATCTTAGTCAATGAAGTCCGCAAAAGCGGTGTACCATTGTTTTATAGATAAACTTTTAATTTAATTTTCATTTCACAGAAATTTAATTTTATCAAAAGCATTTCTTTTCTGAAACCATATTTTTTTTGGAACGCTATAACAAACGTAACCTAACATAACCTAACCTATAGGTTGACATCTTCAATATTTCTGAAAAAACATTACTTCCGAATGAAAATTCTATGAAATGAAGCATTCGGTGAAGTGTTATTCTATAAAAGAAAAGGATCCCCTAAATTAATAATAGAATCAGCCCGGCGAAGTAACTCTTCTACAAGTAAATTGTCGTTGAACAGTTCTGTCGACGGTTTCAACTAGTGCAGAAAATGAAACTTCTATTTTTTTTTTTTTTTTTTATGTCATAGGGGGCAAACGAGCAAACGTATCGCCTGATGGAAAGCGATTACCGTCGCCCATAAACACCTGCAACACCAGAGGAGTCACAAGTGCTTGCCTACCCGGAGGACGAAGATAGAATGCCTCTATGCTAGTAATTTCACCGGCTATCTTACCCCCACACCGGAACACAACAATGCGAACATTGCTGTTTGTCTATATAAGTTGCAATGCAGTAAGGTTAATGTCGCATGAGTCACCCCAGTCGACTACAGCAGACATTTGCTGGATTGAAGTGTGTGTCGCCAAGAAGTCGAAACAATGGACAACAAAAAAAGGCCTTTACCTGGTTGTGATCGGACTCCCTCAAACTGGGAAGTGCCATCCCGCGACGGTCCCGCGATGGAGCCCTATTAATTTTTACAACCCATTTAATTCTTGAACCTGGCGGAATCGATTTACGACTGTTTTATAGTCGAGTGAATTTAACGCGGTGTAAACTGCCGCTGCGACCGTGCGTGTCGGGAAATAGTCCTGTGAGGTATTCAATCCTACCTGGGGGCACGGCAGTGTGTTGAAAAGTAAAATTCTAGAAAAAAATGCCCGAGTAACTGAAAAACGTCAAGTTTCCTATACGTGAACTGAGTTGGTACGTAAGATACTTAAAAATTGTCGAGTTCCGTCGTATTATGTACATCTCACAAATTCGGACTGAAATGGGACTATATATTAAGGGTTAAACCTTTTTTTTTCTTCATCGCTTTATAAACGACAGTTCTAAAGTGACAACTTTTAAAAAACGCATGCGTTGACTTGATAATCTCTTCATACATCCTTACGTTAATTTATATTCAGGCAAAAAAAGATAAAGTCCTGTGACAGCCAGACAGAGAAGGGCCTTAATAATAAGGTTATTTTAACACCTACTCTTTGACTCAAACTAAAGTACCAAAACTAAAATATATTTAGTGTGTATCGCCTCTCAGTGCAAGTTATACAAAATGTAGTCGTAAAAGTTCCACTTTGATTGAAATACGATTCAGTACAATTTCATTAGCGTACAAAACAAAGTTGTGAAATGTAATTTTTCAGTTTGGAACTAGCGAGACTCGGGAAGCAATCCAGTTCTGCAGTACGGTTGGTTTATGACAGGACACTATAATTTGAAACAGCAATGCCATGACCACTTTGTCTGTGAACTCGTTTGTAATATTTAAGAAAACCTTCCAAGTTCGTATACATTGTATGGAGCTGGTCTAATGATGGCGCTGAAAAGCGGGCATGGGAACTCTGTAATAGAATGATGCAAATAAATTGGTTTGAAAAATGAGTTTGGATTCATTGATGAGTTTGCATTCATTAATTTTAACGAGCGATTAACGTTTAAGAAAGTGCAGTCACCTAAAAATCATATACCTATATACTTTTTGCTAAACTTTATATCTAAGGTAAAATCTCTAGAAGAGTGTTGTTTTAGTCACTTGTCTTTTGTGAAGAGATAATAATTATTTTGGATGCCAGAGTAACATAACCACATTGTGTCAACGATTTATTAAATGCAAGATCACAACTACAAAGTAACATCCTACGTTTCCGTGTCTAATATTCATTATTTTATCATTTAAACAGCAACAGCAATGAAGAATTTCACGAATACACACTGAACAATAAATACATTTTATGAAGACTAGTGAAACAAAGTCGCTTCGTCCTGTCATAAGAAAAGTAAACTATGTTTTAGGGCTTACGAAGAAATTATGACGAAATATAAGTTTTCTCAAAAATTGCATGTAATGTTGCCTTACCATCGCTAGATAGACTACAGTAAGTGGAACATACCGAAGACTTTTTAGAAGTGTCCAGTAAACAGCGAGATTTTAAATTTGGAATCAATATTTGTCCAGTAAGTAAGTATGTAATTCCTATTACGTATCAAGATATTTGAATATCGAAACACGATATACATCGTCACCGACCTATTATACTATTGGCAGTATAAACGTAACTCAAGATGCATATTTAAAAAAAAAAAAAGTAGCGACAAGGTTTAGTGCGGAAGTTTGTATGCAGCGTTTAGTTCATAATTGTGCTGTGTAAAATGACAATGATATTTCGGAATTCCTTCCTTTTTTGTGTCGTTTAGAAAAAACCTCGGAGTTAAAATTGAAGGTAAGCTTTATGATATGAAAATTAGTTAGAAAATACAACAATGTATAACAATAATTAAATTTTATCTTTAAGACTTAGATTTGTAAGACAGTGCAAATAATTAAACGCAGTATTTATAAAAAAAGAAATTGAGGCAGGATTTAAATTAAAAGACAAAAATTTCAAATTTGTTTGTGTGATCTATTACAATAATTCAGCAAAAATGAGTTCAGACGAGTCTGATTCCGAATAGACGGCACTCCTCCATACTTAAAAGCGGAGGCAGAATTAGCTAAAATAATTTACTTCCGAGGAGATATGAAAAAATACAAGAGATTCATTAAATGGAAGGAAGAAAATCAAGTTAATAGTTGGTCAGATAATGTGTGATAAGGTCTGAATATTTCAACAATCTTTCTGAGACAATCGGATGGCTTCAAAGGAAAGAAATCACAAATATTCAGCAGCAAAATATAGAAAAGTTCTTAAATCAAGCTCTAGATGATAAACAGTTTGGCGATGAAGGTAAATAAATGCTGCCAATATTTGATAATGATATAACTATATCTTTTATCCAAGTATAAACTCATAATTATTTTTGTTATAGATTGTTATCGTGGGAGTTAATGGTGCCTGCGACGACGAATATCACAATGTGTAATAATAAAAATGGGATATAACAAAAAATATTCATTGGAAAATGGCCGAATATGAATGTCACGTATAAAATATAATATTAATCTAATTTTCTTGTTTAATTTTTGAGAAAAGCACTATACTTGCTTCGACCGTAAGAGCCATCCTGGCCTCGTATTATATCCGGACCTCGCCTACGGCTCGGTCCGTCTAATTCCTACTCGGCCAGTATGGCTTACTTACTGGTCTCTGCCGTAATGTACTAATGCGTTGAGCTAAGAGGCTCGAATGGTAATTTCAACATCAACCACACACGAGTGTAGAATTTTTAGAATAACTTTTAATTTAAATGTAAATTTCAACTTGTGCCAAACCAGACATTTAACTAAAAATTGGGCAAGTGCGAGTCCCACTCGCGCATGAAGGGTTCCGTACCTATATATAATATGTATATAAGTATAACAAGTTTGTTGTATGGGAGCCCCCCTTAAATATTTATTCTATTTCATTTTTAGTATTTGTTGTTATAGCGGCAATAGAAATACATCATCTGTGAAAATTTCAAGTGTCTAGCTATCACCGTTCTTGAGATATAGCCTGGTGACAGACGGACGGACGGACGGACGGACGGACGGACGGACGGACGGACGGAGAGCGAAGTCTTAGTAATAGGGTCCCGTTTTTACCCTTTGGGTACGGAACCCTAAAAACTAGCTGTATCACACCTCGTTACAAGTTCAGTGCCGATTAAATGGCTAATGCAAAGATGATCATAACCGTTTTGTTTAAGTATCTATGCTGTTCTTGCTTATTCCATGTAGGTACCTATTTTATTTTTTGGTGTGGCCATAAATGTTTCTTTCTGTCTCTCTTTAAATGTTTGAAGTTGATACAAACAAATGGTTTGGTTTTTCGTTAGGAACCAAAACATTATTTCGTTCTGAAATGTAGGCTGCAACATGTACTTTTAAAACATCTATATAATTTATTAATAACAATTAGTTCATAATTCATAGTTATTTATAAAAAAAACAATATTAGTACATTGTGTTCGAATGACAAATACGATATTAAATTAAATTAAAATCCACATCATATCAACAAATTATTTAGATACGTATAAGTAACAACTAATTAAATGACAATTAAATAATTAACAATAACAATTATGTACACAAACATTAAAATACTAACTACAAACTTAAGAACTTAACTCAAGGAATGAATGACTAAATACTTACTACTTCAATGGATGAGCACCACGGCAGGACTTTCAAATCCTATATGGATCGGATCGTGTCAGATAGACATATGCCTGACAAGAGTGGCGTCTGATCCGGACAGCGCGCGGCCACCGCCGCCGGCGCATACGTTGAACACACCGACATGCGGGACGTGGTAGATGCGACTATTTTACTGTTTACAAAAAATGTGGAAGGAATTTATTCAATTGGGATAGGTTATTTCTTTATACTTACCCTTTGACAATGGTATAATCCATCTAGAAATGTGCCGTTCTTCAGAACGTTTTCCGATTTGTATGGGAAATGTTCTCGATAACGTTCTTTCCCCATACAAATTGGCACATCTCTAAAACCATCACCAAGATTAGAGTTGGTTCTTAAACTGCAATCGCTCACTACAGTAAAATGGTATTCGTGTTTTTTTACTCTTCTTTTCCTACTACGGAGTAAAAAAAACATTCAATGAAATAGGGGTGAAATCAAGACCAGGTGTGATAAGTAGACATTACTAGTAATGTAATTTGGTAAGTTCGTGATCGCAGGTGTTTGTTGTTGATCTGAGGCTATAAGAATTACCGCCCGTGGTTTGTCTAAAGCTTAACGTATTGCCTTGGCCAGGAAATTAGATTTTTCCCCCAGAAAATTCCACTTGCGGCCTAGGGTACCGTAAATAATTATTGCTCAATGTCAAGCTATCCCATGCTATGCATCATCACCAGCCAGCACTCCACTGCTGGCCATAGGCCACTCCCAAGGAACATCACCAAGACCAATTCTACGATGATCAGTCTATCTTGTGAAAGGCCTACTCAAAATCCCGTCAGTTCTAAAGGTTTAGGGTCACAAACCCCGAGATATGTATGTCGCCAGTGCAACAATGTATCTACACTGTACGGTGTCTATCCGCGACGAATAGCACCGCCAGCCGCGTCACGACGTCCCTGAGCGGTCGCCTTACTTGGTGTTTCTCTTCATACATTGCCTACAACTGCTAAACAGTCGCAGCTTACAAATCAACAGATCGTTTAGTGACTCTTTTTTACATACTTCTACATTTGCGATAATTTTAAGCCAATAGAAACTTCAAATCTTTAAGAAAAATCGTAGGTACTCCCATCTCAAAGGCCAGCAACGCAATTATGGCTCCTTCGTTGTTGCAGGTAACGTCATTGGCGATGGTAATCGCGTACCATCAAGCGCTCTGTATGCTTGTTTGCCTTCCATGTCATAAAAAAGTAGTGACAGTAGGTACATGGTCATGTTTACTGGTCATGCGGTAAAGCTGTGCTAGGATTAGGCAGCTTTACCGAATGACCAGTAAACAAGTATATTACAAATCAATGGAAAAGTAGTCGTAATAAACGAACGCAATTGAACTGATGACTTGTACAATATATAACGAGCTTTTAAACCCCTATAAAAATGATAACAATGGAAATGTGGTAGACGTATCAGTAGGTATAAAAAAATCTAATAAATATTTATTAATGCGTGTTTAAACTTCTTATGACATTAAATAATTCTGTATTTAACTAAACCAGCTGTTAAAATATACTTTGTGCTTCTATTCACAGGTAGTGCCCCGATAATGTGAAACACGTTGTGAATTTGCTGTAAAACTATATATTCTGCGGAGTTTCATGTCCTTTGCTCGTCGTTTCTAATATCGTCAACTATAACTAAGTTTGAATAACTGCGTATAAGTTTTTGTAACAGCCTTTTTTGTTAATATTGAGATTCATTCAGCATCATCAGAAAGACGCCAATTGCTGTACATATACCCCTTCCCAAAAAACGTCATCACACTTTTTCCTGTTAATTTTTTTATATACATCGGACAACCTCAACAACAACAAATCGACCTCTTCGCAAAGTAAGATATACATACATACTCGTATATGGATATAGAATAGAAACATCCATGACCCAGGAACAAATATTCGAGTTCATCACAATTTAAGAGTCAAACTCTTGTCGCTGTAGTAGATGAGTAGGTATGTATTTGTAGCCGCCTCCTTCTTAACCAATTTCGCCACTTTCTTGATATCTTCTAGAAAAGTTGAACTGAATTAAATCGTGCAATAAACGGTCCAGTACTAGAAGTTTTAGCTATTCCGATCGATTTTGCTTTTAAACGGCCAGCAATTACAGAAATTGTTCGTAATGACCAGCGCCAGGAATAGCGGCTGCGGAGTTACAGCCGCAATGGAAATCGATTTAGTTGTGGGAACTTGTTAAATGTGTATCTAGATTCTAGTGCTTCCTTATCCTTTACTTTAGCAATCCTAGGAGTGGACACTGGTCCACTGAGAAGAAGTAAATTTCTTCGAAGATCTACTGAGATCTTGAAAACTTAAGGGCTTTGGGCAATGTTGCCCGTAGAACTGACGTTCGCTGGGCTGACTAGTTAGTGACCACGCGTCGAAAGACTTATCGCCGGACAGGCCTCACTTAAAGAATGCTACCACGACCGGTGGTGCTATAATTAGGGGCTGAAAATTCGGATAGATATTTTACCTAAACTAGGCAAAATTCTGATGCTATTTCATTTATACTTTAAAAAAGCAGCCCATACCTACAACAGAACAGCTGTCATGGTAGCATTCTTTAAAGGAGACTTGTGTCCGGCAATTAACATCTTTTGGCTGATAATGAAAGATAGTTCATGAAAATGGTGAAGAATTACGGCTCTCTATCATAAATTGTGACAAAAAATATTATAACTAGAAATAACCATGAATTTTAATTCCAAAATGCCATAGTTGGAAGTAAGTTTGATGTTCATCAATGGGACTCGACTCAAATCTTAAGATTTTAGCCTTTGCGTGAAATTAATAAACTCTCCCCATACGTTGTAAATAATTAAACTTGGAAAAAGACTACACACTTTTCAAGCTGTCACACCGACCTATGTCCCTAGGAGCAAAAGTCCTTACTTACATCATCTTTGAGTTTAATTTGCATATAAATGGCTTATTACACGAAGTCAAATTAACTTCTCGTAATGTGTTGTTCTAATAATGCCGACCAGTTCTGAGCATTACATGTGCTCATGTGGGAGAAATTATTCATTGCTCTATTATAAACTTTGTAATATAACTTCATATCTTTCTTAGGGCTCATTTTGGTTACATTCCTATATTACTGTGGCAAAACGGGACTTAATCGTGTTCAAAAAGTAAGTGGAAGTACGAATGGTTCTTTACCCTTGCCATGAGTTTACAGCACAGACAACCCCCACTAGACGGAGCATGTAAGGCACATGTAAGGCGACCCGCGCGCACCAACGATATGGTACGGCAGAACATTAAAGTATCAACACGGCGGCCACCGTTTAGTTGCGTCCTTGTTTATGATCCATGCCTACGT
Organism: Apotomis betuletana; assembly: GCA_932273695.1. Lineage (NCBI taxonomy): Eukaryota > Metazoa > Arthropoda > Insecta > Lepidoptera > Tortricidae > Apotomis > Apotomis betuletana. Next base: position 693,177 of record OW026310.1, read on the forward strand.
CAACGAAAAAAGAAATTAAATAAATATCATGGTAAATTGTAGTGTTAAGTGGTGTAGAGAGACCTCATAAACATGCACGCAACTAAACGGTGGCCGCCGTGTTGATAGTTTGATGTTCTGCCGTACCATATCGTTGGTGCGCGCGGGTCGCCTTACATGCTCCGTCTAGTGGGGGTTGTCTGTGGTTTACAGTGACCGTACTCGCCAGCGACAGCGTACAAACGATTTGTATGGAGAATTGTAGTTCATCAAAGTAAGCGCTAGGGGCGCTGTATTATTCTCGATACGAATCGTTTACGTTGTCGCTAGCGAGTACGGTCAGTGGTCACGTTAACTCATGGTAAGGGACTGTTCCTTTAGAGACCATGAACGTTTGAATCGTCGAGGCAGAATCTTTTTGAACGCGATTGGTTCCCGTTTTGTTATAATAATGTGTGAAAATCGTGTGAGTTTAAATCAATGTTTTTTTTTTTTTTTTTTTTTTTATGTCAAAGGGGGCAAACGAGCAAACGTATCGCCTGATGGAAAGCGATTACCGTCGCCCATAAACACCTGCAACACCAGAGGAGTCACAAGTGCTTGCCTACCCGGAGGACGAAGATAGAATGCCTCTATGCTAGTAATTTCACCGGCTATCTTACCCCCACACCGGAACACAACAATGCGAACATTGCTGTTTGGCGGTGGGTTAGCAGGCAATGTATGTTTTCTGTATTGTAAAGGGGCATTTATGGCGATGAAGCTGAACAAATATTTGAGAATTTGGAGAACTTTTAAACAAAGTTTTAAGAGTATACGACAAAAAGACCTGTGAAATATTGGATGATAAACTCATTATTATTATAAGTACGTCTTGAAGTCTGGCGGTGGACATCGTTGTATCGGTTCGCGGCGTACCAGAGAGGATCCTACCTCAACTCAAGATAGTTTCCCATCTACTACGATTCGCCAAATTTTCAATTGTCCGAAAATGTCAGCCATTTTGAAACAAACTCGCGAGGTCTACGGCTATTATACCTATCTGAAACACGAAAATTAGTTGAGCCTCCTTGACCCCCGAAATGTTTTGCCCAATTTTCATTTGTCCGAAAGCAATTTTTTTTCTAACTGTTATTTTTCAGAATAATTATACGAAGCGAGTTTACTCACGTAGTAGAAGTCGAATATCACTCGACATGTTTCGAATCGGTAAATTCGGCGAATTCGGTTTGTGAGAATCAAAAGCACATCAAAATAACAAAAATAAATTAAATTAAACAATAAAACTAATATCTAAGCCTAAATTAACGATCTAAGAAATCAAAAAGCCCGCCGCGAATCGTTCCTGGTGCAAAAGTGGCCAACACGCTCGCCGCGTTACCGCGCTGCATCGCGATGGACAGCCTCTGCACCAAGAACGACTCGGAACGGGTGTCATGGCCATGCCTTGAATAATTATAAAACAAACCTAACCTAACCTATTGGCTTCTTTAAGCGATGTTTATAAAATGCTGAAAATATTACGGGTTTCAGGAAAAATATACTTTAGGACAAAGACTTTATACTTTAGGGTGTTTGTAAAGAAAAGGATCTACGTGTAATACTTCAAATGTCAGAAGTGGTTGAATAATATAAATCTTGCACCCCAACATTTTACAAGTACATTTTATACTCTAAAGCTCCTTTTAGTACTCCTTCAATTGTCTGGAGTGTACATAACGAGAATACGAGCACCTTTTTACACCAGAACAATCGTGTCACGGCTGTCCGGCGCGCAATTACAACAGACGCGAACTCAGCCTCCTTTTTATCTCAAACGTCTTGTTTTAAAAACGAAATAAAACTTCTCTTTTACTTAGAACACCCGCGAGCTAATAAGACACGCATTTAAAGCGTTTAAAACGAAATGGCACATGGAGGCAGCAAAAAATGACACCGCAAGGAGCTCGCCTGTCACAGGATAAAGAACAATATAAAACGAGCCGGCCGCGCCGAGCGATTCGCGATCTTAAGCGGGGCGGGCAAGAAACATCGGATTATGAATTTAACTTTATATTTGCAAAAGTGAGGTATTCCGAACGCTGTGTTGCTAGCGTAGCAAAATTTAGCATACTTGATATATTTTCTTACATTGTGCACTTGGCATATTTCTTATAAATTTTTTGGCCATACGAAAAATAGTAAACATATCTAATGAAAATATATCATCAATATCGTTTATATAAGTTGGACAATAAAAAGCTAGTATGAATTATTTTACATCCAAGACTATAAGAATCATCAATGAAAATCATGTATTAGTATGGATGTTGGAACAGTTTCATCTTAGAAAATATACTAGGTCGATGCAGAGTCAGCCACCGGCTAAGCTTGCACCATAGATTGGAGCGGAGTTTTTTTTTTTTTTTTTCGAAATTTTCTCTTCGTCACGACCTAGCGAAATTTAATTTGTGCATTTTAAAACAAAAATTTCTAAAATCGGTTGAGAACTCGCTGAGATCTGCGCATTGTTACAAAGTCCATTCGAGTCGATCCATGGGAGCTTCGCTCCAACAATTGAGAATATTTTCTTTGATTTCGATGAGATATGAAATTCAGTCGAATGAATCCCAATGCAAAATAGTGGCAATTTTATTATTTATAATAAATATAAAGTTGCTGTACTTTGATTGTTCGTTCATCATCGTACCGCTAACCCAGTTCCGTTTTTGACATAGTTTATTGTTAAAAATATTATCGTATATAAGAATATCTGTTGTATGAAGCGATTTAAATCTACATTACCAGAAGGTGGGTAGACCTAGGCCCAAATAACTTCTCAACTGGCAACACCGTCTTATTTCAAACGTCTTCAGGTGTAAATTATTCAGCCGCGGTGGATCCAGGACGCTCGGTTGCCTCTTCTTTTTGCCGTAAGCCGTCTTTGACGGAGGAATTATTTAAAGGCCGGATCAGAATTACGTCGTGCTACGCTATAAAAGGTCTTATATTTATATGAATTTCATAGTAAGATACGACTTTTTAACGAAGCATGGCAGAATTATGCGATGCTGCTGTTGTAGATTATGACCCGAAACGTTTTCTTGTTGGGTATTTAAGTGATTGGTGTAAGCTTAATGTCTGTTTTGGGTGTTATCTGCATTGTTTATGAATGCATTTTGCATTGTTAATAAATTCAGACTGTGAATATTTTTTTTTGTTATTATACCTGCTGAATTATTAATAGGTTCACGTGTTTGATAATTGAGACTTGAGTGAGATTGTATGACAGTTTTTTTTATATATTTCACGAACAATATTGCTAGAAAATATTGACACAAAGGTAAATTATGAAAGAAAAATGTTATGTGATCCACTACAATGTAAGCAGGACTCGAACCTGCGACCGTACGTTTCCGGCGTAGTGCACTACCAACTGAGCTATTACATCGTTACGTCAATCACACCAAATCTTTGATTCAATAATTCTACGCTACTGGAGCGTCATATTTATAAAAGTAAAAAATGTGGTATTTCAACATTAAAACAGAATCGATAAGAGATTCTATAAAAAAATGGGCAAGTGCGAGCCCGACTCGCGCATGAAGGGTTCCGTACCTATATATATATATATATATATATATATATATATATATATATATATATATATAATCTGTAACAAGTTTGTTGTATGGGAGCCCCCCTTAAATATTTATTTTATTTTATTTTTAGTATTTGTTGTTATAGCGGCAATAGAAATACATCATCTGTGAAAATTTCAACTGTCTAGCTATCACCGTTGTTGAGATACAGCCTGGTGACAGACGGACGGACGGACGGACGGACGGACGGACGGACAGCGAAGTCTCAGTAATAGGGTCCCGTTTTTACCCTTTGGGTACGGAACCCTAAAAAATATTGCTAGTTGGAGCGAAGCTCCCATGGATCGACTCGAATGGACTTTGTAACAATGCGCAGATCTCAGCGAGTTCTCAACCGATTTTAGAAATTTTTGTTTTAAAATGCACAAATTAAATTTCGCTAAGTCGTGAATAAGAGAAAATTTCGAAAAAAAAAAAAGCTCCGCTCCAATCTATGGTGCAAGCTTAGCCGGTGGCTGACTCTGCATCGACCTAGTAATCATTATTATTATGTTTAATTCGAGGTTTGTTATCACACTAATACCTACTATTATAAAGGCGAAAGTTTATGTGTATGTTTGTTACTTCTTCACGCTCAAACGGCTGGACGCTCAAATTTTCATACGAAGTTAGCTGTCACTCTGGATTGACATATAGGCTACTTTTTATCCCGAAATAATGGCGCAGCTAGTGTTTGATATTTACGATATCTCTAGCATGATGATGATGAACCGGACCAAAATTAAGAAAAACACTTGATACCAATGTTTAACAAACCGCCGTTAAACAAGTTTTAACACGTCATCAATCATGACAGATTGACGGTTGACGGCTGACAGTAATGAAATTTCACGCCCGCATCGCTTGCACTGTGCGCCGTGCGGTAACCTAATGACGTATTTTAATCGATATGAGGCATGTTTATAAGGATGATACGTTTATTATTTTTTAATACAGTTGCTCAAAAAGTGGTACTTTTCGTAGCTGCAAATCGTGCGAAAAGTTGGTTATTTCGAACTAGTGCTTTTTACTTTTCAAATTTTTTTAATTTTCTGTTGTACTAACACGTCATACCTCATCCATCCAAACAAAGGTCAATCACTTTCTGACTTTATTTATTACGTCATGCAGCATTGCAGGTGTATATCTCATAATTATGCTTTAAATATTTAAATTGCATATTGGATCAATCAAAGGGCTATCTATTAATTAAAAGTCAAAAACGGTGTTAATCATTTGTTTGTTTGACTATTATTTAATGAGCAAATGAGTATTAACCGTGTGCTACAAAAATTAAAAAGAAAAGTATTGTCACAGATTAGAACATACAGTATGAAGCGTGACCCACGCGCTGCTTTATAAATTCTTAGAATAATCGCTATTTTTGTGTATTAAATAATATTTTTATTTACAATTATATGAAGTGTAAAGAACTAAAAACAGATTCACAATGTTTCCTGTTTGGAATTAATTAAATTACTGTGTAACATTATCATATCTCTTCTAAAATATTAAAACTATTTCTTTTGATTTGGCTGAATGATGACAGCCGACGCCATCGTGAAAAAAATATTACAATTAAAAGTAAAACTTTCTTTTTCATTCAAGATTGTTTTAATTATGTGTAAATTACACGTAAGATTTATAAAATAAGAGTTTTTGATAGAAAATGATGGATTCTGATGTTACCAGAATAGATTTAACACCGCCTTATATACGAGCCAAGGCAAAAATTGCAAGTGAGTGTATTTTACCCGCAAAATCGAAAGAAAAATTACATAGCCGTCTATGAACATTTTATTGGCTGGAAACGAGAAAAAGATAATTATTAACAACTTGAATGAAACTTTAAACTTACCAGCAAAGGCCTTAAATGCGACCCTTGACAATTGCTCTAAAAATTGTTGGTAGGTACTCTTAATTTTTATCAGACAGAAATAAATATAATTCCTCCTTTCAATTACTGTTTTAAATTTGTATTATTGCAATTTTTCGCAAATGTATTAAAAAACGTTGTTTGGTACACGTGTGGAAGTGTCATTTTAACTCGTCCCGAGTCTTGACCCTCGCCTTGCGGCTCAGGCCAAGACTCCTCGGGACTCGTTCAAAATGACATACTTTCCACACTTGTATCAAAAACTACTATTACAATGCATGTGCTCGAAAAGAGCGTATTCTAGGCATTCAAACTGTGCGGAAAGTACTACTTTTCCGCACTAGTGCTTTTTACTTTTCAATTTTTTTTTAATTTATAGTCGTATCTGACAGCCTGACACAAAGAGGTTTTATTATTTACAAAAAGTTTGATAAATAAGTCAAATACCGATTATTATCACGTATAAAAGTACAATAAAACCAATATTTCATTAATTAATTCATTTAACACGTCATTAATTACATTAGATATAAAATTTGATTAATAAACGAACTTTAAATCGTTATTCATTAAATAAATTTGGCTGAATGTACACGCGCTTGTGCCATTTTGACATAAGACGAATATTAAAAAAAATACTTTTGCACATGCGCAGTAGTAGATTATGTCGAGCGCGGTTTCCAAATAACTCCGCCATTTTTTATTGATGTCTAGTTCATTTTGAAGTTGTTTTGTGCAAATGTGCTGAAATAATGGCGAGATAAAGGGACGAATCATGAATTTAAACCCGTAAAATGTTATTGAACAAGTAAAAAATGTGAACGACGGCTTCTTGTTGGATAAATCAAATCAAAATACCTTTTTTCCAATGTAAACCGTCTTTGTGAGTATTAAAATATTTTCTATTTTCTCGTACATGCATAGTAAAGTTTTGTACGGAACTCGTGTGGAAGATGATTTCCGACTCGTGTTTGTTTAATCACTCGCTCGTACCTCGCTCGTGACTAAAAATCACACTCTTCTGAAATCACCTACCTTCCACACTTGTATCGTAATAGTAGTTTTTGATACAAGTGTGGAAAGTATGTCATTTTGAACGAGTCCCGAGGAGTCTTGGCCTGAGCCGCAAGGCGAGGGTCAAGACTCGGGACGAGTTAAAATGACACTTCCACACGTGTACCAAACAACGTTTTTTAATACATTTGCGAAAAATTGCAATAATACAAATTTAAAACAGTAATTGAAAGGGGCAATTATATTTATTTTTGTCTGATAAACATTAAGAGTACCTACCAACAATTTTTAGAGCAATTGTCAAGGGTCGCATTTAAGGCCTTTGCTGGTAAGTTTAAAGTTTTATTCAAGTTGTTAAAATTCTCTTTTTCTCGTTTCCAGCCAATAAAATGTTCATAGACGGATATGTAATTTTTCTTTCGATTTTGCGGGTAAAATACACTCACTTGCAATTTTTGCCTTGGCTCGTATATAGGGCGGTGATAAATCTATTCTGGTAACAGCGGAATCCATCATTTTCTATCAAAAACTCTTATTTTATAAATCTTACGTGTAATTTACACATAATTCAAACAATCTTGAATGAAAAAGAAAGTTTTACTTTTAATTGTAATATTTTTTTTCACGATGGCATCGGCTGTCATCATTCAGCCAAATCAAAATAAATAGTTTTAATATTTTAGAAGGGATATGATAATGTTACACAGTAATTTAATTGATTCCAAACAAGAAACATCGTGAATCTGTTTTTAGTTCTTTACACTTCATATAATTGTAAATAAATATATTATTTAATACACAAAAATAGCGATTATTCTAAGAATTTATAAAGCAGCGCGTGGGTCACGCTTAATACTGTATTTTCTAATCTGTGACAATACTTTTCTTTTTAATTTTTTTAGGTCACGCATAATACTCATTTGCTCATTAAATAATAGTCAAACAAACAAATTATTACCACCGTTTTTGAGTTTTTTTAATAGATAGCCCTTTGATTGATCCAATATGCAATTTAAATATTTAAAGCATAATTATGAGATATACACTTGCAATGCTGCATGACGTAATAAATAAAGTCAGAAAGTGATTGACCTCTTTTTGGATGTATGAGGTATGACGTGTTAGTACAACAGAAAATTAAAAAAATATGAAAAGTAAAAAGCACTAGTTCGAGATAACCAACTTTTCGCACGATTTGCAGCTACGAAAAGTACCACTTTTTGAGCAACTGTATTAAAAATAACTATTTTAGGTTTCGCTAGCGACAGCGTTAGACTGTCATACTGAAATTCGAAGTTCAAAATAGCGATTCATTGTATTGCGAAAGTACTAAAATGCGACGCACGTTGCTGCGATTAAACGTTACATCGATTCACATATTCCCGAATGTTTGTCACTACGATTCACATATTCGCGAATATCCTTACCCCGATGCACGTTAGTGCGAATGTATGCCACAAGTGTGGCTCATATAAGACATGATGATCATCAACTAACTTCAACAAAAGGAGCGCTTTTTAGGGATATAAAAAAAAAACCAACCTAACCTAACCCGGCCGAGTCGGATCTGCTCTGAAAGGCGAATTCATTAAAGTTTGACATTCGCAGTAACGTGCATCGGGGTAATCAAAAATACATCCATTATCCCGCGGTTCCTTCGCAAGTGCGACGTGCGTCCCCGTAAGCGATAGTGGCAAAAAGACTATAGTGAGGTATTTGCTGTCTCTTTAGAATCTTTGAGTGCTCTGTTTTTCTCTTCTTGTCTCTTAAAAATGCTATGTCATAGCCTATATATAATGGTACAAGTACAGGGGGCAGTTACTCAACTGCGCAAGAATTTCCATTTTGCAGCTGGGTTGCAGTTCAAATGTTATCCGTCATTAAAATAAAGGTCTGAAGTGGACAAAAAAAAAACAATTCTTCTTCTTATAAGAGTCATTGACTAGAAATGCTGACTCATTTTTTATCGGACTAAAACAGTAAAGCCAAAAGATATGTCGTTTTGCAATTTTTTTCACCCTCTGACACACGCATACCGAAGATTACATTTTATGACTTGTTTAACATTTATCCAGCCAAAGGTTAGATTAGAAATGACGCAGAAACTGAAATTTCCGTCTATACTTACTACGTTTTGAAACCTTTGCCCGAGTACCAAGATTCAAAATAAAATAATACACATTTGAGACTTGTCCGTCCTGTTACCCAGGTGCGCTCGAGTGGATATCGCGCCGGCACAGGCCTCCCTTCTGACCCCTCGGCCATTCGCATTTCACGGTTGACTTTCAAGCTCATCTTTTATTGTTTTTTGAGCCGCTCTTTGGCATTTGTTTACATTGTGGGTGGACAAAAATTGTGTTGTAGGCGCACACATATACGTTCGTGATTTTCTCTTCGTGTTATCATATAATACTTTACGCGTTTTTTGAAAATTTATTATGACGGGTTCAAGTTTGTAAACGTTTTTTCTTGGTATAATCAAACTATTCAGATAGTTTTGCAATTCGCCAACCTGCTACTTTTAGCCCCTTAATTTATTATGTCTCCGTTTAGTTCGCAAAACTTTCGCTCATAATTTTGCTTTCCTATCTATAGGGCTTATCGTTGACTTAAAGGCTTCGTACACGCTATTTACGTAAACCAAACTTAGACTTTTGTTATAAAACTTTATAAGGGTATTTAATTCATTACTAGTAACTACATGGCAATTTTTTCGCGTTTGAACAAGCCAGGCTCACAACACGGCAGTGAGCACCCTGGTGCTCGACTCTGCCTTCCGCTTTTATTCGGGTTTAACTGCGTTATCAAATAGCTAGTCATAGCTGTCGAACAATCGTTTTACACGAGAAACCAATACAAGTTTTCAGGTGTCTTTTCTTAAAATGCGAATAATCTTCTGTAATATTTTATGATGTGTTATGACCTTAGTGGGCGTAATTTGGCTGAGTTGATGATTGATGATGACAGTTTTTTGGCGTAGCGTATATACAATACTCGAGTGCAAGTTTATTTTTAATGCAATAAACTTCTTTGTTCAGATCTACACTTGAGGAGCGTTTGCCAACGAAACCTCAAAACACAAAATGCAGTGCGTGGCTTCAGTCCGTTGACAACCTCATAACACTGTTACACCTATGAATTATTAGTTAGGGGTTAAAATGGCCCGTAAAGTTGTCAAGTGGACGCGGTAGCAGCATGAATGCATGATGCTCGCCGGCCGCTAGCGGCGGGATATTTAATGTATGCTCTGTTGGCTGTGATATATCCGTGTCTGGGATTTGATGAGTCGGAGACTGAGTTTATATGACAAGGTTGTAAGTGAATAAAAAGCGGCGAAATTTGTATGGATAGGTATAGTTTGTAGCTTTTCGATTGTGCTAATCCACTTAATCATCTGCCAGGTTACGAATTTCAATTTTTGTTTTACATCAATGGTTTGATATAAAACTTTGTGGTGTGTTCCCACATGTTTTATAAAACTATAAGTAAAACTCACTCAAAAATATAGATATAAGTTAAAGTAAAAGAAGAAGAGTGTTGTTCTAATATAATCGAGGGCAGTTCTGATGCGGTTCGCCTAACTGCATTCAATCTGCGATGTTAGATTGTAACTGGGTAGCAGTTCCAATGCTGTCTGTCTGTATCGGCCCTTAACTACACTAAAAAGAAGGATACACTTATCTTTAATAGTAGGTACATATGTGACGAGTAACTTTTATAAAGTATCCAAAAAAAACATATCAACCTTTCTGGGCCGTATCAATCAACCCATGGTGAACGCGATAACGACACGCTGGCATATATTTTATGGGGATCAAACAAAAGTTACGCGGAAAATTGATCAAAAATACTATTTTATTTATTTACAGGGCACCTAAAATGCAGCAGGAACGTGCAGTGGATCACGTCCAGCATTTCCTTCAGTAGAAGCCTTTGTATCGATTTATTATGAAATACTTAAAATGTCTCCACAAAACAAAACAGAATCACTTTTATCAAGTAAATACGGACGATGTGAACCTTTTCACGTCCTGGTGGATTTGGATGAAAATATTTTTGGTTATTTGAAAATAAATAAACATACTAACATTTCAACGCTAAAGTCAAAGAAGGTGCAAATTTTTAAAAATTCAAAACTTGCCAAACCAGTAGAAATCTAGTTCTTGGGGCACCCTGCCACTGAAGGGGGTAAGTTTCATTGCTCACTTCTCGTGGGCACATTTTACCGCCCCTGCCTTGTCACGGACCGGCCATCAATAACGGCTCGTCGCTCATATTGGACGGAAAATTCAATAAAAATTGATCAGTCGTTTCCATAGTTTGCAGCGAGCTCGGCTTGTCGGCTCCATTTGTTACCCATCGGCGCGTTTCGTTATTCCAGCAATCCTTAAAATCGATTTAAAGTCACACTAGTGGATATTACAAATCCAATTAAAAAATGCCAATAATTAAAACTACATTGCATAAAGCTTCAAATATAACGAACGATATTTCTATTCCCAACAACTATAAAAACGCAGTCGATCGCACTCTTTGAAAAGACGAAGTTTAAAGAAATCACAAGGGTAAAAATTCCCGAAAGCCATGCATCGAAACTCAAGCGAGGGAACATCCAACAAATAAGGGGGAAGTCGGTATTGTGCACAACCTTCAAAACCAGACGTCCTAATCGACCCTTTTGAAATTCCAACTAACGGGAAACTCCATTTCCATAACAATAAAAATGTGATCCGAACATCTAGAAATGCCTGTGCGATATTCACGGATCATAAAATCGCACTCGGCTCTGAATAGGGAACGTCTGACGTAGCTGGACCTCTGTAGCGCAACCGCGTTGCCTTCGGAGTGCTTATTAGGTGTACATTGTTAATAGGGCCGAGTGTCAGCGTAAATTGGTTATGACTAAAGGGCTTGCCGCTTTACAGACGATGCTGTTTTGTGCTCGACGCGGGTTCTATGCCTTGTTTAAATTTATAATCCAATGTTGATGTTTTAAAGTTTCGACATACGTATGTGACTGTTTCCTCAGCACCGCTCTTAAAATATACTTGAATACGATTAAATTAAATTAGCTTCTACTGTATATTGTAATCTGCTCATATCTCTGAATTTGTTGAAAAGTAGTATCGTTGAGCCGTTGACCACTTGTTCGTAAATGAGAATAGGTACATCGTGATACCTAAATATTTCGAATATTCTCAGGATTGTTTATTCTGGTGCATGTAATGGTCTTGTCTAGTACCAAGTAAATGAAAACATAGAAAAGTCAATAAAATTACCTATTGACTAGTTAGAAAACTTACCAGCTAATTGAAATCTCGACTCAAACTTTTAGACCTAAAAACATTTAAAATTTTGCGTTGATTGCGTTTTGTGCTGTAGCAGATGTGATGTGATAAAGAAAGTTTTCTTGAAAACGTCCGTCCACTAATGAAAATAATCGTTAAGTATAATACAAAAGCAGGCTGCACCAATCGGCGCCCATTTCAAAATAAAATACCAATGGTATGGGGATCAACTCGACTCCGAAGGAAACTTAAGCCATAATTCAGACGTTATGGAAGACTGTGACTATGCGCTATCCCGATACGGTGAACGGTGAAGTATTCTAGACTTAGATATCTGTTTACTTTTGACCTGAAAAGTTCTTAGTTCTTGTTAGCGGGATAGGAATCACGGTGAACTCGTTCTTGGCTCTTGTTAGACGTTTTGCTATTCTAGGAACTATTATAAAAACTTTTATTTTTTTGCGGTATTTCTTGAATCGAGTGTCGAGTGATTCGAGTTAATAAAACGTGAATAAGTTAGGATCCGAGAGCGGCCATACTGAAAAATGATTTAGACCACCATAATGAAATAATGAACTTAATTCTGCAAATAGGCCACAATAAGGGCCCTTTTACATGTCTGAGTCGAACGGCATTTCACGATTTTACGACATTTTAAGAAAAAACGCCGAAAGAAACTCAACAGTCAGTAATTATTTCAGAAACTTACTTAACTATTACAGTAAAATGAACTTAACTTAGTTTGTAGATAGGTCTCAAGAATTTAGGCGTACCTATACGTAGTCCTCGAAGTAAACATTATTGAAAGTGTATTTTAACGTAAGTATAAATAAGGAAAAATTAAAGTATAAAATGGAAACTACAAGAAAGTATGACGGTTTGTCACCATTTATGTACGTTTGATATGCTTAATTATTAGGACTGTGTCCCTTAAACTAGTCAGGTACAATCTAACACGAATTAAGGAGTCAGTTACCATAGCTATAAATACCCTAGATACTTATTAAAATTATCCAGGGTTGAAATGCACTACAAACAGTGCGACCCATCATCGTTTTCATAAACCAAAGTTTACGAGTCAAGTAAATTGGTCAGTAAGTAAGTAATTGCATCTCGGTGACTACCGTCTGTCACAAAGACCGAGAGCTGGGTACATATTTACGCCGGTGCAGCGCAACTCCAAGCCTTTAATGACATTGTATCTCAAACTTCAGCAACTCAGCTCAGAAATTACGACATCATTGCTGTAGCATCATGCTGTTAACAAGCAAGCTGAAGTTCTAAATCACGAAGTTTCATCACCAATTTCCTTGAAAGCAATTTCACGTAATCCTCTTAGCGAAATAAACAGTATTAATCTCAGTGCAACCTAATAAGTCCGGTCCACTACATCAAACTTAAGAGCATTAAATGTAAAAAGACCGCAGACTTCCGAACTTGGCCCAATGCCAGTGCTCTCTTGATTCCTGAAGAAGGCTTAACATGTAAGCCAAATGAAGAAAATTTTGGTATTTTAGCCGTGAAATATCTTCACGTTTAAGATGTTTATGTCTGTAGTATTATTTAGGCAACTTTAGTGAATAATTAAGTACGTGTTTCGAAGTCGATGCGATTAGCTTCGCAACGGAGGAACGGTCCACTGCCAGGTCATTGTGATGATATTGTCATCTATTCTATACTACTTATATACTATTACAATTCTTAATTATAAATAAAATCATACACAAATCGACCTAGTCCCAAACTAAGCAAAGCTTGTACTATGGGTACTAGACGACGATATACATAATATATATAATATATAAATACATATATAGATAACATCCATGACCCAAGAAAAAATATTTCTATTAAAGATATAATTTTTTCTGTGGAGGGATCATTACTTCAGTTTTTTTTTAACAGCGCAGGATTTAGATGGAGGCGACACTTCAGCTGTACAGCACTATCTGTTGGTAAATTCCTTTTTACAGTGTTTGAAACAGCTGGACGGATATTAATTTTAATACAAAGATAGCTGGATACCCAAAGATGGTTAAAGGATACTTTTTACCCAACAACGGTAAATAAAAAGTTATAAACGGATGAAATTGAGACACATTCTAGTTTTATATCTTACGTAACTTTCATATCACATGAACGTGTCAGAGTCACGTGTTCTAAGAAAACAGTCGACACAAATGACGTCACGGACACCGCTTGGGACTAGAAGTCATATACCGCCCGTGGAGCGCACTGAACATTCCGCGCCCTGGTGGGAGGTGATGGAAAACTTATAAGAAGGTATATAATATTTTTCTTCAGTCATTGAACTACGACGCAATGTTATGTACAGCCTAACAAGCGTCGTCGGTCCGGCTCAGGGACGCTACAAACAGCTTTCATATGGCAATAATGTGCATACGTCATATATTTGAATTATCAAACGTCAAGCGATTGAACGTAACCGTGAACATGAAAGTGAAAATGAACCAAATTCAAAACATTGTTTACCGGAATGCTGCTCAATCCTTCGTTCTTCTTGCGAAATAAATACTGAATCCTATTTAAAAAAAACTTTGCTTTCATAGCTGTGGATAGTTTTGGCTTTATTATGCAATAATTACTTGAAATTTGCGAAATATTTAGTCCTGTTTCCACTTTCTATTCTAAGTCAGTTACCAATAATTTGTCGTTGCCAGTAAAATAAATTAGTACTATTGAATATCTGCAATATGGCGTGTGGGCTGGAAAAAGGGCTATACAGAATGAATACTTAAAGGGTAATTTAAAGACAACCTGAAGTGTAGTTACCATGAAATTGATACTCTGTCAGATTTTGCCTGAATAATGTTGCCAATCGAATTATAGCGGTGCTGTATGTGCTCAGTTTAATCAGTTGTGAACAAGCCCGATCCGATAAATAATCAATAGGTAAATTGAACGCGTCAAAACGCTTTTATAGCGAGAATTGACAATGTAGGTCAATCAAATCGTTTTAATGTGCAACTGTTAAAGTTTAGCTAGTGTAGATGGCAATATCTACTAAATTTGTGAATTCGCAAAATGAGGATACATTTTTAACGCGTTGATAGGTTTTATTTAATTGGGGTATAGGACTTTTAAGTCATACACAACAATTAGGTAAAATTATACGTGCAAAAAATTATTCGTATTTTATTTTTGGTGTATACAAGTACACAGGCTTTATAAATAGAACCACCTTCGGTGCCTGAAAGGACCAAAATGAGATCGGAAGAACAGAAGAAGAAGAATATTCGATCTAAACCTGTCAAAAGACAGTAGCCGCCGTTGAAGCATCAACCAAGTGAGGTGAGTCAACTTGATAACAATGATGACAATACACCAAACACAGGTTTGGTAACACTGACGACCGTTACGTTAGTACCGATTTGCGAAATTTAGTTCCTGAGAGTTTTTTCTTAGTTTTGTTGAACAATTTTACGTGCAAAGATGTCTTGCCAAAGTCAGTTCTGATAATCTGTTTGACCAGTACAACTGCTTGGCACCATAAACGTACACGTACAACTACATCACGTGTCTAGCAAACAGTATTATGTATGAGAGTCTGTTCTCCAAATTACAACAAATACACAAACCTCATGTTCAACCCGGAAACAAGCAAAAAACTACAAACATGCACCAGCTTAGCTACGGAACGTGCCCCCTGGCCGCTCGGCTGCACACACTGTCGTCCTACGGTGAAAAAGGCATATCTTCCTATGAAGTACATATAACGATACGGCCTTTTACCGTACCGCGTTGCATCACGGTCCCCGGACCGCGTGAATCTGACAGGTAGTGTTCAAAAGTTCATAACTAGGAAACTAATTGGTCCCGCAAGTCTAGATAGCTGTGGTGGATGGCTCCCCGGGAACAAAGGAGTAACAAATACAAAAGTGATTGGTCATTGCTAATTTATTTATTAGGTTTTTGTTGTTTAATTTTAGAGTTTGTTTTGTTGAGGACTTGTTTGCAATTTGAAAGTTGAATGAGTTATATGAGTATAAAATTACTACTAAAATTATTACTTTTTGAAACTTTGAATCTTGGAATATAGACGATTTCCAAGAGGTAAACCCAAAAAAAATACCAAGATGAAATTTTCTTAAACGCTTAAACGTACCCAACGTTTCTGCTTTTAATAAAACTAGGCAAGGAAAAAGGATTACAATATTTTCTTTCTACGCGGGCCTACTACTACTTTACTTTAGTGTTGAATAAAAACGTGTACTAAATACATTAATAAAAAAAAAAAACTAGTAGCAACGACACGATATGTATTTCGATATCTTGATATGGTTCAATAAGTTTTAATTATGTGTTCAAACCGCGAGAGTATAAAGTGTTATATCTTGATATTGTTACGGCAATATTGCACGTATAAACATTCAGGTAGGTATATAATATGTTACTTGGAAATACATAATTACCAGAAAGTTTGACAGGGTACCAAGACATTAATGAGGCAGCCGCGCGGGTCAGCGCTGAGCCCTTGTCAAATTAAGGCGCGTCCCGCTGACAAACGACGGCATGATAAAAATGTTACATGCATGCTACGGTTAGGCAACTGTTTTGTTTTTGTTATTTACTAGAAATAAGTAGGTACTAGTATATAATCCATCATCATCATGAATTTAAAATTCAAACTATTGTCGTTGTAGCTGATGAAGTATGTAGTTTTAGTTTTCTCCCTCAAACTCTATCCATAGCCACTTCTTTGACTTCCCCATACGACATGACGTCTCTTTCTGTTTTATTTGTTTAGTATGACTTATTCTTGGCCTTCCTCTTCCTCGTTTCCCCTCAACCTTTATTTCCATGATATTTTTCATAAAAGCATCATGTCGTAAATCACCTTTTTCCTTTTCTCTCCTTTTTCTCAAAGAAAAAGGAAATAAGTATATAATTAAGAAAACACATTATAATTGAAAGACTGCTTGAAACGAAACATGATTGGCTTTAAACTTTACAAATAAAACTGAAAAAAAAAAACTGGTAAAATAGCATAGATACCTAAAGATTTGTACAAGATCAGTGTATGGGCTGTGGTTTTAGTGATTACTAGTGTCGTCGCGATGTAAGATGTGTGTTTCTTAGACAAAAAAGGAAAAAGCAAAAAAAAAAATAGAGACAAACTATATAAAAAATCATAAACATGCGTTAATTAAATACATAATATATAGATAAAAGCATACCTAACAATCAAAGAAAAAGAAGAACAAAAGTACAATCCAGCAAATACCAGACTGCAATAATTAAAAAGTTAATCTATGGGAGACCAATAGCGGCATAATATATATTGATGGTGCTTCGCTCGGTTTTATTTGCGCAGCTCTTGAAATAGTTAGCGCGAATAAACACTTGACTATCGGGAGCGCCGGAAAATTCTGCACCCAGTTCCCATCCGCATTTAAAATACGATCCTTTTGTATTGGGTCAGGAAAAACATTTTAAAATATTGCTCTTCAAATAAGAAGGTTTTTGTTGAATATCTGTTCAGGCAAGCTGTCTCCGGGGAACCTTACCTTACCTTTGGTAACGCAGCCGATTGATGTCCCTAAAATAACTAAATAAATATCGGACAGCCTCATACAAATCGATCTAGTCCCACAGTAAGATCTAGTAGGCTTGTGTTATGGACACTAGATGATGAAAAACATACTTATATAGAGAAATACATACCTCAATACAATATACAAATTACATCCCTGACCCAGGCGCAAATATTCGACTTCATCACACAAATGTTTGCCCTTGCCGGCATTCGAACCCAGAACCGTCGGCTCAGTAGGCAGCCGCTTTACCACTGCGCCAACCGCGTCAAATAACTATATACGAGTTCAAAACATCTTGATACCTATAATCGTGAATAAAACCGTACTGCTGAATCCTATTAAAGTTCAAAAATTTTACTAAGGACATGTTACATCAATTATACAAGGAACGGGCCGGATAACGTTAAAAGACCGCTATTAGAATACACTTACCTAAACTGATTCAACAATAAACGCTGAAGGAAATGTATTGAATTCCAGTTTCTGTGAGATAATTTGTACGGAATAAAAATCAAGCGCCGATCATTATAAACTTAACACAATTCCCGCGACCGTTACAAAGAGCGGGGCGATTTCTTCTCAAATCGCGACGGAGGGATTTCTACAAATTGTCGCTCCAAATTGAATCATTTGTAATATTCATTCTTTTCACTCCTGTTTCCGTTGACGCTTCTGATTTTTTTTGCTATGATGTAGAGTTACAAGATATACTTGGCTTCTAAATCATTTACTAATGCTCTCTTTTTACCCGATTATGACAATTAAGAAGGGAGGGTTATAATTTAGGTGGTGGCTCAGGGAAACACATAACTTGTTAATTTTGAATAATTATAATTATAGTATATGTTTGTTTGGTGGCGACTTGCAGAGGACTTACATATTATTTGATTACATAGTTTACCTGATAGTGACAGAATCTTCATTAAAACCAAAAAATCGTAAATACTTCTTTATAACCAGTCTACCTTACAGTAACGTTCACCTAATTCCTCATAACGACTTATTTTTTTTGATCTAAACTATTTGTTATAATCTGAAAAATGAGGTATCGTTGGAACCATTTGGATGCGGAGACGCCGTGGGTTTATAAACATGTCGAGGTAGTTTAGGCACCCGTGTTGGTAGGGAGAGCCGTTAAGACGCGTGTTCGAATCTCTCACGAAGCATTTTTTGTTTAATATTTTGCTTCAAAGTAAACAAGGGTATAAAATTTTCTGAGGTTAATTAAAATAAGGTACCTACCTTTCATTAGAATTAAAGGATTTGCTGAAACTTTAGCTCCTTGTTCCCGAAGACCCGTTTTACGATAATCAACTGCCTTGAGGACGTCACCTGGACACCGGATTATTCGTTTCTAAGCACCTTCTATTAATGCTCTCTTTGTTACTCGCCACCATTTTTCCAAGCCCTGATTAAAAGTGTCAAGAAATGCGCTCTTAGTTGAGTTGAGAATTATCGCGGTTCTTGATAATAATTGTAATATATAAGTAGATTGTACCAGGAACCTTGTTTAAATTAGTTTTTATTTATCCTTCTTCTTTAATAAGTTATGACTCATAACAAAGTACGATCCCGTGAAGACCGCATCTATTGAGGCCTATGTACATCACCCGTGAAGACCGCATCTATTGAGGCCTATGTACATCAGTGAATGTCTGTACCTGATACATAGATAGATAGATAGACAGAAAGAGGTTATGACCTTTTGTATTTATTTACATGAACGTTTTGGTCCCAAAGGGATCGCGATGAAGTCGTATTATTTTTAGTGGGGCGTGTCTATAATCGAAATATTTTTACGTCACCCTAGGCTGTAAGTCGGATTTTCTGCCAGCTACGCTACGGGGGAGACAATCTCACTTCCTGGCCCAGGCAAGACGTAAAGCTTTAGACAAATCACGGGCGGTAATTTGTAAACACCAGCGACCTGGGACATTCAAGAATTCACTGCCCTCCGTAAGTATGTAATGTACTATTATGATCATCTCGAAACCATTCGATCAACTCACAAATGCTACAGTTATTTTATTTTCATAACGTCATAGAATAATGTTAAATCTTTTGACGACCTTTTACATTTTATTGTAAAAAACTTCGACTTTCGAGCTGTAAGTTTATATTGTTTTTTTATTGATTGTTACCAAAATGAACGGTCATTGGATGAATGTCATCAAGTGTTTCAAAATCGGTGGTAAAGAAAAAAAAATCAAATCCTTAACAAGGCTGCCTAAAAGCCTATTTCTATCTAGTAACCTAAATTTTTAAATCCGATTTCTTGTCTCGACTTGAGGGGAAATAAAACTGTCGCTTCATAGAAACGGGGTCGGACATGTTACTGCCGGTATGTGGGGGTCCTGCTGACCCCACCACACCATTTGTGGGGGTTCCCTGTGCGACGTCACGAACGGCTCAGAGCCGCACAAATCACGCGATTCGAGCACGCGACGTGAAAACTGTACCAATATACTCCTTGTGACAGAAAAATATCATGTCCTTTTGAATAGTGTACAATCCATTGCTGTTTTTGAAAGAGGAATTGGATTGAAGTGGGAAGGAAAGAAGCAGTGCATGTGTAATAGATGGAATTTTTAATGTAAATTTCTTCACGGGTCACGGCTCTGGGCAACAGCCTCGCGCGATATGTCAATAGCTCTGTTTATTTTCTAGTAAACGCCTCCTTTTTCTAATAAAAAAAATACCATTGAAATAATAATTCAACCGTAGCGGCCAGCAGATAGCACGCCACATTCCTCCCTGTCAGCCGAACACGAAACTCTATGCAAATGTTGCTTGTAAGGCTTTTGGCTTTCATACCTTTTTACGTTATTTGTTGGGACAGACTGACACGGGGAAGAGGGTGGCTTTAGGTATGTCGGGTTATCTATAAGACAAATTTAATCAAGTTAGACGTCGGCTTCATCAATATCATTTAACTATTATTATTAGACGGCACGAACAAGCTGTTAAGGGTAACGGTTAAGTTAAACACTTTTATATTTAATAATAAAAAATAAATCAAGTATCGGACAAGCTTACAAAAAACGACCTAGAGACGAAGAAACCCCTAGTACGCTTGTGTTATGAGCAGTTGAGCACTAGACGACGACATAGATTTATAGGTCTTATATCTAGTTAAATGTAAAATAAAATCCATAGAAAATATCCATGATCCAGGAACAAAAATATTCAAGTTCATCACACAAATATTTTCTTTTACTATACTTTCCTCTTAACAGGGGAAAGGGCTACTTGGAGTTAAAATTTGTCAGGCATATCTTTGATATATGGGTTAGACCGCGGAAAGTAATACCTTCTGCAGCGTTTGGTTATTTTTAATCTCTGTGATTACGTTGTGAAAGAAAATCAATGCGATAAATGAATAAAAACAACGATAAAAATCGTATCGTATTTCGTATTCATCAATCGTATCATGTGTACCAACGTAAAATGACATCCGTGCAAGATGAACCAAAGTGCGTGCCCACATTTTCATGACGCGCTGACGTGTTTTTCGACCATATTTCAAAACAAACTGCCTATTCACGTTAACACTAGGAGTTAATGCTTCAGTTGGTATGCACGGTCGGACCTAATTGGCTCCATTGTTATTTTTTAGATTATATAAGACACACGGAAGTGATACGGCCAAGTTCGAAAAAAACAGAGTTATTCTGCTGTGGGTAGGTATATATTCTCGCGACCTCTTGAATACTACTAATCGTATTTCTAACTATATGATATATTCATTTGGTTTCCACGGCACATCTAATTATTTTACATATTAATCTACTCCATAATTTCATAACATACCAAAAATTCTGTACAAAAATCTATAACAAATATCAATTGTGAATTTATTAATCATATTATATAGAAAATGTGCAGTTTGATAATTTATATTGGTTTAAATAACATTAAAGCTTTGTGCGTATGAATGTTTCTTATTACTAACATAGAAGATAGTTGTGAGTACTAACTTTTTATTATTATTATTCCGTATATTCATTTAATTTCTTAGGTTAAGTTTTTTTACAATAAATTTATATAAAAAGTAAAATACAACAAGGTAATAACAAAATATAAATACATTATAAAAAAACCTAACCTAGGGTGCCGCCGGCAGCGGGGCGGGGCCCAGGCTACCGGTGGTTAGGGCTGCAGAGAGAGGAACCTCCTGACGATGCGCGCCGTGTCCAGGAGTACCGCCTTCTGTATCTGGCCCTTGATCCAGCCATCTAGCGAGAGTCTCTTAAGATGTTTGTCGAGACTCTTCGCTATAAGACCGTTCGCCGAAACGACTATCGGGACAATGATCGTCGAGTCAACATCCCACATGGCGGTCACCTCGTGAGCCAAGTCAAGGTACTTGCTGAGTTTGTCCTTCTCGGCCTTCACGAGGTTCTCGTCATGGGGGATGGTGATGTCGACGAGCACTGCCTGGCGCTTGGATCGATCTACCAAAACGATGTCAGGCTTATTGGCTACAATAGTCCTGTCCGTGATGATAGATCGATCCCAATAGAGCGTGGCACGACCATTCTCAAGAACTGGCATCGGTGCGTACTTATAGTACGGCACCTCAGACCCCACAAGACCGTATTGAAGAGCAAGTTGCTGGTGAATGATCCTGGCTACTTGGTTATGTCTGTGCAAGTACTCGCCGTTAGCAAGATGAGAACAACCGGAGATTATATGCCTGAGTGACTCACCGGGACGGCGGCATGCCCGACAAATGTCGACCGTACCGTCCTTCAGGATATATCTCCGGTAATTGTTCGTCATCATTACTTCGTCCGCAATTGCACAGACAAAACCTTCGGTTTCCCCGAAGAGATCCCCGAAGCGTAGCCAGTTCACCGACGCGAGCAGATCTACATCGGGCCCCGTAAGGGCCTTGTAGAACCGCCCGTGTAGCTCCTTGCTCTTCCATACAGCCCTGCGGTCATCGGTGCTAAGCACCTTTGGTCTGCGCCAGTTCTCGTTTGCTAAGGAGAGAGAGGTGAGGCCTTTGTCAACTGCTACTACATCGCGATGAATCCCACACTCGTTGTTTAGGAAATACTCCCTAAGACTGCACACCTCGCGGTTATGGAGGTCCTTGGCGTTTAAAAAGCCACGGCCCCCACACTTACGCGGGATGTACATTCTCATAACTGACGAGCGTGGGTGCCTCATGCGATGTGTAGTGAGCAGTTGACGGACCCTCGTATCCAGGGCGTCCAGCTCAGTCTGAGTCCACCTTAGTATGCCAAAGGAGTAAGTGAGCAGAGGCATCACCCAAGCGTTGAAGGCGCGTGCCTTATTGCCACCGGACAAAAGACTGTTAAGTACTTTTGTCAAACGACAAAAGAAACGCTCCTTCAACGCCTGTCTAATGTCTCCGTCCGCAATACCCAATGACTGTGACATACCAAGGTACTTGTAGGTTTCAACTTCGGAGATAGACCTGAGGGTCATTGTCTCAGAAAGCTGTAAGTTCGCGGAATTTACGACTTTCCCCCGCTGTACATGCATGACCGCACACTTGTCTACGCCAAATTCCATTTTGATGGCACTACTGAAGGTTTCAGTTACTTCCAGTAGTTCCACCAGATCCTGGCGTTTTGGTGCATAGAGCTTAAGATCATCCATGTACAGCAGATGAGAAATGACCTCACCTCCTCTTCGAAGCCGGCAACCTAGTCCTGAATCCTTCAGCAGAGTGCTGAGCGGATTCAGGGCTAGGCAGAACCACAGAGGACTCAAACTGTCACCCTGGAAAATACCTCTCTCAATCCTTATCAAGTCCCGCGGGCCAGGGGGGCCATCCCCGCCTCCTGGTTGACGAAGGACTGTGGTCCACTGCCTCATACACGCGCCTAAGAGGGATCTTAGAGCTGTATCGATTTTATACAGCTCTAAGATCCTCTCCAGCCATGAATGAGGCACCGAATCATAGGCCTTCTTATAGTCAATCCAAGCGGTTGAGAGGGACCCCTTGTTCCGCCGGACTTGTTGGCAAATGGTCGTGTCAATGAGGAGGAGCTCCTTAGTACCACGGGACCCAACCCTACACCCATTCTGAGAAAAGGCCAAAACGTTGTTCGCAACAATGTGCGAGTTAATTTTTGTTCTCAGAATGGACGTAAGGAGCTTGTATAAAGCGGGCAAGCACGTGATGGGTCTATAGTTTTTCGCTTCCGTGGTACTACCGGACTTATGGAGCAGGAAGGTAACACCAGTAGTCATGAAAGATGGCAGGGAACCAAGCTCGAGGGCGTCTTGAAATTGTGTTGCCAGACGTTCGTGTGAGGATCGAAACCACTTGATCCAAAAGTTGTGCAACCCGTCCGGCCCAGGACTTTTCCAGTTCTGGGTCGTACGGGCCGCACACCGTACATCATCGGGGCTGATAGTCACAGCCCCCATGGCTTCGATCGGCTCACACACACATCTGACAACATTCATCCATTCGCCCTCTGTGTGCTCGACTGGCACCGACCAGATACTACGCCAGAAGTTAATCATGGCAGTAGGATCCGGCAGTTGCCCGTCGCTCACACATTGGTCGGTTCCCTCCCACTTTCGGTATACCTTCCTTTGGTCACTTTGAAAGAGACGATTCTGCTGGAATCGATCCACACGCTCTCTGTAGCGACGAATACGGCTTGCCCATGCATAAACTTTCTGCTTTAGGTAGTCGATGCGCTCCGTGACACATGCCATGTAATCGCAGGGCCTGGTGCCAGTCCCCGCGAAGGCTTGTGTCACGTAGCGCATCACACGGGGGCGGTTGTTGCCCCCCCTAAAACAGATTAGCTTGGCAATGAAAGTCCTAAACGAGCTGATACGCCGCTCGATCCGTACTTGCCAGGCAGGAACACCCCCGGCGGTCCGCGGTGCTCGGTCAGTGTCCGGGAATCTGACACGAGCAACGCGGCACGCCGCGATGGCCCCGCAGTACATGATCGAGTGGGTATCAGCTAAATCTTCGCTAGCCCGAAGGTACGGGTCTAGCAAAGCGTCCAGGGCTCCCATCAGCGCTAGGTTACGTTTGTGCATTGGCAAGCGTGGTAATCGCGGCCTAGACTCAGGTGTGGATCGATATCGCCCAATCGCCTCCTCCAAAGCCCTCCTCAGCTGCTCATTGGCCTGGGTACTTACGCTGCTCGCACCGTCTTCCCCATCGGCTTCGGGATCCGTCAGCGACACCCCCGGCACCAGGTTGGGCGCTGGCGCCGGAACCGGTGACGTAGCAGACGTATCCCGAGCCGGCGTGGAAGCCGCGCGAGCGGCCAGTACTTCCAGGCGCAATCGATCAAGTGTCGCGTCGTCCAGCAGCTTGCGCCGCTGGATGAAACGCACTTGATCGGATAGCCGCTGCGCAGATACGGCGATGGTCGGATCAAATGCAAGAAACAGAGGCAGCATCCTGTCCCGGTACGCGGACAGGTTGATTCCCCCCTCTGTAGCCCCGTAGTAGGCGCGCATGCAGTTTTCGTTCATTACTTGCGTCCATCGCATGCGACGCACTACACCACCGGTAGCGGGGGCCGTGGTCGGAGCAGATTGCCCCGTAGGCCCCAAGCGTGCCGGCAGCGGTGGCCGTCCACGTCGCGCAGGTGGTCGTGGCGGCGGGGGCGGCGGCCCGCGCTCGTCGTCGCTCGACTCGCTGGTGTCGGGCGCAGTGGCGAACTCATCACCCGACGACGATGGCGAGGAGGACGACGAGACGGGCGGGGGTGTTGGACGTGCGTTCTGTGTGTGCGCGGCTGTGTTTCTTCTTGCCTGGCTCCTTGTGATCATCAGTATTTTTTCGTGGAAGTCTTGTTTATTTTGCGTGACACATAGTTGTCAATTTGTATCGCGGACGATTTGTATTGAAAACTACACATTTTTCACTTCCCTTATGGTTTTCCATGGTGTTTAATAGGTTTTCATTGTAAACAACTCAAAATCCGCAATAAACAATTCTAAAAATGTAAAAAATATTAAAAATTCACGGGAACCTACATTTGTGACATCATGTGTCAGCCGTCACTTATTATTATTATTATTATTTATTTATTAATTAAAGTGTAAAGCCAAAAACATATACAATTTCCTGCAAAACGGTTTGTACTGTTTGTCTGCAGGTATAAGTCTCTATATAATATTTCTACAATAGTTATTGCTAAACACTTGAGTGACACTTTGTATAGACAACTTTATCACTCAAGTGTCAGCAATAGGTGCTTTTTAGGGTTCCGTACCCAAAGGGTAAAAACGGGACCCTATTACTGAGACTTCGCTGTCCGTCCGTCCGTCCGTCCGTCTGTCACCAGGCTGTATCTCAACAATGGTGATAGCTAGACAGTTTAAATTTTCACAGATGATGTATTTCTATTGCCGCTATAACAACAAATACTAAAAATAAAATAAAATAAATATATAAGGGGGGCTCCCATACAATTAACTTGTTATAGATTATATATATGTATAGGTACGGAACCCTTCATGCGCGAGTCGGGCTCGCACTTGCCCAATTTTTTAAGTACTTTTTAAATTTGGACTTATTTTGCTCGTGTCGGATATTCTCGGGCAAACTGTTGAGTATGTAGGGAATCCTTTTGCTCAATGTTCTATCTCCATAGTACTTCCTGACCCTTGGTACTTCAAATTTGCCCGCGGATACCGACCTTGTCCCGTGTTTTATGTTCTATTAGTATTGGGTTATGCTCTCGATTGCCGTGGTTGTTAACTGCTAAAAGATATGTTTTAAACTAACGGGGAGTATACTACAAATTTTAAAAAGCTTGAAATAATTACCATTACATTTATTTTTAGTTTTATGGACTTGAAATTGTGTGTTTTTTTCATATAGAAAGCCGTTTTATTTTGAATTTAATTGACTGATTATAGCACGTATGTGTAAAATTATATTCCAGAAGTAACAATATGCATTTAAATAAAACAATTGAATCGGATTGTAATTTAATTAAACCTTAACGGATTTAATTTTAATTAAAATATTAAATGTATGACGACCGCGGAAACCGAAAAAAATATATTAATAGTATGTTTTTTCCGTAGTTAAATGAGATATTGTATGATAGAACTTCTCGGAATCTTGTTGGGACATGCGAACTTGGCCTGTTTTTACAAATACTTAACTTTTAGGTGGGATTTAATTTACAGGGTCAACGGTCTCCGAAATATTCGTGTCATGTCCATTTGCTTTATTTTATTAAACTAAAGTAACTGGAATTCAGTGAAATGCCACTAACTGAGTAATTATTACGTGGAAATGGAAAAACGAGACGATATTTTTTTTTTCAGAATGCCCTAGGGCATATGGAAATATTAAACTTTCAACTGACTTCAAAAAGGAGGAGTTACCTCAAAGCATTTTTTTTTCCTTTAGGAGTAGTCATCTCCAGATTGTTCCCTTAACATTTTGACGATGAGCTCCGTGAGGAATTGACGGAACTCCTTAATTATTATAGGCACATAATATAGTGATTACAAAAAACAACGTTCTTATTAATCGAGCAATCAAAACACTTTAAAAAATATGTATCTATGTAGCCAATGTGGTTCCGTCTGTAGATGGAGTGCCAGTTTTGGGCCCACAACCCTGGTGTCGTATCCAGAGGGTACTGTACGTCTCTCGACGACCTCGACGTGTTTCCCGTGAAAGTGTTAAGTTAGTTTGTATCATAATTCATTGCACGTACTCTCATACCAAAATCATTTCAAACACAAAATAGATTATCACACGAACTATCGAAATAAATACGCGACTTTGATTTGTCACTGCCCAAAAATGAACTCTATCCTAAGATCGTGCCTTAATGCTCATAATCATACAGTATTCCCGCCACCTCCCTTTTAAACTGTAACATTGTCCACTTATAGCTTCATACGCACCGGCGCCGCCCACTGCAGGGCGGGCGGTATAATATAAAACAATGAGCTTGCAACCGTAACCGAGGCCTTATACCGCACGCGATCACTAATGTGGCGAGTATGGCTTTACTCGTATCACTTGATTTTTGTTTTCAAGAAAAAAAGATCTGAGAAATAATTCATTAAACACTAAAAAGTGCCCGCTAACTTCGTCCGCACAGGAGAAAGTTGATTATGAATTTTTGCTTCTCTGCAGTCCTATCCTATAATGTGTCATCGAGTATCAATCAGTGGCATACGTTTTAAAGGAGGAATGGTTTAATCAAAGAATGTAATGTTGCTTGCGCTTGTCTTTTCCACTTTATGCGATATGATCCACCATTTTGAGTTTTACGGTTATCGGTCGGTGTGCAGGATTTGGTGGCTTCTCAGGGTCCATTCAATGAAGGCGTTTACTTAAACTTTCGAATGTAGTTTATTTCGTTAAAAACAATCAAAATTATAAAATATGCAGTATGGTTTGTGTCGCGTGTAACGGCGATCGTAAGGCGATTGAAACCCGAAGATTTTGAAGTGTAGTGGGGCGCTCGGAGTAATGTCGTCGTGTGGCCACTAGATGTCGCTAGGAGGCGCGAACATGCCCCCGGCCTTGGGAGCACCAACTCCCAACAGGAACCTTCGTCATCCTTCACTCGTTCTGGGCTGCCGGCTCCGGTAGTAGCGGGCAGATTTTTGAAAAGGCACGTCGTACAGTGCCCGTAGCCGTGCGGATATCCGCGACGCGGGATACGCCGTCGTTGCCTGGGAACAGACGCGTGACGCGCCCTAACCGCCATTTGAGTGGAGGCAGGTTATCGTCTTTGATTAGGACGAGACTGTCCAAGGTTATGTCAGCTTTCTTTGTCTTCCACTTTGTTCTAAGTTGTAGCTCTGCGATGTATTCCTTGGCCCAGCGTTGCCAGAAGTGTTGACGCAGTGACTCGATCCTGGCGTAGCGTGACAGGCGGGAAGGCTGCTCATCTGTCAGGTCCTCGGTCGCAGGGCTCGTCAGCGGGCGGCCGATCAGGAAATGAGCAGGCGTAAGAGGACATAGGTCGCTAGGGTCTGTGGACAGCGGTGACATGGGACGGGAGTTTAGGACAGCTTCGATTTGTGTTAAAACCGTGCTAAACTCCTCGTAAGTTAATCTCGCATTACCTATTATTCGTTTAAGGTGATATTTGCACGATTTTATTCCAGCCTCCCAAAATCCAGCAAAATGAGGTGAATAGGGAGGAACGAAACTGAATTTAATACCATCATTGGCAGTAAAATTGACTATTTCCTTTGAACTATTTTTTAACAGGACGGAAAACTCTTTTTCCGCGCCCACAAAATTTTTTCCGTTATCCGAAATAATTGTATGAGGTTTTCCTCTTCTACTAATAAAACGTTTAAGTGCTAAAATATAATCAGCAGTAGAGAGACTTGTAACAAGTTCTAAGTGGACAGCTCGTGTGACCATACATATGAACAAACAAACATACGCTTTAATAAGTTGAGCTCCCCTGCCTTTTCTATTTAAGATGTACATTGGTCCACAATAATCGACAGCCGTACGACAAAACGGAAAACCAGGTTCAATCCGATCAGATACAAGATTACCCATTATAGGACTAAGTACGTTACCTTTTAATCGAATGCATGTAACGCATTGCCGAACAGTTTTCCTTGCCAGATTCCGTCCACCTAACGGCCACCAACACTCGCGCATTGTTGACAACAACAGTTGCGGACCGGCATGGAGCAGTCGCTTATGTTCGTACTTGAATAACAACACCGTGAAACTATGTTTACTGCACAATAACATTGGATGTTTTTTATTATAATCGAAACTAGTCGAGTTACACAGTCTACCACCGACTCTAATCACTTGAAACTTATTTTCGTCTAAAAATACGTTAAGACCAGAAATACGATTATACTGTTTTGTTTTTGTCTTAATCGGTTTATTGTTTAATAAACTATCGTAAACGTCCGGGAATGATTGCATTTGTGCGAATCTAACTAACATGCGCCGCGATGCGCTCAGTTCATCTACTGATAAGGAACCAGTTAGACGAAGTTGCTTACGCTCAGAGTCTATACGGGAGTTTTGTATAAAGCGGAGTACATACGCGCCGATGCGAGTTAGTTTTATATATGATGAACATCTGTTGAAATCGAAGAGTTCATTGCACGGATTGCAAACTAAACTTACAGTTTTCGATCGTAGCTCGGGCAAATTATCAAATGTCGTGTTTTGACCGGAATCGTCAAGGATAAAATTCGAATTCGTGTCATGTAAAAATGATGGTCCGTTCCACCATAAATTACAATTTATTAACTGATCGAGTCCTAGACTTCTCGACAGTAAGTCAGCTGGATTGTCCTCGCTTTTTACGTGTAACCAAGTTGAGTCTCCCGTGAGTTCATTTATTTCGGTCACTCGATTCTGAACAAACGGTTTTAATAAATGAGGAGACATTCGTATCCAACCCATGACTATTGTCGAGTCAGTCCAGAAGTAAACGTTAGTGAACACTAGCCTTAAGGATTCGGTTATTTTCTTATAAAGTCGCGCACCTACTAGCGCGGCACAAAGTTCCAGCCTTGGAATTGATTGAGATTTTAAAGGTGCTACTTTACCTTTAGCGCATAATAATTTGACGGAAACGACTGAACCTTCTTCGTATGACCGTATATACGCACAGGATCCATAAGCGTGTAAAGAAGCGTCTGAAAAAATGTGAAGTTCCGTACGTCCTGTGTATTCGCTCCTTACGTGACGCGGTATTCTTAATTCGTTTAAGCAGTTCAACGTATTCATGAACTTATTCCATGTAAGTGCGATATCTTCCGATACGGGAGAATCCCAGTCTATCTTACATAGCCAAAGTCGTTGTAGTAATATTTTGGCAATTGTTACTGCGGGCGAGACGAGACCCAAGGGATCATGGATTTGCGATATAATCGATAACATAGTTCGTTTATTTAATTGAGACGAGTTAGGTATAGAACTTATTTTCGTGGTATAATACAATTCGTCGCTCGTATTATCCCAGCCTAAACCGAGTGTTTTGTTCTGCGTGTGTTCGCCGATGAAATGCTCCTTAGACTTCTCATGCGTGACGTCACAATTAAATGTCCATTTGCGAAGAGGAAAGCATCCTGACTGCAGAACTTTATATGTCTTATCACAAATCGAAATAAGCGTTTGAAAATCGTCATGTCCCGTAATTAAATCATCTACGAAAAAATCTTCATTAATAACGCGAGCGATGACGTCATCATTACATTCCAACGCTAACTGTCGTATACTCCGCATACTCAAATATGGTGCAGACGCTGTACCATACGTGACAGTATTGAGTTCATACACGTGTAACGGGTCCGTAGGTTTTTCACGCCAGAGTATCATTTGCAAGGATCTCTGATCTGGCTGAATCAAAACCTGCCTAAACATTTTCGCAACATCAGCACACGCGACGTACTTATATTGGCGAAAACGCAATAATATCGAAAAAATGTCGTTTTGAAGTGCTGGTCCCGGCAGCTGAATGTCGTTTAACGATTTATTTAAGTTTGTAACAGCACTTCCATTGAACACTACGCGTAAAGGCGAAGTACTGCTATCAGGTCTAAATACTCCGTGGTGCGGGAGAAAGTAATTCGGTGCACCATATTTGTCTACACGAGTCATGTGACCCATCTCTTCGTATTCTCGCATGAAGTCACAATATAAACGTTTATATTCCGGTAAGCGTTCGAGTTTACGCTCTAAGGATAAAAATCGATTTTTTGCTAACGTGTGAGAATCCCCGAGTGAATCAGCTGATTCTTTTAGAGGCATACGGACGGAAAATCTACCATCGTCTTCGCGTTTAGTCGTATTAATAAATAGATCCTCACATTTACGTTCGTCGGCTGTGAGAACACTACCTACTGGAGAAATATCCTCAAGTTCCCAGAACTTTCGGAGTTGAACGTCTATGGTCTGAGTAAAATTACACTGGATTTGATTATTAATGCGCAAATTCCGTGTATTTATTGGACCAGATAAAAGCCAACCGAATTTTGAATTTTGTAAATATGGCCCGGTTGATAATCGAATTCTATTCTCGTCTAAAAGTTCCCAAAATTTATCCGCACCGATAAGTATATCGATTTTTGAAGGCACGTTAAACGTCGGGTCTGCTAACTGAATGTTATCAGGAATGCGTATAAGATCGAAATCGATGTTAGTCGAGGGCAAACTTGAAGTTATGCGCGGCAAGACAAAACATTTTATTGAAGTAAAATAATCGTTTATTTTTGAACGTATATTAATTTCGCATGAGTTATTCGACTGGGTGACAGATTGCCCTACACCCGAAATCTTAATAGTGGACTGTAGTTTTGTGACGTTTAATCGATTACGTAATTCTTCCGTTATGAAGCAATTTTCACTACCATTATCAAGAAGAGCTCGTGCCGTATGGAAGCGATTATTCGCGTCGGCTACTTCTATTAACGCAGTAGACAGCAAAACTGGCTGGGGAATGAACCGCGTTCCCTCCGGTTCGCCGTCGCTGCACTCAGCCGTCGGCGCGCGATCAGCTGTTGCGCAGTAGCTACTTGTACTCGCATCGATCCACTGTGTGCAGGCGCATTCGACGGCTTCACGCACACATTGTTATCGCGATTATTCTCGATATGCAACAAGCTGTTATGTTTTAGTTGACACTGCTTGCAAGGGCCAAATAAACATTCATTTAAGGAATGTCCTTCGCGTAAGCAGTTATTGCATAAGTTTTTGTCACGAACTAAATTTAATCTATCTTGGATCGATAAATTCAAAAACTTAACACACGTATAAAGCGCATGATTTTCGTTACACATGACACAGTTACGAGAACGTTTATTATTAAAAGTTTTCGCCTTAGCGGAATTGACGTTCGCAGAAACACAGCTGACTACCTGAGTAGGCTTATTAGACGCGTAATTAGGTTTACGTACTACTAGTCGTAGCAGGTGACTTAGAATGATTTGAATTTATCATTTCTAGCGTGTCAGCTCGGTTTCGGAGAAACGATAAGAGATCTTCTAATTTAAGTTTTTTAGACTCGTTACTGTTCGATTGATTACTAATAGAACCTATGTGCGACTCCCATTTGCGTTCCGTAAGCGCATCCAACTTTGATACAATTAAATGAATTATTAATGTATCCCACGAATCGGTCGGTTCGTCTAACGTTTTCAAAGCGCGTAGGTTACGTAATATGGTATCTATTAGTTTTCGTATATGAGTCGACGATTCTTGTTTCAGAGGTGAAAGATTGAACAATGACTTTACATGATTGTGCACTAAAAGTCTAGGGTTATGAAACCGAATTTCGAGTAAATCCCATGCTTCAGTGTAATTAGACGCCGTGAACTCTAATGCACTAATTACTTGTAATGCACTGCCGCTGAGTGATGACCGCAAATAATGGAATTTTTGAATCGCATCAAGATCTGAATGGTTGTGAATCATGGTTTCGTACGAATTTTTGAATTCTAGCCAACGATCATAGGAACCATCGAAGATAGGCAGTTTAATTTGAGGTAGCTTCAAATTCGACATTGATTTATTCACGGTATGACCACAACTCGCGATTCCAGAACCGTTACTTATCTCCACACTCTCGATTAAACAATTAGCACTAGCCATAGTACCAAAATATAATAATTCTACTGATTCTATGTATTCATAATTAGCACACATTTCCGAGTCAGGGGTACAAAGTTCAATTTCACTTTCGATTACGTTAAATTTTTGAAAAACCTCTGTTGCTGCTTGCATTCGTAATTTTAATTCTGCTATTTGTAATTTAGAGGGAGAATCCGCTTGAAAAGAATCAACGTATTTTTTAAATTGAGTTAGCCGGCCTTTCATGTTACCTCTTTGTTTGCGGAGGTCTGAAAGGCTGTCATCTTTCCTAGGCGATCCAGGAACAGTCAATTTTGTACCAACTTCTTTCGATTCACTCATTTTGCAAGATTAAAGAGAAAATGGAATAACTTACGTGTAAATGAAGACTGCGCGCGGTAGATGATAATGATGCCGCGTGGCTCTTACGTAACGAGTATACTGGAATGCACAAAAATCACGAGTTTTAACACAATTCGATTAGGAGAGGAATAGACGGGATAGATAGGCCTGACCGTTCGCTGCTGTAGACGATGACGAGGTGCTGGTGTCTTCTCTCGTTAGGGAACTCGACTTCCTGACGAAGATGACTTCTCTCGCTGCATCCGGCTCGAAGGACCAAATTATGTGCAGGATTTGGTGGCTTCTCAGGGTCCATTCAATGAAGGCGTTTACTTAAACTTTCGAATGTAGTTTATTTCGTTAAAAACAATCAAAATTATAAAATATGCAGTATGGTTTGTGTCGCGTGTAACGGCGATCGTAAGGCGATTGAAACCCGAAGATTTTGAAGTGTAGTGGGGCGCTCGGAGTAATGTCGTCGTGTGGCCACTAGATGTCGCTAGGAGGCGCGAACATAATGGAGTTCACATATCACAATAATTTGGATATCAAAATGGAATGTGCTTGCACGTATAGGGCGATAAGACTCTAAACAATATAATACTAAATAAATTCACCTCAATGACAATGTAAATGGCATTACAGTTACTTTGAATAGAGCACATCGCTAAATGTGAACGTCAGCCGTCGACTGTGGGCGGTATAATATAAAACAATGAGCATGCAACCGTAACCGATACTTTACACCGCACGCGATCGCTAATGTGGCGATTCGATGGCGATTCCTAATGACTGTTATTTATTAACCCGTTTTATCTAGACTGGGTCAAAGGGTTAGGTGGACTGTAATTTTTAGTTCTGCTTTTTAGTCCAACAAGCTGGTTTTTAGCCCACGCCATATTGCGGATTTTTAGTGGTATATTTTTTTTTTGGCTACGAGTAATTTTTGGGTGACGTTGACATTGTTTCATGTAACAACAGATTTACTAAACCCTGCACTTTACAAATGTTTCTCTTTATGCATTAAGGCCGCCATTTGTACTTTTACTTTGTATTTTGTGCTATAAAGTTTAAATAAATAATCAAATAAATTAACTTCGTCATTTGTTTTTTTTTCTATAAATTATTGAGCCATTTTGAAATCTTCTTTTCAGATGCCTAAAGCCTATCATATTTAAGCTGAGTTAAACGTAGAATCATAAACCTTTCAAGTAAAGTGGAACATATTGGCGAAATTTACGAGCAGATCGTAAACGCAAATTTAATGTCAACCTAAAAAATAGAAAAGCCCTTAAAAGATTAAAGATATTAAATTTTTATGAATACCTGCTGACGCTGGGTTCGATAATATACAGATTAAAGAAACAGATTCGTCATTTACGTGAAATATAAGACCTACAGGTTTTTTGATTTATGCCATGATGTTTAATATTCAACTCAAAATATTAGAAGTGTAATGCGAAAATTGCTGGCGATAAATTTATTTACTGCTCTAAAAATTACAATTTCAATATGCCGGCTCCAGATCACTCGCGTCCTGAAGTTGATCGAAGTATTACTTCAAACATTGGTCAACTTCGCGAGCTTTCATGAGATTATTTTTAAGGCAAACACTAGGGCTAGCGATAGCTGTTAATGACAACCTGAACTGTACTGTAACTGGACTATAGAACCTTAGTGGCTATAGCTTGCAAGATGTAAAAAAACTTTGCTTACTATTTTGCTTACCCCAGAAAATCTAGAAGCATTCATTAATGATTATTTATGATTATTTATTTAAGAAATTGTTAATAAGTTTAGTCCTCTTTATGCCTGAAACACAGGGAATCCTAGTTCGGGCGCATGTCATTTTCTGCCAAGTAGAATGTCTTAGGCCATAGTTATTGTTACTGTAAAATAAGTTATTATTCAATAAACATCTTATCTTATCTATCTATCTTATTAAGGATGTGAGATTTTAGTGAGTCCCACGGTTGAAATGGCTTCCGGTGAACATAATATCTCATTACCCATAGCTTAATTTCAGGGCTGTTATGTTTGCAAGCTAGTAAGCTGAAAATGAGAATATGAACGAAGTGAACCTAAAAATTCTCGTGCGATAGTTGTTTAAGTTCAATCAAACAAGTAAAGTACCGAAAAAACAAAAGTGAATCATCTGCAGATTGTATTCTGCATTCATTATTTCTCATTGAAATGTTTCATATCGAGCTTTATCGTAATTTCATGGCACATGGTTAACGTTCCGTACACATTCTGTTAAGTTTTATTTCACCCGATATCTCGTAGACAAAAAGCGAAGCCCTTTTAAGGAGTTTATAAAAAAAACACTATTGTTCTAAATTATCAACAATATTACAAAAAAGCGGGTGTTAATCGTACTCAAAAAGGTGTTTATTCAATTACCTCGGCATTTTGGTCGTTATGTTCGAGACATAACGACCAAAATGGTCGAGCTAATGAAATGTCAACAAGGTTTTATTTACTTTACCGGCCGTCGATGCTACAAGCAATGTGCAAACGACTGAAAAGTACAACCACCAATAATTATATTTAATAGTACCTATATAATTAACACATATTTTCCGTTGACAAGAGGTGCTCTCATTGAAATTAATAAAACTTAAGAGGGAGATAAATAAACCAAGTATGATACACCAATAATTATTGTAGACTTATTTTAGGCTGCTGGAGGGGCATCAAGGTTTAATCCACTGACCGTGACCTCCTACATCGACACTTAGCACTCAATAGATCCATAACTTTGCTTTTTACCATAATCGCGTAGTTTAAGTTTGTGTTCAACTATTGGAATTGTACAACGGAGGCAGACTGCCTTTGTCGCGAGGGCAGCAGATAACGAGCCACTTCGCCCAGAACCTGTACCCTTAGCCTTACCATGAGTTAACGTGACCGCACTCGCTAGCGACAGCGTAAACTATTTGTATGGAGAATAGTACAGCGCCCCTAGCGGTTACTTTGTAGAACTACAATCCTCCATACAAATCCTTTACGCAGTCGTTATGAAATAATGAAATAATGAACTTTATTCTGCAAGTAGGCCACAAGGGCACTTTTACATGTCTGAGTCTACCGGCATTTCACAAGAGGAGACCACTGTTGAGAAGAAACGCCGAAAGAAACTCAACAGTCAGTCATTT
Source organism: Apotomis betuletana (assembly GCA_932273695.1). NCBI lineage: Eukaryota > Metazoa > Arthropoda > Insecta > Lepidoptera > Tortricidae > Apotomis > Apotomis betuletana. Next base: position 729,568 of record OW026310.1, read on the forward strand.
TTTCAGAAAGCATAAGTACTTAACTATTACAATGATATGAACTTAACTATACGTAGTTCTACAAGAAAACATAATTAAAAGTGTATTTTAAGACATAAGTGAGGAAAAGTGTAAGAATAAAATAGAAACTACAAGAAAGCCAGACGGTTTATCACAATTTATGTACGTTTAATATGCTTTCTTATTAGAACTGTGTCCCTTAAACTAGTTAGGTACAATCTAAGAAGGAGCGGTTTCTGGTTCAGGCCATGCATTTTTGTCTGTCAGATAGTCCTCTACTGTATAATATGCTTTTGACATTAGAGATTTTTTTTGAGAGTTAGCGAGTACTGTCACTGTAAACCACCTGTAAACATGGTAAGGGTACTGTGCAATCATGTGCTCTCAGACCTATACCTAAGTGTGCTCAGGTTCTAATATTACCGTCTTACAGGTAACGATGAAATGTGACCGCTTTATGTTGTATTAGAAAGCACCGCATGGGAAAATCATAAAACCCTCTGTCACTTTACCATATTTTCGGGTAAACAGTATCCTAATATTTTCTTCGGCTTTCCCGACTGTCATTTAAATAGAACAATTGAAACTGATTATATCGCGTATATTCATTATTTGAGGCTCCCTAACGTTCCGGATAATTTACTGTTACCGTTGTCGAAGGTTGACTCAAGCTTTAAAATCAAATAATGATTATATACTGTATTTTTAGTAGTATTGAAGTAAATGGCTATTATAGGTACTTTCATTTTCCAGGTTCTTTATGTAAAGCTTTTTATGGAGATTAGCTTAGCTATTTCAGCGCCCGCATTGCATCTGCAGAGAAAAGAACAAAAGAGGACAGCTTTGAATCGGTCGTGATTGAGTGAAAATAGTTTCTTTGAAGTGATTGGACGGTGCAGAGTTCCCCGATTATTAGTATTACCCAACCCAACATTGTTCAAAGTTATGTAAAAACAGTAGATATAGTTAGGTAAAGGGTAGTATCACAATTGGGAATTATTTGGAAATTAAAAACGGGCGCATACTTTTTAAACGATTTTATTTGGCGTGATTCGGTATTTGCTTTTTTTCATATAATTAACTTTACTCAGCAAAATCTTGCGCCGGTTTTTGTGCTTACCTATTTATGAAGTGTAATATTCCAATCATATCTCCTTAAAATGTATTTCAACTTTTTCACGCAATGGAGTCATGCAAAACAAAAATTGCTGTATTTAAAGAAAGAAAGAAAAAAAATATACATTTATTCGTGACGTCACCATAAAACATAATTACATGAGCGTTGAGGGCGTGACAGAAGTGATATATATTTCATTATGTAATGCCGTAATGAAGTCGAAATACCGCTAAAATAAAAAAAAGGCAACGCTACGTCAAATTTGCTCCCTGTATTCACGTATACTATATGCGACATTGCCGTATATACCTATACCTATGTATAAGGGCCGCCACAGTCGTTCGGAATTTTCGTTCGATTTCCGAATGACGTAAGCAAACGAGACATCGCGATATGACACACAGAGACAGACACACTTTGAGGTCATTCCGTACGGAAACCGAAAGAAAATTCCGAACGTCTGTGGCAGCCCTTATACCTCTATCTATGTAACAGCTTAAGATTAAATAACGAACTAAATTTTTTTTTTTAAGACGAGGCCGTTAGGAAAGTTGTAAACCGCGGAAACTCAACACACGCGCAAAATAGCGGGCAAACACTAGGTTCCTAACTTCCTGTTTTACCTTAGACCGACTTATCAGCTTTAATATTATATTCACTTTAACTCGCTCATAACATTACACGGGAAAACACTGGAAGTTTGCTATGTACTCTCCTTAATTAAGTTGATATATTCAGGTATGTTGCCTACTCTTAATTAATTAGGTTTGTACCAGCTTCTTGTTCTATGTTGACTGTATTAATTAAAATTATTAACAGGCATTGTTATATAAAGCTTTGAAAGTAATATTGGTCTTTGTGACATTTTTCAGTGATGCCTGTCTTTTAAATTATGATGATTAATTTGGAATGTAAAAAGTCAGTAAAAAATATTAGCTGGTGGGATTGGGTATTAAGGTGGTTTTCCACCGATGAAGCAAGGAAAGACGAGGTGGAAAGGAACATAGATATAAAGATTATTTGTAAGGCAAATGAGAAGACTAGTGATATCTGTTAGTGACAACTGTTGGTAGACCTGGGCAGCGATTCCACTGTGCACTTAAACAAAGATAGTGAAAAATATGATTCATTAGTATCGGCATTCGAGTGTGTAAAATACATTTGAATTGTATTATTCTCACTAAATTATCACGTTATTTGAAGTATAATTAATAACTGATAAGAAAGAAAGAAAGAAAGAAAGAAATACATTTATTCGTGACCAGACACAAAACATAATTACATATAAGGTGTGACATAAAATAAAAGATAATAAGATAAAACAATAAGCAATTAGCAATTATTTTTATGGCTGTAAAATTCATGGATCATTTAATTATCTAATGTAACTTTGATTGTAATAATTATATATTGTATGGTTCTTTGTGATCCTTAAAACAAATAAAAGAAAAAAATCACCCTTAAGAAGAACTATTATATTATTCTGTGCTTAAGATGCATAGTTTTGAAATTTAGGAAATGACAACGTTTTTTACATTTTGTGTGAATGTGAATTTGGAAGTGTATTTTTGTTTATATTCTTGTAAGACTGAGATACAATTGACTTTACACTGATTTATTTGTACCGCGAAATTGTCAAAATTTTCCCTATCGAGGATATAAGGATATATAGCAGAATAGATTAAGGATTCGCTTTTTAAAACACATATAAATACGTACGTTCATCTATTTGCTAATGAAATAATTAGAACATTTTTATTTTCTTTATGCTTTAAGGTCGCTAGGGCAAATTGGACGGTTTCACGAATAATGTCACAGTTTCATTTCCTGGTAATATATTAGTCCCTTTTGATCCCAATACATTGTAACCAATGAAAAGCACGTAAACAACTGCAACAGAAAATGGGTCATGTTTTCAATAACCGGATAGCATCCCAATTGTATCGAATGTAACGTGTTCCATTTTATTTATCTATTTGCTCCGAATTCGGTCAGCGGGAGAATTTCAATGAGGATAATGTTATTATGTAATGTAGTGCTTTCATTCTGTACACTAGTTATTTATATTGGATTGGATTAAAATACTTGACATGGGAGGTTTTGTTTCAGCGCTTTTACATGCTTTAACAAAAAACATTGTGCAGTTTTAACGGATAAAGGAATAGTTTCTTAGTAAATTTATTTATGTAACATTTTGTTGTCTCATTTTTTTCAATGTAGGTAGGTAGGTATTAGTCATGATTCGTCCCCATCATGACTAGGTCATCAGTCCACCTTGTTCGGCAGCTAACACACTGCGTCTTCCGGTACGCGGTTTCTACCCAAGAACCTGTCTGCCGCAATACTGCCTTAATTTCTGCGAGCAATACGCTCCGCCCATACTTTAAGTATTAAATTGGCAACTGTTTGACCGATATTTTAGTTTACCTGGTACTTGGGTGTCCTTATATCTATATATTATATCTATCGTCTACCAAATACTTATCAAGTACTTATTGTAGGATAAAGTAGATATCGATGGCAAAAAGCGAGAACGTAGTAACCGCCACTTGGTCAAAAATTTTTTTTTTGCATAATCGGAATCAGCGAATTTTTCTGCGTCGACTGGTCTGGGTCACATGGCTCTACGACGCTTAGAAAAAACTGGACTACGTTGCAAAACGAATGTATTTTTTTGACGATGCCCACATCTAATTGCTGTAAACACCCAAATAGTAGCAATTTTCTAAACGAGTACATTTACGCTAATTTTGTTCTTTCATAAATCAAAGGGTGTGCCGGTTACAGCGTTGCCGAAATTTTGTTCCGTGGCGGTTGCAGCATTTATGCATGTAGTGAAAAAATTACGAACCAAGCTTACTGCAAATATCCTAAAATAAATTATCTATGATTGACGCTTACTACATTTCATTCGAAAATGAATTAATAGCAAGCTACAGTAACGACATTTGAAACACAACGTGAAGTGGGTAGTGCTTGAAGATACAGCAATAAAAATGTGCGCTCGCGGCGATGTGGCTCGTGAATACGACCTGTGATTAAGTCTATCGGCGATCGCCGGAGCGAGTGGGTGTGCGTAGTCTGTGTACATGCCTTTTTTTGGATGTAAAATATGTTGCGGGTTTAATGGAAAATATGAATATTGGGATAAAACATAACTAGCATATTTATTTGCTTTATTAATATTGAAAGGACAGCAAAAATGCTTTTATTACATTTTGTTGGAAGAAAATAACGATGTTGGGGCGCGGGACGCGGCAGTTTTGAGAGTTCCGTGCCTCAATCGCCAAAAACTAAACTTTAATAGGATCACTTTTGTGCCTGTCCATCTATTTGTCGAGACCTTTTTCTCAGGAACGCGTGGAGGTATAAAGCTGGAATTAACATCAAATATCATCAAAGGTCTGCTTATCTTCAGCTTAACGGCAATCAAAAGATACGAGCAAACGCTCGCATGATGATTAAAAAAAATTAAAAAAATATTTACTTTTTTTCGGCTTTCTTCTCGACAGCGGCCTCCTCTTGTGAAATGCCGATAAATTCAGATTCAGACATGTAAAGTGGCCTATTTACAGAATAGGTATACATTTCAATTTTGATTTCGATTTAAAATAATGTTTTTTTTTTAATTAGTATAATATGTATATCTAGTTTACGGTTGTAATCGCTAGAAGAAAGTTTTGCTGTAATCTACTACGTTTCTCAGTCGGTCTAACCCCTAAAAAGCTGACTCAAGCCGGATCAAACTAGTTTGGGGTGTCACGTCCGCATCTTTATTGTCCAAGGGCTAGAATCAGATAAGCACTAAATTTGTTGAGCTGCGGTAGATAAACAACTGTACAGTATTTAAAATTTACCTGTTAACTGGTGCCTGATTCGATTAATATTTTCACAATAACCATACGCATGGCATAAATGAATAAAAAAAAAATATCGGGCAACCTCACACAAATTAATCAAGTACCACAGTAAGCTCTAGGAGGCTTGTGTTCTGGACACAACTGAACATACTGGTAAAGATAAATACATACTTAAATACAAATAACATCCATGACCCAGGCACAAATATATTATTCGACAAATATTCGAGTTCATCACACAAATATTTGCCCTTGCCGGGATTCGAACCCAGGACCATCGGCTCAGTAGGCAGCTGCTTAAACCACTGCGACAACTGTCGTCATTCGTTTTATCACGGACATAATATACAGCTTTGCGGCTGCTTGAGCTACATCAGCTACCAGCGTTTTGGAACGCAGTACTGTGTTCTTAATTCTGTCAGTTAGTTTTACGCCCAGAATACTGCGTTCCATGGCTCTTTGACAAACCTTGAGGGTGGACTTCTGAACTTTTGTCAAAGACCAAGTCTGCGCTCCGTAGGTCAGGATTGGAAGAATGCACATGTCCATCAGTCACTATTGCACTAATTTTCATTACTTTAGAGGGGCGATTTTTGAGTTAATTATGACAAACATTTTGAGGAGTGTTATTATTATAAAACAATGCATTTTAGAGTGGAATTTTTAGTATTTTTTTTATAACAGTTATTTTAATTATGTTATTATGAAAACGAATTCCATTGGAATGCAATTTTTAGGTTCCTATTTTAATGTCAATTGATATTCTGCCTAAGAAAAATGACTCCGAGTTTTTATTTAAATAAATAATAATAATTTTAACTTGTACGGTACCATAGTAATATAACGTCTAGTTATTTAAGTTAAATATTAATGGTTCAGTGAGATTAGTTCAAAGAAATATTTTTATAATTGCGGTGATAGTTGTGTTCAAACAATTGTTTAAGAATTATGTTGAAAACTTATATAATAAGTAATACTTACATTCAAAACATCTTTTATAGTTAGTGGGTTTAATAGGTAGTGAGTTTTATATCGATAAAAGTTACTTAAAAGACAATTTAATGCCAAAACTGAAGATAAAATGTAGAGAATTTTAAAGTTTTCACGGGAATATTAAACCTCATTACCTATAATATTTAGTTTTATCGGATAACAATATTATAGTCTGATTAACCCTAAGAATATTTATGTTTGTTTTTAGCACGATTAGTACAAGGTTGTGATTTTATAATATGAGAGATTTTATTAGCCTTTTGAAATGTTATAAGCAACGGAGGTTTTAAGTAACTTTCGTAATGTTTTTATACAGAGAAATTGAGACTAGATAGTATTTGATATGTTAAGACGGTAATTGTTGCTTCTGAGCTTTAAATTTGTAAGAAACCTGCATTTAAAATTTGGAAACATTTTAAAAAAGTATGTTGATAAAAGTTGATTGATACTTAAGTCGTTTTATTTTCACAGTTTCTTTTTGCCGGTGGACACTTACCACATTTCAGTTAGTCCTATAAAGAACTTAATGACATTTACGTCAAAATTATTGAATCTTAAAATAAATATGCATCTGGTTACAGCATTTATGCTTTATGGAAATAATACTCGTTTCACAAGTTTAGTACATCTACTTCTGGCGTTTACAGCGTTTTCGCGTAACGAAAAAAAGAGTTCAATTGTCGTAACCGCCACTAAGTCGTAAACCAGTATTTTTTGTTAAATATTAAATATGCCAGTTGAAAGAAAACCATAAGTTATGTATTAGATCCAAATATCAAGCATTTTCGTTCATAAATGAAAGAGTTATGATTTTTTTTCTCGAAATCGAAAAGTTTTTTGGCTCTGGTGTAAAGTTTGCATTTTGGCGGTTACTACGTTCTCGCTTTTTGCCATCGATATGAGCTATATAAAAGCAATAACATAACATCTACCAACTTTAGCAACTGAATGATATTGATATGATGAAGTAACACGACAAGACTGCAATCAAGGTTGCTACAGTAAAAAATGGATGATGTTGACTTTGCTTTTGTATGATTAATACAAAATATGTGGAAAATAAATATGTAAAAAAAAAACATTTATATTAAATTACCCATTTGTATTTAAAATATCACGAAGTGAAATCGCCAGCTCTGTTGTGCAATACATGGCTAACTACAGGTGATAAATACTCTTTAAAGGTGCCTTCATTCAATAATAAATCGTATCGCGCCATCGATCGAATCGCACTCGCTTACCGTCGGTAACAAGCTGCAATAACTCTGGTTATCGCAAATTAGCTTTAAATACCCTGTTTAATAAATACAATGGGTAATTTATGGAACTGGCAATATTTAAGTGCATTAATGCAGTCATTTTATATGATATATTTAAAATCTCAGACTGTCGCCAAACTTGAGTAGCAGTGGGCGGGGCATTAGAACTGACAGCCGTTGGGGCAGATAGGTTCTTGAGTGGCGACCGCGGACCGGAAGATGCAACTTGGGAAGGCCCCTAACAAGGCGGACTGACGACCTGGTTAGGATTGCGGGCAGAAATTGGATGAGGGTTGCGCAAGACCGATCGCTGCGGATATCTTTGGAGGAGGCCTTTGTCCAGCAGTGGACGTCTATCGGCTGATATAATGATGATTATGATGATGATGATGATGATGGTGATGATGGTGATGATGATTTGAAAACTTTTCAGAATACTACCAAATTACCTAGGAAACTTCCGCACAAACACCATCAAGAAAATATAACATTTTAACATCTCTCGATTTTTTATTTTTCACGTACAAATTGTATGAGAAATAACAGTTTAAAGAATAATATAACATCAGTTTTAAATATAGGTGTTTTGCTAGATTTTGTATTCATCATCATCATCATCAGCCAAAAGACGTCCACTGCTGGACATAGGCCTCCCCCAGAGAACGCCACCATGACCGGTCCTGCGCCTCCCGCATCCAGCGGACTCCAGCGACCTTCACCAGGTCATCAGTCCACCTTGTGGGGGGCCTACCCACGCTGCGTCGTCCGGTGCGTGGTCGCCACTCAAGAACTCGATGGCCCCAGCGGCCGTCGGTTTTACGAGCGATGTGCCCTGCCCATTGCCACTTAAGTTTTGCTATCCTTCGGGCTATGTCGGTTACTCTGGTTCTTGTGCGGATCTCTTCATTTCTGATTCGATCTCGATTCTCGATTTTGTATTGTTTAGTTATAAAAATAACTTATAAAACTTTACTAGTTGACACTTCAATGCCATGATAAGTTAAAGCGGAAGAAACAACTGGCGTACCAATTCAAGCTTATTTTTACACTTTAATTTAAAAAAAAATTGGTTCGTATTAATACACTCAACTGCAGTCTGTACATGTAGGTACCTATCTATAAAAAGTTTCTTATCGGTAATCACCGATAAGAAACTTTTTATAGATAGGTACCTATTGGCTGATACAATCGTATCAGCCAATTTTTTCATTTGCCTTTTTTTACAGCATTCGTTCGTTGATAGCTCACCCGTCCGGGCTGTGACGTTTAAAATATAGCTTCCTATTAAAATTTCGCTTCACTTTTACGCTATTTCGTTTAATCTTTGAAATTGCACGCGATTATGCAGCTCAGGTATCACTTTAAAATTCCACTATCGCTAACGCACCCATCTATTTAATATGCATCGCCACGGGTCTCATCAGCGTAAATCTATTTTATCGATAATTTTAATAAGGCCTTGCGTCAAAGGGACAGCGGTGGCCGTAAACCCCGATGTACGCCTTAATGGAAAGATAACGATATCTTGTGGGATTTCAAATACGAGAACAACCTGTTTATCGGTGTGAAATTGAGTTGCTCTCTAGATTCGTTGATACTGGATTTTACTGCCGATTTGACTTTCTCATTGGTACAGTTTAGTTATCTGATTGTTGTATACCTCTAAAAGGCGACATTAAAATGAACTGTATTTGAACTGCTAGCTAGCTACACAGTTCTAATGCAACTCTGTAGCAATAAGCGCGCTATTAGCCAAAAGCTTCCAAACTAGACTTATGTGGCCAGAATGCAGCTGTCTCAGCCTAATCAGTCCATCTGTATTAGCCCTAAGATACATAGTTATAATTTGTGGATTTGTGGCTACGTCTTACGCAATTCAATCGATGTGAATCTTCTTTTACATTTTACATGATATCGAAACTCATGAACTCAATCCGACTAACAGTAGCACGGTTATAACCATAATTGAGCCATGTAAAGGTCTTCTCACGGACATACGCACTGATATCATAATGATTTTTGCTATGTACGTTATAACTGTAGATTTAAAGCTTAATGCTTAACACATAGCGATTTCAGATGTTTTTATCACTTTTAAATTGTGCTTACAACGAATACAGCGGGGCCCACGACTCCCATCCCACGAGGGTTGCGGACTGACGTGTCGGTCCGGCTGCCACGCGTACAAATGACGGGTGAAAAATTTATGCTGACGTTTTGTGAAAATCCACACACGCTGTGTAGACATTCCGCGGCTTTGCTTGCATGGCAAGAATATTTTGCTTATTTTCAAACCTGGGAGTTTTAGGGTGAGACTCGGACGTGATTAATAAAGATTCAGGTACAACGGGTCACTCATGACAACAGTACCAAAGTTTGCTCATCAAATATAATAGAATATCACTTTGAACTTGTACGTAGACCTTATTCATGCGACACAGCTTATTATTGACGTGAGTGATATAAATCTTAGTACTTTGTTTATACTTCGTAAACTATACTCCTAGCTCTACACTACTCACGAAGTTGACCGCAGTTGGCCTCGGCGAAGTTGGCCGTAGCATGGGTTTCCATAGCGAAGTTCCCCTTCACACTATCATATTCATAGTCAACCAACCTCGGCCAGGCCGGAGCTAGGGTACAAATTACGTAGGTATAATTATGCCATGCTAGTCAAGTGGGTCGCTCCAATGCAAAGTTTTACAAGGATGAACCTCACGGCGAACAACATGATGAGATGACTTGAATTCTGCCATAAAGAGTGGAAGGAGCATGCAGCCAATTAAGACGAGTGACCCTGGCATATCGGTTAGACATACCCATAGGCTAAGGAAAATCTATATGAAGAGACACAGCTATGTGACGAGCGAGAACTTAATTAAAGAAAGGCAGGCTCGGGCATGGAAATAGCCACAGGCTATCAGTTTATGACAGGCCACGAGCCTTTCATCGATACAAGGACTTTTTTGCTTTTTTATGATTTTGTACTACCACGTTATTGATATAACGATGCTTAGTTAATTAGCTTACATTTTGCAGTGTATTTCGGTTTTCTAAAGACTTAAAATTAAAAGAGTTCATTTTTATTCATCCTCGTTTAAAATAATGGTAAATAAAAATAATATAGTAGAATGTCTTAATAAAATAAAATTTAAATTTAATGGTAACATTTATTATAAAAGTCTTATCTTTACTTATTTAGTGTCCGAACTAGAAAAATCTAAAACTCTATTTATTTATATTCGTTATACTTCTATGTATTCAAAATATATCTAGTTATATTCCTAACACATATATAATACACAGTAAAATGTCGGATGTCCCAAGCGTGCATACAAAGCCTGAACTCGTCTAACAAGGCCACTCACGTCGGCGGAATGGCTACTCGTAACCCTTACCATGAGTGATTACAGTGATAAAGAATTGGTTCTAAAAGTAACCACTAGGGGCGCTGACGGCGCTGTACTATTCATGCAAATCGTTTACGCTGTCGATAGCGAGTACGGTCACGGTAACTCATAGTAAAGGTATTGAACGGGTAGTGACTAGGACATGTTCACCTGCAAGCAACGCGGGCTTGGTTCTTAATGATATACGTATTATACATGGAAAGGAGCATGTCTTAAAAGCTGTGTTGTTATCATTTTGACTTTGTTAGATGATTTAACTGTTTCCTTCAACCTTATCTTAGCTTTTCTTTTACTAGTGTAACTTCGTTCAATGTAATTCAGGTGCCAAATTTTACTGCACAAAGTGCTATATCAGTTTCAGCGATATATAGGTAGGTATTAACATAATTTGAGACATTTAGCTGGTTCATGTAACGCCTTGCATTAACCTATGTATCACTTCACTATCATCACTACATAGGATAAAACAAATTTGCTCTGCTGTCTGTCTGTCTGTCCCTATGTATGCTTAGATCTTTAAAACTACACAACGGATTTTTTCGGTTTTTTTCAATAGATAAAGTGATTCAAGAGGAAGGATTATACATGCATAATTTATCAGCATTAAACCCGTGCGAAGCCGGGGCGGGTCGCTAGTAATTAATAACACGATGAGATCAAGAATACCAGTCAAAATACTATATCTATAGTGAATAACCCAGTTAAAGTTGGTCAGTGTCATTATTCCTTCAAATACCTACAGCGGAGCTCATCCTAGTGAACATAACGTTTATAGTAGTCATATCTCAGCTATATCTTGTTGGACATGCCGAATTAAGTTTTGCTTTTATTACATAAATGAAGTATTTCCAGGCTTGAAATTCATTTTATTGTTTATTTCGAGATAATTTTGCCTAGATAGCGGGACGTCTACAGAAATACTACGTTCATAAAGTAAGGCACTGAACACGGCAATGCTTTAACGCTAAAATCATGCTGTCTGGTTTTATAACTGCAGTAAAATTCTAAAAATGGCGTACCAACTTCTTTATATTTGAACGGCATGTATTTAACGCGGCGACAAATTAATCAGATTTAGGGATTTATAAAAAATTAAAGGGGATAGCAAAAATAATAAGTTGGCGACTAATTGCGGAGACTATTAAAGTAAAAAGTAGCAGCTAAGTAATCAATTTTCGGCTTTGTTTCAATATAAACTAGCATCGAGTTATTGTTTTGGCGACTGAATTAACTAATTAAGCGGAAACATGACAGCGGATAAAAAGTTGAAAATGGCCTACTCTAATTGTTCAATGGAGATTACATATAAAATAAATCAAGGTCATAAAAAAAATACTTTGTGCGACAATTTAAGAGCTTTAATCAAAGTTGAAAATTGCATGTATAAATAATAATTTTGGTCTATAGTTTTATTTAGTGGCTCTGATTTTGGTCAATTTTTCGTCAGGTGTGATGTCATATTGACACCTATTTTTTATGATTTTATCGTATAGAATACGTTAAAATAAACGTGTTTTGTATGGACAACTTTTTTCTAAACTTAATAATTACCGAGATATGGACTCCTAAAACCGACAATATTTTTTTGGATATTGTGTCAGACTCTGCCTTAGCTCCGGCGCTGCGGGAAGTGCAGCCCTTCCGCCCTTGCGTGGCAAAGCACGGTCGCCCGTACTCCGTTCCGCAGCTTCGGCTTGTTGGTCGCCTTCGGCGACCAGCCTCAGCCGCTCCGCTCCGCACGGCTCCCGAGCTTTGTCACGGCGGGCGAGGGCTGCTCTCCCTCCGCGCCTCCGGCTTTTTATATACACTCTAGGGGTAGGGCAGACAAGACCACGTGGAATCGGGGTTGACAGCTTCGGTTCTGAGGCAAGTCTTATGATAATGCAATGCTTATTTTAGCGTAGCGTGTTTTAGCTAGATTCGGACTAAAATAAGCGTGTTTTGTATGGGCAAAACATTTTTACCTAAAAAAAGCTTATCGCCGTTTTCATTAAATTATGGTTTCGAAAACTAAAAAAATAACTCCCCATTACTTTTATATAGTACCCATTTTAATATTTAAGCTGCCAGCAAATCAAAGCCCAAAATGCTTTTTTAGATGGAGACCTGTAGTTGCCACTAATATAAAGTTTGTTATCCTTCTGCTAATATTAGTCGCCAAGTCATTATTTATAGTACCTCACCTATGATTTCAGTAATCTTGTTTATTATTTCTGCTACCTTAAAGTAGCTGCCATTATTTGAATTTTAAAATATCCTTAGTTTAAAGCTCATTTAATATAAATGATTGCCAAAATATTTAATCGCTGACAAGTTATTATTTTAGTTGCAAATAGTTTGCTGCTCTTTAATTTTTCTGTCGCCGCGAAAATAATAAGCCTATTTGAACATCACTTACCAAAAACACGAACAGCAAGGCCTCATTTTCAAACTTGACACTGGTAAGTGATGTCTATTCGAGATCCCGTCACTATATATCTATTTTAGCGATATTAACTATCCGTCGTGTAGAATGGAATATACGTTGGAAGTGGGTTCCCTTTTTTAGTTTATTCGCTACGCAATTATGTACTCAGAGTCTTGTAAATTGCCTACATCGCTACCATCACTCTTGGAATGAAAATAAAATGACAACCGGCTTAAAATGAAGCGCACTCGCTATTTTTTGGGTTCCGTATCTCAAAAGGAACCCTTGCAGGATCACTTTGTTGTCCATCCGTACGTCAGTCCGTCTGTCTGTCAAGACCGTTTATCTCGGGAACGTGTGGAGTATCGAGTTGAAATTAAAACCGTGTACTCAGGTTTACAGTCCCTTGAAGCTGTGAAAAAACTTATAAGTTAACGTGAAAAAAAAAGATACGGCCGTTTCTATGATGCTGTAATTAAATCATTAAATAATATAGTTTTAACTTAATATTTATCTTATAAGCGAAATGAAGTGCAGTTTTAATTTTTATTATTACGTAATAAGGAACAAAATTTGTACGCCAAACGGCAAAACACAGAGTTCTGAATGTTTTTACATTACCAAATAAGATCTTATTGTAGTACCTGTGATTTACAAATAAATGAATTCTATTCTATTCTATTCTTAAAGTACCTGACACAGTTTTCCAACGGAAAAGTTAAGTTTGTTGCTTAGTACAGTTTATATTTTCAGCAATATGCAGTGCTTTCATAGTTCATACGGAACCCTCGGAGCGCGAGCACTAGCACTTGACCAGCATTTTAATATTCAAGATCAATTTCATTTCACACCGACTCGATTCACCAATACAATAAATTTTTCACCGTTGCGCACAATTTCACAGAGACAGCACAATCTAAGAAAGTAGTCTCGATGTCAGTCCCTAGGCACTGGCAATCGGTACGAACGTCAAAGCGGCAATTGCAATCTCAAAGCAATTTTTCAATATCGTCAAATTGAGAAACAACGGCTTGGAAAGTGCAAGGGACCCGCGGGAGCCTAATGTAAAGTCGCGAGACTGAATACGTATAGATTGGCAACTGTAGGAACTGATTGCTAAGGGTAGGTATTTGTTGTAGTATGTTTGCTCGTCGAACGGTATGTAACATTTCATTTCCCAGGTGGAATGGTCGGAAATGTATGATTGTTTATGTCACTGCTGTCGTTACGTTATTACATCTAGTACCGTAATTGCCATAATGTCATGCAGTCTGATTTTTTTGGTTTTTCAGTTTTCTTATTTTCCAAAAAAGCGTTCATTTTGAATTTTTTTATCTATTTAAACTGTGTTGCACAATAAAAAAAAGTATAAATAAATGGACTTGCCTTGAGGCATTCTCTTTCTATGTATCGGTGTTCTATGTAGTCGGGGCAGGATAACAGAATAACGAAGTGGCCATGGGTGTTGTTTTCAAAAATTTCAGTAACTTGGGATTTCAAGATAACGCGTTGAAAGTAATTTTTCAATTTCGGTAAATTGAAAAACAACGCTTTGGAAATTGACAGACGACCCGTGGGTGTCTAATATAAAGTCGCGAAACTGAACACATATTGACTAGCAACTCTAGCAAGTCGGTTGCCGACAACTGGTTGTCCGATGTTTATTATTTATTTATTTATTTATTATCCCTTCAGGTGGCAGCGCCACCAGTTGCATGGCAGGAGAAGTGGCGCGTCTATTTTACAAAATTTACCGTTAAGTGGCAGGAACCGGAAGCCGGACCCAACGTCAAGTGGCAGAGATCCGGGAGCCGGACTGGACAAAACAAGCCGTTGGGTGGCAGGGTCCAGCTCCCGGACCCTGTGCGATGTCCTATTTCGGACCCGAAATAAAACCGTCAAAACTATATTTTGCTTGCTTACACTTGTAAGATGCATTCATCAATAAACAAGGACGACATTCACTAACGGTCGAATTGACGCTTTTTTTTGAGAAAAGATTTTTTTTGTAACGTGCGGAAATTCGCGATGACCACCCGTGGGAGGCCCGCCACTTAACGGTATATTTTGCCAAGATGGCTGTGCCACTTCTCCTGTCATGCAGTCAGAAACCTTGCCACTCAACGGCTTGTTTTGTCAGGTCCGGCTCCCGGATGCCTGCCACTTGACGTGGGGTCCGGCTCCCGGTTTTTGCCACTGGAAGGGTTATAAGCATATATTTGTATCTGCTCGAACCGGTTGCGTCCTTCGCACTTCTCGTAAACTCATGCTCATTGTCCCTCCTCATCGCACCGGTTTTATGTCAAATTCTTTCACTGTTCAGGCAATACGGCTTTGGAACGATCTTCCACTTTCCATCAGGCAAGCACAAACAAAGCAAACCTTTAAGCACATGTTGCGCAAGCATCTC
Source organism: Apotomis betuletana (assembly GCA_932273695.1). NCBI lineage: Eukaryota > Metazoa > Arthropoda > Insecta > Lepidoptera > Tortricidae > Apotomis > Apotomis betuletana. The sequence goes on from OW026310.1 coordinate 745,024, forward strand.
ACCAGTAAGCTTCTAGACTGATTGTCGGTTATGATATTTTGCACTGGGTACAAGAATTAATGTTTATGTAAGTATATTGTATTGCATATTTGTGTATGTTTATTTATTGTGTTCATTATATTACTGATATATAATAAGTTTCTCTTTTGGTATAATGTAGACAGGCCCTGCACCATAAAATGTTTCTGTTTAGCCCAATGGTTGACTGGTAGAGAATGCCTTATGGCATTAAGTCCGCCATTTGTACACTTTTTGTTTTGTGCAATAAAGTTTAAATAAATAAATAAATAAATATATAAATAGTCAAAACGAAATCACAATAAATATTGTCCTCTACTTTGTTAAAATGGTTTCTCGTAAGGAGAATTTTTCATTCTAAAGGAATTACCAGGAACACAGAAGTCGCGAGCAGTCTAAAGCCAAAGCTATTTGCCACTCGAGTTCCCAGTCTATTACGACTAGTCTGTTACTAACGCGCTCGCTCGTCTGACAGACTCCTCCGCTTAATATTCTTGCATCTTCTGGGACAACTGTTGGAGCTACGAGAAAAATTTAATAACAGTTCGGTATTCTTTTTATACTAAAAAGAGCGCATTCGAAGTCGCGGATATTGATGATTTTTATTGGAGCTTTGTGTTTCATTGAATACGCCTTTTGCTATTTGGTTAGAGGTCCCTGAAGTAATTTCAATGGTTGTAATGCTTTGAGTAAGTAGGCGTATTTACTGTAAATAAAGCGAGTATTTGCGTATACCTATAATTCTGGCTACTTGGTCCCGTTGGGAGAAGTCGGCGTGTTTATATTATTACAGCCAGTTACGCATGAAATTGGGTTCAATCCTGATTCCTCATCGTATTGCTTAAGTCAAAACCATATTTTTTTAGGTTCTCATTGAAATAGGCTGCTATATATGTAGAATAAAACAGAATAGAATAGAATATTCCTTATTGCACACCTCAAAGGGAAATAAATACAAACAAATAGGGATAACACGTAACATTCAATAGAGGTAAACAACAGGTGGTCTTATCGCTAAAGAGCGATCTCTTTCAAACCATTGTGTAGAGAACCTTTGGGTATGTATCTTAGTGTTAGTCATTATTATGGAAACTTAATGCGATTTTGTTCGTCCTAAATTAAACTAATAATAAACAGTGTGCATTACACGCATTGATATTTGTCAAAGTAGCAGTCAAACGAAAGCATCGAAAGTATGTAAGTAGATATTTATTTTAAGTAAAATAAATATAATTTGAAGAATTAAAAAGAACTTATGCAACCTTCTGTCGTAATTTGAATTAAAAATGTAAACAATCAAAAGTCTCGCTATGCAATTTTAAATACGACGCTGGAACAAACTAGCATTATTTATAAGTTTTATAAGAGCGGCGGCACCAGAAGGCGTGTTTAATTAAACTTTTCATATCCAGTCACATCTGACGGCGACTGATGTAATGTACAGGCGCCTTTATTTACTGCACTCGGGCTTTATTTACTGCTTGGATAATAAATGTCTGGATCGGAAATAGTAGTTTTTGATACAAGTGTGGAAAGTATGTCATTTTGAACGAGTCCCGAGGAGTCTTGGCCTGAGCCGCAAGGCGAGGGTCAAGACTCGGGACGAGTTAAAATGACACTTCCACACGTGTACCAAACAACGTTTTTTAATACATTTGCGAAAAATTGCAATAATACAAATAAAACAGTAATTGAAAGGGGCAATTATATTTATTTCTGTCTGATAAAAATTAAGAGTAGGTACCTACCTACTTACAATTTTTAGAGCAATTGTGAAGGGTCGCATTTAAGGCCTTTGCTGGTAAGTTTAAAGTTTTATTCAAGTTGTTAATAATTCTCTTTTTCTCGTTTACAGCCAATAAAATGTTCATATAGACGTAGATAATCATCATAGACGGCAATGTAATTTTTCTTTCGATTTTGCGGGTAAAATACTCTCACTTGCAATTTTTGCCTTGGCTCGTATATAGGGCGGTGTTAAATCTATTCTGGTAACATCAGAATCCATCATTTTCTATCAAAAACTCTTATTTTATAAATCTTACGTGTCATTTACACATAATTAAAACAATCTTGAATGAAAAAGAAAGTTTTACTTTAAATTGTGATATTTTTTTTTTCAAGATGGCGTCGGCTGTCATCATTCAGTCAAATCAAAAGAAATAGTTTTTTCACTTCTCATGCTCTTAAAATGTCACTTTAGTCTCTGCATATCGGGACTAAAGCTCCTTATTAATCTCTAGGGACTAAAGTAAAATTGTTTTAATTTACTTTGGAAACCCCTAAACACTAAACAGCCAATCACGATGTTTGTCAATGGAGGTTTATAGCCATTTTCATTGATGGGTATACAAACTTTTTGGTGCGTCAAAATAACCTCAAAATTACAACTGCTCAAAAATATAAAAATAAAAGATTTTATTTCATGAAACACGATTAATTATTACGAATACGAATGTATTTAATAATATTAAAGATTAATTAATTTAATCATGCATGGTTCTTAAGTCCATATTAGTCTTAAATAAAATAGTTTTCAAGTTTGAATCTGTTGGCTAATATGCAAGCATTTAAAGCGTCACTTTACAAAAAAAAAGAAAACCACGGTTTTTTTTTTAATTTTGAATGAGTAGGTGTCCATTACTCGTATTAAGCTTGAATTGTTACCAATTAGACCAATAATTGTGTCACAAAATAATGTAATCATCATCTTCCGGTGAAGAAGAATTAAAGCTGAAGGCTATATAGAGGAGTCAATCCAAAATAAACACAATATCTATGGAAGGCTACATTTAGGGAATTAAAATATCCTCAAAGCAGAAATCACAACCAACATTTGACCCACGCCCATCACCATCGCGGCATGGGAATGAGCCTAATGAAATAACCATCGGCAACCGTTTTGAGGAAAGGTCTACGTCTCTACTATAATCTCTATTCTCTTCAACTTTTACTTCGATTTCGAGTGAAAATATTGAACATACTTCTCAAATACAAACCACGCCGACCCAGCTTAATTTACAGGGGAAAACCATACATTTAAATGTAAAGAATTGTACGAATTGCTCTTTTAATTTTTCTGAGGTTAGATTAACGACTGTACCTAATACTACGTAATTGTAAGAAACTTTCTTATAATAAATATTGTAATTTTATATTGAACGTCGTTTATTTTCCTCGCATTCAAAGTGAAAAGTAGAGTGTTTAACGCGGGACTAAACAACCATAATGACACTCGAACTATTATCCACCCTCGCTTTGCTCGGGTGGCTAAAACATCTCGTGTCATTATGGCTTGTTTTAGTCCCTTGTTGAACAATCTACTATAATATTTCAGAAGAGATATGATAATGTTACACAGTAATTTAATTGATTCCAAACAATAAACATCGTGAATCTGTTTTTAGTTCTTTACACTTCATATAATTGTAAATAAATATATTATTTAATACACAAAAATAGCGATTATTCATAATTATTATTTTAAAAAGCAGCGCGTGGGTCACGCTTAATACGTATTTTCTAATCTGTGACCATACTTTTCTTTTTAATTTTTTTCGGTCACGCATAATACTCATTTGGTCATTAAATAATAGTCACTCAAACAAATTATTAACACCGTTTTTGAGTTTTTTTAATAGATAACCCTTTGATTGATCCAATATGCAATTTAAATATTTTAAGCATAATTATGAGATATACACCTGCAATGCTGCATGACGTAATAAATAAAGTCAGACAGTGATTGACCTTAGTTTGGATGTATGAGGTATGACGTGTTAGAACAACAGAAAATTAAAAAAATTTGAAAAGTAAAAAGCACTAGTTCGAAATAACCAACTTTTCGCACGATTTGCACCTACGAAAAGTACCACTTTTTGAGCAACTGTATTAAAAAATTACTTTTCAAAATTGGTATAATAAAACGGTACTTAATCGCGTTCAAAAGGGTTTAAAAGTGCTCCCTTTGCGTCCTTTCTTGACCATGAACGTAACACTGTCGAAACGTCGAGGTACTTAATTAAATAAACACTTTTTGAATGCGATTAAGTGCAGTTTTGTTATAATAATGTGTGGAAATCGTAAATCAAAAGTTTAAATCGATATAACTTTGATAACTCTTGAAGTGGTTTTTAAAATATCATTCGTTATAAAATAATAATAATATATCAATTGCCTATTAACAGTATTGTTAATATCCCTACAGATTGTTTTTTTTACCTAATCATTTGAATGTAAGAAGGCAGGAGGTTTTATCGCGCTAAATCTATCCTGTCCGACTTCAGTAGTACGAATGTAAAAAGTTAAGATGACTTAAGTAATAACGACAATCCAAATATTAGATTACAGAGGCGCTATCAGATTAAGAGAAAAGAAATATTATGTTTTTATAATATGGCTAAAATAACCAAATACCTTTTAGGATACAGATCCTACACAGGTACACAGGTACCTACCCTGAGTTTTAATAATTTTTGAAACTTTAAGACCTTCTCAATATTTTTTTCCGATGTATTGGTATTTTCCTTGCTAAGCGATATTAAAAACGTTATCAAAACTTGAATCAATTTTACTAATACCTGCAAAATCCCGATCTAACGACACCTCAATTTTAAAAAAGATCAAAGGATCAAAATCTTCCGAAGCAGGAAATTAATGTGTTACCGAAATATGCTTATGGAAATTATGTTTTGCAAACTCAAAGAAAATTTGAAAGCAATTTAGTTACAGATTGTGTAGTGTCGGTTTAAGGAAGAACTTCGTTAATTGTGTTATCGATAATTTAATTTATTATTAAGCTGGTTTGTTGAAATTTGATCCATTATCGGAATACATTGAGTAAATTAATTACGACCGAACGGGCTCAAAGACTAACCAAAACTTAACGAACTAAATTAAACCTGTTTGATCTCGCTAAAGTATGTATTAGTTAATATTGTGGCTTAAAAGACTTGCATGACATATTTAAGTGATTATAATTAAATTCACTTGCTGAAATGTCTAGACATGTCAGCCTAGTACCTAGGTATACAGGCAAAGAATTTAAAAGGCTACAAAATTAGAACTTATATAATATCGCAAGCCTTTTCTCGTGGTGTCACTGGCACAGAAAGATCTTTTTTCTATAATTATATTTTCTCAAACAAGCAATGAAATGTTGTCATAACGTACGCTATAAACAGGCTTTGAAGTGTTACGTTTCGGACGGAACAAACACGAGAGACCTGTAAAGGGTTTTCGTACAAAATTAAAGGCCTAAGCCGGGAAGTAATATTTTTTAAACATGGCGTCTGTGTTCATGAACAGCCTAAATAGCTTTTTATTTCATTGCATATGATTGAGAAAAGCTCTATAAGTACATGCCTATCCGTGAAAAGAGCTTGCTGGGTCCCTATAACTATCTATACCCACTCACCCGGCAAGCCTTTTTTTCCCAGCGTCTGCAGTAATGTACTATTATATGTACAATCACTGTACAAAACATCTCCGTTTTGCTTTTTCAACTCCACTACTACACAAAGCAAAAGTACATAAAAGCGTTTTCACCGTTCGCTACATTATTAAAGGATTCTGGTTCTGTTTGGCTTATAGTTGACTGGTAGAGAATGCCATTTGGCATTAAGTCCGCCATTTGAACTGACTTTTGTTTTGTGCAATAAAGTTTAAATAAATAAAGGAAATGAAGATTGCCTTCGATTTTACACCGACGTTTGGAATTTTATAATCCATTCCGATATGCAGACATTCGAGTATTCATCGTTAAAATTGCCACACATAAAGATTTTATCGTTACATGTAAAGAAAAATATGAACCAACATTTCTTTACGGATGTAGTATTGACAGCAAAGCCAATGGACTCGGTGTTGCCAACTTAGCCTTTTCGTGGATTTTAGGACGATTTTGGTCACATTAGCTTTATAATTTTACATCAAACTCGTTTTCGTGTATAACATCTGTTTACCTACATACAAATGTTGCAAACATTTTTTACACATACATTTATATTACACAGGAACTCAATTTTTTGTTCAGGATATAAAGTAGCCTAGCTATATGTTAATACAGAGTGTCAGCTACCTTCATACCAAAATTGGAACAGCCGTTGGAGCGTGAAGACATAGCAAACAAACACATATATATACCACTCACAAACTTTCGCCTTTGCAATATTAGTTACATTTACATGCATATTTAGGTAGGTATGACAGAAGTTATTTTTGGGTAAATGTCTTTTAATTTATTTATTCACAAATACAGTGTTTTTAACCTGTTCTCTGATTTTTAATAGTCATTCATCGCCATTTTGTACCATAATTTTAGCCGTGTGAATGAGTTGGCAACACCGACAGGACTAAATTAAGTAGCATGCAAAAGGTTGGTTGCAACGAACTAAATAAATGACGATCGGCAAAGGGCGTGCCCTGTCCTCATCCAGAACCCTTTCTTTAGCGTTTTAATTAACTTTTTGCAGCCATATTCAGTTGGACTGGAGCAGAAATAAATTAGTCCAGGTCTTAACACGACCTGTCGTGTCGTGTTGGCGATCACCCAACATTTTTAGAGTTACTCGAGGCGTTCCTGTTTATTGTTTTTCAATACTTCGAATACTCGTGGACTGTTATGTATGATTTTAGTGAACTTGAATAATGCAAACAATTGTAACAATGTGAATTACGAAGAAAGTTTATAAGCACGTGTAGTGTAATGATAAGATACGCAAAAGAACCAAGGTTGTAGATATAGCTCAGACAGTCGCCAAACTTAAGTGGCAGTGGGCGGGGCACATTGCTCGTAGAACCGATGCCCGTTGGGGCAGAGAAGTTCTTGAGGGGCGATCGCGGACCGGGAGACGCAGTGTGGGATGGCCCCCAACAAGGTGGACCGACGACCTGGTAAGGATCGCGGGCAGAAATTGGATGAAGATCGTTGTGGAGAACTTTGGGGGAGCCCTTTGTTCAGCAGCGCGTCTATCGGCTGATAAGATGATGATGATGATGTAGTATAATGCTTATGTGTAAAAGCACATTCTCGGCCAAAAACGATTTATTTGAGTGTATAATAAAATACAATATTACTATGAAAGGTTTTTCAGTGATAACTAGGACTGCAACCGAACATTTTACAGCAAGCTCACTTGACAAAATAAAACAAGCAAATTCACTACCAGAAATCTCTAAAAACGTTGCTACAGAACATTACCGTCTGCAAACTTGCTTTACTTACAAATAGGCGTTCAGACTTACTTGGCATTCCTCCTAGACTTTAGTATCTTCAAAATAAAGGTAGGATTCCTTCCATTATGATACCAGTTGTGCTCGTCTTGTAGCGAGGCCGGGAAGTTTGTGCAGCCAATGGAACCAATTTCGCGCACTAGACATGGATATGCACCTTGGGTAGTTCTGTATTAATTAGCTTCTTTGGTAGGATTACTTTGCCCGTTTTATGTTCAAAGTTGCTTTTATGTGTTCAGAAGAACACTTTGGTGGTTTTGAATATAGTTATTATTTAATTAAGTCAATGATTAGTTATCTGGTTAGTTAGTTAACCATTCTCAGTATTCATAAATTCTATATACGACTGTGGAAAGGATATGCTATGCATTGTATACAGTTTCTTCATTTGACAGACAGAAAGAGTCTAACTCTAGAGTTGACTCTATTTGAGGTAAAAACCTAAATATATGTCACTTAATAGAGAAAAAGAATGTTTGTTTTTGGTACGTTTGTATGCGTCTTTCTCCCACGTCCACGGCCACGTCAAAACGGCTGGAATAATTTCAATATTGGTACAGTAAAGACGGGTTACGAGTGCTTGTAAGATATTTTAAGTCACCCTAGCTAGACCGTAACTGGGATTTTCTGCCCGCTACGGAGGAGAAATCTCACTTCCTGGCCAATGAAAGACGTAAAACTTTACCCTAACCACGGGCGGTAATTCGTAAAGCCTCGAATCGCATATTTATTGCTTTCACCTTCAGTTCGAACCACAACCACCTGCGATTCGGGACATTCATGAATTCACCGGCTTAAGTATGTACTGTACTATTACCCGACCAGGTAATCAAACCAGAGCCGTCAGAGGGTAAATTATTCAATCATACGAAAAATATTATTTAAAGTAATTTAACTTTTACAAAACAATATAAAGAAACATCATTGTGACACACTCTTACTCAATAGCAGGAAAATTAATATCTTTTAAATAATCACCATAATACTTAGAAGATCGTAAAAGTAGGAACCTTAATCAGAGTCGTAAATTAAGAGGACCATTAAACTTTTCATTGGAAATGACTCATTGGCGACGCTTTGCATCACGATGCTACCCTATACAATAAGGAACATATTTGTATAAAAAAAAATGTTTACCAGTAACCACTAGTCAATAGTAACCGTAGAACACACATTACATCTAGCTAACCGTTTCGATATTTCATAAGAAATATACTTACATAATATTTGTTCCTGGTGTTATTTGGCAAATAATGCCAATACAAATAGCGCGTTTGCGTATGCGACACATTAAATTTGGCTACAAAAATAATTAAACAACTAGGTCATTTTTGTCTCCGAAGTGTTGCACATGTCCTTGTGATGTGGGTGTGTAAATTAAGTGCATTGTTATTTATATTAAGAAATAAAGTTGAAAACAGGAAGTATGAATGGTAAAAAATAAATAATAATTCTCAAATAATTAAAATAAACAGGCTCCGTGATGATATGAAAAATAATAAATAAAGTTGGATTTGAGCATTTTTTCCAGATTTACAGGGAATGTTTTTTTAATCGATGCGTAACGTAATAAATTCGGTACGGAAAACTTTTGTCAGCACCAAACCCCTCGTTGATTGGTGTAACGTAAGTATTCAAAGATTAGAAACTGACCTGTGATTTATGTGACTATACTATTGTTACTTGAACAACTTATAGCTCAAATTGTGGCTGTTGTAATACTTGAAATGGGCAGGTGACAAATATCGCTGGTGTTGTTAATGTGGCACCAGTATATTTGTCACCCAAACTTAAGGAATTATTATGATATGAATAAAGCCCTGTCAATGTTAAACAATATCATCATACTTAAAATAAATATTTTGTTACTGTATGGTTCCGTAATTGAAAGAGCTCTATCTATCTATCTATCAGCCACTGAACATAGTCCTCGCCATAAGCTGCTCTTTCCTATACGTGGTCGCTACTCCAGGATTTTGCTGCCCCAACGGCCATCCGTTCTTTGGAAGATCGCTACCTACGAAAATCCCACAGGTTCGTATCTTTCTTAAATTACAGTGGATCTCATTGAAATTACCCTGTATTTTTGCTTTTTCAGTCATTATCATTGGAGCTGGGGCGGCGCTTGGCACAGAGGTCTCGGCCCTCGTTTCGGGTCCTTTTTGATGCAGATGGGCGTGCGAATGAGCCTGATGGGCACCTTTGCCTCGGGAGGAACGCGGGATGGTTTTAGTTATAGATTATGGTACGGAACCCTTCATGTGCGAGTCGGACTCGCACTTGCCCAATTTTTATTATTTTTGTTATGTATAATATCAGTTGTTCTACTCACAAACTATTGATTAAAGGTATCTCACATAGGTGACCGTAGCCATATTGTAAGTCAATCACGCGTCCTATTATGCGGTTGTCATAAAAAACAAATAACTGTTTCAAACATGGATATTCATTCAAAGTCGATTAAAACGGCCTGTAATTTCTGCGCCTACAAAAAAGCACAGTTTTGTTAAAATACCCGTTCAAATTCCCCAAAGCCTACTAGGATAAAATTTCTAGCTATTCGAATCGCAAATAATATTTTCAATGGAATCGTACGAACGTTTTATATTTAGTAGACCGCAATTTTAATTTATGTTACCTGTGTGAAATGATTTAATATGCGAATCGTTTGTTCTATTAGTCATTTAGAGGCGAGCGAATGAATCAGATCGCATTACTGCGCAAGATTTATGAAGGTTTCACAGGTTGTTTTAACAAAGCGCTTTAAGATTATAAAGGACGAATGTTAATGTCTCTATCCAGAAACAACAATTGCTATAACAATAAAAATAACATAAGGAAAATGTTTTGAATCATATTCATCACTAGCTGTGCCGCGTATCACCCGCCGATCCCACGTGAACACTACATTGTTCGGGATAAAAATTATTCCTTATCAGGGTGTCAGCTACCAAAATTTATCAGAATTGGTCCAGCCGTTTGAGCGTGAAGAAGTAACAAACATACACATAAACACACTCACAAACTTTCGCCTTTATAATATTAATCACAAACTTTCGCCATTGATGATTGTGACTGCACCTAAATCCTCATTGTACATATTACACCTATCACACATTACACATCCTTATGACTCTATTTATGGACTGTCTTGGTTTGGAAACACCTATTACCTTTGTGGTCACGGGGTTGAAATAAATCTTTCATTTATAGTCTAATTCTTTACGTGCGGGAATAAACCAAATGTTATTTATGATAATTGAGTTTGTAACAATCATTTAAAATGCGGCACTTTGTTTTCTAGAGATTTATTGGTGGGTTTTCGATAGTTTTGGATGAGTCAAGGTTGGTGCAGTAGGGATTTGCAATAGTTTGAGCTATAAAACTGGAATATATAAAAGGATACCTATAAAACCATTATAATATATTATTTTGATTATTTAGCGAAGTATTCCTAGTATATTTTTACTAAACTAACCGACTTTGAAAAAGGAGGATGTTCTATGTTTTTTTTAATTATTGGTGTGTGAAGCATTTCAAGCGCTGACTTTTTATTACGATTTTGCAGTGAAGAGCTTAAACATTGTCAATTTTACTTAGAGTAGACCATTTCAAGGCGATGTTGTTTACAAAAAAAAAAAAATATTTTTCTCTAATCTAATGGAGCTACAAATTTAAATCAGCCCTTCCACGTTCGACATAATATAACATACATAATACACATTTATACAATTTTGTTATAATGTCAATAGTCATTACTACTTGATAATGTTTCGCTAATATGTCCAATGCTTTCACATTACTGCTGAGCCGAAAACGGCGTATGTGCAATTGAAAGTAATACAAAGTTACGTCGTTTAGCGTAGTAGTATATGTCCACATTACACACGTGTACAGGAGGCCTGAAACGCAGGTTTTGCGGTTGTTCATTACCAGTGAGCGTTAAGCAGCACCCACAACTGCGTCATTATGGTCAGCGTACGTGTATACCGTATCACGGTACGCCCAATGTGGTGAAATCATTACAGATTATTTAATATTTTTTTTTGATACTACATCTTGCCCACAGCTACATTGTCTTTATTCGCACGGATATAAGTAATAAAGTCATAACCTCAAGTCTTTGTATTTATGAAGTCTGTTAAAAATGATATCTTCCGTCAAGCAATAAATAAACTGAAACTGAAACTGAATCCGTTTGCTCGTTTGCCAAGAGGCAAAGAAGAACAAGAACCTAAGAAGGTATGTCATAAAATAAAAAAGCTCACCGGCGAAACGCTGTACATACGTCCGCGAAGTCATCACTGCGCATATGCGACGTATTCGTTGCGTCTGCTCCATTTAGTGATAATGCTTTCAGATATATTTATGTCGAATTTGCATCTTACCACGAGTGATAGTAGTATAGTGATAGTTCTCGCTAGCGACTGCGTAAAGTAGTTGTATGGAGATTTGTAGTTCTACAAAGTAACCGATAGGGGCGCTCATCTGTTCTCCATAGAAATAATTTATGCTGTCTCTAGCGAGTACGGTCATCTTAACTCATGGTAAGGGTACAGACAGCTCCGATGTGCAATATTTTAGTACCCTTACCATGCTAAGCGACAAATAAAATTGTTTACGCTATCGCTAGCGAGTACGATCGCGTTAACTCGTGGTAGGGGTGTTTTTACCTGTGACCTGCGAATGAAAGCTGTTAATGAAATCAATTACCATCCGATGGCGATTACTGATCGCTGCGGCCGCCGATTCGTAGCACGAATTACATTGTTATTGAGTGGTGTGATTATTGCTGGTCATACTTGTATCGCTGATGTCCCGGATACATTGAGAATATGTTTTAAAAAAAAATTACGACATTTATTGGCGTCATTATACATTTTTGCCCAAACACTAATTGATTGTTAAGATGAATCAAAGGAGTCAGAATTCCATTGGGGTTGCGTTGTTGAAAATAAAGTTTCGTTTTACCCCTTATTTAATAGTTCTCCAATTTAACTCTCAAGTTTTGATACATTATCAGATAGCAATGACATTTATACTCAAGTTGTACACGAATTATCGAATGAATCTACAACTGGTGGATCAGTGAAAAATAGAAAAAAGGGTATTTTTATATCACAAACTAGCTGTGCCACGCGGTGTTACCCGCTCATCGCACGGGAATCAACAGTAGTCTGTGGTAATCCAGGGTGTCAGCTACTTTCATGCCAAAATTTATCAAAATTGGTCCAGCCGTTTGAGCGTGAAGAAGTAACAAACATACACATAAAAACACTCAGAAACTTTCGCCTTTATAATATTATTGTGATTATTATATTACATACAGAATGCCGCCTTAAAACAATGACAAAGAAAGCCGATTTTTTTATTTTATTTCAATTTGATTTAAATCCGTTTGTCACATACTATCCAAATATCTTCAAAACTGCTAGCTAAGATAGCATACCAAACCATCTTGACCCAAATCCTTTACAGCCTCTATTTACTAATTCACATCCTCCAAACCCTATTTCAATCAAAAGCGAGAGGGCAAAGTGCTCGAAGCTGAGAAAGATCACTGGCAAAGGGAGACAAATTCCAATTTTCCGTCCTAGAGCCAATGGGGATGATTGAGTTGCCTTCGGCCATCGGTATTGTCGACTGTAATAGCTATAGGCTGTATTTTCCAGAACATTTCGACGGATCGGTGTCTTATGGTTTATTGAAGCTTTGCTGGATACCAACGACTTAAGGAAATGTCGGTGATATATATTATTTACCTTTAAATAGATGTGTATTATTTACCGGGTAAGCAAGCTGAAGTGGCAATGGGCGGGGCACGTAGCTCGAAGGACCGATGGCCGTTGGGGCAGAAAGGTTCTCGAGTGGAGACCACGTATCTGCAAGCGCAGTGTAGCACGACCACCCGCAAGGTGGTAATCCGTACTTGAACGGGTTATTGTTGGCTTTTTAGTTTTACTGAAGTCGGTTCTTTTTTTTGTTATTTTTTTTTTTAAATGTACGCCGTTCAATATTGATATTCCTTTAACATTGACATAGACTCTACTAATATCACACAGTTCGCAATACATAGCTTCGTTCAATATTTAAACATTATTTTTCAAATGATTATTTCATACAAGTTATTTTCAGGAATTGCTTTGCAACGTTTGAAGGGTAGATTCTATGTTTTAATTTATTGTTCTTATTACAGGCAATTTACCTACAAACAGAAGTAGGTTAAATAAAACCTTCTTCTCGGTTAAAACCCGAGCACTTAAGAGAGAAAAATCTGCGAAGTTTTAAACATTTATTAAAAAAAAGCGTAATTACCGTACCGCGAAAATCTCGACATTATAATAAGTCGATGATTGCAGGCTACGTAACCGGATATCCGACTACGGTTTATCGTTTTCTTCCTCTTTCACAGTGAATGAACGTTATTTTATTGGGTTTCAGGTGAGCTTTGATGTTGTGATTTATTTGCAACCTGTTTTTGTGTCGAGGGACGAAAGAAAAGAATATCAAAGGTTATTCTTATTTGATACAAGGTGTTTGCGGCGATATTTCATTTTAGATCCCCCTTTGTTAGGCGGTGCCCGAAAATGGTGGAGGTGCTGAGATATGATAGGGTTACTTGTTATACATGTAACGTGTCAGGGATAGGATGTGTTCAGATATTTGTGATCATCTTGGCTGTTCAGATAAATTTGACGTTTAATGTAATCCGTATATAATATCTTCAATTTGAAAAACCTTGAACTTTGTTTTTTGTTTTTAAGTAACCACTGATACATTTTTTGCTCTCCTTAGGTTACTCCGTTTTTTAGGGTTCCGTAGTCGACTAGGAACTTTTATAAGGGTTCCTAGTTTATAGTTTCGCCATGTCCGTCTGTCCGTCCACGGCTTAGCTCCGTGATCATTACTACTAGTACTATAAAGCTGAAATTTGGTATGAGTAGGTATGTGTTTGTGTCACGCCAACAAAACGGTGAAATAAAAACTAAAAAAAAACATTTTTCGGGTACCTCTCGAACACCTAAAGTGGGGGTGAATTTGTTTATATTTGAAAATATATTTCATGCTTATTTTATAGTCATAGAATCAAACACTCTATAGAAGGTTTTATTTGGGTGTTCAGAAAAAACCGCCTCTGACCTGAATTTATTGTTTGTTTGTGTAAAATATGACACTAATGGTCATGCGGTGTAAAAAATTAAACAGTGAAATCACAGAATAGAATAGAAAAGTTATTTTAATTTTCGCCGACACCGTCTGAAAACTGTACTGTGTTACATTAGTTATTTGTAGAAAATGTGACGCAATTATGGTTTATAGCGACGGGACCAAATTGTTTCGTGACTTATAAATATATAACGAACCTGCAATTCATACTATGCCATGCTCAAAAACAACAATATCAAATCCAATCCAGATTCAATTCAACGTCGAATAATTGACTAAAACATGAAATAATCCGAAGCTAGGAATCCAAACACACGTTCAAACTATTCACGGACTGAACAATAAAATCCGAACGCCAACTTGCTTCGCTGCAATTAAATAAATTGAATGCCGTCGCTCGATTCATTATGTGGTCGCACGAGCAGTGCCGGGATTTTATCACTGCTTTATGCTCTAGTGTGGAAAGTGTATGGTTTCGAATGTCGAGGTAAGTGAATGTTGGGATTGCGTTGTGTTAGTTGAATTACTTAGTTTAGAGTGTTTGAAAGTGTATTTAATGTTTGTTCTACACTTATTCTCTCGTTCTTCTTATTTAATACTGTTCCTGATTTAAAATGTAATAAATTTTGAGCCATTTGAGATTCTTTTCACATTTAATATAGCTTTGAAAATATTCTCATATCTAGATTTCAGCAAATTTTCTATTAACATTGAACGAATAATACTTATTCGCTGCTCCATTATTTAAGTAAAAGTTCCATATTACATTACAATGGAATTGCTTCACTTTAATAAATGGAACGTACCAATTCCACCCTTTCTGGCGCGAATAACAAAACGTTTACGTTATTAAATTTTCAATAGCAATTGTTTCACCCCAAAACTTTACTGAAAGTCACATTTTTTATACGGTTTATGGTTGGTGTTTGTATCGTGTTTCCCGTTAGTGAACATGTTTTCGATACATTATTTATTGGGTTCAAATATAAATATTTTTCTTGTTACTGTGATTCAGAAAACGGATATTATTCGAAAATAAAGTATCGAAAAAATTGGGCAAGTGCGAGTCCGACTCGCGCATGAAGGGTTCCGTATCATAATTTCTAAAAAGTTTGTTGTATGGGAGCCCCCTTAAATATTTATTTTATTTTATTTTTAGTATTTGTTGTTATAGCGGCAATAGAAATACATCATCTGTGAAAATTTCAACTGTCTAGCTATCACCGTTCTTGAGATACAGCCTGGTGACAGACGGACGGACGGACGGACAGCGAAGTCTCAGTAATAGGGTCCCGTTTTTACCCTTTGGGTACGGAACCCTAAAAAACAAGAAAAAAATGTTAATAAGTGAAGTGTATTTTTTTAGTATTTAGAAGATTTTAAAATTAATTTTGCTGTCATGCATGAATTTATATGAATATGCGCACTAAAAACCTGAAAATGTAGTTACATTGTTTAAAAAATATATATATATTAAACATGTAACATATAAAAATGTTTCAATAATTAGGACCTGCATAATTCTCGAAGTGTCAAATACGGGAACATTAACCGAATCCCAGACAATTTCAGCCGACACGAGGGGACGTCAGGCAAGTGACATGTATGGCACTGATTGGTTATTGTGAAATAATGGCCGCGCTATAAAACGCCACCACCGTAGGGTCCATTTTGCCCCGGTCCGGACAATATCGGCCAATTACTCGGCTATTTTTATTTTTTTCCGATAAATTGGGCAGATTTTTGACAAGCAAAAATATGGTCAGCTGCTCGTTAAAAATAATGAGATTGTTATGATGACAAATAATGGGTAGGCAGTCGTCTAGGCTTGTAGCCTTGTCTATTTATCGTTTGAAATATTCAATCCTTTACAGTTCTGTAACAGTCCAATTACTTGTGACCTTCAACCTAATTTTAAGTTGTGTATAGCCTTTGAAGGTTGACAATATAACTTCAAACGTTAGCAGATATTTTTTTCAATGTCTGGTCGTAATAGTTGATAAATTTGTAAAGTTTGCATTACTAACACTGTTGGCGCAGTTTGTAGTACACCTGTCTACTGAGCCGGCGGTCCTGGGTTCGAATCCCGGCCGGGGCAAATATTTGTGTGATGAACTCGAAAATTTATTGCCGGGTCATGGATTATGTATTTATTTATTACATGGGCACATTTTTATTTTGTTGTCGTTTTTTTTCTCAGATTTCAATAAAATTTGGTGAGTTGGTAAAGTTGCTTATTCTGAACAAGGGAAATTTTCCATTGAGTTACAAAAAACGTATGGATTTTTTGTAACTCAATGGAAAATTTTGTAGGACATATAGTGAAATTGGGCTTACCTTGTTCAGAATAAGCAACTTTACCAACTCCCCAAATTTTATTAAAATCTGAGAAAAAAAAACGACAACAAAATAAAAATTTGCCCACATAATATATCGTCGTCTAGTTCCTATAGTACAAGCTTTGATTAGTTTGGGACTAGGTGGATGTTGTTTAAGACTGTCCCTTTATTTTTATTTATTGAATCGCTTCACACATAAGAACACTTTTCTTCTTTTTAAGAATGTATATTCTGTACGAGACGATGCAAAGAAAACAAATGCCCTTTTACTAATATAAGTAGAAATGTATAGCACAATAACGTGCTACAAACAATTTAGGAGCGGTGTAATATCCCGGCGATAAGTCGGAGGGGCCCGTGACATTTGAGACTGACGTTTTATTGATTAACACTGGCAGATTGGACGCGATGCGTTTTTCTTAAAAAAAACAATAGGGTTGATGACTGATGTTGAATTTTATAGCATGCTATACATAGTTTTTGTCAATAAAACTACAGAGAGTATTTTTTTAGCACATAAACCGTTTGAGAATTCATTCTCTACAAAGATATAGGACAAAGGCTAGGAGGATGAGGATGGATTTATAAACCGTTTGCGAACAACTTTATGAAAATTCGTGATGATTGCGGGTCCCACTAATTTGACAAAAAAAAACGAAGGTCTAGAGTTCAAGCATCGTTAAGGTTCAATAGAACGTAGTTCGAAAAAAACCACAAGATGGTCAATGAGTAAGTTGATCTTGGCGTACACTGCCAAATTAAGGGTTGACAAATCGCCTGATGACAACTAAAACTTACTAAATTTTCTGTCGCTACTCTTCAAAACCCTAGATACGAGGTTTGTAGATTGATACCTACTGAGCTAGCTTTGTTTTAAGTAGGTAGGTTTTGGTTATCAACAGACGAAATATTGCGTAAAACTAGTGTTTTAGGCGGTTTCACCCGCGTGGCGGACAAGGCTACGTGTAAATTACTCTATATTTTTCATCACAAGTCTATTTTTTACCCTTCATTTATGAAGTTATATCGCTAAGCTGTTTATATCCAGTAACTCAATATAATTCGTCATACCTTCCTCGAGTTAGGGAGTGAGTGTAACAATGGCCGACAGAAGGGGACAACATGACACAATAGTGGAGTCCGACTCGATATGGGGACACACTGAAAATTATACCGCCGAATACCTATTGATAAAGAAATAAATAAATATTAAGGGACAATTTTACACAAATCTACCGCCCCAAACAAAGCAATGCTTGGGCTATTGGTACTAGACGACAATATACAATTATATAATATAAACATATATACAATGATATATAAAAATATATAGATAACATCCATGACCCAGAACTCGTGTTTGTCACACAAATATTTGCGTGCTTTCCGGGATTCGTGGGATTTATATGATGATTAGAAGTAGGAATTAAATCGGATATTTCTTTATTATGCATTAATACCCATACTTACCTATAGTAGTTAGAAACACAGTCAATAGCGTAGCGTTCAATCTATGTAGATTGAACTCTACGATTCTTTTCTTGAAATAAAAATTATAATATCAATTGATATGTTACTATTTTTAGCCTCTTTATTTTACATTATTAAGCAGCAGAGCAGTTTATTTAATGGGAAATCGTGTAAGTTCTTAAGAGCGGTATCACAAATCAATGATCATTCCTTTTTTTATTAATTGTGATAAATTTCTGTTTTGCTTTTTAGTCAGTATTTATTTATATAAGTATGTATATATCATAAATATATGTATTTATCTATTAAAACCTATTTAAGTTAGTTGCACCGCCCACAACTTATCTGCTTTGCCCGATGGTAGACTGGTAGAGAATGCCCAATGGCATTAAGTCCGCCTTTTGTACGATTTGTTTTCATTTGTGCAAAAAAGATTAAATAAATAAATAAATAAAATTTAGGTTATTGCAACTCAGAATCCTGAACATTATTTATGTAGAAGAAAAAAAAAACTTATTTTCGGTTTCACTTACGCTCCTTTATTATTATGAGGCACATTTGTGTGGAAGTAAAGTAAAGGAAAATTAAAAAATATATATGAACATATTAGGACACTGTCTTTTACTAGAGTCAATGGTGCTCAGGATTCTGATATGGAATAACCAAAATTTTCTCCAATTGAAAAAAAAAACGAGAAAATTAACGACTTTCGAGAAAACTCCCTAAGCAACTGACGTAGTCAAAATATGCTCCGAATGTAAATAGGTATATTATGAATACATTGGCCGACCAGTTTCTTTGTATCGTCGTCTAGTACCCATATAGCTTTGCTGAGTTTGGGACTAGGTCGATTTGTGTAAGATTGTCCCTTTTAATCTATTTATTATTTATTTACAAAGACGGTTTCATGCACAATATCATAATAAAATAATAATTATGACATACTGGTGGCAATAGAACCCCGTGTGTTTCCACCCCTCTTCGTATTCAGTTTTCAATATCTTTGTTTAAACTCGAGACAGTTTCGGATTAGGTTAGATTAATTTTGATGGACCGAGCAGAATTGTTCAGTTGACAGCCGGCTTAGGGCGAAATTATTTTATAATTTTCCCTGTTATAATTTAGACTTGTTTTAATTAAACTGAATTATGAATGGGAGTGAATTAAGGCGTGCGGATGGCAGGATTTGTACTGATGAATTGTTAGTACAAGATATTTCCAATTATCACATCTTATATAGTTACTTATTGCATTACACTCTGCTTATTATTAATTCGATTTTCATGCAGCTAAGAAAGATTAAATTAATACTAGTGTCCGACCGAAACACGTTTTTCTGCCGAAACCGAAACCGAAGGTTCGGTTCTGATTACAGTTTCGGCCGAAACCGAAACCGAAACCGAACCTTTTATAAACATGATTAAAACTTTGTATAAAATGTCAGCGGGCCGTCCTTTCTAGAACTAATAATGAATACAATGAAAAATATCGCTGACCGATGGAGCTAAGTGTTTTTTGGTCCAAAATTCTTTCGTATGTACGGACGATTGGATGCTTTTCTGTTCTCGCCTGGAGGTCGTATTTCTTAACCGATGCTCATGAAATTTTGTGAGCAGGTTTGATAAGTAATATACTTAGATTCTTTTAGTCGATTAGAAATAAATATAAAAAAAAGTGCAGATGGATACCCATCTATATCCGTAGACAAAGTAAAAAAATTACAAATTTAAGCAATTACACCATAAACTCACGTTTCACTTTTGTTGAATTGATATTTTGACATTGGCACTGGGTCTAAATTAAATTACCCAAAAAAGTGAAAAGCATTAACGTACAGCGATCTGTTAATTTTATTGTAGATGGTATAAAATGAAACAAGTTTAAAAACATAGCAACAAAATAATTGATTGAGTTTTAATTTTTATGATTCCAATCAGGCAGCCTCGTAACGCTAATTCAAACGTAGGTACTAATTTTATTACATACACGCAACAATGACGAATCCTAAAGTCGTTTTATGAGATAAGTAAACCCTCACTTTTATCCTAAATAACCAATATCGCCGTCAATTAATTTGTAAATTAAGAAAATTAGCATTAAAAATTTCACTATGAGTTGATAAATTCATAACAAAAACTAAATTAAGTAAATTTAAAGTAAATGTAAATCTTTAACCGCAAACCTCCGAAATTTTGAAAATTTCGAAAAACTGAACCGACGAAAAAATACTATAATACCTACTTATCGAACATACTCAGAAAATGTCCTGAGAATCGGTTGAGAAATGCCACATTAAGGCAAGGCAACAACCGGTAAGCGCATGGACATCTAAACATCCGGGCATACGAAAGAATTTTGGGCCACGCTGAAACGAAAATGCTTTGCTCGCTCGGTCAGTTAGGTACTTAACATTATTCGGGGAACAATCACAAATGTCACCTCACTAAGCAAAGTGATTCAGCGGCCGGCGGAGTCAGGCGAGCGACGCCATATTGCCAGCCGTACCGACTGCCGAGCGCACCCGACATTAGCCGAACGCGACCCAACAGTACGATGTTGTAAGTTTCGGCGCGGCCGAAAGGTTCGGCTGTTTTTTGGCCGAAACCGAACCTTTGGCCGAAACATGATTTTTAGGCCGAAACTGGCCGAAACCGAAACCGAAACTTCGGTCGGTCACTAATTAATACATTTAGCTATGGAAGGAAGGAAGTCTTTAAATAATAATAAAAAAAAAAACATGATAGAGGTTAATTTTAAAATATTAGTTTAAATAAGTATTAAGTTGACGTCATCTCTCTTGTATCAAGTATACGAAATTAATAAAGCTTTATAAATATACCCGTAAGCTCACTTGAAATTTAATGATTAAATAGAAACAAATAAACTGGGCTTAATTTTACCAACAACTCTTATGGAAATATCTTGGTACACTTATATTCAATTAATGATTTTTGGTGACATTTTTTTAGCGACTAAGTTTTTATTTGGTAGCCATCTAGCGGCGAATAGCGGAACTTTTGTTAGTTACACGATGGCAAGCTAGATGGCGTTACCTGCATCACATGCGCAGGAGTTCGCAGTTTCAATATCACGTTTATACGCTTTATAAAACCTTCATTAGTGTTTGTGATTAGTATAAGATATTTATCTATACGCCATTTCTGGCCTTGAGAGTATTGCGGATAGCAAAGTGTCTCTATTGGAATACTAATTTTCTTCTTGCATAGAATACGTTTTTAAATAAACTATGTACCTAGTGGTTCTGTTAATGCGAGGTGTAACTTCGCAAGTGGTTTCGAATTTGCTGAAATTTTTATTATTTATTAAGTCATAAGTCATTTATTCATTGAACAATATACATTGTGTTTGAAATGATTAAGTAGGGTGAGGCACAGTTACAATTTTACAATTACATATTCGATTCCATACATGAGTGAGTATACCATTTCATTCAATTTCATTGTTGTCAAATTTAAATAATGAATATGATGTTATACACAATTACGATTATTAATTAAAATTAAAATTATTATTATTATTATATTGCCGCTATAACAACAAATAGTAAAAATAAAATAAAATAAATATTCAAGGGGGGCTCCCATACAACAAACTTGTTTTATGGTACGGAACCCTTCATGCGCGAGTCGGACTCGCACTTGCCCAATTTTTTTACGTTTTCGACTCCCTATTTATCTCTGCTGTTTTGAATTTTTTTGAAAAACTGTACCGTCAAAAAAATCTATACCTGTCTATACTTTACTTACTTATACTTAGAACCTGAATGAATACCAGATTTCATGAGAATTGAAAAACGCGACGCGACAGGGAGAACAGCCAAACATAATGCTTAGCTGCTTTAGCTGCTGACTGTGATAAAAAAATCCTTTAAAATGTTTTTAATATACGAGTACAATGCAAAAACGCTGGCCGACGTAACTCATACAAATCACACACGTTAACGTCAACAAACGCTCGTAAACATGGAGGCCTAATTGAAACCGGCCTTCCGACGCTTTTCACATCCGCAACATGTCCAAATCAAACATTAATACACTGCCGGCCTGATGGAAGAATGTGGTAACTACGATTGAACTCTACACGTACAGTTAGGCCCAAAAGTAAGCCAATACGAGGTCTCTGTCAAGTTTCATCGCTAGAGGCGCCACTATCGCAAGCTATGAATAGGTAAGCTTGGGACTTTTGGGTGCATACCGTGGTTAAAGAAACACGAAGTCGTTATATACGTTTAAATATTTTTTGGAAGTCAAAAAGTCTACAAATTAACAATTTTATTAAACGGATTTATGTTATTACATCGTTAACAGACAAATTAAATAATAACATGCAATTAATTTTATCATATATCTACAATCTATTAGTATAGTGATCACAGTATTACCATATGAAGACTCCATGGATTCTAGAATCAAAGTATGTACCAAAAAGTCCCAAGCACAAATAAACTAAATTTGTCATTTAAGTAAACACTTTCGATGACATTTTAGATTCTTTTATAACTATTTAGATGTATAACTATACCCTATATTTGAGTTCTAATGTTTTTATTTTATTTCGTTTGCCATTAGTTTATATTTATTACGTTCCATGATTGCATCTAAGTGTACTAAATGTCATGATTACTTTGGCTTAGTAAAGAATATTAGTAATTTGAATGCGTCAAAGCAAATGATTTAAAAAGGTAGGTACTAAACTAATCACGATCAACTTTTGTTGTTAACTGTACCTATTTATTACAGCATATCATAGGCGCACATTTGGAATTCCGTACCATCCCGACTTCGTTTGTTTTTTCCCGTTCGCTCTCGGTTCCGGCGGCTGTAATTGGACCCAACTTGAGCTCCGTGAAATCACTAATCCGACTAATTCTGACAGCCATATGTCATGGAGTAACGACTCCAGTATATCCAGAAAACATGCCGTCTCGTATCTCCATAAACCATCGCATTTTAAATCCAATCTTTTTCCGAGCTAGTACAGTTGAAACTCCAACAATACTCGAAGAATTTGCGAAGGTTCTCCACCAATATCTTAAATAATTATGACTTATATGAATACATATTTTAGTGTTAGCGGTGCGTAAAACTTTTTCGAAACAAAAGGAGATCGGTATCAAGAACGCAAGGTACGGCCGTGTAATAAAATATTACTTCTGGTTACTTTTCGTTGGTGAGATCTGAGCTGTCTTAAAGATTTGGAACGGACTGACAATTTGCATTTTGAGAGATTAATGGACAGGACACGGGAGTTGCTCATTGCCTTAATCAATCAGTTTGTAACCCTTGTCATCCAAATGAGACACGGCGTTGTCATATCATACATGCACCGTGATTCGTTAATGAGGAAAAAACATTGGTAAAAGGATTTTTTTAAGTTGATTATTCAACAATTTACACACTATTCAAATACATAGTATGAGTGTCAACAAACAACTCAGTTTAAAAAACTAATTCTTATAAAATGAATCGATTTGGTTAGTTAGCATCTTTGTGACGGTAAACAGTTTTATTCCGTAGTAAACTACGTAATATTGACATTATAGATTTGAGATTGCTGCGTAAAATTAAGGATACTTCCACCCATAAGTATGACCTTGTACGTTTGTAAGTTATGCTTACATAATACTTAGTTCATATATGTAACGTGTATTGAGTTTTTTTCGGCATATTTTTTCAACAGTAGACCCCCTTGTGAAATGCCGGTAGACTCGGATATGTAAAAGTGCCTTTGTGGTTCATTATTTCATTAAACAGGATAAACTCCTCATCCTTATCTGTATCATCATAACACAAAACACAAACCCTCCTACTATACCAGTACTACGCCTAAAAAAGCGTTCCCAAACCGCACCTATGTCGCTAAAATGTGTTTAACCTCGACTACATCCATAAACGCATGTTGCACCGATGACATATTCCAAGTACACAAAAAATGTGTGCAACCAACACCGCTCGAGCCACCAACAGAACGGAAACAAAAAAAAATATCTCGGGTCGTCGCCTCGCATATTTCGTAGTTATTTTCGTACGTGTCAGAAGAGGAATCATAATCTTAAGGCGAACATTTTAAAAGCCATACGTCAGTTTTGCTAACCTAAAGTCAAAAGGGCTTATTTGTATACGACATTGTAAATGTAGATGTGATATTTTGGTACTGGATGCAGAATTAGGCAGATGCAGTGGGATTAACTTAAACAGCAGCACCTGTTTGGGTGTCTTTAATTCGAAACGAACACTCGAAATCGGTATCGTTTATTTTAATTTTTGCTTTTTAATCTGACTGAAGTAAAAAGTTAACACGGGAAGTTTTTTTTTAAAACGGATATCATAAAAACGAGACGCATAATATTGAGGTCGGGTTAGCGCGTGTAAGGGCCTTTCACAATTGCGATTTGCGAGCGAATTTTGTATGAAGGCGATCACTGATATTGTACAGAAAACACGCTCGCAACTCGCAAGTGTGGTAAAGCTCTTAAGGTCACATATTTCAATTCTTTTTACAAAAGTCTATGGTGAGCCAATTAAAGTGAGACGTCGTTAAACCTCTAGATATTTTCGCATGAGCAGTAAACGTATTCAGTCCAGGGGCCCAATTCGAGAATGCCGTTTGAGTGAACGCCAAACGTCACATCTCTATTAGATAACTGTTAAATCGCCGTTGAACTGTCATTAAAATGCGATGAGCTTAAAATTGACATATCTTATCTCAATTTTAGAAATACGAAGGCGATAATGATTGTCAAAAATGTTATTCATGTATATAAATTTCTGTTTTGAACGAAACGTAACGGACTTATTTCACGTACTACGCGGTCAATTTAAAGTATGCGCCTGTTATTTATACCGTCACATACAAAGGAAGCGAAAATTTTGCGCGTCCGAATTGACGAAGTTGCGATGTTCTAGGGATATCGCCACTTGTCAAGTAGGCACACGTCAAAAGTGACGGATGGCGATGAAAAGGAGAGATCTCCATTATATCTCTAAAATTGGTCGAATACCCCCCTGTACAGTTAAATTATTGTTTCCAAATTCTTTAACGAAGCGACACTAACATGTGAAATTGATAACGCATTCTTTCAAACGTGAACCAGATTACTGGCCATATCGCATCATTATAATCCTTATCTCAATTCTTAATTAATAACACTGAATTTTCACGGAACCCTCAGACCGCACGCCCTTAATTACGGCGATTATTTTAGGTACGTTGCACAGGCTTTATCTTATCTCCCCTAGTAGTAGGAGCCACTTAAATGAAGCTTTAAACAGCTAAAAAATAAGTTGACTCAACTATGATAGATGACTGCTGCGACTGTGGAGTTGAGCGTTCAATGGGGTCGCTTTTGTTTTGACTTCACGAAGAGATTGAAAAGTGTTTTTTCCATACATCAACGTTTTTGTAATTCATCATCATTATAATTATATCTGCCGTTCTCGCACCTCTGCCATCCAATGGCTAAATTCATTTAGGCTTATTGGACTGGAAATCGAAATCACTTAAGATTTCAATGCTAGGCCTCGTTCGGTTCGTTGCTAGGCCTAATCCGATGAATATTGACTGGCTCTGAACCGACTGCATCAAAAGGACTCCCGGGACCTTCATTAGGTCAATCGTCCGCCTTGTTCGTCTCACCGTTTAGCTAGGCGTATATTACGTCATTTATAAAGAAGGTCTGCTCATGTGTTTAATAAAGGATCCTACGAGTGACAATTAGAGGTAGGCCTCCAATCCATTTGATTACCTACATCTTTTTAAATATTATAAAGGATCATTTTCATTAAGTGCTGATAATTAGCAAACATTGTAACCCACCTCACGAAGGTAATTCGTATGCCGTGACCGAAAATCGGGTAAAATTACACGAAAAAGGAAAATTAGAGGTGTTAAAAAGAAAGTCCTTAGTTAATACCGTTTTCATGCAAAACCCTGCCCCCAAACTCGTTAACAAGCCCAAAATCAATAAAATTGGGCCAATTTGCGAACGAACCAAGTGTTAACAGAGAAAGGGATAATCGAGAACAGTTTTTTTCGTTCTTCGGAAGAGTAGTGTTAATTTTCACACGGGTATTTTTTATCTGTCCCCGGAGGCGTTTTTTGATTGAACACAATCGGTTGCATCACCGATAACAGCACTTATTTAAACGGCGGAGTTTTTGTGAAAAAACGCCTGTGTTTTAGCAACATGGAAGGTTAAAACGTGAAATGCATTAGTGGGACGCGAAAAAAACGCGTTACTTAAATGTTGTCTATAGATTATTTTGTGATAAGTATTATTTTTGGACGCGCGGAAGCGATGGAGATATGGGTGGGATGTCTTCATGATAAACTTATGATGACAAAGAAGAGGGCGCAGGGTGGAAAGAGTCAATGCTTGACAGTAGTACTTATTAGGCTACATTACAGTAATAATCTCTTAGATTTTTGAATAACGATGAGCACTGCATAAAACTATATTTTGATTTTAACTACTCGTCCAAATGTCTGAATGGGTTGTCAATAAATCACTTAAATAGCTATTTGTCAATGTCAATAAAAAAAGAATTCCAGACAACTAGGGTTCATACCAATTTAAGCACCAGCAAAAACTAGGTATTTCTCTAAGCAAACCAGCTCGTAAAACTGCCATCCATTAACAAAATTCAGAGATTCCACAGTCCAAAAACGCATTCCGTTTCATTGAAACCGTTGAGTTATACTAATTAGGTGTGCTTCGACGTACATTTTTTCTCGTCCACTTCCTTTGTCCCGAGATACCGTAAAAAGATGGTTCATGTCCAACTCAAGCGCACTCGAAACCAATTATACTCTCCACCCTTGGCCAGGGAATCTCGGAGCTCGGTACATATCTCTCTATAGGTACTATTATAGCTCTTGTATTGAAAACGAATTTCGTACGGGAAGGGGTCATGATTTCAGGATAAATCTTAATACCGTGATGCAGCGCATTGATACTTTTTACCCGGCTACGATAAAGAAAAAAGGTTTACGCGGACAAAGCACAAGTAAGTAAGGCATTTATAGTACCTCCTAAACGTCTAAACTTATATACGTATTTTTGCCTTTCCCCGTTCAGCGTTTGTTGGAATTAATTAAATGTAAACAAATTATGTAGCCAATTTGTTTGTGAAGCGAAAAACACTTGATAAATTGGGACTTAATTATATTTACTTTATTGAGATGTTTTTGACAAGCTCTAATTGACTTTCCGATTGATTGTTTCAATTTTATCTGGAGTTTTTTCGCTATCATCATTGAGTTAATTAAATTATCAGTCTAAGGGAATTTTACCTTTAAACAAAAAAGAGGCCACTTTTGCCAGATTGGGTGCTTAAAAGTCGTTGGCGATTCCTCGTTTGCTGACGCCAGCTTATTATGTTGCTTTAATGCTTTCTATAACTACTGCGTGCTGTTAGGATAACTAGTCATGTGAGGCTCTTCAATTTTAAAATTTCTAGAGGGTGGGTGATCGCTGAGTCTCAAGAATAACTTAAGTGTTCGATACTTTTACGCGACAATCCTTTAATCTTCACCACTTAGATACTTGGCAGTCCACGACTGTGCGTTTTTCTAGATTTTTTCCTGCCTCGTAATACATTGTGAAATAAATTTTCGCTTGCGGTATTTCCGGACCGATACGACCTTCAAAACTTCAAGAAAAGAATGTACTCTCACCTGAAAGGCGCGCACTTGTGACTCCTCTGGTGTTGCTGGTGTCTATGGGTGACGGTAATTGTTTTCCATCAGGCGATCCGTTTACTCGTTTGCCCCTCATGACTTAAAAAAAACTTATCTAAGTAATATAGATCTTGACAATGACGCAATCTCTCTCACCGTCCGAACACAGAAGCATTAAGTACGGCGTAGTCGTTACAAAGAATTCCAGCTCCTCCATTGCGTACAACTCAACATTTTTTCTTCACTTAATCTATACAGTTCGTCTAGGTCTTTACTCTCATTTCCGTGTCTTATTAATAAAATCCATTTGCATAGGAAAATGCGGATTAATTTACGTCTATTCCTGTTTGTTTGTTTTAAATCGCAGCGTATACGCCGGCAAAACGCATAACTCAATCAACATCAGGCCGTGACGTGGATTTAACTGGCTGCGTCCGGAACGTATTTGCGTATAGATGGAGCATTGTTAACTTTCAAATAATTGGTAGGATTTAAAAACGTTGTTTATTATCAACAGCTGAGCGGGCACCTGATCCAGGATAGTGTTGTGCACACAGGCTGCAACACTTTGATACTAATATTCTTTAAGATATGGTATATGCAAAGAACACTTGGTTATAAGTGACTCTTGAGGTCATCCTCATCGGACGAATAAATAAAATCACACCAATATTCAAAAGTTTGTAAGTGTGTTTGTCATTTCTTCACTGTCTTCTTTACTGTCACTTGACGATGCGGTTGGCTCGATTTGTAGACACCTGCCTACTGAGCCGGCGGTCCCGGGTTTAAATCCCGGCCAGGGATGAATGTAGCTGACAACCTGCATTAACACATAGGCTATTTTTTATCCCGCAAAATGTAGTGTTCCCGTGGGATGAGCGGGTAACACCGCGGAGTGCAGCTAGTCATTTTTATAAATGTCTGATGATAATAGTCACATTTATCGCATTTTTGGGGAATTTATAAGTACTTATGTGTTCAAAGTAAACGTAAAGCTTTATGCGATATTTTTTTATCAATTTTGTGCACAGGTGCTTAATGAAAATATGTCACGAACATATTTTTTTGTTATAAATAACTGATACCGGAAAAAGTGGGACACGAAAATGTTCATAAAGGTTTCGGGATTGAAAACAAATATGTATTTCCTTTAAAATTGTTAACAGGTATTCCATTACTTTTATTTTCATTAAATTACCACAATGCATGTTTAATCAAAATGAATGTTGCTATTAAGCAACGTCATCAGTCATAAGACGTCCACTGTTGGACATAGGTCTCCCTTACAAGTAACCAACATGACCAGCGAACTCGGAAGAAACTCCTAGCATAGCTTTCGATATAGCTCTTATTTTTTATTTAAACACGTTTACATGACATTACAACATTTTTGACTAATGCGCCATGAAACTTACATTATTATAGAGCAACATAATGAAAAACATACAAATACAAATACAAATACAAGTACTCTTTATTGCACACCTCATAAAATATACAGGAACATAAACATAAATGTGAAACAGCATTAAAAACAGAAAATTAGGTATAATGTCATCGTCAATCATCGATTATCCAATACCTCACAAAATCTCAAACATTCAGTGCACACAACC
This sequence comes from Apotomis betuletana, assembly GCA_932273695.1. Lineage (NCBI taxonomy): Eukaryota > Metazoa > Arthropoda > Insecta > Lepidoptera > Tortricidae > Apotomis > Apotomis betuletana. Next base: position 774,566 of record OW026310.1, read on the forward strand.
GCCCATCGCCTCTTATATTAAGCGCCATAGCTCGAATTGAGCTCCAGGTAGTTATGCTACACAGGCCCAATAGCAAGACAGGCTGTATATAAGAGCCCAAGCAGGCATTAAAACTCGAATTTTAAGCTGTATATGTGCGGTATAAGCGTGCTGTGTGACAATTAGTTGAGTCATCACGATGTCGAATCATGCAGTGTTTCAGATCTAAAGCTCACTCGCAATAATCACACTAATAAAAGCGAAAGCTTGTGAGTGTGTTTATGTGTATGTTTTGTGAGAAGCAAATTAGAGGCTTCTTCTCTCATATGGAACCCTTACGAGTCCACATATGCATTGCTTCTTGAAAAGGTTCAAAAAGCCTTTCTTAGGTTTTTGTATAAAAAAAGATATGGTTTTTATCCCTTTCTATATCCAACTAAGTTCCTACTTGGCAGTTTAGGGTTCAATTCTCTAGAGGTAAGGCGAAATAACATTTTGCTGGTCACTGCATGTCGTATATTACGAGGTGATTCTGATTGTCCAGAACTCGTGCAGCGAGTAGTGAGGCTTTTTGTTGCTGACGTTCCGAGGATAAACCTCAGACCGCGGGTGCGCCCTCTGCTGTGTGTGCCGGCGGCGAGGACGGTGTCGCGCAGGAACTCCCCGCTGCTCCGTGCGCTGGTAATGCTCAATGCTCTCCTGGCATCAGCTCCTGAGTGTGATTTGTTTGCATGGAGATGGGCAGCTGTATGCCGGGAATGTCTGCGTTTCTGCGAGATGATGGATGATATAGGCTTTTAAATTTATATATATTTTTTAATTTGTTATGTTAATTGAGTTTCTCGGTGCATTGGTCTATAGCTGTAATGCCGTGTAAACATTATGGTAAATAAATAAATAAATAAATAAATGTTTGTTACTTCTTCATGCTCAAACGGCTGGACCGGTTTTGATAAATTTTGGTGTGAAGGTGGCTGACACCCTGGATTAACACATAGGATTTTTATCCCGAAAAATGTAGTGTTCCCGTGGGATGAGGTAACACCGCGCGGCGCAGTTAGTGCGTATATATTTGTTCAAACCCCGTGTAGTGTGCGCTGGCCCGCACCAGCCTGTCGCTACGACGAATGTCCCCCACAAATCACGCGGCCGCTTGTAGCATTTTTTGCTGTTTCGTTCATTTTGCAGGGAAATTGTGTTCTGGACGAATATTTGACCCATCGGACGCTGTCAGGTGATCGGTCGTTGACTGAGGAAAACTGTAAACAGGAGATATTTTAGTTGTTTGATTTCATGAAATGGTGAAATCAAACAACTAAAGTATCTTCAGATCAGAGGTAACGATTCAATATGAATACATATTTTATACGATGACCAAACATGCGACGTGCTTGATGCTTAAGCCAGCTACCTCATCCTTCCTATGCACCTGTTGAACCTCTATGAATGTGATTATACCCTTCTGGGTGACTTCATATTGTAGTTCCCAAAATAACCACGGCAGAGAGCTCATGCTACATGTAAGACATATAGAATCCAATTGCACAGTGCGCGGACATTTAGTGTTCCCTTAAAACTATAATAGGTACTTAGATGGTATTAACAGGTTGAAAGTTATCAGTCCGGTTCGTTTTACCCACAGGGTCCGTTATACCTTCCTTTCCCATACATGCGCTCGAATCGTTTATCTAATTTGTAGGTATATTAGTTACTTAATAAAATCGTAAAACAGATCCAGATGAAACTTCGCAGCTTAATGCCGAAATAAAACAAATTTTAGATAAAAAATAGAATGTTTAAGTTAAGTTCCGGTAATGTGGTCTAAGGCACGGGTAACTACTAATATTTTGTATCGGTTAATGATTCTATAATTATAGTCCTCTACTCGGAGAAATATCAAAATCAAAATCACCTTAACTTATTTAACATTTCAGGTCGATCTTGGAATAAAACTATAAATCAACTCAGGACGAGAAATATAGCGTTTTACACACACAAAGTTCTCAAAACGCGTCACCTATAAACATAAATTATTGCAAGGCCTGCAACTCGAGCCAGGTTATTGTATTTCAAGCTTCGGCCCGTAAATCATGGAGGATCTAATTTTTGTGGCGGTTCGGCGGTCGACGCGAGTATCTTCTGAGGGATTCTTAATGTGTGAGGATTTTGTGAATAAACCGTGTGATTATTTTAACTACTAAACAGCTTGCGACTTGGTTCGCAAAGGCGTGAGTGTCATATACGTTTTTTAAGGTTTTGTAGTCGGAATAAGCCCCCAAATACCTTGTATGATTTTCATAAGTGTCCTAAAAATATTAGCAGTCATTGAATACCTTAATATGTACATGATAATATGTATGTGGCATACATCGTCTCCGTAATATATCAGCCGAGATACTTCTTCACGCTAACAGCCGACCCGCTAGAGTGCACCAGGGTGCCAAGCCTAGTATATATGCTTGTCGAACAAAAGACGCGCCTTCGTAGCCATTTTTGAAGCGCTCACACGTCGCGGTCGGTCGTATTGCTACGTCCCTCGACCAAATAAGTATGGTACAACTTTTGAATGACCATGAAATTCAATTTTTTTTTGATAGTGCTGTAAGGATCTGCAAGGTGCATGTCATTAATTTTTCTTTACCATGGTTTTTCCAAAACTTTTTTCTAATGGACAATTTGATACTTTGGAATAAAATTGGCTAAAGGAATCTTTGCCTTCGAATTCCATTGAAAAAAACCTAGTTGATGGTTGACACTTGTAGATGTTAAAATTTCAACGGTTTAACATTGACAAGTCTCGTCCATCTTCAACTTGTTTATTTGTATGTGTACGTGTTACCTGTCTATGTACATATTGTTCTCACCCTTGTTATTGAGTGTGACCGGTGCCCGTGCCTGCGCTACCAAAGGCCGCCGCGAAATGACTCCAACCGGCCGGGTGTGTGTTTTTTTCTGGGTGCCCTGGCACCCAGAAAAAAACAACACGCTACATTCATTAATGGCTAGTCTGTGTTTTTATTTTAAAGAAGTTCCAATTAACAATAAACTGGTCCAGAAATTTACATCTCAGACGGGTTCAAGTGATGATGATTCTGTGAGTAGGTAATAGAGGTAAGTCTAAATAAAGTTCTTGAATGATCATTTCGATACATTCAAAACTCTCGGTACTTTTGAAGCGAATTACGTATCACAAATTAGGAAAAGATTGTTACCCAATTTGTAAATAACAAAGGTTTCACACAATTATTAAAAAATCCGGTAGTGTTTAAAAAAATAAAATGTTTTGAGTTTCTTATTAGTGCTCGTCTTACCTCACATTTTACATAGCATTTTTTCTATCGTAAATTTACGGCACAGAAAAAAGTAACATAAAACCATTGCCAGCTAAACTAAAAACTCAAAATATAATTAAAACCTCCCGAACCAATTTCCCGACGTCCGTATTTTAACTCATTTCATATTTCGACCGAAGCAGGCAAAAGGCCATAACCACAAATGTCAAAAATGCATTAATAACCTCATTTCGTCCATAAATCATAAGCGTGGAGTAATTACACAAACCAATTAGCATTAAAGTCCACACAGATACTCATAAACGGTCCAAACTGAAGATTGATCGTTGTTCGCGGAAAAAATGCTGTTATTTAGTATTAAAATGAGAGAAGTTTCATTGTTTATTTTGTAAGGAATAATGATTTATAGAGGGTGAGCTGGTCGACTGACCCAGTGATTTGATAGACTGCCCTTTGCTCTGAAGTTGTAGGAAATTTTAAAAGTACAATGTTGTCATAATATTTTTATTGTATCCCACAGGTAATGTATATAATACACAATGTTGTCTACATGACATACCTTTGTTTTGTGCACTCCATGTAAGAAGAAAATATGAGTGAGGTTATTTGGAAACTGATACTCGTATACAAATAGAATAATGTGTTTGTTTTGACTCTGTGATTTCCGTTAATCACTAAGAAATTATCATAATTTTATCAAGCATCACACAAGAAAGAACCGGTCAAGTGCGAATCTGACTCGCGCACCAAGGGTTCCGTACAAATACTTATCCCATCTCCACTGGCTGGGTAAAGTTAAGTTTGCACCTGGTATGTATGGCGCCGGATACAAATGAGGTGCAAAGTTAACGCAACCGATGTATGAGAGCCCCCTTACATATATTTTTTATTCTATTTTTTTGTATTTTTTGTTCTAGCAGAAACAGAAATACATCATCTGTGAAAATTTCAGCTGTCTAGCTACCACAGTTCATGAGGTACAGCCTGGTGACGGACGGACATGCAGACGGACAGCGGAGGCTCAGTAATAGGGTCCCGTTTTTACCCTTTGGGTACGGAACCCTAAAAATATGTACGATTTTGTGTATGTTGTATAAAAGTCGTTATGTTTTTTTATCACGTATGTGTTCGGTTTCAGAACCGCTCATACAATAGTTGTTTCTAATATACCTATTTATAATGCATCTCCCCTCATTAACAAAAAGTTAGGATTAAATAAATACTATAATAGAACAAAACCTTCACCTCCGACAGTCCATCAAAATAATATGTTCTCCAACAAATTAGGCGGCCCACAAACGCGAGCATCCGAGTCAATTTAGTTAGCCCTTATTGAATTACAGACCGACACGTTTGCCCCGCTTCTCGTTACACCGCGCCAATCCAAACTGATACCTATTACAACGTCATTCAGTTTCCTTTTCAATTTGCTTGTCTAGACAATTATATCTAATGCACCATTGAAGATTAGACCTAATTCCGCAAAGATACTTTGTCTTTTTACTCGTTGTGTGAAAGTTTAGCTCGAACACGTGAAAGATTCTGTAATTCTGGAAGGCAGTAAAGTGTATGAAAGCTAGAGACTGTTACAGCGTTCTTAAACTGAAGGAAAACATGAGTTTGGATCACAAAGGTTGTAAAATATATGAGCTCCAGAGATAGTTACGGCTTTCTTCCATTAGAGGGTAAAGCGATGAATGATGTGACGCCCGTAACCTCAGACTCGATCGAGTGTTCACGACGAGAATCGAGAATACATAGTAGTGCTGAGCAATGAGATTCATTTCTGCTTTCATGCATATTTTACATTAGATCTGTTGCATTCAATGCTAGTGGACAAAAGGAATACGGCTTGTTAACCCAGAACACGGTAGGTTTCGCACACACGGTGCAACGCGGTGCGCTCTCGTGGAAACCGTATAGCATTCAGCGCGCTCGTAAACTTCCTCCAACGCGCTACAATTCATGGTCACATCCAACAGCTTTATCATCCAGCAAGTGCAGCAACTAAGTCCACCGTCCAAACCTTATTCTTTACCATTGGGTAAGAAGACATTAGGTTAAACCATTGATACAAAGATCAAAGCTCAAAGAAAAAATCTCTGGACCGGCTATATAGAGGTACCGGGTTCGAAGCCCGGTCTCTTCTACCAGGTTACGCAATTAAATTTTTCTTCCTCCTTCCGAAGGTTGACTGGTAGAGAATGCCTCGTGGCATTAAGTCCACCTTTATGTACAATAAGTTTTTCTTTTGTGCAATAAAGATTGTAATGATGTAGGCATCCTAGTAAGGTCATTATTGAGATTTTACATGACGTCATCGATAGCGATGATGTACAAGTATTTCGTGAGCTTCGTCAACTGTCGGCGTAGCGCAGTGGTCTGACCGTCGGATACTGTGCACTAGGGCGCGGGTTCGTATCCTGCACCGCAATTATAATTTTGCATATTTATTTCGAATATTGTTTCGTTGAGTATTTCTTTGGTACGGGTGCAGCATGATTTGCATAATTCGACTGGAAAAGAATATCGAACCACCGACACTTAAAATCATTCTGTTCGTATACTTCACCGAGAGTGGAGTCTTTAGAAACGCATTTGGCAATGTGAATAGAAAGAAAGGGCCGTTACGAGTTGTGTTGTTGTGGCCTAGACCAATGTTTTGGACATTATGTATATGTGAGGATTTTCCATAAAAGGGGTAAGTTTAGACTGTAACCAATAGTTTAGGCTAGGTTGTTTAAGTATAAGACAGCTAATCTAGGTTTCATGTTATCTGATGCATGTATTGTATTTGCTTTTAGCCTAAGGAACTGCCCTTTTAATATATCTCACGGAATAGAGATAAGTCGTGCTACGGAACTGCACAATCAGTTGCTTACAAGCTAGCCGGTGGCAACTCAGGAAAGGCAGGGTTCCTAGGAAACAAAACACCTCCTGGCGCTCAACATTAGTTAAGATTAGTTTAGTTATTATTACATAATTGTTTTAAAGTTTATTCTTTGTTTTACTGCTTTTCCTCGCAACCCGTAACAAATTGGCGCCTAACGGTAAAAATTGGGGGTTGCCGAGTAGTTTAGGGGTTCTTTTAGTTTTTGGCCGTTAGCACGGTTTGTTTAATTTTTTTTCCCTCCCTTGCTATTTGTCTGCAATAGCAGTGTTGTATAAAATTTGTATAGGTATGTTAATTATTATGTGTCTTAGGAAATAAGTTTTGTTTTTTTTATATAATAGATACAATACAGTGTCATTAATTATCTACTACGTTTATGAAACGGTATTTGTGTTTGCGAAGGCCTGATTGTGTAGTTTTTTTTTGTTCATTATAGTGTTTTTGTTATTCACGTATTACGTGGTTTGGTATTAGGAAATATTTTAAGTACATGGCCAACATTTATTTAAGTAGGTAACAAAAATTAAACGCTGGTTGTAGCAGAACGTTTCATTATATATATAGGGATCGCTTAAGGGTTTTGTTTACTTGTTGTTATTTTATTTATGATAATGTTTCAGGGTCTTGTTATAGTGAAGTAGATATGTTTGAATTAGTATTTTAATGATTTTGTATATTAAGTAGTAAGCACAAGCACTAACTTATTTCAATTTGTATTTCACTTTAGCTTAGAGCAATTTTTCTTTTTTTTTTGTATTTTTATTTAAGTTAAATTTTGTATACTGATTTTGGATAATAGTTGGTGTCGTGTTTGGATAGTCTGAAACCCAGCTCACAATGGATCCTAGTTATTTACTAAAGGATGAATTGGAATTTGAACTCGCTAGTCGAGGGGTTGTACTTAAGAGTGCCGTACCAGTGCTAAAGAAAGTACTAAAGGAGTTAATTTTAGATGATCAGTCGGACGAGTCGGGACAAGATAAAAGGTCGTTGTTGCGATTAGCCGGTGCAAATATTAAAGCCGAGTTAGAATTGTGTTCTACTAAGCTGGATATTCTATCCAATTACATTTCAGAAATTGTAGGCAAACCTGACAGAACTTTATTTAGGCGACTGGTGTCGAGGTTGTATCATGTGCGTAACAGACTCAACTGGGTTAATAGTACAGAGATGGCTGAAGACGAGGTTCTATTAAAGACTGCTTTGGCTCATAAATGTAATTCTTTATTGGAAAGTTTAGAGGGTCAAGACGATGTAGTGGATGAGGATAAATTATCTTCAGAGGACAAACGTACTTTGCACGAGACTCTAGGAGATATAGGATTGAAGATCATTAAAAAGTTGGAACCTCAGACGGTTATGTCTCAGTCTCAGGAACGTGTAGATATTGATGATAAAGATTTAGTGATGGACCAGGCAACTAAGAACCGACAACAAAAAATTTTCCGAACATCAACATTTGATGAAGACTTTGTGCATCGAAAACTAGTGCCAATTAGTCAATGGGGTGTGAAATTTTCAGGAAGTGGGGGAATTAGTGTGAATGCATTCATCGAAAGGGTAGTCGAGCTCAAAGAGGCTAGAAATGCTACAGATCTAGATTTATGGCGCTATGCCATAGATTTCTTTGATGGAGAAGCATTAATATGGTTCAGGGCAAATAAGGAGTATGCTTCAAATTGGACAGACTTAGTCACCCTCTTAAAAAGGACGTTCCAGGCACCGTTCTATCAAGAGGAGCTTTTGGCAGAAATAAAGTTGCGAACACAAGGTAGAACTGAATCTGTGACAATTTTCATTGCCGTTATGCAAAATATGTTTAATAGACTACCTAAAAAGATATCAGAACATGAAAAAATTGCAATTATTCTGAAAAATATTCAACCATACTACCAAAGAGCTGTATGTCGGGACGAGTTTTACTCAATAGTAGAGTTGGTAAACGTTCTGAGGATCGTAGAACGTACTAAGATTAATTGCGACAATTTTGAAGAACCTAAAGCTTGTAAGACTACACTGGAACCAGACCTAGCTTATAAATGTAACCAACGGGTCACCCATTTGGATGACAGTTGTGAGGTGGCAGAGGTTAGAGACGCTCGAGCTAACAATACAAGACGTTGCTGGAATTGCCGAGAAAATGGGCACTTGTTTAGAGAGTGCACCTTACCAAAGCAACGACTGTTTTGCTTCCGCTGTGGAAAATTTGGGGTGACTTCTAAAGATTGTCTCTGTAAGGGAAACGCAGTAGGGGGAAGTTCAGACACTGCCCAGTAGATTTCCCCCTTTCTCAGTTTAATGAAGAGTGGCAGAAATGGTTAAAGGTTATAGAGGCTTTCTTTTCAGGCAGTCAGGATGAAATATGTCCTCTTCGGGTATGTAAGAAAAATGACAACAGATCATATATAGTTATAGACGTACTCGGTCAACACGTGGTAGGACTGTTAGATTCAGGCGCAAATCGTACTGTGGTTAATGCACAGTTTGCAGAAATACTTAGCACGTTAGGCCTCAAACCTACTGCAGTTAAGCCTATTAGCATATCTACAGCTGACGGGGTAAGCCATGACATTAAGGAAATAATAGATATGCCCGTCAGTTTTGATAACCAATTTAAGGTTATTCCCGTTATGGTTATGCCAGGGTTAAATCAGCAGTTGATTCTTGGGAAGGATTTTTTTGACGAATTTGGGATTGAGTTACAATTTAAAAGTGAAATGTCGTTTGGTTCAGTGCAAGTTAATTCATTATCACAGGATAAACCAGCGGTCATATGTAGAAACTCATTAAGTTTGGATCAAGAAGAAAGATTGTGTCAGTTAGTGACAGAAATGAAGGAGACCATTGGCATAGGGCTAGGTAGGACTTCGATATTGAGACATAAAATAGATACAAGCGAATGTAGCCCAATTCATCAAAAACAATACAACTTTTCGCCTATCATTAAAGAGGCCATTGGCAAGGAATTAGATGATATGCTGAGTAAGGACGTGGTAGAGCCGTCATTTAGTTCGTGGTGTTCACCCGTTCTAATCGTAAAAAAGCCTAATGGTGATAACAGGCTTTGTTTGGACAGTAGACAACTCAACAAGGTTACTAAACGAGACACTTATCCACTTCCTAGAGTGTCCAATATTATCGACAATTTGCGCAATGCCAGATTTTTAAGCACGATAGATCTGAAGTCTGCATTTTGGCAGATTGAGCTTGAAGAAAGTAGCAAGGAAAAGACAGCGTTTGCAATACCAGGTAGAGGATTATTCCACTTCAAGGTCATGCCATTTGGACTTGTCAATGCATCACAGACACAGCAGCGATTGATGGACATACTTTTTCAGTCAAATGAAGACAAAATCTGGGCATATCTGGATGACATTGTCATATGTTCCGCAAACTATGAAGAACATCTTGAGTTACTACGGAAAGTCATGGAAGTACTGAAGCAGGCCAATTTAACAATAAACATAGATAAGTGTCAGTTTGCTAGATCGAGTTTACGTTATTTAGGATACATTATTGATAAAGACGGTTTAAGGACAGATCCTAACAAGGTGGAAGCAATCCTAAATTTTCCGAGGCCCAGCAACTTCACAGAGCTGAAGCGGTTTATTGGACTGGCAAGTTGGTACCGAAGGTTCGTAGAAAACTTCTCAATTGTCGCAGCACCGTTGCATGACTTGACCAAAGGTAAAAAACAAAAAAAGTTTAAGTGGACAGATGAAGCCGAAACGTCATTTCTTAAGCTAAAGACACTATTGACGACCACGCCAGTTATGACCTGTCCCGATTTCACTAAGCCTTTTATAATTCAGTGCGACGCATCAAACAATGGTATTGGAGCAGTCTTATGCCAAAAAATAGAGAACGTAGAACAGCCAGTAGCATACTTAAGCAGAAAGCTGAACGACCGGGAAAGTAGATATTCAACTTCAGAAAGAGAGCTTCTAAGTATAGTACACGCCATAGAAAAGTTTAGACCATATATTGATGGAGCGCATTTCACAGTAGTAACGGATCACAGTGCCCTTCAGTGGCTACATAAGATGAAAGATCCTCATGGAAGACTAGCTCGGTGGGCAATGAAACTGCAGCAATTTAGCTTTGATATCATACATAGGCCGGGAAAATGTCATACTGTCCCTGATGCGCTGTCTAGAATTAACACTGCCAACATTGAGGTGAATACTGTGGAAATATTGGAACAGCATAAGGATGAGTGGTATAAACAGAAGGTATCAGATATATTAACTCAAAGGAAGACTTCTGATTGGGCAGTTCAGGAAGGATTACTGTTAAAAAAAGTGTACTTAAAACAGTTTCCTAATAAGCAGAATTTGTGGAAGTTGTACATACCAAAGTCACTCAGACATCAAGTTATGCATGAATGTCACGACGATTTCATAGCAGGTCATTTTGGGGTTCGCAAGACATATTTTAGGATAAGGCAAAAATATTTTTGGCAGAATATGTTAAACGATGTAAAACAATATGTCAAGAACTGCGATAGTTGTGCCAGGCATAAGGTATCGCAACAATTACCGTTAGGACAAATGGGTGCACATAGGGATGTTTCCGAGCCATGGCAAATCATTACGTTAGACTTAATGGGACCGTACCCAAAGAGCAAAAGTGGCAACACGATGCTATTAGTAATTACGTGCTGGTTTAGTAAATTCACATTATTATTTCCGCTGAGAACGGGTAAAGCAGATAAAATTTGTGACATTGTAAAGAATCAGTTTTTGCTATATGGAGCACCGCAAGTAATTATCTGTGATAATGGCAAACAATTTGTCTCTAGTTCATTTAAGGAATTGGCACAGGAAGTTAGGTGTAAAATCTGGTATACGCCTAATTACCATCCCCAGAGCAACCCAACCGAGCGGGTCAACAGAGTAGTCGGCACTATGATTTCTACATATACAACCACTAAGAAACATAATGAATGGGATATACACCTACATGAAATTGGGCATGCGATTAGGTCAGCTGTTCACGAGACCACGGGTTATACACCATCATATTTGTTTCTTGGAAGAGAAGCCATGGTGCCCAATTTCAAATTTGCTACAGTAAACGCAATAGGTTCAGATGCAGAACAAAACCTTCAGGTTAATGTACAAAACTGTGTAGAAAATTTAGATCATAGGAAAATTATATTCAAGGAGGTGCAAGCTAGGTTAAAACAGTCCCATGAGAAAAACTCTAAATATTATAATACCAGACGGAGACCTTGTAACTTCCTGGTGGGAGATATAGTTTGGAAAAGAACGAAATACCTTTCCAACGCTGGCACTAAGTTCAAAGCCAAATTGGCACCAAAGTTTGAAAAAGCTATAATTACCGATAGGCTTTCTGATGAAGTGTTCCGTTTAAATAATGCGTACGGGAAAAATATAGGCGTCTGGCATGCCAAGGACCTTAAGCCGTACCATACATGAAAAAAAACACAAGGTTTTTTTTTGAGGGAGGAGGCATGTAATGATGTAGGCATCCTAGTAAGGTCATTATTGAGATTTTACATGACGTCATCGATAGCGATGATGTACAAGTATTTCGTGAGCTTCGTCAACTGTCGGCGTAGCGCAGTGGTCTGACCGTCGGATACTGTGCACTAGGGCGCGGGTTCGTATCCTGCACCGCAATTATAATTTTGCATATTTATTTCGAATATTGTTTCGTTGAGTATTTCTTTGGTACGGGTGCAGCATGATTTGCATAATTCGACTGGAAAAGAATATCGAACCACCGACACTTAAAATCATTCTGTTCGTATACTTCACCGAGAGTGGAGTCTTTAGAAACGCATTTGGCAATGTGAATAGAAAGAAAGGGCCGTTACGAGTTGTGTTGTTGTGGCCTAGACCAATGTTTTGGACATTATGTATATGTGAGGATTTTCCATAAAAGGGGTAAGTTTAGACTGTAACCAATAGTTTAGGCTAGGTTGTTTAAGTATAAGACAGCTAATCTAGGTTTCATGTTATCTGATGCATGTATTGTATTTGCTTTTAGCCTAAGGAACTGCCCTTTTAATATATCTCACGGAATAGAGATAAGTCGTGCTACGGAACTGCACAATCAGTTGCTTACAAGCTAGCCGGTGGCAACTCAGGAAAGGCAGGGTTCCTAGGAAACAAAACACCTCCTGGCGCTCAACATTAGTTAAGATTAGTTTAGTTATTATTACATAATTGTTTTAAAGTTTATTCTTTGTTTTACTGCTTTTCCTCGCAACCCGTAACAAGATTAAATATATAAAAAGTAATCTATTTTGATGCACGGATGTGTGTCTGTATCAAAATAACAATCCGTTTAGTCGTTTTTGGTATGCGGTCGTAAAAGAAATAGATATGGAAATTGACAAGAGTTGACGTTGAAATCATCAAAGCTCACACAAAACAAAAGGAAACATGCATCGCGCTGTAAATATCTTTGCTGAAATCATGATTCCTGACCATCGTAAGTTGTTTTCCGATAAATTTTAGAATATTGATGGTAAAGAATAGCTTTATCCTCTATTGCTAAACCAACCACTGTCGCACTGTGGCATGCAGCACACCCATAAATTCCCCCAAACGCCGTCCAACTCGCGGGCTACAACCAACAACCCAACAGCTTTATTCTCAACATTAGTTTGCGTTAGACCGTCGCTTATAAAAACAAACTCGGAGCAGCCGTAAATACGAATTATGCAAATTGTGTACGCCCACGACATTCGGACACTCTAAACTGGCGGGTCAAGACAAAAATCGGACTTTAATATACCTACTTATTGTGTTTTTAGGAAAGAACAAAGGAGTCGAAGGAATGTGAAATTAATTTACAGTGTGAAGGATTGTGAAGTACGGTAAACGGAAGTACAGTAGACGATGCAGTCATTGCACTAACAGCCTTTTAATTTTAGAAAATCGTGTTATTATTATTATTTTATTTATTTGACAGCAAACATTAGAATAATCACAAACCCTGCAAAATTGTTATGACAGTTTGTCTGTAGGAAGACTTTTCAACAACTAAAAATTAAAAAAAATAGTAACAACATCTTAAAAATATATTTATTTATTATTTATTTAATTATCTATGGCAGTGTATGTAGTAAATGGTTTTTTAGCTTTCTTTTAAATACATGTTTATTTATCTCGACACGGATGTCCTCGGGTAAGCTATTAAGAATATATGGCAGGCGTTTTTCAGTGTGCTGTCCCTTGTATCTTATTCATCAGGTCCAATGACAGAGACTTCTAATAGGACGACGATAGTGAATACAGATGGCTCGCAAAACCCAGTTTGATCATAAAATTTCCTCTCACAGCGGGAAGAGTAGGGATTCCAACCCCGGGATTCTTTGAATGGATAACTGTTCCCGACACTGCCAATAGCCTACATGGTAATTACTGGGTATTACTGAGTCAGTTGTCTTGCACTGAACGCATAAACCATCTCCAGAATCGCCGTAATTGGTGCTACTGATATTGGACTTGACACGACGCTAGCTCAGATAGCGTTCCATCCGATATGCAAACACGCCTCCAGACTAAATATGTAGTAAGAACTTAGAAGTAAATAAAAGTGAGGATTACCTACATAAATAAACATGTATTTAAAAGATTCACACTTTGTACCTAAAGGCCTTTCACGGGATCGCCCATACAAAAGAATCTCCGGCATTGGATGCCTTAGCGAACAGTAAAGCTAGCCAGTATCAGATTCGATTTGTGGTGTGGACTAACTCTAAGTGCCATGTATTTGTACTTCGTATTTATACGACCTCCAACAAGCTGGTAGCTGAAGGGCTACTCCAATGTCTAAATTCGACCATCGACTAATGCCGTCCCTTTCGATCTCCTATCAAAATATGTTTGAGACTATACGACGGTCGAATTTCAAACATCGGAGTATAGCCCTTTTGGTGACAGCTGGTAAGAAGTGGTGCAGGATCGGGCTAGATGGCATGCTCTTGTTTTGGAGGCCCGAACCCCTTTTTGGGTTGTTGTGCCAAAGCAGTAAGTTATTAATACCGCTGTACCTACTATCTATAGGCTATATTATTTCGAAACTAATTATTTCGACAAACGTGGATGAGTTTTCTAAGTTCTAGGAAATCATATTGGTGGCTTCCTCAAATCAAGAATGAACACGCTCACACTCAAACAATGAGCTCTTTCATTTCTCAACGTTTACGTTACTTTCACTTAAATTATTCATTTAATAAGAAAACTTTAGATGCTCTTGCAAAAAGTCCAGTTCAAGTGCCAACCACACTAGGTTATTGTTTTACATTTAAAGTGGCAGTTGCTTCTTACATTAGTAGACAAAATGTGGGAGCGTTCCTTCTTTACGACTGCAAGTGCCAAAAAAATACAAAAATACAGTCGTAATCCACGTAATCCGTTTACAAACGCAGCGTTTCAACCACCCGTTTGTCTTGTAACACAATCAAACTTGTTGATATACAGCCAAGTCGCTTATTAGTATCATGTAAAATGCCAATACCATATTATCGGAGCACTAATTAAGCTATAAATTTGCCGATTTAAACAATGTCAAATTATAAATTCGAGAACGAACAAGCATTTTATTGCCAGTTGCTCAAATATGTTAAATATGTCAGTTTAATTCTTGTTTGAAATACGCCTTATTAATTCAATGTTTGCGAAACAGATTTAGATGCCTTTAATTTTCGAGGAGTTATTAGGTAGAAGCGAAATGTTCAAATTTGAGTGGTAACCATGAACTGGTAGGCATGGCGCAGAAAAACACCCAAAAGGAATCGTTGATATGACCAAAATCGCAGGAAACGGACGGCCAGTTGTGGAGCTACAAAGACGAGGCCTTTGTTTAAAAAATGAGGATTATCGGCTAACGCCATGATAATCATCGTCCAAAAATATTTAGAAATCGGATGACGCATGATGTTCCATAATCAAATAACATTACGACACGGAATTTAATAAGACACTAACAGGGGACAGCCTGCACTAGATCTAAACAGTCTTAATCCAATTGCAAACCCATCAGAGACGTGTCGACTAGTGACGTGACACAAGTAACACAAAAACAGAAGACCTATTTCAGTGTTTTATGAATACGTACAAATTCCTATCCTATTCAATTGTAGATATCAAATTTGACGTCATTCAAGAACCTTCTGTCTCAATATCCATCGGGTTCTACGAGCAATGTGTGTGTTATATTCGAGTTCATCCCACAAATATTTGTCCTTGCCGGGATCCAAACCCAGGACCGTCGGCAGGGTTCTCCTGCAGATCTCTTCATTATTGATTCGATCATGCATGAACATTCTGAACATTCTATTGAATCTGAGAAACTAAACAGGAATTTTACGGACTGTTATACTTATAAGATAAACTGCCCTAGACTAAAAAATTTAATGATATTAATTACCACTAGAAAATAATATAAGGAAAATTCACCAAGAGATGGATGTATGTATAGTAGTCGATGGTTGAGACTCAAGAGTTGGTCACCTTCAGGATTCTAAATCTAATAGGTGAAATTTGATAGAAGGGAATCTTGCTGTCGAGGATACAGTCACCAGTGAAAAGACATGTTAGGATATAAGTGATATAACAGCACCTCTAGCATAACTATCATACGCGACTATTTCTCGCGTGAGATAATTACCCATCTCTTTCTGTGCTGTAATGTGAACGCGTGACGGGTAACGCTATAACAAAAGTCGCGAAGCATAGTTGTGCTAGACGGGCAGAACGAAACGTACCAAGCCTGATGGCCTTCTGTTATTGTGCTTTATGTTATTCAAAGGCTGGTGCCTCGTGGATGTGCATCCCGGGTGGAGATAAATACGTTTCGGCACGTGGCCGCCGCGTGGCCGTCGCAACATGGCGGCCGCCACGACGGGGCAAAAACACGGCCCCTTAAGTGGCTGGCCGTCACACTGTTGAAAAAATGCCGAAGGAATTTGGCAAAAACGAGGTATGGGTGTGGCAGCAGAACAAATTATTTGTGCAACTGGTTGATAAATCACTTAAAGATAGGTGACTTCCAGTCTAAATCAGTGGGTCTGATGCTCAACTATGTCTTATGAACGAATACTGAAAATAATTACGGAGATAAAGCATTTACCTGTGGCTTTACTTGTGTTGCGGGGAATTAGTTCATATTTTAAACCATAAGCTGATACATCCTAAGTATATACCAAGTTTTCTGTTCGACAGAATATCAAATGATGTCGTTTGGTACAATAATTTATCTTTATTTTAATTGGTTTAAGACAGACGCTTCAACCCTATTACGCAACGGTCTAAACGCGTCCCAAATACTCAACACGCGCCCAAAACAAGACTAAAAATACACCCCCTCATAAGGGTTTAATGTGTTAACAATGCTCTTACTCGAAACTGGGATTGCACATTTTGCACATTTAATGCCCGAGTGGGGCCATCCAACCAGCCGCCGTCACTCAGCCTATGATATTTAATGCTCTTCCGAAAATTCATTGCATTCCGCTTTCAATCCTCTTTTTGCTTAGTCCCATATCCGTGAATTATGGACTTGTATTCTAGAAAATATGGTCGATTTCACAATTCTTTATTTCTGGGAGATGTGAAGTTTGGGAAGTAAGGTATCATAAATGCATTTAAATGTTTAATTATGACGTAAATTGGTCAGTTTGAGCCCTTGTTATGCTCGATGTGCAATTGTGCATTTGTTATTGTTAACCGTAAAAATAATTGACTCATTCGTACTTTTGTTTTCAGTTTGTTTTGTGTCACGACAATTTTGAATACGTAGAGTGTTATTATTATTGGCTGGACCAGGGGATGAATGTCAATCATTTTTATAATTAATATTAAGGTGTCTGGAGATGTATTTAGAAACCATACATTTTGACGACGCGGTTGGCGCAGTAGTTAAGCAACTGCCTACTGAGCCGACGACCCTGGGTTTGAATCCCGGCAGGGGCAAATACACCCCAGGCCAAAAGTATGGAAACAAGCTTATATTACTATGCAAACCTGTGATTTCCTTACGGAACAAATTACAAAATCACAATATGATTGTAAACATTTTAAAAGTCAATAACGCAAATTCTGCTTAAGAAAATTGCCAGTGCAACATTTTGTAGAAAGGCAATAAAATAACGACGACATGCACTTTGTCCCGGAGTTAGGTAAGTATAATTATATTCATTTTTACAATATGCAGATGTTTTAATAGTGGATGTTCTATTTTTTTATCTTTTGGGGGTGGCCTAACGGTTACTAACATTTACACAAGGAATAATTATTGGAAACTTTAAATATTCAAAGAATAAACTGTGTTTCCATTCTTTTGGCTTGGGGTGTATTTGTGTGATGAAATCGAATAATTGTGCCTGGATCATGGATGTTATTTGTATTTAAGTATGTATGTATTTACCTATATAATAAGTATGTTTATCGTCGTCTAGTGCCCATAACACAAGCCTTACTGTGGGACTAGAGTGATTTGTGTGTGGATTTTTTTTTTTTTTTTTTAATCTAGCCTGTTTTTGTGTGTCCCACTGCTGGGCAAAGGCCTCCCCTCTTTCTCTCCAGTCGTCTCGCTGAAGAGCAAGTTGTGTGTGTGTGGTTGTCCGATATTTATTTTATTATTCTAGCTTTGATCCAATTCCGGCTTATTTACTGACTGAAGACGTCCAATGTAATTGTTGATATAAAGTTCAAACAAATAATTGCACATTTAAGTGCATGTAGTGATGAAAAATATGGAAAGTTAAATTTAACATTTTCTCAGCCCTATCGAGACCACGAACGGAACGAAACTTCCGAAACGTCGAGGTAATCAAAAACATTTTGTTGTGGTAATATGTAAAAACTGAGACGTATTTTAATGAGTAAGGTACCTTAATAGCTTAGCTCTAACTGAATCGAAAATAACTACACGTTTAAGAAAATCACCACAAACCACGCAATATCGTCCTAATTAAAAAACACAGCTCCTGTTTCAGATAGTTTCTCATTAAACCTGCTTCACACGGCCGTTTCACATTTCAAAGCACACCTAAATTTCAGAGCACGACGCAAACTTTACAATGCCGGTGGCGAACAGCAGAACTAAAATTTCTCCATATTATTTTCCTATACCTGTTAGACAGCGGCGCTATCCTGAGCTATATTTTAGGTTTGTAGTTCTATAAATTAATCGTTTCTCAGGTTCGTTGTCGGTGTCATATCAACCGTTTGATCACACGTTCCTGGTGCTATATGAGATTTTCCAGAGATGTTAGGCGATAAAAAGATGTATGGCTTTTAAATAGTCTTAATGGGAGCTTGTTAATTTTGAGTTAAAAGCTTTAGATAAGACTGTAACTAAATAATTTAATGCTTTTCAGATTGTTTAATGTAAAACTGATATGTCCGCTGAGTTATCACTATCTACATTATCAAAACTGTAAATAAGGTTCCTTCTGTATTACCTAAATACATTCATTTTTCCTATTTCAACTGCATTAGGTGACATTGTAAATAGTAAAAAAACGTGGTAATATTTCAGACAAATGGCACAGCAACATCAAATTACCCTTTGAGTTGACCGTAATGTGGACATTGAAATAATCTCCCAAAACAAATGCAACCGTCCAAATCGGTTTGTTTATAGCTGCTGACAGAGCCTCGCCCGGCGCTCGTCCATTAAGCGCTGTTTTCCACTCGATTAGCTGACGTAGTATGCATTACTAGCCGTTGCCGAGTCTAGATGTGTATCATGTTTGCTTATTCGATAACAGATCTATATTGTTGCGGTTTATTAACTCTACACACTACTCTACAGTTTAAACTATTTTTGCGGGTTAGTATTCTGGCGAATCTTTCTAATTTCTAATCATCAACGGTGATTTTCAACATATTTTTGTTGAAACCATGTTTTAAAACGCTGAGGTGGGACAAAGTCAGAGAGCAGATTCATTAACTTCGTTGGCCAAAAGACGTCCATTGATAGCCAAAAACGCTCGAATCCAGCGAAGTTCGTCAAATCGTCAGTCTAACATTGTAAGGATCCACCCACGCTGCGTCCGGTGCGTGGTTGCCGCTCAAGAATTTCATCTACCTGCCTACTACCAGTTCAGCTTTGCAATTCTTCGAGTCAATTACAATTTCCCAAGTTTCCTAACACGTTATCTGGCAATTGTGGCATAAATATAACCGACCTCGTCAGTAAAGTCTGCATGCTAGCATGCAACAAGATCTCGCCGATAACTAGTAAGGACTAGGTGAAGAAAGTAAGTAATTAATGTCTTCCTTACTCCACATTGCACAAAGTCCGCGCACATGTTTATGTGTATTTTAAGCTAAAGCATTAATGGAGGCACATTGTATCTTGCCATAAAATCTCGCTCTTTGCCACAAAGATCTTAAGCGACTTGAATGTTCTATGAACATATTACTTTATAAGCAACTCACACACTTTATGCATTATGCCTATTGGTCAATTGTGCTCTTTGTTCAGCATTTGGTTGCGTAAAATCGGTTTATTCTCACTTATTATCCGAATCATCGTTGGTTTAAAAAGCGTAAAGCTGCTAACTCCTTTGATATTTTGCGGATATGGATACTTATTCTTGGAGTGAAATTACAAGATTCGTTTCGGTTAAAATTTTATGAGATATAACCACATTTACGTCCCAAGGCTTGACATTGACATGCAAACCGACTTTAAAGTTTTACAACTCAATCAACTGTACATATGAATTCTGGAAGGGACTCTTTAGAAATTATTACAAAGACAAAAGAAAATGGTCAGTGTGGTGCGACGTACTATCGCCCAACGCTACGGGTACACACCTCTAGGATTATTTTCGTATGCACTTCGCAGCGGTCGCTATTTACATCATCCACCAATAGAAACGGCAAGTGATTTTTTGACCAGTAACTTTTGTGAATTAATTTTCATTTAAATTTTCTTAACAATACGGTACAAATTAGAATGACTCAGAAATGACTGCAAACCCCTTTTTTGTGCTATAAAAATACCGTTTGAAAATGTATGGATCGTACGCAACCGAACATCTGGTGATCACATTCCTAAAGAGACAACGTGGCATATTCCTTGAATCAGAATTTTTTACTTTTAACAGCCAACTTTTGTGAGCCTAAGCCTAAAGGCCCCGAAGCAATTGCTAATTACCTACGTAAATGAGAAAGAGCTGAAATTACTAGATAAATATCTCGTTACCTTATAGTAGTTTTTTGTCGTAATACACATAATGATAAGGCCCGTTTTTTTATAAGATGATTCGAACCGAAACTAATTCCATAGCAAATACCTAATAAATAATAACATTATATTGCTATAAAGACAAAGATCAACACGCAAAGAAAAATTTTACTGCGCTCATACGTGGTCCTCACCGGGACACCACACGGGACACGTATGGGCGCAATTTAAATTTCACCTCACTCGCGACTCCCGTTGTCGCGCGACTTAGCGTCACCTGCCTCGCTCGCACGGTATTGGAAAAAAGTGACAGGTAGTAAGTATTTGTCGCGCGTGTCAAAGTTATGCTAACCGTGCTGCTCAAACATGGTGAATCTGCTGCGAGATAACAGTGAACAAAATGCGATTTGGTTCCCAGCGAGAGACAAAGTTATTTTTTTCAATTTTCGTCCACGAATTGTCATTTCTCAGCCACAGGTTTCGAATCATTCGAAATTTAACAACAAAGCCGTTTAAAATACAACTAAACTAATAGAAAAGGCCGAATTCGATGGTCACCAGATGTTGTGTCTGGTCAGGTCAAACAAAAGAAAAGGTACCGTACCGACCTTATATACTTACAAATTGTTTCCTAATTGGTTTGTCATAAAAGAAGGCGTGAATACTTAAAACTGTGTCTGCAGACGATTTTGTTGAGAAAGTGTGAACCCGTAGCGTTGGGCGATAGTACCTATAGTTTGACTGACTCGTAGCTTCACTGCTCGTTCGCTACCTCGTACCAATTCAGTATGGATATAAAACATATTATTAATCAACTAGAAATATTGAACGCAATAGTTAGAGCCTTATTAAATAGATATTGTTAGTCTTCCATCTCATATTTTGTTAGTCCTCTTACTAAACAAATGCGCAAACCCAACAAAGCACCTTGCTTGGGTAATATACTACTCGTTTCAGTATGTTACAGTAACGAGGAAATACAGGCATTGCAGTATTACCCGATCCAGTTTCCCCTCGTCACATAATCCCCCACCTATTTTTAAAGTTCCGCTTCACACCAAAATACTGTTTTATGACTCGCGCATAATCACATCCTTTCGTGTTAAATGTCTCAATTAGGCACGGGAGGATGTGTGGACGTACATTTAACGACTCGAAAACCGCCGTAGAACTTCCCCAACCACTCTAATCTTTACGCCATCATATAGGATTAAGAACTGCCTACCGATATACAGAAGACTTAGTTTTGATAATGGCTGTTGTATAAGATAGGAGGGATATAAAGTAAGTAGGGATATATAGTCTTGACTTGACAAGAGAGTTCGTGATGACTGAATTACTGCTTTTGTCCGTGCTTCGTTGTCTGGGATTTTTGTTAGCGCGTCAAACTTAGCCGACTACGAAATGTTTAATGATGGAATTAAGTTCATTAAGTGTTTCCACGTGCCGTTGGTTGGCATATTTTTATGAGTTTAATTCTAGGGATTTCTATTTTGATTACATGCGATGTAAGTACAAAACGGTTTTTAGATGTTTTCTTTAGATTATTGCCAAAATTAATCGTCCTTGGTCAAGGGGAAGTATCTACTCTATAGGTTTTGATGCTGTGTCTTGACAGACAGAAGAGCAACGAAGTGATGTAAGAGGAGTTCCGCTTTTTCTTTTTAACCGACTTCAAAAAAGGCGGAGGTTCTCAATTCGAACTAATTTTTTTTTTATTTTTTTTTTTGTATGTTTGTTACTCGATATCTCCGAGAACCGTGAACCGATTTTCATTTTTTTTTTATCGATAGGGTATAACTCCGAGTTGGTCCCGTTGGCACTAAGTCGGGATCTGATGATGGAATCTTAGAGAAATCGAGGGAACTCTTCAAATGTTATAGGGACATGTACGGCGCTTTCGGTAATTTATTGATAAGGTCAAGAATTTACATTCAGTAAATAGGATTTGGTGTAAGGAAACTGATGATGAACACATACGAATCACTAAAAAGAAAAAAAAAAAATTTTAACAAAAAAAAGAACCGACTTCAGTAAAACTAAAAAAGCCAACAATAACCCGTTCAAGTACAGATTACATTTGACTCACCCTTCGAAGTCGGTGCCAAACCTCGCGTAAACTATAATATATAAATATAAGAACTGGTTTGGGATCGACTTCGAAGGGTGAGTCAAATGTAATCTGTACTTGAACGGGTTATTGTTGGCTTTTTTAGTTTTACTGAAGTCGGTTCTTTTTTTTGTTAAAAATTTTAAGAAGTTTAAAAATGGTTTAAAAGACGTCGTTTTGAAAAGTATTTTTAAAGGTCTATATAGAAAACTACCGTGAGTCTCAGATATATCACCGTCAGGCTTTCTTGTAGTTTTTATTTTATTCTTGCACTTTTCCTCACTTATATCTTAAAATACACTTAAAATATGTTTTCTTGTAGAACTACGTATAGTTACGTTCATATCATTGTAATAGTTAAGTAACTACTTATGCTTTCTGAAAAAATTACTTACTGTTGAGTTTCTTTCGGCGTTTCTTCTCAACAGTGGTCTCCTCTTGTGAAATGCCAGTAGACTCAGACATGTAAAAGTGCCCTTGTGGCCTACTTGCAGAATAAAGTTCATTATTTCATTATTACAATACATAAACGGGTTAACTCACGTCGTAGAAGTTGAATAACGCTCGACATGTTTCGATTCATCATCAGGAGAGCCGATCAGTCGCGGCGGCAGCCAACCGAACACCGCTGGCAAGCGCCCTGTACTTTTAAAGTTGATTGAAGTTTGTGTAACACCACGTAACATTAACTCTTACATTAGCAAACGCTGATAATAATTCCTGTAATCACAAAAAAAACAATGCGCTGTTTATCTTTTAAATCAATCCAATCTCAAATCGAATAGTGTTGACATAGATATCCGGATCGCAGTTCAGTCACCTCCAACAATGACAATATAGAATCACCCCCGCATATCTGCAGCTAATATCTCTACCGCCTACGCCTCTTTGTAACTTATAATAAGCTAGTAATAGTTCTGATGATAGGGACTGGAAATAATCTGGAGGGAAAATTATGGATTGTATAAGTTTAATGAAGATATTATCGTCTTATTGAATTGACAGTTTTGTCAGATAGGGAGGTTGGAGGCGTCATATGTGAAGTTGTAGAAGGTTCAAGGATATACCTACTCCTACTATACATATTACTACTACTACTAAGCATTGTACAATGATTACACTAATAAATTTTGTCTTAAATAAAGTTCATGCCGTTATGTGTCTAGAAAGCTATAGGGTACCTCCAAGATTTACGAAAAAATATTTCTACTTGCTTTCGCTGGAATTCGAACCCTGCACCGTTTCGCAAACTGCTGTAAAATCAACTTAGGCAAGCGTCGTCAATAATAGGTTAAATAATCTAATAGCATTAAAGGGACCCTATCATGATACAACCGAAATATGCTGTAGTGAGTTAATGAGTAAGTAAATATCTATTAAAGGGTTCCAAAAATTAAGCACTGATTTATAAACAGAACACTTTATTTACAATCACACTATGTAAGCTCTGAATATTAGTTTCGCAGGTTGTTGAGGACGTATACAAAATACATTTCAGCTTTTATGTTTTCAGGAGTAATCCTAGTTAGTAGCTAGTTTGCATTGGGATCAGAAACATCTTGGAGATGGGTTACTAGAAATTGACTGAAACATAACCTTTTTTTTTACTACAACTAATATAGTATTCTATGCAACCGTTGTATAAGAGGGGGCAAAACACGCGAGTGGCATGGGTTACGATGTGAGCGTAGCGAACATCGTAAGAAAGATGCCACGAGCGTTTTTTGACCTACTTATACAACGTTGCATACAATACTTTTTCTACGACTCGACATTTCATAAATAAAATGCAAATAAACAACAAATAAAATAATTCCATGTTCCCGCTCGGAATCAACAAAATTAAAAAAATAATTGTCTTTATCTACGCACATATCATTAGTGCTCTAAAATGCGTTCAGAAACCGTAGGAAATGGCCAGCATTACTACAACCAATTTTACTATGAGAACTTTCTTATCTGTGGCAGTAGGTAAAATCTGTACTGTAATGTTATAACAGTATCAATTTTTGTAAGGTTATGAGTTTAAATTTGGAACAGCTGTCAAAACTAAAGTAGGTCTCTATTCTAGTATCCATAGATATTAATATTGTTATCGATACGAAACGTCAATTCAGTATGTTTTTTTATAAAAACCGCACGACATTTGATCTCGAGTGACATGAGAATATGGATACATTCGTTTGTATATGATTTAGAAAAAAAAACATTCGTCTTGACGGAGGTTCGAATTGCCGCCATTATTGTTGTCATTTGTTTGTTGGTTCTTTGCTGTTACGAAAATATAATTGTGATAAGTATATTGTAATTCACATTTTAGTTGAAAATATTGTTTCAATGTAAATGTAAATTACAACAAATAATCTGTTTATGTATTTGTTCAGATTTATTTCTTACTGCATTAGTATATGTCGTTTTTAGATATTTTACAGGTAGCACTAGTGGTGCCGGTCATTTCCTTATGGCTTCTGAACCCATCTTAGAGTACTTATGATATGTGTGTAGATAAAGTAGTGTATACAACTGTACATAATTAGGCCTTAAAACACTCGTGTGATCCTATTATGAAACTCGCTGACGCTCGTTTCATAAAACCACACTCGTGTTTTAAGGCCCCTCATTATGTATCAGTTGCATAAACTACTATTGATAAACTTTTTTTTTATTGACGTCCATCTGAAAAAAAAAATCAACTTATACATAAAGGTATACGTTCACTCTACTAAACATCTGTCAAAAAAATTAAACTTATACATAAAGGTACCTATACGTTTACTATACTAAACATCCATGCACTGAAGATAAAACTTTTTTTTAAAGTTGGCAGCAATGCCTTTGCACAATAAGTTTTTTTTTAATTTGCAAATTGTGTGAATGCAGCTGTTCATCTTGTAATCTGTGGTACTAAGTGATGCTATTTTGACGACATTGTAACATCGGATGGCAGTGTGTTTTTGGGCAGTAGAGTATAGACTTTTACAGACTTTCATAATTTATGTCTTTATATTAGAGTTAGTAACTATATAAATGACAGAAAAAAGTACTGGACTAGAAAAAATTATAAATATGCGATTTAATATAGTGATTTCGTATATTTTTTCAAGGTTTTTTACTTTTATTTTCCCACGATATGATATATTTTATTTTCCCACGATATGATATATTTTTATTTTCACACGATATGATATATATTTTTATACGCAAACTGACTGGCTATTATATACCCCCGGCGATATAATACGGAACCTTTTGCGCGCGATTCCGAATCGCACATGGTCAGTTTTTAGCGTTCCTTTTCTTTCACTGTAAACAAGTATTTGCAAATTCTGTGTGTCAATCACCGTGCTAAGACCTATAATTTTCATTCACGCGATCTTTTGCGTAGGTTCTTGAAAACGCGGCGTACACAAAAACTCATTATCAAACCAGCCTTTCCATAGATAAGAGTCTACAAATGAACACCGTAGCTATCTCTGTGAACGGATCTGAATAAATTTGAGAATAAATAATACATGCCCTTTGTCTCTGCCCTCCCACGTCGGCCCAAATAAAGGGCCTGATGAGACCAAGTCTTAAGTCATTCGGAGTACTTGTTTTGTTAAGTTGTCGAAATTGGGTAATGGCTAAACAATGCTTTTGATTACTTTATACAATGGGTGAGTAGCAGTTACATAATGGGTCGCAGGATTAAGTTGTTTTGGGTTATTATCGTGGACAGATGTACTTAGAAGTTTTAACCCATTAACGGTAACATTTTGATACAATGAAACATCTAGGAAAAAGCAACTTATTTTTAATTTCTACTATAAAATACTATGACTAAGATCCACTTTAAGTGAAATACAATATGACCCCGAAAAGTAATTTTCATTGAGCACCAAATTTCTCTGGTTATTATAATGAGGTAAAAGTTATTATTTCAATTCTACCTTGTATCTAGCCTTAAGTTATTTTTTGTTACTTTACTTGTCAGTTTAATTAGACATAATGTGATAATCTAGATAAATACATCTCGAAACTACAAATAAAACAAGCACATAGATTGACAAGATAACGTACACAAACCGACATTTCATATTTAGGCACGGAAAGCTAAAACGCAAAAATATTCAACAGTATACGACACTTTAACGTGAGCGTAAGAATCCTTCCATTCCGCAATGCTTATACCAATTGTACGAAATACGAATAGCTGTGTTGTTGCTCGCGTCACAAAGCGTTTTACCCAGTTTCCCCCTATGTGTGTCGCATAAGTCAACTACGCAGCTTCCATCACGCCAAATCGCCCTACTTTTCCCTTAATAATGCCTGCATTGGAAACAAAAGAAAATTCCCCACGATGCAGTCGCTGGAAGGAACTCTAGTGCCGAGGGACTGGTAAGTTTTAACGTGAGACGACCTACAACTCTAGTGTTCTGGCGACTCATTAGGGACCCCGCTTCGCTAGGAAGGGGCCTAAGGGGCCTCAGCCCCCGGCAAAAGGAGCCCTCGAGAGCTCGAGAGTCATCCGTAACACCGCGCTCACATAACGACACTATTTAAATCGGAAAATAAACAAGCGAATCCCGATCTGCCGTGCTGCTGGTTCTGAAATTTACGGCAAGGGATTTAGTTAGTCTGTGGTTTGTTGTAGGAAATCGTCGGTCATATATGCAATTATAGTACCTGTCCTCGTAGCCGTTAGGTCGCTGGTTGTACCACAAGTAATTCAAGAACGTTATGTGGCTCGGATTCTACGCACATATTTCAGACTTTCCAGTGTTCGTTAATTCGAAATTGTCTTAATTTGTTTCGTCGGCGGGTTCATTTATTTCTTTGTCTCTAGGGTTGGTAATGTTTACTGCGCTTGGAAACTTTCGAGGTTCGAGTACCAGAATACAGCCACTTGTTTTAAGTGACATTATTATGTTTGGCGCGTGTATTTCATTTTGTTGTGTTAGGAACACTCGAGACGTTATTTGCTGAAATAGTCTGCAATGTCAAGTTCATTTCAAAGAGTCTTCATTTCGCAGTAACTAAAATAATTCATGCGTTGCTTGAGAACAATAGACTAATTAAACAACAACTAAAGTTAGGTACTGAGGCTTTATTAATCTTATCTTAATTTACTATCGAGATGACAGCCTTGAAAAGGATACGATTTGTATAAGCTTAAACTTAGTTTTGTAGATACAACAGATATAACTGGTTGTCAAAATAGCATTTGCACAGGCTTATTATTCAGCGCAGTAATCTACATTTTGTTTACGACGGCTTCCAGCGTTCAAAATATCTCGAAATGTTTACGCTAATACGTATCTTTATGACCTATTAAATTAATAATGCAGTTTTACGACTCACGTTAACACTTGTTTAATGCAAGATTAGGCATAATTCTCGTAATCCTGACTTAAACTTCAAACACGCGCTTCTGTCTTGTTCATACAATAAGGTTTTCATTTTAGTATAAAATCTCAGTCACTTACGATCTTTTTGTCTAGAAGATAACATTGGTATCTGAGAAATCTTTACAACAGCTTAATGCGGGGTTAAAAGAAGTAGTTTTATGACTTCAAAGCTACTTTTATAATGATAATGTTGTTTGGTTAGTGAAGCGTGCATGCAAGTATTTAATGTAAACGGTAGTTAAATAAGTATTAATATGGCACTTGAGGATCAAATTGTTTGTTTTCAGTTGTTAAAATCCCATGCGTCCACCTGCGTGGGAATTTACAATGTATGAAATAGAAACTAAAGTAGAATATCATGATGATAATACAAAACCTCTTGAAGTAATACAACCTAAGAAACGAATAGTTGATTAAGTAAGTCTTGTCAAGCTAAGTAAATACAATTCAATCACATTAAATCATCCCTAAGCAATGACAAACTAAACAAAACTAAAAGTCACGTAGCTAAGTACGAAGCCCATCAGCTAATGCCTCAATCTTTAAGAAATCAGCATCCCACCACATAAATTGCATTCTAAAATACACCCTCTTTCGAAATCTTTAAGCACCCATAACGTTTGACCAGTAATGACTATCTAAAGCAAACAAATTCTTTCCCCGGTCCCCCGAGGGCTGTATCGTTAGGTCGGACCTGAGATAAATCTGCACTGGCAGTCCGCACCTATCACTCTTAATAATGAAGGATCATAATGTAGATTGATAAGCTCACCCCTGGTTAGGTGTGGGGAACTACGAATTTGTAGAAATGCCATTCGGTTAATATAAAATGCGAGCTTCACACTCTTCATGGATAGAGCTTTCAAAATTCAAAAGAAGTGTGTCAGGGCCATCTGCAATGCTTGGCTTGACGATAGCTGTATACCCTTATTTAAAAAATTAAACATATTGCCATTGCCTTGCTTATATATTAGAGATGTGTGTATGTTTGTCTGCAAAAACCGCTCATATTTCAAAAAACGTGGTGAAATAATGCACAGGCAAACCAGACCGCAAGTCATGAGTCAGTTGTATAAACCTCGGGCTCGCAAGGCGATATACAGCAGAAACGTGTTCAACATGTGTATAAAACTGTTTAACAACTTACCTGATGAAATAAAGCTACTACAGGGTAACAGTTTTAAACACAGGTTGTCCACTTGGCTTCTGGACAAGTGCTTTTATAGCGTAAAAAGCTACTTAGACTCCACTTCACAACAATTGTAAATTGGTTCCTTATGGTTTACTCTTCTCTTTGCTTTTCTTTTTATTTTTATTTTTATTTACTTTTTAATCGGACTCGGATTGTTTGCTTATTTTTGTACTTTTTGACATAGTGCCATAAAACTGAAATTAGTAAATAGTAGGTATGTTTAATGGACAAATTATTTAATTTATTATTTAAGAATATTGTAACTTATATTGTAACGTGCGTGCATTTGTTAATATTTGCATGCCTGCATGCAGGCTGGATACATGGAACTGTATTGCTTAGATTATAAGACCTCATTTGTAACTACCTGTATTCTAGCAAATAAACGATTTGATTTGATTTGATTTGATTTGATTTGATTTGATTTGATTTGATTTGATTTGATGAATTGTTTGTTTGCAACGCCTGACTTTTCTTTAAATCTGGTTTGTCTCGATAGTTTCTTACTATTAAGCATCTGTCCTCAGCAATTAAAGAGTGTAATGTTTACAATGAAGCGAAAAATTAAACGGTTCAGGCAGGATTCAAGCCTGCGTCTCCAATGGCTTTTCGGCCCAACACGGGCGTCCGACCAACTGGACCACCGAACCTGATGCCAGAGCCATTGAATTTTAAACCGAACCGTTAAATTTTTCGTTTCATTGTAAACATTTGTTTTACATTAGCAGACGCACTGCTTTAATAAAAATAATTATCTTTAGTGTCTTCTTCTTTCGGCGTTTCTTCTCAACAGTGGTCTCCTCTTGTGAAATGCCGGTAGACTCAGACATGTAAAAGTGCCCTTGTGGCCTACTTGCAGAATAAAGTTCATTATTTCATTTCATTTTCTGTTTTAATTACAAAGTTTCCTACCGGGAGGTCTTCTCTTTCCTACATCTGCGTTGCACTTGCTCATTACTTAAAAGGATTACCGTTTTATCCTCCACGTCGGCCGGACGCTTTCGACCTAATCTGCCCAACGCACGGGTTTACTAATGATTGATGCCGGATTTAATGTAATCAATGTTTCCATTTGACACCTCCGATGACTATCAGCGCAGTTGTATGGTAAACAAGGGGAGAAATGTTACTAAGATTTCTCAGCTTGGAACTCAATCTCACTTGTTACGAATTGTTTCTTCTTTTTTATTTTAGTTACGAACCGAACGGTGGTTTTAACAGTTATCTGGGGCCCAATTCGAGAATGCCGTTTGAGATATCGCTAAACGTCAAATCTCCATTAGATAACAGTGACATCGCCGTTGAACTGTCATTTTAATGCGATGAGCTTAAAAGTGACATATCTCATCTCAATTTTGGAAATACGAAGGCGATAATGATTGTCAAAAATGTTATTCATGCATATGAATTTCTGTTTTGAATGAAATGTGACGGACTAATTTCACGCACTACGCGGTCAATTTAAAGTATGCGCCTGTTATTTATGCCGTCACATACAAAGGAAACGAAAATTTAGCGCGTCCGAATTGATGAAGTTGCGATATTCTAGGGATATCGCCACTTGTCAAGTAGGCACACGTCAAAAGTGACGGATGGCGATGAAAAGGAGAGATCTCCATTATATCTCTAAAATTGGTCGAATACCCCCCCAGATTTGTGGTGCTAGACAGTTATTAATATGATGCTTCAAAAACTTCATTATTAAACTAATTACTGAGTTTAGGTAAGAACTTAAGGAATGTACAAAACTTTTTGTTGCTAGTAGGAAGACAGCGAAATTTATTTACTTATAATTTGAATAGGCACCTACGATATGATGAAAATTGGATTGCATCTCCCAATATCAATATTCAATGCTCGGAGATGTATACTTCTGATGTCTCAATTATTAAACAAATTAATAAAACATTATAATGAAAACATCTTATACATTTCAATACTTGATCCGATTTTGTTAAAAATACATATATATCTGCATTACTTTCAAATTAATTCCATGATAAGTAATACTTTTGTATGCAACAAATAAATACAATACAATAATATTGAGTCACGTGGCCCCATTATAACGTCTTAAAGACGGTCCTTAAATTTGACGAAGGGACGCCACGTGAGGGGAGGGTTCAGGGGTTGTTCAGCCATTATAGGATAAACTTGTAGTAGTCGCTTCTTATTGAGTGATAGAGGTGAAAAGGACGTGGGGAATATTTTAACATTGAAGATGTATGTTTTCCTGGTCGAGTATAGTACCCCGATTTATGAAATTGTGACATTTGCCTGTAATTTCGCAGATATAAGAGCTACGGGGATGGGCCATAGTTCAAAATGTGCGTCTGGTGCTTGCTATTCAAAAAACGGAATGAAATTTATCTCAGGACCAAATTACGCAACAGTTTAAGCCATCTAAGGAGGCGGGCGGACAAAACATGTAGGCGGTCAGAAAACAAATTCATCTAATTATAGCATGTGCTTTATTTCGAAATTACATTTTAAATTGCCTTTGATAGATGCGCGTAGTGTGAGATTAACGCAACAAATAAGAGAACTGCAGATCCATATCTTAAGCGCTAAAAAGCAGCCCTACTCAGCATACTACAACAAATGCACTACTACCTACTAACTTCTAATTGTAGTAATTAGGTAGGATTAGGTTACGCTAATGTACCTATAGGTAAATAGGCTACATTAAGTGGTAGATAGAAACATTAAACTAGTAACCTCACAGGTAAAAAGTTGAATGTCCGAAAGTTGAAAACCGCATCAAAATCCGTTGCGTTGTTTTAAAGATGTAAGCATGTATAGGGACAGACAGACAGACAGGAAGCGACTTTGTTATATAGTATGTAGTGATTCGCGATGGCATTGTAATCAACGCTCATGTGAACAAAAATATAAACGTGCATTTCGCTGTAAGAATTTTACCTGAAAGTGTTTTTCTGTCCGTATTAAAAATTGTTTTGTTACACAATTTTAAGGTTTTATAATAGCGCAGTCGTCGAAACATAGAATTATCCTTTTAGTAGATTTTAAGCAATTCGACAACGCACCGTGTGAAGAATTTGAGCCCGAAATTTCGAATAATGTCATGTTATTAAATTAAACACAATTTAAAGCTCACGTTTATAGTTTCATAGTATTAAACAAAAGACCGTAATTTGGACATTGTGAGAACTGAATCGACAGTCAATTACCCCTAGTAAGACAAAGACTTATCTACTATGACTTTAGTAGCTACTTACATCTTTCTGTCGCTGTGTGATATCGGATCATTGGCCTGGAAAATTAAATGCTAATACGAAATTATTATATTCCATGTTGAATGTTGGTAACTATGTTATAATGAGGGATCACCGAAATGAAAACGCTCGTAGCGATGACTAATTTAAAGTTAATCGTGGCCAGAGCTTTTAGAAAGACCCTTTTTGACTACGCTATGGAATGTCTGAAAAAAATAGGGATGCAATTTATTTAAATGGGATGCGTTATGTCTGTGTCAAAGTTGTTTATTTTTGGCTGTCAATTCTAATAAATAAAAACTACGGTTTTAATAGACGCAGGTCTGTGTAATAGGATGTATTGCAGTAGCTGCGGTTACTGAACATCAAAAATTGTGTAATTTGGCAAATAAACTTTGAAACATCATTCATAATCCAAGTAAACTGAACTTTGATGTTTCCATTGCATATTAAAAACCCAACTACTTTTCTCTTACTTTTACTATTAACCGAAATGTATATTTTTTCATTTGTTACAAGATAAATTGTTTGACACATGAAGTAGAAAGTTCCTTCAAGTAAAAAATTATGATTATTTTATTATTTCTATACTTCGTCTTCTCGAACGTAGGAATAGCGTGGCTTGGGTAATGCTGATGATTCCACATCTGGCGGACGAAAGCGTGTGTGCAAAAGGCGAAAAAAAGGCTGAGCTTTGTTAAAGGGCGTAGTCCGTTTATAAAAAATAACGGTACTCGCCGGTACCTGCTACTAACCCTTGTGTTTCTCTTGCGCAAAGAGTTGTTTTCATTATAGTTTGCCCTATCTAAGTGCATTTCCAATGTACCAGAAGGTCGTGAAAGGCACGAGATCTGTGAATTTTTAATTTCTACCTGATCGGCCGGCAGGAAGATGCAGACCAAAACCCAGTGTGATCCAATATGAAAACCGACCTAAGGAACCTCGAAATTTAAGAACAGACGACCCAGAATCGGCCACTCTGGCGAAAACTGACAAGGAGACCCAACCCCACGTAGGTGGGATAAGGGAGGAAGAAGAAGCAGAAGAAGAAGAGGGATTCGAACCGACATCTCAAATGCCCGTCTTTGGCCGTGGTTAAATGTTTGGCTACGTAAAAAAAGAAAAAGAATAGCATTGCCAATAACGGCAATGTGTGATTAACTTCCAAAGTGACTCACTTCCAACAGATTAAACGGACTTAAACAACGCTAAATGCTTATTAGCCTTAATCGAGAGAAGGTAAGCAACCATGACGCTTATTATAAAAAGGCACTTAATGCATATAATAAAGAATTTAGATTCATAAAACGCTTGATGACATAATGGGATAGATAATTTCGGGTCGAAGCCAAGATCGCATGTGAGGATCGGCAACTCATGAATAAATAATATATAATGGAATCACAATTTGGGTGCCATTAAGCAATTATGCCGTTGTTACCATTATGATGTTTTTGAATTTCGAAATGCTTTTAATTTTTTATTAGATCTTTCAAGGTGTAAGGCCGCTGCCAATATAAACGGCGCCATTAAATATCAATCAAGAGAGATGCGTTGTTGTGAGAATCCTTAAAACAATAGGGGATTATTTTGTGTTTCTAAATTCATTATTAGCATAATTTTGTATTTACTTAACGATATCAGATTATTTTAATAATATGGTAGCTATTTTAAACTGAATAGTGAATTAGACGTTGTTACTGTTGACCTTTATTTAACCTGCTTAAAACAACGGCTGTAATAAATACCTAAAGCCAAAAGTAAAAATAAATCTAATACAAGAATTATCTCTGTTCTTACAAATTAGTTTCCAACAAAACCTTGGTAAGCTTAGATAGGTACCTACTCAAATTAATAGTAGCCTTATTTAGATTGAAATAAATACGATTACATGTCCAGTGTATTTTTTTACGCAAGGTTTACCTTTGAATAAAATCTTAGTGGGAATCGTGTTAGGATGTAGGCTTTACCTAAAGTAAGATCTCTTTTCATAATATTATGTAACTGTTTTTTTCCCCAATAAAGAAAATAAAATTAAATGGTACCGGGCTGGACGAAAAAATAGTCTTTAAAGATCAAAAAAAAAACCAGAACCAATAAAAAATAACTTAAACCAGTTTGGCTATGAGAAAGACCCGTGTACATAGTATAAATGTAAAAGGATACGCAAAACGTAAATTAGCTCGCCCTAATACCTTCCACACAAAAGCCGAGGGCACTAATGACGGCTATTTATTGAACGACTATTTTTTCTTCCGATATACATCGGGCCACGAAATAACCACTTTCCGGCTCCGTTCAATGGAGCGTTTCGGAGCATTTACTTGATCAACATTATAACGCGGATCGTTTACTAAATCGCACCGCGAATGGCGGCCCTTATTGTTATTAATACCTGCAAAGTTCCATGAATTTGATATGAGATTTTTTTAGTGTCTGTATTAATAATGGCTGCTTTCTGAAGGTAACTTGGAGCTCACGGATATAGCTTTTACATGGAATGGTTTTTCATACGGGAGATTTTAACTTCCTTGTATAAATGAACGAATTCTTAAACTAAAGAAGAAACGTAAGTAGGTATACGCAGGAGATGAAAAAATATTGCTTTCATTGTGTATAAAGTTTTATTACTTGATATTTTATTCGGTTTCTGCGACTGTCACGAATTTAAATCGGATTATATCGCATATGTTAAGTATTCGAGCCTCCTTGACGTTTCGACGATTTTCCAGTTACCGTTGTTAAAGGGTTACTGAGAAAAACACAAATTTTCTCTGTCAAAGTTATATATTTGTGCAAACTTCTAATTTTATTCTCAGTCAACTTTTGACAACGGTTTTAACTAGAAAGTTGCAAAAACGTCAGGGAGGCTCAAATAATTAATAATCGCGATATAATCCGATTAAATTGTTTCATTCAATGTTTTTACTTGAATCGTAAACCTACTGAAAACTATTTTTAAACCAAATAATAATTATCTAAAAATATAGTCATAAAACTTCCATCTTAAATGGTACAACCCCAAGTCGTCCCCTGCCCCGATTTAACGACCGACTTTAAGATACTCCACGCCACGTGGCTGCAAATATCTGGTCAGAAGTAGTCTCATTAACGACTAGTAATGCTTTTCTTTCTTCCTGCATTCTTTTGCGTGAGTGATCACGGTTTAAATATGAGTGGGTGTTTACGGTAGGAAAAATAACTACATAGACGGTGTAAAAAAAATAATAATTGGTATTTATAAGTTTCAAAGAACTCGTGAGTCTCAGATATTTTAAAACATATAAGAAATGGATTTACTCACGTCATTCTAGTCTAGTCGAATATCGCTTGACATGTCTTGAATCGGTTCGCGATTCATAATGGCCGCGCTGGTCAATCGCGAAACATGTAGGAACGATCTTCCATCCACAGCCGTTGTGCTTATCACGAGGGTCCTAAATTCCTTAGGTATTATATCTCTCAACGTGTTGTCCGTGAAAATGTTCAAAAATTCAAGGAACATCCAAATTACTTACGTAAGTATATCACAGATCAAACAACTGTTTTTTTGCCAAATAATATCTAGTTGTCTACTTACTTATTATTTCATCACCACCCTCATTATACTGTGCTCGAAGCCAATTTAAGTTAGCTTAGCCGTGCAAATGACACCATTCCGAGAACCAGAGGAATGTGTATTGCCCGTAATTTTGGATTCTTCGTAAACTGTGATTAATTTAATTATGTGAATCATGAGCACAAAAAATTATGTTTACTGATACTGGATCATACTCATTTTCCTCGTATATGGACTTGTAATTATTGAAATTGAAATTGAAATTGAAATTGAAAAATTTATTTCAGGTATAAACCCATATATGGTTAGTTACAATCAACTTAAAAAACTATATTAGTAACAACAATTCACAATAATTATAACATTAAATTCAAATCTAGAAATAAAATTAAATCAATATCAAAATGTCAAAAGTCAATAAAAATAATTAATCATATAAATAAATCAAATTAAATTATAGTCAGTCTGCCATAATAACATGAATGCTATTCCATTTTTTCATAAAAGGACAGTCAAATTTGGAGGATAGTGCATTCAGGATCGTGCCGGGGCCGCCTGACAGCCTGCGCATGATAGACGCCACCCTCTTACGGATGATGGCATGGAAACCGTCGGTCTGTGCTTCCGCGAACATGCCCGAGGCACTGCAGTGCCGCGGCAGCCTCAGCAGGATCCTGAACGCATTATTATATTGTACGCGTAGGGCATTGTAGGACCGCTGTGTATAATTTGTCCATAGGCTACAGGTGTAAAATGACTGGCAGAATGCTTTAAAAAGGGTTATTTTAACCTCCCTAGTGCATTTGGCAAATCGGCGAGCCAGCATGTTACACCTGACAGCTAATGCCCTACGCTCTCTCTCCATGTCCACATCGTCAGTAAGGTCCTCCGTCACCCAGTGTCCAAGATATTTAAAGGACTTCACATGGTTCAAAATAACACCAGAAAGTTGGAACTGCGGTATGGGATATGTTTTATTACCCGCTTTAAAGAGTAATATTTCACTTTTTCTGGCGTTATATTTTAAACCATGTGACTCAGCATAGTTCTCACAAATATGTACGAGCTTCCTTAACGCGCTGATCGATGGACTCAGCAACACCATGTCGTCAGCATAACTTATATTATTAACACAGTTTCCGTCTATAGAGCATCCGACCATGGTATTGCTGAGCTCATTAATCAGTTTGTTGACATAAATATTAAATAGCCGGGGTGAGGAAAGCCCCCCCTGTCGAACACCACACTGCAACCTGTAGTCACCCGATTGCACGCCCGCCCATCGAACGCTGTTAATCTGGTTCTCGTACCAAAATTTGAACACCCCTAGCAATTCGGGTGGAAGGGTCGTTTCTGTATCCAGCTTATCCCATAAAATGTTGTATGAGACCAGATCAAACGCCCTCGACAAATCTAAAAAGCAAGCGTACACGGGTGTTTTCCTACTAGTATAGTATTTGACTGTACTTTTAAGGCAGAAAATGGCTGACTCAGTAGACAGTCCTGATTGAAAGCCAAACTGTGCCTCATTCAGGCTTACATGCGCACTCAGCTGCTTGTCAAGCAGGCCGTCTAAGACTTTGGATATGACAGTCGCGAGGGAGATTGGCCTGTAGTTGTTAATATCCGACAAATCTCCAGTTTTGTTTTTTATGATCGGTATTACAACAGTTCGCATAAGATCCGCTGGAAGATAGGAGTGGCTAATGCTGAGATTAAAGAGCAGCGCCAACACTCTAGGTAGATGAGGACCTGCATTTTGCAGATGCTCAATGCTCAGATCATCGTGTCCA
Source organism: Apotomis betuletana (assembly GCA_932273695.1). Taxonomy (NCBI): domain Eukaryota; kingdom Metazoa; phylum Arthropoda; class Insecta; order Lepidoptera; family Tortricidae; genus Apotomis; species Apotomis betuletana. Next base: position 812,189 of record OW026310.1, read on the forward strand.
GGTGACTTACCTCGAGTCATTTTTTTGATACTCAATTCAATCTGACGAGCACTAAAATAGGTCAATGGACCAGATGTCTGAGCACTGAACACCGATATTGGCCTGTCTAATGGCGACTTAACCTGGAAGTGTTGGCTAAATAGGTTGGCTATGTCCACAGGATCACACTTACCCTGAACGCTAACAGGAAGGCTAGGCTTAGGATTCAGTTTATTTGTCTCTTGCCAGAACTTACTAAAGTTCTTTGAAGAGTGATGGCTAGCTATTAAATCCATTTTGATTTGTTGCTGATTATCCTGGCACCATTTAAGTTTAGCTTTAAAAACTTTACGCGATTCGTACATGTTATCATAGACGGTCCCAGTTTTTGGTTTATTGCATAACACCCATTCATGAAAGTAAAGCCTAGCAGTCCTGTGAGCCTCACCAACATGCTTGTTCCAACCTGTCACATACTGCCTTCGCTTCCTTGGCCGCTCAACATAAGTCTGCACTGCTGCTTCCCTTAAGACACAAATAATGTCCTTGTACAGAGTGTCAATGTGCTGATAGTGAGCTTCATTATGGCAAACTTTATCTGAACAGTCACAGAAAACGGAGGGAAAGTCAATATGCTTCAATCTCTCGTTACAAATTTCCTTATATTGCTCCGTAGCTACTAGCTCTCTAGAGCCCCAAATTACTCTATTTTCTGTAACCACCCTATCCCCACTACTAACTACAGGTGATACAGAACTTAAATTACATTTTATTTCCAGAGGTAAATGATCAGACCAATATACATTTTGATGCACTTTAGCCTCAACTACACTCTGCCGCGCTGCCTCCGTCACGAGACAATGATCTAGCCAACGTTTACAGTCTTTATGTATGTCACTGACAAAAGTGTACGTGTCAGACTCAGCGCCTAAAACATCCATATCCGCACAACGCCAACTTTGCTCAGAGCAAAAGTTCAGGAGCTCATTGCCAAAGAGCTCGCCGGGGTGCGAATTAAAGTCGCCCAACATAAACACTGAAGCAACCTCTTGGCTGTCAATAATTGCACTAATCTCACTTAAACATTCAGTGAAAACAGGTAAGTTTTCACTTGAATTTGTAGGCATGTAAACTGAAAACACTAACAAAGGACACTCGGCGAGATTGATACGTAATTATGACTCAGTCTAATTTGATATTGACAGGATAGTTGAAGACAGCGTATGAAGATTAATAATAATAATAATAATAATAATAATAAATCCAACCATACGTCCGAATCGACCATCAGATTCACGTGGGGGGCGGACACACGATACAATTTTACTGGCGTGGCTAACATGGCTCTGGGAACCCCTTATGGAGATGAAATTAAGAAGTAAACGTTTAGGGCCGCTTCCCGGGGGCGATCGCCGGGGCACACCTGGAGCTGACGCTGGGTGTCTCAGCATGCGAACCGTCAGCGGAGAGGAGTTGAATAGGCGGGCTCCCTCCGGATCTTCCGAAAATGCTACAGCCAACCTGACAGATGACAGACTGACAGACCATGACGATATTAGTTTATATTCAGCAGTAGAGCCATATAGTCCATCAACAGCATCGTATATTCCATCACCAGTATCCTCCGTGGGTGCAAGCTCACGCAGAACACCCACGCCCGACTTAGATGTTGCGCAGGAGGCGAATGCCTTTTTACCTGCGTCCACTAAGGCTGGGAAACCGAGAGTGCGCATGAGTTGGAGCAAAGACGTAAACCTATTCATCATGCGCACCTACTATTACATTACTAAATTAGAGACAGATATGACCACTTATCGAAAGCAGTTACATGAACTTTTTACACGGCAATATCCCACTGTCAAAGTTACTGAACAACGTGTTTCCGATCAAAGACGTGCAATTATTAGAAACAAACTACTAACCGATCAAGAACTAACCCGATTGAAAGACGAAGTAGAGACACAATTAAATGATATAGATCTAGTAGACAACTCAAATATAACTAATAGCATCCCACCACACAGCCAAGCCCAATCCCAGGATGATACACAACACCACTCACAAAATACATATATTCCGTACACACAATCACATATGTCCCATACGTCCACTCAGACCGAAACTATAACATTAACTTTGGAAAATGATATAGAAGCTTTAGTTGATCCCGAGACAATAACTGAGCCGAACACTCAACAAATTATTGATAAATTTCACGCTGCAATTACCAAATACTCTGGAATGGACCCCGGTAGTAGACCAAAGTTACCAAAATTAAAATATAGTAACAAACTCTCCCAATTAGTTTATCTATTTGACCGCGACGTACTGAACCGATTTCTTTCAGACGACACACAATTAATAGACATTCATACCCTTATTTACTGCACAGCAGTAGTCATCTCTGAAGAGCTGAACTACACAATAACAGAACAAACAACACACGGTAGGAAAAAAGACATTAGGAAACCCCCATGGCAAATTAGATTAGAAAGAGATATTGAAAAACTCAGGGCAGATTGCGGTAGACTCACCCAATACATAAATAACAATAGATCTCGTAAAGTAGTGAAAAGGGTAGAAGAGATATTTAGAAATAGGATTACACACACTAGGCACGAAGCAGATAACAGAAAACCAGAAGAATATTTAGATACATTAAAACAGAAACTGGCGCTAAAGGTACATAGACTTAGAAGGTATATGAAAGCACAAAAACGAAAAGATGACAATATTTTATTTACCACAAATGAAAAAGGTTTTTATAGGAACTTACACACTAACACACGACACACACAAACACACACAGATACAGCCATACCAACACAGACACAACTTGAGTCATTTTGGAGTAGCATATGGGAGGAACAAACACAACATAATGACCAAGCAGATTGGATAGAAACTGAAAGAAGTAAATGGGATACGATTGAAGAGATGAAATTTGATGATATCACAGAAACAGACATAACTAACATTACAGCTAAACTACACAATTGGAAATCCCCAGGGATAGACAAAATCCATAACTATTGGTACAAAAAATTAACCTCACTACACACATACATAGCGAAAAACTTAACTGAAATTATACTAGGCAAACAAAATATACCAGAGTTTATAGCCACCGGTATAACGTATATGCTGCCCAAAACAACTCATACCTCACATCCTTCACAGTATAGACCAATCACATGCTTACCCACCATTTATAAAATATTAACATCAGCAATAACAAGAAAAATCAGCAGTCACATAGAACACAATCAAATCATATCAGAGGAACAGAAAGGATGCAGGCGGGGCCACATGGGATGCAAGGAGCAACTGATCATAGATTCCACCATTCACAAACACGCGACTGCTAAAAATAGGAACCTACACTGTACATACATTGATTACAAGAAAGCCTTTGATAGCATCCCTCATTCCTGGTTACTACAAATATTAGAAATATATAAAATAGACCCAAAAATAACCCACTTCTTACGTAATATTATGTCTCAATGGAAAACCACTCTTCAGTTAACTGCCGGTAATGACACAGTAACAACACGTACTATCTCCATTAAGAAAGGTATTTATCAAGGCGATTCCTTGAGTCCCATGTGGTTTTGCCTTGCTCTGAACCCTTTATCACATTTACTGAACAACAGCCGAGTAGGATACAATTTCAGAAACACTCCAACAAATACATGCATATCACACCTCATATATATGGACGATATTAAATTATATGCTAAAACAGACAGAGATATGAAGAAATTAGTAGATATAACGACAACATTCAGTAACGACATAAACATGAAATTCGGCATAGATAAATGTAAAACACTACACATAATTAAAGGCAAGATCAGACCGGGCAACTATACGGTAGACGACGATAACACAATAACTGCAATGGAAGCGAACGATCTGTATAAATATCTTGGATACAAACAGCTAAAGGGACTGGATCACACTATTACTAAGCAAACACTAACTACTGAGTACAAAAACCGATTAAGTAAAATATGTAAAACCCAACTATCCGGCAAAAACTTAGTTAAAGCCATAAACACTTACGCCATCCCCATCCTCACATACTCATTTGGCATTATAAAATGGTCTAAAACGGACATAGAAACCATAGAACGAACTACACGCACCACATTAACAAAACACAACCATTTGCATCCTAAATCTGCAATAGAGAGACTCACTATTAAAAGACACAAAGGAGGAAGGGGCATGATAAACATAAGCCATCTTTGGCAAAAACAAATACAGAGCTTACATACATTTTTTCACACCAAATCACACACAAGTAATATTCACAATGCAATAGTCCAAAACGACTTCAACTACACACCACTTAATCTAAACAAACAACCTGAAAGGCAAAATCTTGACAACGACCCACAAATGCAACAGATAAATAATTGGAAGAAAAAAGTACTTCACGGACGCCATCCTCATGACCTAGAACAAACCCATATAGACACCACTGCATCAAACACTTGGCTGAAAACAGGTAGTTTATTCCCTGAAACCGAAGGTTTCATTATAGCAATACAGGACCAAATTATAAATACTAAAAACTACCGAAAACACATTATAAAAGATACAACACTCACAAATGACAAATGCCGCAGATGTCACATCCAATCGGAAACCATACAACACATAACCGGAGCATGCACAACACTGACACAGACAGACTACACACACAGACACAATCAAATCGCAAACATCATTCATCAAAATCTGGCAACCAAGCATAATCTCATTAAAGACAAGCACACCCCATACTACAAATACACACCACAGATAGTACTAGAGAACACAACACATAAACTGTACTACGACCGCGCCATACTTACAGATCGCACCATCCACTATAATAGACCAGATATTACGTTAACGGACAAAATAAATAAGACCACTTACCTCATAGACATTTCAGTCCCTAACACACATAATATTCAGAAAACCATCACCGAAAAAATTACTAAATACGCAGAACTAAAAGACGAAGTTGTTAGGATATGGAGACAAGAGAAAGTATACGTAGTTCCAATAGTCCTATCCACAACAGGCGTCATCCCAAAACACCTACACCATAGCTTGAAACTACTAGATCTGAAATCACATATATACACTATCTTACAAAAAGCCGCTATATTAAATACATGCCGAATTGTGAGAAAGTTCATGCAACTTGACCCGGAAAATAACGCGACGCAAGCTACCTGAACAAAATACAGAAATTGCTACATTTACTTGGCGAATAACCCGTAAATGTAGCCAATACCAGCCCAGAGCTGAGAAATACAACCCCTTTGAAAATAATAATAATATCGTTTATTGCATATCACATAGCTATAAAGGTAGGTACAATATAGGGCAGTTTTACATGTGATACCCTGAATAGGGCGAAGCAATATGAGAGGGCATCTACAGCTTAATAACTATTATTTTAAAGTAAGTTATACATACAAATTTTTATAACTTCAGATTCGAGATTCGTAGAAGAACTAGAGTACCTAACCACCATAACTCGAAGAATTGCAGAAGAGGTAATTCATTTAGTAATTTATTCTTTAACACTATACATTGCCTTAGAATTACCTATAATTTATAATTTACGATTACAATTTTACAAATAATAGATAGCTCATAGAACTGACGCCCTATTTACTGGGTTTTGAGTGGCGACAATGTACCGGAAAACGCAGCGTGGATACGCCAACATGGTAACTAATGACCTGGAGCAGGTTGCTGGAGTATGCTGGATGCGAACGGCGCCGAGCCACAAGGACCAGTCGTAGAGGCGTTCTTTGAGAGAGGGTTATTTCAGCAGTAGATGACTTCAGCCTTTTTAAAATTTAATTGATACAGAGGATAAATATAACTACATTGTTTACTAACCTTTTATGGATGTAACAAATCCGAAATAAAGATTTATTTTATTTTAATTTGTTTTAATTGTACGCGATCCGCTACAGGTGAAGATAAAACCCAGCATTCTCTACTTATCCGAAGTAGTGCTCTGACGCCTGAGCTACCGCGACATTACATTGCGTGCAATTAAGCTTTATATTACGCCAAAGCTCCTTCTGTATCACAGTTTATTTTTCTAGAGTAATATTCGCCATATTCTTCGAGGACATGATATCAAAGATTCAAAAATTCAGTTTGCTCGAACGCGCTTGTATGTAGATTGATTTCTGTACCTATCTGTTTTGTGCCTTAACTGAGCAAAACAAAAAAATAAGCAAACTACGACACGATTCTCTCTCTATATAAAATAAAATATTATTTATCTTTAAATGCTAAATTTCTGTTGATTATCTGTATTCAAAGGGTTTAAGAAAATGTTACGCGCTTCCAAACTTAGCAAGAAAAATAATTATACCAATTATAACTTAATAGATATAATTTTCAACTCAAAATTCAGAAGAAGGCGATAATAAAGACATGCTGGTAAAATACGGTAAAGTTTTAACGAAGCTCTTAATGTTTACTGTTTGCTTAAACTTTTATAATTTCAGATAAATCATAGGCGTTTACTTAATTGAGAATTTTCGTATCAAGTTTCTAAATTTGTTGAAGTATGTCGAAATTAGTGCAGCTACTCTTTGTCTTGAGAAGTTGGAAGTTAAGACAAAGAAAAATATACAAGAAAATGAAATTACTTTATGATTGAAAACGATTGGCTATTACTGAAACATCACGTCATCGTAAGTTTTCTTCACAGTGAAATATTTCAACTAAGTATTGAAAGTTACGGAATTATTAGGCAATGATTCTTCAAGAAATGTTACCAAATGTCACTTGAATTTCATGTCACTTTTCCGTTAATTCTGATAACTCTTTATTAAATTAAAATTGTCAATGGGTCAGTTGAGTAAATTAGGTCACTTAGGTACATGAAATTTAAGTGAAAGTATCACTTTAGAAACTTACTTCCTTCCAAAGATCAAAATATTCATGTCAATAGCTTGCGGTCTTGTTTGTCCAAAAGCGTTAATATTCTGGAAGTACTTAGTACATACCTATTTTTTAAATATTTTGATTAAATAATCACGCACGACAAAATATTACAATGTAGGTATTTATTTAGTCAAACTTTATTGTACGACTAGCTTTTGCCCGTGACTTCGTACGCGTAGAACTCGTTAATTGATATACATAAACAAAAATACATAAAAAAAAAACAATTACACTTTCAGGTATTCAATATTCGTATGGAATCTAGTTATTAGTTTAGTTCTGGGCTATTGGTGAAAGTGATGGACAAAATGCAAAACATCCTTTTTGAATCTCTTTGGAGTTGCTAGGCTAAGTCACATTCGATTCAAGTAGCTATGCTTAGAAATGGCTCGAGATGGTGACGGTCCTTAATCAACTGTCGAAGAAGGTATGGTTCTATTCACCAAAGATTATTGTGACAATATGAAATTGGGACAAAATAATTATTAGGTAGGTAGGTACTATTATTTTTTCTAACTTGGTTTTTACAACTTAGTTTATTGAAGTAGATATAGTTCAATAAGTTATCTTAAATGATTTATTTCGGTCAATAAAAACATGTTTTTATTTTATTTTATTTGGAGACATGTGATGTGAGCAAGCTACATACTGTTCATGAGAAAAACATGGCGTGCCCAAATGTTTGTATTCCTGCTACTTTTAACATTTGCCGTTTGTGTAACGATTTATTATAGTCATAGAAAATGCTAAACACTTTTAATGGAAACTGTAGACGTTTAAAATTAAATGGTAAATTATTCGGTATAATTGGAATAAGTGGTATAAGTAAACTTTGTTCCTTGGCTTCTCCCGTTTAAATCGTGCCCTTCACAATGTACTTCCCTAATTAGGTGAAGTGCCCTGGCAAGATTTGTGTGCGTCTCAGTTGCACATTAACAAAACAGCCCGCCTAGCATAAGTACGCTTCGCGACTCTTGTCGCGTCACATAGCATCACCCGTCACTATCTCACAGTATAGTGAAGAAAGAGATGGGTAACATTTCTCGCGCGAGAAAGAGTCGCGTGTCACAGTTGTGCTAGAGGAGCTACCAGCTGTTGATTTTCAAAACAATATCATTTTTCGTGCCAATATGGTTCTTTCACACAGTCAGTTTTCGTCATGAATATAAATGTGCCCATAAACCGACCATGAAACAATGCTCCGTCGGTGATAGAGCCAAAAAATGGCACTCTTTTCTATTTCCTCTTATAAGTATCGCAAATAGGCTATCCTTCTCTATCAAAGCGTGTCAGGCCCTTGACTTAAGCACGTCGACTATGTAGTAAGTAGTATATGTAGTTTATTGAAAATTCGGGTATCGTCGAGTATCCGAATCTAAGATCCGAGTAATACGAAAACTTTATGCACTAATACTGTACTCAGTGATAAATAAAATAATGCACATCGGTCTTTAGAAAGACAAAATTCAATAATTGGCTGTTTACGACGATTTCCGAACACTGGCGACCGTCCATCAATCATCGTTTAAAATTAAGAGGAACAAACGTTAATACTTTTACGTTTATAATATTATTAGGATTATTTATGTATGTTGATTATCCTGTATTTGGATACTCAATTATTTACTACTTTATTTATATTCAGTTACCAAGCGGGGGTACATAATCAAAGCACGTACTATTTTCAGATGATGTGCGTAACGGAACGTGATACCTACCTGAAGGGCTACTGCGATGTTCGAAATTTAACCGTCGTATAGTGCTATTCCATTCACTCTCAAACATACTTTGACAGTAGATAGAGAAGGATGGCACTATTCGACAGTCGAATTTTGAACATCGGAATAGCCCTGCTGGCATCACTGGTTTGACATGACCTGCCAGATGGGTGTGTGACGTTTGTCAAATCAAATGTGATTGTTTCATATTTGTAAAATTTTATGTATTTGATTCTTGAAATTACGCGATTAATCGAATTTTGCGGATACATGTTCCCATATCAGAATTTATTGTTTTTTTACAAAGAATAGTTTGGTATGCGTTTCGTGAAGGTATATCGTAGGCCCAGACGAAATCATTGATTAGTTTACGTCAAAACGATGACATGTAGGGAGTTGTTACAACTACAATGATTTGCTCTCCATACAAATTTTAATCCCGCTTTTCGTCCCTAAAAGGGATAAAACTTGATATAAATGATAGCCTATGTCCTATTCTGATATATAAGGTACATAACTGGAAAGTTTCATAAAAATTCGTCCAGTAGTTTTTGAGATTAAGTGGAACGTACATCCATCCATCCATCCATCCATCCATCCAAACTTTCACGTTTATAATATTATTAGGATACACACGTTTGGTATTCTTTAATGGAAGGAGTACTAGGTCGATGCAGTCAGCCACCGGCTAAGCTTGCACCATAGATTGGAGCGGAGTTTTTTTTTTTTCGAAATTTTCTCTTCGCCACGACCTAGCGAAATTTAATTAGTGCATTTTAAAACAAACATTTCTAAAATCGGTTGAGAACTCGCTGAGATCTGCGCATTGTTACAAAGTCCATTCGAGTCGATCCATGGGAGCTTCGCTCGCTCCGCTCCAATAATAATTATCATTGGTAATTTGCGATAAACGTTTACACAGATATTCACATCATATATTTAGGCGTACTTATGTTTTTATTTTCAAGCCTAGGAAAATAAAAACATAAGTACACTTGTAAATATGATTGATTTTATAAAATATAATAATAATCGTAATAAATATCGGCCGGAGGTCGCTTCGAGTTGGTTTCACCCGGACATAAATATTCTTTGACTTGAATGAAACTAGGATGGCACGGAGGTAGGTAGTGGTCAAAGTTCTTTATTTGTCTTACAACTGTGAATGGTTTTTATTTAATAAAAATTACAAGTACATACTCTTCACTTCGCTTCGGCTATAAAATATAAAACTCATAAAGATATCATATTATATGTTTTATTAGCTTTTGCCCCCGGCTTCGCTCGTGTTGAAATCGGGATATATGTATTGTCCTTGAGGTAGCATGCCTTTTTACGGGATAAAAAACCTATGTATTAACTTAGGGTATCATCTATGTATCCTTCCTAAGGCATTCGACTGCGTTCATCCTGGAACACTCATTTTGAAATTAGAACATTATGGTCTGTCTTCAAATGCTTTAAGCCTTATGTCTTCATATCTCAGTGATAGAATGCAAACAGTGGATGTAAATGGAACCCAGTCCAATGGAGCTATAGTTAAGCTAGGAGTGCCACAGGGCTCTATTTTAGGTCCATTTCTATTTTTGGTTTATATAAATGACTTACCATCTATAGTAGATAATCTTTGTAATATAGTACTATTTGCTGACGATACATCATTAATTTTCAAGGTTCACCGGAAATCAACCGACTATGCGGAAATTAATGGCACACTAGAGAAAGTACTTAACTGGTTTACTACTAATAATCTTCTATTAAATGCCAAGAAGACTAAATGTGTTAGATTTGCTTTACCGAATGTTACGGCGGTAGATTCTACTATATTACTAAATGGTGAATGTTTAGAAATAGTGAATAAGGCATTATTCTTAGGTATAACATTGGACAGTAATTTGCAATGGAGTCCACATATAGCAGTGCTTGCAGGTAAATTAAGTTCAGCGGCGTACGCCGTTAGGAAAATCAGACAATTGAGTAATGTTGATACAGCTCGCTTAGTTTATCATAGTTATTTTCATAGTGTCATGTCATATGGTATTCTGGTTTGGGGCAAAGCAGCTGACATTCAGACTATATTTGTGCTACAAAAAAGAGCCATTCGTTCGATATATAACCTAAATTCTCGTGACTCCTTAAGAGACATTTTCAAAGATATAAACATCTTAACTGTAGCGTCCCAATATATTTATGAGAGTATTATGTATGTTATTAGAAACCTAGATTCATTTACAAAAAATTCCGATGTCCACAGTTTTAACACTAGAAATAAAAATAAAATTGCTATTAGAAAGTTTCGTGTTCGTAAAGTAAGTAAATCATTTTTAGGCCAATGTATTCATTTTTATAACAAGTTACCTGATCATGTTTTAAAATTAGCCTTTCCATCTCTCAAAAATTATTTAAAAAAATCTCTAATGTCAAAAGCATATTATACAGTAGAGGACTATCTGACAGACAAAAATGCATGGCCTGAACCAGAAACCGCGTAGCTGACTCCTTCTTAGATTGTACCTAACTAGTTTAAGGGACACAGTTCTAATAAGAAAGCATATCAAACGTACATAAATTGTGATAAACCGTCTGGCTTTCTTGTAGTTTCTATTTTATTCTTACACTTTTCCTTACTTATGTCTTAAAATACACTTTTAATATGTTTTCTTGTAGAACTACGTATAGTTAAGTTCATACCATTGTAATAGTTAAGTACTTATGCTTTTTGAAAAAATGACTGACTGTTGAGTTTCTTTCGGCGTTTCTTCTCAACAGTGGTCTCCTCTTGTGAAATGCCGGTAGACTCAGACATGTAAAAGTGCCCTTGTGGCCTACTTGCAGAATAAAGTTCATTATTTCATTATTTCATTATATCTGTTGTGTAAATTTGTCTAGCATTTTATACTATTAGTAGGATGGGTAAGCGTTTCCATGTTTAAAACACAGGAATGTTAAAATTTAACAGTAAAAAAATATTGCTGCCGAATTGAATAAAACATATTTTGGAGCGTTTTTTTTAAACTACAATTTTCATTACAAAAAAGGAGATTAGATCGTGCTATGCGTGTTTAAATTATTAACAAGGCTGTTCCCAAACTGGCAAATCATCTCATACATGTGCGATAATTTCATCAAAAATACACTATGGTTTAATTACAGACTAGCCACATGTATGGCACACTTCCCACGCGGCGCCCCAGCGAAATGTCAATCATAATTGACTACAAATGAACGTGGACCACATGTTTGTATAATAGTTGAATTTGACATAAAACCTTGGCATTAATTGAATTTTACCACCCGGCTTGCTTGCCTCCTTGTTTCAGTTATTTTTGTATGATTACTTGAGCTTTTTAGTACGCCATGATCTTCGGATCTCCAAACTAATAAACTTGACTTAGTATCTCTTAATTACATTTGTAGCTATCTGTTTTTTTATAATGTTAAGTAATTAAGAGAAATATAAATCTAGATTTTTGTTTTTTCTCGATAAATTTTATTTTACAAACGATTTACACATAATTTATTTCTTGATAAAAAAATACAAATGGATAAGTTCTGGCATTGCGGAATACTTTTTCTTTGTATCTAACTAGATGTACATATATCGTCGTTTAGTATACATACAACCTAGATCTTGCTCCGGGCATAGAGAAATTAAATTGAGAAGTTTTATGACTCTGCTTCAAACTCATATCGTTCATTGCGATATCATGTTCATTGAACAATGGATAATACGGTCGGTAATTATAATGTAGGTACATGAAACCCTGTTCAAGCTGAGCATTGAAATTTCTTACATATCAAAACATTATTAAACTTTGAACCATTACGTACTACTTCTTTACATGATTATAATTGTTATATTCTTAAATTAGTACAATAAAATCGGGCTTCGGGAATAGGTCGATTTATGTGAGATTCTCTGATATCTATAATTCATGGTTTTTGATTAAATATGCTCATATTTGTACCAAATGAACTTGATACGAGATGAACATTAAATTATTTATATAATACTATTCGGTGCCTAAGTCTTACCTCCCAGCGTCCCGGGTCGTTTGAGCCCAGCTTTAAGTGCTAACCACCGATTATCCAGATTATATGACTGCACTAAATCATCCAATACTTAGCCCCTTTCCGTTGCTCTGCTATCTGAACTATGAACTATAAAATTTCAGAATCGCCTTTACAAAGGATCCTGTCCTTTCGGATCGTAAAGTTAAAAGTAAATCTAGTTTTATATTACAGTGGAGATAACGAGGTGGATTTAAAACTGTTTCATATGGTCATGACTATATTTTTTGCTACCGTAAACCATCACACGTTCGCCATATTTGAAATTGATTGCCGTTGGGAATGGTAGTTTTATTTTAGAGGTCTGTGCTCGAAATAGATTTAGGGTCTCACTATCGAACTTTCGAACGGCAGAGCTATCTGACCTAGATACCGTGGACAAATTTGTCTATCTGGGATCTTTGGTTGCCGCGGATGGTGACTGTGAGAAAGAGGTTGTGAGAAGAGCCCAGATAGCAAAGGTAGCAGTGAAGCGGCTAGAGAAGATCTGGAGGAACAGAGGTATCAGCAGGAAAACGAAAACAACCCTGATGGGAACCCTGATCTTCTCTATATTTCTATACGCTTCAGAAACCTGGACCCTTAAGGCACGCATTCGGAACAGGATTGACGCATTCGAAATGTGGTGCTGGCGAAAAATGCTAGGAATCTCTTGGACGGCACATCGCACAAATGGGTCGATCCTGGCCGAACTGAAGATCAAGTGCCGCTTATCGACCATTAGCGTCCAGCTATCTGCAGTATTTCGGTCACGTGGCTAGACGCGAGCCAAATAGTTTGGAAAAGCTCATTGTAGTTGGCCACGTGGAAGGAAAAAGGGCCCGTGGGAGATCACCGACCCGATGGACCGATGCCGTGAAAGAAGCCTGTCAGGAAAATCTACAGGCGTCAATCCGGAAGGCGAAAAACCTGAAGTAGAGAGTTTTGGTGCAACAGATAACGGCCTCAAATGGTCACGACCCTCAGTCATGAGGAAGCGAGGAAGAAGAAGAAGAAGAGTATCGAACTTTCACAACCAAGGATCTACTTGTTTTACATGTGGTTAATATTGCTATTTATCTGACAAATTCAATAGAAAAGTAAGTAGAATTGTACCGTGTAGGTTAAGGTAATATTCTTTGATAAGCAAATACGCCTCATAAGAGGAGTTGATATCACAAATGCATGACGGTAAGGCCTTCAAAAATGAGATCAGAAACAAAAGCAATCGATGCTCTAAGCCATGCTCAAAAATTGAACTGGAAGTGGGCCGGACATGTAGCGCGCCTGGCAGACCACAGATGGACCAAAACCGGCACAGCTTGGAAATGATCACAGGGCAAACGCTGCAGAGGAAGACCTTATACGCGCTGGGAGGATGACATAAAGAAAATAACGGGAACAAATTGCCATTATATAGCGCAGGACCGAGAAAAATGCCAGGATTTGGAAGAGACCTTCACCTGGGGGCCTATGATGGTTGCGTTTATCACGTGGTAAATAAACTATTGACACAAAGATCAAAGCTGAAAGAAAAATTGAAATGAGTTACCTGATGGAAGAGACCGGGAATCGAACCCGGTACCTCTGGATTCCCGGTTCTAGATTCTCGATTCCCGGTGCCTTCTACCAAGAAACTCATTTCAATGTTTCTTTGAGCTTTGATCTTTGTATCAACGGCGTAATAAAAAAAATGTGGTATTACTCACATCAAAAAAAAATTGAAAATGCATGTTTCATAAATTTACGTGATACAAAGCATTTGTCACTCTCATTCGCATTTTGTCAAAGCGTGACGGATGCTTTGTCACAATCGCATATCATATGCAAAAAGCAACCATCATAGGCCCGCTGAAAGGGGTTCCTTACATTCAATACAAATATATCTTGTAATTTAAGTATTAGAAAATAAAAGGCGTTTTATTTTTACAGGCATGAATAAACACTTAGTTTATGCATTTAGGATACATGTTTATGTTCTAAGTTTTCAAGAATGCGCCGTCTGCTCTATCCCTCTCTTACCAAGCGTTTCTTCAATCGCAAAAGAACTTCCCCGTCTAGACTCCAATACCTTTTAGTTGTATTGACATTCCCAACACTCAGTGCAAATGACAATGCATTGATAAGCGAAACCAACCAGACAGATTGCGCAGGTCTCAGCAAAGCCTTTGGGTGCCAGCCGTTCTCAAACTTTATTGGCAACGAAACATTTTTGAGACACTGAGTTCCAACGGAGTACCAAAACAGACGAATCGCTACATAGTATAAAACAAAGTCGCTTCCTAGTGTCTGTCTGTCTGTCTGTCCTTATGTATGCTTAGATCTTAAAAACTACGCAATGGATTTTGATGATGGTTTTTTAATAAATAGATAGAGTGATTCTTGAGGAAGGTTTATATGTATAATACATGCATATTTCATCAGCATTGCAGCTGTGCGAAGCCGGGGCGGGTCGCTAGTTATTAATAAAAGGCTTTTTTATTTATAAAGGCGTGAAGAAATACTTATTTTGTGCATTTAGGATACATGTACATTTCTAAGTTTTTAAGAACGCGTTGTCTGGTAGCTTCCATTCTTACCAAGCGTTTCTTCCATCGCAAAAGAACTTCCCCGTCTAGACTCCAATACCTTTTAGTTGTATTGACATTCCCAACACTCAGTGCAAATGACAATGCATTGATAAGCGACACCAAACAGACAGGTTGCGCAGGTCTCAGCAAAGCCTTTGGGTACCAGCCGTTCTCAAACTTTATTGGCAACGAAACATTTTTGAGATACTGAGTGCCAACGGAGTACCCAAACAGATGAATTAAATGCAGAAAATATTTAAGAGTTTTTTACATATAGTTTTAATTTAATTCAGAATGAGAGTGCTTGGTTGAGCTTTTTGTATACTTAATAATATTGTTGTCACAAGCTTTGTCAGGTTGATATAATTTAGACAGAAGCCTTCTGTACGGGAAAAGCGTACATGTTTAGTCAGCAATATGACATGGGCGACGATAGGTGAATTGTTATTGTAGATTAATCAATTTTACTATATGTCTTAGCTTAGATTGTAATAAACAATGTTAGACTTAAATATTCTACGACATGGTGGAAGTTACGTCACAGCTTCCTCGATTGTATACAGATCATTTAGATCGGTCTGTATGGGAAAGTCTGAAACTATAAGACATAAAACTAACATGATTTCTCCTTAGATATCAATTGTGGAGGCTGGGACTCAGCGCATATCAATATCACAACCTTAGTGGGGTCGCTCCCTACACCTTCTATTCGGTTTCACGAAACCCACACTTTGAGAACCGCTGGAGTACACACACCACTGGCTGAAGTCTAGACGAAACAATGGAGCGTTAGCAGATGATAGAATTAAGCTGGAATTAAACCGAGTTTAGAGACGACGATTGTGATGACATCACGTACTGGATCTATAGTGCCACTCGCTGTTTAATAAAAAAAATAACTTCACGGGTGCTCACATTATGTGCCACTATTTTCTAGTTGGGTAGACACGTTGTCACAATGCTCTTAGTCAAGTTTACGGGCTATGGAGTTTTACGTTGCTCAATGGAGATTCTCATTTCACTACGACAGATTTTCAATTCAAAAAAACTAGTGCCTACGCCACATCTTGGGATTTAGGTAGCCGACCCCGATTGAGAATTCATTCTCAAAAATGGGACAAAGGCTAGGAGGATGATGAGATTTTCAATTCACAACTGACGACGTGTTTGGCACAGTAGTAGCGCAGCGGTGGTCCTGGGTTCAAATCCCGGCTAGGGCAAATATTTTTGTGATGAACTTGAATATTTATTCCTGGGTCATGGATGTTCAATGTATTTAGTATTTATTTGTCTATCAGTATGTATAGCGTCATTGAGTGCCTATGACACAGCCTATTAGAGCTTACTTTGGGGCTGAATCGATTTGCGCGATGTTGACCTTTTTTATTTTTTGGCTCTATTATAGACATTATAGTAATTAGACGCTATTTCGTCTTTTTCATAGGATTATATTGAAAATAACATATTAGTACTTGCGTAAAGAAAACTGTAGGTTACCCTTAATAAAAAATATTGTAGGTAAGTTATCGCAAGTAAAAAATAAAATAAGCACGCACACATGCAACCACAAGAATGCATTTACTAATGAACGAGCCTGGCTAAGAATGCGCGGTCATATTACTAACAGATGCCGTTTAGTTAGCGCTGTTGCGCCCATCAATCTATTTAATGAGAAAGCCAGGCGCCATCTTATTCTATAGGCGCTGCTATTGGCTATGTGGATAAGTGCGTTATGTTATAGACCGTGTAATTATATTATGTTATTAAGCGTTCATAAGCAGAAGGAACTGTGAATAATAGATCACGAAGAAAATGACAGACGGATTCAAGATAATGACAATTAACTACTTACTCGTATTTCTCACTCTCACTGGGTGGACTGAATAAAAAAGTAATGAGGAAGTATTGCGTATTGTGAAAGAAAACAGATGTATACTAAAAAGTGGACAAAATAGAAGAGGACAGATGAAGGGACACCTGATGCTTTCTTTGTAAACATCCTGGAGGGCAAAATTAACGGAAGAAAAGGGAGAGGAAGACCAAGATTAACTTATTTTAAACAAGTGAAGGAGAAAGTGGGCATCCATATCAGGAGACCAAGGAATTATCAAGGAATAGGGAAGGGTGGCGATTATTCCACCAACAAGAGCGCAGCTCTTAAATTATAAATGAATGACTTCTCACAGGAGTGAGGAATAAGGAGGGCCTTATTTACATTTTTATTACGGTGTCTAATGTACCCCACCATGCATCACACTAATATCATAAAGGCAAAAGTTTGTGAGTGTGTTTGTTACTTCTTCACGCTCATATGGCTTGACTAATTTTGATAAAATTTGGAAATTGATTTCGGAGGTATCTGATAACTTGGATTAACATATAGACGATATTAAAAAAGTATGTTCCCGTGGGATGCGCCACCGCTGGGAGCAACTAGTTTACACATAAATCGGTACCGAAAATTAGCATTAATGGCAGAAATGGCTAATAGCCATACCGATCAAATTAAACCCCAAGTTAATACATCTGTCAAAACATACATACACATACAGGTGTCTAGTTTATTTTTTCAACGAATTTAACGTAGTTGAGTTAAAATAATATTAATTCTAGTCATTCTTGTATGTGTAGGTTACGTTAGCATATTTACATTGCACAAATCTGTACCTATTGAATTATTTTTATCGCACAAATTAGTGTATCTAGTCCATTTCATACATATATATTAGACATACAATCGAATCACTTAACAGTGGTTGACTGGTGGATTATACGTTGCAACATAGCGAAAGAAATCGATATTTGCTAAATAAACCGTCTGGAACGTGAAGTTGGTTAAATAGATCATACTTTAATTTAACGTAAGTTTGCTATGATGATAAATAAATATGGAAGCTTTAATAAATAAGCGACAAGTAGTTAAAAAATACAATTCAAAAATATATCATCTATTGACAACCTATGTAACCATGTCAAATTCAAAATAAGCCATGCAGTTTAAAAAAAAACTGTCACTAAAAATCCTCCGTAACGTTTCACTCTGCACCCGCACTGTCCCCTCCATTCCGCGTCAACGCAAGCACTAATTAGTCGACATCCGACACCAACACACTTCGAAATGCGAACGTCTTAAGTCCATTCAAATTTCAAACCCACATGAGACCTTTTTGTTCAGCTAGTTTCCCAGCTCCCAGGAAACTTGGTCGCAGAGGGAGCAAACCAGGTGTGAAATTGTGGTTTTTGTTTAACTATTTAATTTTGTCACGAGATGGTTTCGTGCTTATTTTAATTAAAAATTCAAAGTGGTTATGAAGGAGAAAATTAAAAACGCCCGGTTTGAACAGACGGTTAGGAAAGATTGTGTGTGAAAGTACATCTTTTTAGTTTTGGCCATTTTTAACCAACTGCGTTAGGACGAGGGTTTTTATGTTTTAGGGTATGTTTTAGTGACGTGATCTTTAGTTAGTCTTAAAAACAGAAGTCCCAAAATGTGGTCAGAACAGAGATATTGATGTTCTATTTGAAAACTATTTTATATGAGCCTTGCAAACATGACAACAATGTAACATGTTACGGTAACAAGTTCAGCTATTCCTTACTTTCCAGTCTCTACAACAATGTACAATAGAACATATTCACAATATGAAATAACATTACATCCATTCCAAAAGCAATATTTTCAAACAACAATGCAACATGAATCCCTGTCACCAATTAAAATGAAAACGAGCAAACACAAAATTAATAACGAACACATATTGAACTAGAAAAAAAACCGGCCAAGTGCGAGTCGGACTCGCGCACCGAGGGTTCCGTACAAACACTTTCCATCCCTAAGTGGTTAAGTTAAGTTTGCACCTGGTATGTATAGCGCCCCATATAAATTAGGTGCAAAGTTAGGTATTAAAAAAAAAAATTATGGTTTTCGTAATTATTCCTTTATCTATGCTATAAGACGTTGCTTCGTACCAAATTTCAAGATTCTGAGTTCACGGGAAGCACCCTGTAGGTTTTGATTCCCTTGCAAGTGTCGAAAATTTGCGGCATAAACGGCTGTATAGGTATTAAAAAAAAAATTTATGGTTTTCGTAATTATTCCTTTATCTATGCTATAAGACGTTGCTTCGTACCAAATTTCAAGATTCTGAGTTCACGGGAAGCACCCTGTAGGTTTTGATTCCCTTGCAAGTGTCGAAAATTTGCGGCATAAACGGCTGTATCTTTTGATTGCGTTGGCTTAGAAGTTTGATTTTTTCACAGCTTCAAGGGACAGTAGACTTGAGTAATTGATATAAATTTCAGCTTCATACCTCCACGCGTTCCTGAGAAAAAGGGTCTTGACAGACGGACGGACAGACGGACAACAAAGTGATCCTATAAGGGTTCCGTTTTTTCCTTTTGAGGTACGGAACCCTAAAAACAATCGAAACTTCAGTTTTTGCCGAAACTAAATCAGTTAAACTCGCTAACAATGTGTTTGACAAAACAGAACCTGCTACATTGCAGCTATCGCAAAGTTCACCCTTTTGTCTGTTCACCGAATGTACTAATTAGAGGGGCTACACAATCTTCTTCAGAAAAGTCTGAAGTGTCATGAGATTTAAGAGAAGATGCGACGTTATGGAGCTGTGGTTGAATTATCTGTATAAAGTTCTGTAACTGGATGACCCGAGGTGCTGCACCTTGGTGTGATATTGTTGCGGTTCATCTGCTTTGTGGTGACAATTCTCCAGTTACATTGTCAAGAAAGGACTTTACGACAGATATGGAGAAGTTTGTACTACTTCTACTCTCAAACTGTATCTAGAAAATTTCTAGGACCTTTTGAGATTTGAAACCCAGCGAGAAGCACCCTGTGCCATGAAGCTATCATGGGAATACAACAATAGCAATAAAGTGCTACAGAAAATTATATGCAAATTCGCAAGAACTGTCTGAAAATTGATCGTTTTGATTCTTTGTGAAAAAATATAACGCAAATGTGAAGACGTGATGAACTGAACGCATACCAATCTTACCCAAATAAGAGTAGAAGGCGTAGCGGGCATCCTGGTGCGCGGCGCAGAGTGAGTCCGTCTTGCCAATGGTTGGTATATGTAATATACCTGGCAACTACCCAGCTTAGTGTATGTATTAAGCGGGTAGGATAGATCACGTGTCACTCGGTTAAGCATGTAATATGCGGTCGAGATCAAACATGGATCAAACACCGGGAGACCGGAACACGCCGGACGTTACACATCCCGATATTTGTGTTACATTCATTATCGGCGCCGAACTGGCTTTAGTAAAGAACGGGATCCTATAGCTAAACAAAACATGACCACGAATTTTGCTTGTTGCGGAAAAAAAGTTAAAACATAATACATAACGCAGTTTAAGCCTGGTGCAAGTAGTTGTCCATCAATAGATGTCCATCGTCTGAAATTATTATGATGATGACTTATGAGAGCCCAGTAAGGCTGCTTGTCTACAGAAAAGAAGCGGAGTAGAGAAGTGTAAAAGAGACCAATCGCGATTCTCAGATTTAAATGCACTTCTTTCGGAGTTCATAATAACGCAGCCTGGTTGGTACGTTTTCTCCGCTCCGCTTGACTGGACAGACAGCCTAAGAGCCTTAATTGTTCTACTGTATGATTGGGGCAAAGGCGTCTCGACACTTTCGTGCAGCTTCCCGATTGTTAATAGCAAGTTTCTTGCCATCTCTTTGCCGGAAAGGCGCATGTATGTAAATATAATTTTCTATCTACGCAAAACCATGTTCAGAAGAATATTATTTGGGTCAAATCTAGAAAAGGTAAATTTTCAATCAATTTCCATAAAATAAAAGTAAGGTAAATTCGAAAAAATGGTGCTAAGAATGAACAAACAATACAGTCAGGCCAAGCGTACATACATAAAACTGTGCTAAATCGCTCCAGATAAACTGCATTTAAAACTTTTCTATTGCAAACTGCAGGCGACAACTCCTAATTAGTGCAATGGAACTGTAGTCCCGCGCCCATTCATCAGGGATGCGCCGTTATTCTCTTTGCCAGGGGAATAAGGTCATATCAGCTATTATTTTGTCACTAAACTACGTCTTTTTGAGTTGAGATATTCTAGTTTTAATTTTATATAGAACTGTGACATCAGCTGTTGATGCTGGTTGATTCAGCCGTTGAATAGTTAAAGCCGACTACTAAAGATAGGTTTGGAAATTAGTAACTGTAAATCAGGATTAATATATAAGACTTATTGAAACATTTTTTAACAGATATAAAAATAATTTAAACTAGGCTCGAAGATCTTTTAATACAAAGATCAAAGCTTAAACAAAAATTGAAAAAGGAGCTTACTGGTGGAAGAGACCGGGAATCAAACCCGGCACCTCTGGATTGCCGGTCCAGCGCGTTAACCATTTCGCTACCCTAGCTCCAGGAAGACCTGACGAATTTTTCCTTATGCTTTGTGTGTCGATCTTTGCATTGTTTTATTTGAAAGGTTTTCACACCTTAGCTCCACCAGGTAGCTCCTTTTTAATTTTTTCTTTAAGCTTTGATCTTTGTATTAAAGGCTTAAATAAAAAAATGTGGTGTACCCACATTAAAATAAATGAGACATTACATGTTTCATAAATTTATAGGCTACAAGATATAACAAAAACTAAATAGACAATATCTTGGTGACTAAAGAGGAATTTTCCATATTATGAGATTATCATACACTGTCATACAAAAATGAGATAATAAGGTGGATGAAAAGACTACCGATTATGGTATCAGAAGATAAATACGTAATCATGAATATAACTAAACTTCGTAAGCCATTATGTTACAACGACTAGTTAAACACCATATTTAAAATTCAGTAAAAATTATAAAATATTTAATAATATACTGAAAGATACAATGAAGATGCTGTAGAAACTGATATAGGCCAGAACTTGTTGGTACCTACATCAAATTTGAAAATGTGAAACCTGTGAAAAATCATATAAAAATTGTCATTAGAAATATTGAAATATTTCGATATTTTTTTTTTTAAGGAGAAGAAATACTCTTATAGACACATCTTATCGTAATAACTTTTGTAATAGGTACCTACGACAGAGGACTACGTTATTTGTACCTAATCTGTCATAAAAGCAAACGACAAACTGGTTTAATTACCCGTAACTAGGAGGGTTATAATGTATACTTAATTCAGGCATATTTTGATTATGAATGCGAAATATTATGTCATTTGTGAGCCCCTCGACGTCGCAACTATAATTTGCGCACTTTACGCTTCCATTACTGCCGTTTTGAACTATAACATATACGAAATGAATTGTCGTGCAAGTCATTTTAGTATAAACTTAAAAGGCTAAGGTTTTTTTAATGATTTTTTAGTCTACAGCCATAAAATTACCATATGAATTCATTTAACTACCTAAAACAGGAGCAAGGCTCGCTAGGTTCCACTTTTTTTGAATTTTTTTAGAGCATAATTTATAAACTTCAATTGTCTTTACTGCAGAATGTTGTAAAATGTGACTTGCCCCGTCTTAAGGGCCGAAACACATAACCGCGTTCCGGCGTCGCGCCGCTAAAATTGGCGGTAGTGTTGGCCGATTTTCATACAAATCGGGCTGACGCTACCACCAATTTTAGCGGCGCGACGCCGCAACGCGGTTATGTGTTTCGGCCCTTAGTCCTTTAATTTTTTTTGTTGAAGTCTAATGATACGAAAACTATAGCTAATTCGACATAGCTTTGCGATAATTGAGATATCTTTAATTTATCAATCTCCTTACTTTAACGATGGTATTATAAAAAATTTGGCTGCACTATTTGAGCTGCATTGACTGACCTTAACAAGTTCACATTTCAAGTGAAGTAATTGTACAGTTATACAGAATCCTTGTTTTTGTCATTCACATTTTAGTGATATGACTGGGGGTTGCAATTTTTTTTTATTATTTAGACTCATTTCAGTAAGAAAGAAAATTAAACTGCCGTGACGGTTGAATAGAACATGTCGTTAAAGTAGAGTATAGTTGCAAGATGTTTGACACTCGGTGTCAGTGTTTAATGTACGGTCAGCGTCAAAAGTGACTAACAATTTGAATACTGGTTTAAGTCAAATTGCATATTAAATCATCAGCTACTTTTGATTAACTGTACTAGAATGATCTACTTTCACTGCAATCCTGAACGTAGACGATTTAGAATAATGTAACCTGGAAAAGGTTCTTTACTACTTGAACCATTGTAATTTGCACGAGTAACAGATCACGCGTTGTCTATTTAAAACGTTGAAAGACTCGTAACTCTCATATCCCATTTGGAACCTTGCTAAATATTCTAAAGTTTAACCAGCTAAACTAACCGCTTAGCCATAAAGTGCATGCAACAAAATCGGTACGCCAGAACCAACAAGTCTCATGTCTAATACTTGTGACTAACTTATAAGACTTAGCGTAACTGAGACATAGTGATCTGTACCTCAGAACTGAAAAGTATTATGTCTAAGATACGTGAATGGTTCTTTTTACATTTTGTTGCGGGCTTTTAGAAAGTGCCGCAGAAATGAGCTGTCGGCTAGCAGAAGCGTGATTGACTGCGTATTGCGCTGTAATTGGATAGGTCGAGTTATTACCATACAGCGCGTTTGAATTGTGAAGACGCTGCGAAACCGCGGCGGTAATGGCGGCGGATTTTATGTAGTGCACGTTCGGTGGCCTGCGTGGACGTGTACTGTACACATATAGGGTGGGTTGTACGCGGTGTGTTTATATGGCGACTGGCGACGCTTGCATGCTTAGTGCTTACCCACGTAAATATAGTTAATAAAATTTACCCAATTAATTATCTGTAGCATTATGTCATTGTTCTTAATGTGTATGTATTTCTTTGTATTTGTTTTTGTATCGTGCCATAAAGTAAGATTTCTGTCAACAGACCTATGATTATATGATTATCGTTATGAGCCTATGACTATGACTAAGTACGTAGGTATTGCCTGAAATAAAAGTTTTCATTAATTGATTCATTGATTCATTCATACGTGCGATGTGCCCTGCCCATTGCCACTTAAGTTTTGCTATCCTTCGGGCTATGGTTGTTACTCTGGTTCTTCTACGGATCTCTTCATTTCTGATTCGATCTTGCAAAGAAACTCCGAGCCCTCTCCATTGCTCTCTGAGTGACTTTGATCCTTCTTATAAGGCTCATCGTGAGCGACCACGTTTCAATTCCGTATGTCATCACTGGCAACACACACTGTTCAAAGACTTTTGTCTTGAGACACTGCGGGATAGTGGACGAAATAGACCTACTGAGAAGACGACTAATCCAGACAATGTCGTCCTGCGACATAGACCGACTTAGAAGATAACTAAGCTAGAAAATGACGTCCTGCGAAATAGACCCATTAGAAGTTGACTATCCCAGAAAAAGACGTCCTTTGTTTCCCTCTATTGTAATGTTAAGTGTCATCTGTATTTGTATTTCTTTCTTCTTGAGGTGTGCAATAAAGAGTATTCTATTCTATTCTATTCTATTCCTTTGAAATATATACGTAAAACTAACATGACGTTTCACTACATTAACTTTCCACGAAAACGACCTGCCTCGCCTGCTGTCCTTTTATTGTTTGCCTCTATTGTAATGTTAAGTGTCATCTGTATTTGTATTTCTTTCTTCTTGAGGTGTGCAATAAAGAGTATTCTATTCTATTCTATTCTATTCCTTTGAAATATATACGTAAAACTAACATGACTTTTCACTACATTGACTTTCCACGAAAACGACCTGCCTCGCCTAAAGGAAGATAACCTGGATAGAAGGCCTGGTGAAGGTCGCTGGAGTCCGCTGGATGCGGGAGGCGTAGAACCGGTCATGGTGGCGTTCTCTGGGGGAGGCCTATGTCCAGCAGTGGACCTCTGTTGGCTGATGATGATTCATTCATAAGCATAACGTAATAGATTAGTGATAATAGCATTTATCAGCTCTCGAACTTGCATACTTATCAGAATGTATAGCGTTATAAGAGCGGTTATACTCATAGACTTGACCCAGATGTGATTCTGGGTCCCAAAAAATACAAATTACTTTTTGAAATATACACAATATAAATCGAAACAATTTTTAAAGTATACCGAGCTGGAATCATTCATCCGAGAAAAATCTTAACCAATCCCATAAATAATAGAGTCCCGGAAAATTGCCTCATTAAAATTTTATAGGAACTAATGTCAACACTACCTACCGTTGCAAAATCGGCTAGAGAAAGAGTGTAGTGCAGGTACTTAATTGCTGCAAAAAGTCGCCGTGTGCAAACTCTCTTAAAACTTTGCCATTTGGAAATTCACATTCCTGTGTCTCTATGACGATTTCGTCTTTCTTTTTAAAACTTCAATGTGTTAGTTATGAAACAGCCATAATGTAGGAAATAAAATTAGAGATTTGAGAGAAGAAAACAATCCAATGCCTCTGTTGTTCTGCAGTTATTTATTTAAACAAAGTTAAAAACGTACTTATACAAAGCAAAATACAAATGGCGGACTTAATGTCCCTAATAAGGCATTTTGCCCTAAGATATTTTGTACCAGTCAACCGCACAGAATTAATTAATTAGTTAATTGTATCTAATATATTATTTTACTGTGATTTAAAAATGTGAATGTAAAAAACACACCTGCAATACTTTTAATGACCGTTAAGCACGTATCATTAACAATAATCAACGCTTCCCCCAAAATTGATTGTAATCCAATCATCAAGCCCAGATAAACCCATTCAAAATCCACGTGCACTTTAAAAGTAATGATAGATATCATTAGCCACGCATCCCGAGGGTTCCGCATAGAATAAATATGCGAATCACTCTCGAAATGTCGCTAAAGCGTACATAATTCTCAAACGGAAACCACATGTTTTGTTCACATTGAATAATAATAGATTGCCACCCCTAGTTCGAACGCGTGCCACAGCTAAAATAAATCCAAGCAAAATTTTGTTTCGATCGCGCAGTATCTAAAATTATTGTAGACTATTATTTTTACTCCATACGTTTAAGAGACGAGGGTTGGGTTGTTCAGTAAATTAGGATAAAGGGGTCAGTAGTGGGTCAGATAAAGACGGCTGCAACAAATTGTGTGCTCTCCGCCTTTGTTATCGGTCCCCGCTGTACTTAATTGTCCTTTTGTACGGCGCTGGACTCGCCGATTGGCCTCGGCCAGGATCTATTGAATCTGGCCTGGAGTTAGAATTGTACCGCCATTAGAAAATGGAAAGACATAGACTTCGCGTGCAATTAACAAAAATATAGTGCATATCTAGTAAGAATCCACTTACTATATCCGTACTGTAATCCACTTGACAAGAAAATAAAAATATCTGACTGACAATGCATCAGTAAAAAGATAGTAAACCTGAGAAAAAAAATTGCAAGCAGTAAGTAAAATGGCGTGTTTCTTGTCCTTTATGCCCGATTAGTTGTAAGTATATATACTTATTAGAGTTAAGGTAAAAGAAAAAATATATTACTTCTCATTGTTCAAAGATGCAAAAGAGCACGTATCGACGTACTTCAGATCACTGATCTGAAGTACGAGTGACGAGAATGAAGGTGCAGTCATAAATCTTCATTCCGTTAGCATAATATTCAAGTTTTCTTAGGCTAGTCTAACAGGTAGCAACTTTACCTGTCATGCGATATAGTGAACGAGTCACTCACATTTTTTTTATGGAGCGAAAATAAAATAAAATAATGTTTAAAGCGGGATACGAACCCGCGTCTCCAACTGCTCTCTAAGCCAACACGAGCCTTAACAACTAAATTATCGAAGCAATGCTCGAGCCATTTTGGCGATGAGGTTTCAAATCTGCTCTGAGCAATAAAAAATTCAAATCTATTAAAATAATAATAATAATACCGCAAAGTAACGCCTGATTCAATTACTTATTCAAATTGAGCTTTATCTATACTAATATTATAAATGCGAAAGTGTGTCTGTCTGTCTGTCTGTCTGTCTGTTACCGCTTCACGCTTAAACCGCTGAACCGACTTAGATGAAATTTGGTATGGAGATAGTTTGAGACCCGGGAAAGGACATAGGATACTTTTCATCCCGAATAAATTTAGTGTTCCCATGGGATGAGCGGGTAACACCGCGGGGCACAGCTAGTAGAAAAATATATTTAGAAATCGTTAGCAGAAGTTTCTCTTTTAATCAATAATCAATCTCGCATTCTTCTGTATGAAAAAAGATAGACGACAATTGACATACAACTGTTACAACAAAGAATCAATTCTCACTGATGATGTACCAAAGTACTAGAAAGCGTCTTAAAATCGCTTCATGTAAGGATTTCGGGTCTATATTAGACAATATAATTATTTTTCGTCGAATTTTTCATTTCGTTAACAATCATTTCGTAGAAAGCATTATTTTTGCAGCCATAAACTATTTGAGATTGTTAATAAACCTAACCTAATCAATACCTACGTAGCTCACAGGCTGCTTTAGAGCGTGTACAATCCCACAGTCTTTTACAAACCCCGTTTTTGTCTCACGCCGATTGTTTTCAAAAATACGATACATATTACCATTACGAATATCAGACTTAAATTCCCACATTGATAGGTCCTGTAGTTTTATTTTGTTTAATCATCTAAGTTTGCTCAATTATCAGTGTCATGAAATTTACATTTTTTTGCTTATATTGCTTAAGAACAGGTCTACTTACAAAAATTTTGATTAACCCACATGAACCTGCGTATGATTCCCTACCGTTTGCATTTTTTTTTCTTACACGTTCTGTGATTACTTTCGGAGATCATATTGTTTTTAGACTTTTCTGTTTTCATTTTTTATTTCATATAGGTATATTAGGCGGAGATATAAATTTCATGACCCAAATATGCTCATATTTGGGTCATGAAATTTGTATCTCCATTTTGGTGATTAAAAAAAAAAACTACAGGACCTATCGATGTGGGAGTTTTAGTCTGATGTTCGTAATGGTAATATATGTATCGTGTAATATGTATGACTAGAGGCCCGTTGCGGCGTCGAACCGCCGCTAGAATATGGAAATCCGGTAGTGTTACAGAAAATAACTACTTTATCGATAAGAAGTTTTTGGCGAACGAAGAATTAAAATGATGTTTTAAAAACGGTAAAACATGCCAGGCTAGAGCTAGGCCTGGTAGCCAACTGCCAGCTTCATCGTGCCAACTTTTTCAACTCTTGTAAAAATAAGTTGTGCATTAATGACATGTGATCTGCTGATCTGTTTCACAAATAAAATGAATGTTATTCGATTTATGGAAAATTTTAACCCATAAAAATAATTCCATATATTAAAAAAATAATTGACATATTTTCATAGGACCGAACATAAGATTGGTAGCATTTAATTTTGAGTTTTTTGCCTGAAAATAAATGCTTATTATTATTATTATTAATTTGTTGTTCTTTCTTCAGGACATAAATTTATCGATTTGATCGATTTCTAACAATTTCCAGAAATAGCACATGAATCGAAACGACAGATTTGGGCACTCACTACGTAGGTTTTAAAAAGGAAATCATGTAGTGCGTAACTGTTTATGTATTCATTTATAATCGTAAATACTTAAAAATAGTGATAATAAAAAATGTTAAATAAACTCAATTGTATGAAATAGAGAGTATAAAACGTTTATAGATACACGAAAAACCACTATTATCAATACTTGTTTTTTTAATGAAATTCAATAGATCGTCCAAATTTTCTTAATATGGGTGCTGCCATGTCATCATCATCAATCATTTATGAGTCAAAATCCATGTGTCAAATCTGCTATTCGTCATGGCTCCTATTCGTCAAGCTGTCTATTGGTCAACTTAGATTTTAAGTCAAATTTTCTTTTCATCAAGTTCCTCGTTCGTCAAATTACTTATTCGACATCCCCAGGTACAGTTGTTAAAATAAGAAATAAAATCCTTGATCGTATAGTAAAGTCAGACATATTTTTTTCAGTAAATTTAGAGCTGAAGGCCTAATACCCGAATTCCAAATTCAAACTTTCGTCTTTCCTCTCATTGAAATAGTGTCTGACAGAAGAGTGAGGGAGATGCTATCTATACTCTCAAGTCTATGATATAAACCTAATTTTAGGGTTCCTTACCAAAGTCGGTAAAAACGGAAGCCTTACAAAATCAATTTGTTTTGTTGACAGCAGAATTTGTCAAATTTTATTTTGAATGAGAATAAGAATGATCAGCCAGACGTCATTAATTTAAATATGATTTATCCTTGAGGGCGTCAATTTTTTGAAATTTGCATCATATGTAGGTTATTTCTACCATCAAGTTTCGCATGTTAGGGTAATATGTTAATTATTCCACATTGCCAACTGGTCCACAATGTCAGCTCCTCTATATTCCCATCTGGGTCACAATGCCAACTTGTCCACACACCCAACACGTCCACATTGCCAACTCGTTCATACACCCAACTCATCTGCATTGCCAACTCGTCTATATTACCAATTCCTCTCCATTGGCAACTCGTCCATATTCCCAATTTGTCCACAATGCCAAATCGTCCACATTGCCCACTCGTCCATAAACCCAACTCATCTACAATGCCAACTCGTCCATATTACCAACTCGTCTTTATTGCCAACTCGACCATATTGCTAACTCGTCCATATACCAACACCACAATTCCAACGCGTCCATATTTCCAACTCGTCCATATTTCCAACTCGTCCACATTCCCAATTCGTACACAATGCCAAATCGTCCACATTGCCCACTCGTCCATAAACCCAACTCATCTACAATGCCAACTCGTCCATATTACCAACTCGTCTTTATTGCCAACTCATCCATATTGCCAACTCTTCCACAATGCCAACTCATCCATATTGCTAACTCGTCCACATTTCCCACTCGTCCATACACCCAACTCGTCTACAATACCAACTCGTCTTTATTGTCAATCTCGTCCATATTACCAACTCGTCTTCATTGCCAACTCATTTATATTCCCAACTCATCCACAATGCCAAGTCGTCCATATTACTTGCTCGTCCACAATGCCAAGTCGTCCACATTACCAACTCGTCCATACACCCAACTCATCTACATTGCCAACTCGTCTTCATTTCCAACTCATCAACAATGCCAACTCGTCCATATTGCTAACTCGTCCACAAATACCTACAACTCGTCCACATTTCCAACTTGTCCATAGGCCCAACTCGTCCACAATTCCAAGTCGTCCATATTCCCTACTCGACGATACACCCAACTTGTCTATACAAACTCGTCCTTATTATCAGCCCGTCTTTATTGCCAACTCGTCCATATTCCCAACTTGTTAATTTTACAACTCATCCACATTCCCAACTCGTCCATATTCCCAACTCGTCCACATTGACAACTCGTCCATATTACCAACTTGTCCGTATTACCAACTCGTCTACATTGCCAACTCGTCCATAATGCGAACTCGTCCACATTGTCCCCTTGTACATGTTCCCAACTTGTCAATTTACCAACTTATCCACATTGCCAACTCATCCACATTTTCAACTCGTCCATATTCCCAACTCGACGATACACCCAACTCGTCTACAATACCAACTTGTCCTTATTATCAGCTCGTCTTTATTGCCAAATCTTCCATATCACCAACTCGTCCGTATTACAAAGTCGTCATCATTGCCAACTTGTCCGTATTACCAACTCGTCTTCATTGCCAACTCGTCCATAATGCGAACTCGTCCACATTGCCCACTTGTCCATGTTCCCAATTTGTCAATTTTACCAACTCATCCACATTGCCAACTCATCCACATTTCCAACTCGTCCATATTCCCAACTCGACGATACACCCAACTCGTCTACAATACCAACTTGTCCTTATTATCAGCTCGTCTTTATTGCCAAATCTTCCATATCACCAACTCGTCCGTATTACCAAGTCGTCTTCATTGCCAACTCGTCCATATTCTCAACTCGTCCACATTTCCAACTCGTCCATTTTACCAACTCATCCATATTACCAATGTAGAAGATACATTCCCAACTTAGCTACATTGTCAAGTCGTCCATATTCTCAACTCGACCACATTTCCCATCCCGTCGACATGCAAGCGGAAGGACTAAGTTTTTTCTTGTAAAATACCATTTAATTTACCATAACTCATGCCATTTTCCTTGTTTTTTTTTTATGAACTTATATAATCATATTTATAATAATCTATCAGAAATTTACTTATTTGAATGACGTTTAAATTAGTTTTACTACATTTTTTCTGCTTTGATTTATTGTTAAACTCGCCTATAAAAATAATCTATTCTTGAATGACGGTTAGTTTTAGTCTTGCGAGCACCAGTCCAACTCGCACTTAACCGGCTTTTTCCTTCACATTTTTAACAGTTATGCGAAAAAAGTTTTCATATCAACATTTTAAAAAGAAAAACAACCTGGCAATTTAGATCATTGACATAATAGCTCCCAATAAAAAATACATTAAAAGTTGTCAGAATATGGTTACTGTCATTCATTGTCAACAAACTGTAAAATTATTTTTGCATATTCGTACATGTTTTAAGTGTTGCGGATATTACGTTGCCGACTCAAAAATAATATTTCATCACGCTGAACAACTTACTACAGGTTTGTGAGCAAATCATGCTTGTTATTATTTGGTCATCTTATGTCAAAATAGGGATCACAGGTCACGTGGTCAAAGTCACGTGGTTAGCGCACAGTAGTTTTTTCAAATCCATTTTTCAGTACTTTTTCAGGAAAAAATTAAAAATCCAAGAGTGTTATGCACCTCTCCAGCATGAAACGAATCTAATGACATATCATTTATCAAAATCGGACCATAACTGTAGATCTGATGGGATGTACAAAAATCGGCCTCGCGTAATATATATATAGATTTGAAAAAATCGGCGTGACAAAAACGGGGTTTGTAAAAGACTGTGAGCCCTTATACGGCTTATTTCAACTGAGTAAGGGCTGTATAAACTCTTATACAGCATGAGTGCAACTTGGATGATTTTTTCAAGGATTATGAAATATGTATGACTATACAGGAATAATAATTCTCCGAAACGGCGAAATTAAACATTCGTCCAAATAAGTTTCTAGGAAACAAAGGACTCCCAAGGACTTCACATTATTGCCAACCACTCCGGCCTTGCTCCGAAATTCCCTAATGAGATGTTTTTCAATATTATTCCATCTTATGTTACAGATATTTGGTTACAGCGTTCTTAAAATGGCGAAAACCTATT
Organism: Apotomis betuletana; assembly: GCA_932273695.1. Classification (NCBI taxonomy): domain Eukaryota; kingdom Metazoa; phylum Arthropoda; class Insecta; order Lepidoptera; family Tortricidae; genus Apotomis; species Apotomis betuletana. The sequence goes on from OW026310.1 coordinate 844,759, forward strand.
TCGTGTCACGTCTTTACGGTACCATCAAAGCTTTTATGCCTCTAATTGAAGCCTACGCGATTCACACCTACATCACTACCTACGAAAGGCTGAAGGCCAAATTGCAAATCAAATATTCAGACTACAATAATACACAAAATATACAAAAAGGTTAAGTAAAGAGTGCTTTCAGTTAAATACGAAATTTCATTTTACAATAACAATTGTTTCAAATCTAGAAAGTTTTACTATTTATTTTAAATTATTTAAGTTTAAATTTTACTACAATGTATTTACCGAGAATTCATTATGAATATAATACGTTAATACACTGAGGTGGAATACTAAGCATAAAATTAACTAGCCGAAAACTGAACTAAAACTATGAACAGAAAACAATGTTTAAAATTCTTTAGAATGTTACCCTACACTTCATTATCTTATTTTATTACGTTGGAAAACTTTCGAATGGTCAGCTACCCATAAAACGGCATAAAATATAAATAATAAATGAATATTAAGGGAAAATCTTACACAAATCGACCCAGTCCCAAACTAAGCAAAGCTTGTACTATGGGTACTAGACGACGAAATACAGAATATATACATAGATATATAGATAACATCCATGACCCAGGAACAAATATTCGAGTTCGTCACACAAATATTTGCCCTGGCCGGGATTCAAACCCAGGATAATACGAAATAATAATGAGGGATTGAGGAAAACGAGCGACATCCTGCTTCTGTTTGAGTTCTTTCTTATTCTGTTTTCTTAGAGTAAACAGGTTTTCGTCATCGTGCCATCTTATTGTATTCTCATCGAAGTTACGTAGGTATAGGTAAATACAAAATTTCAGTTAACTCGTAACGTGTCACTTAATTCGTCACTTGTCACAGTGAAATTAAATAAAAGCTTGTAAAAATGATAAGCACTGCTACTTGCTTTCATAGCAAAATTGGTAAAGCTTCCATGTTGACCCGTGACCGATGGCCCGTGGAAGCTGTTGGAGACGAGGGTTTGAATCCCGGCAGAAGCATCATTTTTGTTTTCGGTTTCCGCTAAACACAAGAGTAAACAGAAGCCGTAGATATACAATTAGAAACCTTACATCATCTCTGAGATATAATATGTTACAATATAATTAAATGTAGTATAACGGCCTGTCAAAATACCAGTGGAATTAATTTGGTTTTTCATGCATAGAACAAGTAAAAAAATGTGCTGGCTCATCCCGCCAAAATTACACGTCACAAAATAAAGCTGTCCACACACTCAAGTCACTCCAATCGCGATAGCACTTCGCGGGCGGACAATCGCATTAACACTCGCTTCAAAAACCCGTTCCACCGCGAATAGCCATCCTAAATAAACAATAACAAGGGGACAGCTTTTAAACGATCTCAGCGGCTCAGCTGAGAGATTAGCCCACCCTAATAACCAATTTAATTCTACACCCCTCAAAAACTCTTGACAAACCTATTTCACATAATAACAAGGACCATTATTCATGGTTTTGTTAAGAAGTTGGTGGTAAAATGATTATTACTGCAGATGGGTTTGTCTGATAGGTGGTTAGAGTTTTTGACGAGAAGGGTGGAAGAACGTGATTGAAACACATGCTAATCGTGGGATGTGTTCTGGTTGGGTCCTGGGTTCATCATTCGCTAATAGGAAGATTGATGCGCTGAATGTCGAACAGGATCAAATATAGGTTCAGGTTTAGAGAACAGGCTTAAACCTAAATATAATATGAAAGTGGTCATTTGTATAGATAAAAACTTCCTTTCTAGTAATTTTCAGCAAAAAGTATGTGTAGTCTCCTCAGTCGAGTGTGACTAAAAGCATATAATAACTAAATACTTATTAATATATCACCTATGAAAATATTACAGACGAAAAATTACATAATAAAGTTGGTTGATTCGGACAGTCTCCTGTTCGTCACAATGAAACCTATGGATACATAAATGCTACAAGCATTTGTTTATAAATATTATCCATCCGCAAAAAATGTATATTAAATTTGAAAATGTACAAGTATGTTGTAAAACGGGATTACATAAAATATATTACAGAGTACATGCACATAGAAGTACTGGTCTAAAAATGAAATGTTAAATGAATCCACCATACACGTCGACGAGGAAGTGTTCATCTTGGATGATTGCAACATGAATTGAAAATGTGTAGCGTATAAAAGTTTAGAAACATTGAATTAGGTTCAAAACCTGCGTAGGTATATCAAAGAATTATAATTAATCGCAAGCCTAACACATGAGAAGGTAACAATGGGGTTTATTGTTTCACTTTACATAACGCTGTAATTCATAGAACCTAGTTAATTAAAAACAATGTAAAAATCAGGTTCAAATGTGCTTCTAACATGCAAAGCTAGGCAAAAAGCGAGTGATTTATTATAATACACTAGTATGACAGGACTAGAAGGACTTATGTTTGTAGAAGTTTTATAAGACATAGGTTTACTTACTAAGAAACTACAGTATGTTAACCTAAATATATTCCTATCGATGAACTGTTTTCTATACATGTACACGATAATGAATATATTACCAAATACGACGATGTCTGAATGACTTATTGAAAAAAAATAACAATTTAGCAGCACCAATATCGGCTAGCGTATGTACGTATATCAAGGATTCGCGGCTATATTACCATGACATCTGATCATTATCACATCAATTATAAGGGTTACATACAAAAAACGTTACACGAATAAGGCTCCAGTAGGATTTGGACTTTGCGATCTCTAGACCTTAGATGCCGTGGGTACAACGCTCTCAAGCATGTCAATACCATTGAACAATGATAAATATGAAGTCAGTTTGATCACTGAAAAGTGTCCCGGTAATTTCTAAGTACGTTTATTTAATACATAATTGGCAAATCCTAATGCTCATAACGAGACCAGGCAATCTACATACAAACAAACATCGGTCCTCGGGCTTAAACGCAAATGTCTCAGTAAGCCGTCCGAGAGAAATCTCTTAATTTACGCCCCAAAGGGATTTGCTAAAGCTAAACATTGTTCGCTAATTATAACGGGCGCATATGCTTTCCATCCCACGGGGATCTTGCCAACTTAACGAACATTTTGTATGTGACGCGATTCGGTTTGGATTTGGAATAATTAGAGTATTTTTTGTTTTTGGAAGCGTTTGTTTTGTCTCTGTTTGCACCTACCGTTGTGCGTTGGGATGTTTAAGTGCTTGGTTTGAATTTGGAATAATAACGTTTTTGTTTTTGGAAGCGATTGTGTTTTGTCACATTTTATCTACATTAACCATTAACATTGTTGAACGTCTGAAGTGCTAGGTTTGAATTTGGCATTATTTATATTTTTGTTAGCGATTGTGTTTTGTCACATTTATTTGTTGAGGCCATCTGAGTGCTGTGTATGTTATTTCCTTTGTGAAACGGTTAAATTTTTAGGAATTCATTATAAAAACATTTCAGCCGTTTACTTTCATTATTGCTGGAAACCTCTGAAACAATTATTTTTAATATGATGCTGATGTGTTTTTTAATTCCTAGAAACATTCTTGATAATGTTTGGCTTTTGGCATAAGTAGCTACACGTGTTCACTTGTTCAGGGTTTAGCTTTATAGGGATTACTGAGTGCTGTACTGTAGTACTGTGAGTATGTTATGTGGATAGGTTTCAATTTATTAAGAATATTTATAGTTATGTGATTTAATTTGTTTGCCTATATGTATTTGGTCCTTGGCCAATAAATATAATTAATTATCTTTGTGTTTTATTGGTTTTATCAATGATTCATATTAGCTTTAGTTACAATTTATCATTGGGTAAGTAATGAATGTATTTAAAGGATCACGGTTTACTGTTACGTTATAAAAACAAATATTTACAAACGAAGTTTTTATAACGTTTTAAGAGGCCTTATTCCTTTTAAAATGCTGATTGAATCAGACATTTTTCGCTATGATCAAGCATGTTTCTTAACATATTATTGATTTTACTACCTAGAACAGGGCTATTGAGATTTATTGGTATATATTTGAAACCTACAGTTTGAATTTTTCATTGATAATTTTTGTTTCAAAAACTACTCGAAATTGACAAAATTCACGCGGAAACTTTGTCTTTTTAACTTATTTTCGACTGCACGCGTTAAAAGCATGAAATCGCTATGTTACTACCTAGAACTCGGGGAAAAGCAGGTATTATAAACTTCAAAAAGTTGGTTGAAATTATCAATATATTTGTTGTAATATGAAAAAAATAAATTTTAAAAGGAATAAGGTCTCTTAATATTTCGTACTTATTTTTCTTGCTACTAAGAATCAATTGTTTATTTCTTTTCGTTTTTCAGTAAACTTTGATAAAAGGGCCGAGCGAAGAGCTCTCAATTGGAAAAGTTCGTTCAGCATCGAAAATCTAATGAGCGTGTAATTTAATAAAGAAAAAAACATACTTTTAACTGTTTACAAATATAAAAGAAGAGAGTTTGAGAAGAAGAGTTTGCTTTAAGGCATCATATCGAACAAAATACGAACATTAAACGTGCAGTTTTACTCGTCACTAAAATCGATGACATGGTTCCAAAGACAGAACTGACAAATTTCCAAGAAGAAAGCCAAAAGAAACTATTAAACATAAGCAAGCAAGTAATCGCTAAAAAAATAAAAATCCCCAGCACGCAGATAATAAAGCCTGATGGTTTTGAAGCTATACAATTAATTTACACCCTACGAAGTAGGTATTTCAATCGAGTTTTCACATAAGGAGAACTAGATCAAAATCGGTTTATCCTTTTAGGAACTACGGAACACACCTACAATTTATAAAATCCCTGTTCTTTTATAAATTAAAATATGAAAAGATGCGCTCTACAAGCATAATTTAAATTTAAAATCCCAAATGAAATATACGCCCTCTAATTTGACATAAAAAAACATGATTACTGCCCAAAATAATTTATGATCGTCCATTTGGTCTGTCAATGTTTGCGCACAATCCGCACTGATCCTGTTCTTATTACTTAAAGGACGTTTTGTGTTAAGGGGCCAACGGCGCTTAAGACTTTTAGTTTCTGATTGGAATTTTATTTGCATATTTATATTATCGCGGAGATGACCGAGCTCATGTCTAAAATCAACATGGTGTGTCGTGTTATTTAATGTCGTATCTATATGCAACGTATATGCAGTATTGTTACAGATGGAATAATAAATGGAATGAGATATGGCGATATGATGAATTGTTGTAAGTTACTCTAGTTGAGACAGTTTGGCGGTAAAAAAAAATACTCACTGTAGAGTTTCTTTAGGCTTTCTTCTCAACAGCGGTCTCCTATTGTCTAAATATCGGTACATTCTTTCGTACTCTTCACCATGTTATTTTTATTTATTGTTTGTTTAGTTTCAAATGCTGTTACTCTGCCCTGAATACTTGACGTTTATGACTTTGAAGTTGAAGAACACTAACCCCTGAGACACAGATTTCTCACCACCAGATATTCGACTCTGTTGTACAAATATATGATCTACATTATTATTATTAAAGAACGTTTGTAAATTATTATTATTAAAGCACAGAGCACACGACGCGTCGCGTGTCATGACAATAACCGATCATTTATGGAGCACCATGGTGCACTGGCTGCACTGTGATGTTGTTCAGGTAATTTAGTTACTCCTTGTATTGTACATGTTGCTTGGTTTGCCTACCATTTACATTTGTTTAGCACTCATTTGCTCAAAGGTTAACTGGAAGAGATCCCTTAAAGGGATAAGTTCGCCTTTGTACATGCTTATTCTTTTGTAATGTGTTTTTCTTGTTTTTATGTACAATAAAGTGTTTACATACATACATACATTCCGCTCGTATTCGTACGCATCGGTCAGTAGGTCGACATGGTCAATGCAATTTACACAAATCATCAATAAAATACCATTCTTCGCCGGCTTTTCAAATATCAAAAAGATAACCTTTTGCAATTATTTATTCCGTGGTTTTGTGCTGACGCCTTCGTCACCTCATGACCCCTGAAAAAAAGTCAATAACATTTTAATGATCTAGTTATGAGACCTTTTCAGCTTTCTTCTCAACAGTGTTCTCCTCTTTTGTGAAATAATCTGAAGTGTAACAATACCCTTATAGCCATCCATACTATAATATTATAAATGCGAAAGTGTGTCTGTCTGTCTGTCTGTCTGTTACCTCTTCACGCTTAAACCGCTGAACAGGCTTAGATGAAATTTGGTATGGAGATAGTTTGAGACCCGGGAAAGGACATAGGATACTTTTCATCCCGAATAAATTTAGTGTTCCCGTGGGATGAGCGGGTAACACCGCGGGGCACAGCTAGTAGAGTATATTGAATGCTTGTACCTACTTACTAAATCAAAATTCATTATTTCACTACCTAGTTTTTTGAGGCATCATTATTTTGTTTGGGCGTTTATTGACATCGTACTCATAGGTATGCTTTGTATTTAATGTTTATTTCGTATCTCGGATGATTTCTTAAAAATAACGTTAAAGGTCTTTGAAGTCGCTTTTAAAGGTAAAAAATACAAGACAAGAATATCTTCCCCCAAGTTTTTTTCCGCTTTGGACGCTTTTGTAAAATAATTTTAAATGTATTTTGTACGAAATAAAGCCTGCGGCCCATCGGAAGCTAATTACAGGGCAATTTATTTCGCGTAAATTTACCTTCAGCCCGATATTTTGTTAAAACTAAAGTGATTTCCGTAGCGGACAGTTTGGAATATTAATTTATTGTATGTCAACGTTAATTTATTGCTAAAGCGAATAATTCTGTAATTGTAGATATATTTATGTATATTTATTTAACTATACATATATATAAAACTAGCGACCCGCCCCGGCTCCGCACGGGTGCAATGCTGATAAATTGAGCAAGTATTATACACATAAACCTTCCCCTTGAATAACTCTATCTAATGAAAAAACCGCATCAAAATCCATTGCGTAGTTTTAAAGATCTAAGCATACATAGGACAGACAGCAGAAAGCGACTTTGTTTTATACTATGTAATGACGAGTGGCTTCTAACACACACGCCGGTTTTAAACTATTTTTACGGTAAACGGTGTAAGGCGGAGCCGATCTTATATGTTTTGATTTTGATAGGGCCTGGACACATGTCGCCGGTACGGTGTCGTCTACGGTGTCACGGCGCGGCGCCGTCAAACGGCGTCGTGCCGAAACACGGTGCCGCGTACAGTGCCGTACACGGCGCCGCGAACGGCGTCGTACCACGGCGCGGTGCCGTGTACGGTGCCGTGCACGGTGCATCGCTTGGTAGTTGTAAGCATTGTAAGACGTCGAGTTGCGGAAAACTAGCCCGCGATAACCTATAACCTATATACGAGTATATATACGTGTTTCGATTTTGTAAAACGCTCCTGCCGCTTGGTTTGTGTGTTATTGGCGCGTGAGAAATATGCGCCTCGCTTAAAATTTTAACCGGCGTGTGAAATATGATAGCTATAGACAAAAGGAGACAGTAGACAAATCAGAGTTGGAAACTGACTGAGAAGCATCCAAGTCCAAGGTCTAATTATTGTGATCTTTTATGTTCGCTTGACGTATGATTTCCTTATATTATAAATTATATAGTAAACGTTTGTTTTATGTGAAATAAGCAAGCAGTACAATTGTTTTGTATATTTGAACCGATGGTTGTACTTGCGTGTTATGCGTTCAGCAGCAAAACGAAAACTAGTTAAACTACCAAGCGATGCACCGTGCACGGCGCCGTACACGGCACCGCGCCGTGGTACGACGCCGTTCGCGGCGCCGTGTACGGCACCGTACGCGGCACCGTGTTTCGGCACGACGCCGTTTGCGGCGCCGCGCCGTGACACCGTAGACGGCACCGTACCGGCAACATGTGTCGAGGCCCATAGCTTATAGGGGCGACCGAGTAGAAAACTTACTTATTTTTACCGTCGCTAAACTTCTCCAAGTATCAAGTTGTATTTAATTATGATACTTAAGAATTTCTTCACAGTTTTTTGCTGGACCAAGGAAATCACTAACGAGTACGACAGATGCTGGGACTTTCATTAATGAGACCATTTCTTTATTCTGCCAAGGGATTTTTTTTATAAAAGTTAGGGTTGGTAAAGTAGGTCGTGAAAAAAATATAGACCTAAAAACCTTTTATGTTGTGGAAAAAATTAGGAATATGTTTTTGATAAGAATCTTTTTAACGACTCCGTTTTAATGTGGAAATACCAGGACGTGCTTACTTTGCAGTGGACCACGCATTACATTTTTCTTTCGTAATTTACCTTTGTGTCAATATTTATAAAAATAGGAATACTTATTTGTGACAAAGATTTTGATACAAAATTACTGGCAGATTAAAAGATCTCGCAGAAACTAGCCTAGGTTTAGCCTTAACTCTAGAATTAGTTACACGTGGCGAGCGCGACAACTACTACCAATGCATCTTTTTATTCAACTTTAACATCATCAATTTATTTTCAAACTAAAACTAACTTGTCTAAACTCTAAAACAATTGCCAAAAGTTCTCAAACTCCCACCACGAAAACACCAGCTCAAAATGTAATTTTCACACCACTCAACAATTTCACAAAATTTTGAAATTCCTCAGAAAGGTCGGACAAATAAAGAACACAGCGGCGATATGTTCATTAAAGTGGTTCAAATTCCATTTACTCCATTAGCCAGATATTTTAATTGTGTGTTGTCCCTTCGGAAACTTTGCAGCTGGGCCGCTATTTCAAGACAAATTGCTTCCAAACTGATTCCGAAATTCTATATTTAAAGATGGCTGAAATATCGGGTGGAAGTTCGTATTTATAGTTGGAGATTCTGCTGGAACTATTTTTCGAATAGCCTGCCTATTTATTTGACTGCCTGACTATTTAATTAATTTAAATTGCAGTTGGAAACCAATAGAAAGAGTTAATTGTATAACATATCTCGGTATGAAAGTAGACGAACACTTTTCCTGGTCTTCCCATTTACATTTTATTCATGAAAAATTTAGACTTCTATTAGGCAAATTCGTACATTTAAGCTATAGAGTACCGGTAAGACCCTTAGATGTTTGTACATGTCACTAGTAGACTCTATTTTGGGCTATGCTCTTGACAGCTATGGCTCACAACTAAGACTAATATAGATAAATTAGAAAACATTCAATTAAGATTCTTGAAACTCCTAGTAAACAACAAAACTAAAAATAAATGTAGATCTGACTATAAAGAACTCTTTAAAATTTGCAATATTTTACCGGTTAGCTTAAAACATAAATATCTTCTTGCCATAAATAACCATAGCCGCCAAGAGTATAGCTCAGGAGCATCCATAATCCAACCTGTACAACTTATCCATAACACCAAGTCTATGACTTCCGGTAAACTATTGGTACCAAGGGTAAACAATTACTTTGGGGATAGAACCCTAAAAAAACGCATCCCGTACCTAATCAATAGTTTACCGGAGGAAATACGACGAGAGCCAAACAAAAACAAGTTCAAAAGAATGTTAAAAAAACACTTTTTCACACTGCTACCGTAATGCTACCGTAATACATACCTTGTACCTAAACTAGAGATTCCACAAAGATCCCAAAGTCAAACCAGCTACTGGTTTTGTGGGACAATGTATCTAGATTTAAGGAAATTGTAAAGTTCCTAATAGATAATAAATAAATAAATAAATGTTTTATTAGGAAGGCCTGAAGGCGTATTAGTACCCATTCCAAATACAATTTGGCCGATTTTATTCCTTGGTTGTTCAAATATCTGTTGGAATAACGTTTAATGGATATTCTTTAATATTTTCCTTCTCTTATTAAATTAAATTACGATATTCATACATTGTATAGATAGATAAGTACGTATATAAAAAGAAAACACAATCCATGAACAAAATAAATAATTGAGCTCACCACGCAAAACATTTGCCCAGATCGGGATTCGAACCCAATACCGCCGTTTTACGTGTCATCAAAATAATTAATATAATAAAAAAAGCGTTTATTAAAACAAATGAATTAGTGGTGACAAAAAATAAGAAACAAAATATATGTTACGGGATGCAATTATGTGATAGAATAACTACCAAAAAAATAAAAAATAAATAAACTCAATTGAAATCAACCGTCGAAACAAGTCTTCCAATCAAAGGCCCGGCATATTTCAATCACATAAAACTCAATTTTATCACACTTCATCGCAATATTTCACACATATCAAACGCACCCCCAGCATACCCCAATTTTATTATCGCGGGATAAATCATATTCAAATGATAATTCAATAACGAAGTGATTTCTGACCCGTGCTATGGGGTCGAGATAAAAGAATATAATCCGGATAGGCATAAAATTATACCGCAACCGCTTGGGACGGCTTATTTAAGACCAAATTTATGCCTAAATAGATAAGTCTATGCGTTAAAGAACAACGCTGTTGAGAAAATAATACAGCAGGCTTGCTTGCAGCTTACTTCTCAGTAGTAGGTAATATTCGAGTAATATGATTAATTGACTAGCTACAAAAAAAAAAGAATTTCAGCATACTAACTTTTTAAGTAGCAGTATTTAGTAGTAGTAGGACTGCTTTAAAGTACCTGGTCTTATGTGTTGAAAAAAAAGAACACTTAAATAGTTAGTATGCTGAAATTTTATGTGTGATTTTATTTATTTATCTTGACTAGTCAATATGTTTACCTACTCGTGTATTAATTTTTTACGCCACCCTAGGGCGTAAGTGGGATCTTCGGTGGGAGAAAATTTTATTTCCTGGACAAGGAAATACGTAACACTTTAGACAAATCACGGGCGGTATATGTAGCTCCAGATCGCACGCATATTTACGTCGCTCACCTTCGGTTCGGTACACAAACACATTTATTTTTATATCGATCATTACACACCCCTATTACACACCTCGAAATATTAATTATGTAAATAATATGTGTATGTATATGTAATTTTACTATAAATACCTACTGCAAGTGAGCTATCCATACTATCCATACTAATCCATACTAATATTATAAATGCGAAAGTGTGTCTGTCTGTCTGTTTGTCTGTCTGTCTGTTACCTCTTCACGCTTAAACCGCTGAACCGATTTAGATGAAATTTGGTATATAGATAGTTTCAGTCCCGGGGAAGGACATAGGATACTTTTCATCCCGAATAAATTTAGTGTTCCCGTGGGATGAGCGGGTAACACCGCGGGGACAGCTAGTTTATTATATAAATAACCGTCGATTCATTTCATACTATAACAACACGTGTAGCAAAAAAACCCCGACCCCTGAACCCAGCACAATACCCCATTTGCCCGCAGCTGGCCCACTGTGATTTTATCTCCTCCAATTTTGGCTAGAAAACTTAATAGAAGTTATTTATGTGCGTTTCTTATCACTAATGTGCCTAAACGCGTGGCCTTTATTCAATGAGAACAATTTAAAACCAAATCTTAGAATTATATTTAGTATAATCAATTTAACTCAACCCCATTACGTTAAGCTATTATGACTGTCAGGATAAATATTATAGTAATTTAATTTTACGCCAACCGTTTTTATTTAATTTTGCGTATAAATAAATTATCTGAGCGTGTTATTTTATGTTATTTATGTTTGTGTCGGCGCCGGCGCACATTGTCGTGCTGAGAGCGAAACGTTTTCAATGTTTATGAATAGTCATTTTAATTTTAGGTATTTGACAAAACAAGTTAGATATATATGGCTTAAATAAAAGTTTTTGGATTAATTAAACTAAGTTTACATTTTACTATCAGGTATCCAATATTTTATATTCCTATTCAACATATTAAATTCATAAATAAATATTAAGGGACAATCTTACACAAATCGACCTAGTCCCAAACTAAGCAAAGCTGGTACTATAGGTACTAGACGACTATATAAATTATATATTGAGAGAGTGGGATGCCAGTCCGCTCCACGAGCGCTGGAGAGGCTACCATAAGCCTGTGGTCACGGGGCCGGGGTAACCCGTGGCTAATTATGTGTAGGTAATATGTCAATGTGTATTTGTAAATTGTAAATTGTATTTTGTGTTTTTGTGTTTTAATTTTAATTTATATAATTGTAATTATTATTATGGAATCTCGAATTCTGGAATAAATTATTTCATTTCATTTTTTCATTTTTTCATATTATAAATACATATATAGATAACATCCATGACCCAGGAAATCGAGTTCATCACACAAATATTTGCCCTGGCCGGGATTCGAACGTTTTGATCATTGTACAAATGTGTGAACTGAATTGTACACTAGTAAATAAAAAGTCTTACCTAATTAGGTACACCCCGACAAGAATGATAATAATGTTGAGGTTATTACTGAGTTTTCTTTCGAAATATTCGCCAGATTGTGTGAACCATTTATTTTCTTTTTATTAACTCTCCATCCCAAGAATTAGACATGCTATTAATCTGCTAAAACGACCAGAATTATCAATTCATCAAACCAATCCACGCATTTATTATGAAGGCATTATCCTGCCACGTCTCCTTGACGACCGAACAATAGTCATAACTCGAAAATAGGTCACAGTGACACAAAGACGCCACGGGACATCGGCGATTATCACTAAAGGGCTATTATTTGTCTTGTGTAAGACGGATTGTGTTCGGCAAAGAAAACAGTTTAAAGGAGCGACCACACTGCTGCACAAAAGATGCTGACGGTGCGTGACGTAAGGTCACGTTTTAATGCATGCAGTCCGAACTAGAGATGTGGCGTTTTTCTGATTTGTGCGGAGTGAGAACGTTTTTGAAAAAAAATCCCATACAAAATGTTCTCCGTTTTGGGGAATCCTCAGAAACGTCACATACTTAACAGAACCTCAAAATACTTTTTTAAACATGAAGAACTGTATCAGGGCTGTCTAGCCCTCACTACCAGTGAGTCGGACTTTGTGTGGGAGTATAACCCGCTAATGGGATTATCTCCGCGTAACAGGAGTGTTATGGGGATGAGGAGCTCGAGGAAGTCGGCTGCCTTCCTTTTAAGATGGTTCCCATGGTTGAGAATTATATCAAAGAAGCGCTTAGACATTTATAAACGCTGACAGTGCGTTATATAGTCAAATGGTGTCAGCGGTCGATCCTCACATGAAGATCAGCGCTGGCTTGCGAGATAATATCAGAGCTGAACTGGGAGTGGGACCATTTCGAGGCACAATTCTAGTTTGTAATATTTTTTTTAAACACGCTGGACTTGTAATCCAGAGGTACTGGGTTCGATTCCAGGTTACGCATTTCAATTTTTCTTTGTCTTTTGATCTTTTTATCAATGGTTTAATATCAAGATTTTTATCATCATTGCAATTATGTGATTTCCTTTAGCTTTCGATTATTAATGATAAGAGTAACGTCACGTCACACGATGTATGGCCTCATGGTGCAACTGAAAAACGAGACACACAACTCAAAAAATTACGCTCCTCTGGCTTCAATCCTAAATATATCTTTATTTATTTCCAATGTACAAAGAAAACGTGACGTTACGTGACGCTACAACAGCGTATAAGAAACATTAAGCCTCGATGTGGACAGGAAAAAACGTGATGCATTAGACTCGATGCCTTTGTGCTGCGTAAAGCCTTTAGCAGCGATGTGTTAGCTCCTTTAGACGGATTGTGTTCGGTAAAGAAAACAGTTTAATGGAATATTCTGCGGTGGTCGACCACTCACTTAAGCGTAACTGGAGAGCGGCTTGATGGGCACCGTGTTTGTACAGAAACCCGATATTAGGAGCTGAAGCTTTGTCTTCATTTGCTTTTAGTACTAGCGGCCGAAATTTCAGGGGTTTATGCGGATAATTTTAGTTGGGGCTTTTATAAAGGCGAATGCTTGGAATGGCGAATAGTTCGAAAATCTATTGCATTTTTTTTCAGACAAAGTGTCTTCAAACAATTTCATAGTATATATTTTTTTAGTAGTCAGTCATATGAGCCTAATTCGATTGATATTTGTCTTATAGCCACGTAAGCGATATTGTATTGGCCATATGGTCTTACTAACAACATATGAGTGTAACTTACTTCAAATAAACATATTATTATTATTATTATATCATAGTGTATAATGAAAAGCAAGTGGTTATTTTTTTATTTTTAGCTGGGTCGATTAGCGAGTGACGATAACGAATTTTAGAACATCTGATTTAAATATAAACTATGCTCCATCATTGTTTGTACATATTTAATATAAAATGTTTCCTTTAAGTAAAATGGATACCACCCGGTGTAACGATCACGACTGTACTTGATCGACAGATTAGTATTTTATATTTTATTACTGGAAAACTATGAGATAAAATCATGAGACTGCATCGGGATGTGGAACTGATATTTTACATTATGTATAATAAAACGTATTTAAGAATGGTAATATTTCTATTATCAACACGTAATCCACACTTTTCATTATTTCAATAAATTTTCAAAAACTAGAAAATAACATTTAGTAAATTAGCGTCAGTATAAGCTTAGAAGCGGACTTTTGCGAAATTAGCATCGAACATTTAAATTATTATTTTTAAACGAAGTTGAAAGCGGCCAGCTGTGGGACCCTATGAAGGCATATCGCGATACACGTGACAAATTTGAATTAAGAACATTATTTCAAATTTGGACTGGGAAAAAGGGGTATATAAGGCGCATAGATTAGTATGAGGGGATTCAGTCAGTCATCGGAAGAGCTCCCAGGAAGAACACCTCAAGAAGTAGAAGAAGTCAGGAAGACTCCAGGACCAGCAGCCGGCCGCCGAGGAAGACCTGCCGGAGCAGCAACGGTCAAGAGGAACGTCGAGTGCAGCGGGCCTGCAAGAGGCTGAAGACGTCGCGGCGGCGCCCGAGGACGCCAGGCGTGTGCAAGCGGGAGGCCTACGGAGCGCTACGAGCCAAGTGTTCAGCCAAAGAGTATGGTAATGTGATTGGTGAGAGTTGCACATTTCTAATAGTTTTATTTTTAATCAATGTTTTCATTTAATACAGCCACACGGATTGGTGAGATATCTTTATTTATAGTTATATCTTTTATTTTTAAAATTTGTTTTTTTTTTGGTGAAATTTTAACTCTGTGCTTTGCTAGCTATTTGCGGTGTTGGATTTTGTGATTATATGCTGTTTTATGTCTAATTTCTATGAGATGAATTAACAAGTATTCTCCTTAGCTTCATGGATTGGTGAGTTATCAATTAATAATGAGTAATATGAATATAATTATATATATTTTTAAATATGACGAAATAGCTAAAGTGCGAATGTGAATTGATTTTAGTTGCTACTAACTTTATTTTTATGTCTATATTTTTTGAGAATGCTTTGAATTCTGAGCCTAATCAATTGATTATTTGTGCGCTTTATTAAACTTTTCTTTTATCAAATTATTTATTTCTTGAGTGTGTTCTTATTGGATTATGTGCAATGCCAGTAGTGTTTGCTGATTATAGTCAAATAAATAATGATTCTTTTCTTATTTGACAGATGTTTAAGAAGATAATTCAATTAGTCAACAAAGGCATTATGTTTATATGCAATCAATGTCAATAGTTTATTATTGTATGGATAAATATTCCTATATCTACCTATAATAATTAATACATCAATTTGTTTTACACGTTTAAACCTAGTGAATACAGAATATAATCTGTTTCGACATTGATTCTTCCTAAGGGATGTATTTGAGAAATCCTCAGTTCTAGTGTCTATATGACTGGAAATATGAATTGCATTCGTACTAATTAGTACTTTCAATATGAGAACTAGAGTCTATGGAGTTCATAGTCCTATAGTGAAATGAAATGTTGAATATTCTTCATATGCTATACCTATATAAGGAGCTAATTGATTAAGGATAATGTTGAATCTTATTATGCATCAAGGGTTGCGATTTGACTACGAGTTCACTTTCACAAACTACAATTGGATTATGGCTTTATGGGTTCTTCACATTTATGAATGATTATTTATTATCAGACTCGAATGCAACTCATAATTCATCATATCAAATGTTTGACTAGTCTAATATCATTGTTCCAACCTATGGGATGTGTTTGAGAATATCTCATTTATCTATTGAGCCACATTTGTATTAAATAATTCCAATATTGGAAGATTCCAATAACTTATTGCTCTATGGAGTACCGTATCCGATCATGGAATGTTGAATATTTTCACATGCTTTAAGGAGCTAATTGATTCAGGACAATGTTGAATCTTATTTTGTATTAATGCATTAAGGCTGCAACTCGTCTTACGAGTCGAGGGTTAAGCCATACGCCAAGGCGAAAGGTGAAACCATGCTTATAGCCTTCAGGAAAATCCTGTACATGCTAAAATACAAATGTCTTCAGTCATATCAAAAGTGATTTTGCATTCTATCGATTGGATTGTGACTTTATGGGGTCTTAGACTTTAATTATTGTGTACTTCAGGCTCAGATGCATCTCATAATTCACGTAATTCCGTTATACTTTGCTATAGGAACTTAATATCTCATAGAGTATCCGTAGATAAACGTTCTCCCTTCTCAATTTGTTCTTTAAAATTATGTCTTAGATTAAGTTTATTATTGTATTAGTTATAAGTTTGAATTTTGAAAAAATGACTTACTGTTGAGTTTCTTTCGGCGTTTCTTCTCAGCAGTGGTCTCCTCTTGCGAAATGCCGGTAGAGTCAGTAAATGCCCTTCAGGCATACTTGCAAAATGTAGTTATTTAATTCAATAAACATTTTGCTCTCTTTATATGTTGGTTTTAATTCAAGTAGCTCTGAATCTCCTCTCATTCGAAAAGAATCTGGTACTACACAACACAACGAAGGGATCCGAAACCACTAGATGATTCACTGGCCAAGTTAGAACAAGATACAAATTAGGAGGGAATAAATTTAGGTAGTTTTCATTTACAGGATTTCTTCAGTAGTTCAGATATTAGGTGTGAGTATAGACAAGTGTAGGTAATATTCATTGGGGGGGTTTAGGGATGTTACATTTTGGTGTGCCGCGACCGGATGTTAGTATGAGGGTAGGGGTAGGTTACTATGGGGGTTGCATATGGTATGTTGTATGTTATTTTAGGATTTGTAACTTGTTCTGTAGATGGTCTGTACCACAGGCCACATTTTGATGCCGTATACGATAGGATAGAGTGACGAGATTCAGAGCATTGAATTAAAGCATTTATTTAGGGTATTGTAGCAGGCTGGATGTAATTAATGTTTTGGGTGAACCGTTATAAGCTAAATTATTTAACTTGCATGCCTATTTTATGTTATTGCTTACATTCTATTTTGTCACGAAACAACGATACAAATATTTAATTAGGTTTATTTATTAGCACAAAAATATTTACAGTCTTATTAGCGGAGGGCAGTAGAAGCTTTTAATGATAATATTAATAATGATTATTAATAGTCGTATCATTGGAGGGCAGGTCAAAATTTGCATAAGCTATAGGTACACCTATATTTTAAATATGTATAGGACTAAAATAGTTCCTAGTACTGGAATAATGAGCTGTGTTCATACAGGTGTCGTTTATTTTCAACTTATTTCATAGGTCTTTACCATCTGACAATAGTATTTAATTAATTCTTCAGGTAGTAGTAGGTACATTGAATTATTGTAGGTAGGTTGAATTTTAAACATGAGATACTTACTTAGTTAACTGCATAGGAAAAGTAGGTTTAGAAATAAAACTAAACAGAATTATTTTTATTAGTAAGGTAACATATAAGATATGCATTAATCACAAGATAGATTATATTTTATTTACCATTAGCATCAAGTAGGTAGTAGGTAGTATTTTGATATAGGATATTATTAACAATTTAAGTTGTATTTTACAATAAAGCTTTGAGGGCAGGTCCAGATTTATTT
This sequence comes from Apotomis betuletana, assembly GCA_932273695.1. NCBI lineage: Eukaryota > Metazoa > Arthropoda > Insecta > Lepidoptera > Tortricidae > Apotomis > Apotomis betuletana. The sequence goes on from OW026310.1 coordinate 862,667, forward strand.
AAATTAGAAATAGGATACCAATAGGATACTTTATTAGTCTTATAGTTTGTGTTTTGGACGTGACTTCTTGCATAAGGATCATGTTGGTGTAGCTCTCACTAGGTAGGCTAATGCTTGTTTGTCACATGTTGGTACTAGGAGTGCATTTATCTTTATAGATTGAGCTTGTACTCAACTGGAGATTTATCTAAGGATACAGTAGATAAATTTATAGAGGGCAGGTCTGAAACAAAATAGGATTAGATTTAGTTAAATTTACCGAGTTCTACAATATTAAAAATTTATTTCTTTTACAATTGAAGTGAGAATTAGTACTTCACAAAAGTATTATTCCTGCATTATATTCTATTTGTTAGGTATGTTTACATAATTAGGCTAGGTTGACATAAAATAAGTCTTAGGATAGGAGCGTCGCTGTACAAAAATTAGGTACTTGTAGGATACTTATATTATATTCGTTTAAAGTACCTCATTTGGCAAGTAGCTTAGTATAACATAGTGACACTACAATATTTTAAATAAAATATTGTTATAGGAATATTTAAATTTACCAAACATCGGTTTCATAGGTTAAGGTTCCGTGATCTTATAGCAGCATTGGTTTCAAATTTAGTCCAGTTTTGTATTATTATTATTATTATAAGCCTTCTGACAGATATTTCACAGTTGTTAAGGTTCTTTAGTTGTTTCATTGGTTGCAATATCTGTGTGCTTTGTTATAGCAAAGGCCTCCTCCAACTGACTCCACTTTTCTCTTTCTCTAGCTAGTGACGTCCAAGTACCGCCCGCCACTTGCTTAATTTCGTCAACCCATCGCCTAAGTGATCTGCCTCGTTTCCTTTTCCTGTTGCCTGTGTACCAGTTCATCACCAATTTCGACCACTTGTCCACTCCTCTAATAGTATGACCTGCCCATTTCCACTTGAGCTTTTTGATTGTTAGCGTGACATCTTTGGTTCTTGTAGTTTTCCTAATTGTTGTAGTTCTTATTTTGTCTTTTAGTCTTTTCCCCATCATACTTCTCAGCATGGCGTTTTGACAGGTCTCGAGTTTCATATAGTGTGATTTGTTGAGCGCCCACGTTTGGCATCCATATGTGAGTACGGGTAGTACACATGTGTTGAACAGTTTACGCTTTATGCTCATGCTCATTTCTTTATTTTTGAACACCTCCTTCAGGCTCCAGTACTGTTTCCAGGCGTTTGCTATGCGCTTATCAATTTCTTTTGAAGTTACATCTGTAGTTGAGATTATTTGGCCCAAATAGACATATTCATTTACATATTCGATTTGGTTGTTGTTTACATATATAGGTTCTTGCTCCCCATTTGTAATGGCCTTGGTCTTTTCCGTGTTCATGCTAAGTCCTACCTTGCGGCTCTCTCTTTCTAGGTCATTTAACATTGTTTGAAGCTCTTCCTTTGATGTTGATATTACCACAAGGTCATCTGCGAACCTCAGGTGAGACAGATTCTCGCCATTGATTTTTAGCCCATATTTGTCCCAGTCCAGCTGGCGAAATATTTCTTCCAGCACAGCTGTGAATAGCTTAGGCGATACTGGATCTCCTTGGCGGACCCCTCTTTCTATTCTTATTTGTTCTCCTTCCTTTTCTAGTTTGATTTTAGCTTTACTGCTGGCATATATGTTTTTGAGAATTCTGATGTACTTCTTTTCTACACCTTGGTTCAGAAGTGCCTCCCATATCTTATTGTGTTCCAGTGAATCAAAGGCCTTGGAGTAGTCCACGAAACAATAGTGGATAGTTATGTTGAATTCTTTGCTTTTCTCGAATAGTTGACGCACTGTGTGAATATGGTCTATAGTTGAATATCCTCTTCTGAATCCAGCTTGCTCTCTGGGTTGATTTTCGTCAGTTTTGTATTATTATGTATTAAATGTAGTGAAAGAAACATAGGTTATGATGAGTTTCCTAGGATGTTAGCTATAGGTAAGTAGGTGTGTGTATGTATGGTTTTCAATAGTTATTTAGTAATAAATAAGAATTACAGAACAAAGCTGACGTAGTAAAAACATCATTCGTGTCGTCGTCATCATCATATTAACTGTCAATTGTTCACTACTTCATCATCTGACACGACCGGTCGAGTGCTCGTAAGTTATTTACATAAGTAGGTAAGTAGTACTTACAATAGGAATGTATAGTCCGATTTCTTCTAGAACACAACAGACTATAGGCTAGTTTTCACCAAATACAATGCATATTCAGATTCGTTAATAGTCTTCACTTCAATGTTATCTGTAAAAGGAATTTTATGTAACTTAATACAAAGCCAGGTCATACATTAGTAACAATGTTTCATGGTTTAGAGATTACTTATAACATTTTTACATCTGTACTCACCAATTTGCGTAATGCGAAGACATTAGAAATCCAGATTGATTGAATAATACTTTATTTATTCATTTGAGCGGGAACGTTATGTAGTTTTAAGATTGACATAATGATGACATGTCAAATAATTGCAATTGCAGTCTATGGCAGCATTTTGTTGAGGCGTTTCGTTTCGGTGTAATCAAAAGCAAATGTGTTTGCTTCTCTTTCGAAAAAGGTTTTATAAAAATAGCGGAGTCAGTGTATAAGTCATCATCATCATATTATATTCATCATCATATTATAGCATATAATAGTCATCGAATTGCTTGTTTGTTTATTTTCGAGGTTTGTCGATTTAAGAGAATGTTTACTGACGTAACAGCGTTTCATTTCAGAACGTATAGATTACTTGGAACTAATACGTAACTTTTGCAATGCATTTTTAATTATTATTTATAGACCTTGTAATATTATTTGTCAACGGCTTAACATAATGACAGTGTACTTGTTTACAGCATGAGATGTTAGATAGCAGATGCATAATTTAGGTACAGAGTTGTGATTCACGAACATTATAAAATAGAGGTTTTCGAACGTAACCTAGTCTGTCAAATGTCAGTGGAGTTGTGAGTGCACAAATTTTAAAAACTGAGGCTTTTGTTTAGAAATAGTTTGTTTTGTGGTGATAAGTAGTTATTAGAGTGTAATTATTGTGTGATTGTGACCAAGTGTAAATAGGAGAGCTTGAGAATGACATGAAATACACAACGGTTGTTGAAAATCGGAGTTCAAGGTAGAACGAAAGATTTTAACCATATGAGTTTTGTATTGCAGGGAAAACTTAACGTATTTTACTTACTAGAGTGATTAAATATGATGTTCATATCATGTACAGTGTTATTTAGTAATGTAGGCAAGTGAGCTATCAAATATGTAAGGAGTAGAAGAAACGTTTGGTTTAATTTCAAACCTGAAATTCAAGAAATCGAAGCGCATAATTTAGGACTTCACTACATAGTATAAAATAAAGTGGTTTACTGTTGTCTGTCCGTCTGTCTATCTGTCTGTCTGTCCCTAAGTATGCTTAGTTTAAAAACTACGTAACGGATTTAAAAGTGGTTATTTTTAATAGATAGAGTGTTTCAAGAGGAAGGTTTATATGTGTATATAGATGCATAATTTATTAACATTGCACTTGTGTGAAACCGGGGTGGGTTGCTGGTAACTGCATAAATCTGTTAGTCCGTTCGTCTGTCTATCCAGGGTTGACTTGGCTGAAACTCTGTGTAATAATTTTCGGGACTTCTAGTTTATTTCAACATTTTTAAAATTTTTAAATATGTGAATAGTTAGATATTCTTTAGGTAAGCACATATTAATCTTGGAATAGGTGTAGAGTTAAAAACTTGTTGTTATTATTATAATCTTTAAAAGATCATATTTTCAGTGTGTAGTTGTTAATTTAACGCTTGGTCATAAGTGAATAGGCATCCTCTAGTGCAGCATAGTTCATTCTTTTAACAAGTTTTGTTGAATTATGACAACAGATAGTAATGGTGTATAGGCATCATCTAGACTAGTATACTTTCATCTTTCAAGTGATTTATAGCAAGGCTTAGAAATTTCAATTTGAAATTTGGTATATTAATGAACAGTGACTATAAACATATTAATAGGTATGTAAGAGTAAATATTGTAGAAACCCTGTTTTAAGCCAACAAGTTAGGGCATTTACTTAATTATTAAATATTCATTTAATAATGTGAACAGAAGAGGATTGATTTATAAGTTATAAAATTAAAATTCCATTTTGATTGTTGTATTATCATTGGGCATCGGACTTTCGTTGATGGTGAGACTTTGGGGCTGTGAGGTCGGTGTTGGAATTGGAATGCGGTTTGTTTTCGTACTCATGCTCAAAGTGTATTTCATTCGTAATTTTAATTTAATAGACAACAACAACGTCAGAAGAATATACAAAGACCTGATTTGTGTGGGCAATGATTTTGTTTCTCCACCATAATATACGTAAATACTTGCGTTTTACCATGTTTTTAAGTAAATTGGGTTTTATATTGATCGAATAGATCGAATAAATAATAGAGTTCAATTAGGTTATTAGTTAGACATATTTTAAATATAAAAATATGTATATATTTTATTCATAATTTTAGTAATTTAATACGAAGGTTAATCACAATTACTACAAAGGCAGTTTGGAATGAAAAAGATGAGTGAGTATGGGTATGGATTGTGTTTTGATTTTGATATTGGTTTCGGAGCTGTCTGGGGTCCTGCCATGCTGGTGAGGGTCGGATGCCTAATTATCATTGAGATTATAGGAATGCACATTATTAATTGAGTATTTTTACATATAAGTTTAAATTTCTTTGTAGTTGAAAAAAAAAAGAAGTAGATTAAAATATGTAAAAATGATAAGTGTGGAATATTAATTAATATTCAATGCCGGTGAAGTATTGGTTTCATGTTTCCATATTGGTTTAAATGGATGGTTGTTTTATTTGCAATTAATGTTGCTAGGTTTGTTGTAGGGTTTTTTAAAACATTTGGGAACTTTACTCATTTATATATTTCAAATGTCTTTTAAGACGATCATATGCGAGGTGGTTTTGTTTAATTGAATAGAATCATATGGAAGAGTAGATACATGGGTATTTAAGAAAGAAGATAGTACTTATGCATCAAATAAGATGAGTGGATGACAGGTAAAGCAAGTATGTATAGAAAAGAGTGATGGATGTAACTATCATATAAAGTTTAGTATGTGTGGATTCTTTCAACTGGACAGAGCTTAAGATATGATCTACGGTTTATTGATGTTGAATTTTCTAAAAGGGGAAGGGGAGTCGCCATAGACTCATGGGGACAAGTGTGCTGTCTAACTTCATTGGTGTTAGGTTGTACAGAAGTTGTCGTTTATAAGACAGAAGTTAGATAACATATACTCTACAGTCGCTAACCGAGCGCTAAATTTATTAAAAAAAATGTAGGCACACACCCTCTTTATCAATAGGTAAATAATGACAAGTGAGAGTGAAGATTTGTTAGCAAACATACTTTACTCGATTTCAAATATTAAAAAAATGTTTGTTGTTTACAGTAATTACATTCTCCAGAATAAAGAGTCAATTTATCTATTCCATAAAATTATGGAATTATTTATTCAAAGATTTTTAAGAGGAAGATCTCTTTTCACGTGCTCTGCTGGCAATTTTGTCACATAACAAAAAAAAAATGGTGCATATGAAAAGAAATCAAGAATTAATTTAGCTATTGCGTACAGGGGACATACACCAAAGAAAATGAGTTGATAGTAATTAGTGGATGATTTGTAAGTTTTCTTTGGTTCGTGGGTGTTAATTATTTCAGAAGCTGCTACGGCATAAGTGCTTATCTGTTTCATATGAGGAAATTTTTGCAATTCAGTTATAGTCTGGGCAATGTAGACTTATCCGACTGATCGGGCAATGTGATCTATAGGATAGGACTGAAGTGCTAAAGTTGGATCGCTAGGGTCTATCCATCTCACAAATGGGTATCTCTTTGTGAATCAGACTGAGATTTTAAAGACTCATGGATTAGAGAGTAAGGGCTTGCATTTCACGCTGGTTTTCAGGATGCTCATCGGTATTTGGTTTAAATACACACCACACAACACTGATGGAAGAAGAGACATCAACAAACTAAAATTTTTCGAAAACTTTCCTTTTTAAATTGTTAATTTCAAATTGCAAGTTTTCGGAGGGCAGAACTGTAACGATCACGACTGTACTTGATCGACAGATTAGTATTTTATATTTTATTACTGGAAAACTATGAGATAAAATTATGAGACTGCATCGGGATGTGGAACTGATATTTTACATTATGTATAATAAAACGTATTTAAGAATGGTAATATTTCTATTATCAACACGTAATCCACACTTTTCATTATTTCAATAAATTTTCAAAAACTAGAAAATAACATTTAGTAAATTAGCGTCAGTATAAGCTTAGAAGCGGACTTTTGCGAAATTAGCATCGAACATTTAAATTATTATTTTTAAACGAAGTTGAAAGCGGCCAGCTGTGGGACCCTATGAAGGCATATCGCGATACACGTGACAAATTTGAATTAAGAACATTATTTCAAATTTGGACTGGGAAAAAGGGGTATATAAGGCGCATAGATTAGTATGAGGGGATTCAGTCAGTCATCGGAAGAGCTCCCAGGAAGAACACCTCAAGAAGTAGAAGAAGTCAGGAAGACTCCAGGACCAGCAGCCGGCCGCCGAGGAAGACCTGCCGGAGCAGCAACGGTCAAGAGGAACGTCGAGTGCAGCGGGCCTGCAAGAGGCTGAAGACGTCGCGGCGGCGCCCGAGGACGCCAGGCGTGTGCAAGCGGGAGGCCTACGGAGCGCTACGAGCCAAGTGTTCAGCCAAAGAGTATGGTAATGTGATTGGTGAGAGTTGCACATTTCTAATAGTTTTATTTTTAATCAATGTTTTCATTTAATACAGCCACACGGATTGGTGAGATATCTTTATTTATAGTTATATCTTTTATTTTTAAAATTTGTTTTTTTTTTGGTGAAATTTTAACTCTGTGCTTTGCTAGCTATTTGCGGTGTTGGATTTTGTGATTATATGCTGTTTTATGTCTAATTTCTATGAGAATGAATTAACAAGTATTCTCCTTAGCTTCATGGATTGGTGAGTTATCAATTAATAATGAGTAATATGAATATAATTATATATATTTTTAAATATGACGAAATAGCTAAAGTGCGAATGTGAATTGATTTTAGTTGCTACTAACTTTATTTTTATGTCTATATTTTTTGAGAATGCTTTGAATTCTGAGCCTAATCAATTGATTATTTGTGCGCTTTATTAAACTTTTCTTTTATCAAATTATTTATTTCTTGAGTGTGTTCTTATTGGATTATGTGCAATGCCAGTAGTGTTTGCTGATTATAGTCAAATAAATAATGATTCTTTTCTTATTTGACAGATGTTTAAGAAGATAATTCAATTAGTCAACAAAGGCATTATGTTTATATGCAATCAATGTCAATAGTTTATTATTGTATGGATAAATATTCCTATATCTACCTATAATAATTAATACATCAATTTGTTTTACACGTTTAAACCTAGTGAATACAGAATATAATCTGTTTCGACATTGATTCTTCCTAAGGGATGTATTTGAGAAATCCTCAGTTCTAGTGTCTATATGACTGGAAATATGAATTGCATTCGTACTAATTAGTACTTTCAATATGAGAACTAGAGTCTATGGAGTTCAGAGTCCTATAGTGAAATGAAATGTTGAATATTCTTCATATGCTATACCTATATAAGGAGCTAATTGATTAAGGATAATGTTGAATCTTATTATGCATCAAGGGTTGCGATTTGACTACGAGTTCACTTTCACAAACTACAATTGGATTATGGCTTTATGGGTTCTTCACATTTATGAATGATTATTTATTATCAGACTCGAATGCAACTCATAATTCATCATATCAAATGTTTGACTAGTCTAATATCATTGTTCCAACCTATGGGATGTGTTTGAGAATATCTCATTTATCTATTGAGCCACATTTGTATTAAATAATTCCAATATTGGAAGATTCCAATAACTTATTGCTCTATGGAGTACCGTATCCGATCATGGAATGTTGAATATTTTCACATGCTTTAAGGAGCTAATTGATTCAGGACAATGTTGAATCTTATTTTGTATTAATGCATTAAGGCTGCAACTCGTCTTACGAGTAGAGGGTTAAGCCATACGCCAAGGCGAAAGGTGAAACCATGCTTATAGCCTTCAGGAAAATCCTGTACATGCTAAAATACAAATGTCTTCAGTCATATCAAAAGTGATTTTGCATTCTATCGATTGGATTGTGACTTTATGGGGTCTTAGACTTTAATTATTGTGTACTTCAGGCTCAGATGCATCTCATAATTCACGTAATTCCGTTATACTTTGCTATAGGAACTTAATATCTCATAGAGTATCCGTAGATAAACGTTCTCCCTTCTCAATTTGTTCTTTAAAATTATGTCTTAGATTAAGTTTATTATTGTATTAGTTATAAGTTTGAATTTTGAAAAAATGACTTACTGTTGAGTTTCTTTCGGCGTTTCTTCTCAGCAGTGGTCTCCTCTTGCGAAATGCCGGTAGAGTCAGTAAATGCCCTTCAGGCATACTTGCAAAATGTAGTTATTTAATTCAATAAACATTTTGCTCTCTTTATATGTTGGTTTTAATTCAAGTAGCTCTGAATCTCCTCTCATTCGAAAAGAATCTGGTACTACACAACACAACGAAGGGATCCGAAACCACTAGATGATTCACTGGCCAAGTTAGAACAAGATACAAATTAGGAGGGAATAAATTTAGGTAGTTTTCATTTACAGGATTTCTTCAGTAGTTCAGATATTAGGTGTGAGTATAGACAAGTGTAGGTAATATTCATTGGGGGGGTTTAGGGATGTTACACCGGCAAGAGCATATATATTTGGTGTGATGAATTCGAATGTTTGTTCTTGGATCAGTGTTGTTTTCTATGTGTTTATCCATATAAGTATGTATATCGTCATCTAGTAGCCATAACATAACAACACAAGCCTAGAGCTTAATTTGGGACGAGGTCGATTTGTGTATGTTGTCCGATATGCCGCTGTGTCCAGATATTTCTGAATCTGGCCCTTGCGAGAGTCTCTGAAGACGTTTGTCTGTCGATGTTATTATTTTAGTTTGTTTGTTTTATATATTATTAATAAATTATATAAATTATTACATCAGGTGCAATCAAGGTTAAATGCATCGCTATTTTTATAAAAAAAATAATGTAAATCGCCTAAATAGAAATGTTTCTCATCTCACCTCCTCAGGACTTTTTATCATAGAACTTAATTATCGTAACCCTTCTTTTGTCGAAGCGTCCCTTGCAAAGACTGCACTTGACAAAGTAAACTCGTTAATTACTAATTAAAAGCAAAAAACGACGGAAGAGATAAAAGAAGCACTCTTCAAGTACGCACTTCAGGGGACACTGGCAGGCAAAATGCGATGGCGGTCGCTTAAAAGAGTTATTTATTTATTTATTAGGTTTGCCAACAGGTACAATACTATATAACATACATAAAAAACAAATGCAAGAGTTAAAAGGTTCGAAATTCAATTCAGTTTTTTCGAATATTGAGACCAAAGAATCGAATTGAAATCAAATGGGTGTAATTAGCGTAATAACATGATGGCTACAATTTCATGGTGTCAAAAAAAATGAAAATTATGAATTTAATTGGAGCGGAGCGAGCGAAGCTCCCATGGATCGACTCGAATGGACTTTGTAACAATGCGCAGATCTCAGCGAGTTCTCAACCGATTTTGGAATTTTTTTTTTTAAAATGCACAAATCAAATTTCGCTAGGTCGTGACGAAGAGAAAATTTTGAAAAAAAAAAAAAAAACTCCGCTCCAATCTATGGTGCAAGCAAGCCGGTGGCTGACTCTGCATCGACCTAGTTATATTAGAATTTTCTTGCCTTAGCTATCTCATTAATAATATTTTTCATAAAGAGTAAGATATCCTATATGATTAAATTCTACGTTTCTAACGACATCATTAACGATAATATGTATCTACTTAAGCGACATATTCATAATGCAGCGAATATTAGCAGTACCTAATCTATATACATTTGCGAAACGTGTAATAATATACATTTTCACCTCACCAGCTCAAACATGGCGACTTTGCTGTCAGATAACAGTGAACAAAATGCGATTTTGTTTCGAGCGTGAGTAGAATAGTACATTTTACAACTAGTGTGAAAAGAATGTCTTTTTACCACTAGTACCGAGGTATCTTGCCACGAGCTGAAAGCGAGTGGCAAGACTCGGTACGAGTAGTAAAAAGACATTTCACACGTGTTGTAAACGACGTTTTTTAATGCAATTGCGAAAAAATAACAAATTAATATATCATTGCGATAACATATGCTTGCTTCGAAGTTATTTTTGAACAAACCCATACTTTACAAATGACATGGTACATTAAGACCATCATCATCGTCATCGTCATCGTCATCGTCATCGTCATCGCCATCGCCATCGCCATCGCCATCGCCATCGCCATCGCCATCGCCATCGCCATCGCCATCGCCATCGTCATCGTCATCGTCATCGTCATCGTCATCGTCATCGTCATCGTCATCGTCATCGTCATCGTCATCGTCATCGTCATCGTCATCGTCATCGTCATCGTCATCGTCATCGTCATCGTCATCGTCATCGCCATCGCCATCGCCATCGCCATCGCCATCGCCATCGCCATCGTCATCGTCATCGTCATCGTCATCGTCATCGTCATCATCATCACTGACATTCGAAACTCAGTTAGTTACTGCGTTTCGAAAGTATAGTTTGGAACTAAAAAGTAAAAAGCACTAGTTCGAGAAAATGAGCTTCTCGCACGCTACGCAGCCACAAAAAGTACCACTTTTTGAGCAACTGTATTAAAAAGTAGCTTTTTAATTTTTTCAATATCTGACCACGAATTGTCATTCTTCAGCCAAAGGTTAATTATAAAATTCTAATCATTTGAATCTCGATGCACTCTGTTTCTTTCATATGTGTATAAAAGAGAGAGATAGAAACTTATCAATTTAAAATTAGATTTTCGAATCCGACCTCGATTGAGAACAGTTCGGATACGCGTTATACCAAAAAATTCATTAAAAACACCGACCTATTTTTTGTTCTTTATTGTATTTTTATTTACCGACCGAATATTAAAATTATTGTGCCTATTATATAAAACAATAGATCATTGCTCAAATAAAATAAGATTTTTCAACTTATTACTTATTGTAAATATAATAATAATTTATAATTTCACCATTTATCATAGATGCATATTCGAAACGTACCTTAAAAAATATCGAGTTCATATTGTAATTTTATTGTTATTTTCTTTTGCATTTATTTTGTTTGATGTTTTAGGAGTAAAAATATTAATTACCTAATTTATAAACAAAATCTCGTAATTTTTAATAAACACGTCATGTATCTGCTATATCTTCCAATTTGATCAAATAATGACAATAACCGCGTTGGTTGGTTGATTATAATTTCAATTAAATTATATTGTTATTCCTTTTTAAGCAGCACTTATCTATTTTCCGATTAATAATATTATTGAAAGCAGCAACAAAGACTATAAACATACGTTGGAAGAAAAAGCACAAAATGTCGAATATGTTCTCGCTGATGAGGTGAAAAGTTGTGTGTGCTACACGAGAGCAAAGTTTTTTGCATCTCGTGCTGTTGAGTCCCTCGCTACACTCAGGATTCTAACATAGAATCACTCGCTACGCTCGTGATTCAAACGTAGAATCCTTCGCTTGCTCGGGACTCAAAATCAGCACTCGCAACAAAAAACAACTTTGCTCTCTTGTTGCACAAATCGCCCCCTGCCTGCTATACGGCCACATCTCAAAAAAAAATTTTTTTCGGATTATTGCAGATTCGTAGTCAGAATAGGTTAATTTACGACCTTATTTCGCGAGCCATAAGAAAAAGTGTCCTTAAGAGCCTTTTTTCCACAAGTGGCCTTATGGATCTGACCAAAAATTGACAGTTGACTCCCTGCAAGACAGCCACTTTTCAGTTGTGGCTGTATAGCATAAATATATAACATTTTTTTTGAGTTGCGTCCCATAGAAATAACCTATATTCTAGTATTATTACGATGAATCCCTTTAAATATAAGCGAAATAAACGTCATTGTGCGCTGTTAAGCCAAACTGGCGCGCAATACTCTGCCGTGGAGTAAACTAGGCTGACTGGTAGTGCGTAGCACATCAGTTGTTGCTCCCCAAGTAGTTCCCCTTAGTCTGTTTAGTATGTTATTCAGCGTCTGTAGCTTCTTCGCATATAGGTTAGACTGCGGTCTAGAGTGACACAAGTACTTTGGTGTAGGATTTAATTTAATCGTAGTCTCTCTGAAGCATATATTTGGCTCATAATTTGCTTCTTTTTTGCAAGGATGGAATGTCGCAACTTCTGTTTTACTTGCATTGGGGCAGCCCAATCAGAAATGTCATTCTAGATTGCGAGTAAGAGCTTCCTTCGAGGAATTAAATTTGCCATGCTGGTTTGTGATGGCGATGTCATCACCATACATAAATTTCCGACTGTCTGTTTTCGTAATCGGTCCTGACCCACTCCTGTTTAACCTATACACACACGATATGGGACAGGAGCAGGGCCAGGACCGATCCTTGAGGTAGTCCATTGTTCAGCTTTCCGACTTTGCTCGGAGTGCTTCCGAGGTAGACGATAAATTCCCTATTGCTGAGCATAGAGTTGATTAGTCCCACCATCTGCACCACGGTCATGAGCTTATAGATAAAAGCTCCCGTCTACATACGTTATCGAATGCAGCTGAGAGGTCGAAAATACTGCCACGGTTTTCTTTCTCCTTTGAAACTCAGCCTCTATGTGTGTTGTGAGCGACATTTACCTGATCTACGTAGTTCGGACCACTACGGAATCCAGCCTGCTCCACAGGAATTATTTTGTCGACAATAGGTTCGATTTGATTGTAGATTAGCCTCTCCAAAAATTTGTAGACGCAACTAAGTAGTAGGGGTCGGTAACCCTTTGGTTCGTCGCCTGGCTTACCCAGATTGAGTGTGGCTATTATTTTTGAGCAGTTGAATAGAACTGTGAGAGCCACGCCTACATCTTGGGCCAAGGTGTTCTAAAAATTCGTTGTAAATACCGACTCACATAAATTGGGACTTTGATACGAACCAGTCTTCATCCAGTATTGCTAAACCTAAAAGTAGAAAACGAAAAGCTTTTCCTGCACTATGAAAAGGTAATATTGTAAAGACATTGAAGAATTCTGAAAAACAGTACTTACACTAATATCAACGGAAACGAAAGTCTTAGTCCACGCTTCAACTATAGGGCCTCCTTGTACATGGTATTATTATACCATATAGTAAGGTACATACATGTTAACACGATAATTAAGCATACAAGTGCCTCGAACAGACGATAAAGGTACCAGATAATCATTTTTTATATGCAAAATTATCTGCATCTAGAGAGTTTATCGCTTTCAGTGATGTTCTTACTGTAACAAAAGTTGATTAACAAAGATATCTTAACTATTTTGGTGTTTGTATTTATATTTTCATGTTGCCATTGTCCAATAATTCTTGTTCAGTTTTGGGCGCATCTCAAAATTGCAACAAAATGTTACTGCAATACGGCCACAACTCTAATTAATTACATGTTTTATAAAAAAAGACATATTCATAAGAAGCAGTATATCATCTCGAGTAAAAAAAGCTAAATAAACAATGAATTAACCTAAAACTCAAGGAGAAAGCCCCTTTTTACTACCACGCACTACGCCGCCAAAACTTTAACAAGCGATTTCTCGAAAAAATGTTTTTTTGAGATGTGGCTGTATAGCAGGCAGGGGGCGAAATAACTATTGCGAAACGTGTAATAATGTCACATTATTTTAATAAAAATGCGTGCCCTGGCGGAAGAGATCGGGAATCGAACCCGTCACCTCTGTATTCCGCCAACTTACGCACTTTCAATCTGTCTTTGTGCTTTGGTGTTTGAATCAATGGTTTAAAAATCTATATATGTATCTTAGCCATATCACGACTCTATGTCGGTGATTATGTAATGGCCGGTAAAAAACTGAAATAATTATCAATAGCAACCTTACCCTAGCTCTACACTACCCGCGAAGTTGACCAAAGTTGGCCAAAGTTTCCGCAGCAAAATGTCTCTCCACACTATATACACGCAATAACTAATTTATTAACGCGATATGTATAACCGTAGTTATATATAGTTATTAACCTCGATAGGTGTCGCGACCTGTCTTCGTTTTGTCTTAATTATTGCTACATTAATTGATAGTAGATGACGCTAGCAGTCCTAATTTTATGTTTGACAGGTAGTAGATTTCATGTTTAGTTATATACAAGTTTTAGTATATTATTGTCCTAAAATATGTCGCTGATCCGTGTAAGGGATCTGCTGCATCACACTGTTAAGATTTTTCCTAATTTGATAACCCCGACCTGATGTATTTTATAACCAACCAAAACCAACCAAGAGAGACCTGTATATTAACCAATATACGTACTCCGAAAGTATCAACGTCTTTGATTTCATTCATGGTCCTTCGAGCCGGAACAATAACACATTTAATTTGTATAATTAAGTGAATTTATTGACATATTTATTCGACATTATTTAAATTGTTATATTATTTGAAATTTTTTGACATTGTTTTTTCTTAATTATCTAATGAATTATGACTTGCTGAATTTGTTTAATTTGTTTATTATGTTGACGATCACCGTGTAGATTCGTGTAAATTGACTATGTGTAATTTATAATGTATCCCTATATGTGTGAAATAAATATAATCTAATCTAATAACATTTAAGTAAAATGTGACCGAATCAGGAATCGCTCTGAATTTAAATCGATATACTATCTCTATATGTAACAGAATAGCCAGCATCCAGCCGTAGCAATAAAGAAGGCTAATTTTATCAACCCTTCCATCTGAAACTCACCTCAAAACCGAAACGTGACAAGACAATATCAGTTCCATACAACGATACTACTTTCCGCGTTCAAACCAGATAGCATCGAATAATCAACAATACCGGCATGCTGGGATGTAAAAAAACGTATGTTTGTGGATTTTTGATGGCGTTTCGGACGTTTTGTGTAGCTAAAGAGAATATTCATAGACGAGGGTACAGGGGACAATTGGTTCGTTAACAGAAACCAAGTATGGCTAATTGTTGCAAATGGCCGCGATCCTCAATAAAGGCACGATGCACTTGATACAGCCATAAATATGTACTGGTAAACCTTATACCGTTGAAATAAGTGTTATAGTTGTATACATGTTTATGATAGTTGTATTCGGAGTATTCGCAAATGCTTTGAATTGTAGATAGCTTCGATGTTTTTGATATAAGATAAGATTGCACTGGAAATGTTCTTTTGAGGCAGTTATTTTGATAACGATGAATTATAGTATTGTTTGTTGCGTCCACACACTTTTAGCATTCTCTCGATTTGTCTGCTTCTGTTTTTCCAGTATGTAGTTTATTTGGTAATTCAGATTAGCTTCATGTCACAAAAATGTGCATTTGTGATTCAATTTACGTATGTATGCAGAATTTCAGATCTTATAAAGAAGTAGCTCAAACACCTGCATGATACAGACAGATAATTAGAGAGGGTCGGCAACGCGCGTCTAATGCTCCTGGCGTCCTAAGCGTCCATAGCCGGCGGTAACTGCTACCCATCGGGCGGGCTGCATGCTTGTTCGTCACCGTCGTAGTATAAAAAAAAATTGTAATTCTGATTAGTTGCACGTCATAATAATGTGCATTTGCTATTCAATTTACATACGTATATATATGCAGAATTTCCGCTTAATAGAAACAAGTGACCCCAATTTAACG
This sequence comes from Apotomis betuletana, assembly GCA_932273695.1. Classification (NCBI taxonomy): domain Eukaryota; kingdom Metazoa; phylum Arthropoda; class Insecta; order Lepidoptera; family Tortricidae; genus Apotomis; species Apotomis betuletana. Next base: position 878,561 of record OW026310.1, read on the forward strand.
TGCAAGATCTGACAGACATCTGTCTGTCTATCTAGAAACCGGGGCAGGTGAAACTAAACAGTAATGCTCGCTATTCGGCTAACATATCGCCTTAATTACGAAATAGAAGTACATATATAATTCGCGTAACTTGGAAATAGCAATAAAGCCTTAACTAAGACAGAGAAACAACCCAAAAAGGATTCAAAGGGTTATTATCTAAAGGCACTTCACAAACAATCCGGCGATAAACTTAAAGAGCTTAGTCGCTCATTCGTCATAGGCAGATCTAGCATAATACCCCTACACGTTACAATGTTCACACAAAGTCGTGCCATTATTTAGGATGCTCGCGGACAAACTTCAGCGGCCAAATTCGATGTTTCAAAAGGCATCTCACTAAGGTCTCTTCATTATAAATGTCCACTTTAGTAATGCTATTCGACGTAACCGTAACGACATTTTCAATGATATTGAGATGAATGATTTATGTGTGGCGTAAAAATCCAAATTAAGGCACCGTTAATGAGCGGTGACATCTAATAACTTTATTTCTTTTGCGTACTTATGCGCACTAGAAGATGCAACGTGGGAGCCCCAACAAAGTGGTTCGTCGATCTTATCAAGAGCGCGTGATACCGTTGGATCTGGGCGGCAAACGACTGGTTGATAATGAAGATCCATCGGTGGGCGTTTTTTGGCTGATAAATGATTAACTATTTAAATAATACCTAACCAAATAAGATGTCTGCAATTATTATTAATGCAAATATGTAAGTGTGCATTTATCTCGAAATGTGTTATTTCTTTCCCCAAATAAATATTGACACTATTTGCACCATAAATAGAAAACGCAATGAAATTGTTACTTTAATTTTACACTTTACGTGGAATTAGCCGGATTCTCGTGATAAACCGAGGTATGGCTAAATTGGCGATGTCGCAGAGCCTCGTCGAATTAAACCCAAGGCACAATAAAGCAGTACTGCTACATTAATTACGGGGTACGTAAAACATGGCGACGCTATAAATAAGGCGGGACACTTGCATGCGCGGGAGCACAAAGAAGTCGATATCGCCTAATTATGAATTGTTAGAGGACACGATAGCTCGCCTGATTTATAATGTCTTCGGTAGAGTTTTACTCGGGAATATTGCCTGCGGTGCCGTTGTCGGCAATATTGACGATATTTTAGTCACTTGTTAATTAACTGATGACTGCATAAAGTAGTGATCTTAGTTTGTGCACGATTTTTTTACCCTTATTAATTTAAAAGGCATTTATTTAACCGGGCATCTAAAAAGTAAAAATATTTTAACCTAACCTACAAATATACTAACTTGGCAACTAAAGTAGTAGCTTAGCATCTATTCCTTGGGCATCGATGCCACGACACTAGGAAGACAGCTTAAATATTATTTAAGCTGTCTTCCTTAATATTTTTATTTATTTAAATTTTACTTTTGGATTGGAAACTGATTTCGAAACATACTTCAATTGTAGGTACTTATAATTGTCAAAATTTCATAGATATATAAGAAATAAGATTATGATAGGATAATATATTGTCGTAACATTTACTAGTAAATGCAATGTTATGTTGAAACTAATTCTATTTACACCAACTTCCCGGAAACATAGTTGTAAAAATGTGCCTATTCAGACGTGAACTACGATTGTAGGTATAATTACGCTGTTTAATTAAGTGTATGTTTCAAGTACAGTAACTATTTGCGAGTTCCTGTAATTGGCTCTGTATTTCTATTTAAGTTTCTTTATTTAGTGTATTAGCTGTTGGTTCTCCTAAAATATATAAATAAATAAATTGTTCACACTACCGGCAATATTTTCACCAATGAATAAATATTGCCAATGGCAATATTCCCGTTACCGGTGAACCGGACATCACTTGCGCATAAATCTAGACCGGTGCGTGTTTTATTCTACAAGCGACCGCCAATTCGGAGCGCCTGGCTAGACGTCGCGTACCGTGATTAATCTACGCGTAATCCCGGATCACATTATACGGTGCTTTAGTCTCAACATAACCGGCCTAACAAATGAGTAAGCTTAAAATAAATTCTATTCCAAGCCCAAAAAAATTATCTTAATAACCATTTTGCAGCAATTGACAGAGCGAGCAAAGCTTTGCCGGAAATTCTTTCGTATACAAGTTCTGAATGTTCATGCCTGCTGGTCGTTTTCAGCGTCATGCAATTTTGTGCGTAGGTTCGTTAAGTATGTTTTTTTTCGTCAATTCAGTTTAAAATGGCCGAGACGTATGGGGGTTGAAACCATAAAAACCGGTCAAGTCTGAGTCAGACTCAAGCACGTCCTTGTACAAATACTTATCCCATCGTAACTGGCCGGGTTAAGTTAATTTTGCATCAGGTATGTATGGCGCCCCACACAAATGAGGTGCAAAGTTTGTTGCATGGGAGCCCCCTTAAATATTTATTTTATTCTGTTTTTTTTTGTAGTTGTTGTTACAGCGGCAACAGAAATACATAATTTGTAAAAATACGGAACCCTAAAAAAACAGCTTTCTGCCATTTCACAACAAACTCACGAGGTCTATAGCTCAAAGAGCCTCTAGTATTAAAGTGAACAGGCACGTTACGTGCATAATAAGAGCTACACAACCCTAAAACATGTCAATTATGATAAGCAAACGTAGCTCGATCCATTGCAAGGTAAAAAACTATATATGTATTGAGTTTACTAGTTGCTCCAAAGCGGGGATCGAATCCACGACCTCTGCCTGACCGGAGCAGTGCTCTCACCACTGAGCTATAGGACCTTAAAAAAAACCTAAACATCCACGATGCACTTTGAAACATGATTAATGTCAGTAAATTATATACAGAGTTTCTCATTAGTTGTCTTGCAAGCCTAAAGACAGGAGCAAAACGAGTTGCAATAAGAAGGAAAATGGCCTGACTGACGCCGGTTCGCTCCCAGCAACAACATGGGGGCGTAATCCCATCTTATTACTGTGGTCTGACTCTCGAGTCGTTGCCAACAATTCAAGAGACAATTTTTTCAATTATGCCCGCCGCGAATGCAATCAGATTTTCCTTTATTTATGCCCCTAACGTGCCAGTTAATTTTAATATTACTGCAAAATTGTTTTCCTTCTGTAATAGAGTTTTTTTGGGTTAGGTTTGGAATTGAAAATCTTCGGTAAGTATAAATATTAGTAGTTAGTTTGTGTTTCGTGGGATGACTTTGTGTGTCCAGGAAAATATATAGTTATTTTTGTCAATCGTTTATTTTTAGTACTAAAAACATTGCTTAACCTACCAATGCTAACCTTCAAATGGAAATTAACTGATAATAGTAGTTTATGCAACTGATACATAATGAGGGGCCTTAAAACACGAGTGTGGTTTTATGAAACGAGCGTCAGCGAGTTTCATAATAGGATCACACGAGTGTTTTAAGGCCTAATTATGTACAGTTGTATACACTACTTTATCTACACACATATCATAATAAGTACTCTAAGATGGGTTCAGAAGCCATAAGGAAATGACCGGCACCACTAGTGCTATCTGTAAAATATCTAAAAACGACATATACTACATATGTATGTGTATATATATATATATTATATTATATATATATTTGTATTTATGTATGTGTATTGTATTGCATATATGTGTATGTATAGGTATATCGTTAATATATATATATATCAAACTTATTGAATTTTGTCTCGTTTTTAGCCACGACTTTTTATGATCCTGCACCAACTGCTAGTTTCTGTTTGGCCCTATAGTTGACCGGTAGAGAATGCCTTATGGCATTAAGTCCGCCATTTGTACTCTTACTTTTGTATTTTGTGCAATAAAGTTTAAATAAATAAATAAATAAATAAATACTAATGCAGTAAGAAATAAATCTGAACAAATACATAAACAGATTATTTGTTGTAATTTACATTTACATTGAAACAATATTTTCAACTAAAATGTGAATTACAATAAACTTATCACAATTATATTTTCGTAACAGCAAAGAACCAACAAACAAATGACAACAATAATGGCGGCAATTCGAACCTCCGTCAAGACGAATGTTTTTTTTTCTAAGGCGGTGGTCTGCAACAAACGCCGTAGGTCGCGTGCGGCGTGACGCTGTACGCGACGTACGAATGCTTACTATGGAAATACACTATAGTGGTCTCTCTCAGACGCCAGACGCGGCGCACGAACGCCGTGCGCCGCGTCCGTAGGTCGAACGCCGCCTACGCAGTCATTTCGGAGCATTCAGGCGGAACGGACGTCGCGTTTTTGCGATTGAAAAATCGAAGATGGTGAAATTTACAAAAGAACAAGATGAATTACTGATTGAAGCAGTCAAATTTAACAGAATATTATTTGATGCCAGCGATAAAGATGACAAAAAAATGTGTTGAAACACAAACGTTGGAGAGAGATGAGCTTGGTTATTGGTCTACCAGGTGAGAATCCGTTTTATACCTTGCCTAGGTACCGAGAGGTGTTCTGTCTGTGTGTCTGTCTGTCCGTCAGTCCGTCTGTTAGTCTGTCTAATTGTGAAATCGTAGCTCTGGACCAATTTGAAATCGAATGCTATTTTAATCGAGATAGCTACCTATTATTCATAAAAATCAGTTGCCGTGGCTACGCGGCTTGCGTAGGTACAATGTGGTAAATAAATATGCTCACTTTGGTAAGTACAGCGATTCGGTCGCAGTTTCTTTTTATGACATCAGTGCCGTGGACACGATGGTATTACAATGTGTATCGGTGTATTAAAGTATTTTTTCATTGTTTGTAATTTATAATTAAGTACATAAAATCATCGTCCTCCTCTTCAAGAAGAACTCTTAAAATTGTCTGTTCGTCCATATTTTCACTTCACGTCCGTTCGCGTTGAGTGCGTGCGAAAAACTGATCTGTTTGCGCTGGAAGCCGCGTCTCAGAGCGACCATGGCAGTTTGCGCTGGAAGCCGCGTCCAGCGCAGCGTCCGCGACGCGGCTTCCAGCAGACGCCGGACGCGACCTACGGCGTTTGTTGCAGACCACCGCCTAAATCATATACAAACGAATGTATCCATATTCTCATGTCACTCGAGATCAAATGTCGTGCGGTTTTTATAAAAAAACATACCTACTGAATTGACGTTTCGTATCGATAACAATATTAATATCTATGGATACTAGAATAGAGACCTACTTTAGTTTTGACAGCTGTTCCAAATTTAAACTCATAACCTTACAAAAATTGATACTGTTATAACATTACAGTACAGATTTTACCTACTGCCACAGATAAGAAAGTTCTCATAGTAAAATTGGTTGTAGTAATGCTGGCCATTTCCTACGGTTTCTGAACGCATTTTAGAGCACTAATGATATGTGCGTAGATAAATAAAGTTGTGTTATTAAAAAGTCGTAAACTTTTTTTACAATACCTACCTAAATCAAATCGGATGATATTAAATGAACAAACATGTCCGGATAAGGGATTTGCTTCGTTTCATTATCACACTAGTATTATAAAGCGAAAGTTTGTGAGTGCGTTTATGTGTATGTTTGTTACTTTTTCACGCTCATACGGCTGGACCAATTTTGATACATTTTGGTGAGAAGGTAGCTGACACCCTTGATTAACACGTAGGCTACTCTTTATCACAAAAAAATGTAGTGTTCCCGTGGAATGAGCGGCTAATACCGCGCGGCACAGCTAGTAATCTAAGTCATTTCTAAAAAATATAGCAAGGTGTATAGGCCCGCGAGCCACTAGTAATAAATAACACTTTATACCTACTCTCGCGGTTTGAATACATAATTAAAACTTAACCGGCAATGAAGGTAAATCAAAATATCGCGATAGACCCGGTTCAATAAGTTTGACTAGTAATATATTGCATTAAGTCTTATATGTAGTTCGTATAGCAAAGATCAATATCTACTCGCAATATCTTAAAAAAATATACCTTATCGTACCTTGACTATACCTTAAAAGGAAAAATATCTTGAAATATTTCCAATGGGCGATGTTATCAAAATTATAAAGGCAAAGCATTATAGAGTTAATATCCATATCATTGAATTACCTACGTACGCCGTGTGAGCATGCCGGATATTTATAGTCTAAGAGCTGAGCTGATGACATTAATTAAAGCTATTGGTCGTTAACCTACTTATTTAGAGCAGAGACGGAAGAATCATTAATTTGTATCATCATTAAACTTATCATTGTTTTAAGAGTGTTAGTGTAATGTTTTGGACTTTGGACACAGGATTAAGCGTATAACATGAAGGGTACAGAACAACGTATCAGTTATAATTTTATGTCAAACTTATAATTATTTATAAATTATATTTGTTTTGTTTCCTTTTTGTAATCTTTTATAATTAATAAACAGCGCCATATCTCTCCGTTAATTTAACTAATATTTTCACAAGTTGCGGAAAATTTCCTGAAAATATTCCCAGAAATTTCTGGACCCTTCAAAACAATTTTAAAGAATGTTTCAATTCGGATATTTCCTATAGGAAATCTTGAGAAATTTCCATCAAGTTTCCACGTAGTAAATTTCGCACTTTTGGAAACTTTCCGTCGGCAATAATCAAACTTAGAACCACTACCGACGCAAAACGTTGCTTAATGAGTAAAATATTCCAAAATAGTGTTTAGCACCTGTAGCACGATCTCTCCTCTTTTCAAGTCTTATTATTTTCCGAAACCACTCTTCGTGTCTTTCTCGCTCGGTATTGATACCCATTTGAGCAAGCCCGATACTGTATCGTTACCATGAGTTAACGTGACCGTACTCGCTAGCGACAACGTAAACAATTTGTATGGTAAATAGTACAGCGCCCCCTAGCGGTTACTTTGTAGAACTACAATACACATCGTTTACGCATTCGCTAGCGAGTAGGGGTACTGAGTTGCGCGTCAAGCGAAGTCGCAGCAAGTTGCTAGCATCTATCTATCTATCAGCCACAGACGTCCACTGCTGAACATAGGCGTCTTCCATGACTCGCCACAAAGTGCGATCCCGTGCAGACCGCATCCATTGATTCCCCGCTACCCTCACGAGGTCATCCGTCCATCTAGTCGGGGGCCGCGCTGCGCTTCCCTATACGTGGTCACCACTCTAGGCCTTTGCTACCCCAATGGCCGTCCATTCTCTGGGCTACATGGTCTAACCACTTCAACCGTGCAATCCTATGAGCTATGTCGGTTCATGAATGTTGCTAGCATGACTGACCATAATTAGACATAAATTTTAAGTCCCTTTTCGCCTCGCGTTCTCATCGCGGTTCATAAATATGATAACACGTGTCCGAAGTGGGCCAGCCAGCTGCCAAATATGTTTCTTCGGTGTCAAACGGCGCCGTATCTGGAACGCTCCCAACGACTTTTATTATCACTTATTGCCTTTTACATTTCTTTTCAGTTATTACGTGCTGTTGGCTACATTTAGTAGCTGAAAAAAAATTTGTTTATTCTCATCGAGAATTTGTATCAAAGAAAAAAAGGAGGATATTTTGACGGCGGGGTTCGCGCATTGGTAATGCTGAGCTGAGCTGAGTTCGAGTCCCGGCAAGGGAAAATATTTGAGTAATGAACTCGAATATTTTTTCCTGGGACATGGATGTTTCTATGTATTTCGATATTTATGCATCGATACATTTAAATATGTATATCGTCGTCTAGTAGCGTCGTAAAGAAAAAATCTGTTTACGGACGATTGCGTTAATATATTTTGGATTCAGGTATTCAACCGTTTTAAATTACCAAAAATGTTTGTTTTTTTAGTTTTACGGAGGTGTTTGTCGAAAGCCTATGCAATCTATCACACTAACATTTTAAACCACCAATTTTAAAGTTTGATCAATTTTGGTATGAAGGTAGCTGAAACCCTAAAAATGTAGTGTTGGCAACACTACATTTCATGGGTAAATACCCGATAGATACCTGGTAAATACCCAATCTACTACTACTACTGCCGGGTAGATTGGGTATTTACCCGGTATTTATCGGGTATTTACCCATGAGCGCCCATCTCTAAGTGTTGCCGTGTGATGAGGCGGCGCAGCTAGTGTTAAATAATAATGACATGAATACTTATAGTATTATGATATTGAGCTAAGAAAAAAGTTCCCAATTCATTACTAATCAATAACGTATTTATTATAATTAACATAATTGCTTCTGGCTAAATTACAATAAAACGTCACACAAAACGTATATCATTCCGTGAAGAGGCTTTTAATTAAACACGTGACAGTTCGAGTCACCATTTTATTGGAAAGTGGCCACCATTCGCCTCTGACCCATCGACACTAAACGTCGTTTATCTTTCATTTTATTTTATTTATAGTATCAAAAACGGAGCATGCGCGGCTTGGACTTAAGCAAACGGTTCCGTATCACTGTTCGCTAAAAACGTTGAGAAAACACGTTTTCTAGTATGATCTTTACTTTAATCGTTTTATTTTATAATTATTTTCATTTGGATTCATAGTTGCCATAGTGAACATGAACATCTTAAGCATACTGGTATAGTAATATTTGTTTCAGTATTATCTTGTGATAATTAGTACGATTTCATTGTGTCAATTATAATCTAATATATATATTTTTGGTATGAGACAGCAAAGCTTCGTTGATTTAGCTCTCTGCGATATACGGACGGACAGACGGGCCTAGAAAAATGATGCCGTTAGTACCCTTAGGATACGGAACCCTAAAACGTGTGTAAACTTCCAAACATTTAATCAAAGATAAGTAATACACAGCCATCAATTCATCATATGCTAATTCTACATTGTTCTTTCTCTACAAGAATCTATTTAAACAACGTCTCCAAACATTAATCTATATAAATGGTGACATTTGCTCGTAGAAAATGGCCAATTTGAATACAGTTAACAACGAATTCCACGCATTAGTGGTCACCCACACACGGCCAGACGGATAATAGCGCTTAATTATATGAATACTCGATATGGAAAGGCATGCTTAGGTACTTTGAGGAAAATAAAACCCTAATTGAAATGAGACAATGAGGTAATAATTTATTATTAAAACTATCGTGAGACATCTTTAATAATTATAAAAATGGTTTATACTCCCGTGGAACTGCAAGTAGTTTAGCAGTGGGTCGTGAGTCGCGTAGCAGCACGGATAGCTGTCCCTGATGAGGATCTCCATATTATGAGTTCGAAACATCTCGGGCCGTTCAAGACATTTAATTAGAGTTTAAACCGTTTTCATTACAGTCAGTGAGCCACATGCGACACCAGCGGCAAAATCGGAGTTAACAGCAGTCGTCGTGGCCGAAAGCGGCCGTGAAGAATATATATATATAAAGTCAGTGAGGGCTTTTATAGCTGGCAGCTAGCTTAAGCAGTGGGGTGAACTAGTCAACTATTACAAGATGTCCTCCTCCTCAATCGGTCCCGCAATGATGAGGATCGTGACTTTGCCGACGTAGTCCAAGCAAGTATTGCTCTCCATGACGCTCCATCGTTCCCCTGTTGAAGGTCTGCACTAACCGACATGTTAAGGCACTCCGACACCTGCCGGTCTAGCACAACTATGCTTCGTGACTCTTGTCGCACGTCATAGCGCTACCCGTCACTCTCTCACATTACTGCACAGAAAGAGACGGGTAATTATCACGAGCGAGAAATAGTCGCGTATGACAGTTGTGCTAGAGTTGCTGGTTTACCTATCGTTTAGGTCTACGGCCTCTGGGTCTCTTACCTTCAACTGTGCCTCTCATCATCAGCTTTATTACAAGGTGAAGGAGAAATAAAGATATTTTTCAGACCTGTCATGTTTAGTAAAGGTATTTCTCGCCACGCGTTGCCGTGTAAACTTTTGATAAATCGCCATTGTTAGTGTAAACAATAAAGTAAATTTTAACGCATTCACTGCAAGCAACGCAAATTCGTGTTCTCCACCATACAAGTTTGTTCCTAAGCCACGCACCCTGGCAGTGAATGTGTTATAACGGCATCGGCAATAACGGTTCGAAAACAGCACATATCTAAAGTAGACGTATGAAATTTGAACAGTCCTTATTATTTTATTACAAACAGTTACAAAATATCTACTGGCTAGAAATTACAGGGTTCCTTGTCACATTTTCAGGGTTGTTAAAATTAGACTTCGTGCCGTGTCACAATTTGAAATCGATAAGAGTAAAATTTATTAAATAATGGATATAACTGAGACCTAAGAACAACCCGGCAATATTAGCATATAACGAAACAAGTGAGGTTTGCATGGAAATTTTATTGGCATTTTTTGAAATACCACTTTTTAACATCTGGCAAATGGAAATGCCAAATATGTGGAAGAATAATACGCGTTTATCGCCGAAGGGTTACCAGCCATATATGGGCGATTCTCCGGGCCGAGGTATTTTGCTTGACTTCGGTGGTCAATTTTATTTTTCATATTTTTGATTCGTGACTTTAATATATAAAAACGGCCTAATTAAAAAAAAATATTGGTAGAAAAGGCCCTCTTCTGAACTTAGTGGTTCATAAGATATTTAAGATTTTACAATCACCGAAATCAAAGGCTCAATACTTCAGAGTTTTCGATGTGTAGCTCGCTGAAATGACGACCCTTAGGAATATTTGTAGTGTCAGGCTGTTGAGGCATAATACCCTGATGCACCAGTTCAACGAGATGGGTAAACCATGTGCTAAAATGCCAATGAGATGCCGGTGAAAGCAGCCTAACGAACAGCAACCCACCGAAATTAGTAAACAAAAGAAGCACAGTCAGAACTATGCTGCAATAACAAAATCACGATTATAAGCATTGAAGAACCGAGTGAGGGGCATGGCAATATAGAAATAATGTAAAATCATATTGGTTTTATTGTAAAAATTGATAGCGGTGGCAATTTTTATTGACTTCAGTGGTCAAAAATTACACCGAATCAATGGAAATCAATTCCACCGATTTCAAAATTTAATGTTTTTTATCGATTTAAGGAATACTAAAAGTAATATAGACACGAACAAATTATTATGGACTTACATTCTCCCGGAGATAGTTTATTCACTTATAAAATTGCAGACACACAATCACTGAACAACACAAATTGTTCCACCGAATTCAACAAAACACGTAACCAAATCCACCGAATGACAAACGAACCCACACGAACTCTACCTACAAGCCATTGATCCGACGTCTACTCTCGGCGGCGGTGAGAACACAACTGAAGCTAGTTGCTTGCGAGCTGCGGGTTTCTAGTATACTTCTTTAAGGCAGTGCTGACGTGTTTTAAAGTTTACACTGAAATCACTAGTTACCCTCGGACGCTCCGAAAAATAGTTTTTATTTAAAATGTTTAGCAGATAAATTATATCTATAGGAACAAAATGATTAATAAACTAATGCTTACGGGAACACATTTGAAATCATAGTATCCAGACCCAATATCCAGTTATGATTTTTTATTTCAACAAATCTGGCAAGCGGACGCTCCCAGTGAACGTCAATTTTTGTAATAACTTTTTTTTATTGTCATGTTAATGAATTATCATGAAATGTTTACATAGCTCGCCAGACGAAACAAACCGTTAGGTACTAGCTTGATTTTATTCAGAAATATTCGATGGTAAATTTAACCATTTTCAAGCCCGGACACTTAAAAATGCCACTCCTGAGAAATGCCCATATATGTCTCCCTACAGCTAATAATATTACCAAATAGCATTATGTGAATATAATTATGCCCTTGTAAATATTATGGTTGTGAAAGTTCTACATTACGACTATACCTAACTTTCGCGTGATAATCCGACTTAGCCTTTTTTTTATCGTTATAAAATAAATCTAACCTAACAAAATAATAAATGCCCTACTGTTGACATCAGGTCAAATAACGTTATATAAAACGTCAAGCTCCGAGAGATCTGCCGAATCCTGCGCCAGATCAGACGACGCAACGGAGCCACGCTGTTACGTCGCCTAAATCAAACTAGATTTAATTTTTTATTTTATTTTATGTATAATTTCGTAGTTCACAGTGCCTTAGTTTAATCACTGTAATGCTGTGTAACTAATTTGAATAAATAAATAAATAATAAAAAATAAACACAATAGATATTATTGAACGAGCGAGCGAAACGAGCGCATCTCTGATTCAGCTTATTTTTTTAGTATGTCCGGATGTATGTTCAGATTTCTCAACCTTAAGAAATTTTGTGAGGTTCGACAAGTATTATACAAACTCGCGAGGTACATAGCTTACAGCGTCACAAGTTTTAGTTGTGAGCACAAGAGTACTTACCAAGCTGAATTAGCCATGTTTTTTATATCTTTGTTTTCTTTACAAAAACACATTTGGTTTGCTAATGGTCAGTGATTTATTAGGCAGGCCCCCAAGCCTTTATTATTTAATACTTTCTTATTTACTTTTGCATTAGCCGTGATAAGAGGATTATGGTAATAATGGCAGGGCGTTCCATTATTTATTTTTGTGCAACACGGTTTTTTACTTTTATAATATATATAAATCAGGTACTTATCGTATGTTGCGTGCAATATTCGCCTAAATAGTTTTGGTTTTATACTAGGTCGGTGCAGAGTCAGCCACCGGCTAAGCTTGCACCATAGATTGGAGCGGAGTTTTTTTTTTTTTTTTTTTTTTCGAAATTTTCTCTTCGTCACGACCTAGGGAAATTTAATTTGTGCATTTTAAAACAAAAATTTCTAAAATCGGTTGAGAACTCGCTGAGATCTGCGCATTGTTACAAAGTCCATTCGAGTCGATCCATGGGAGCTTCGCTCGCTTCGCTCGCTCCGCTCCAATAAAATTCTTCATGAGAACTATGTCAATTTGAAACTGTATTGTGTAGCTACCAGGATAAAGAAAATTAAATCTTGTTCATAAATTGCATGTTTATTTCCCTGCCTTAAAAATATATCAAAGAAAGAACTAACTTGCAAATGTGACTTACGAGCTCGTACCTATAATAACAAACAGTAGGTATATTTCCTGAAACTTACCTTACTTAAACACTAAACTAAACATACAAAATAATTTTGATGTAACGTTGATTGAAACGTTATATTTTCTCATCTAAAAATAGAATAATGTTTTAAAATTTTCGTTGGAATGTAGTATATTTAATTTTAAGATAATTGCGTTTTTTTTTTTAAATACATATAAGGTTTTTCAATATCAACATCAATCACGAGTTCTAACATTAATTTCTTGAGGCTTTAACACCAATACATGCATATGTATGTATGTGTAGGTATGTCTACCTGTTACCGAACAAGATGTTATGCTCAGGCCACCTTCAAATTACATTGACACTTGGAAAATAAATGTAGTAGCGTAATTTTGCAACACAGTTAATAAAAGACATATCCTTAATTTAAGTCCCATGAACATACGACATTTTACGACAACAGTATTAAAGTTTAACAACACGAATTCAAAATTGATGGGATCAGACACGCAATTCTGCACTTCATTACAATTAATTCCGAACTGAACTCAAAGACATAAATCGAATTCAATAACCCCTTTTGACTTACGAATTGGTAGCGAGACATTCTGTAATTTAAAGTTTTACGATATTTAATAATTTAAGGCTACATTAATCATTGTAGACAGAAAGCCATTTTATGAATGTGACCTTACACAACGAAGTTAAAATAATGAGAAGTTTCAATGCACGCAACGATTAGGTTACATAAAATATTGCATCTACCTAGATATTCTCTTTTTGTTGAACGGTGTATAGGAGACAAAACTCAATCCCACGTTACATAAATGTGTTTAAATGGCGACCGCGTACCGAAAAACGCAGGGTGAGATGACCCAAATATTATCAAAAGCAGGCTGATGAGGCTCCATATGAGTTCGAAACATGTCGGCCGACAATTTTTACGTGAATTTATACTTTTTTTATAATTATGTGACTTGTATCCCTACGAGGTTTCTAGCTATTTGATTAGAGTGGCTGTAGTCCAAGTCTAAATCCTTGAGAGAGGCTCTTTTCCAGCATTCTTTGGAGATATGTTGACAATAACGATGGATATTGCAGACTATTAAATTTGACCCAGACTGATAGTCTACATAGTTAACGCTTCATTGCGAATTCTTAAAGCCTCGCAACTTTATCATTCCACATCAAATAAATCCGCAGAGGGTGGCACATGGTGGAAATTTTAATGATTCCGACGTCCATCGTGACGGAGAGAAATTAAAAAGAATGGCAAGGAAACGGTCCCCGTTTTGCTTTTTAATTTTCCGTTCGCCTCCGGCTGGGGCTTTTACAGTTTGCGGGTGATTCAATCTCCACCAGTTCAAGTCGAGACGTTGTGTGAAAAATTGAATTTGTTCCCATTGTGTTGAATTTAAATTTCAAATGCAGTGCTTCGAATTAATACGATTTAGTCGCCGACCCTAAGCCCTTTCTAATAAGTCAGAAAACTACTTAAGTCTTAGAAAGATTCTTGTAAGACTGAGGCTGACAGCGAAGTTCTTATAAGTTCTAAATTCAATTTAGCGATGTATATAATGCCAGATAAGACAGCCCTTACAGACTTACTTCAAAGAGGAGGAAAACCCGAGTCAATACGCAGTCGTAAAGTTAAGCTCTAATACGGATACAAACTCCAACAATTCCAAGTCTGGGCCCTAATTCGAGGAGGCTTTGCTTTATCCTCAATTGAGCAATATCGATATAAGTATGTATATCTTTATCACGACGATGTAATGTTTTTTTTCTTTTTGGAGCTGCTTAAGTTGTTAATGACTAGTTGATATTTTCTCGCACCTATAATTTGAATTTCAGCGTTATCCCGCTATTTTGAGATTTTCTCCTTTCAGTGTCAAAATGTTGTTACGGTTAGTTCGTATAGAACAAATAGTTAAACAGGGCATAAAGTAACAAGATCTTGGACAGATGTTATTAGAGCCGTCGAATTTAGCTCAAGAGATTCCGATGGCGAAGTTAGACGCACCATCTAAAAGCAAGGCTCAGGACGAATGTTCAACTCTAATGAGATTCCTCCGATGTTATCTACAGTGACAACGGGCCCCGATTGTGGTGACCCCTCTAGAAGATTCTGCGAGATTCAATTTGTTAAAACAAAAGTAATACCTCTATCTCAATCGCCCGCGGAGTTATTCAAGAGTTTTCAGTATTGGACTCTTTTGTTTCTTATTTTGACCCCGAAAATGCTTTGATGTGAATTGGTTAAATCATTCCCTTTGACTCAGGGTTGGTCTTTATCGTTTTACAGTCAAAAAAGTATCAGACATTGACATTAGGATTTTAAGGTTGCTATTTTAAGTACAAACTTACGCGAGTCGCTGACATATTTTTTATTACGTTACAGCTGCTCATGTTCTTAAACTATTTTATAGCTTTGCTGCCGTACGTGCTCATGATCAAGGTCACTGAAATAGTCCAAAACAGGTTCAGTTCGTTATATAATAATCGTACAAGTAGGTTGATATTTTGTTGAAATCAAATTGGCATTGAACAAAGCAATATCAGGTCCATGAACAAAATGATTCACATTATTATTCATAGTATCTGTATCAGGAATTAATAACAATGTCGTCAATTTTATGGAACATTAATTTAATTTGTCACTAACAGACTTTTAATTACAGTTTGGTCCAATAAATCCAGTCCAATTCTCATATTATCTTGAGTTCCAATCATTCATAATCCATCCCAATTCGCAATAACTTAAAAAAACGGTTCAGGCTCTAAATATTTAAATCAAAAAACCAGAAATCGCCTAGGGGCAACGTTATAAATGTACACCCGTCTAATTTTATAGGCACCGAACAACTTCGGATGCCTTCATGTACGGAATATTCGACGGGACCGCTTACGTCCGAGGTGTCAACGCACACTAATATCCAATTAATATGCCGTTCTATTCGAGACCTCTTTAAATTTATTGTGAACTAATGGAATATATTCTCATTAGTTTGACACCCAATGCCGTATTATAGCTGCCCGATCATTAGATGCCACTGATAAATGACGATAGGACCGAATCGAAATTGAGATATTGACCCCGTCTATAAATTTTTAAGGCTACCGTTGGTACCTGTGGTCTTTTTGTCGGTTAGCAAGTTTCTTATCAGATATTTGAATGCAGTTAAGTTGTAATGGTTTAAGTTGGAGTCACCAGTGAGGAAGTGACATTAACATCTAGGAGAGATAAGAAGTGGGAATGTATGAAGCTCATATACGCTTGTTACCTTCTGTTTATGGGAAGAAATGGCGGCGTTTCCTTTTGATTGTGGTTCGGTTTATTAATGGTAGTGTTAAGTAAAACAATAATGGCCTTTTAATGTTTGTCATTCCATGTAGTCGTACTGTGAAACAATGGGAGTTCGAGTACGGCTTACAAAGTTTGTCTTTTGTATTCAACCAGTAGATTCGAATTTATTACTGACATTATAATATCCAAATGTGAATATTATATTAAAACGTACCTTCTTTCTGTATAACTGTATCGCCCGATCTAATGAATACAGAGTGATCTGTAAAAAGTAATATTTGTATGCCAGATTTTATTTACCCAATAAGAATGTCGAATAATATAATGCAAATAAAGATATGAATACAAAATCAGATTTCAGAGATAGAGGCACTCGTAAAAACAGACACAGTTTTACGATCGCATAATTATTTAAAGTCCAAACCTTGTACAAGATAAAGCAATCGAAGTTTACGACCGAAGGACCAATATGGGCGACGCGGGATGCTGGCGCAGCGGAGTAAACAGTACCATGAGTTAACGTGACCGTACTCGCTAGTGACAGCGTAAACGATTTGTATGGAGGATAGTACAGCGCCCCTAGCGGTTACTTTGTAGAACTACAATTTTCCATGCAAATCGTTTACGCAGTCGCTAGCGAGTATAGTCGCTGTAAACTCATGGTAAGGGTAACTGAGGTCCAAACAAAATGGTCCAGCGTGTGTCAGACCATGCAGAACTACGAGTTCCGTGGTATTATGAGGATGATGCTCACTCTTCCATATTTGGAGTAGTAGGGCCTCGTGCAGGG
Source organism: Apotomis betuletana (assembly GCA_932273695.1). Classification (NCBI taxonomy): domain Eukaryota; kingdom Metazoa; phylum Arthropoda; class Insecta; order Lepidoptera; family Tortricidae; genus Apotomis; species Apotomis betuletana. The sequence goes on from OW026310.1 coordinate 895,609, forward strand.
TCCGTCCGGATTGTTACTACCGTCTTGCCTGCTAACCCACCGCCAAACAGCAATGTTCGCATTGTTGTGTTCCGGTGTGGGGGTAAGATAGCCGGTGAAATTACTAGCATAGAGGCATTCTATCTTCGTCCTCCGGGTAGGCAAGCACTTGTGACTCCTCTGGTGTTGCAGGTGTTTATGGGCGACGGTAATCGCTTTCCATCAGGCGATACGTTTGCTCATTTGCCCCCTATGACATAAAAAAAAAAAAAAAAAATTGTCACTTTGCACCTGGTAACTATAGCGTTGGATACAAATGAGGTCCAAACTTAACGTAACCGGGTTATACAAATCGAGGATTCGTTTTCGACTGTTTCCTCCTCTAAAATATAACCAATTGTAACAAAATTTTGGAAACCGAATAGAAATAGTATATTCTGTGTCGGATCGTTTTGATTTTTGTGCAAATTATCATAGAATTTGTGTAGGTACTAGGCGTCCGTTTGCGGCGGAATTTTAACCACAAACGGACGCCTAGTACCTTTTGGCGTCTGTTGAGTTCCTTTTGGCGTTCTTTTCAACAGTGTTGAAATGGCAGAATAAAGTCCCTTATTACATAAACCTTTGGGTACGGAACCTTTAAAAGGTACAAAGACTTGACTTAATACTGTAAACCTATTTCTCCCGAAACCCTAAAACCAGAGTAAGAACAGTTTAATTCTTAAATTATAGACTCAATAAAAAACAACGCGTCGGTAATGTATTCAAACTGAGACCGAATCTTGTACCGCCCGTGTTTATGTAAATTGTCCCAAGTTCTACCACATTGAGATGTTGTGCATATTTATGTCAATACTTTAGTCCACCTACTGGGACTTAATTATTTAATTATACGCAGCCTGTTTGGTTTTATTTTGCGAGTGAATAATGGCCTATTGACAGTTTACATTCGTTATTGGAGCATACATTAGAATGCCGCCTGGTTGAATTAATGTTTTTTTTTTCGTTAAAGTGATTTGTGAAGTTTTACTCGCATATTATTGTATCAATCCTTTATTAATTCGTATCGTTCGTTTTCTTATATATCGATAATATAAAGTAGGTAATTCCAAAAAAGAAACTAAAAAAAATTAACACAGCCTACCCAACCCATGGCTGTTGGGGCAGAAAGGTTCTTGAGTGGCGACCGCGGACCGGAAGAAGCAGCGTGGAAGGCCCCCAACAAGGTGGACCGACGACCTGGTTAGCATGGCGGACAGAAATTGAATGAGGGCGACGCAAGACCGATTGTTGTGGAGAACTTTGGGGGAGGCCTTTGTCCAGCAGTGGATGTCTATCGGTAGATATGATGATGAAGAATTTTAATTGATGGCGAGACTTTACGCGTACATATTCCAAACTCACTTAGTAATGTAAACCGAACACATACAACAGCGTCATCGGTACGGCGTCTGCTTTAAAAAATAACTTTTCATTCAAGTTCAAGTCATTATTAGAGTATTTAAGTATTTCTCAAAAAGTTTGTACAAAATTAAGACGTGAATTAAAATTCAATATATTAGGTATTTGTGTGACAGAAATAGAACGTAGGTAGGTGGTTAAGGGTTAATGCCTAATAGCGAAAATGTCGCTCAAATTACTATAATGCTAATAACGATAAATTACGTCACTGAATTGATTCCCTATATCACACACGAACTAAGCTATTATTTCAACATTTAAACACACGTATCGCTAACTCAAATCTCTCTATTAAATAGCGCTTTGTCTATCAATGTCAAACATACTCGTACTAAAACCTTTCAAACAAAAACAATGACCATCATTGTCGCCCATAGCCGTCAATGTCACCAGCTAACCTTCATAAATTAAATGACAGAAGACAAAAGACAATACGCAATGTGCCACTTTTTCGATCATTAGGATTGGGCCCCGGGCAGGTACACAACTTGACAAAGGTTTATTGTATTAGAAAACAAATTGCTACTGTATCGGACAAAAACTAACTGAATAATATGGCACGCTTCTAACCTTAGATGACGTTGATCGTAGATACGTGAGGCCTTTTTTCGGTGTGGTGTGGGTAAAACGATTACCCCTAGACACTCGTGTCTATTTTGTTGATGTTGAACTTCAGGGTCAAAGCTATTTCATGAGAAAATTGATATATTTATAACTTGTTACTTGCGTACTACTTTTAGGGAATTATAGATGGACGATGTGTATTTATTGAATTACAATTTCGATTATGCTGTTAGCTAAATTGATACTTGGTTACATACTTATTTGATGTAATTGAATAATTTCGTAAACCATTTACTTTTCGAAATAGAACATAATTATATTCTTTGCTGTGGAAATGTGTAAATGCTAAGTAAAGCGAATGAAAATATATTATAAGTAAGTACTAGAATGTGCCAACTTTTTCTTTACCGTCGTCGGTAATACAATATTTTCAATACAATTTTTAATGATTACATATTGTTTTTTATCAATTACTCGTATAAATGAGCATATTCTAGTATATACCAATTTTTTTTTACTTTCATTTGCAAATAGTCTGAAGTACTATCTATTTATCTATCTATATATCAGCCAAAGTCGTCCACTGCTGAACATAGGCCTAGCTTTGGGGGAGCTCGCCACAGTACGATTATCTCCGCTACTCTCACGAGGTCATCCGTCCATCTAAACTAAAATCCACAGACCTACGGACTAAATTGACAAATGACTGACAGGTAAAATGATACCAGGAACAGCAAAATAAAAATAGTGAAGAGTATATGTCGATAACAATATATCGACAAGTTGTAAAGTACAAATAACAGATTAGTTTAAATCAAAAATTAGTATATTAGTTTCAAATAAGAGGTACGAATTTTGGTTTGTTTGATTTTCGAGGTAGTGGATGGATAAAATGCGTTTTTACCCACTAGTTTTAAAGCATAAAAAGGTTTCCGAGTCTGTAGGTAAAAAATAAAACACCTTGTCCGACGATAACTAGTCTTTATTATAAAATATTATTCATTCCCAGGCTCCGTTATTTCGTCATCTTCATCATCATCATCAGTTACAAAATAAAAATTTAGCTATAGTCTGACAATCACAATCTGGTGGTGGAATATTCTTTAAATTTATATTTCGGAGCGAACAAAAGGGAGTCATATAAATTAAAAAATATATTCTACTGTCGGACTTGGGTTATCAGACTATATTACATATACAACAAACTTAACGGAAATAATTCAAAATCGCAATACAATTTAATTTACCTTTGCAACAGTCGGGGCCTCGTTTTTTTCAAAAAACGTATGCACTTTTTGACGTATTGCCGCAGAAGAAAATTCGTCCACCTTATCTTTGAACGTTAATTTTGCACCGGGTTTCAGAGGCGAAGTAAACTTCTCTTGATTTTTGTATTCCTTCAAAACTTTAAAAACTGAAGTTCTCGAAATACCAAGAATTTCGGATGTTTTCATGACACACTCGTTTTTATTCACATGAATGTCCTCTGGGATATCTTGTTCGTCCTGCAATCTGTCTACCATCTCATTATATCTAAATATAAACGTAAACTCGATGAATCGTCTCTTTTTCAGTTTCACTAGGTAATAGATTTTTTTCTCCTTTTTGTCGGAGGCGAACATTTTGATAAACATGGCTCTGGTCCCGAATCTTGCGAATCCATAATAACACGTAACAATTTCAATAAACACTCCCAATAGCAATGATAACGGATATCGTTAGATACATAAAAGTAGTTTGTAAACAGCGGTCAACTATTTCTGAAGATACCCGCTTTTTTTTTGTTAAAAAGATGGACCACATTTTTTTGGAATTTGAAAATAAAGAACAATAATTTTATTAATTCAATAAACTATCAATTATCACTTGGTTTGACATTAAGTTTTTATCTCTATCTAATTAGGGGTCTACAGACCTTTTGATCTGTCAAAATCACTATAAAAAGTTGGTATATAGATTAGCCGATCAAATTGACAACTTGATTGTCCCGTCTGGGTGGACCTTAAACCTACGATGTAACAATAATTTTAATATCGATGAGAACGACACTGGCCAAACTGTGGCAACATTTGTTCATACTTACTTGTCAATTTGGTCCGTAGGTCTGTGGATTTTACTTTAGTCGGGGGCCGTCAATGCGCTTTCTTATGCGTGGTCGCCACTAGGACTTTGCTGCCCCAACGGCTATCCTTTCTCCGGGCTACACGGCCTGCCCTTTGCCACTTCAACCGTGCAATCCTGTGAGCTATGTCGGTTACTTGGTTCTTCTGCGGAAGCTCGGTTCTAGTGCTAAAGAAATTAGCTTTAAAATAGATCACAATATCAGCACAGTGTCTGTAACCGAGCACTAAACGCATCTAACTTACATAGCATCTATCCTTCGAGCATTCAAAAGTGTTACTGCGAAGTAAACAGTGTATCATTAGGTTTTTTCTGGGAAGGCCGTAGAAAGGCGAGTGTCGACCGTTTCCATCCAGTGTAATAAGTTTTTATGCTTGCAATGCAAGGATAAGAGCATTTTCTTATACATTGACGACGCAGTATACAGAGCTTGAATTTTAGTGTTTTTGACTTGCAGATGTTTTTCACCGTAGCGAAAAATATCTCTCGCATCTCGCATCGTCTCGCAATCCCTAATTTATTTCCTTGAATCCTTATCAATACTATAATGCAAGATATAAAAGTAAGTATATTTCTCGTATAGTTTTTTATTTCGATGAAGGAAAATTTTATAACAGAAGCACATTAGGTATACCTACTTGTGGTATGAGACACCATAATCATTAGAAACGTAAAATTTAGTCCATAATTGTTATACTTAATGTCATGTTATAATGTCGGGCCCTGAACCTCAATTTATGACCACACCATAATCAAGATAAGTGCCAATAATAAGACATTGTTTGCCAAAAAATATGCGTTAATTTTGCATCAGCTCAGGATGGCCTTGGTTTAATCTCTGATAAATAACCACCATATTGTTATACATGTATCAGAAACGTTAAGAGCCTTATCACACTTGCGATTTGCGAGCGAGTATTCTATACAAATTAAGCGTCGCGTCGCGACGAACTCGCTCCGTGTTCGCCTTCACACAAAATTCGCTCACAAATTGCAAGTGTAATAAGGGCCTCAGGCGGCCATTTTGTTCGTTAGTGGTCGTAACAGGTTCCGTGCTTTTCATGTGTTGTGATATCGCCAAATAAGAAAATGGTGGTTGAAAGCGAACTCCATGAGTTAGCCTTCTCCTGTATCAGGATGCCTGTGATAATTAAAAAGTAAGATTGAGGAGGAAATATATAATAGTAGATTGTACGACAAGTGCATAAAACGCATCATTTTACACGAGACGTTTATCCATCCGAGCGAGCTTGCGAGCGAGGATGAATATAAAGTCGAGTGTCAAATGCGTTTTATGGACGAGTTGCACACTCTACTTTTCACTTCGATTGCGAGGAAATGAAACTGTATCATGTAAATAGCATGTATACACATATCATGTATACTTAAAAACAAATTTAATTAAAATTCAATGAGAAATATTTAAAGTAATAGTTTAAAAAGTAATAAATGGTAGTAAATAAAAGTTACAAGTTTATTTCAAGAAGTTTTATTGAGTACTTTGGCTGTTGGTATCTTTGCCTTGGTCTTAGAATACTAACAAAACGAAATAAATTAAAGAGTTAAATCCTGTTCCAGACCTTCCGATCCGATCCGATTTATCAGAATAAATCGGATAATGTGTAGTGCAATTGTTAGGATCTTATACACATTATGCGATTTCTTCCGATAAATCGGATCGGATCGGAAGGTCTGGAACGGGTTTTATTGTATGAAGTTTTATGTTTTTTTTTTACTGTTTATTAAGGACCTTTTTCGTGTGGCTGTTGGACCGATCGCCTTGGTCTTCGACGACGATTTTACTTTATGCTCTAGAGCATAAAAAGCGATTTTATGTCGCCTACGCACAGCATAAAGTCGAACTTTTAGAACAAGAGAAGTGAAAAAAATATAAATACATATTGCTCTCTTGTTATATGACTCGTAAATTTATAGGTACTCGTATAAAGTTCAAGATTTGTATTTAAAATCAGTATAAGGAGAGGGGTCATGATTTCAGGAAAAATCTAAATAGCGTGATGCAGGATCGTCTTTTGTTTTGAATGGGTGCGTGGTTGGGCATAATTTCCATCGTCCTGTCATCACGCCGAAATGACTGCACAAATTTCAACCAATTCTGGTACAGGGATAGCTGGACATACAAAGATGGTTATAGGACACTTTTTACCCAACTACGATATAAAAAAATTACGTGTGAGAAGTTGCAGGCGCCTTCTAGTATAGTATATTTATCTCCATGAAAAATAAAACGTCATTACGGTAATCGCTCATACCAACAAACTAGAAATATAACGGAGAGATTTCAGATGTCAATGTCAAACGTCGCATCCACAGTGGTTTCAGCTAGAACAAAACAGCGGTTTCTATGGGGGAGAGTATTATGCTAACACTTAACAATAGATGGCTCTTATATCAAAAAGATGACCCAAATGTATATTTGCTATGGTATCACTACAGTATTTTTTCGTATAGTAACTCTGGGATAATTTAATTGTTTCGTTTCAAATTACGCAAAATAAATAATCAGTTCTGGTATTTCAGTTAGTTTAAATAAAAAGAAATATTCATTTAAGTATTTTACTGTAATTCGTATTTATATTGTAATAAAATAAAATAAAATTACGGTCATAAAATTTGTTGAAAATTTTAAAGAAACTCTTTAGTTACCGCAAACGAAACGCTAAGTTGATATCGTACCAAATGTCATTTTAAAATTTTCGTTTATTTCCGTGAACGTAAAAGTGCTTTCTGTGTTTATTTTCTATTTTTTACTAGGACTTGGCTGCACTTGGACTCCTGATTTCTGCTTGTTGCATTGACCACTTTTTTGTTTCTGGACTCTGATTTGCCCCTGGATTGGATAACTTTCAACCATGACGTCAAAAAAATGTGTGCCGCGTTGTGAAAAAACTTGTAAGTATTTCTTTGCCTTCTAAATAAGTTAACACAACAATCTTCAGTAAAATGAAGATCCTAACCTAACAGTTCGTCGAAGTTTTCCTTATAGGTTAAACAGAAATCTAAAATGTTCGTGTTTTTATTTCTCTTTTAAGATGACTTTTATGCTATTATTATGAGCCTAAACTACGTCATTTAATATCTTTAATATCTTTACAGGTTCGAAGAACGTCATAGGGTGATTCTTGAAAGTCTAAATTTACAGCGTCCAGAAGGATAAAGTACCCGCACAATTGAAATAATCGACCATAGTATTTTTTATATATTACATTAGGACCTAATCTAACTGGAGCACGATTTATTTTTTGTTTGAGTTAAGTATAATTAACTGTAAAAAAATATTAAACACATAAAACTTTATTCCCTTGGTGCGTCCATTCGCCATTTTTTGAACAAACTACCCCAAAAAGTACATGTTGTGAATTGAAATAAAGTATAGAATTGAGTTAAATTATTAGAATATAAGTTATTTATTTAGAAGAAAAAATATGGTTGCTGTGTGTATCGTAATTTAAAAAAAAATCTATGTTAAAGGTTTGTCCAGGACTAAGCTATGATTCCTCTGGTGCCTCATTCAACACGGCGCACATCCCTACTTAAACGTCATCTGACCAGTTGCAATGGCTGGGCTTGGCAAACGTCAGTAACGCTTCCAGATATGCGGGGAATGGTCGCGACTAGTTGCTAGAATTCTTAGCTATGAAGGCTAATATATGATTCACTTGGCTTTGGTTCACTATGATTTTGATTCCCTTGAATTTTTATATAAAATTTTATATCTGCAATAGGTACATAGTGTTTAGTAAAAAGAAAACTACATGAATGCCTGCATGTGTTGACTTAATAGTTGTTCTTATAATAATTTTAGTTTCGGCAGAATCGACAAGAAACATACTTTTTTCTTATTCCTCTGGTTCTAATTTCGACCAAGGGAATCACAGTTTTCTTGCGTTTTCATGAAAAGAAAATAAATTTCCCTTTAATTCGCGTTGCAGATGACTGAATCATTGATTTAGAATTTTATTCCATTTAGGTACAGCAGGTCTCAAATAATTTTGAGCTGAATTCAAGAGAAGATGCTTATTCCCAGCAATTTTTATACTACGACGGTGGTTCGATTATTAAGAAAATTGCCAATTAATGCGAATAAAACACTGTGAATTTTTGTATCCTTACACTTTGTAAAACTTTTTATTTATTTAAGAAAAATTTATCTGAATATTATTCCCCTGTACTTCTTTTTATGATTCCTTTGGCGTTTTTCTTATTCCCATGTCATATTTTCTTATTCCCCTGGCGGCGAAAACATAAAGTGGTATATTTCTGTATCAAATTGACCAAAAGTGGTGCCTATTTGATAAATCTGCGTAAAATTAAATACAATTTCATATTTTCTAGCAAATAGGTAAAAAATATAAAAATAAAAATCGCCAAGGGAATCACATGAAGAATTAGATTCTCAAGAATGACCCCATAACCCATTTTTACCTGAACCAAGACACGCAAGCAGACAGATTTTATACTACCAGATTATATGCAAGTGAAAGCACGTAACTACTTTGTAAAAAGGAATAAATCTACTGCATAAATCTAAAATTGTCTTTTAATTTAGTTTTCTCTCCTATTTTGTAAATTATAACGCCATATTATTAATCTTTTACATGAAAAGAATTCAATATGGCGTTATAAAAATAATAAGTGAACAAGGAGAACTGCTATGTAGCTACAGTCGCGCGTCGTGTATAGTTTTGGCCACTTAACGCTGGTGGCGCTGCAATCGAAATCGTTGACTGATGACTCTATTATAAAACATTCAATATACTCTATGGTCGCATCGATGCCCAATAATTATATAATGATAACACCTTAATGTGTGCGTCATACTGCATTGAAACCAGTACACTGCGCTGCGGGCAGCCTCGGCAACGCGGTGTGAAACGCAGCCCTGTTCAGTATTGTTGTTATTTGAATAAACAGTGAAACGTTTTTATTATTCAGCTACTGTTCAACTGCAATTGCTTTGTCTCCCTGATGTTTAGGTCCTTCCGTTTGTTCCTTTGTGAAGAACAAAGCTTGGATCGCAAAGGAAATGTCGTTAAACTTCTTTTTTGTGGTGTATTGTGTTGTTAATAAAGTTGTTTCATGCTTCGTATAGTTTCTTACCGATTGCCTTAGAAATGTAAAAAATATTGCGACCTACTAAGATGCATTTAGTACATTCTGGAAATATAACTAAAATAAATTAAATTTTCCCTTCTCTGCTTTCTCTTTCTTCTTACAGCTTTTAATACCTAATTGGTTGGATCCTCGTGTCCAGTAGGTATAGTATAGGTGGGTAATATGAGGTAAAATAAACTAACGTGAATAATTAAAAAACAATCAAAGTCTAGGCTTCACCATAGAAAAATTGCCTAATGGGTAAAGTACTTGGGGAAGAGCGTTCGAAAGTTGTACATAGTAAAATATTTATTATAGAAGCAAAAAATTTAAAAATTGTATGCTTTGAATTACCAATTATGCTAAATGTTTACAAATGAAGCGAAAATTGAAAAATTTAATGATTCGGACAGGATTCGAACCTGCGTTTCCAACGGCTTTCCGGGCCAACACTGGCGTCCTCCCAATTGGACCACCGAATCAGATGTCAGAGTCATTGAATTTTTCAACCAGTTGCTTCGACATGCCTTAGGGTGGCATCGTAGCGCCATCTACCGTAAAGATTTAGACTTTATCGTCGGCACCATCGTCTCAAATTTGTTGAGAATCGATAGTAACGATGTGCTACACCCAAATTACTTATTTTTTATTAAAGCAGTAACGTCTGCTAACGTAAACTAAATGTTTACAAATGAAGCGAAAATTGAAAAATTTAATGATTCGGACAGGATTCGAACCTGCGTTTCCAACGGCTTTCCGGGCCAACACTGGCGTCCTCCCAATTGGACCACCGAATCAGATGTCAGAGTCATTGAATTTTTCAACCAGTTGCTTCGACATGCCTTAGGGTGGCATCGTAGCGCCATCTACCGTAAAGATTTAGACTTTATCGTCGGCACCATCGTCTCAAATTTTCGCTTCATTTGTAAACATTTAGTTTACGTTAGCAGACGTTACTGCTTTAATAAAAAATAAGTAATTACCAATTATGCTATCAAAGCCACTAGCCAAAGGATCGAATATTTCAACCAGTTGCTTCATATCTACATGCCTTCGGGCAGCATTGGGCCCCGGTAAGTCGTGGATATGTAGGCTAAAATTCCCGCTCAATGCATACAATTTTACAATTTTTCGCTTCTATATAAATATTTTAGTTTACACTAGCAGACGTTACTGGTTTCATAAAAAAACAATTGCACATCGTGCTTATACCTCGTTATAAGGCATCATTTGAATAAAGATTTAAACTTCAAGCTCTGGAGGAAAATTTTCCAAGTCTATCATGCTATACTCTTTGAGAGGTGCACTAGGGTAGACTGGGTACGGTTGTAACAGGGTACGGTTGTAACACCTCGAATATTTCCGAAACTATCTACAGGAGAGTTAGGGGTACAAGGGGAAAGGGACGCGGCAGACAGGCAGGAACACGATTACCAGTGTCTCTGCGCCGTCGGCGTGGTTAATACGCGTTCAGGAGGGTATATTGTGTTTTGTGCATCAAAAGTAAGTATTTTTGGTCGATTTCTTTTCAAACTATCTTTATTAATAATGCATGTTACGTTTCGTTGATTTTTCTTGGTATTTGCTAGACGTTTACGGTGTGTAATCAAGTGTTAGTTTGAGTGTAGGCTATGCTGTTTCGAATGTGGATTTATTTTACTGGCACAGGAGGGGGTTGGGTACGGTTGTAACAATTTTTGTGGGTAAGGTTGTAGTATTTTTTTAAATCTTTGTTTTGTGTTTCGGATATAACAAGAGTTTATTTTCATTATAGATGCCAAGAAAACGTGTCAGGAAGACATCTAGACGCGAAAATGATCAAGAGTGCTTTAAACATGCTTACGATAAGGTGAAAAAAGGGAAGTCTTTGCGGCAAACAGCAGAAATATAAGAAAAGGGACAGCTAAAGGAGCCAGGAAGGGAGAAGGGAAGGGAAAGAAGAGAAAGGCTGATACAAATGATATTATAATGCTGAATCTTCAGAGGATGAAGACTTAACTGCAATGACAAAGATTCTGATTAAGTTTATGACAACTTTGTTGATTTGTTGTTAAATATCTTTTAATTGGTGTTGATGATAATAATAAGTACGGTGTTAACTTTATTAAATTTGATTGTTTTTTGTAATAAAGCTCATTAATATCACTTGTTTTTGTTTATTTTGGGTATGTTACAACCGTCCCCCATCACTGTTACAACCGTCCACGGCATGGGGACGATTGTAACAGTGGCACACAAACTGAACAATGCCTTGCTGACAAAAAACTACGGCATATATGATATTTATTTTAAATGTATTTTTAACTCAAAAGAGTATTCTTCAATTTGTAACGTTGTATTTAGTTCTTAGAGCTGTTTTAGCGATTATATGAGCGATAAAAGAAAAATTGTTACAACCGTACCCAGTCTACCCTACCTAGTATACAATCTTGAGCTGATGCGAGTATTTACTCTGTACAGATATTTAAAAGAACGTAGTTCAGAGCATGTAGCAGTCTATGCTGAAACTTCGACAAAGCTTCATACTGAATGGACGTATGTTTACATTTCTAACTGCCATAAGTCCCTACATAAAATCACCAATAATGAATTTTTTCATCCATTAATGAATACAAATACATAATTTGATTTCCTAATTCTTAAAAAAAACATTCAATAAGTACATTAACAAAACGATTAAAATGTAAAGCTAACAACAATGTAAATGTTTTCAATTGCATGTAATCTAGCATAAAAGCGCATGCTGAGAACAAAACAATGCTACAAACAATTTAAAAGCATGTAAATTAAATTTCTCGCTCCAATGTGTCAATTGAAACAATGACACGAAGAGCATTGTAACGTTACAATGACGACAAAGCGGGGATAGCCGTGTCAAGATACCCCCCGGTGTACTAATATCCTTTTTTAGAACCACCCCTGATTCATTTTAGGGTACCGTTTTTTTATATGAGAAATGAGATAGCACTGTCAGGTGATCGTTACGATTTTTAGATATCTTTGGAATTTTGAGCTCAAACAAATAGGGTGCAACGCGGGACGTGCATTTAAGTCAATTTGACTTATTTTTGGGTGACCGGTTTTTAATTCGTATTCGCAGTTGACTCTATTGTACCTGTTCTTAAGTACCTAAATGTACCTACTCTTAAAATTCTGAAGGCTAAATAGGTGTGGATATTGTTGTTCATCGTGAGTTAATCCTCTATCAATATGTCAACTGTTGTACAGTCTACCCAAAGAACACCATGTCCGATTCTGCGTCCTTCCTAATCCAGCGACCTTCACTATGTCATCCCCCTTGTGGGGCCGAGCCACGCTACCTCTTGCGAGTATTGTGGCTACAACTTCGCGAGTGTTGTGGTGCCCCGGTAAAATAGCGCCTGCTAAAAAGTCCAAAACCTACTGAACCCTGCCTCCAAACCTCACGCAAGATCATATTTTTGAAAGTCAAAAGGCATTTATAATTAATTACGCGCTGAGCGTATCGGACGCGGCGGGGGCAAATGGGACGGATGGCCACATTCCATTGTCGTGTAACTTACGCACATCGTTCATCAAGTTGACAAGCGTTAATCCAGTTTCCGGGGGTCCTACTACGGTGCCGCCCGAGTACTACAGACCATACAAAAATTTGGGAGTATATTCGAGTTTTCAATGACATTTCCTGGCAGACACTTAGCATCAGATGATAGAGATACCTTACCTGTTTCAGTATCGTGAGAGTATACAAAAATATACATAAATGGTGAAACTGACAAAGATTGAAAAAAAAAAACAAAAGAAATTGCAAAACTTGCCCAATTTCCCAGTTTTTTGAGCCCAAAACCCACGCTAGTTCTCGATGACAAATGGTGGTGTAAACGATAGTACGCGTTACGTCTTATTCTTTACTTTATTTTGATTTCGACAAAAAGAAAATCGAAGGAAAAATTAGACTTGAATCTCCTGATGACGAATAAAAAATAACACGCTCAATTAATTCATTATAATTTCCCCCGCTAAGATTTCATTGAATGGCTAATTTTGAACTGACAAAATATTGATAAAATCTGCTTGAGTTCCTTCCGCTGTTTTCAAGATTAAACCACTAACATGGGCATTTTTGCGTTCTTTAGACCGGTAGTAGCAACCGCACCATCCATTCCATACTCCCCGCCAAATCTCGATGACAAATCGTCGCGTAAATGATAGTGTGCGTTCGGTCGTACACGCGCTGTTTTGTTGTTTGACGTATGTCTGCGCTTTTGTGCAACGGTTGTGTTTGGTCGGCCGTCCTAAAGCAACACCTAGTAAGTGACTTTTTTTTGAGAATAGGTTTCGTAAGTTTTTTTACTTATTTTAAAACCCATTTAGAAAACAATGGCTACTGTAAAAATCGTCACGAATATTTTATAGTAGTTATCATTCTTGTAGCCCAACTTTGTAACTGACAACAATAGCCTTTATCTCATATTTATACCAAGTATATTATTGTTTGCCTTAAAAGTAAGTCAATATTGAGATTTGTTTAGCCACTTATATGGGTCACCTTTAAATTAAAATATTGAATTGGTTACAGCAAACTATCATAGTTTAAGAAAAAAATAATAAAAAATTGGGCAAGTGCGAGTCCGACTCGCGCATGAAGGGTTCCGTACCATAAAACAAGTTTGTTGCATGGGAACCCCCCTTAAATATTTATTTTATTTTATTTTTAGTATTTGTTGTTATAGCGGCAATAGAAATACATCTGTGAAAATTTCAACTGTCTAGCTATCACCGTTCTTGAGATACAGCCTGGTGGCAGACGGACGGACGGACGAACGGACGGATGGACGGACGGATGGACGGACAGCAAAGTCTCAATAATAGGGTCCCGTTTTTACCCTTTTGGTACGGAACCCTAAAAAAGTTAAAGAGTACCTCATCATCATCATCATTTCAGCCATAGGACGTCCACTGCTGGACACAGGCCTCCTCAATAGATTTGCACATGGGCCGGATAGCAGCGACCCGCATCCAGCGAGTCCCCGCAACTCTAACCAGGTCGTCCGACCACCTTGCGGGTGGTCGTCCTACACTGCGCTTGCCGGTACGTGGTCTCCACTCGAGAACCTTTCTGCCCCAACGGCCATCGGTCCTTCGAGCTACGTGCCCCGCCCATTGCCACTTCAGCTTGCTTACCCGGTTTGCTATGTCGAAAGAGTACCTATGTGCGTGCATTATAATCATACCCGGGGTCTTCGATGCAATGATTTGTCGCCTACTGTCGGTCTAGTATTAAATCATTCGTGCATCTAAAACCCCGGAGTATGATTATAATTATAATGCACATTGCCCAGTTAAGGGTTAAGGGAATTACCAGGTTTACTCAAATCCTGAAGATTTAATTAGAATTTAGCATGTTTCTGAGGTATGGTTAAAGGCAGTTTTGACACTGACTGATACCTAGCTATCCAGGAAACTAAGATCGATATGCATACATTTTATGGTATACAATGACGGTCTTAAACGTAATTATTAAATCTTAAAACTGTTACCTATTTTCTTATTATACTGATTTAAAAAAATTTAGCTGCTATTATACGATTGTTTTTTTTTCTCCTACAATATTTGGTCTGAAGCACATACTAGGTTTTGGGGTTGTTCTCATAAAAGTGGCATCGGCAGGGTAAAGTAAATGAAAAAAAACGAAAAGGTATTTTTTTACCTTTTTCGATTTGAATATGTTTTTGAGTGCATCAATGATACCAAATTTGCGGAAGGGAACGAAATATTCGTAAAAACGTAGAACTTATGACGAGTTGAAATTTTAGAGATACAGGAGAAAGTGACAATAGACAGGGTAGTAGGGAAAATGTGGCAGGGTAAAGAGAGTTTGAATAAAAAAAAACAAGTTAACCACTAACGAAAAGATATTTTTACCTTTTTAGATTTGAATATGTTTTTGAGTGCGTCAATGATACCAAATTTGCGGAAGGGAACGAAATAGTCGTAAAAACGTAGAACGTATGACGAGTTGAAATTTTAGAGATACAGGAGAAAGTGACAATAGACAGGGTAGTAGGGAAAATGTGGCAGGGTAAAGAGAGTTTGAATAAAAAAACAAGTTAACCGCTAACGAAAAGGTATTTTTTACCTTTTTAGATTTGAATATGTTTTTGAGTGCATCAATGATACCAAATTTGCGGAAGGGAACGAAATAGTCGTAAAAACGTAGAACTTATGACGAATTGAAATTTTAGAGATACAGGAGAAAGTGACAATAGACAGGGTAGTAGGGAAAATGTGGCAGGGTAAAGAGAGTGAATAAAAAAAATAAGTTAACCACTAATCAACTCTTTTATTGAACTTAAACTTAATATAAATCGACCGTTATGATTTTACGCCCTAACAGCCTCATGTTATGATTCAAACAGCTTTCATATAAATCGACCGTTATGATTTTACGCCCTTACAGCCTCATGTTATAATTCAAACAGCTTTCTTTAGTTAAGTAGAAATAAAAACAACAACATTTTTTTAAACAATAATCAACTTTTTTTTTATAACAGTCTGAAGTATCATAGTCTTGTAAAATATCAAGCATGATGTATCATGACCGTATAAAATTTGATTTATATTTACGTTTTCTTTTTGGAATATGCGAGTCCAAGTCCAAGCCAAACCAAACCTACTATAGTAATTCAAATATTTTCAGTTATTTATAATCACTTTTGGTTCAAGCTTTTGTCGCCAATCAATATATTAATATTATGCATTGTCGTCAATATATTCAAACTAAGTGTGTATACAGAATTCAATGGCGTGTAGTTGGAGAGGCCTTTGTCCAACTGTGGACAAGAATAGGCTGATGATGATGATGAAGTAAAAACTTTCTATAAATAGCGTTTTTTTACTTTATTCTGCCATAAGAAACATTATCCGGAACATGTGTCTCTTTATCCTGTCAACAGTCACTTTACCCTGCAGAATGATTGCAGGATAAAGTTACACAGGGTATAGTGAAAAGCCGATTAACTAGCTATTATCTCCTAAACTGTTAATAATACAAATGTCATAATTTTAGTATAAATAGTTATACCTTAATACAATATTAAAATGGTATTAGTAAAAAAACTGCCGTATTAATATTTTAAAATAATCATGCCAGAATAAAGTGTACATACCTGTTACAAACTCCGAACGTCACACTTCGAAAACTTGTCGACACAAGACCGCGGCACCTCACGCACAAACCTTCACACCGGTGGCTAGAACCATACTGACTGGACGTGTTTTGCGTGTATTAGGGTTCAATAAGACTTTCTATGTGTGAGTGAGGTGCACTACCGCGAACGCACAGGATGTAGAGAAAATATCGCTGGACAAACTTCGAACGTGAATATTTGTGTTAAAAAGTAATCTAAAGATCCGGTGCAACGTCATATTTAATTATGTAATAGTATAGTTTCTATAAAAAACGATGTTTTATTATCATAGAACTGTAGTTCAATAATCTAAAGAGCTAAAACTGGAGCAGTGTCGAGTTTGGACAAGGCAGGGCACAGTGAAAAACGGTATTCTATATTATTTTTTTACAAAAGTATTATATTTATAGAAAAATAATGTTTTGGCCTCGATATGTCATGTTAGTATCTATCTATGAAAATTTTAATTATATGTGAAAATTACATATTTCGCATACTTTCTATTCAAAAACGTGATGGCAGGGTAAGATGCCACTATTTTGATTTTTACCCTTTGATATAGAGCAGCCGACGGTTTTGTTTGGTGGGCTGCACGGTTGCTCGCTCCATTGGGTCAAAGAGGGAACGAACTAATAGGGCGTATGTGTGAGGGAAGTCTTGTTGTTTACGCCCTTCTGGGGTTTGTAGTTTGGCCACTTAGCTCGTGTTTGGCAATATCGTCGCTCGAGTCTTTTTTTTTTTTTTTTTATTATGAGTGCGGATGTAGTAGTATTCCGCAAACATAGGGATATTTAATGTGGTATTTAATGAGGAAAACGAGTTGATGATGTCGCAAATAGCTATATGATTTTCGTGTTATTAGGTATGCATGTTGCTTTATCAAGTGCATACTTACAACAGGATCATTTAGGTATTTATAAGTCATTTATCGTCTGATAAAATTAACGTGATATTAATGGCATTCTATTATAATTGGGGAAATATTTAGTTACTAAAGGAACCCATTGAAGCGCAAATTGAATAAGATAACTTATTCCGAGTTGAGAAATAAATATATTATCTAAATCACATCTATAATATGAAATTTGAAGGAAGATCCATAATTAGTTGATACTTGGTTTTTATAATTCCTTTTTGGTGTGCAAATTTTTTTTTTGTTTCAAAGTTTACGTTGAGTTTCAAGTGTGTTTATGATTGCCCATTTTTATACTTTCCTATCTCGATAGAAAGATCAACCGCCGCTATCCCAATTAAACATATGTCAGTAAAAGTGTGACATTCTACGAATAGCTTTATTGAGACGGTTTATCATAATCAAAACGGTTTCCGAGAACAAATTTAAAACGCGCTATCGTGATGTCCATTTAAACCCTTTTACGCTCAACGATCAGATAAGCGGCACCTGGAGGTTACTCTAATGTTCCTAATTCGAATTTCATTTCGTGCCGTCCCACTCATTTAAATATTGTTTGAGGGGAGAGTGAAAAGGATGGCGCTGTTCAAATTTTGAATTACAGAGTAGCGCTAGAAACTATTGGGAGGGCTGGAAGCCGATGACAAGAATAAAGTGTATAATTAATCATTATTCTGTTGGACCCGAAAGTGAGGAACAGCACGTAATGATGGCCGCGGGTGGTTTTTAGGTTGAACATACGTTTCCTGTTTCAACTATTACTTAAGCGGTGCCAGACTTGTGTTGGTAATGTTTTGATATTATTTGTATGTTGTTATTTTTATATTAATGCTTGCCAACAAGAGCAGGGCTTTTGCAAATTTTACGGGACGATAATAGTATAATATAGCCTAAATTTGCCATTAATTGGTATATTTTTGGTGTAAAAAAAATACGCCTATGCTTCGCTCTATTGCTGGACACACCAAAAACAGACTTTATTTTAAGTACTGATTTATTTTCCACTTATTCATTCAATTTCATGTGGTTATTGGAAAATTATTGTTTTTACAAACAATTCTCTCACATTTTTATATAGGAGAAAGTTCGTAGTATTATCAGTTAAAACATAGCGAACAAGATATTAAATGAAGGAAAGTTTTTATAAACGCTTACGAGAAAGGTACTTTGTAACTAGATGCTTTGCTACTTTTATACACGTGTCTGGGACCGTCTTAAGCTTCTCTAATCAATATAACCACAACAACAAAGAGTTGAAAGGATTTCTTCTATTAATTTCTTGTCAAGTTTTTCAATCTACTTACACGCAATGTGCTCCCCGTTTTGACAGCGCCTGTCATACACACAAATCTGTCATAGTAGCTCAACGTGCAGTTTACGAATCAAATTTGGATTAAATTCGGTATTGTCATCCGAAACCGTGGAACAATCTGAACTTGATACTTCAAATTTTTTAAAGGACAGGAAAATTAAAAAAAGCCTCGAGGGCGCTGTTCAGATTTCAATTACGGGGCAGCACAGCATATTCAGGGATCGTGTTTTGCTTTCATTCATGCCAACCGAAATAATCTCTACCGCAAACAGCATTTGTTCAGTCGACATGTCAGACATAAAGACCCTTTGTGTCCCAAAATCGATTATGGCCTTTTTGTTGTCAAAATTGAGGTTCGAATTTCTCAAGTTTCACAATAGTTACGATGTTTATCGCGGCCAGGTGTGTGCGCTCCTTTAAACGGTTTTTAATTGAGTGCAAGATGGTTTGCGTAATCCGAAGGAGTTCTGGGTTTGTGTTATCTTTGAGGCTTAGTTTTAGTTTTTGTTGATCGAAGCTTGTAAAGTTATGCAAGCAACCCTAAGGGCTCTGTTTGTTTTCTTATGTTCTTAAGGTGGATTTATAATAGTGGCGAGGTATCTCAACTCAATTCACAAGAGGGGAATTTTTGGTAACATTGTTTTTATTTACCGGTGTATATAACGAAGAGTCTCGAGTAACCCAAGTAAACATAGCAAAGTGAAAGTGACTTAACCTTTTCTTTTTATAGAATTTTGTTTTAATATGGAATTACCACATTTTTATTCTTATAAATATTGACACAAAGGTATATTATGAAAGAAAAATGAAATGCGATCCAATGCAATGCAAGCAGAACTCGAACCTGCGACCCGTAGGTACTAAGTTTCCGGCGTAGTGCTCTCCCAACTGAGCGATCACATCGATTAATCAATCAATTAATTTGGAAATTTCCTGTAAGAAATGACGAAAAATATTTTACTAATTTCCATGCAGAAAGTTTCGAATTTCGTTTTCGAATTTTCACAGATGATTTTAAGTCACAACGATGCAACGTTACTTGCAGTCGTAACGTTCCACTTCACGAAACCGTTGCGTATTCCCTTTTTCATCATCATCATCACAGCCGATAGACGTCCACTGCTGGACAAAGAACTCCCTCAGTTCTCTACAACGACCTGTCTTGCGCTGCCCTCATCCAATTTCTGCTCGCAATCCTTACCAGGTCGGTCCACATTGTTAAGATATTCCCTTTTTATTTAAATATAAACATGTTTACAAATCACAATAACCCGTAACGAGTTCTTATTCCCTAACAGCAATTCCTGCGGAATCAACCAGCCGGGCTTTCTTAAGGCGCCCGACGATTTATTGTTTAATCACCAGCACTCACCCACCCTAGTATTGCGTCGGTAAATTGTACGCGCGTGGAAGGGAAAATGTTCTAGAAGTGGCTTAAAATTGCTATTTTATTCGAGGTCGGATCGACGAAGATGTGGAGCGAAGGAATAATGTAAGACTGCTTTAAAAAGAATGCCTTCTTGTAACAAATGAAGGTTTAAACTCTTTTCCTTGGTAGTTTCACTTTGGGTTTGCTGTTTTTATTGCTTCATTGGAACAGACGGATTCAACTGGATATCTTAAGGACATAATTGTCGCTGCCTTCTCTTTTTTCGATTTAGAAGATGTTAATTGCTTTTTCTATATAAGTATTATCGTTCTTTGAGCCAGTAAGGTAGTAAATAAGCGGGTCAGCATTGTGGCTTCGACTATGTGATAGGTAGGATAACAAAAGCCGTTCATAATTCGTTCATAAGTATTATTTCTCCTCTATTTCATACTTAATGGATTAAAAGGAGAAGGAGTTTTAAAACTTGGTAAAGAATTTACAAATTTATGAAACATGTACTTAATGTGTAATAATTGTAACACACCACAATTCTTTATATTAAACCATTGGTACAAAGATCAAAGCTAACGCGCTGGACCAGCAATTCAGAGGTACCGGGTTCGATTTCCGGTCTCTTCCACCAGGTTACGCTATGAATTTCAATTTTTCCGGTTATATTTCGTCCACTGCGAGTACACATAATTCCACTTCTTGGCCAATAACTAGTAACTTGGAATTCAATGATTATTCAATATTCATGTGTTAATAACAAACAGAGCCCTAAGTATACTTCGCCAACCTGGTCGCGTTAAATTTGCGCTTCATTTCACGCAGCGCCTTAGATATCAGGTGCAAACTTCACCTTCGTTCCTTTTACATATAGGAAATCTATAGCTAACACAGGCCTCCCCAAGGTTCTCCACATTGTCCGGTGCACTTCCCTCATCGAGAGGGCTTTCCGCGATCCTTTATATCCGTGTAGGCACACACATGTGGCCCTGTAATTGTTGATGTGACTTAATACAAGTGGCTGTATTTGTAAACATGGCGTTTAATTTCTAAATAGAAATTACTTGTTTCCGCCCGCTGCGACCTATTAAATAGCGAAAAGTAACATGACGTAAAAAATATTTTACATAATGCTGATCCTAACCCAAATTCTGTCAAATCATTGACAATAGTTAGCACCATCTCTCTCGCTGTCTTCTGGCATTTAAAAAGGGTACAGGGGCGCTATGGCGGTAGCTCAGGATTGTTCTGGATAAGCAGAGGTGTCGGTGGGGATCTGCAATGTAGTGGTTTTTTTTAAAGATAAAGAAAGAAGAAGACGAGTTTGGGATAAAGAAGATAACAGTACCAATACAGAAGACATATGACACACAATGTGATGACAAAAAACCGTGCTACAAATACTTAGGCTGCACCGTGAATGACCTGAACACTCGTGACGAGGAAATAGACGCTCGTATACAAAACGCCTTACGTTGCAGTGCTGCTCTACATAAGGTTTTGGTGTCTAGGCTTCTCAGCAGAAGTACAAAAATCCGTATTTATAAAACGGTTATACGGCCTATCCTCATGTATGGGTGTGAAGCCTGGACACTAACATTTAGGGAGGAGAATAAGCTTTTGGTGGCCGAAAGGAGGATTCTCCGCAAAATCCTGGGACCCAAACAGCGAGCGGATGGAACTTGGAGAATCCGAAAAAACGCCGAAATCGAAGAGCTGGTTGCAGAACCTAACATAATAGGAGTGACGAAAGCACATAGGCTTCGCTGGCTTGGACATCTGGAGCGCATGGGAGAGGACCGGGCAGTTAGTAGAGCGTTCCATGGAAAACCGACAGGTCGTCGTCCGGTAGGCCGCCCCAGATATCGGTGGGCAGATGTGGTCGAAGATGATCTGCGCGAGCTCCAAGCCGTCGACTGGCGTGAAACCGCACAAGACCGAGACCGCTGGCGGGAACTCGTATTGGAGGCCAAGACTCACTTCGGGTCGCTGCGCCAGAGGAGTAAGTAAGTAAGTAGTAAGTACAAAATAAAAGACTGACCACTATTCCCATCTTTGATATTCGCAAACCAAGGAAACTATTTGTTTGTGAATGAAAATGTGATTATATCGGTTGTGAGACGTGGCGGCGCGACCGCTATGATGGGCTACGGACTCCCGCCGAATGTTCCTGAACAAAACTGGTACAGACACCTAGGCGTGCACTAGTACAAAGTTCTCCCAAGTAAGTAACATATTCTGAATAATACTGCGAACAAACGCTAATATACACTACTCACTTACCTTCCTTACAAACTACATAAAATATGACGGACGCTTTATTGTTCCTAGCGTTATTTTACTTTTAAAGTCCTGCGAGCGAGCAAGTTTGTTCATGTCTACGCGCCATCGATCAGACGATACGTCAAAGTTTGCCTGCAATTGAATAAGCGAGCTGAAAACTCTAACTTTCTACACATTAAGTAACTTGACGTGCCCGCGGGTTCACCCGTGTGGAAATATAACAATTTTTAAATTACATCAATTAAAATAATAAACGACTCATTCAAAATTACGTAATCGCCTACATTGAAGGGGTTGATTTCGAAAATATGTTATTAATTTTCTGAATAAAATATGTTATTGTGGTGTTAGCACCGAACAGGAAAAATCGGTATTCCCTCTTACAGACCATCATGATGGGAAATGTACCCAGGAAGCGGAAAGCGCGTAGACGCAAGATGTCTTTGGCTCCGAAATATCAAGGAGTGGAAAAAGATTAAGACCGTCGAGCAGCTGATCAGATTGGTGCTTGTCAAGGATTTTAAGACTGCAAACTTTCAGTAATGGAGAGGCACTTGAAGAAGAAGAAATATGTATTTGTGAGACAAGGTTTTGTTACCGATTTAATTTTTTTGCACAAACTTCAATCGCTCGTCAAGACAAATTAAACGAACCCATCGGTCGTTTTATTAAAAAGGTGTCATCATAACAAAATCGTATTGCAGTCTAATTTTATGTCGGATTTACACTGTTATGAATTTTACGCCGGTCAATCAAAAATTGCTAGCTATATTCATTCTATTCCGAATAAAACATGTCGCTAATGTAGATAGGTAATAGATTTTAATTTACACACTAAATTTTCTGATATCAAAAAAATAAAACTCAAATATCAATAACAAACGCATCAACCACACAGTAAGTCGGCATGTCACAAATATCATTCTCACCTCACCTTTTTCGACCCAAACACCTCCGTCACCAAAAAACTAAAAGTGTGAAATAAAATCAAATTTAAAATTCGAATTCTTCGAGTCGTTGTCAAATTAATCCTATTAGAGTGACAGATGCCAGGCGGTGTGGGAATGACAGTTGGGCTTATCGGCTTATGGCTATGTTATATCAGTTATAACTGCTAGAACATTTGGAATAAAATGACTCAATCGCATTGAATTTGATTAAATTTATGATTTTAATCAGCGTGAAACCTTATGAGGGTTTATGTTATTTTGTTATTTCTTCGAATTCTTGGTTTGGCGTAGGTAGATATTGTTTTATTTGTATTCTTTTTTTTTTGTTCTCTAGGTTTGTCTTTTGGCATACACAGGATAAGGTCAGGTAATTTGAAAGTAGTTATTTAAAAAAACATTTAACTTTCATCTCTGCGACAAGCTGTATGCATTCAAGTAAACTTACCCTTGCTATTATCAAAATGGCTCGTCCGATTTTCTTGAACAACCACTAAGAAACCAGTTGTCTAATAAAACCTCAGCAAAAATGGTCCAAGCTTATAGAAACTACGATGTCATTGAGAAACACAGGTTTAAACTTCTTTCGTATGTCTGGATGTTTGGATATCCAGATGCTTTCTGGCTGTTTACGCCTAGACGTTACATCTCTCAAGCGATTTTCATAACATTTTGTGCTTAGTTTTGATTTATGTGGATTCAGTTTTTTTGAAATTGGTGGAGATGTTGAGGTTGAAAAAGTAAAAAAATTTCAATTGTCAACATTTTCGATAATTACTCGCGAGGTCTACATACAATAGTTTATGATGTTTTGCATTGGGCCTAGGAGTTAGAAATATGTTTTCGTGGGTCCTCCTCACGCTTTGATTTTTATATTCGCACCGTTATATTGTAAACTGCAAACATCACATCGCGGTTGCCCGCATTATTCCGAAACACATTGATCTATTATTTGTTACTCACATCAAATTAAATTGGTAGCATTTAATTATTTCATTTTGTATTTGACCGCTTAAAATTTGTGGTTATTTAAGGATGGTTTTGATGCATACAATTATAATCTCATTTTGTTAATTTTCAATTGTTTTGTTAATTTTCAATAAATACTTAATGACTAATTAAATAGGAAATAAAACAAAATGTACCTAAACCATTGATACAAAGATCAAAGCTTAAAGAAAATTTTAAAAATGAGTGGTTTGTATCAATGACTTAAATAAAAATTGTGGTGTGTACCCCATATACAAAAAATGAGACATTACAATGTTTCATAAATTTATAAAATGTACCTAGTCATTAGAGTACGCGCGGGTAAAAAAGCAACGCCGTACTAAAGCTAAATTGTCCAAGATGTTGCCACTTCATTGTGTCATCGTTAGTCAGCTCAAAAGTTAGCTGGAAAATCATTTCCTATGGTTATTATTAAGTTCACCTTTGCATTTTGTTTATGAACAATTTTGTAACCTTTTTGCATGTACATGTTTTATTATACATATCTTACTATGTTACATCGTAGGTTATCTTTTCGTGCCTGTCACATATGTGTAGGTTACAAAAAAAAAAACTTTTTCACGCAATTAAACTACTTTAAAAGAGTGAACAGTAACCATCACGCATGCGCTATCTAAAAGGTATGTAGATACCGGTGACCAGACGTGGCGTTAAATTAATTACCAGCTGAAGCAGAGCAAACGAAACCGCCTCTAGTTGCGGGTAAAGCTGCGGACATGGAGCGAGAGTGAGCGAGAGAGGGCTTTCCTAATATATTGTCATAATCAGCGCTGAAGAGTCAAACAGTGAACAGTGTAAAATTGGACATACCAAACAGTGTAGGTACGCCACAGTGGCAGTTGGGACTCATTTGGTGTTGCAGGTGTCTATGGGCGACGTTAATCGCTTTTCATCAGGCGACCCGTTTGCTTGTTTGCCCTAAATGCCCGTTATGACATAAAAAAAAGAGTGGCGGTCGCTGCAAACCTGCAAAGGACCTTTCCTCAGTGGTGAAGGAAAACAGTATGTAACGAATATAATTAGGGGATATAAGTGCATGTTAGATATGTACATAAATAAACACTGTTGAACACAGTGATAGAATATTTTATGTTATTGCAGTCCACTGCAGCAACTGGGCATCTGCGGTAAATGTTATGCCAAATTGCCTGATTCTAGGCATTTTCGTCTTCAACCTACCTCGACTATCAACCTTCTGCTTGTGGTAGTATGACAAGTTTGATAAACAAACAAAACCACCAATTTGCAGATTAGCTGATGCATAAATTGTTGCAATATTTCATCCAGGAGTGGCTTAAGCCTCTGCCTACAAACCACCTATTAAGTTTTACTCGACTACACCTTAACACCTTCAGTCAATCAATATTTTATCATCATTATCACCACTTTCACTATTATTCTCATTAGTATCATTACCAGACTATAGCCGTATTGGATAAAGTTTAGCATGCTATGCAGACTGACCCATTTCTGAGCTTCCCTCACCCACCGGTATCAAGCAAACTTCCTTAGTGTATAAGTCGAACAGGTATTGTAGTCGACTATAACTAGTTTTCAGTTGTTTCCCCAGAAATTCGTTTGATTCTAACGTCAAATAAGGAACATGTTAATCGCCACCCTCGCTTCCATATTACAGCCTACACAAAGCCGGTCGCAGACAGGCCGACCGGACCGTCGACACGGCAGCCACCGACAAAGCTGCACCAATTTGCAGATTAGCTGATGCGTAAATTGTTGCATTAGCCCATACAGGAGTGGCTCCAATGGCCAGCAATTACAGCGGTAATTCGATACCGAAAGCCGCACGTAAACCCGTGTTGCGCGAATATTTTTGTTTAATATGTAATTAAAATGCTCAGTGAGCAGTTTTACAGGGTTATTGTTTGAGCATTGATTGGTACGAATAAAATCGAACATAAATAAAATGGTATAAGCGGATTGTATGCCGCACATTATTTGACTTTTGATTCTCGCTGTTTTGAACTATTTTTAACGTTTGCAATCGGAAAGGTAGGTAGACAAAATAATAACACAAAAATTATTTTTTTCATACAAATAGTGGACCCTAACAAGTTGCACACTCGCATTTGAAATCAGTATCTTTCGTTTGTAAATGATTTTCGGATTATAAAAAAGCATAATTATTCAGAAGTAGACGAAAATTAAAATTAATGTTAATGTTTCTTTGAAGCTACAATCATCAAGGAACCTCCATTACCATTGCTTAAGAAACTCGGTATCAGGTAAACTCGTTTACCATATCACTATTAAAAAAAAGATAGTAACATGATACACGCAACAAACATGATGAATTTCATAAAGCAGTTAGATACATACATCGCTACTCAGGCCGGAGGCTAGCAATAAAAATGGAAATAAAAACGAACAGCGCTTTTTTATCACATAAGATAAAGACGTTAAACAACATTGTCATAATAACGTATTGTAGGGCCTCAAACAAGCTTGCTTCGGTCGAAATTGTGGATCGAGTTACATTGGAACTTGATAGGGGGATATTCTACAATAGAATTTGGAAGCTTGCAGGGCTAGCATATCTTGCTGTGACTTCATTCGTCGCGCGACGAAGTATCACTTGTCAGGCTCACTCGGTATTAAAAGGAAAGAGACAGGGTATAATTTATATCGCGCGAAAAATAATCGCGTGTCATACTTGTGCTAGACGAGCAAGTTTTCAATAAGAATGAAACTCATTTTTGGCAATGGCTTACATTGCCAGAAACTCAGTAAGAGATGGTCAAAAACCTGCACATGGCGTAAACAGATAACGTAACGTAGATGACCAACAAGAAAGGATATTTAAAATTGGACCCTACGGGCAAGAGAAAAGCGTCTGTGTTTTAAATGAGGGTGAATATTTTAAATAATCCAGTAAGCACTAGGTATCAGTCAATCCTATATGTATAAATCGAGCCTAGTCTCAAATCATAATCAAGTAAGCTTGTATTATTGGCATTACTCGTAGACAACGATAAGAAAGCATCCAAGATTAAGGAATGATATTTTCGTGTCCATTATAGTAATGTGCCTTAAGAAAACGACGTGTCGTTCAAGTTTATTCAGAAATCCACATGTTGGCGGCGGGTGCAAGACATCATCAGCGTTGCAGCGCCGACTGGAGTGCCATCTATTCGTCAAGGATGACGTTGGGGTCCTATCATGGGCGATGTAACGGCGGAGATTGAGAATCAATAAAAGGGCTGCGCCAGAGCGCCAGGCTCTTTTTCGGCTGGTGTTCCTTGCGGTGGTCACACATGTGTTCTTTGTTTTTTTTTTGTTTCATAATAAATGTACCTATATAAATTATCTGGTGTTTGAAGAATATTAACCTGCTCCCTTTCTGATCACTAACACACGACTAACTAACTTAGGCATTAGACAACCGACCGTGAGAAAACAAACCGCTGCTTTATGAATTCCGATAGATCTACCCTGCAATCAACTCCGAAGCTTCTAATTTACTAACTACATTCATAACTTAATCTAATTCCTCTAATTCAAACCCATTCCGCTGTGACATTTCACGAGTCGTCAATATAACCCGGGTTTCATAGATCAAAGAGTCTATTTCGGGCCTCTGGCTCACTCGAAACCGAACAAGACCAGGGGCTAATTCGAGTATGCTTTGATATGTCCAAATAAGCAATATGTCTGCTATAAATCCGATCTTCTTCCTAAATTTAAGAGCTATGCTCTCGGCCGTTTCTTTCGTGAGTTTTATCCTTAACTTCTTGGTAAGACATGACTTTAACTTTTTCTTTTATTTGCTCAAAGTAATTTCTTCTTGGCCTTCCTCTGCCTTGCTTTTCTACGATTTTTCCTTTTATTATATTCTTGAGGAAATAGTCATCTTTTATAATATCTGATATAATACCATTACCTGTGTAAAATTAAAAGTGACATTACAGTGTGAAGCGGAATTAATATAATATTAGCAATTTATCGGATATAGGTACATCGGCGGGATAAGACACGTCGAATCAACCCTCAGCTACCATAATTCCTACAAATTTCCCGACCGACTTTAATCTGGACATAAATCTAGGAGCAGACACAAATTAATTTATCCTTATACTTTGAGGTTCGTGGCGTCGTCACAGGCCGTTTGTGAAGTGTTATATTTATTTATGTTGTACGTTATGGACATATACTATCGTATTCGATTCACTAATTAATCCGATAGTACCTCTGCCTGCCTGTTAACACGGCTTATCAACAAAGATGAACAAACTAAATGTTTACAATGAAGCGAAAAATTTAAAAATTTGCCTGACTAAACCGTATTTTTTTGGTTTACGTTAACAAACTTAAATGGAATTTAACATGTAGGTAGCTAGGTTAAATATAAAACTCTAAGGCTCTACAGCCTTTTAACCTTACTTTTATTCCAGGAATAATGCTTACTCCTGGATAGTATTAATGTCAAAACCTCATACTAGTTTGACGCGTTATTAATGGAATAAAAGTTTGTTTATATCCAGCCTAAATAAGATAGATGTACTCGAATCTTTTTTTATTAAATATTGTAGAAAAATATTGTTACTTAGCGGGTTTATTTTTTACCCACTCATCTCACGGGCACACTTAATTTTTCGGTGTAAAAAGTAGCCTATGTGTTTAATCCAGCTATGTACCTTACCACCAATTTTTTTTCAAAATTGGTCCAGCCGTTTGAGTGTGAAGAAGTAACAATCATACACATAAACACACTCACAAACTTTCGCCTTTTTAATATTAGTATTTCCGTTGGGACAGGGAAAGTCGATATACGAGTATTAAGTAGATTGTAGTAACTCCTTGCAGCCGGATTTAAATCCGAAATAAAAATCAATAACTCAAGATTGGTTAACATCAGTCTTACCGTAGATGACAGCTTACAGTCCACGTCTAAGTCAAGTGTGCAGGGGGCTTCGCCACGGAAATTTTGTCTACACCAAAATAAATTTCTAAGTAAAATCGACATTCTGTCAAAGGCAAACTAAGCCCTTTAGAATTTTCGAACCGCATGATGGTTGGTGATGGAATAAATCAAGGGCTAGCGGGAGAAAAATTGGGCAAGTGCGAGTCGAAAAAGCAAATTGTAAGTTCCGTATATGGTAATAACATTGTAGCGACGTATTATCATTTCTACTTTAGCTCTCGACTTGTCATATTAGGAGAATATCTACTCGATAACCCATCGACCACTCCTCAAGAAAATATTTCTAGGGTATCGCCTTTGGAATTGATTTCTGTTATATTATACGTTTATAGGAGCACTAAAAGGTGCACGCGACTTCATGTAGATAATAACTCTTTTTTTACCGTAGTCGGGTAAAGCATCCTATCTTTACTATCTTTTAATATCCAGCTATCGCTGTACCAAATAGGCCAAAATCTGTTCAGTCGTATCGGCGTAATACGCGGACAATGAAATGGCAGTGGATTCAAAAAATATATTGATACAGGCAAAATCTATGACATTGTATAAGCTGAAAACGGAGACGTGAAGTCTTAAAAAAGTTAAATTTATTAATGAGGAGGGCTGACGCACAAAACAAAATATGATCAAGGATCCCTAAAATCAAAAGTGTGCGTTCGGCTAGAAAATTTATTTCTTTCCTCCACATTTCACTGGTTTTGGTAAAAGTTTTAATTATTTGCCGGATGCGTCGGGCTTGGTCCATTTGAGATCAATGCCCTGTCTCGAGCACTGTCTTAAGTCACCCCATTGTTAATGTGCAAGGGGTGTTGGTGTTTGATGAGTTTATCTATGAAGGGATTTTATGTTTGAATTAGTTTGTTGAAAGTGTTGGGATTTTGAGTGTTTTATTTCTTTAAGTGAATTTACGTTTAAATGTGGAAATGTGTTCGTTTTTAGACGTTTTTGTGTCTATCTGTTTCAGCTTGCGGAGTAATACGGAAGAATATAACAGGTGTACACACTATAGAAAATAGGAGAGAGGAAACGGTTCGTCACCTTATACGACATGATGCTTTTATAAACAACATCACAGAAGGAAAGGTTGAAGGCAAGCGAGGAAGTCAGGAAGCGAGGAAAGCATAGAAAGAGCAAGCAGTGAACGTCCGATGGCTAAAATGATGAAGATGATGAAGCGAAGAAGAGGAAGACCAAGAATAAGCTACAAGAAATAATTACTTAAAGAAAAGGTAGGCGTCATGTTGTATAAGGAAATCAAAAAGTTAGGGATAGAGTTAGGTGGAGACAGCTACATACCTCATCAACTTCATCGACAAGATTTCTATGATGAAAACAATTGTTAAATAAATATAAGCATCATTAGCATAAAACTTAAAAACTTATATGGTCATTATTGAGTCCACATTGTATCCCACTGCTGGGCAAAGACACAAATACGGTGGGTTTCCATTTTTCTAAAAATGATTAGTTTCGGGAAACTAAAATACCTTTATTTTTACACACCTACCTGAACTTAGCCCGTCAACGCTCAAGAACGTTATATTTTCCACCCCACTTAAGTAACCACGGTTATTTTCCCCTACAATTTACTCGGAGCTAAGATACTGTTTAACATTTAGACAGTGGCCGTAAACCGACCCCGTCACCTGACAACGGAAGGTAAACATTACATAAAATAGTCACGTCAAAGCCCGTGGACCATTTCTACCGTTCCTTCAGCTCTTTGTAATCCTGTGGCCCAATTTATAAGCTGCTAGCAATAACAATGTTTACTCATTTTGCTAACCTGAGCACACCTTAGTTGGTTTGGTCGTGAAAGACGGACATTATCACGGTACAGCCGAGGAACCTTTCAACCGTCCTTTACATTACCAAATATTTATACGGCAGCAAATATCCAAAATTTAAATGAGTATTTAAGAAGATCCCCAATATTTTATCCACATTACTCAAAAGTTTATGCGATTGTTATCGTACAGTCGAGTTCATTTACATCTACACACTTACGAGAACAAAAATATCTGAACACGACTTTATGCTCCTGACAATAGGGTCGTGTTCAGATATTTTTGTTCTCGAAAGCGTGTAGATGTAAATGAACTCGACTGTACATACATACATACGAATATTCGGTAACACATTGGAAACTTCTACAAATCGCAGCCCTTCTAAATGTCTTCTCATCAATTGACATTCATCAGTTTATTTGCTGCATGCAATTCCACTTGTTTGCCCTCTGAAATAACGCAAATCCATTGGATAATATCATCGGGTAAGTTGTTATTAAGTTTCGTGTACGTTAGATTTTACACTCGTTCTCTTTGTGTTGGGTCTCGTTCTCGAGAACGGCACATCTCTACTAGGGTCTCTATGGAACTTTTAAAATTAGTAGTTAAGGTAATTCGACTCCGAGCCCGACTTGAACAATCTTAGTCTCTTTCGCTTATGACTCAACCCTACACCTCCTATACCTCCGTATCTCCGTGTATAGAATAAGAAACGGCGCCTGATAAAGATAAAGTCTCAGTCATTACGAATCGCTCCATCGTGCGTCGACGCAGCCCGAGCCGCGCGGCGATACTGCTGATGTAGCAATATTCTTATATCATTGCTGAATTATCATCTGATAATGTTGATGATGATGAGTACGTAATTAATGCAGTAATCAAGCGACATCATTATCACCATCGTCATCTTCAACTTTGTAGTCTGTTTCTATTTAGGCAGGACGAAGACTAAAGGATCTCTATAGCGATAGCGCTTAACGCTTTATACAAATTCGGAATCAAGAAAATTTATCAAAAGTTGGTCCTTCGAACCCAGATATAGTATTATTATTTTGACATATTCGCTTGTAACTTGACCCCATAAACCATACCTCCGTATCTCCAGATGATTCCGTGTATAGAATAAGAAACGGCGCCTGATAAAGATAAAGCCTCGGTCATTACGGATCGCTCCATCGTGCGTAGGCTTGCAGCCCGAGCCGCGCGGCGATACTGGTGTGGCAATATGGTGCTCAATAAATACCGGCTATCAAAACGGTGTAAAAGCAAAGTAGGGTTTGTGAATAATGGTTCCAAGCCCCAGTAAAAACGAATACTCTCGTAAACTTGGCATCTTAAAAAAAAATCCTAAGTTATATAAATTTTCGACTAGAGCCAAGCTGGATTGCTTGGTGTTGTGACAGAAAAAATGCACCAAAAAGGGCACCAAAGTGATGCTAAAGTCAACTGACATGGCACCATCGGTTTCTTGTCAGTTGCCATTGCGACTTGGGCTCCCCTTTTTGTTTACCATCAGACGATGTGGAGCCACCACTATGTTGTACCGTTAAAAAAAGACGTTAAATAATCCTTATTTTATTTTTCCTTACGTAGTAGTGTATGGAATAGTAGACGAAAAATTGATCTAGCAGGCCAGTAGCGAGCATCAATCAAATTGAACAAACACCACCCGTTATATTGAACAAACAGTCCTTTACGTCAACTTAGATCTTAGAGGTCTGCCCTACTGGAACGCCATGACAGCGTCGCCGGCTACGTGTCCTATACAAAAATATTGTAGTCAAATAAACATCAAGGGACAATCTTACAAAAATCGACTTAGTCCCAAACAAAGCAAAGCTTGTACGATGGGTACTACACGACGATAATATATACATATGAATACATATATAGATAACAACCATGACCCAGGAACCAATATTCGAGTTCATCACACAAATTTTTGCCCCGGCCGGGATTCGAACCCAGGACCGCCGGCTCAATAGGAAGGTGAAATCTAAACTGCGGCAACCGCGTCGTCAAAAGTCAAGCGTCGCCAAGAGCTTCCATACTCGTACATGCCATCTCAGTATGAATTTTTTGGACACCTAAGGCTTAGGTCCTAAGCTATGTACGACTCGGTGAGGCTACAAATCGATAATGTGACATGGATGAACCACACAGTATATCAACACAATACGTTATTCACTGCTTTATGCATAATTATAAAATTAGGGCTCTAATTCGAGCTTTGCAATATCTCTAATTTGGCAACGCCTCGGCTTCATCACGGCATTATATCGGAATTTTCTTAACTTTTACTGTCGCATTCATCAACAAGTTGGCACATTATAAAAGGAGATATATAGTAAAATTATACAAATATGTCGCTGCTGGGATTTGCTCTTCAGCGGCATCCTTCTTGTTGTGATAATTACCGTCAAAGTATAGATTTTTTTATTAAATATCTCTCTTTTATTAAAAAACTTGGTAGAGTTTTATTTACAAGTTACCATGTCAAGTTATACATCTTATTGTCGCTGAGTCGCAGCTAGTGAGGCGGAAATCGATCCATTAGTTCGGTAGAAACATCAATCACGCCGCGCAAACACAGGCCATTATATTGGACAAACATCAGTTCCTGAGCCCTTTGTGGGACATTTTATTTGAGCCAAGTTATTATTTTATTTTTCCTATATATTTAGGTTTCCTAGAGGGCGTGGACAAAAAGTCATAAAACTGTTTTTCACTACTCCTGCGTCATACGCTTCGTGAAGCGGGGTTAAAATGTTAGCGGCCAGCTACATACTAGATACGGATAATTAAAAACCAACCAACCTGATCAGATCGGCTAGCCCTTCATATAAAATTGGTAAAACTTATAAGAAAACTTTGGGCGCAATCAAACGTTTGTTTACGATCTAGCGTTCTAAGGCATTTTTCTGATCTTACTAATTACCTATGCCCGCTTGTCATAGTTTTAGTTTAAAAAAATTGAGAGGTTTTGCGCATGGTGACATCAATTTTTGTTTTTGAAAATGATTATTTTCTCGGTCACTCAGTGCGTTCGCTCGTCCAAATAATCATTTCGTGTCTTACTGGCTCGTTTTAGCCCGTTGTTAAATAATCTACTATTTTCTCGCGGACGACTTAGTTCAATAGTAGGTAAGTATGTCCGTAAGTATACGTACAATGTTCGGTCTTAAATTGACTTGCAACCATAACTCCGCAAACCCTACTTTGCTTTTATGTCTTGTTGATAACGGCATTATTTATTGAAAGCAGTATTGGTACATCATCGGTACCTCCTGAGACTAAGAGGCCATATCTTCCTTTTCGTGGCACAGACATAATATTATAATTGCCTATTGTTGTATATTTCATTACTTTTGTCATACTCTTTATGTAATTATGTTTTACTAGCTGCGCTGCGCGGTGTTACCCGCACATCCCACGGGAACATTTATTTTTGGAAAAAAGTAACCTATGTGTTAATTCAGGGTGTATCAGCCACCTACATACCAAAATTTATCAAAATTGGTTTAGCCGTTTGAGCGTGAAGAAGTAGCAAACATACCCATAAACACGCTCACAAACTTTCGCCTATATTATTACTGTAATGGTCATGTCACGAATAAATGTATTTCTTTCTTTCTATCTCATCGTCCACTTGCTCAAATGGGGTGTGTAATGATCGATATAAAAATAAATGGTATAAGTATGTTTGATATAACAACATTTGGTATAATGACTCATTTGATATAATAAACGTTTGGTATAATTTCAAAATATCTATTTTTATTTCGTATACTTATCATTTGGTATAAAACTTATTTCCTATAACCATCATATGGTATAACAACATTTGGTATAACAACATTTGGTATAATTTCATATGGTATAATTTCATATGGTATAACAACATTTGGTATAACAACATTTGGTATAATTTCGGTCGTCGTCGTACCTAACCATGACTCTATTACAATTTAACTTTCATGTTTGAGCAGTTTGAGCGGGTATTGAGCCTTTAAACTTTTTTTTTTTTTTTTCCCTCTTTTTCCTTTTTTTTTTCTATCCCAACCTAACCTAACCTACGTTTCTCTTGAACTTTCGGTTTAAGTTTTTTTTTATGCGGGGGGCTTGGCCCCGCGAGCCCCCCTGTGGGGGCTCCGCCCCCCGCCCGTATACGTTATGCCATTTGAACGTTAGATAAAATAAACGTTACACCATAAATTCATTAGACGAAATATGCATTATACTAAAAGAATGTTATATTAAATGTTATTCGATAAAATGTATATGTAGTATATGAAACAATAATTATATCAAATGTTGATATATCAAGTGTTGTTATATCATTCAATCATTATATCAAATGAGCGTTATACCGACTGAAATTATATCAAAAGTTGTTATAGCCATCGTTACGCACCCGCTAAAATGCTAAGACAGTTCTTAGCATTTTAACAAAATTCAGTCCCATTCAATCCTTCTGTATCAGTATACAGAAGGATTGAATGGGACTGAATTTTGTACCAATTGTGTAGTTGTGCTAACTGCAACAGAGCTGATAACTTAAACTGGATGAGTATCGATGCAAATTGATTTCAAGCAACCTGCACTGTTGGTTTGCAGTTTTGACGCAGTTAATACAACTGCAAAATAACTGTCACCATACCGCGCTTATACAGGCATAATGCCGTTCAAGTGCAGTTCAATTGTAATGGCTTTATCTATAATGAAGTAGGAAGTATCCATCGGTATAATCCTCGTTCATTATTTTTTTTTATATAAATAGGACAGATAAATAAATATCTATATATTTATAGCCTGTTATTTATGTTTTAAGTTGCCTAACGAATGTCTTTATTTGATTTACAACTTTACTTAATTAAGAATTTTCCAAACATTCTTCCGTAGGTAGGTACAATTTCGTGTTTTGCTTGTAACTGTTAAAAATAATGACAGGCTTAAAAACTGCCTCAATGATTGAACTTTTAACGAGCTCTCCTGTCAATCAAAATTTCACAAACCCGAGTGCGGACAGTGTTTTATACCATTTTTATGTAACTAGGACGTTTGCATTAAAGAACATCAGATATCTTATCGAGGATCAAACAAATATTTGCATAAAACATGTCTCCCTCCCTTTCCCCCCCTTGTAGGTATCAATTGTACATCATTCCTGTGCCGCGGAGACATTCCCATAAGTAGGTTTGTCATAAATGGGCCATGTAACAGCTCTATGTATGACGTTTTTTTTTACCGTATCAAGTTAGAACATAAGTTCTTATAGATAACATACTTCCAAGAATGTACCTTCTTCAATTGCCAAAGATTTACTTCCAGTTACATTTGAATAGTGGATTCTTCGAAAGACGTGACGTTTTTACAAAAATTGAACGAATTTGACGAAGTCAAGTTAAACTTTAGGATAAAGCTTAAAATTACGTGTACATATGTGGCCGTCCATGAGAAAAGGGTCCTTATGGCAGTTTCTAGTTACGGAGATATTTGCTGTTTTGTAAAATCCTTCAAAATTATCATTTTTTTGTTTTATGCATTATAGTAAAATACAAAGATAGAGCTGTATTTGTACCTTGGTTTCAGTTGTGTACGTTAATTCTTTCTTTATTAAAACGGAGTTTTAAGTTTAGTAGAAAAGGGTCTTTGTGGGAAAGTGCATACAAGAATGACAAAGGTCAATAGATAAACTTGCTTACAACTATTTCTTTGCTAAGTACCTATGGTCATTTTAGATTTTACGTAAAATGTACGTAAAATGTAGGTAGGTACTACATTTTTCGTCTGACGTCAAAACATCTCTCGGCGCGCGTCGAACGACATGTTATATCTGATTGTTGTTAGTTAATTTCAAATTTAATGCTAAAATAATATGTACATATAGTCAAGGTCATTAATATGTGTACCTACACTTTTTCACCCAGTCGAATGCGGTCGCCTACAATTTGTAAGCAAACGCATTCGACAAGGCCAAAAAGTGTATACATTATTAATGACCTGGGGGGCATTACTTACTAGCAAATGATTATAATTGGAATGTGTGTCCCCCCCCTCGCCCTTATCGCGTCAGATCAGAAATCGCGTGAAATTATCTTTATTACGTGATTTATGAATAGTTCCTTAGTAGTCACCGACTGTGTAAATTATTCGTTGACGTTAATTGAGAATAACTCCTTACAGATAAAGATTTTGAGTAAATTTATAATAACCTTCTTTCTTCGGTATTCTGTGTTAATACAAGATTAGGAAATAAATAATGTTAATATTGTGCCATATTGGAATTATTAATATGTTTTGTCTTTGATTGGTCATAAGGACCCTTTTCCCAAATGTATGGGAGTCAAATTTACGTAACTTTAATCGTATATAAATAAAAAAATAAAACTTGTAGAACAATAATGATAATTTTGTGATACTCCAGTGGACTGAATAAATATATTTTAGAACTCACTGTACTAAATTTGTTATTGTTATAGGGGAAGATGAAAAGTATAATAATTATCACGTTTACATTATAATAATGATATTTCGTTAACTATGTGATTTTATTTATATCCTAAAATGTAAGTTTAAATATGTCCTACTTTATACAATAGTTCAGATTACAACATAATTAAAGACAAAGCTGAAAAACATGTTTTATTAATTTCATTCTTATAAGCGTGTTGCTGTTATCAAAGGCTGTTTTCTCAGGATCTGGAAGTCACATTGATGAAACCATGACTGAGTTCAATAGAAAAACCCCTTGAGATACAAAATCAATCATAATCTATGTAACTTCCAATGGGAACATACTTAAAGTTAGTTTCAAACTTCTTTTGACGTTTTCTCAAAAGTGAAATTTTAGCAAGTGTAAGTATGATGTTTTTTTAAAAAAAAAGTATGAGACTTAGGGTCATGATTCTTTCTGTGTTAAATAGCTTATTTAACATAGATTTAGAACCTGTGCTTAACTCAATACCTGCCATAAGGACCCTTTAGTCATGGACGGTCACATATACGTTTTATGTGATATACCTATAATGTGTAATATTATTTGTAGAGCCTTCTTATCCAATAATACAGACATTTTAATCATCAAAAGGATTCTATGAACAATATCATAAAACGCTTCTACTTCAATCCTGATCTAAGGATAAGACAAATCAAGTTTATTCTTGACATTTTGTGCTCATATTGAAACGCGAATAACACAATTTTTAACCGACTTCAAAAAAGGAGGAGGTTCTCAATTCGAACTAATTTTTTTTTTTTTTTGTATGTTTGTTACTCGATAACTCCGAGAACCGTGAACCGATTTTCAATTTTTTTTTTTTTATCGAAAGGGTATAACTCCGAGTTGGTCCCGTTGGCACTAAGTCGGGATCTGATGATGGAATCTTGGAGAAATCGAGGGAACTCTTCAAATGTTATAGGGACATGTACGGCGCTTTCGGTAATTTATTGATAAGGTCATGAATTTACATTCAGTAAATAGGATTTGGTGTAAGGAAACTGATGATGAACACCACAGATCTAGTTTTTTAGTTTTACTGAAGTCGGTTCTTTTTTTTGTTAAAAATTATAGTTATATTGTCATCATCTCTTTGTAAATTCACATTCATATATAAACCTTATTGCTCTTGTGCCTTGTTACCATTTTGTAAATATGAAAATGTAACAAACTGGAGCAGAACCTTTATTTCAAAAGCAATAAATAACAATATGGTAATATACCGTATTTCGCCTTAACAAGGCATTTCATTCTGAACACACTCGTTACTTCAAAATATTATGAATTCATTTACATAAAAACCATACAGTCGGTGTATAAAAGACTAAACCCATTTAGAACCTTTCCACATGCGATTAAGATTTAACATTAGTGAGAACTAACGCGTAGGTACTTTAAACTTGGTTTACTATGACATAGTTCCAACGTTTTCGTGGAGCCACCGTACCGTGTTATGAAGTAGTCACATAGAGAAACAATTGAAAATCACACGGAAGGAAAAATATAAGTCGACATTATTATACCAAACATGTTAAACCTTATATGTACCATGCATAAGTATAAAATTCATAATAAATATCCATGGACATACTCGGCTTGCATCGTGAGATCTTCAATTGTCTTTTTTGAAACGTTCCCAGTAGCTTTGTTTAAAGTCAAATTACATTTGGAATGTTTTGCCAACTTAATATCAGCCTGTCAAATAAGTCGTCCGATAAGCCAACTGTATAATTATCTCTATTTAAATTTAGAAAGCATTTAATAATAAGAAATACGATTGAATTGAAAGAAATCACGTACGTAGACCATGTGATTATGACAAGATAAGCCTATTTTGAAACAATGTTTTAGGTTTTATTGTAATTTATAATGAGGCTTCTATGAAAAGTGAATAAAACAATAGTA
This sequence comes from Apotomis betuletana, assembly GCA_932273695.1. NCBI lineage: Eukaryota > Metazoa > Arthropoda > Insecta > Lepidoptera > Tortricidae > Apotomis > Apotomis betuletana. The sequence goes on from OW026310.1 coordinate 934,992, forward strand.
GAACCAGTGTTATCTGATAATCATGTCTGTGTTACGAGTACCTATGCAGAAACATATTCTTAGAATTTAATTTAACTGACATTTACCTATTTAGTTGACTATTGAAAAGGTATGTACCTCTTTTAACAACTCGTTTTTGTCCTTCATGTTATATTCTATGCATGAATATAATAGCTGCTAAGCTCTAAATTTCTTAAATATTTTTCTCACCAGGTGTTTGACTAGTAGAGAATGCCATTAGGCATTAAGTTCGCCATTTGTACTGACTTTTGTCTTATGCAATAAAAATAAAATAAAATAAATAAAATAGGTATGTTAGTCTTATCCCACCTTACCTTGCATCATAAAATAAACTCTTCTATCACATGTACACTGTTACGTAGATGTTATAGCTGTTTCCCAAACGTATGTAGCTTTAATATGTATGATCTGACCTTTCACACCCCGCCCAAGTAAAGGTAAATAAGAGCCGTCCACGAAACATATTATTTCCAGAAGTTGACACGATAAATAAATAAACTGAGCTTTTGGTACATTTATAAAATTCAACCCTCCCGAGTCGCGCAGCGCTTGTTGTCTCTGACAACAGAGCTGACATTCGGAATAACCCCTTGCCAAAGAACGATCGACAATATGTTGAAGAATGAACCCTGTTTTGCAATTATTGGATATTTGTAGATAGAGTTTAAATAATAAATAATCTCAACTATTATATACCTACGTAAAAGAGTAGCTAAGCATCCACAGATGGTTATAGGATACTTTTACCTAACTATCACCTTATTACCTATAATCGTTACCTATTTTTAAGGCACTTTCTAGTCATCTAAAAGGACTTACGTTTTCCAAAAACTGAGTGATAATTATGAAATCGAAAAACTTTTTGTTTGTATGTTTGTGTTTTGTATGTGTCTATCTTTTCATCACGCCTAAATGACTGGACAGATTTTAGCTATTTTTGGTACACGGGTAGGTAACCAAGTATCTCTTAATTATTATGGGATACTTTTTAACCAACTGCGAAGACGTTTTCAACTAACGCGCTGGTTTTTAATTTTCGTTAATAGATGATTCTAGTAACTTACAAAATTAAAACACTTGGGCTTTAACTTAACCACATTAGATCAAGATTAAAATAATACCATTGATATCTTTGGATTCATATCCTCATCAAATATGTATTTCTATATCTATAACCATCGCAAATAAACCATTAGTACTTCCCAACTAGCAAAGTAGTGATACAATAAAATGTTTTAACACTAAATAGTGATATAAAAGTCATAAAATAGCAACTCGGAGCTGCTATGTTGTATATTGGCGTCTTGTATCATCATCTAGCTGTATAATCTTATACAGCTATATCGTGATAAAAATTGATGACATAAACGTTTACTGGACTTCTTAATACGGCACATATAACACAGCTGCACAACAGTATCCCTAACCGTGATTTAGAGCAATTTAGTTGCATATCAGATATATGCAGTGCCTGTATACAGCTAAGTAACTCTATTGTGGCTTTTAATGCGCTGCAATATCGCTGGTGATATATCAGTGCACTAATGGAGCTAACTCGAGATATATAAGAACATAACGCAGCTGATATGCGACTAAAGTATCATATAATGGCGTTTCCTTAACACCAGCCGCATAAAGTTGTTAAAAGATCTACATTAACACTAAACAGTTGCAAATACACTTTTTAAGACCTTTTATATCATCAGTGACATATGAACATTATTGTTACTAATATAACGCCAAATAAATGTATATCAGCTGTTGTAACCTCATTTATAGGATCTTTATGATAGTCAAACCAGCGTCGAGAATTCGGAAGTTGGTTCCGTAGATACAAAAAATGAAATCTTAACAGAACCTTGTTCAGGATACCAAGATGACTTATTTGCGACTGATAATTTTGATGACAATGGAGAAGATGAAAACATATTCTTCAGCCATTCAAATCTGTTGAGTTTTATGAAATTACTTCTGCTTGAAAAACAGTAGGTAATTGACCAAAAATATAACCACTTTCATTTCACGCAAATGAGTTGAACAATATTGAAGATACTTTATTTATTACCTAAAGGTACTACAAAGGTAAGGTTAAAGGTAAGGTACTGTACCTATACAGTAGGGGGTTTTACTAGTTTTATTAAGGAACCCAAAAGTGTTTGGTAATGGCGGTGGGAAACTGTAAATCTGTGATATATCGGTAACCAGAACACATTTTAGATACATATTGGTGACTTTAAATAATTTGCTATTTTAAATATTTTTTATTTAATTAAATATTCAATATCTAATAGGGGCATGAAAAAAACACAAATAATATGCTATTATTTCATCAATAAAATTTTGAGCGCATGATAAATTACCCGTTATGCACGTACCTAACAGCAACTTGACACTACTTACTAACACAAAAATAGTTTGCTATTTTATTATACTTAGAAAACTGTTAATTGCAAGGTAATTTTTTTTCATACAACTTTATTTACACATAACACTCAGTATTTAGCACTAACGATATGCGACATAAAAGAATCCCTAATAACAATATAACAACAAACAGCTCTATATCAGCATTGCTGTTACTTTCTTATCATAATTTAGTGATATAGTGATTCAGGCACCATTGGTGTAACGCTAAAGAGATTCATAAAACATTGTAGTATCATGGATATACATCAAAGTAGTGACGTGCGGTGCCAAAATACACAGTATATATCATCAAATAGCTGTAAAACTGGGGCCACTTCCCAGTGATAGAGATGTTTCTATCACTGATATAAAACTGCGTCTGTCACTGATTTACAGCTAAATTTGGTTCAGTTTTGCTAGTTGGGATTAAACTTATATTTATCGAAATTTAATAAAACAACAAAGTTTCTTACTTTAAGGCTTCGAGAAACACGCTAAGACTACGAAATAGCTACTTAGTTTTTACAGAGATCAATATAACCGATTACAGAAAAAGCTTTTCATTTTTATAATACCAGACCAGCAAAATCAATACCAAAATATCTTTGAGCGCCCAATAGCACACTTGTAACAACAATCCTTTGTTGACAGTTACTTTTTTTTATACACGACAAACTCAAAGGATTCGCGACGAGCCGTGTCCACTCAAGATGGGCACATCTGTTATATTAAATTAAATGTCTTCCGTTGGCGTCTACAAATAAATTTATGATGTTCGTAAGTCGCATAAAGGTGTTTCGAGTTGTACAAATGTTGTGCCATTTTTTTCGTGTTATGATCCTGGAAATGTTGTTAGCGAAACTAATTTAAGCGCTGATGTTGTTCTATTTTGGTGCTGGATTTATTGGAGCGATAAAGAGCGAGGTAACAATTGTACGTTGTTAATACCTTGCCAGCTAAAATAAAGCAACCCCACTTTAATTGATGTTTTATTTTTACTTTGGTTTGCTAAGTAATGATATTCCTCACTATTATATCACTATTCGACAGATCGAGAGGGATGGCACAATACAATTTCGAATTGTATATCTTCGGAGTAGCCCCTCTGTTCTGTTTATATATATTTATTTATTTATACTTTATTGCACAAAACAAGTCAGTACAAATGGCGGACTTAATGCCAAATGGCATTCTCTACCAGTCAACCATAGGGCCAAACAGAGATACTAGAAGTGGGTGCAAATTAGAAATCTGATGGTACAGAGAGGATCTAGAGTACAAGTAAAGTAAGTACAAGTAAGTATATATTATATAGTGTTTTAATCATCCTATGTCGTCCTATGCAGCAAGCAAATCCACAAGTTACTACTTTGCTTGGCTTATGTCGCAGGATCAATTTATTAAGAAAACGTGGAAAAAGCGCTCGGTCTCTAAATTGGCCGCGGACACTGGTCTCGTTCCGTGTTTCCTCTTTGGTCCCATTTGATCATAAATATTTCAACAAATACGTCGTTTGCTCAATTTATAGTAAGGCTTTTACTCACAAGTACAGTAATTCACGTTAAAGTATCCTGTGTTGTATTAAAATGGTGTCTCAACATCCTGTCAGGTTTCCGTTAGGCGAGTGAATTGCAGTGTTCAAGGTTTCTAATTCACGGAAGTTGCATGCATTAACAACTGGATTTTGAAACTGACTTACAATAAGTGTTTTTATTTGTAGATACAGCAGTATCAATTTGATGATGCCTTGCAATATTCGCAATTGAAAAATATAGGCTATATCATAGTATTACTATCAGAGACATTCATTTTGACACGAAGTGTATTTAGTGACATTGATAACTAACCTAACCTGAATTTTGAATTTTGTTACATAATTGTAAGTGTACTAGGGTAGGTATACCAGGACCCTACATATATCTCGGAGAGATTTGTGAAGTGTCGATATAGGTTGAACATTGCCACTTCGCCAACCCAGTCGCATTAAGTTAGTGCCTTTATTATTTGACGCCATGGATATCAGCCGCAAACTTAACGACCAGGTAGTACCGTGAAATGTTACTTTATGCAACTCACATCCCAAACATCGTATTTTAATGACTGTTTTAGTAGGTGATATACCTAAGATGTGACGCATCACTTTTATGGTGATATCTCAAAGTACACTGGAACGAGCGCCCAGCACAATAATTAACTGTCATAAAGAAAATTGAGGTACTGCGACAATCAAGTCGTAAAAAGCAAAGCAAAGAAAAGGAAAAACTAGTAACTAATTACCTTCTCAAACACAAATTACAATTCCCGTCACTTTGTTGCAACATTGCAAAGTAATTATACGTTGATGTTGAAATAAAAACTAATAATGCAACCCAAGAATCGGACAAAGTAAACAAAAGCAAAGCAAGTAAAATTGAAATTAAAATCCAATTAAGGAAAACGATGCTTTCTCTCCCAAGCCTTCATTATGATATCGTAAAACATACAATTTCGCTGCGTACAAGCTATGAACACACGCGAAAACAGCTAATATGTGGTGGAGCACGTACCTTCATAATTGAAAAGTCTTATGGCCAACTGAATGAAATTTTGCTCAATGAAAATTAGACAGGGAAATAATGTAGCCATTTAAGGTATTCAACAAACCATGAATGAAAATAATAGGCACTCCCGGCAAAGCAGAGCGAACGATATTATAGTAATTAAGAGAGAACTACCAGAAAATTTTGGTCCGGAACAATGTTTTTGCGACAATGTCGTTAAGTAAAGAAGCTCAGAGGTAGGTAGGTGATAAATAACGACGCGATGAAACAGTCACTGTGATCGGACGTCGAAAAGTATAGCTGAGATTTAAAACAAAGGAACAACAACGACGTTACAAAATTATGTAGCTCGTTCATTGTAATATCCGTTTTGCCCGTCCCAGCACTGAAGTTAAAAATAATAACAAAATATCATTTATTGGCCAAATATAGGATAGAAAACATGAGAGTTTTACCTATGACCTTCACACTAGGCTAGGCCTGTCTCGTGGGGTCGACATTCAAGTTACCAAATCGAGATAATAAACCTTACGATATTTCAATATCAAGAGTTACTATTTATAGAGTATTTTGGGTAAAATTTCAATTACTCTATCTGAATGAGAGCTACAGTTCTAAAATAAAAATGCAAAACATGAAATATTTGCTGCCATATTATGACAAAAGGATAAGACGGATTAGAGCCAATTTAAGTGCAGAATTTAACAAATTTAGGATGGAATGACATATTCAAACATTGTTATAAGATATTTTTAAGGTTAAGTTTATAGTATTAAACAATTCTAATTACATTATAGTTACTTAGCAATTTGGGGTGATTTGGGTAACAAGCGTGACAAAATCACAGTGATTTTTCGGAACTGGGATGGCAGTCACAACGATTGGAATGTAGCGCTTTTCCGTCTCTACTCCTCGTCCGCAGCAAAGGACGTTCTATTAAGCAAATAAAACTGTTCATTAAATTCCTAATTTATGCGTTCGCGGGTTGTATTCATCGTATAAATTTTCCCCGTTCAGACTTTACAGAGTTAGTGGGAATTTCATGAAAAATTTCCTCCCAAATGCCTCGTTACGAGTTTTCGGAATTCAACTCTTAATTTCCGTCTGTTGAACGTCAACAGGTGTGTTTAAATTTTAACTATAATTCATTCACACGAAATTAAATAAGGCTTAATGTATGAAAGAACTGTCCACACTTCATTATTTATTACCCGCTTCCTCGCTTCCAGGTAAAGGGAAAGTCTCAACTCAAACAAAACAGTTGACAACGGGCAAATAAAGAGCCGACGTCTCATTCCTCTCTGGCCCATTTTTACGCTATAAAATTATTCTCATCTCTCATCATTTCGACCGTAAACCTTGTTATCATTGTCTAATATTTGGCTTTTTTATTACCGAGTTTCAACTTGGATGTTAAGAATCTTGATGTGTTTTAATTTAGGTCTTTTTTTGTCTCGCTATGTCGCTGTGATGACGAAACACGGTATTTGAAAAGAAAATGGACGCCGCGTCGACGTGGACGTTTTCTTTTTAAAAGGGTTAAGTTATTGTTTTCGTAATTGAATGTTCGCTGAATTGTACTATTAAGATTGTTATCGGAACATAAAAGGGAATTAGAAAAGTATGACGTTTTTGTGAAAGGAATTCAATTTTTGCTTTGACCTCGGTTTTAATAATAGGTATTCAAGTTTTAAATTGACCTGTGGTGTTGGGAATACTCGTATTTTACAAGCGCGAGTATGATTGTTGTATAATTTAGAGTTATACGCCTAAATCATTTTCGAAGGTTCCTACGTATTTATAAAAATGACTGAAAGTTCGGGTATTATGTAGTATGTAGTGCCATATTTCAACCATTTTAGAAAATGATTGCAAGGTAAAACTCACAGAGCTAATATAGTACGTATTATATACCTAAGTATTAGGTACCTAGTTAAGAGTTTATTTTCCTATCATTTTGGTGTCTCCTTTACTTGTGACTTTTTTTATTTACTCCTTAAATATTTCACTAGACCTTATTTTATGCTACGTATGGCGAACGTTAAAAAAAGTATTAAGTATAATTTATTCGCTAAAGACTAAAACGAAGTCTATTTCACCTCGTCAAATCGAAAAATGGTATTCGCAGCTTCGATAGCTAGAAATTGAAATTGGCAGTCTATCGAAGAAAAATAAAAATATGCAATACTATTTAATAAAGTATCTAAATTGAAATGGAAACTCGAACGAACTGGCCCCAGCCCGACTCTGCCGCGAATACCGATGGACTACGGGGAAAAGAGGAAGGAATGGAGAAGAAATAATAGATTTTTCACAAAAAATAACCAACGCTAACGAGAAGAAATTGTGTTTCCCAAGAATTATCCCCTAATTATAACCATTAAGGACTCTTGTCATCAGCTTCGCATAATGAGGTGATGACTACCACACTAACATATCTGAATGTAACTTTATAAAATGTTAACGAACGAAATGTATGTTTTTTTTTCAATATGATAGATTTTTTCCCGCCTCTGCAACTATGCATGAGGTGCAGGCTGGAAAACAGTGCTGTGCAGTTGACCCAGCTCACAGCACACGCTGAGCCTTAGCCTATTGCCACTTACTGCGATGTATAGCATAATCTGTAATATAGACACATTAACTGCTGTTCTATTCTCGTTTTTGTTGCAATAAATCTTTTTTATAATATTTTTTTCTGTGTCAACGCTATGGAACCCTTTGAGTCAGAGACCCGCTCTTAGCTGTGTTGTTTCCAAATTCACAGTCATAACCGTAAATTTCCACTCCATAGCTTTCTATAGTCCCAGTAGGGAACCTCTTTAAAACTATTTCCTATTTCCCCGCACGGAACAGAGTATGCCCGACAAGTGGACTAGAAATCTGCGGCTTAAACTATGCACAAGTCCTTGGACCTTGCTCCATAGTTCCCTTTGGCAGAATCATTTGAAATGTTCTCATCTATACATTTTTACCAGATTGCTACATTTCCATAATATTTATTTACTTGGGCGGTTAGTTTGTAGTTCTGAAATACATTTTAAAACGAGAGCGATGGATCCAAGTACAATATAAGCTCTGATTTTTGAACTTCAGAATAAACCGTCCGTTTTATGGTACAAAAACGGTTACGATTTCAACAAAGCACAAAAAACGCTGATAAACGTTTCTTGTAAGTAGTTTTGGGCCGTTCCCATCCAATAATAATTTTAATATTTGACATATAGGTGAAAATATCAAGTATGTAAATTGGTAAGTATTCCTAAATTATTTAAGTAAGTACATCATTTCTATCTTAGCTTATAACAGACCAACTGATTACCAAATGCCTATTATATACCTCTATTACCAAGCGTAAAAGCCAAGCTGATTATATAAAACTTGTCATATTATAATTGTTCTCACAATAGCTCTGATATCAATATACCCAATAATCAATAAGCTCAAGTAGCAAACATTTCATCACATACCGCGAATCTTTCAAACTTACGTCTATTACATCGAAAATCAATATGGCGTCCACATCAAAGTTACACAACGAATGTGAAAGAACTCACAGTCGATTACGAAAAGTGGCATCGTGAGTGACAATTTAATGAAGTGCTGCTCTATTGTATAATTAAAGAAGGTCGTTAAAAGCCACATTTGATGAATGCAAGGAACGGTTTTGCAAGCTGCTTCGAAATAAATTAAATGTAAGGTTGCATCCGAGAATCGAGAATCTCGATTGTATTTACTCGAGAATCTTGATTGTAGTTAGAATTAGAACGTGGAATGGGTTTACACAGAAGCTTTGCATATCCTTGCCTATCCTTACTTACTCATCTATTTTATGCTATAAATGTAAATGTCTAAAATTTTATTGAAAAATAATTTCGTATGGTCATGATTTCAGGGCAGTATGTCATCACAGGAAATGAGGCACTGAAACGTGGTCGCTCACAATGGGCCTCATAAGAAGGCTCAAAGTTACTCAAAGAACAATGAATGAGTTTTCTTGCGGGATCCAATCCAAGACGATGAGATACACAAGAGAACTAAGGTTGTAGATATAGCTCAGACAGTCAGCAAACTTAAATGGAAGTGGGCGGGGCACATTGCTCGTAGAACCGATGGCCGGCGGAAAGGTTCTTGAGTCGTGATCACGGACCCGAAGACGCAGCTTGGGAAGACCTGATAAGGTGAGGTGGTGGTAAGATAAGGTGGACCGACGATGACCTGGTTAGGATCACGATCGATTTCAGGAGAAATCTTAATGCCACGATGCATGATGACGTTTGTTTCGTATGGATATCGATTACAGCACATGGTTGGAAAATCTTTGCACGGTTATCACTCCAAACCGGCTTTACGAATTTAAGCCAATTTTGGTACAGGGCTAGCTGGATATCTATATGGTTTTGGATCAAGGATAGGAAGTGTTAAAATGGTTTCTTTTAATAAAGGCAATCGCTAAAGTGAACAGATTAATGTACTAAGGAGATTTGGAATTAATGTCAGTGTCAAATGTCAAATTTAGGCCCTGATGGCCTTGTCATAAATCTTATGCTTCAGTCAAAATTTAGACATAACTGACATAAATTTATGAAACATGTAATGTCTTATTTTTAAATGTGGGTAGGTACACCACAATTTTTATTTAAGTCTTAAATACAAAGATCAAAGCTTAAAGAAAAGTTGAATAAGTTTCTGTCAAAAATGACATTTTAGTGGCAAGCTTTTATAGCCGACTGTACTTTTCTTTGGATATCCATCAAATACTCACTGAGACGATTCTAAAGAGCACAAGCTAGGATTCTTTTTCTATTATAGAGTTCCTATGGCCACTTTCCGGCTCCATCATCAGATCAGCCCCATGGTAACATATTATTGTATTGTCATCAAAGTCAAGTAAGTATGCAAAATTTCAGCTCAATCGGTTGACGATATCTGCTTCAAAATTGAGTTGCAAGATTTCACCCGAACAAACATACTTAGATACATTACATATATACATACAATGCAAGTTAAATAAAAGCTTTTAAAAAGGAGCTACCTGGGGTAAGAGATCGGGAATCGAACCCGGTACCTCTGGATTGCCGGTCCAGCGTGTTAACCATTTCGCTACCCTAGCTCCTATAACTGACATAACCTACAGTACTTATCCTATGAACGCGAGTTTCCTCTCTAATTACCTATTTGAATGTTGATCCGCAAATCTCCTATTACGCAATTAGTTGCGATGTAATTCGGATTATTCCTGTTCCTTTGTTGGTACAGCAATTACTGACATTACAGCCCTAACGTTCAGTTAATCGCTCATCCCAACAATCTCATTAGCTTGCTGGTAATCAATCAATTCTATGTAACCAAAATGCCTGCCGCGTAAAATTTGGCAATCTGGATAAAATTTGAGGAACAGGGCTCTTTAAGCAAAGGGTCAAAGCAAATTATTTCTCGTAATGCCTTGCTTGATGTTAACGGTCATCGCTAAATGTGGTTATTATGAGCTTTAACTCAAGATAACGAGATTTCATTAGGTTCGTATACCAAATAAATAATAGTAAATGAATAAAAATCTTACAACCTCACACAAATCGATCTAGCCCATCAGTGAGCTCTAGTATACATACATGCATACTCAAATACAAATAGCATCCATGACCCAGGCACAAACATTCGAGTTTATTACACAAATATTTGCCCTTGTCGGGATCCGAACCAAGGAGCGGTAACTCAGTGGGCCGCTTCACCACTGCGCCTACCGCATCTTCAGATATTCAACATCATCACCAAATTGTTTGTCCTTACCAGAATAACTACCTAAGACCGCTAGCATCTATGCCTACTTACGAAGCTAACGACATATTTAGCCTACTACGAACTATCGTGTCGTGAAATTAATGTGGACAAATTTATTATCTGTATTTGTTATAAAATTGACGACATATTTAGCCGCGTCTTCAGATATTCGATACGATTCGTAGACGACATCGTGATCATGGCCGAGACGTTGCAGGACCTGAATCACATGCTAGACAGCCTGGCAAATTCGTCTCAGCGTATCGGTCTTCGGATGAATTTGGATAAAACCAAAGTTATGTTCAATGAACATATCGATCCGGGACCGGTCGCCGTAAATGGAGTTTCCATCGAAGTTGTTTCCGAATACGTATACCTAGAGCAAATGCTCCAACTAGGTAGGGGCAACTTCGACAAGGAGGCTAAGAGGCGAATGCAACTGGGCTGGGCAGCGTTCGGAAAACTGCGTCGAGTCTTCACGTCGCCTATACCTCAAAGTCTAAAAACTAAAGTTTTTAATCAGTGCGTCTTACCTGTTATGACCTACGGAGCCGAGACGTGGCCACTCACCATACAACTAGTCCACCAATTCAAAGTCGCTCAGCGAGCCATGGAAAGAGCTATGCTTGGTGTGTCTCTTAGGGATCAGATCCGAAACGAAGTAAATAATTCGACAGAGAACCAAAGTTACCGACATAGCACAGCGGATAAGCAAGTTGAAGTGGCAGTGGGCTGGTCATATCTGCCGTAGAGCCGATGACCACTGGGGCAAACGAGTTCTGGAGTGGAGGCCACGAATCGGTAAACGTAGTGTAGGGCGCCCTGTAACAAGGTGGAGCGACGACATTCGTAGGACAGCGGGTAGTGACTGGAGGACGAGAGCTGAAAATCGAGCTCAGTGGCGTGCCATGGGAGAGGCCTATGTCCAGCAGTGGACTGAAACAGGCTGATGATGATGATGTCTTCAGATATTCGACATCTTCCCAAAATTGTTTGTTATTACTTCGTAGTAGGCTAAAATTATCGTTAGCTTCGTAAGTATAGGAGCTAGCGGTCCTAGTTATAATATAAGTTATGTTAATATATTATATATATCCTGGTAAGGAGTAAGGACAAACAATTTTGCGATGATGTCAAATATCTGAAGACACGGTTGGCTAAATATGTCGTCAATGTTAAATTATAACATTGAACACAAATAACACATATAACAACGAATATATTGCCTGTATTTGATATAGCACTGATTAATTTGAATCGTAATTGGCGTTATACAATCATACGTAATTTTAGCGAACACTTGACCTATTTTGTCTCTCTCGCGGCGCCACATCTCGTCAATAAATTGGTGCAATTGGCAGTTTTAGGCCCGAATTCGATGAGGCACTGGATGAGTGCTATTTATCCAATTCAACAATATCACAGGCACACTCCGAACACATTAAGAAATGTACCTATATTGATTTTCTATTCGACTATCGAATTGCTTAAACATTGATAAAAGAAACGTAAGTAAAACGTATAATGTCCCTGTTCCCATAAGTATTTTGATTCATATATTGGTATAGAATAAAGACATAGTTATAATTTAGAAAGGTATTACGTTAACAAGGTTTTGATTTTATTATTTAAATCATAGCATTTTTATACCGCAATATAAAAATAACAGGTGAAATAAACACAGTTTACACTTAGCCACTAAAAGTCGTTTCAAATTGTTTCTCTTTCCTAAATTATCATTTATTATTTGTAAGACAAGGATGAAATTTTGCACCCCCGAGTGCATATTTTATAGCAACCTGTTTGTTGATATCGTAAAAGACAGGAATAAAGAGAATAATAATGAAAGTCTTTGTTGAATTGAGACTGTTGCAGTAGGGAATGCAATCGGTTATTTTTAGTGAGGAAAAAAACTATTTTTGTCCAAAACCGCGGTTTTTTTTTCATACAAATCGGTTAACCGTTCCATTCCCTATATCCCAGCTGGATAAACCGATGTTATATTAAACTGATAGTTACCGAATTCTTGTTTTTCATTGTCACTAAATTACTGGACAATTTGATACTGTACTGAACCTATAGTTCATTCTTAAGCACACAAGTAGATACGAAGTCACATTTATTTTGAACATATTGGAAATAAAATTTTATTAAGTAATTTCTATGTAAATATTTCATTGTAGTAATTGTAGCTACAAATAGTCAGTCAAAAATACGATTAAGGCACATGAAGCAAGTACTATGGGCTGCACAAATGCATGGCCCATTTATTAATCAATTCACGCTGATGCAATTCTGCAGCTCATTGTACAACGGCGAAACTTATCTCTTTATAAGATCCCGCCGTTTGTCTTAATTCGGTTTCAATATAATATCGCAATTCAGGTACCTTAGATTAATTACCCACATTCGATCAAATCCACTACGAAATCACAAACCTTCTAAAAACTATTAAATCACAGGGCGTCGAAATACTTTAATCAATTAAACCATTAACTAAACCTTTTAATTGCATTGGGAAATATGAAGAGCAATCAAGAATCACGCATAAGAGGATTCGTGTGATATAAATGCATGAGACTGTTCCAATAATTGTTTTAATGGACGATTACCAGCCAAATATGATGGTCCAATGATCGTTATGAGTGTTGTGAATGAGATGAAGTTATACCGGGGCCTGCTATACATTAATTGCTAGGTGGTGTTAAGTTGTCTGGAAGAGATCGCTCTTTAGCTAATCGCCTGTTGTTATAATTGTAATTTCTTGCGTTGTATGTCTTCTGTTTGTTTTATTGTGCAATAAAGAGTACTTGTATTGTATCGTATTAATAAATAATAAAGATTCTACTTTTCATACCAGACAGCAATTGTTTATCAACTATTGAAAATATTTTTTATTAAATAATAACTTGTAAAAAAAATGTATTCAAATGATAAGATAATAAGATAACATTATTAAATAAAATCTGTCTAATACTCTGAGACTCGCAATATGAGATTTGTTATGTAACTAATGCATTCTTGGGTCGAGCTACTAAGCAACTACATGTATTTTAATAACCCACATTTAATTACAGATTAGGGACAATATGATTGATATTACAATTAAAGTGTTTTCATTTGCATTCGCCCGAAGGTAACTGCGTAACTCAAAGGTCATTCAGATCATGAAGACAAAGGTAACAAAGTCATTAGAATTGAAAAATTGTACGTTGTTTTATTTAGGTCGTTGTAATGAGTTCGATTGCCTTGAAACCAATATAATCTACATTACTTGAGTGTTTTTTATTGAAGTTTGTTTTTTTATGTTTTGTGATACTTCATTGTTACCTATGAATCATTATTTCCAGGTAAACGAAAGGTAAGATGAGAGTAAAAAATTGACAACTTATTGTTGTTGTCAAAATCGCTTACACAAATGTATTACATTTTGCAAGGTTTTGAGAAGAATGTGTTTTATTTTATAGTTCATCGTCATTTCCTAGCTATAGTTATAACATTTATTTTCATCGTTTGTTGGACAAACTTATTAAAACGACCCAAACGCGTCCAAACTCGATGGGGTGGTGTCGGTTACAGAGTTCCAATGACCATTGCACTGTCAAACAAACTTGTTGAGTAGTTTGTGCTTAATTATGTATGCAAAATTACAGCGCAATCCAAAACTAGGAAGGGTATCAAGTAGAACTTGAAATTTTTTCCTACACACAAACACCGTCAAAAGTATGAATATAATTATACAAGTAAAAGCTTGTAATGATTAGCTACTTTAAACATTGTCTATAAAGGCTATTTTCAGTTCTTCAGGACTAGAAAAAGACTTCACACTAACGAGGCCACAGGAAGAAGCTATCAAGCCTCTAATAGACGTTAGTTAGCCGTGAGACATTAACGTAGGTACAACGTCAATTATGAATCATGAAAATGGCCTATTTCGACGAGGCTTTGCGATCCGCAAGGAAACAATATATCGGCTGTACCACGATATATACTTAGTGGACATGATGCTATTTGAGCATATTAGGCGGCATATTAGGGTAAGGAGTCCTTACCTTACTAAGGTCCAAAGTGAGGAGCCATAAATAACGATACAATAAGGTACATACCTTAAAAAAGATACTTAAGGTAAGGTACATTATTCGATGATGAATTGTCGTCGCACAGTGGAAACTTCCAGACTTATACAAATTTTAATTGATTGAGTGAGTGAGTGGTAAACTTTTCGATCTTCACCCATTAAGCATTTCAGGGAGATACATTTTTATTATTGTTTTTTTTTAAATCATCAATCATTTAATCTCGATTGCACCTGATGTTAAGTGACAATAAGGCTTAAGATGGAGCATGCTTGGCTAGAAGATGCCTATTCACTCTCGACTTGAAGATATCCAAGTTATATTTTTCAGGAAACAGGTGCGCAGGAAGAGAGTTCCATTCCTTAGCTGATATATTGATTTAATAAGTCATATGACTTATTCAATCAATAATAAAAATTTGACATAAGCTTTCGCTTTTAATTTGTACTTGAGGGGTATGTGTCGTCATTTTGTGTGTGCCTATCAAAAGAATGTATCTATCTCAACGAGAAAGATAATGTCGTTACGATTATTTTATAATGACACTTCGCTTTAGTAGTTTAAGCTGTTTAAGGTTAATTTTGGTCCTACTGCGTTTGACTCGTTGAGTTTAACCCTAGTATAAGTCAGTAAAGTAAATTTTATTAATTTTAAAAGGTAACGCTAGCGTATAACGAATAGTTTCATGGCTTTTATTTCTCGACTAATTATGCAAAGATGCCAAGAATAATTCATAAGCGGTGGCTACTCCGAAGTCGAATAAAAAAGGCAGGTAGCCAAGGAAACAAAGAGATAATTTTACGACCCGCTCTTTTGTTGTCAATATTATAGGGAGTCAACTGAGAGTCATAACATTTGTTAAATTTATGGCTTAAGCATTATGCTTTTGTCTTCGAAGGAAAGGCTACTTGGTTTACACAAAACAACACCTTTTTGAAGTCTCTATTAGAATTTGAAGATTTGTTATCCCAGGGTACTGTTTGCCTTAATGCAATAACGCCAATAACAGTTCCGTTAGCAAATCTTGCAATTTTGTTAACTGTAATTTTTAAGTGGCTTGCCTTTTACTCGTTATATTTACACCTTTTGATCCTTTAATCTCTACTGCTTCCTCTATTACGCATTCAGCATTCAATGTATCACTTTGTATACCTTATTTTATACCTTCCTATATCCTACTTCTGGTCATAATATTATATACCATACACATTACCGTCTTCCGTTCGTATCTATGTTGTATTGTAGCACAAACTTGGCAAACGAAGTTGTCGGCTCTCAATGGGGATCCTCATGCCACGAAGGAGACCTCAATTAGAGTCCATTTGTTAATCCACTAGCTCTGTGACCGGATAGGCGAGTAGGACGATCGCTTGATGACTCATTGTTAGATGACGTAATGGATAGTGCTGGAAAGTATCATATCCAACATGTGATAAAATCTAATAATGAGTCATTATGGGGAACACTCGGAGGATTGCGAGAACTCATGGCTATAAAACGTAACCCTAATAACTTTTTATCAGTGGCTTCATATGGTTCATACTGTTTGTCTATGAACAGGCACGGGACTTTAAATTATGAAAAGTTTTAATCGAAATAATCATCCCATTGATGAACGGACATTTGTTGTAAGTACTATAAATATAAAGATATTTTGTTAGTTTTTTTAAGAAAGTAAAAATTAAATTAATAATCATTATCCTTTAGTCTCGTACTTTACGTATTTGTAGTTAGATTAGTACATCATTATGACGTCATAATATTGTATTATTTTCTAGGTACTTAGGTACAATACAAACAAATTAAGCATTTTGACATTGTACAGTACGTAATAATCAATCCCAAAATGATTAATTTGTTTGTATCCAATCGAAAACTTCGGCATTTTCAATACTGTTATACATACGATTTTATTTCGATTTGCAAGCTTTAGAAAGTAACATCGTTTACTTCAATTACAACTTGTAATACAAAAGATTACTTTTCTCCGCAGCTTATTGCGCAAGGAGATTGTCTTACAGTTTTATTGTTAAGGAACACTTTAAGTGAAGAAATTACCTTAAAGGTTACATTCAAATGACCGCAAGGTTAATGGTTCTGTTGTGATGTCGTTTCCCTGATACCGCTCAAAGCGCCACTAAACTCTCTTTATAGCTCCGCAGTAAAATTGACAATTGCAACCACGCAATTTGCAAGCGGGCTCCTTTTGTAGATTATAGCGGAGCCATTTAAAATTCAGGAGGTGGTAGTACCTTAGGCTTATGATACGCTATGAGAGGTGACCGCTGCATTCCGGTCACGTAGCCGTCCTGTGCCTTGTCAGATTTAGGTGGTGCAAGTATAGAGCCTTTTTATAATCTGAGGCTTTGAAAAAAGGTCCGCCTTTCCCTAGTGTAATGTATACTTTAAGTGCGGGCGCAGTTTATCGCTGCTCCGTGTTAGTTGGTCGGACTAGTTCTGATACTATGTTGCGTTTAGTATGTATTTAAGTGTGCTTCACATAAATGAAATACTTTATAGTTTTAATCGTTATTATTGAACATAGAACAATTATGTTGCTACGAATTAAATACATACAATTAACATAAAGGACAAGGATGATAGAAATAAAATGTCGATATTATGCAAAAATTATCACAATGGCTTTATTAAAGTATATAAATAGTATACTCGTGACTTAAATTAATATGGACAGTTATTTACAATATTTACAAAGTAACATATTCTACAGCAGTCTTATAGAATGTATTTACACCAACATTACGAAACATATACGCCTTTTGGAATGGCGAGAAAATACAAAAATAGATTAAAATTTTAATTATTTGGTATAATAGCGCGTGTTGCAGACATAATGATTCACACGAAGCTGACTAAATGGTTTTACATAACTGAGAAGCGCGGACTAGACAAGGTAGGCTTGACCTGAGGGTTGGGTATCAATTAAAGGGGGAGGGGGCGGCCAGTGGCGAAACTCCCGGCGTCGGTTGGGATTGCTCCCCCCGAGCTCTAACGATGAGTAATCAGAGTCTATTGAGGAGTAAATGTGATCCGATGGTGGCCTTCCATCGGGCCCGTACGAGGCCTGCCCTGGCTGCCCGCCCTCCACGAACCCAGGACCGCCGCTCATGCCAGCCGGCCCTCTCATCTTTTCCGTAAACGAAAACGAACGCATTGTACCGTTTTGCATATTACTTCTCATCGTGTACGAATTTATATTATTTCTGTAACTAGTTGGATTCTTATTATGTCTCTGATCCGGCATCGCATACCACAACTTTTCCCAAAATTTATTTTGGCCCCACCTTACCCGCGAGCTAGTTTTTAGATACGGTTTTAAATCCGGATCACATTCCGCTTCCGGTAATACTGAGCTGTCTTCTATTATGACTAAGCTATAAATTCGAGATTTGAGAATTTCGTGTAATGTTTGACGAAATTCGAAGCGAGACCATTCTGTTTCAATGAAGTTCCTAGTAAGGATAATTATAATGCGCTTAGAGGCTTCCGCGGCCTCTGGGAGCGGCAGTGTGCACTGCATATACGGTGAATTGTGTTGCGGAATATCTCTATAATGCAAACAAAGGTGATACGAGGGGCTCCCATTTTCCAACTCGGCGGCCAACGTTTGAATAACGAAGTCGTCATCCTTCGGGCTATAGCATACGTAGGCATCGTACAATTTGTCAGTGTCATCGTACGCCCCGGTGAATGGGAACAATCTTATTCCGCAACTTGTATAAAGCCAGATGCGAATTGTGTCTCTAAATAAGAAAATCAACAGGATGACTAGCATGATTAGCATAAAACCCGTGAGCGTAGTCACCATCATGGGCATGTAATTTGAGACCAGCATGTTATCTATAACAGAATCTCCGGCGTAATAGTCACTGCATATCGTGCCGTTGAGATTGAGTTCTTTCTTTTGTGGTAATTGCCCGTCGGCGCTCCAACAGAACAGATCGGGGATGTCGACTATTTTAGGAACATTGTCAGCAACAAAGGCTGTAAATCTTTGTAAGTATCTACATTTACACGACCACATGTTATTACCCAAAGAGAGAGCGTTCAAATTCATTTTACCATTCAAATTCCAAACAGCGAAATCTACTAGTCTATTTCCGTGTAATTTCAAAATTTTCAATGAATACAAAGATGCAAACGTGGAATTAGCTATGTAGCTGATAAAATTGTCATGCAAATACAATTCGCTTAACTGAGTTAAATGCTCGAACTCATAGCCTTTTAAATGTTTCAGTTTATTACTCCCAAGATTTAATATTAATAGGGAGGATAACCCGGCGAAGGTTCTATTTTGTATGGTCTCGACTCCGCTCAAATTTACATACAGCGACCTCATATTTTTTCGCCCGATGAATGCATAATTTTGCAATTCTTTAAAGTCGTTACCATCTAAGTAGACTTCGGTTGCATCCATGGGTATTTTTTCCGGTATTTCAATTGCGCGTTTGCTGGAGCAGTCGACTACATTAGTATGCCAGGTCTGATCGTGATAACAGGAGCAATTATAGGGGCAGGTCATTTGGCAATCGCAAGCGACATAATCGCAACAGTGGCACAACGTGAAGCAGTGGGTCTCGTATGGGCACAAGAAATCAGCAGATTTGAGATTACTGAGCGGCAAATGGGTTACGCCCCTCGTGTGTGTCATGTTACAAAGGACATTTTCGAGGTCCATTATGCGAGGGTGCTGCCTCATGGCTGTCATATTGTTTATCATGGGCAACCACTCCATGGAGCAATCGCAATTAAACGGATTTCCTCCGATGTAGAACTCGGGCAATGACTTGTTCAAGGGAACGGGGGACAGCCGGAGGCTGTTGATATCTAAATGAGATATCTCATTTGCGTAAATATCAACCCGAGTCAGATTGCGTTTCTCTATAAACGTGTTTACTTGAATATTGTTAATGTGGTTATTGTTTATGAACAGCAGCTCGACGCTGTTGGGAATAGCCAAGGGCGATATTTCGACAATGCGGTTATGGCTTACGTCTAAAGTTTTTATGTTAATTTCATCTTGAAGTTTATAATAGTTTCCTAAATGTTCGATGAAATTACCATGTACGTCAAGCCACTTTAATTTGCTTGGTATAAAAGCATAGTCAAACCACACTAAATGATTCTCGGACAAGTTAAGCCAAAGTAAAGTGAGTAAAGTTGAAAATACTCCGTTAATATCAGATATGAAATTACCATCTAACCTTATAGCTTCTAACTGAGAGTTTCTAATAAAACTGCCTCTCTCTATCGCTTGGATCTTGTTTTTAGCTAAATTTAATACTTGTAAGCTAGGTACATCCCAAAACATTCCTACTGACAAATTTCCAATTAGATTATCTATTAGTCTTAATCCAGTCAATTGATCCAAATTCTTAAAAGAACCATTCTTAATATCTGTTATTTGATTTTCGCCAAGGTCTAATGTTTTCAATTGCGATAATTCCCAAATGGCATTCGGAACCTCTTTTAGCTGATTGGAACTCAAATCCAATTCCTTTAAATCGGAACAATTCTTAAAAGCTTTTGGATCAATGTTTATTAAAAGGTTGTTATTTAAATTCAATTTGCTTAATACAAACAATCCATTGAAAAGCAGCTCATCGATAGTATGTAAACGATTTTCAGCTAAATTTAAGGTATGCAAATTATACAATGGAAGAAACGTATTCTCCTCGACATATCCAATGGAGTTATTTCTTAAATCTAATATCTGGAGGAAGAATAAATCCTTGAACGTCTTACCATCTATCCTCGTCAAGGCGTTATTTGATAGATTCAGAATGACTAAGCGTATAAGGCCAATAAAAGTACTGCCGTCGATATGAGAGCTCGAGAGCTGATTATTAGATAAATCTAAGACAAGCAGCTGCTCTAATCGGTGGAACACGCCTCTGGCTAATTCAAATAGCAGGTTATTATTTAAGTATATTTCTCGTAACTCCTTCGTGTTCGTGAACGTGCCCTCAGGTACGAACTGGAGGTTATTGTAGGAAACATTTAATATCCGCAGAGAAATAAGTCCATTAAACGTTTCACTTGAGATATCGGTAATATTGTTATTCTGCAGCCGCAGTTCTTGAAGATTCTTCAGACCGGTGATTTGCGATTCATCGCTCAAGGATCGCAGATCGTTATCACTTAAATCCAAACTTCGCAAGCCGGAACCACAATTCTTGCCAAATCCGAGACGGTCCACGCTTTTGATTTTGTTATGGGTGAAATTTAAAACTTGCAAATTACCCAAAGGGCAGAAAACTTCGGATGGTATTGCTTTCAAATTATTCTTCCCTAAATCGAGTATTTGTAATTCTCGCAATCCATTGAAAGTTCCTAGCGAGAGCTCTAAGTTTTTATTTGAACTCCAATCGTAGTTTTTGGATCGAATCGACAACTTTTTCAGCTCGCGTAAGCCTTCGAACGCGTTGCCGGGTATTCTGAGGAGTTTGCAGTTCTCGAGTGTTAGTTCGGTGAGCGACGAAAATTTTTGAAAATAGTTCGCTTCGAGATAGCTCTCGAAAAGCAGGAGCTGATTGCACTCCACGTTGAGACGTTTGACGACATCGGACGGGGCCTGGGTCAGACTGGAGCCATCTGCCTCTAAAGTCCGCACCCGGCACACCGTGCTCGTATCGTCACCTTTCTGCCGGCTGCAATTATCTACACCTCTAGGAGCATACGCGGCATTAACACCCAAAGTCACTAACAAAAGAGTCAGGAGTTGAAACATTTTCTACACACATTGGTTTCAGTTTTGATCGAAACTATTCACAAAAGTCACTTCACTATTTACAAAATGTCTTATGGTCGTATCAGCTGTGCACTTCACTGATGTTTATGTTGTGGCGCGTACGATCGTTGGGAGAGGCGGCGAGACGCGTGCCGCCCTCATCGTGGCTGGAGTGCGACTGGCGAGTGTCGAGCCTCGGGCCCGTCGGCACGGAGAGAGTATTGCCGCCCGCTGCACCCCCCCCCGCCCCCACATAGTTACACGTTCCCCTGCATGGCGCCACTTGCGACCGCTCTCGTACAATTATGTAATGTTTTCTTAATCAAGCCACCGCATCGCGCAAAAAAGATACTTTGAAGGAAAATATTGCTTTTGACTTTGTATTGAAAGTTCACGAGTTAACATTTACAGCGTGGTGCTTTGAGATTTTTCCTAACTTTCAAGCTTTATGAAAAATAATAGTGTTTATATAGGTTTAGCCTTTGCTAAACCTATATAACAAGTCTTGATGTATTAATTTAATTAAATTGAAGTTAATTTTAACGGATCATTGAACTTATTTCCACTTAACTGAACTGAAACAGATTATCTAGATAAAAAGGCAAAAACTAAGTCGCCTTGAAGTGAAAGAGCCATAAAATCCAGCTGTGTGAAACAAGGACAAAGAGAACATCAAAGTGACAATCAAGAACAAAGTGCAGCTATGTTGCACGCGGGCATCTTTAATTCCTCTCACTGTTCACTTATTGGATTTCCAGCTCACATAGTTTGGCGAAGACACCCAATAAAGCTACTTTGGCGTATTGTACCCCTCACATATCTTGTCTAGAGAAACGTACAGAATTTTCAAATAGAGAAGGGCATTTTGGGGCAACAAATTCCGGTATCTCAGACGGCTGGAAGAGGTGCGAAGTTGGTGGGAGTTGATAATTTGATTTCCCTGTTCGACACGTAAAGTCGTTTACGGCCTAACTGGAAGTTAGCTGCGTGCAGAATACGGCCAGAAGTTTGGTAACAAATGCTCGGAACACTCCACTACGGTACGCTAAATATATATCTTTTTCTATTCGACACAGAGAAAAAACCTTAGTCATGTAAGTATAATAATAAAGATTTAAGTAAATTAATTTGTAAAATTTTACCAGCCACTGAAATAAACTCGTAGCAACCTACGTCGAAGCGAAACCACTAAGCTGTCCAATTTAGGTCGCGGTTAACACCGAGAGAGCGCAAAAACAACACGACGTTAAGAGGAAAGTTTTCCTCGTTTGAACGCCCAAAAAACACTTCGACCACTATGATATCCTTGATATTAATGTCTGGTGGCAGTATCCTGTATCAAAAGTTGTCGGTGTCGAGAGTTCTTAGCGCTAGCTTGATAAATGACTTCGCCCACTTTCGCGAAAGTTGTTCGTGTTTTTTTCTGTTACAGGAGGCTGGATGTCACAGGCTGGCTGGCACGTGCTCCGACTGGCGATGACGGTTAACGCGATCTCGTATCCCGTCGGATTATTCTGATAGCTGTCGCTTTTAAACTTACTATAAAAAGAGATCATCGTATAGACACTGTAAAGACTTCTCCAAACACAAGTTTAGGTACCAACGCAACATAATTACATTTCGACGAGAAAATAAACTCTGTGGAAAGAGAGTTTATTTTCTCGTCGAATTGTAATCCTTTATTAGTTGCTTCTGTTTTGTTTTTAAATTGCAACAATGTCGATCTGTTTAATTTTCTTGTTGCATTCTAATTACGAGTAGGTATATGAATTGCTATTGTTTTGATTGGCTATTACTTACGTAATTTGCACTCATAATTACAAGCAAGAAATAAATTTCATCAGGGATGAAATATGATTCTATTATTTAATTCATTATGTTGCGTTGGTACCTAAACTTGTGTTTGGAGAAGTATTTACAGTGTCTATACGATGATCTCTTTTTATTTTGCGATACATTTTTACGCGATATAGTATGATCATTTAGCGCAGTGGAAACTGTACTGTTGTTTTGTTGCATTAACGCAACAATGTTGAACCAAGATACATTCTCGCCAAATTCTAACCCTTTATAAATGGCGTCTGTTATGAAGTGCAACTTTGTCGAGCAAATTACTTGTTGTTAAGATCTTGCGATACTTTCGAATTTATCGAGCCACAATTCATGGATATAATCTGGTCCATTAGAAGCAGAGACACGGCTACATGCATTATTTAAAGCGAGGAAGTGTAATTAAAACGTGCTTTCTGCCTGTGGATAGTTTATTCCATTGTTATCTGCATCTCGTTGCGTAGAGTATGTCTTGAGAAATCCTGTTATTGGTAGCGGGTATCTGCCGGGATATTAACGCATTGCCACCGTATATCAAGTACTTTCTAGTGCAGAAAAGGAATTCAATGGAGACTTTTAGCACTAATACTTTTGAATGTTAATATTTTACATTCAAAATTTACTTATTTAAATAGTAAATTTATAATGTTTTGTATTGTAAATTTAGAAATGTAAAAGTGTTATGTATTTCAAACACAAACGGTTCGACATTGTGGTTGAATGGTAGAATGCCTCTTGACATAAAGTCTGCCTCCGCCAATTATACCTACATATTTATTTGTAACGTATGTATTTGTAAAGTGCAGTATAAATAAATAAATAAACGGCCCTTGAATGTTCTTCTTTTTTTTTTCAAAGAACAAGCACAATTGTTTATCAGACATATTATTATAATGATTAGATTACAACTACAAAATATTTTGTAGATACGCATTAATTATTAGTTTAATACTTTAGCGTTACAATTTTAAATAATCGATTCATCATCAACCAACGGAGATGAAATTGTCACAGTAACAACAGAAACAAAACTGGCACACAACTCTCAGTGCATTTGACACTAAGCGTCGCTAGATGGCGTTAGTAGTCCCAAATGTGGCGATAATATGGCTTTTTCGTACGAGAATCATTAGCCTTCTTTTAAGGTTATTCATGTTTTATTGATGGTGATCAGATATAATTTTATTAAAAGTACAATTATATACAATAAATTAATACTACATGATTTAAACTAAAGGTGATTTTGTTAATTTTGAAATGAATACAAACTTAAATTAACCTTTATCGTAAGTTTATTATTCGATAGGTATCACATTTAAAAAGCCTCCGAAATATTTTTGGTGTTATTTATTATAATCTAATGGGTTTATCAGTTAAATAATGAATAACTTATACCCATATGTGGATTCCCTTGCCCATCATCACTGGGTACAACTTGTTCCGAGCGCTAATTAATTAAACAATTTTATAAAATAAGTACCTAACTAGAATAACCCGCCATTTTATTCGTATGATTCTGCGTTTTTAGAGTTTAGTACGCAAAGGGTAAAATCGGGACCCTATTATACTAGGACTCTGCAGTGCTGTCCGTCCATCTGTCACCAGGCTGTATCTCATGAACCGTGATAGCTAGTCAGTTGAAATTTTTACAGATGATATTTATCTTCTTGCTATTACAAAAAAAAACTAAGAGACAGAATAAATAAATATTTACGGGGGCTCTCATACAACAAACGTGATCGGTTGCGTTAACTTTGCACCTCATTCGTATCCGGCGCACACCTACCAGCAGAGATGGGCAAAATTTATTTGAATGACGAATAACGAATAAGAATAACCAATTTATTCGCGAATGACGAACGAAAACCACGAATGATTATTCGTCATTCGAATAAATTATTCGCCGAATAAGTTATCGCGAATAATTTATTCGTCAAATGAATTGTCACGAATAATTCTGCGACCCAAGTAACAAGGAGTATAAGTCAGATTTAAACTAACTTAAGGAGCTTAAGTTTCACAATAATAGAGTTATGATTATGACCTTTTGTTCTTAGTTAATATGGTTTGTTATTTACTGGAATAAATACGTTAGGTATACATTTTTCTCGAAAAAATAAATAGTTCCGGTTAAGTAAAGTTTGCACCTGGTAGGCTACCAGGTGCAAACTTAACTTAACCCGACCAGTTAAGATGGGATAAATATTAGTAGAGAACCTTCGGTGCGCGAGCCAGACTCGCACTTGGTCGGTTTTTATTTACCTTAGTCGATTAAAAAGTAGCCTATACCTAACCATTTTTAGGGTTCCGTAGTCAACTAGTCCGTCTGTCCGTCTGTCTGTCTGTCCGTCCGTGGCTTAGCTCCGTGATTATTTATACTAGAAAACTGAAATTTGGTATGCGTATGTGTATGTGTCACGCCGACAAAACGGTAAAATCAAAACTAAAAAAAAAACTTTTTTTCGGGTACCTCCTAAAGTAGGGGTGTTTTTTTTTCGTTCCAACATTAGTTTGTGGGGTGTCGCAGATTAGGTCTTTTAAAAATGATAGGGGTCTTTAAACATTATTTTTTGATAAAGTTAGCAGTTTTGTAAATATTCGCTCCAGAAATCCAAAAAATTGTGTCCCCTCTCTAACTTTTCAACCACGGGTCAAAAATTTATGGAAAATTCATAAAAATGAGGCCTTATAAGCACTTTCAATGAAAACTATATTGAATAAAATCGGTTGAGCCGTTTTCGAGTTACCTATCGCAAAAATTCGTAATTTTCTTTAAAATGACGTAAGAGCCCGCGCTGTGTCCTTGTACTTCGAAAGTTACACATATAAGTTAAGTGCCATATTACTTAAAACATTTCGCTCGAGCTGGCGCGTATAATCGATAACTTCTAGAAGGTAATATGTGATTACAGTTACTTTGGCGAGTACGATCTTTTTATAGAGCTTGAAATTTTTCTCGTAATGTAAACCTCGGGCTTAAAACCGCTGTTTTAAGAACCCAAACAAAGTTATGTCCAGTTCAAGTATTATTTTCTATATCACTCATTGAATTAGGGTCTTATGATATGACACCTGTGTCGAGGATGTTTAAAAAAAAAAAAAATAGATTAGTTATGTTATAATAATGCGTGAAAATCGTGTAAGCTGAAATCAATCTGTAGTGTCCCCTCTTCGTAGATAAATTGGGTATCTATACGATATTAGAGTTTTAAAACAATTATAGACTAATAAGAGCAGCTGCATTTCTAGTCCCGGCCGCGTATCTCTGTATCTGCACAATCGGCACCTGGGGCCGATACGCGACACCGGCCGCGGCGTGTTCTATTCAAATCGAGGCGGCCTTACAGCCTCCGCAGCGAGCCAACAGCTCGGTTATGGACAGCTATAGACGGATCCATATTGGCTCATATACAATTCTTATTCATAACTGTCATTTTTCATAATTTAGTAGTCATAATTTTTGTAATCATAATTTTGGTTCATCTCGTTAGATATCTGCCCACGCTGCATCTCTTCTATTTAGTACTCGGTCACCACTTAGGCCTTGGTCTCCTATTACACGCTATACGCAGCATACTGCGTCTTTCCATACTAAGCATTGTGTTATTAGTATGGAAAAATGCTGCACGCTGCGTACAGCGTCTAATAGGAGACCAAAGCCTTAAAAACCTTTCAGGTCCAACGCCCATCGGTTCTATGAGATTTGTGCAGTTGAGACTCAACTCTAGCTATATCGACGTCCTTGGCTCTCTTGCAGACACCTCATTTTAATTACAACACGCAAGGAAATTTTAGTAAAGCCTGCTCTGTTGCTCTTTGAGCCAATTTCAGAATTTTCAATGTGGCCCTTTGTGCGCGACTGTTGATGACTGGCGACACATATTGGTTAATATCTTTCGCTCATATTACAATTTAACCTAATATCATATTGTTAGCCCTAAATGAATAAATTTAGCTGTCGTAGACTGAGCCTATGATGGTTGCTTTCATTATGAATTTATTCTACTTGACATTGTATTCATTTTAATTGGGCATTTTGTTAGTTTTACTTTTATTTTATACTTGTATTTGCACGCATTTGAGTATGTTTCATTGCAAATAAATGATTGATTGATTGGTTGATTACGTGATAAATAACTAGGCCGATGCAGAGTCAGCCACCGGCTAAGCTTGCACCATAGATTGGAGCGGAGTTTTTTTTTTTCCAAATTTTCTCTTCGTCACGACCTAGCGAAATTTAATTTGTGCATTTTAAAACAAAAATTTCTAAAATCGGTTGAGAACTCGCTGAGATCTGCGCATTGTTACAAAGTCCATTCGAGTCGATCCATGGGAGCTTCGCTCGCTTCGCTCGCTCCGCTCCAATAAAGCGCCTGTCACTGAGAATCCAACGAACTTGATTGAAGAAAATTGTGTCTAAATTCTAATACAAAAAGATGTTAAGAGTTAACTAGGGTAGACCGAGGCGAATCGGGTCATTTTACGTTTGAGGGCAAATAAATACAACTTTTTAAGGTGATAATGTTTTCATTATTATTAAATTGGAAAAACTATTTATTAATTAACAAAATCCAAGAGTCAAACTTAAAATGGAACGTAAATCTGATTTATGAAAAATAAAATACAAAACTACCTAGAAAATCCGACTCACCCCATTTTTAGGGGTAAAACGGATCAATCAATCTCTGTTATAAAATCTTAACTAATAAAAGTTAACAATGTTAAATATAATGATTAAGAATCACAAATGGCTACTAATTGAGATCAACTATCATTGGTATCTTTATTGTTACATTTGAACATTATTTTTATTCCTGCTATTTTTATAATTTTTTTTATGACACCATCTATAGAAAGCGTCACATAAAATCACTCATATATGTTACTATATTTTTAAACAATAAATGTTAGACATTCTTTAGCCTCTTAGCTACAAAATCTTATAACTTAAATCGAAATAAACAAAATATTATAACTTTTAGAAACCAAAACTTGAACATTACACATATCCGATTCACCCCAAATCAGAAAATAAGTTATTTATAACAAAGCACTGTCCCACAGTGCAACATTTATGTAAAAATTAGACTTTTTAATCAATAAAAACATACCTAACTTTCTAATAATGAGATCAATTATCATTGCTATTACAAACGTCACATTTGAATGGCCCTTTGACACCTCCTCGATCTGCACATTTTTCATGGCACCATTCTTCGCAGATCTGGCATTGTATCCAATCTTCGACCGGAGGATGTATAAACTTTTCAGAGCAATAAATACAATACCAATCTCGAGATGACGAAGCACCTTTAGCTCTTAATTTTAGTGTCGTTTTATTTTTTTTTGGCACGTTCTCTTTATCTTGCTCCTGCTTTTTGCAATTGGATTTATTTTTACTTGTCTTCTCTGTGTTAACTTTAGTGGTTATTTGTTTCTGTACCCTTTTATTTATTTGAGTATTTTTCTTCTGCAATTTTTCTTGTTTCTTTGCGTCCTTTAGACGTAGGTTTTCTTTGCTTTTTGGTGATGTTAAATGTAACATAGGCTTATGGACGTTTCGAGCTTTTTTAGGTGGTTGGTCTGGGGGCTTCATTGGTGACGGTACAATCTCTTTTATAATTTTACCTTCCAGTCGTTTTAAAGTAGTTGGTGAGATGCCATCCTTAACCTGCTGTGCTGTTGTTTTTCCCTGTACCTCTTTGGCCTCTTGCGATAGTGATGGTGGTCCTTCTGTTTCAGTCAAATTTATTTGGATAACACATTGGGGATCATCTGCAGAAGGCTGCTTTTTCGCGTTTGTGGAAGTCTCTGTTAGAACTGTTGTTGCAACTGGCTCTGTACTGGCAGTTGGATGAACATCGGGAACTAGTGGCGCTGTCAAGTTTGTAGCAGGCTCAATTGGCAATGGCGATGTGTTTTGTACAACTTGTGTAGCCGCTGGTTGTGCACTTGTTGATGGAAGAGTATCTGTTGTTGGGAATTCAGAGACAAACTTTGTGTCCGGTACAGCATTGGGATTTAATGGATATATTCCGGTCTTTTCAAAGCCTTTTGTGGCATTTCCAACTGTCGCCGCCTGGTTCCACGCCTGTTTAAATATTCCACCAAAAGCAACTTTGGTAATTCCTTTTTCCGGATGTGAATGTTGCCATGCCGTAGCGTGTTGGTTATAGTATGTCTTTAAAGGTTTGAAAAAAGACACATCTAGTGGTTGCAGAGCGTGTGATGTGTGAGGGGGCATCAAAACTAGTTCTATGTCTGATGATTCACATAAATCAACCACAGATAAGCTGGTATGAGATGCGTGGCCATCCAATATTAAAATGACTTTTCCTTGTGTCCGGTATCGATTGAAATGGTTTATCCACAACTTAAATGCGTCTTCATTTACCCAACCCTTCTCTGTCATAGCAACTTGTGTACCAGGAGGCATCCCAATCATAAAGTCGTCTCGTTTACGAACGCCTTTAAAGAGCACAAATGGGGGTATAAACTGCCCTGCAGCATTCATACACGCCAAAACAGTTACATTTTCACCTCGTTCTACGCTGGTAATACTGACAACGTCTCTTGACCCTTTTTGGGTGACAACATTTGGCGGGCGATTATTAAGAGGAATACCCGTCTCATCCACATTATAAATACATTCGGGCTTTCCTCTAAGCTTGTTGTCATCTATAACCTTACTTAATGTAGTAAAGTATTCTGACACTTTTTCTTTTGTCATACCGTTCATTCTTGCTCGCGAAAGTCCCTCAGGTTTTCGAATAGCTAAATGTGGATTTCTAGTCATGAATCGATGGAACCAATCTTCGCCTGCCATTTCTGATTGTCTATTAAATTTATGTGCTATTTGCTTCCGTTCAGCGTACTGAAAAACGTACTTACGTACTGATTTCGGTGTAAGTCCAAATCCTCGAGTTGCTAATTGCAATAGTCGATCAGCAAATAACTTCTCGGCTTCCTCGTTCAATGTTGGTTGTCCACCACGATTTTTTAATACGCCTCGAGACAATGTGACCCTTCTTTGCAAGCTCGTGAACGGAACATTGTACAACTCGGCAGCTCGACGTAAAGTTAGCTCTTTAGTCAGCACCTTATTAGCAGCTGTAGTCATATTTTCTGCCGACCATTCTCCCTGGTGGGTTTTTTTCTTATATGTACGCACCATCTAAAACATGCAAACATACAATAAACTAAACAAAACCGTCCTAAAACCTCGTTTTGAAATTTGATCCTATTCACCCCCAATCAGATGATCCGAATAACCTCATACCATAGGTTTGAATTATTTTTGCTTAACGGAAATATGCCTTTAGATATAGTCAAAACAATACAAAATCAGGAAACAACATGCGTGATTAACAATAAGTACCAATGATTACTAACCTTTAGCCTTTTGCATTCACTTTTAACACGGAATGTATTCGCACATTTTTTACATCAACGCCAAAATCACAGCACACCCGCGCGAACGACTCATCGGGAAGCGTCACCGTGACTAACGCGTGAGCCTCATCCAATGGCAGTGACCGTGGCGGCGTGCGTGGGGAACAGAGCGAACGCGGGACGTTGATTGGCTGGCTGTAACTAACCGCGATCTTTCAAATTTGACAGATATGCTTATTTTGATCCGATTTCCCCAGTGATCCGAATCGCCTCGGTCGACCCTATATAAGTAGTTGTCTCTGAGGATCATTATACTAGGTAGGTACCTATAAGTCCTATAACTCTTTAATCCCATAATCATTCATGGATGTCTAGCTACAGGTGTAAAAAACTATTGAAATAGATCCAGCCGCCACCAGACTGTTAAGACAACAATTGTTAATATCATATTAAAAACAGGGCTACAGTCCCCAATTACATAATTTTACAAAAAATCTCGGCATTGGAAGCTCTAATTATAAATTAATGAATGAATTAGCCTAAATTAATAAATAAAAAAATAGAGGATGTAATTTCAGCACCTAACGTCAATAATTTTAAGAATAAATTAGACAAGCATACCACTGAGCAACGATCTCAAGACACAGATCGCTGGATATAGGCACTATCAGTTGTTAAACTGCCTGCCTCATTATAAATAATAATAATAATAATAATAGAGTTGGCATTAAGCATTACTAACTAAACGAGTAATTCAATCGTAGGTAATCGTATCGCAATGTATAAAGTCACCCAGTGAATCTGCCGACGGCGATACCATAACACATCGATATCGACAATCGATGTTAAAACTAGACAAAGCGGCGAAATTTAGAGCCCACACCTATTCGAGAGATCAGATAACAGTAACGGTTCTTCAGCTAATAGCTGGTAACTTGTTATAGATCGCGTTCAGGGCTTTAATAGACTCGGTTTGTTTGTCTCACTTTATTTATATTTCTGATGAAAATCTGCGCTATAAAGAATGCGTGAGAACTTTATTTTAGGGTTCCGTACACAAAGGGCAAAAACGGCAGCCTATTACTAAGATTCCGCTGTCCGTACGTCTGTATGTCTGTCCGTCGTGTCACCAGGTTGTACCTCATGAACCGTTATAGTTAGAGAGTTGAACAGTTCACAGATGATGTATTTCTGTTGCCGCTATAAAAACAAATACTAAAAACAGAATAAAATAAATAATTAAGAGGTCTTCCATACAAAAAACGTGATTTTTGTAACGTTGTTTGCTCGATACTGTCTCCAGTTGAAATTTTCACAGATAATGTATTTCTGTTGCCGCTATAACAACAAATACTAAAAACAAAAAGAAAGAAAGAAAGAAAGAAAAATGTTTATTCCAATAAAAGCACAAACAGACAGGACATTATTGGCATAACAGTGTTCTAGTAATTATCGTATGCTGAATAGAGATGTTTTCAATAAGTCCAGCAATGTGTGCGTTAAAGAAAAAGGCTTTGACTCAGCATGGTGCTGCAATTCGCAAACAAGGCAAACTGCAACGCTGTTTTTCTGTCAAAGCCTAACAGGGAGCCCGATTTAAAACAAGGCAACGCTACAAAACACAGCGACAGTTAGAAAACAAACAAATATATAAATAATCATAATATCATTATAAAACAAAAATATATACGTACATGCGATAATAATAGTAGTAGTATATGTATATATGTAGGTGTAGTGTGTGTGTATGGCAAGAAAAAGCAAAAAAAACAAAGCAGACCAGGCAGAAAAGGCAAAAAACAGAAGATGTAACATAAAAAAATATTTAAATGGGGCTGCCATACAACAAAACAAACGTTATCGGTTGTGTTAACTTTGCACCTCATTTGTATGCGGCGCCGTACATAATACCAGGTGTGCAAACTTAACTTACCAGATATTCGGTCCACCTTGTTGTGTACATCACTAATATTATAAAGGCGAAAGCATAGTATAGTTTGTGTGTTTGTGTGTATGTTTGTTACTTCTTCACGCTCAAACGGCTATACCAATTTCAATAAATTTTAGTGGATTTACACATACGCTAAGTTTTATTCCAAAAAATGGTGTGTTCCCGTCGGATGAGCGGGTACCGTGCAGCGCAGCTAGTCAGTAATAGTAAAATATTCACCTTCTTGAAAAAAATACCATAAATCCAACACACATGATGAAAGATAAGCCATATGAGAGTCAACTCCAATTGGCGCAAGTGCGAGCAAAACTAGCCCTCTAGAGAGCAGTCGCTGAGAGCGCTCGAGGAGGCTCCTCGCCGAGTCGTGTGTTCGGCAAATAATGAGTGTACGGAACAAGACTTCCGTACAAGAACCAGCCAAGCGCGATTCGGACTCACGCACCCAGGGCTCCGTACCAACAAAACTAGCTCTCTAGAAAGCACAGTCGCTGAGAGCGCTCAAAGAGGCTCCTTGGCGAATCGTGTGTTCGGCAGATAATGAGTGTACGGAACAAGACTTCCGTACAAAAACCAGTCAAGCGCGAGTCGGACTCACGCACCGAGGGCTCCGTACTAACAAAACTAGCTCTCTAGAAAGCACAGTCGCTGAGAGCGCTCGAGGAGGCTCCTTGGCGAATCGTGTTTCGGCAGATAATGAGTGTACGGAACAAGACTTCCGTACAAAAACCAGCCAAGCGCGAGTCGGACTCACGCACCGAGGGCTCCGTACTAACAAAACTAACCCTCTAGAGAGCAGTCGCTGAGAGCGCTCGAGGAGGCTCCTCGCCGAGTCGTCGTGTGTTCGGCAAATAATGAGAGTACGGAACAAGACTTCCGTACAAGAACCAGCCAAGCGCGAGTCGGACTCACGCACCGAGGGCTCCGTACTAACAAAACTAACCCTCTAGAGAGCAGTCGCTGAGAGCGCTCGAGGAGGCTCCTCGCCGGGTCGTGTGTTCGGCAAATAATGAGTGTACGGAACAAGAATTCCGTACAAAAACCGGCCAAGCGCGAGTCGGACTCACGCACCGAGGGCTCCGTACTAACAAAACTAACCCTCTAGAGAGCAGTCGCTGAGAGCGCTCGAGGAGGGTCCTCGCCGAGTCGTCGTGTGTTCGGCAAATAATGAGAGTACGGAACAAGACTTCCGTACAAGAACCAGCCAAGCGCGAGTCGGACTCACGCACCGAGGGCTCCGTACTAACAAAACTAACCCTCTAGAGAGCAGTCGCTGAGAGCGCTCGAGGAGGTTCCTCGCCGGGTCGTGTGTTCGGCAAATAATGAGAGTACAGAACAAGACTTCCGTACAAGAACCAGCCAAGCGCGATTCGGACTCACGCACCCAGGGCTCCGTACCAACAAAACTAGCTCTCTAGAAAGCACAGTCGCTGAGAGCGCTCAAAGAGGCTCCTTGGCGAATCGTGTGTTCGGCAGATAATGAGTGTACGGAACAAGACTTCTGTACAATAACCGGCCAAGCGCGAGTCTTACTCGCGCACCGAGGGTTCTGTTCTAACACTTATCCCATCTTAACGGGCCGGGTCAAGTTTGCATCTGATATTTATACAGATGAGGTGCAAAGTTAGCGTAACCGATCACGTTTGTCGTATGGGAGCCGCATTTAAATATTTATTTTATTCTGTTTTTAGTATTTGTTGTTAAAGTGGCAACAGAAATAGATTATCTGTGAAAGTTTCAACTATCTATCACGGTTTATGAAATACAGCCTGATGACAGACGAACAAACAGATAGACGGACGCACAGCAGAGGCTTAGTAATAGGGATCCGTTTTTACCCTTTGGGTACGGAACCCTAAAAAAGGCTGTAGCCAGGGGCATATATTGATTATAATTAGGGTCAAGAGGATGTAGGCAATGAGGAAGATTGTTATCATGTTAACAAACAAGTAAGCTTATTTGTTATTAAAGAAATATCCGCCCGTCTTAGAAACATATGCTAGATATGAATTCAACAAAAATAACACAAAGAACGAAAGGCCATTAATTAGCCTTCTAGAGAGCACAGTTGCTGATTACTTAGCAGATAAATAT
This sequence comes from Apotomis betuletana, assembly GCA_932273695.1. Taxonomy (NCBI): domain Eukaryota; kingdom Metazoa; phylum Arthropoda; class Insecta; order Lepidoptera; family Tortricidae; genus Apotomis; species Apotomis betuletana. The sequence goes on from OW026310.1 coordinate 969,831, forward strand.
GATGAGATGAAGAAAAAACTAAAGTCACGCAATTCACATTTATGCTCCTGAAATTCTCTTTTACTACCTTGTACATTCATGCAACTCAACATTTCAATACCATAGAAGAATCCTATTGACGTAGACCCAATTAGCTACGACAAAGCAAAACGCTCCGCATAACGAACCCCACATGTCTATGTGTCTACATAATAGAAACAACGAGGAAATTAAACTAGCACATCGCAATTGCGAAGGATATTAGCAGAAGATTGCTCGTCAACTCGAGTCTGCTCCAATCACTTCGGATGGCTTCAACGGTAGGGAACTTGCATGAAGTTCTGAAAATAGCGTACCTTTATACCCACCACAAAGGCCGACAATGTACATGTAACTCCTCTGGTGTTGCAGGTGTCTATGGGCGACGGATATCGCTTTCCATCACGCAACCCGTTTGCTCGTTTGCCCCCTAACGACATAAAAAAAAGTTGGGATTCATAATTATTTTAGGCATACCAGTTCATAGACGCTTAATGAACTCATACTAAATACAACATATCCGCACAACAAATGCTAAAGTAAAAAAAAAACTGCTTGTTTTAAAATAATTCACAAATTATTTATTACACTTTGCAGTCTAGATGCCAATACAATCTAAACATTCTAACTAAACTGAAATTATACCGAATCTAATTAAAGTATCACGAAATTACTTCTTAATGAAACATGTAATGTCTCTTTTTTATGTAATTGGGTTCGATTTTCGGTCTCTTCCAACAGGTAGCTCCTTTTTTTAGCTTTGATCTTTGTATCAATGGTTTAAATGACGAAATTACTTGTCTATTAGATTTTAAATTCATATTTAATGGCCACGAAGGCTATCATTATTTTTTTATGATTCAATAACTTGTTTATTCAATTTCAATAATAAAAGATTTCAATAATATTACCAATTGTTTTAACTTTTAGTAAAACTATTTAGTAATACTTACTATAGAATTCTTCACGCAAAAAAATGTACGAGTATGACAGAATTGACAACTACATATATACTTAATAAGCGCAGAATTTTTAGTATTGTATGAACATCTCATTTATAAAAATGAAATAATAATTAAATAATGAAAGCCTAACCTTATTTTGTAAGCAGGCAACAAGGGCACTTTTACATGTCTGATGTTATTTAATTTCATTGTTTCATTATCGGTAGGTACAACGTATTTCATTGTTGCAAGTTCCCAATCGCTTCGAATGGCTCCAACAGTTCCGAGTGTTGATTATACAGGACCGGTTAGTGGGACACTGATGGCGTCGATCGATAGATAGTTCACTAGTGCAGTCTTGGTACAAAGGTATTAGAATATTCTGATAGGAAATACTGTTTATTATTTATTTATTTAAAATTTATTGCACAATTTAAAAAAGGTACAAATGGCGGACTTAATGCCTTTAGGCATTCTCTGTCAGTCAACCATGGGTTAAAAAAATATATAGTCGGTGCAGAATCAAAAGCAAATAAATTACCTAATATAAAGATCCGCTCTGCTTCCTGTGGACAATCAGCCTTAACCTTTGATTTACGCCAGTAGTTTCAAAAGTAGATTCGAATATAATTAGCCCAATTCGCCGTGTTTTCATTGTTTTGAACGCTTTATTAGGGTTCCGCACCCAAAGGGTAAAAACGGGACCCTATTACTGAGACTTCGCTGTCCGTCCGTCCGTCCGTCCGTCTGTCACCAGGCTGTATCTCAAGAACGGCTAGACTGTTGAAATTTTCACAGATAATGTATTTCTATTGCCGCTATAACAACAAATACTAAAAATAAAATAAAATAAATATTTAAGGGGGGCTCCCATACAACAAACGGGATTGGATGCGTTAACTTTGCACCTCATTTGTATGGAGCGCATACATACCAGGTGCAAACTTAACTTAACCACTTAAGGATGAAAAGTGTTTGTACGGAACCCTTGGTGCGCGAGTCCGACTCGCACTTGACCGGTTTATAGATAAATGTTATCAAAGAAACAGGCTCATGCATTTTTTTTATGAGCATGACTATACATTGTACGTGCAACAAATGCAACATGCCTTTAGTTAAAAACCTACGTCTTTAAATTTAGCTTGACATTATCTCAAAGTGAACAACAAAAACCGACTGATTTTCATTAAACCGACACTCTCAAGTTTAACGCCATAATCTATTCAAGATATTTACATCAGAAAAGCACGTTTACTTGACTATTATACGACAAACACATCTAACTCAACCGAAACCGCTTGAAAATACAACCATACAGTTATAAAATAAAGGTTATACTTCAATAGAACGCAAAAGCGAGATATGATTCAAAACTGCATCGACTTTACGACTACGTCGTTCAAGAGACTAACGCAGTAAGAATATATGGACGCTCAGATGTTTTTACTGCTTTTTAGTCGTCAGCCGGCAGTATTGCACGACAAAGTTGCCTGAATCACTTTGTTAAGATGTAGACTGGGACTAAGCACCTCAAGTGGCGCATAAGTAGCCGACAGAGTGCAATGTTTTACAAAGTTCCGATCGAGAATCGACTTCGAACTTTTTAGCGAGTTTGGTTAACATTTTTTTGAGGTAGGTGTGTGGATACTCATTTATAAATTATTTTGCAATTTTACATGTCACATATTATCATATTAAAATATTAAATTATATTACGTTACATTATCGCAATAAGATATAAAATCAAATTACGATTTACATTTCAAATAATCGGTCAAATAAATACAATACGAAATTAAAATAACGGTAACAATTAATAATTATAATAAAATAATCAACAACAGTTTATAGTAAGGATAAAATGTCGTTACGCTTGTTTTTATGGCCTGCTGGACGGAAAAACAAGGTTTGGTAAGAAATGGGTCGTCCAATGATCTGATACTGCTTAATTAAGAAAATTACATTTAATAAACGATCAATGAATTACCTCTTTATTTGGATTACTATAAATATGAGTAAATATAAATATTTCAAGATATTAAGGAATTATGAAACTGAAAATGGTTATGTTATGTTCTGATGAAAATCGATCGAAAGTTCAAAACATTTTTTCAGATAACTTCCTACAGCTGATTTCATTTTTGGAAAAAGGGAAATATCTTTAGCTGTACATTTTAAAATTAACACAATTCATACGTATACATTATCACTTTATTTAAACGGGCGGCAAGGCTTGTTTGAGCTCATATACAATTCAACTGTAAAGACTGGTAGCACAGGATAAAAATATTTATCTATTTCTACATTCAATAAGTTCCTAATTTAGGTGTGAAATAAATATTTGTTTTACCCGAATCGCCATTTTCCCAGCCCGTTGGGGCGTCCCACGCGGCTGCACTGGACCAACAAATCCAAATTGTCATCGGCCACAATCGCGCACCTCAATCCCTCGAACTCAAAGTAAACAGTCTCAGGCAGGACTGCGAATTTCCAGACCCGTTTACATTGCAGTCCATTACCGTAATTAACTACAAACACTACCTGACGGTGACAACTCAAACATTGGTATTGGTGAAAATTGTGCGCAAATAATATCCGTGCCTGTTTGGGAGTTCGGAGCAAGCGCGGTAAAATGACGCTCAATGAACATTATTCTTAGCATTATATTTGTATAGGATTACGTTTACGAAAGTCTGTTAAAAAGCTTTGAGACTAGGCAGAAAGTCGATTAAATGAAGATTCTATGAAATTCAAAGCAATCTACGAAATCTTTGTCAGCGAAGAGGGAATGTACTAATTTATTTAGTTAAGATCTTTAATTTCTATAATGATAAACTAGTTATACGTGATATTGGCGATTTCTTTAATTATTTAACTTGTCTAGTTAAACCAAATTAAAAATGTATAATTCGACCAAACAGTAGATAGAAATATCACACCGAGGATTAAAAAAATTATAAAGAAACGTACTGGCTTATCACAAATGTCTACAATTACTATACATTTTCCATCTACATGATTGTCATAAACACTGACCACGAGTCATGATACCATAAAATGATGTGTTTTGTTGCCAAACTTACCTACTCATACATGGATTATGTAAATGTATAGCTCAACTAGATGCCAGCTGAGGATAAAGTGAAATTGACAAAGTACTGATAACTTGAAAAACACAAAGTATTTATAATATTCCAAGCGGCATTTTAGCCTCACAAATTATTATGAAAGTGAAAATAATTTTGATGATAAACAAAATAATTGCGAACAAATTCATAAGTTTCGGAAAAGTTTTAACGAACTTTTACTTCGAAATAAATTCAATAACTTGTGTTCGTGTAAATATTGAAGTTGCGATTTCGTTTCGGCTGCCTCTGAGTTTTACTTTTTGCTGAAATCGTTCATGAAATATCAAAAGGTTTCGCTAAACTCTTTTGGTTTCTACTCGATTACTTATTAATGCAATGGAAGAGTAATATTAAGTAATGGTTTATTTGGATTTATGATTTTTATGACTTATGCTTTTGCCCGCGGCTTCACTTGCCCTACACTATCAAATCGCATAGGTATCTCCCCGGTATCATACTGTCTGTCTGCCTGACTGCCTAAAAAGTAGCCTATGTATTAAGTAAGGATACAAACTATCTTTGTTCCGAATGTCATGTAAATCCGTTCAGCCGTTTCAGCGTGCAAAAGTAAGAACACAGTCACAGACACACAAACTTTCTCTTTTATAATATTAGTGGGCCTTTCCTTCCCCGCGTAAAAGTACATTACATACCTAGGGCGGTGATTTCGTGAATGTCCAAGATCTCAGAAGTTTGTGTGTCCATAAATATGCGATCTGAGACTACGAATTACCGCCCGTGATTTGTCTAAAATTTTACGTCTTGCCTTGGCTGGAAAGCGAAATTTTCTCCCCTCGCGGCGGGCAGAAAATTCCACTTCTAGCCTTAGATGACGTAAAGTAATGTTAACGTCTATTTTTTGCTTTTCTAATTTCATCTATTCCGTACAATTTAGAATCTACACGTACCTAAATAAATTTCGTTATGCATTCCACATGCCGACACACACCTTTAGAAATCACAAGTTCCTATAATCGCATTAACATTAAAAGTTTGGCCCCTCGATGGTATTAGTTGGTATGTTCGGTTCGGAACAACGTAATCTACGCCAAATTGCTTGTTATCTCGCGCCAGATACAGCATAATTGGAGTTTTTGATCCTGTTACAGGCGGGGCTAGACCGGAGTTGTTAATTAAGGGGACCTTTGTTATGGGACCTTTGCTGTATTGTGGTTTATCGGAGCAACGGCCGTAAATGGCTTGAGAAAAATATAAATTGACTTGTACACTAAAATACTATACACCAGTCGGCGAATGATCCCTGGGATTTATTTCTGAAGTAGTTTGGCTCAGTTAAAAAAATAAAAGCTATAACAAAAAGTCTTTTTTTTAAACACTTATAGTACAAATGACTGCAGACGCCGGGAAAAAAAGGCTTGCCGGGTGAGTAGGTATAGACGGCCGACTGTGGGAAGGCCGGATAGTGATACGAAGCCGGCAAGCCCCTTTCACGGCTAAGGCATGTATGTATGTATAGTGCTTATCCCAAACATAATATGCAATGAAGTAAAAAAAAATTACGACTCAAAAAGAATATTCAGCTGTTTAGCCTGTTCATGAACACAGGCGCCAAGTTTTTAAAAAAATTACCTACTTCCCGGCTTTGGCCATCAATTTTGTATGAAATTTCTTTACATTTCTTTCGAATCGTTCCGTTTGAAACGTAATACTTCGAAGCCTGTTATTATGCATGGACTACTGATGAAATCTCATTGGATATTTAAGAAAAAAAAATCGTTGTCACGAAAACTGTTACAGATACACATAAAAGAAACTCGAATATCCTCAGTATTCCTGCGACCAGAAGCTAAACTCCCAAAGCACCATTTAGCCTGTCTGCCTTTTTCCATATTTCTGTCGCCACTCGCATATCTGGCATTAATGCACCGAAGATGAGCACCAACAGTTGTAATAACACGATATGGGGCTGGGGACGCGTAATTTGCGATATCTTTTTGCTCGGCTTATCTGCGTCGTTCGACGTGCGGGCGACGAGTTTATTCCACTTGGAACTGTATTTTATATAAATGTATGAAACACGTAATGTCTCATTTTTTTATGTGGGTACACACATGTATGTTTTGACTTATAGCCGTTTCTTCACAGTGTCCAATTCAAGCCGGATAACACCGTCGCTGTGGCCATTAAGCCTCTTCGTTCGTTTAAAAATGCTAATTGTTTTAGACATTTTTCTCTTTGACTTAGAAAGGGGCCAATGTGATTTCTTAGTATATATACTTGGAACCTACAGTTTGGTTTTTTCATTGATAAGTTTTGTTTAAAAAGCTACTTATTTTCTAGAACTCAGGGAAAAGTATTATTCTCTTCAAAGAGTTTGTTGTAAATATTAATATATTTGTCATAATATGAAAAAATCAATTTTAAAAGGAATAAGGCCTCTTAATTTGACTTGTAACTAAGCATTATAATTTTACAGAATCCATATATGTAACCTATACTATACCGCATTGTCCGTTATATTCCGCAGCGTTTTACATAGGAAATTCCCGTGAGTCTGAAACATACCTATTAATATCGCGATTATTATACCGATTCAAATCGCGTTGAGCGATATTCAACTTCTACGGCGTGAGTAAACCTTGTTATTTATTTTTACACAAAATTATATATTGCATATATTTTTTCATTTTTAAAATAATACGGCTGACTGATTTTTAATGTATAACGACAAATAGAATAACTATTCGATGCTATTTGGTGGCTCGTTTTTTTCCAATGGGCTTTTTGCCACTTAGTTTTAGTCGCAAGTGCAAAGTGGAGCAAACTTTACAAAATGGCTGATATTATTTTTAATTTGCACATTCGACTTCGTGGGAGATCAAATTCCTTAATTACCTCGGGTAGTTATTTCAAAGGGTAGTGTTATTTTAGCACCAGGCCGTCCCTTTTATGATTCTTCTGTCAAGAGTGGCTACGCTCTGTGGCGACAAAAACCGATCGATTAACGGCGCAGGCACGACTTTGGGCGACAGCGGTGAACGGTACGTGTGTCTCGCTCACTCTGACCACACGTACCATTCGGTGGTTGTAGCCACACACACGTTGGTCTGTTGCGTAGCCACGCCTCACGACCAATGTCGTCGCGTTTTATACTGACGTCCAATAAATACAGTCAAGTGTAAGCCTATTTTGCAAACGAACCTTATGTAGTATTGTGTGTATCAACATCAACAACTCGATGTGTACTGTACGGGTCCATATTGGCTCTCATAAAATTTTTATTCCTATTTTTTATTTTACTACCGATTTTTCTTCCTAACAATCACTCGTCATAATTTTTTTCCTCATACTTTTTTTCTTCATACTTTTATTTTACTACCATCGGAACTCATAACAGTCAGTTATCATACTTTTTTTCTTAATAATGTCATTACTAAGAAATGTTAAAACTCATAATTTTTTTTTTCATAACTGTTTTACTTCATAACAGACAATTATCATAATTTTCCTATTCATAATAGGAAGGCATGAAGTGGTTGCGTGGATTGTTTGTGTTGCAAGACTTGCAAGTCTTTTTTACGGGATGCAAAAAAAAAAAAACCTCGAAGGCCAGGCGGGAGCTCGCTACGCTTCGCTCCCGCCTGACCTTCTAACCTAACCCGGCCACGTCGGATCTGCTCTGAAAGGTTTTGCTCGCTCGCTTCGCTCGCTCGCTCGTTCAAATTTTGAAATCCAATCTATTTTCCTGGTAGTGGTTCGGTGGGTTGTTCTTGTATGTAAACATAGTATGAATATAAGCAAGCCTTTTTTTCGGGACGAAACAAAAAATAACCTCGAAGGCCAGGCGGGAGCTCGCTACGCTTCGCTCCCGCCTGACCTTCTAACCTAACCCGGCCACGTCGGATCTGCTCTGAAAGGTTTTGCTCGCTCGCTTCGCTCCCTCGCTCGTTCAAATTTTGTAATCCAATCTATTTTCCTGGTTCGCTGGGTTGTTCTTGTATGTAAACAGTATGAATATAAGCAAGCCTTTTTTTCGGGACGCAAAAAAAAAATAACCTCGAAGGCCAGGCGGGAGCTCGCTACGCTTCGCTCCCGCCTGACCTTCTAACCTAACCCGGCCACGTCGGATCTGCTCTGGAAGGTTTTGCTCGCTCGCTCGCTCGCTCGCTCGCTCGCTCGCTCGTTCAAATTTTGTAATCCAATCTATTTTCCTGGTTCGCTGGGTTGTTCTTGTATGTAAACAGTATGAATATAAGCAAGCCTTTTTTTCGGGACGCAAAAAAAAAATAACCTCGAAGGCCAGGCGGGAGCTCGCTACGCTTCGCTCCCGCCTGACCTTCTAACCTAACCCGGCCACGTCGGATCTGCTCTGGAAGGTTTTGCTCGCTCGCTCGCTCGCTCGCTCGTTCAAATTTTGTAATCCAATCTATTTTCCTGGTTCGCTGGGTTGTTCTTGTATGTAAACAGTATGAATATAAGCAAGCCTTTTTTTCGGGACGCAAAAAAAAAATAACCTCGAAGGCCAGGCGGGAGCTCGCTACGCTTCGCTCCCGCCTGACCTTCTAACCTAACCCGGCCACGTCGGATCTGCTCTGAAAGGTTTTGCTCGCTCGCTCGCTCGTTCAAATTTTGTAGTCCAATCTATTTTCCTGGTAGTGGTTCAAATATTAGTTAGTATGAACAAGGTGTATGAGTGTTGATTTTATGAGTTTTGATGATTATGAATTCTGATGATTATGAGTTAGATTAGTAGTGTAAGAAAATATATGAAAAAAAATATTAGTATAAACAAGTTGTATGATTAGTCATCTTATGAGTTCTGATGATTATGAGTTTCGATCGTTAGTATTAAAAATAAATATGAAGAGTGATCATTATGATATAAAATAGTATGAGAACTATTTTCGGACTTCAGATAATAGGACTTAAAAAGTTATGTGAGAAAATACGCACCCGTACTGGACGTTATTTGCGATCAATTCCACTACCCAAAGATTGTCTCTACCGATAACACCGTCTATTTTCTACCGTTACTAGGATTATTCTATTTTTGTTGCTCTTATTTACGAAATTTTGTGTGTAATAAAGCACTTTTGTATTACATTGTAATTCATTTCCATTTTTCGGGTTTATTTTTAGATACCTACCTATATTACTTAATGTTCTTTTACGTTAACAGAACCCCTTTAAAATATACTGCAAGGCGTATCAATAAAATATCATATTCATAATATTCCGTTGAAGTCGGGTAAAAATTAAGAACATACTCGTAACTTTGTTCACTCCTGCCTCCTATGGTCCCGACTACAGCTTTATGTTAATGGCTCCTATACCGCTAGCCTGTGCTGGAAAACAGTAAAATTCCTTTATAACAATATCCGGAGCACTCCAATTACTGCCGGCAATGGAACCCTAGCTGCCTGGAAGAATATTCTACTAGTAAAAAAATTGGAGCGCGTGATAATTTTATATATTTTAGGGTTCCGTATTTTACTGGATATGTAGACCTCTAAGAAGGCGTTTTTGTGAGAATGGATGTGAAATTACGATAACGTCTTGGTAAGTGATATGGATACAATTAGGGTAACTAATGTTTTCTTTAAGTTTTATATAGTTTAAGTATATACATAACACGTTAGTTTGTGATTGTAGTGAAGAAAATGTAAGCAGTAGTAAGTCGATTAGGGAGTGATTTTCAAAAAAATGGTTTGTTTATAAAAGGGGGTCCCTTATTACGTTCGCAACCGCTGTATTATAATAATGAATGAATAAAAAAATGCAGTGCACTTCACAATACGGCGATGTATTTGTAGGTTAAGTTTAAAAATTTAGGTTGGTAGTGTTAGCATGGTGGACTTGTAGAAAATTCCTTTTAGCATTGAATCTGCCATTTCTATATAAGTAATAAAGTTTTAATAAAATAAATCTATGAATAGTGTAGTACCTACTGACATGTAGCTTCATTATTTTTTACTAAAGCAGTAACGTCTGCTCACGTAAACCAAATGTTAACAATGAAGCGAAAAATTTAATGGTTCAGACAGGATTCGAACGTGCGTTTCCAACGGCTTTCCGGCCCAATACGGGCGTCCTACCAACTGGACCACCGAACCAGATGTCAGAACCATTGAATCTTTCAACCAGTTTTCACCCTAAGGCATGTTGAAGCAACTGGCTTCAATGTAAACATTTGACAAGTAACTTCTTTGATGCTCAAATGAGATGACACTTTATTGTGCCAAGGGTAGTGATGTGCCGTTTTCGAGAATTTCCGGTAGCTTTCCTCATTTTGTATGGGAAATGTTCTCGATAACGCTATCTCTCCATACCAATCGACAAACGTTCTCGAAAACGATACATTTCTAACCAAGGGTAAAAATATAAGAATCCTCACTGAAACCCTATCCTTACCTACACTTGCTATCTACAATTTCTTCAATAGTATTACATGTTATATTACGATTTACCGCTTCCTAAGAATCCGTCGTAAAACCGCTTTCCTCTTAGAATGTTAAGCCAAACAATTCAATTTACAGTCGAAACGGACCGAGACCATTTTACTGCGGAACACTAAAAATAAAAGTTGGGGTTGAGGGTGGCGCGTGACGGCACGATCGCTGCAACAGAACCTAATAGGAAACGCGATCGTTGTCTTTAATCGAATCTGTGCGGACTAGTTGTGCCGAGGAGGTAGGAAAGGCTTTTCGCGATATCTTTTTGTCAAAGCATTTTGCTTTTTTTTAGGGTCGCGTACCTCAAAAGGAAAAAACGGAACCCTTATAGGATCACTTTGTTGTCCGTCTGTCTGTCTGTCTGTCAAGACCCTTTTTCTCAGGAACGCGTGGAGGTATCAAGCTGAAATGCATATCAATTGCTAAGGTCTAATGTTCCTTGGAGTTGTGAAAAATCAAACTTCTAAGCCAATGCAATCAAAAGATACAGCCGTTTATGCTGCAAATTTTCGATATACTCGCAAGGGAATCAAAACCTACGGGGTACTATCCGTGAACTCAGAATCTTGAAATTTGGTACGAAGCAACGTCTTACAGCACAGATAAAGGAAAAATTGCGAAAAGCATATATTTTTACTTTTAACTACCTACAGGTATGTACGGAACCCTGGGTGCGCGAGTCCGACTCGCACTTGGTCTTGGCGGTGGCAAACAAGCATGCAGCACGCCTGATGTTAAGCAGTTACCGCCGCCAACGGACACTTGCGACGCCAGGAGCATCACACGCAAACCTATACTTACTCCCCTCTTGAAGAACCGCATACTGTAGCCGGGAAAACCTCGGCAAGGAGCGTTGCGGCTTTTACATACTTCGTGCGAAAGAAACGACTGCGCTCTGTCCTCGTTCATTTGCCACATTCCATCATAATTTCAGCCGGAACATGTCTACTTCTGGATAATGCCCTTCCGCCAGGTTCTCTAGATCGATGGGTCGTAGGTACGCCGCCCTGATCTCTCTCGGCTTCCCATGATCCTGATCAGATCTTCAGTCACTATACATAAATAAATAATAACCTCTACCCCAACGGCCATTGAACGGAAAGTCAACAAGTTTTTTTTTCCTCGGACTCTCCCTGGAATGGTCCTATTGTTGACAGAATTGATATATGAATAGTCGACAGAACTCCTTAAATACCTCAATATCTGTATGCAATTGCTTGTATAGAAATTGAATCATTTAATTGTCATATACATAGAATCATGCGTTTACTTCCAGAATAGAAACTCATTTGCCTTACTCAATCAGTTGAAATCGTTTATTATTTGTCAGTTATTATTATTTAATTCGAAAATTCACTCCATACTTTCATAGCTTCTGGTCGAAATAGGCAGTAGGAGTGGGTCTACAGGCTATGGGAAACAATGTTCCCGCTCCATTTCATATTAATTCATTTATAAATGAACTGTTGTTATTGCTGTACTGCGTTAGGTCACTTTGTAGCTCTTTTCCTGAATTCTACTTGGCATGTAAACTAAGTCTCTTCGATTTATAAAGAAAAAACATAATTATGTAAATTATTAGCTGTGTGTGTTGACGTGTGTGTGCGTTTTGTCTTTGTTGGCGTGTTAAATATTATGTAACCAATTCGTTTAGGTATATCCGTATGTACCTATATTTGATACTAGTTATCTCATTCAGGATGTTGCATATTTACAAGTCGGTTTCAAAAAACAAACAGATATAATTTTAACTAAGAATTTTCACTGGTTTTTTTTTTGTTGTTTGAAGAAGGCTGTAAAAGTGAGGAGTTGCCATGCGCTTGGATTAGAAACCACACATATAACTGATTGACTTTAAGGCTCAACCCACGTAGAACACATGCTGCACGAAAGCTTAGCATTCAGCTTATTACACAGCATAGCTATGTAAGGGCTGTCAATTCGATGAATAAGATCTGTCATTAAACGGTAATTATCAACAACAGAGCACGACGAATTGGGCACAAGTTGGTCAAATATTTCGAGCCCAAAACGCGCCGATTTGGAAAGTATCATTAATTTCGCGGAATATCTCGGACACGGTTTGCATTTTAGGTTCCACCTTAATTAACAAGCACACCTGTTTGCGCCAGACACAAATTGAATTTATCCCGGGCCCATGTAAGAACAAATTACCAAAGCAATCTTGCCTAGCGCGAAACAATGGAACGCGATACGCGCCCTATGTACTTAACCTAACTTGATCTACTTTGCTAACCTGGAGTTCAGCCGAATATCTTCCTGGCTGCAAGGTTGTGTTTCTGTTTTGTGTAAAGTGTATGTATGTTTACTTGCACCAATAAACGACGTCCCGGTCTGCGCCGCCGCCGCCCCGATCTCGTCAGCAAACACGCCAAACACAATTCACACTGTAGTAGTCCTTATATCACTCTAAATAACAATCCTTGGGGCGCCCGAAGCAGCCCACCGTACAAGGAATTGTGCCGTATTTCAACACTTTCCGTTAAAGCGTAAAACTTCCAAAATATCTCCCAAACCACGGAGGTTATAATGTTCAAGAGCCGTTACGATAAAAAAACCAATATTACCAATGGCGCCGGCTCGCGTCCGCTGGCGACCGCGCGCGCGCTCGCAGCGCCGTGACAGAAAAATGAACTAACTGATTGTGTGGCCAGTGGGTAAAAACCTATCAATTCTCAACAACCACCCGCCCCGGACCGACCCGTCGTCGGTCCGCTCAAACTCCCGGTAGTCGGGATAGCGTTGAAACCGCCCGTCTAAGGATCGAGTCCCTCACTTGTACATCAGCGATCCGTGGAGACCCATCCTTGCCCGCTATCAAGTTAACGATACGCCCCCGTCGCCAACACAACGGTGATAGGTTAGCATCCTTAACCAGTACGAGGTCTCCAACGCACGGTGGGGTCGTCCTGTCCGTCCACTTAACGCGTTGCTGAAGAATGTGCAAATACTCAAGCGACCATCGCTTCCAAAAATTTTGAGTCATTTGCTGCAACATCTGATACCGTGACAACCTATACAACTTAACATCAGTATACGGATACTCCGGCAAGGCGTTAAGTGGTTGGCCAATCAAAAAATGACCTGGGGTAATGGCCTCCAGGTCATTCGGGTCAGCGCTCAACGGACACAAGGGGCGCGAATTTAAAACTGCCTCAATTTTGCAGAACACCGTTGACAATTCCTCAAAGGAGAGGATCGTTGAGCCGATGACCCGATACAAATGAGTCTTGGCAGACTTAACCACTGCCTCAAATATTCCACCCCAGTGGGGGCATCCAGGTGGACTGAAATACCACGAAATGCCCCGACTGGCGATGGCCGTGCCGATCTCTCGCTCATTTTGACTTAAAAATAATACAATTTCCTTTAGACAACGATCGGCGCCCTTGAAGTTGGTACCACAATCCGACCGGATCAAGGCCGGTATCCCTCGTCGAGAAACGAATCGGTCCAGCGCTGCCAAAAAGGCCTCCGTAGAGAGATCAGCTACCATTTCCAAATGAACGGCCTTGGTCGCCAGACACACGAAGACGCACAAATATGCCTTAACCGACTTCGCGTTGCGAAGGCGTGATGTCTTGACCATGAAAGGCCCCGCGAAGTCTGTCCCCACACCAGCAAACGGCCGAGCTTCCGTAACTCGGTCGGGCGGGAGATCTCCCATTTGTGGCTGCATTGTGGCTGCCTTGAGCCGGTAACAAGGCAAGCAACGAAACACAACGCTCCGTATCACTCTCCGTGCCGACAAAATCCAGAACTCCCGCTGCAAAATGCCCAGCAGTGTGTTGCAGCCTGCATGTGAATTCCTGATGTGACGGTCCCAAACCAACAGCTCCACCAGAGCTCCCTTCTTGGGAAGAATTAAAGGATGCCGCGCTGAATACGGCAATTCGGCATTCCGTAGTCGGCCTCCCACCCGGAGCATTCCGTGCTCATCAATAAACGGGTTGAGGCGGACAAGGCTCTTCTTCATTCTGCCCACGCCAGTCCGCAAGATCCTAAGTTCATCCTGGAACTCATTCCCCTGAATGACCCCCACCCAACGTGAGAGAGCCCTTTGCTGCTCCTCAGGTCCCATTACAGGTGACAGGTTGCGCTGTGCCGCAGGGCTTCGACAATTATGGAAAAACCGCATTATCCATCCCGTGACTCGAAGTAGCTTCCCTAGTGAGCTATACCGTTCCAAAAGAGTGTGGTCCACTGCCACAGACTCCACTGTAGTCACATTGACTCTCAGACCCTGGTCAGGGGGTAGTGGCTGGCGTCCGCAGTCATTGAAAGGCCACTCCGTATGTGGCCGCTCCAGCCATTGAGGCCCCCACCAGAGAGAATGCTCAACCAGAGCAGGCGCCGGGCAGCCGCGACTCGAGCAGTCTGCCGGGTTAACTTCACCTGGAACATGTCTCCAGACCAGAGGAGTCTCCGAGTTATTTATCTGTGACACTCGGTTGGCCACAAATACCTCAAGCGTATGGACCGAAGTCTGCAGCCAGCACAACACGATCTGGCTGTCCGTCCATGCGTAAACCGTGTCATTCAGATCCACCGTGCCACGCAGGTTCTGCGCCACATGGTTTAGGAGGCGGGTCAGGAGCGCGGCACCCGCCAATTCCATCTTCGGAATCGTCCACCGGGTCCGAACAGGCGCAACCTTGCTCTTGGCCATGACCAAGCGTACAACGCCCTCGCCAGCAGTCTCACCTGTTCTCAGGTAGACCGCGGCCGCGTACCCTTTCTCAGAAGCATCGCAGAACCCATGCAGGGTCACCCTGGCTCCCGCCTGAGGGAGCAGTTTGCGCGGGATCTCAATTTCTTTAATATGCGGCAATGTGGTCACGAATGCCGTCCACTCGTGCAGCAGCTCGTCCGTGAGCTGCTCATCCCAGCCTAGTTGGGCCAACCAAAGCTTCTGCATGAAGAACTTTGCCATGAACGTGACCGGAGAGATCCAACCATTTGGGTCGAACGTTCGTGCGATAGTCGAAAGGACTGATCGCTTGGTCCAGGTCTTCGACAGCAATTCGGCCTCACAATTGTATGTGAAGACATCCTGAGTCGGTCGGTACTGGACCCCCAAAATTGCCAACGCATGAGGCTTATCCGAGTCCTCAAACAAATGCGGGTCTTGTTGGTGCTCAGCTGGTAGTCCTGCCAGCACCTCTGGGCAGTTTGACAGCCACTTCCTGAGTTCATAGCCACCGGAGGCCATGAGCGCCACCAATTCATCCCTTAGGATGAGTGCTTGCTCAATGCTGTCCGTGCCCGTACAAATGTCATCCACGTAGACATCCCGGTCGATGACTGCAGCTGCGCGAGGGAAGCGCAGCCGTTCCTGGTCAGCCAGCTCTCGTAGCGTCCGCATCGCTACATACGGGCTGGGCTTTAATCCGTACGTGTTCGTGTTCAGCTCATACGTGATCATCGGTTCTTCTGGGCTCTCTCGCCACAATATCAGCTGGAACCGACGGTCATCCGCATGGATCTCCGTTTGGCGAAACATCATCCTCACATCCGTAACGAAGACAACTTGATGTCTCCTGAAGTCCGTTAGAATGTCTGCAATGTCTCTGGTCAACTTAGGACCAGCGTGCAGGCATTGATTCAGAGACACCCCGTTAGATGTCGCCGCGCTCCCGTCGAACACGACCCTGATCTTGGAGTCAGGTGTCTTCAGGACTGCATGATGAGGCAATACGTAGTGCTCCTCACGACGCCAGTCTACCCTGGATACCGACATGTGACCCAAAGCCAAATATTCACGCATGAACTCAACATACTTTCGCCGAAAGTTGGAGTCCCGTTTCATGCGCCTTTCCATGGCCATCATCCGTTTCTCAGCCAGGCCCCTGGAGCTCCCCAGCGGAGGTCGCGTCGATAGAAACGGCAGCCGTGTCATAAATCTGCCCGAAGGGAGGCGCACCGTGTTGCACTGATAAAATGTCTCGCACTCCTCGTCCAGTGGGCTTGTCCTGGGAGCTGTGGGTGGCTCTTCTGTTGCCCAGAACCTTTGCAGGACCTCCGATAACACGCTGCCGTAGTATATGTTGCTATAATCCGTTGCGTCCTGTGGTCCCCGTACTGGGCCCAATAATGCGTACCCACCTGCGGTACTCACGGCCACCAACCCGTTTGGTTGCAGCTCCCGCTTACCGCTCCGCAGCAGCTTCCCGAGGACGTCAGTTCCAAGTAAGACGTCCACCCGTCCGGGAATTGCGAAGTGAGGGTCGGCCAACTCCAATCCCTTGGCCAGCTTCGTTACCGCCGGCGGTAACCGTACCGAAGGAAGAACCCCGACCACTTCATCTAAAACAATAGCCGTGGCCTTCACCCGCGTGATCGATGCCGAGTCACCCATCTCAAACAGGAGGTCCGTCTGACCCCTGATTTGAGGCACCGGATTGCCACCTATACCTATTGCGCCATCCCGTGATGGCTCCAACCTGAGGCCCAGCCTGGCCACTAAGCGGCTGGACACGATACAACCTTGTGCCCCCGAATCCAGGAGTGACCTCACTGGCACTGGCCGTCCATCCGTACCCCTGACGGTAATCTTAGCCGTCGGTAATAACACCGTCACTGGTGGGGTGGGCACGACGGATGAACAGACTGCTAATTGCTAGCAGGGGGCACCTCCCTCCCCTTCTGCTGGAGGGGGAGAGGGCCCCTGGCCCAGGTATGGGTCCCACCCCGGGTAGTACACCCCTCGACCCATCGGTGCCATGCGCGCCGGCTGGTAATAGCCCATCGGCATCCGTCCCATCTGCGGCGGACGCGCCATCAAGCGTGGGCGCTCTGCGAGGGGTGGGGAGAAGCGACTACTCGGGGGCGGCAACCTGCCCCCCAGCGCGGCCGAGTAAGTCGCGTAACCCGACTCCCCATGGGTCATCTCCGGGCACCCGCCCGAATCTCGGCGCCGATCCCCCCCCCGCGGAGGAGACTGCGGCATCCGGCGGTACTCCGGAGTCCTCGATGACCCCCCTCCCCGAGGAGGGGGCGACCGCTGGTCTCTGGGTGACCCCCCTCCCCGGTGGGGGGGCGACCGTCCACCCAAGGCTGGCTTAGGAGAGGGAGGATGGCCTCCCGATGAGGCCCCGTACCGCTCCCCACTCTCAGCCAGGCAGAGAAGTTCATGATGGGCTCCTCCACATACTCGGCAGTTGGTGGTCTTACTGCATTCACGCACATAGTGTGCGCCTAGGCAGCGGAAGCACAAGTTTCGCTGCTTGACCACCCCCCTGCGCCTCTGCACCCGCTGTGCTCCAAAATCCGCGCACGCGATGATCGCGTGTCCCCCCTTCCGGCAGAAGGGGCACACTTCCGATTGGAGGGCGTTGTACCGCTGTCCTCCCCGACGGGGCTCCACCGGTTTGGGCCCAACCGTACGCCGGGGTGACGTGGGGGGTTGCGGCGTGGTTGCCCCTTGGCAATCCGCCCGCCTGCACTCACCCTCCAGGAACGCCCTCAATTCGTCAAATGTTGGGAGGTGACTCGATGAATCACCCCCATGTGACTGCTCAAACCGCGCCACCACCTCGCTAGGTAACTTGCGCAAAACCCGGTTCACAACAATGTACTTGTTGTCCCCTAGTGACAACTTGAGTCGCTCCAGCGTATTCACCGCCACCGTGACGGGATTAAGGATTTTCGACCGTATTTCGTGTACATTAGTGACCTTCGATATACTAAATATTTTTTCGATGAGCCCATCAATAATTAATCGCCGATTATCATATCGGTCAATTAATAGGCCCCATGCCGTCTCGTAACTGGAATCCGTAATCTCCAAATGAGTCAAAATATCGTGAGGCTCACCGCGTAATCTCCCCATCAACTGCGCCATTTTATACGCGGGGGTCAAATCCGTGCGCGAGTGCACCACGCTGTTAAAAATGTCGCGAAACCTCGGCCAGTCGGCATATTCACCACCAAATTCCGGGACATTCACTGGTGGCAACGGCGCCATTAGTGCCACACCACTGGGTGCACGCCTTACCCCAACATCCCCTTTTCGGGCGCGCTCGATATCCGCTGCCGCTTGGATGATACTCATCACCATATCACCGCACTGGTCTACATTGCGTTGCACCACTTCAACAGCCTGGGTCCGACTTTCCCCGGTCTCCTCTTCGTCAATACGGGCCAAATATTCGGCATGCAATTTCAATACCGCGTCATATCTTTCATCTACCTGTCGCGCGCGTGACAATAATGCGTCCTCGCGATCCGTACGACCAATTAACGTAACGACTAATGAAAACCATCTTAATTCCGATTCGACCCTTGACGCGACCGTTTTAACTACTGATGGAGCCATGGTACCAACCTCGATAACGCGGATCAATAAAATAAATTTTTAAAATAAATTAATAAATTTGGGTGAATAATTTTGTCCGTGGAACCCCGATTTTCGACAATAACAATCCGTTTTTATTTTTCGTACCAAACGCGACAACTTCAAAGTTATTCACCCAACACCAATATATTACGCAACGGCAAACAACACTAAATTTATTTTAAATTAAATGTATTTTGAGTGAATAATAGTTCAGCGGAACCCCAATTATTAATTACTTATTAATACGTTTCTCCGTATCGAAACGCAACTATATTTACTTTATTCACTCAACTAACATTTCAATTGAAAGTAATAACTAATATTCTTATAATTTAGTTAGTCTTAATTACGCAAATGCAACTTAACGTTAATAGATTGGAATGCGAACCAAGCGCAATCCACCCTCAAATTTCAATTATGATTTTGATGCTAACTAAATTACTTATCCGAACGTAAATGAAACAAATATCTTTTCTGTGGATATGAACCACGCTTTTGCTACCAAAATTTGTTTGCGCCAGACACAAATTGAATTTATCCCGGGCCCATGTAAGAACAAATTACCAAAGCAATCTTGCCTAGCGCGAAACAATGGAACGCGATACGCGCCCTATGTACTTAACCTAACTTGATCTACTTTGCTAACCTGGAGTTCAGCCGAATATCTTCCTGGCTGCAAGGTTGTGTTTCTGTTTTGTGTAAAGTGTATGTATGTTTACTTGCACCAATAAACGACGTCCCGGTCTGCGCCGCCGCCGCCCCGATCTCGTCAGCAAACACGCCAAACACAATTCACACTGTAGTAGTCCTTATATCACTCTAAATAACAATCCTTGGGGCGCCCGAAGCAGCCCACCGTACAAGGAATTGTGCCGTATTTCAACACTTTCCGTTAAAGCGTAAAACTTCCAAAATATCTCCCAAACCACGGAGGTTATAATGTTCAAGAGCCGTTACGATAAAAAAACCAATATTACCAATGGCGCCGGCTCGCGTCCGCTGGCGACCGCGCGCGCGCTCGCAGCGCCGTGACAGAAAAATGAACTAACTGATTGTGTGGCCAGTGGGTAAAAACCTATCAATTCTCAACAACACCTTACAAACGGGCGTTTATAGCTTCTATATAAATAAAGACATGCAAATGCCATTACGGTTATTACACTTTTATGGAGATCATTCAGGCGACAAATTCTGGGAATAGCTTGAGGAATTTAGTTGAGAATTTGTGGTTATGAAAAAATTATGCCGACCCCCTGTTATGGTCCACAAGGTGTTCTGGAAGAGACCCCCACCGATGCTAGCCATGTAATATACTTAGAGTGCGTTTTCTCTGATGCGGAACTGGACAGAGAAGAGAAAATGGCCGTGAGTGAACAAACACAGCGCTCCATAAATATCTTCACGTCATGACAACAGGCGTGAGCGGAGATGGCCTGTACGCAGCCTGTACCATTGCCATGACTTTACAGTGACCGTACTAGCTAGCGACTGTGTAATAGATTTGTATGGAGAATTGTAGTTCTACAAAGTAACCGGGGCGCTGTACTAATATCCATACTGATCGTTTACGCTGTCGCCAGCGAATACGGTCACTGTAAACTCATGGTAAAGGTACTTTTCTCAAAAATTGCATGTAATGTTGCCTTACCATCGCTAGATAGACTACAGTAAGTGGAACATACCGAAGACTTTTTAGAAGTGTCCAGTAAACAGCGAGGTTTTAAATTTGGAATCAATATTTGTCCAGTAAGTAAGTATGTAATTCCTATTACGTATCAAGATATTTGAATATCGAAACACGATTTACATCGTCACCGACCTATAAAAAAACTAAGGATGTGAAGGCGATGAGGTCGTATATAAATGTAAAAAGGATGCATTCCACAAATTGTTTTAATTATAAGTACAGTGCGACAAAAAATTGTATAAATAAAAGTGGCGTCCCTTTTTCATAGATTAAATAGAAAGAGACGACATTGCAGTATACACTTGCAATTTACACTAAGAGCAAATGTAAAATAAAAAGAGGTTAGCACTATTGGCAGTTAAACGTAACTCAAGATGCATATTAAAAAAAAAAAAGTAGCGACAAGGTTTAGTGCGGAAGTTTTATGCAGCGTTTAGTTCATAATTGTGCTGTGTAAACTGACAATGATATTTCGGAATTCCTTCCTTTTTTGTGTGGTTTAGAAAAAACCTCGGTGTTAAAATTTAAGGTAAGCTTTATGATATGAAAATTAGTTAGAAAGTACAACAATGTATAACAATAATTAAATTTTATCTTTAAGACTTAGATTTGTAAGACAGTGCAAATAATTAAACGCAGTATTTATAAAAAAAAAAATTAAGCCGGGGCGGGATTTAAATTACAAGACAAAAATTTTAAATTTGTGTGTTCTATATTTTTAAATTATAGTATATTTTTACTATAGTATATTTTTAAATTTGTGTGGTGCTATTCTACTCCGCCGCGTGGTGCCGGCGGAGTAGAATAGCACCACCCCATTTCTTCCCGTGGGTATCGTAGAAGGCGATTAAGGGACCATCCGAGAGGTGGGCAGCAGCGCCTCTTGTGTAGACAACACAGTCCACATAAATACACTGCGGTCACCAACCCGCCTGCCCAGCGTGGTGACTACGGGCAATACCCTCTATGGATATACACAAAAAGAAACGGCCCCCAGTTCCCGGCCGCCCTACTATTCCAGGTCACGGCAGCGGCCTTGGTTACGGTAGGGTAGGGGGTGCTAGGAATCCCCGGGCTACGGACGGCTGCCAACAATTGGCCCTGGCTACATATAACGGACGCAGTCTACGGCTGGACGAAAGCCTCCAGATCCTTGAAGTAGAAATTAGAGAAGATACGATGGCATGTTCTCGGGTTATCGGAAGTTCGTAGAGAGGGGGAGGACACGATAACCCTTGAGTCGGGCCATCTATTCTACTTTAGGGAAGGGAGCCAACAATCTCAGGGTGGCGTGGGATTCCTCGTCAACAAAGCCCTCCGTGACAACGTGATGGAGATCTGCAGCGTCTCGGCACGGGTAGCGTACCTTGTACTGAAACTGACCGAGAGATACTCTCTCAAGGTCATACAGGTATATGCGCCGACGTCGAACAGCTCAGATGAGGAGGTGGAGGCCGTTTACGACGATGTGTCAAAGGCCATGAATCGTACCACCAAAACCCATTATACCGTTGTCATGGGGGCTTCAACGCCAAAGTGGGGAAAGAATGCGGTGAATCTTGTTTGGGACAGCATAGCTATGGGCGCAGAAACCGTAGGGGCCAAATGCTGGTCAACTTCCTTAGCATGCAGGGGCTGTTCTGTATGAACACCTTTTATCAGAAAAAGCCCCAACGGAAGTGGACCTGGAAGAGCCCCGACGGTGTGACGAAGAACGAAATTGACTTCATCATAGCCGACAAGAAGCACATATTTAGGGATGTCTCAGTGATCAGCAGGTTTAATACCGGTAGCGATCACCGGCTTGTGCGAGGCACCCTAAGTATCAATTTTAAGCTTGAACGTAGTCGCATGGTGAGGTCTGTTCTTCGTCCAAATGTGCCCCAAGCTGGACATGATGCATTCCAACTGGAATTGACAAATAGATTCGCCGCACTGGAGACCCCGGCAAATGTTGACGAGGATCTGGACGGCTTAATTGGGGTGATACGCGAAGTGGGAACGAGGCACTTTCGGAAAAGGCGGTCAGATAAGAAGTCCAAACTTTCTAGCGAGACCCTGGATTTGATGCGATTTAGACGTGAGACACCAGAGGAAACTTTGTCAGATCCCCAGTCACTCCACAAGAAAATCAGGAGCTTGGTGAGACGCGACCTTCGCAGCTGGAACACTCGCCTAGTACATGAGGCGATCGAGCGAAATCGGGGGTCGAAGGTCTTTACCAAGACACTGGGGAGGAGTCATCTGACAAAGTTAGCTACCTCGAATGGTGAAACCGTCACATCAGTCCCGGGGATACTGGCTGAAATTGAGGACTTCTACGGACATCTGTATGCTTCGCATGCACCGAAGCCTACACCTGACGCGAGAGACCCTAGAGCCCCACTTACCCGCCACTTCACTGAAGATCTCCCAGACGTAGATGTCGACGAAATCGAGGCGGCTCTCAAACAGCTTAGTAATGGGAAGGCTCCCGGTGAAGATGGAGTAGCCTCTGAGCTCCTCAAGGCTGGGGGTAAACCTGTTCTTGGGGAGTTGAAGAGGCTCTTCAACTCTGTAATAACCAATGGGACTACCCCGAAGGCGTGGAGCAGAGGTGTAGTGGCATTGTTTTTCAAGAAAGGAGACAAAACGCTCCTTAAAAACTATAGGCCGATCACGCTTCTGAGCCACGTCTATAAGCTGTTCTCGAGAGTCGTCACGAATCGTCTGGCATCAAGATTTGACGCCTTTCAGCCACCGGAACAGGCTGGGTTTCGTAAAGGCTATAGCACCGTGGACCACATCCATACTGTTCGGCAGGTTATACAGAAGTCCGAGGAGTATACCCAACCGCTGTGTATGGCGTTTGTGGACTACGAGAAGGCCTTCGACTCCATCGAAACCTGGGCCGTTCTGGAGTCTTTGCAGCGATGCCAAGTCGACTGGCGGTACGTGGAGGTGTTGAGAAGTCTCTACCAAATGGCGACTATGTCCGTCCAAGTGCAGAACCACCAAACAAGACCCATCCAGTTGCTCAGAGGTGTAAGACAGGGTGACGTTATTTCCCCGAAACTCTTCACCAATGCTCTGGAGGATGTCTTCAAGACCATGCGGTGGAATGGAATGGGCATCAATGTCAATGGTGAATATCTCACACACCTCCGCTTTGCTGACGACATAGTTATAATGGCAGAATCGCTGCAAGACCTGCAGGAAATGCTGTCCGGTCTTAATGCTGCCTCGAGACGCGTTGGGCTAGGGATGAACTTGGACAAGACTAAGGTCATGTTCAACGAGCACATCGTCCCTGTGCCCGTTTCCGTCGAAGGTGTAGCCATTGAAGTTGTCCAGGAGTACGTCTACCTAGGACAAAAGTTACAGCTGGGTAGAGACAACTTTGAGAGTGAAATCACCAGAAGAGTGCAGCTTGGCTGGGCAGCATTTGGAAAGCTGCGTCACATCTTCGAGTCACCCTTGCCACAATGCCTGAAGACCAAGGTATTCAATCAGTGCGTCCTGCCGGCCATGACATACGGAGCCGAGACGTGGAACCTGACAGTGAAACTAGCCCACCGACTACACGTCACACAGCGAGCTATGGAAAGGGGTATGCTCGGAATCTCGTTAAGGGACAAAGTCCAGAACGAGATTATCCGACAAAAAACCAAAGTCACTGACGTAGTTCAGAAGTGTAGCAGACTGAAGTGGCAGTGGGCTGGTCACATCTGTCGCAGAACCGATGATCGGTGGAGTAGACGGGTTCTCGAGTGGAGACCACGACTCGGCAAGCGACCGACGACCTGAAAAAAGTGGCTGGTGGTGACTGGATGGCGAAAACGGGAGATCGGGCCATGTGGCGAACCCTGGGGGAGGCTTACGTCCAGCAGTGGACTGCAATAGGCTGAAATGATGTGTGTTATATTACAATAATTCAGCAAAAATGAGTTCAGAGGAGTTTGATTCCGAATAGACGGCACTCCTCCATACTTAAAAGCGGAGGCAGAGTTAGCTAAAATAATTTACTTCCGACTAAATCCAAGGAGATATAAAAAAATACAAGAGATTCATTAAATGGAAGGAAGAAGATCAAGTTAATAATTGGTCAGATAATGTGTGATGATAAGGTCAGAATATTTCAACAATCTTTCTGAGATCGAGAATCGGATGGCTACAGAGGAAAGAAATCACAAATATTCAGCAGCAAAATATAGAAAAGTTCTTAAATCAAGCTCTAGAATCTAGATGATAAACATTTTGGCGATGAAGGTAAATAAATGCTGCCACTATTTGATAACGATATAACTATATCTTTTATCCAAGTATAAACTCATAATTATTTTTGTTATAGGTTGTTATCATGGGAATTAATGGTGCCTGCGACGACGAATATCACAATGTGTAATAATAAAAATGGGATATATCAAAAATATTCATTAGGAAATGGCCGAATATGAATGTCACCTACAAAATATAACTTTAATCTAATTTTCTTGTTAAATTTTTGAGAAAAGCACTATACTTGCTTCGACCGTATGAGCCATCCTGGCCTCGTATTATATCCGGACCTCGCCTACGGCTCGGTCCGTCTAATTTCTACTCGGCCAGTATGGCTTACTTACTGGTCTCTGCCGTAATGTACTAGATTTCAAACGCTCATCACAGTTCTGTGTCAGTAGACACCTTTGTCACTTTTAATTGTTTTCATCACTTCGCTCCGCCGAGCTTCACGTCGCGTCATTGGAAACGTGCCTTGCGATTTGCGAGCGCATTTTGTATGAAAGCGATCGCGCAGCGAGTTCGCCGCGACGCTTATTTGCATGGAAAAATAAAATTAAATATTTAAAAAGTCCCCGACATGACATGACTGTAAAAAGAAAAAAATAAAATGCACGAAATGTGCCTTTACAATGAACAGTAGAAAACTAATCCAAGCTTCGTTGCGTCGGGGGACCGTCCAAAATTTTATTAAATTCTTGGTTACAAACTAATTAGCTGGTCATCATGAGACCCTCAGTTAGTGAGTGATATAGAATATGCTAATAAAACTTAACATTTAACCAACATTTAGAATTCTTGGCTGAGATTCATTCACAACTAGCTGGTCATCATGAGACCTGCATTTAGTTAGTGATAAAGAAAATGCTAATATAACTTAACATTTAACCAACATTTGGAATTCTTGGCTGAGATCCATTCACAACTAGCTGGTCATCATGAGACCTTCATTTAGTGAGTGATATAGAAAATGCTAATAAAACTTAACATATAGCCAAAATTTGGAATGATTGGCTTCAATATTGGCTGAGATCTTGTAACCTGTTCCAATTAAAGATATTTATCTTGGAAACTACTGGTCATATTTCCACCAAAGCTAGCTAACAACCATCTCGACGGAAAAGTCTTTCCATTAAAAAAAAACGCACTTAAATTTATTGGTCCATTCGTTGGAGAGCTACGATGCCGCAGACAGATACACAGATCCACATGTTAAACTTAAAACACCTCTCTTGTTTTGTCGGGGGTTCAAAACTCGCTTGCAAAATGCAAGTGTGATAAGGCTTATCTTCCGTGATTTTCATTTCCTTCAATGCCAACTAGCTAGAATCGCCTTCACGATACAAAGAAGAGAAGCCAGTATAATAATATGGACATGGTATAATAATAATAAAATAAATAAATAAAGAACTTTAGTTCTATGTTGTTTGGTTTAATAGCTGTTTAATTTCTGTATAACAAAACAGAAAAAACCAATAAAAGACAAGACAGAACAAAGAAAAAATCATAAAATAATTCGGACAAGATTTTTTATTTTGCAACATTGGTATGAGTATAATTTGAATAAAAAAGATTAAGTAGTTATTAAAAATCTTACCAGTTACAACCTAAAACTAAATATACTTACCATACTCAAAATTTACTTCAAAACAGCCTATTTCACCGGAAATTCATTGGGAAATTTCCCCTGTATAAATACGTAACATCTTTGTGTATTATAAACAAAATTGAAAATTGTTTCTTATTTTCCCTTTGTATTTTCCTTAGGATTTAAACTCCTTAAGGTGTTTTACAGCTGTAATTAAAATAAGAAAAACACATTTTAATACGACTCTAATAACCTAGTAAATCTTTATTAGTTTTTAATATAACCTGAGCGTGAAAATGTTTATTACACCAACCAATTAGTGTAGAGCTCTGCGGGTATTTTTTGTTCGCATTTCTCCCTTTGGCGCAGGCTTTGCGGGATACCACGTAGGTCTCATAATAATTGTGGGGCTAAGCTCAGGAGAATTTCCACAAGAGCAGAGTATTAGGGGAATATATGGGAGTGCGAGGCCTTAAGTTGTATTAACTTGAATCCCGAGGTACCTACGGCTCTTTAGTGGTATACTGAGGGAACAAGGAATGCATACGGAGGCATTAGGTACACATGAGAGGGGATATGTTAGGAAAGATGGAGAAAGTTCTGATTAGGTTGAAATAAAATTGTCGAAGGTTCTCTACGAACTTTATCACATTGACTATAACTATATCACACGTACCAGTGTAATTATTTATAACACAAATGTATCATGTAATTGTTTTTAAGTATTATTTACGAAAAAATGACTTACTGTTGAGTTTCTTTCGGCTTTCTTCTCAACAGAGGTCTCCTCTTGCGGAATGCCGGTAGATTCACAATCTGACTTGTAAAAGTGCCCCGGTGGCCTACTTACTGAATAAATTATTTCATTTCACACTAATCACACTGAAATTAAAATGTAATGTAAATTAAAAAATTGTGTGTTTGTAGTATGTTTGTTATTTCTGCACGCTTGAATGGCTACACCAATTTTTATAAAATTCGATATGAAGATAGCTGACATCCCGAATTAACACATAGACTACTTTTTATTCCGAAAAAAAAGTGTTCCCGTGGGATGAGCGAGTAACATCACGGGGCGCAACTAGTAATAAATACGAGTAATTATATATTTTAAATTAAATACTTGTTTTGGCAAGGTTCAGATTAAAAGAAATTATGTCATGCATGTATTAAGTAAGTTTAACGAAAAAATTCTTATTGAAATGAGTTTCTTTTGGCTTTTTTTCTGAACAATTTTCAGATATGCCAGTAGACTCAGACTTAAAGATTCCCTGATGGCCTACTTCTATGCTATTATTAAATTCTAAAATTGCATCGAAATCAGTTGATAGAGAGTGAAAATTATTTCAGGAGAAATTTCAACAGCTCGATGCAGGGTATATAATATATGAGCGCGCGGCGCCAGCCGCGATAGCGCCATCTGTTGATACAAAACTCTTTGTACTCTCATCACCCCGACACGACATCCATAAATGATTACCCGACCACGGGAGAGAAAAAAAAATACACCAAGTGCGAGTGGGACTCGCGCACGAAGGGTTCCGTACCATTATCAGTAAGTTTGTTGTATGGGAGCCCCCCTTAAATATTTATTTTATTTAATTTTTAGTATTTTTTGTTATAGCGGCAATAAAAATACATCATCTGTGAAAATTTCAACTGTCTAGCTATCACTGTTCTTGAGAAACAGCTTGGTGATACCAGAACGGAACCCTAAAAAACGCGGACAAAGTTGATCATTTAATAATTTCATCACTACAAATCAACCATCAACAGAAAACTTACCTTCAATAAAATTATAAATTCATTATTCGTATTCATAAACTCCAAGGGCTTTAGGACGGGATCAATATGGTAAAGCTAGTAAGAAGCCACTACCACCCGGCATCCTTTGTGCCTCAGATTGCGTTATTTAGGAGCCATTGACATGTAAATGCCTTAAGGCTATTAGATTTGCATACTAATTAAAAGGAGCTCCTATTGGCTATGTCGCCCTGGTATGCGCACCTGAAGTCGTTGGCTTTTTGTATTGTGAAAATGCTGTAGCTGAATGAACACAGTTTTAAGGTTTTTCATTTGGTATAGATACGAGTAGGGTTGAATTAATGGCACCTTAAATTCGATAGACATTGACATAAGTAAAGACAGTGGATTTGTTGCAATACCTATTTATTATGTTAATTTATGAAACAATATGGTAATGTCTCATTATTGTTTAATGTGGGTCCACACCGTAATTTTTTTATTAAACCATTGATACAAAGGCCAAAGCACAAAAATAACTAGGTCGATGCAGAGTCAGCCACCGGCTAAGCTTGCACCATAGATTGGAGCGAAGTTTTTTTTTTTTTCGAAATTTTCTCTTCGTCACGACCTAGCGAAATTTAATATGTGCATTTTAAAACAAAAATTTCTAAAATCGGTTGGGAACTCGCTGAGATCTGCGCATTGTTACAAAGTCCATTCGAGTCGATCCATGGGAGCTTCGCTCGCTCCGCTCCAAATAGAATAGAATAGAATAGAATGGAATACTCTTTATTGCACACCTCAAGAAGAAAGAAATACAAGTACAGATGACGCTTAACATTACAATAGAGGCAAACAATTGCGATCTTATCGCTAAAAAGCGATCTCTTCCAGACAACCTTTGGGTAGCGGATTAATATAAATGAAATGCGTAACCTGGCGGAAGAGACCGGGAATCAAACCCGGTACCTCTGGATTACAGCACTTTTTTACAGTCAAAATGACATCATTCCATAAAAACTCGCTTTCATTCTTAAAAATAAATAATAAATGAAATGTGCCCACGTAAACTTTCAATTTCTATTTAGCATTCGTATGAAATCCTGTTTCAATTCTAGCCTACGTCCTAATCTGATATCCCAGCTAGATATGTTGTTAAAAAATATGGGAATAATACGTCTTTTTTAGGGATATAAAAATATTTCTCTCCGAGGCAAAACCGCAAACGAAATATTAAAATAGTAAATTACAACTTTATTCAATATATACGTAATATTATATATAAGTTAATACGCAGGATTCTTTCTGAACAATAAAAACAACGATATATCTGTCTACATAAATTTTGTAACCATAAGCCACCCGCGTGTTTTTTTTATTTAAATATCGTATGCGACAATGGATGTTTAAAACGTGCTAAATCGCTGTAAATAATTTTATACCCGCTGACCATTCCGGTATCGGACCGACCCTACGCGTGATAATGCATTATTTATACCCTAAGACGACCAAACTGAACCTCCAAGGAAAAACGCACTAAATGCACAAGGGCAATAAACAACTTTACTGCTTTTAGGCAATGGACAGCAAAAGTGAATGCAAGATACTAACGAAAAAGAACGTTCTGACTTAGCATCTCTTCTTTTGGTTCGACGACAAAACGTGCCTCTTGAATAAATAACACAAATAAAAATCCTATAAATATTGAAGAACCGTATATTTCACACTTAAGCGAGAGCCTGTATAACTGAGATATATTATGACGCAGTTCGATGCTGTTTTTAGGGGGTCATGTTTTTGCGTAGCTTTGTTTGTAAACGAATGGAAACAATGGGAGTTTTTTCTTTTTTTGCCGCCTCGCGCAAAAACCTCCGTGGAGGCACGGGCATAAACTTGAGATGACAATGTGCGTTTGCGAAGCTATCTGAACGCAATTTTTTACCGCCACCGATGGCAGATGCGATTGTGAGTTTTTTCAATCTTTCCTCATACGGAATAAGGGATCAAGAAAAATACTCGTGTTTTATATTTTACAGTAATATTATTCTGAAAGATGTAACATTATTTCTGATTTTAATTGACTGCATTTCATGTATTCGTTTTTTTTGGTATCGAAAACCATAATGACAAAAAAAAAATACAGGCTTGCTAACGCGTTCTACGTCAGTAGGTACCTAATGCTGCAGAATCTGAAAGTCAGGAATAAAATACAGTTCATTGTCATTTTCTTATAAGAAGAGAAGAGCATAACTAACTTAACTATTTCATAACTAGGCCTTCTAGTCCCCAGATTGTTCTTTAAACCTTCAATATTTCTAGCTCAGCCATATCCAATTTTTTCTCCCAGCACCAAAACCGTTCAGTGCTGACGATTGATAAAAAAAGAAAACCATTTCCACGGCCATATTTTACATATACGTCAGAGCAAGCCTCCATCAATACTTCATCGCCAAAAGGCATCGGGCATTTCACCTCACCATCGTACCCGCTCGTTCATCACAATTCATTTCGCGTTCCTTCCAAAATTCCACGTTCAAATTGCGCCACACACAGACTAAAATAATACTGAAATGTAGCCTGTATAAACTGCAGTATCAGTAGTCCTTAAAGGATCATAGCTGGATTTGTCACTCAGTTTGAACGGTGGCATATTTTGCTTTAAATGATCAAAGTGAATCGAGAGCGCACTCGGGCGGGTGTGAAATATGACTAATGAAATAAAGCAACTATAAATAAAGGTGAAACCGTTGGGCGATTTGTTTCTAGGAATAGTGCAATAGATTTAGCCAATTACGGCCCTGGTGCTGTGAAATGCGTTTCGTTTTGTGTTCTGTATTTAAACACTTAAAGGGCTTAGCGCTAATCGATAAAATGTTTTTATGGACTAGGATTATTCGATCCTTTTAATCCATAATTCAAAAGATCGTTTTTTTTTTGTCGGTAAAGCGCGTAGTTGTAATATTTACGTCTTAGCAAGTTAAGTGTGAACTTATCCTTTAGAATCCCTTCATAACATTTATTACTATATGTACCTATACTAGAATAAAATTACGAGTATCACTGCTAAAATTGCAGATATTTCTTTACTGATATTATAATAACAACTAACATTTTTAATTAACGATAAATTTATATTGCCGAGCTGAAATGAATAATATTTTAAATAGCGAAAAATAGCTTTTTTAATGCCTAACAAGATATTATAAACTCATTCATATTCGCTAAAAATATGTAACTAGGTCGTAAAATTAAGCTGTTGCCATAATTTAAAACTCATATTTTTACTTCTTAATCCACCTGCAACATTTAGAAATGTTTGTACAGATTAAAATAATTTAGCAACCGGTTTAAACCGGTTAACATCAAACGCACAAGGAAATACTTTGACGTTTGCTTTAATGTTACGGTAGCCATATTTCTTCAAAGCAAGACATCTGTAATGTTATACATTTGTAAAACCAGCCTTCTATGCCAAAAGGCATATTATGATAAATAATTATAATAACACCAAAAACGAAAGGGTTATGACTGCTCAAAAAACAAGGATCACGTAATTTTTGATGCCTACTTTAAATTCCTTACCAAATGGTCTTAAAAAAGGCAAACATATCAGAATTTGAGGTTTGCAATTCAGTAGTTTTTACTTTAATAATCTTATTAAAACTTTGGTGAGACATATTTCATTTCATTAGTGTATCAAGCGGCCTACACTCACGTGAAATTGTTAGGACCGGCCTGACATGTTTCGAACTCGTATGGAGCTCTTCATCAGGGACTGCTACCCGCACAGTGGTGCGGTAACTTCGGCACTCACTGTTTATTTTTACCTCCACTGTTATTTATAAATTGTATATAAAAATGAAAAATTTGAACTAGGTATTGATACAAAGATCAAAGCACGAAGAAAAATGTAAATGCTTGTATCAATAGTTCAATATAAAAAAAATGTGGTGTGTACCCACATTAAAAAATAATGAGATATTACACGTTTCACAAAATAAATGGCAAATTTGTTAAGTGATGTCTATTCAAGGTTGGAACTCATGGATACTCTCTCTGTAAGACCGCATTAATATTTTATGCAAGGTAGAAACTTGTCAGCTACTTTATCCTTCGTCACGTCAGACGAAGACGAGACAGGACGTAGCTTACACTGTGAACAGAGAGTTCACTGCCACTGAGACCAGATGTCTGAAAAAATATTCGAGTAAATCGTTAAAATTGCCTGTGGGATTGATGAGGGTACCACTACGCTACGAAGCATCACTATTCCGATTTCTAGTAATTCCTAAAAACGCTAAATGTAACCTTAAAAACATTCATGGACAATGATCGATTTGCGATTCATGTTCGGAATAATGAAACTTTGGAATTTTTGAGTTTTCTGCATTGGCGTTGGCACAGAAGGATTCAGGACTTACAAAACATATATTTATATTATTTTCGTGTAAGGTTCTTAAGGTTTAGTTATATACCTTTTATTTTGTGTTTTTTAGGGTTCCGTACCCAAAGGGTCCGTCCGTCCGTCTGCCACCAGGCTGTATCTCACGAACGGTGATAGCTAGACAGTTGAAATTTTCACAGATGATGTATTTCTATTGCCGCTATAACAACAAATACCTACTAAAAATAAAATAAAATCCCATACAAAAAACTTTTTGTAGATTATGGTACGGAACCCTTCATGCGCGAGTCGGACTCTCACTTGCCCAATTTTTTTCTTTAATAAAGAATAAATCAGTTTAAAACGTGTTGAGCGTAAGAAAGTTGCACATTTATTAAAACAAATAATTATTAAGAGCACATTCCCAACCATTGGCATTTAAGTGACCCAAAATGTGAATGGGGGAAACAAGCTGACATTTTGACAGTTGCATCAACACCCCTTGTTTTATTAGTTTTCTTTAATATAATGGCGACACCTGTCATCACAGGCGTGACTTTTCCTTGTAGGATTATGTCCCTAATCATAAGATACATGATTCAATATATCTTTATATAATAAAGCTGCGTAGCGGCGCAGTAGTGTTTATAACACTCAGAATATAATAATTAGAAAACGCTCAGATTTTTGGATTTTGAACACAGGGTTGTCGTAAGTAAAAAGCTCAATTAGTCAATTTCAAACGCCAATTGTCACAGGATTTCCCCAGAATGTTATCCCAGATCCAAACTTCGATACACTATACCAGTAATAACACTAGAAAAGTAAATAATATTAATATAGATGAT
Organism: Apotomis betuletana; assembly: GCA_932273695.1. Taxonomy (NCBI): domain Eukaryota; kingdom Metazoa; phylum Arthropoda; class Insecta; order Lepidoptera; family Tortricidae; genus Apotomis; species Apotomis betuletana. The sequence continues at coordinate 1,003,203 of OW026310.1, forward strand.
GGTTTTTCGAGCGTTTAATCGAAGTTAAACTACTATTTCCCCTATTCGTATTGCGGTTAAGACTCCACGTTGGTTTATCCTCGACAGCCTCTAATGAATATTAATACGCGCCGCCATGTCTAACCTTGTGTGTTAGTGAATTATCTATTGATACTGTAACGCCAAGGTTCAGTAAGTTGGGACAACATTATTAGTAATTTACTAGTCTTAGCTCGGGTAGTGTGAAACTGGGACTTGCTAATGAATTTGCTTGCACTTTGATTAGAGGTATGGTCGCGGATTGTATGGGGATGCTGATTTTGCATGTGCGTGTAGTTTAGAAGCGGTATCATTTTATCAAATATTATAGACAGGACGTATAATGTTTTTGTTATTATGCTACCTATTTTCACTTAGTCAAAAAAAACGAATTCATTCAACGCATTAATATATAAAACATACGATGACTCAACGTTCGACATAGGTAAGTCAGTGACGCCCAAAAACTAAGCTGTAACTGGTGTCAATATTAGTACCTAGTTTATGCAACTGTTACATAAAGAGAGGTCTTAAAATACATACTAATGTGTTATATGTATGGTGTTTTATAGTTTAATTAGGTATTCATCGTCATATCATAGATATTATTTCCTGTATTTATGAATTAGGTACTTAGTACTACCAGTGACTCCTGCGAAGGAATGAATGAGACGGCGGGCGGCGCACAGGATGCATTATTGATTCATTATACCTATCGTAATTTTATGTAACATCACTGATTTTGCTCCTCCATGCCCCACCGCCGCGGCTGCATATATTATAAATGGGTGTCATATAAAAACAATATTCAAAACTAAAGGTTATTAAACAAACATTAGTCGAAAATTGAGTTTTTGAACATGGGTGGCACTATTATGTGTACATATTATGATTGTAGTATAAAGATTTTATACATCTATTTGAAAGATAGTTTTGAAATAACCCCGTTAATAACTCATAGACGCAAACAAGAGCTAGAAAATACATCAAAATTAGCTTCAATAACACACTGCTCAAACAGACGGTAGACAGGATGTTAATATTCATTAGACGGCCCTGGGGAACAGGCATATTGCTGGAGAGAATTATTCATAGTAAATAGTGGTTATTATATAATTATAAGCAGTGTAGTAATGTATTAGCGAAAATATCCTTTTGGCGAGGCAATCTTGGCTGTTTGTCAATTTCGAGCGACATCATGGTTCTGAGAAAGTCACTTTCTCAGTAGGTCACACCATTTTAAGTCAATTTCGAAGAACATCATGTTCTTCATAGGTTATCTTCGTTTCGTGTCAATAACAATATTCGCAAATAGAAAACTTGGAGTTTGCGATTATCACGTGATAAATAATTGATAAAGCATCTGTCACTAACTCGCGCATTTTGCCAAAACGTGACGGAAGCTTTGTCACTTATTTATTGACATTTATTGACTTGTTTTAGAGCATTTTTTAGGAGTGACGAACTAAAGATGACGGCGATCGACGACGTGTTTGGCTCGGTTTGTAAACACCTGCTTATACTGAGCCGGCGGTCCCGGGTTCGAATCCCGGCCAGGGCAAATATTTGTATGATGAACTCGAATATTTGTGCTTGGGTCATGGTTGTTCTATGTATTTAAGTATGTATTTATCTATATAAGTACGTATATCGTCGTCTAGTACCCATAACACAAGCCTTCATGAGCTTAAAATTTGGAACTAGATCGATTTGTGTGAGGTTGTCCGATATTTATTTATTTATTTATTACTTAACGCAGCCATACGTATGATATCGTGAATCCGTTCCTGAGTACAAATTTAACAGGCATAATGTATATATTTCCGGTTGGGTACACATAGCAAGACTGTCGCATGCAAGCCCGCTGTTTGCATTTCACTCAGCTAAGATTTATGATACTTAGGATTGCTAAGCTAAGGGAAAATATCGTGATGGACATTTACCTACAAATGATTGATATTTACTTATTACCAAAAACTGTTTAAACTAAAGTAAAACTTATTAGGACCGGCGCGACATGTTTCGAATTCATATGGAGTTTTTCAAGTAGTGAAATGAATGTGATGTGTTTAAACCGTTTTTTAGGGTTCCGTACCCAAAGGGTAAAAATTGGGCAAGTGCGAGCCCGACTCGCGCATGAAGGGTTCCGTACCTATACATAATATATAATCTATAACAAGTTTGTTGTATGGGAGCCCCCCTTAAATATATATTTTATTTTATTTTTAGTATTTATTGTTATAGCGGCAATAGAAATACATCATCTGTGAAAATTTCAACTGTCTAGCTATCACCGTTGTTGCGATACAGCCTGGTGACAGACGGACGGACGGACGGACGGACGGACGGACGGACGGCGAAGTCTCAGTAATAGGGTCCCGTTTTTACCCTTTGGGTACGGAACCCTAAAAACGGGACCCTATTACTGAGACTTCGCCGTCCGTCTGTCACCAGGCTGTATCTCAACAACGGTGTTAGCTAGACAGTTGAAATTTTCACAGATGATGTATTTCTATTGCCGCTATAACAATAAATACTAAAAATAAAATAAAATATATATTTAAGGGGGGCTCCCATACAACAAACTTGTTATAGATTATATATTATGTATAGGTACGGAACCCTTCATGCGCGAGTCGGGCTCGCACTTGCCCAATTTTTTTTTATAATTATTAAAGATGTTTCACGATAGTTTTTTTATAATATTATTGAAATTTACCTTTAGAATTAACACCCCTGGTTAATAGATAAAAAGAAATCTATATATCTCTACTACATTTGTTACTTACATTTAATACAGCATAACGAAAAATTCTAGAGGTCTAATTGTTGACCTTGTTGTGTTTTTAGTGGTTGAAATGTTGGACGCTTAATCCAGGGTTCCTTTCCCGATGTCTTCTGACACGTTTGATGAAATTCATTACTAATTAGGATTTTAAATTTATTTGTATTCATCTTAAAAAAAACTTTTTGTGTTGATGACAGCGGTGGGAGTAAAACACAGAATAAAATGTATGTTACTAAAGTACGTTTAATGAATATTTACAATTACAGCGTTACCCTATCTTTGCATGCGATACCTTGTCAGAAAAGGGAAGGGTATATAAAACTCCGACTGTCAGCCACTGTGTAGCACACGAACTGTATGATTCATTGTTTCCATAGAAACAATAATAATACATCGTGAGTAGGGTTCAGTGTAACTAAATTGTATAATGCCTTATTTACTAATTTCAATTTCAAATTGCCATGGTTCCAGCATATCTAAATATCAAGTCTCATTTTAATTCGGGTGTAGCACATCGTTACTATCGATTCACATCAAATTTGAGACGATGGTGCCGACTATAAAGTCTAAATCTTTACGGTAGCTGGCGCTACGATGCCACCCTAAGGCATGTTGAAGCAACTGGTTGAAAGATTCAATGGCTCTGACATCTGGTTCGGTGGTCCAGTTGGTAGGACGCCCGTGTTGGCCCGGAAAGCCGTTGGAAACACAGGCTCGAATCCTGTCTGAACCATTAAATTTTTCAATTTTTCGCTTCATGGTAAACATTTGGTTTACGTTAGCAGACGTTACTGCTTTAATAAAAATACCTAACACATTTTAAAGATTTACACATAGTCATAATAACTTGGATCTAAAACGACTCATTCCCGAAATGCCTGAATATTTAGATGTAGGTACATTTCCTTTAAGCACTTTTTTGGTTTAGTAATGACACATTAATTATTAAAACAAAAAAGTTGACAATGGCTTTCTTCTCCTTTCTTAATAAAGTACACACTTTCTAGTAAAGATATAATATTTAATCATTATTGATGCTCTATGTAAATTTTGTTTATTATAATTACAAGTAAAAGTAATTCTAAAAACACCAGCAATCCTTTCATCCATATCTTCACCCAGCAGCCACAGCTGTGCATTAAAAGAAAATTAACGGAATTTGATGCACAGATTATGCAAATCAACGCATATCCAGACAGGTTCTTTGTTGGCACGTACTAAATGAGTTTTAATAGGAGCCTGTCGAGGCATTAACATGAAGGAGTTCTTGTGCAGTGTTTTGCCTGTTTGCTTTGCCTAATGGTTTTCGGCTTCGATGCATCGGCTTGGCTACGTTTGGAAAAACTTGTTAAAGCACTCGTGAATAGACAACCAGCCTTTTTTGTACTTAGTCATTTTACTGAAGAAAAAATGCGATGTAATGTTATAACGTCCGATTACGAATTAATTTTTTAGAAGGATGAGTTTATTTTGTTATCCAATGAAGTGATGGTCAAAGTGTACACGGTCTACAGGTAAAAAGGGATTAAAAGAGCTTTTTGCCTTCAAACATTTATTTCATTTTTATTTTTAGGAAATGTGGTATTCGAATTCTCTGATAAAATCATTTGCATAGAAAACAAGGGGAGAGATAAATGTGAAACCAATTTCGAAAAGATCACGCCCAAAGTTTAAAAATCCATTCCCCTCAAAATTATAGTATCGTAAACAATGATTTAGGATCTCAAAAGTTTCGCCCTATTATTTCAATTCGAGGGAGAATGGGGAAAATCGACATGCAACCTACCTAGGTATCTGTAGCTTGATTTGATAATAATAAGTTACAAGCGGAAATGTGGAAATCAGGGGGCGGCTAGGGGCGTGAAAATGTTTATACACTTTCATAATTTCGAGGGGATGATATCGGCTATAGGGGTCGCGGAGGGCTTTCAACAAAATACTTAATACGGAAAATACGAGGTGGAAAACCTGGTTATTCCTCGCCTATTATTGTGGATGTTATATTCCAAAGGCTTTGCAGCGATATGCATTACCATAAAGAATAGTGAATCGATTTACGGCACGGATTCGTTTTATTCCCGTCTAAAAACACGTATATTCGCTGGTTCAGTCGACGGAGTAAGATTGAAAATTGTTGTGTTTTTGGAGACCGTGCAATGTTATTTCATGGGGTTTAGCGAAAACAAAATAGACGGAAATTGTGTGCAAATGGAGAAGGGAATCCTGAAAATAGACTGTGTATCTGTTACAAACGAGGTGTGAGGTGTGCCAGTTCAGTCTGTGGCAAATATAGTTCATGATTTATCTGGTAATGTTAAATAATTTAACGCAATGTAATGGTTTAAGACATTTATTCTCATAAGAACATATAATACATTCACTTCAAATGAGAACTTAAATTTAAGTTGCTTAAAAACTAGGTTTTTAGTAGGTACTCGTTCGATTCCCACATCATAATTAACCCACCATATAACCAACTTTTCATCATAATTAAGTTACATCAAGTCCAAGTTTGTTTGAGTCGCAATTGTCGCAAGTGCAGACGGATGGACAATTTCCAAGGATACAGACAAGCGTTTCAGGACAATCTCGCCTTATGAAAAATAACTATGGACTCTTACTCGTAATAAGGTATGTCAAATGTTTGGAAGACAGTTAAATAATTCATTTTATTTTTCAATAATCCTTGCTACGTCATGACAGTTTTTTTTTTATTAAAGCTCTCTGCCTTTTAAACTTGACACATTTCAATGTCAAAATTTTAATGCTTTAATAGATATTGCCAAGTGCAGGAGGCAAGTTTTTTAGGTTGTTTTTTTGAAGGTGCAAAGCCCATCAGCCAAAAAGAAAGTAAACGTCTTGCTTGACGTAAATTTCAAAAGATATTTTGAAATAAAACCATGGTAAAGAAAAAACAGGAAGGACTATCGGAAAAAAAAAATATTTGTCTTCCAAAACCTGAACTAGCCCTATTCTTTTATTTTCAATGCTTAGGATCATTGGATGAGGAGAACTCGGGATACAACTTACGAGTGTTCCACGTGAACCATCTTTGTATTTCAATCAGCAACTAAGTACTTCTGTTCAATCCAAATAACTAGGTCGATGCAGAGTCAGCCACCGGCTAAGCTTGCACCATAGATTGGAGCGGAGTTTTCTTTTTTTTATTCGAAATTTTCTCTACGTCACGACCTAGCGAAATTTAATTTGTGCATTTTAAAACAAAAATTTCTAAAATCGGTTGAGAACTCGCTGAGATCTGCGCATTGTTACAAAGTCCATTCGAGTCGATCCATGGGAGCTTCGCTCGCTCCGCTCCAATTAAATAATCATTTATTCAACAGTAGGTAATGCCCATTAAACAACATAGTGTAAATCTAAATTAAACACATTTATATATCTTGCAATAACAGTAAAAGTAGATATTTAAACTCTTCACACGTAAACGCTTCTTCTTAAGGAAATTTAATGTTGCAAGCGTTCAGCGTTCTTTCCTATGCATGCCCTTTCTTACGCTCGTGCTAAAGTGTTACTGCAAGCACTTTACCTCACAATTCACCTCTCTATCGGTCCGTATTGCGCAAATCAAATTCACCTCCACAACCGCAGATAAGACCGTTACGTTCCAACAGACTTCAAACTCGAATTCCGTGGAACACGGTTGTGTTTTAAAGTGAATAAATAGTGAGATAGGAGGTTGGTAGTGCTGTCTAGCGCCTTGTAGCATTAGTACCAATAAACGATACTTAAGCGAGTGGTGGCATTTAAAAGAGCTTACTAAAAGGGCACGATTCGTATCGGCGCTGTTTAACAGTGCTTAGTAAGCGTCGTTTGACTTCTTTGAATAACTTATAGTAGCAATATTCCTCAGACACTTTTATTCCAGACAAACTAACTGCTCTCTAATGTATAAGTATACTAAAACAGTACCTAAGTAGATCTTTGTGGAGGTCCCGATCAAGCATTCTACTTGTATTATTTGTATCATTCTCATTGTAAACGCAAAAAAGTAAATTACCTACTTACATAAAAAAAAAATACTGAGATAACCAGATCTAATATCCTGTGTGCTACTTTTTTTGCAATATTTACAATAAAGATTTTTAACCGACTTTATTTTGACTAAGTATTACAAAACGATTTGGCTTTGATATCATTACAGCATTATACTTTTGGTATTAATAAGATTATGGATCCTTCTGCGACTAATGATGTGCTTAAATCCTGAAAATAATATTTCATTAAAATTATCAGATGTGCGAGATTAGTCTTGTTTGAAATTTTGAAGCTTAAAATATTTTTTACTGGAAAAACTTTAAACTTTTTCTAGTTAAAAATATTTTTATCAAAGCCATTTACACTAACAAACAATTCTAACTTGAAAACTTACATTCAAAAGTCATTGACTTTGGATACAACTTCAGCAGGATCAAATATGCATGACATTGCTGTACGTTAGCTCAAGAAGCCAGTCTTTTCATTCACGCTGTAGAAATTTAATTAAATCTGCGATAGACATCACAGCGAGCTCTGAAGCGAGTAATATTAAAGCAATGGAGCAAGGAATAGGTAATTATTGAGCCGTAATAACCTTCATTTTCGTATTTGCGTATTTGTAGATGGTTCCTGAAATTTACTCGTACCAGTATATGGTAATTTAAACCACTTTAGTGTTGGGTTGTCAAACTACGGGCTTATCATCATTATATCAGCTGAAAGACCATTGGACAAAGGTTTTGCTCAACTTTCAGTCCACACTAAGAGATTTTCTATGCTGTGATTGCTGTCTCTACCGCGGTCACAACTCAAGAACCTTACTGCTTCGACAGTCATGTTACCGACAAAGCCACACTAAAAAACCAGTTACATAATGTTAAAGTAATTTACATAAAAAAATCAAAATCATTTCCGCTAATGTCCGACCTTGGCTAGGTTAGGTTAGTGTAGGTTTTAGGTTTTTAAGTTGTTTTACCACTTAATTCGAATGTTTTTTCAAATAAATGTTACAACACTGTGTTTGACCAAAGCGTACATTGCGAAGTCTTCTTGGTTTTGTGGCAATCTCCCAAAAACGTAGGTAGTAATGTAAACACGTTTATTGCATCTATAGAATAATTTCAACTAGTATCTATATGACAATATGCGCTGATTTTATCAACACGCTATTTCATGAAATAATAGTTTTAATTTGAAAGGAAAAGTAAGCTTCATGTTAACTTTTCGTTTAAAGCAATATTAAGACTTATAATCATATAAATTTAATAGTAATAATTAAAACTAGTTTTTAAGCTAGAAGGGAACTATGGACAGTTCCGGAAGGTGCCTGGCTCAAAAGTCCCTAGAATACTAGCGGAGTTGCCGCGCACTATAGCCAGGGAGATCCTTTGAGCCAAGTACTCGCCGGAACGGGGGTCCACGCCTCGGTCTTTCAGCCTTCGCGCCAAAGCCGCGACAAACTCCTTAGCCTCAGCGCACCATGGCCCACCAGTCTCTACGGCAACCGGGACGAACTCATACACTGGTTCCAGGTTACTGTACTTCACGTGCTTTAGTTTAGCGGCGGTTTCTCAATCGTTATTACTTTATATTGTGACAATATTATGATGAAGGTTATATTCGTAGTTGACCTTGGGATACATTTTCATGAGAGATGTATCAAGTTACAAAATAAGGTTTATAATAAGTTGTAAACTAGATTTCAATTTTCTTACTGATCCCTGAATATTGCATAATTTTGTGTAATTAATCAAATACTTCAAAGCCAGTAGGCATAAGATTCACTGGGTTGAAATATTTAAACTAAAACTACAAGAGATTTACGATTGCCTCTCTTTAATTAAAAACCTTTGAGCCAAATTGGATGGTCTTGTTCTTAATCTTGAATTTATTTGGGTATTTCTTTGCCCAAATTATTCAGGTTTATTGAATATCGGACGAAAGGCAATCTATCACGGGGATATACGGAGCCCAAAGAAAGCCCGACCCTAGTAAATGGGTCGCAGAAATCCTTTGAAAGTCGGACTTTTAAAAATTGGATTTACTTCTACCCAAGTTTGTGGTTAGGGATGATTGTTATCTACGGACTTGTAGCGTGGATTATGAAAATATTGACGGGATTTAAGATAAAAAGGTCAAGTTACACTGAGACAGAAAAAATACTTATCAAATTACTCATCCCATTGTAATGTTAAGTAAAAGGGGACTAGCAATTTTCATTTATTTATTTTATTTATTTATTTCAAACAGATTACACAGCTTAACAGTGAGATACCAAGGCGCTGTGAAATGCATACAATGTTAATCTTAAATACTAACATTAAATTGTTGTATACAATACAACAATAACAATATTAATAGGTAACAGAAGACATACGATCATCCATCGCCTCACATAACCTCTTACATTCGTCACAAATCATCTTCCAACTGCTTGCATGCTGCTTGCTTAATACATTGTCGCGTTCTATCAACCTACTCGTATAGCAGAACTATACTACGCGACTTGTCGCGCGGCATAACGTTACCTTACCTATCTCACAGTACTGCACAGAAAGAGATAGTGAAATATCTCGCGCGAGAAAGAGTTGCGTATCACAGTTGTGCTAAAGTTGCTGTTGCCACAGCGAGGTCTCTGTCCCGTACATTTCATACGGTGCTTAGACATCTGTTTATTATACAACGTGTTGGCTGTTGCGTTGAATTATTGGTTCAAAGCAAAACTAAGTAATACAATTTAACACAATCATGGCAATAAAGTTATTTCATTCATACATATACGTATACACATAATTAGAGAAGCAGAATTAGAATCAGAATCAGTCATTTATTTGCTTAAACATGGTACATACAGGTACAGGTGGTCTTAAATCATTTCATCACAGACACACGCATATATAGCAATATCATGTTTGTCACATCCATAAGTTATTTATGAATTATTAGTTGATGCCATTTAAATATTCTTGAACCGAGTAATAAGCCTTAAATGCTAGGAACTTAAATAATGCATTTTTAAATTTAAATCAATTCAATTCAATTAAATTGAAAGCATCTCCACTATTCTTTTTGGGTTTATTTGTAAGTGTTTTTTTATAGATTATATAAGAAATAGCATCTTTGAAGCCTTACCTTGATGCTCTTTACGCGCAAGCACAGTTAAATCAATCTCCATTATTCCAGAAGTGTCGTTTAAGAGAACTCGAAGCCAAAGGTCTTTATGTAGTCCGTAAAATATTTACTACCCTGCCATGGGAACTCACTGTTAACTGAAAGTGCTATTTTGGAAAAAGGTGTGAAGTTCCACCTACTGATGATGGGTAATAGGTACATCTCGTGTCATCAGCTGATGATAGATTTGTTCGACTAGGTATCGTATACCACTTTATATTGTCTATTAACAGGTTTAAATTGAGTAGAAAACCTATCCATTTTCATAGACAATTCGTCGTTCTGGTACTTCATTTGGTTGACATCTCCAGTAACAGCTTGGTGATTCGTGACTACGCTGAGTCACATATGAGTGTTGATCCTGCACAGGAAACTTGAGCTCCTTTTTAAACATCATATTAGAAAATTGCAAATGCATTTTGTATTTGAAGATAGCAACATACTGGTGATGTCCCGTGTCAAACGGTAAGCCATATACTCCTATGTATATATATATGTATAGTTTATGAATAAAAACTTCATCGAATAGCGATTACATTCAGTCATATCCTTCAGCCATTACAGTGTGATCAAGAAGAAGAAAACACCAGAAATGTGATCTTTTAACGAAATCGCAAAGGTATAGGTTACATATATTTAAGTCAACCCTATATCGCATCCGAGACCCGGAGGCTTTCCAGGACCCTCATTCACATTGGATAACCTCGGATCTTTTATTACTATTGTAAAACATAGTGGAAATGGAACGAAGGCTTTCTAGATAGGTGTGGTAAAAATGTTACTTGAATGACTGTTTGAGAGTTCTTCTTCTAAATCTGTTTGAAACACAAAAATGGAAGGTAATTTTAGCTTTCCTGCATCTACACGTAAGAAAACTATTGAAATCTCTGTAAAATAAATGTTGTCAATTTTGTTTTAATAGCTTTTGTCAGGATGTCTCTATTTGAAAATAAATTAACGACGTAATTGGATCCGTGGTAATCTATCTGCCAACAAACTGCTGGCCAAGAGAAAATATTTGTGTGATGAGAATGAACATTTTTGTTCCTGAGCAATAGACGTTTTCTATTTATTTATTAATTAAACTTTATTGCGCATATGGCGCATATATTACTAAATGGCGGACTTAATGCCAAATGGCATACCCTACCAGTCAGCCGTAGCCGTACTACAAGTTGGTGCATATCAGAAATTTTATTGTACGGAGCGCAACTAGGACAAGTAAATACTTCAAAATATATATAATTAATTGATTACTGACAAAGACACGTACATAATATTATACTTATGTATATTGTTGTCTAGTACATTGTAGCATAATGCATGGATATTAGATTAGAAAAGATATGAAGCAATACGATTGTCTCCTAATAGATAATTATTTATTCACACGGTACTTGTGATTTATTAATTTTCTAATTAAATCCTACCAGTACATAAAATTAAATTTTGATGGAAGTAACATTACTGTATTACAATCCTAACAGTAAACACAAACACTTTATTCTTTACCTATACTTATCTAACCTTGTGTTTAGCAAAAGAGTACTTCTCTGTGTTCAACTACCGACAGTACCGACTAAAGCGAAGGTGGCAAAGTTTGCAATTATATCCCAATCCTTTTGTGGCTGCCGATAAAGTTTATGTCGAATTGAAATCGTTTCAGTAAACCTCCCCGTATATGGCAGTGCTAAGTCACAAGTGCCTATTACGAGATTTACTACGCGCTATTCAAGTTACGTTGCCAACGGGTACTAAATAGCAGCAGCGTCACTTCAATGTCAAGTTGCATTTAACCTTTCTTGGGTTTAAAGATGGTTACGATGTCCATTTGAAGTGCAAGGCGGGATATAGAAATGTTCGAAAGCCATGAACGAAATTTATGCGTAAAGCGGATTTTTGCGGGCTGTTTGAATTTTTCTTCGTAGCTTTTGGACTGTTCAATGCTCAAGCTACCTTCATATTCAAACTACCTTTCCTTTTGCGGGCTGTTTGAATTTAGCTTCATATTTCTTGGTCTGTTTAATGCTCACGCTATCTTCACATTCAAACTCCCTTAAATAATAACTAGGTCGATGCAGAGTCAGCCACCGGCTAAGCTTGTACCATATGTAGATTGGAGCGTTTTTTTTTTTTTTTTTCGAAATTTTCTCTTCGTCACGGCCTAGCGAAATTTAATTTTTGCATTTTAAAACAAAAATTTCTAAAATCGGTTGAGAACTCGCTGAGATCTGCGCATTGTGACGAAGTCCATTCGAGTCGATCCATGGGAGCTTCGCTCGCTTCGCTCGCTCCGCTCCAATAAGAAAAAGGATTCGTCTCTTTGCTAGATAAAAAGGATAATTAATTTACTTTGTAAGTCTTAAAGTTACTAACTTCAATATTAAAAATATTACGATCCTGTTCAAATGCGAAGCTTCGATAGTAATTAGGCTCAAAAGGTACAAGAGATAAAAATCCCAACTTTCCGTTGTTGGCTTAACGTAAATTTTCTTTCATACTTTATCAATTTATTTCTTCAATCCAACGTCAGATTTATCTAAAACAAATTTCGCAAAGATTTCACGAAACTCACAGCAAACATTATTTTAATTTAAATTAAGTTTCGAAATCCCTGTTGAGTTTGAAAGAAAAATATTTTCTGCAACAACGGGAGTGAGAATTTCATTAACACGCTCCGGAGCGTCAACAAAAAAACACTGACGAAACATCATTGGCGTGAAGAAAATGCATTACCATTAGATCCCCAAGGAAGGGGAGTGCAGGAGCTACGGGAAAACGCAACTGGCAATCAAAAATAACAAACTTCACAAAGGGATATTGAGGTTTTCGAAGGATGCCTTGGCTAATAGATTTTCCTTTGTTGAATCAATTTAAAGGAGTGAATATGATTAAACTGTTTGTAAATTTAGTATTGGAACGTATCATGCGCAATGATTTAAAAAAAAAATACGGTACAGCTTCGATACATATTGAGTTTTCTATTCACTATTGTATCAAGCGGTTTATGCTCATGTAAAAATAGTAGGAACGGCCCAAAATGTTTCGAACTCATATAGTCATTCAGGGACTGCTGCTACCCATACTGCCAATTTTCTATTAGTACAGATGCACTTGTTAAATTAAATTTATATCGTAATAATATGACATGCCGATGATGCCAAGTACGTAAAACTTTAGAACCTCTTTATATAATTATATTTTAATTTTTAATAATATTTATTATAAATGGTTGCAGGCTCTCCCTTTTTGACTGATTAAACAGCGAATTCGATAAGTCTACAATTTAACAAAAACAACCTAAACTACGAATAAAACCGACTTTAAGAATACCGATTATCCCGATACAACCAACAATTAACACGTTCACTGCGGCAATCTAAAACTCTGTCCTGAATTTCAGTGCGTTACGGGGCCTGATTAACCCCGTAGTGGTTTTCGCCGTGATGCGTTACGGGCATAAAAGTGCCCCGTACTCCCCCGTCAGTTAAAACTGCTCTAAAATCGTGAAATCATATTTTTTAGGGTTCCGTACCCAAAGGGTAAAAACGGGACCCTATTACTGAGACTTCGCTGTCCGTCCGTCCGTCCGTCCGTCCGTCCGTCCGTCCGTCCGTCCGTCCGTCCGTCCGTCCGTCCGTCTGTCACCAGGCTGTATCTCAACAACGGTGATAGCTAGACGGTTGAAATTTTCACAGATGATGTATTTCTATTGCCGCTATAACAACAAATACTAAAAATAAAATAAAATAAATATTTAAGGGGGGCTCCCATACAATAAACTTGTTAAAGATTATATATATATAAATATATATAGGTACGGAACCCTACATGCGCGAGTCGGACTCGCACTTGCCCAATTTTTTACAAATTTGTTTTCATCAATTCAAAGAATATAATATGACCTATGTGACCCTGCTTCCGCACGTAGACACGATGAAAGGTTATTAAATTAGAAGGAAAATAAAGTACGGGGTTCTATTATCCCCGTATCGCACTAGAATCAACAGACTACGGGGTTTAGCGGACCCCGGACCGCACAGACTTTGTGTGTGTCGATAAGTTGATAGTGATGGGAATAAAAACAAACGATAAATTTTAATCAAAATTATGTTTTAAAGGTGATTTAAACTGTATATAAAAAATTAAACAAGTGGAACAGTCTTAAGTAACTTGACTAACATGCAAAATATTGCACATTCCTACATTTGAGCTGTATTTAATGTTCTAAATTATAACAATTTAAACACAGTGGTTTTTGGCACTTACGTGCACATAGTTTTCTACGTATGATCTTATCTGCGATACAATTTACCGATACCGATAACAAGACTTGCAATAATTACTGCACTAGTGACACTGAGATCATTAGCCCGTACGGGTCAGCTAATATCTATACGGGGTTCTCAGTACCCCGTATCGCACTGAAAGACAATTTTTGTTCTGTGGTCGGTACGGGGTTCGTGGGACCCCGTTTATATTTTATATATCACCTGATTAGACTTAAAAAAAGGATCATAATTATATATTTGTATCTATTGTAGACAAAAAAATACCAAAGTTACAGGCTCCGCTACAGCGAGTAAACACTGTTTTTTGACCCCCGCACTGAACGACGACGTCGTACGGGGCTCGGAGGCCCCCGTACCGCAGTGAACGTGTTAAAGTAAACAAGCCGTACACAATGTTAGCATTTATATAAGACAATTACACCCCCAGAACAAAGTAGAAATCAAGAGGCGGAAAACTAGTTTCTTCCAGTAACCTAATATTACCCAGTAATACACACCGACCCACTTAAACAGTATTCTTTGCTCGCCTTGGACGCTCCTAATGCAAATTTTATTTATTCATGTAAATTAATATCTAGCCTCCGAGACAGTCAGTGAAGCGAAAAATTGAGTACGTGCAAAAATAAAGCCCGCCTGCTTCTAAGCGACCGTCTGAGAGAAAAAAGAATTATGTGCCTATGAACGAAATGTGCTTTTACAGCTTTGTGGCATTAAACTTGGCTTATGCAAAGGCCATACGCTTGGTAGTTGCCAATTATGTCGGTAATGCCATAATCTAGGTATATTAACAATAGAAGCTTGTTCGTTGGAAAATATTAAAGCACAGTTTATGTAACTAACTAAAGATGAGCTTGATGACGGGGTATGGTTGGTAAATAAAAGTGAGGTTTTTATAATGCTTTTATCAACCTTAAGGTATGATGTGATAGAAAACTGAATACAATATTAACTTCCTAGGGTGCACTGATGTGGAGCTGGGTGAGAAATCATTTACATTTATGTTATAACTATAACTAATTGCCTTTGTATACGCAAAGATGTGTAGATTCTCGAAATCAATGTAAGGTACATTAATATAAATTTTCCCTGAGGTGTATAAAGTCTCCAGGCGTCACGGCATGCAGTAATATACAATACATTTAATAATCCGCTACCGGAAGGTGGTCTGGACTCTGGAAGAGATAGCTCTATAGAAATAAGATTGTCTATTGATTACATATATTCTAATGCTAAGTGTTATCTGTATTTGTATTTATTTCTTGCCGAGGTGTGCAATAAAGAGTATTCTATTTTATTCTGAATTTCACAGATAAGTATGTATAGGGTCTCTAGGCGTCTTGTCGCAACTCTAACATACTGATACAAGTTCCGCTTAGTTCTCCGTCTATGGCACCCTAAAGTCTATGATAACTTGAAAGAACTTTTTTCTTTAACGCCCCATTTGCCTCGAAAGAAAATATGAAAAGGGTTCGCTAGAATTGCGATGTCACTTGTCAACCGACTCGGCGGGTTCTGTGTAAATGGTTTTTTTTAAGTCATCACAATACTTTTCCTCCCTTTGTGCCGACTGTCGGGCAATTTCTTGTTATATTAGTGTAGCTCAAAGAAGCAGAAAATGGGACCCGTGTCGTTTTGTAAATTTTGTGAATGAAGAATGACATTTGAGCGTTTATGAGATAAATTCAGTGTTTTGGCCAATAACATTGCGCAGAAGAAGGTAGCTATTTAAATATCACACTGCTAGGATACAAGGTACACGAATACAATAAATAACAGTATTGTAAAAATGTTATTTTTTTTTTTCATAATGACAATGATTTTTAATAAGTCGATTTTTTTTAATAACGGCACAACATAGTGGCTCCACTTCGCCTGATGGTGAGCAAAAAGGGGAGCCCAAGTCACAATGGCAACTGACGAGAAACCAACGGTGTCATATGATTTGACACTGCCATGCTGGCCCAAGTGATGCTTCTTCTCGCTTCGTTTGAAGGGTCCCAAGTTATAAGAAGGACATGAGCCGGAAAGGAGTTGCATATTTTAATAGACAAAATTAGGTTGGAGTATTAACTCCAAAAGTAAAGCACTTAATAAGAATCAACTGTAGCTATGGCAATGCCTTAGTGGACTGAGTGACTGGGAAGTAAATATTGCAGCTATCATGTTAGTGTCTACTTATGAAACACCATTCCATAATAATGCATAATGCTTTGTGATGCAAATGATTAGCAACATAATTAATGTTTCCCAAACCCAACCTATCATAATTTTGACAGCACACTAAACAGTATGACAGTATTGACACTTCGAATTAACGATCATATTCATATTATTATAATACTCCGGGGATGACAGCGTCCTAATCAACTCTGACCACAAACAAACAACATTAGGATAATGCAACAACCAACATGCTACACTAATATTAATATGCAGTATGGCTGTCCCATATCAAAACCTAGTAAGCGACAAATTTGTGTGTATGACATTTTATAACCCTTAACCACAGAGATACCAGTTCAAATAATCACGTTATTGCCACAAATTTGAATGCAACAAAATCTAGTAAGTGAGTACAGTATGAGAAATGCTGGGTTGTGGAGTGGTAAAGGTAGTTTTGAAGCTAACTTGTTTACAAGGAACTTACATCAACATATACAATGGATTTGTACCCATTAAAGTAAAAAATATGAAATGCATTTATTAAATTTTAATGGTATACATAATCAAGTTATTATTTTACGTATTTAATGTTAGTTTGTCACCGAAACATATTTTTTTAAACTGACACTTGATAGCTTTTCGGTCTCATGTAAAATTTATTTTGCTGCACATACTAAACCAATGACACAAAGATCAAAGCAAAAAGAAAAATTGAAATGCCTAACCACATAAAAAAATGAGACATTACATGTTTCATCAATCTATAGCACATACTAAGTTTTGATATAGGGCAGCCAAGCTGTGTAGCATGCAAACCAAACCTTAATATACCAACATAGAGTAAATATTCCATTTAATGAGTTCTGACGAGGGTAACTAATGGAAGACTGATATTTGATAGCTCCGGACGAATACATTATTCAAATTCGCACCGAGTCCGTGTTTATGTTTTTCAAAATGTTTCAATTTATTGTTTGTCACGTATATCCTGTCTTAGGGGTTCTAGGAATGGAAATTTAATTAAATTTGTTTTCTTTGCTGCTTTACAATTCAATTAGTTGCGTTTTAAGCGTTTATATTATTAAAGTTAGTGTAAGTTGCTGTACAATTTACAAAAAGTTCTATACACCGTCAGTGTTATTGTTAAAAATAATATATTATGTTTAATTTTTATCAGTCTTATACCAATTAATTCAGATACAAAGTTGTATATTTATATATTTTTTATTTGTATTCTACAATTCCTTATTAAATAGGTTTATTATATAGGTACTTGAAAGGTCTTTACTATTTTTCTAAATATAAATACCAGGGGTCTTGAATGCATTTATTACATCTCGGAGAGATACCTAGTATATCACCACTTATACACCTCACTACTATAATTCTTCTTCTTTCCGGGAACTTTATTTTTTTCTCATACAAAATGAGGAAATGTTCCGAAGATTTTCGGAAACGGTACATCTCTACTCAATATAAACATCGCTTTTCAATGACAGTTAAAGATGATAGAACTGAAATATGAGATATCGCTTATTTGTCGAATTAGGGCTTAAGTGTTGTATTCTGAGACTTTTAAATCCAATAATTACCTTTCATACACAATCAAAGGAATCAACGTGACCCTAAATACATTTCAGACAATCAAACACTAATCGACTCAGTACCAAATAAAGTTCTAATAGACTTGTGTTATTGGTACCAAAGCAAATAAATTATCTCCTATTAAGATACATACATTTTTGCCCGGATATTATAAAAGAGCTTAGATATCTTAGTGTAATAGATTACATGCCTCCTTTACTACCAGTGTTTGGAACCAAACCCAAGCTGTGTCAACACGGTCCAATCTGTACACAGAGGATTTCAATTACGAAATCAAATAGTTGTCCGAAACAACCGAACGCTCCGAAATAATAAGCGAGTAAACAAATACTTATAACGACATGTCATTAACACCTAGCGTTGATACAGGGGTGGCGATTGGACTACATTGTGTTCCGATGTCGGCTGGTTAGATTGTATGTATAGATAGGTACGTTTGTTTCTGGTTCTGTTTCTTGTATGTATTTGAAAATGTATTGCTTTATTTTGTGTTATTGGAAATGTGTTAGGTACTGACTTTCAAACTTGGTACCCTAAAGAAGAAAAAAGGGTTTTTACGTAATTGCTTTTATGTTTCTAAATAATGTGGGTCGCTAATAAAGGTGGAATAAAAATAATTTAGACTTTAATTAATTTTATGATGTATTTGTCGAGTCTACATCTCAAACTTTCAAAAAATATTCGTACACGTACTCGTAATTTCCATGAATGTTTTACAACAAAACCCATAATTTGAAATGCTTACTTTGATAAGTATGACCTGATTTATTTTTTAAAGTACCCTACATTTGACACGTTAAATTGAATTGCACGTAGCTAATTTCAGATTTTAAACGCTACAAGACGTTTATCATCTGTCGATCTTTGTACACGATGAGTCCAAAATTGAATGCGGACATTTTAAACCCATAAAACAAACGTTTAATGAAATAGCACGACTTTTGACGGCAAGCGAATCGGCAAGCGGGCGAGAGATCCAAGTAAGGCGGCCATACGAGGGAGCGAGACGCACTTACCACGCACCGCTGCCGCTCGCCGCTAAGACAAAAAGTCATGGCCGGGCCGCTACGAGAATCGTGTTTGTACTCAAACAGCAAGGTATCAAAGACTGTGTTTGCGTCGGTCAAACAACGCGACTTGAACACATGAGAAAGCCAACTGTGACTCGCTGAGACAGACAAGTGAAAAGTATTTCACTTCTTTTGGAGCCCTGGAGCATTGTTTCCCTGGATTACAAGGGTTCTATAATATAATATATACCCCAGGCCGAAAGTATGGAAACAATGTTTATTCCTTGAATATTAAAAGTTTTCAATAATTATGCCTTGTGTAAATGTTAGTAACCGTTTGGCCACCCCCAAAAGCTAAAAAAATAGAACATCCACTATTAAAACATCTGGATATTGTAAATATATAATATATATTTGGCTGGCTTGGACATCTGGAGCGCATAGAGGACCGGGCAGTTAGTAGAGCGTTCCATGGAAAACCGACAGGTATGGCGGGGGGCGCGCGGGCGGTGTAGCTGCGGGTGCGGCACTTTTTAGTGTCAGCAATACGCAAACTGACAGACTCAGCGCTTCTAGCGGTGGGTCGGTCATCGGTCTTGAAATTTGATGCTAATACCGACTAATGAAATATTTAGCGATAAAGTCAATGAGGAAGTGTGTAATTTTAATATTTGCTTTAGTATTCGCGATTGTCACATGATTAAATAAAACCGTCAACCCTCGACAACGGCAACCGGAAGGTTGTTGGAACTTTAGGGAGGCTCAAATAATGATATAAGTACGCGATATTATCGGTTTAAATTGTTTTATTGCAATGAAGGTATTTTTGTTCTACTTCACATTCCCACGTGCAAATAAATAAAATCGTGACATTAAAGCCAGTGGTTTTTTTCCACAAAAGTGTATTATTTTTACAGATAATAGATTTTTAGGCTCATCTTACTCAGAATCGTTTACTTTGTCCATTCGCACCTCATACAAGAAAAATACATACCTACAATTTTTATCGACAAATTCCAAATCGTGTCCCTCATTGTAGGAAAATATGTTAAATTCTTACCACTTTTGCAACCACGCATTCATTTGACCATATCCAGTGTTTCCCACCGCTACCTGGAGCTCAGAACAATGGCACCTTTGGCAACATTGTCGCGTATCGCGTGCGATATCCATATTCCACAAAAAACAAATACAGAACGACGTAAGACAGTAGGACGTTGTCGGAAATTACGTCTTTTTGTACGGAGGAAGAGACAAGATGGCGCCTATCTACGTCAACGGGTGCACGATTCTTGATAATATCTTTAAAATAAATCGATGCTCTGGATCAAAGTACGCCGTTAGGTATCGGGACACGATCTCGTATCGAAATATGGTTATGGTTACTCTACATATTTACCGAAACTATTTTCCCAAAAGCAGACATTTGTCTCAAAACTAGAAGATGCCCTCGTTTGCGTAAAATGAAGAAGAAGAATTAAAATAATAATATTGATTTGCTAATCCGCGATATAATATCGTGCCAGTTAATGTGTGCTAACCCGTTATACTTATTTGCGTATTTTTTTATGCATACATATACATGCATTTAATGGATTCTTCAATAATTACTGAAAAAGAAGAAGATAAAGATAAAGCAGAAAGGAGAAAATGCAAGAAGGAACGTTGGAGTCAGGAATAAATGTTCATTCAGAAACCACCTTTCGACAATGTCGAGGATAAATCGTGACGTGATCAGTGTTGAAATCCATTTACATAAAAATACAAAATACTAAAACAGAAACTGGTAGGAGATCAACCGAAAAAATGTGCATACTACTAATAAAACATTGCAAATGCAGGGAGTTTTTGGATCGTTCCTACCTAACAACACCCGTTTCACACCTCTTATCGAATATTGATTATACTCGGGTTATTACAAATATTAAATTAGTTATTAAATCTACACTGCACAAACTATTGATCGATGCATTACTCGCCTTGAGTTTAGAAACACTAAACTTTAACCTAAAGTTTGAAATTAAATTTCTAGACATTGAACCCATTAACTACAGACTCGATTTGCTAGGGGTAACAAATTAAAAACGTAGATAACAGTTGTACTCAAAATTCTCCCTTGACTTTAGCAACTAGGGGGATGCGTATCAGAGATTCATTTTGACAATGATGCCAATCATTTGTAGCCCTGGGCAGTAATTCGACGAGGCTTTGCGATATCTAAAATTTAGTAATATATTTGTTTAATCCTATTCAAGTAACGGCCTCATGTAGATTATTACCATGTATATCAGGTGAAACAAGTGAATATTGTCATCTTGTTCCTTTCAGATAGAGGACGCAGAGAAAGCAAACATAATAATAGTCGTGATATATCCGTGAAATGTCAAAACGAATAACTTTATACTAGCCCCATATGGCTTTAAAGCTAAATCAAATATCAAATTAAACCTTCATCCAGAGAAAAATACAAATTCAGTACAAATTGAAATAAACCCGAGCACACGTCATTAAATTCAAAGCAGTTTCAGCTTCGTTAATGTCGTTGTGACATCCATTTTGTAGCTGCACCAACGAAATATTTACGGCAATATTAATGGACGATTTAGGAACGTGATTCTTTTAAATCGCGCTAATTGTGCTGGGCGTTTGTGATGAAAAATCTCGCTTTTTGAAGTTGTGATGAGTCGAATTAACAGTAACGGTAGCCTGACATTTAAAAAAGGTATGCAGTGAAACTTGTAGATAAATAATTATGAGAGACAATAAAAATGGTTTTTGTACGAAAAATAATAGATCATATTATTGTCAAACAATGTTTAAGGGATCTACTTATACAGGATCGAATAATATGACAAACAAAATATACTTATTACACAACAAGCATAAAACATATTGGTTTTCTTAATTCCCTATGTAAGATTGAGACAATCACTTTCGAGAATCTGACAAATATTTCACTGATACGATTACAACTTTTCATTGTATCCTGAATAAAATTTGACATTAAACAATGCGTATTTCAACATTTTACGATCTGGCTTAATTTGGCTGAAATGTTTTGCCACTTTACCATATTTCCACTCAATTATAATTATATAGTTGTTTCCATTTTAAATATTCAATGCCAAGTAAGCAGTAAAATACAAAGTCCTCTTTGAATAACTTCTATTTCCCCAATAAAATATCAAACGTCTAAATTCACTTTGTCGTTCCAAGTCATTAGAAAGTAACATACGAATTGACTTCTTAAAGTCCCGCTTGATAAAGCACGCCACATGGGACGCTTTACGACGCAGCTGTAAAAGTATACGTCGTCTTAAATGAGACATAAACACAGGGACGTGTAAACGAATGTCGCACATTTATTTTATTAGCATCATTAATTCCTACGCTTTCGGCGCGTCCGAAACAGCTTTGCGACGACGTCCGATGAAAATTATATAATCGGGACTAGATGTGTGATGGCACGATGAAAAAGTCACAGTGACAACGAAACGAAAAGTTTGTGATTTGTGACGACGTAACAGTGTTCCAAAATTACGCAGATTGTTGCTTCTCTCCTAGTATTTATACTGCTTGTCAGAGCAATGCTTAAGGTCAGTTACTTAAGAATTAAGGTCTCGCAAGGGAAGGGAAGGAAAGAAAAAAGCAATTCCTTAGAATAACTGTCTGACTTATTAAAAAGGAAAGAAAATACACATAACACACTAGCAGATTAACAAAAGAAACACAATATAAAGATCAGGGAATAATTAAAAGGCTGGCAAAAGGCTCAGCAATATGCTGGGAGCCTAGCCGCTGTGGTGCGACACTTAGAATTTAGTATTGTGGATAACACACATGACCAAATATAATCACGATTCTGTAATCGTGATACTGATGATCAGTGATTTTTTTGGACCTGGTTCGCCGAAATATAACACCACATCCCATCTCTAATCGTAACATTGGAGAAACAAAGACGTAACTCACTTCCAAGGCTATATTATGATGTGCCTTTGTTATATCAGGATGCCTATATTCATCACCATATAATACGAATCAAGGATAAAAACTTGTGTGGTCTTTAGTGGGTCGTTATTCTCTTTGTTATACTGCAGCGATTAACGGTCTTCATCTTTAATGCGTCTGGACGACGTTCCGTCATATATCTGAAGACATAAATTATCCACAGAACTTTATTCTAGGGAAATAATTTTGGAGCTCTTTAGTTGTAAACGACTTAGGTACTTACCAACGTCTGCTGGAAACCGTAAGATGTTACGTCTTTGTATTAAACTGGTATTCTTATAAATAAAAATAATAAATGAATAACGGACAACCTCACACAAATTGATCAAGTCCCAGTAATGGGCATTTGCCTTTGCCGGGTTTCGAACTGAAATCTGCCGGTACAGTAGGCAGTTGCACTACCACTGCGCCAACCACGCCAATAAATATTGCGAAATCTTTAAGAGGAGATTACCACTGTTCATTTTTCCTTACAAGTCGAGTTTTTGACATGGTTCAAGGTTTCTCGAGGTCTCGAGGTTGCTCTAGGTTTCAAAAATCGAAACAGTCCGACACTGGACATTTCTTTCCCATTCGTTCCTAAAACGAAACCTTGAAACTCCGATTACGTTGCGTTTGAACCTAATTTGTATCCGACGGTATAGTTTGTGCAAACTTAAAATAAACACATCGTCAGGGAAAAGAGGCAGTGATACCTATATCCTCTTAAGCCGTGGTCAGTAGATTTATATCTTTAGTTCCAATGTTTCTGCTAGGAAATGCCCAAAATCGAAACGCTGACAGTGCAGTCCGGTTGCGAAGAGCACTCGATTTAGCTGCCAATAGTTTTGTTGCTTGCAGTTGCTTAGACTTTTTTGCTGACTATAGTCTTGAAGCCTTGAAAAGACGTCAATGGCGTAGAATTACTGTACTGGATACTTCTTTTCCTGGAATAAAACTCTAGAATCCGTATTTCCATCTATTGCATTGCAATAGTAGGGAAGACGGATTCACTAAGTGTACACACCTGCTTTCTTCTGGATTCACTAAGTGCACGCATGCTTTCGTTTTATATTCGTACATAATCGCGTGTTCGTAGCCACTCCTAGAGATGCCCACGCGTCGGTCGGTCACGTTTTCACCCCCGACGGGGAATTGATGAAAATTTCTGTAGAACCTTACACCGCACCGTATCCGTATCCGACAAGTACGAGGCGGGAAAAGACATTCTTGTCTTTTATATTCTTTTAAATCTAACAAAAATCTGTTACTTTTGTCTATAAACGAAAGGTTAAATATTACCTATAAAAAAAACTAACCCTTTTGAAATATTTAATCCATTCCCCATTCCATCGCGTCCAACAATCAATAATACAATTCTCGAACGGATTGAGCAATCTTTGTTATTATTTCCTATTTTCCACCACAGGAAAATTAAAAATAATCACCTCCATTTACAGTTCACTATACCGTTAATAAAGCATCACGCCAAGAATCAACCCCTGGGTGCAACTCCACATTATTTACGCATATCACTTCATTGTTGTATACAAAGAATGCATTATCCTTTCACATAACTAATGACGGTGAAAAATAAGCCCAGCTTAGGTGCCTCGGTTTAATAAAGGGTGCGAGACTGATGTATCGCGCCTCATATTTTCTGCATCATTATGGAGGCGGTGACTTTTTGTTTTGGGTGACAGACAAGGTTTGATATTGGGATTAAGTCCGAAATTTTGCAGGTATTTGATAGTATGACACATTAATACTTGTGGCAATGTGGCAAACATCTTATATAATTATAATTTAACATTTTTTTTTCAGTTTAGACATTGGTGGCAGTTTATCGAAGAACAATTAGTCACTTGCTGCCTACGCTCGCTCAGCTCACGAGCAGTCGTGGTCGCGGTTCGAAACATTGTTTCCCCGCTGTATCGTTTCGCCGAATTTTCATTTGCCCGAAAGCAATTTTTCCTGAAACCCATAATATTTTCAGGATTTTATAAACGTCAATGTAAAGAACCCGTTAGGTTAGGTTAGGTTTGTTTTATGATTATTTTGAAATATCAATAGTTTTGGAATAAATAGCTTTCGGGCAAATGAAAATTTGGCGAAACGTTACAGCGGGGAAACAAAAATTCGGGATTATGATAGGTAACCCTTTTATTTTCTATTGCTGTTAATTAGGGATGTTACGGAGGTGGTTTTATCGGAACCGAAGCCGAAACCGGAGTTTTTAAATTTGTTTTAACGAAACCGAAAGCGAATCCGAAACCGAAAGCGAATCCGAAACCGAAACCGAATTCGAAACCGGAACCGGAGGTAAAACACTTTGTTAAACACACTGCAGGCCGTGACGTGAGCTCGTGAACTAAAACAATAAACGAATGAGTAAACAATCGTCGTAAACACGTGGGGTAATTCCCGGGGGGACAAGTCAAAACCTGTTTGTACTCCTAGGCACACGCCGCGTGCCGCCGCTGCTGACTTTCGGCTCCGTTAAAACCTCCGCTTAAAATTAGACGAAACCGAAGCCGGAGCCGGAGGTGTTCGCTTCAAATTAGACGAAACCGAAGCCGAAGCCGTGAATTCAACCGAAAGTTTCGGTATATCGGAGCCGGAGCCGAACCTCCGTAACATCCCTACTGTTAATACACGATACGTACTGGTTATGGTGATGGAGAGTTTAACACATTGAACCGGTAATCCAGAGGCACCGGGTTCGATTCCCGGTCTCTTCCGCCAGGTTACGCATTTAAGTTTTTATTTATGTGCTTTGATCTCTGTATCAATAATTCAACATAAATAAGTTTCTGTCAAAAATTACATTTTAGTGGCAAGCTTTTATAGCCGACTGTACTTTTCTTTGGATATCCATTAAATGCTCACTGAGACGATTCTAAAGAGCCCAAGCTCGGTAGGATTGCTTTTTTAGGGTTCCGTACCCAAAGGGTAAAAACGGGACCCTATTACTGAGACTTCGCTGTCCGTCCGTCCGTCCGTCCGTCCGTCCGTCCGTCCGTCCGTCTGTCACCAGGCTGTATCTCAAGAATGGTGATAAATAAACTTGAAATTTTCACAGATGATGTATTTCTATTGCCGCTATAACAACAAATACTAAAAATGAAATAAAATAAATATTTAAGGGGGGCTCCCATACAACAAACTTGTTATACCTATATATACATATATATAGGTACGGAACCCTTCATGCGCGAGTCGGACTCGCACTTGCCCAATTTTCTATTATAGAGTTCATATGGCCACCTTCCGACTCCATCATCAGATCAGCCCCATGGTACCATATTATTGTATTGTCATCGAAGTTAAGTAAGTATGCAAAATTTCAGCTCAATCGGTTGACGATATCTGCTTCAAAATTGAGTTGCAAGATTTCACCCGAACAAACATACTTTAAACATACCATGCAAGCTAAATAAAAGCTTGTAAAAAAATGTGTGTACCCACATTAAAAATAATGGGACAACATGTTTCATAAATTTACACTAGACATGTCATGCCAATAAGTAACATCCTGGCTTTGCAATATTGACTTTGTAGTGTCTCGTAGTATTGACTTTCCTTTGATTCGGTTGCAGTAACGTGTTGACGAACAAATCCTTGGCCAATCAAGGGCAGCGCTGCCTTACTTTATTCTAAGAGCAATCGAAAAGGGGAAAAAGGTCACCTAATACAACTTTAATAGCAGTAATTAATGCATCTCCTTAATACTACCGTGCAGAACATAAAGTATGGTCAGTTTAATATGTTTCTCATTGAACTTACTGTACTTACTTTAACTTTTGCACGGCAGAATATGACACCTGATTCTAGTAGTAGACGAAAGCTAAAATTAGTAGTATCAGAAGTTTAGAAGGAAGAAAGAAGAAAGGCTTTTAATAATAAAATAGATGTAACTTACAAGAAACATAAAATAGTGTAGTAAGTACATCAATTCATTTGGTTTCATCAATAAATCTAAGTGTAAACTGCATTAAGTTTTAACATCTTTAGAAAAAAATGTTTTATAAAAAGTAGGTAGATTTTCTTAATATTAATTGAGATTCAAGACTTATTACGGTAGAAATTGTTGTTGTTATTATAACTCACAAAGCACAGGCGCATCCAGCCAACTAGTTCAATTCTTCACCCCGCTGTTTGCGCCCTGACGGAGTTTAATATCTCCGGGTGTCAGACGGCGCAATCACGGGCGTCTGACGTTTCTTGTTAAGCTCGCCTACTGCGCCCGGCTGCGCTGTACTGTTGCTTATATTATGTTTGTTTAAGTACAACAAAGGAGCGCTGCATGAAAAAAAAAATGTTCAAAGGAAACAATTTTAACTATAGCGGAATTTTGAAGAGTCAAGAAAAAATTACCGACAGTATCAAAATTAACCCCTTAGGCCTTTTGATTGAAGACCTTCAAATTTCTTGTTCGGCTCGCCTACTGCATCCAGCTGCGCTCACTGTTGCTTATTTGTTATATGTATTATTTGGTACTTAGTTGAATACGACAAAGGAGCACTGTATGAATTGGGAACAAAAGTCATCCAAACGACACACTTATTTGTAACGGATTTTTGACGAAGTAATTGATCGATAATAACAAAATTTTCATTTTGTTAAACACCCTGGCTTAGTTTGACTGAAGACCGTCAATATAATAAACAAGTCCAACGGATCTACTATGGAGTTTGCCCATTTTAAAACATCAGTTTGAAAACTGAATATTTGCACAATCATAAGACCAAAATGAACTTGTATTTTTTCTAAATTGTGTACCTGTATGTAAATACTAGTAACAGAACACAAGCGCATCCAGCCAACTAGTTCAATTCTTCACCCCGCTGTTTGCGTCCAGACGGAGTTTAATATCTCCGGGTGTCAAACGGCGCAATCACGGGCGTCTGACGTTTCTTGTTAAGCTCGCCTACTGCGCCCGGCTGCGCTATACTGTTGCTTATATTGTTCGCTTGGTAAAGTACGACAAAGGAGCATGAATTGGGGAAAAAAAAACCAAAAGACACTTAATTAAGGCGGATTTTTGAAGAATCTAGTAGTTATGAACCGATAATAACAAAATGAATACCCTGACTTAGTTTGATAAACAAGTCCAACGGATATAATATCAAATTCATTTCGCTAATTGATCGCCCAGTTTAAGACATCGCTTTCAAAACTGAATATTTGCACAATCATAAGACTAATATGAGCTTGTATTTATCTAAATTGTGTCATCATCATCATCATCTCAGCCATAGGACGTCCACTGCTGAACATAGGCCTACCTTTGGACTTCCATATATACCGGTTGGAAGCGACCTGCATCCAGCGCCTTCCGGCGACCTTTATAAGGTCATCTGTCCATCTTGTAGGTGGACGTCTTACGCTGCGCTTGCTGGTCCGAATAAATTGTGTACCTGTATGTAAATACTAGTAACGGAACACAGGCGCATCCAGCTAACTACAGCTAACTATGTAGTCTTCACCCCGCTGTTTGCGCCCAGACAGAGTTTAATATCTCCGGGTGTCAGACGGCGCAATCACGGGCGTCTGACGTTTCTTGTTAAGCTCGCCTACTGCGCCCGGCTGCGCTGTACTGTTGCTGTTATTCTTTGGTTATGTTGGTAAGGCTACGGTTTCTTTAAATAAAAAGTAGCATACGTCATTACCCAAACTTTTATTTTAAACGAAACCGTCAATGTCAGGTATTGATTACTAAGTGAGAGAATTGTGTGCCCTTGATTTGTAATTTGTAATGTGTAATATGTATCAACCATGTCCAAAGATTGATTGGCCTTTGGTATTCATTTCCTGTACGATTTGCATATTTTTCTTTTATATAATAAATATTAATTAATTCTTAATTCGGGAAAGGAACGAGCACCATTTTTTGGAAATTTCTCTTGCGAAATTGCGATCATACTTAAAATACGTACGCCTAGAAGGAGAGTTTCATACACATATACATATTTGAGAAAAATATGAAGCCGCTTTTTATATGTGCGTGTCTATGAACTCATCATAGAGAGTTTTGCTTGTGACATTGACGTTGTGACAGGGACGAAACTTAGCCCGTGCCTAACCAGGCTTCACTTTCAAGCGCTAACTTGGTCTCTAGGCATATTTATACTAAGCGATCAAATAAAATAAGCTAAATTTACTATATAATTCGAAACAAAAAACAACCACTGTTAAATAAAATCTCACCGTAACAGTTTACCTGTAGAAAATCAAAGCGGAAAGTGCAAAAAGGCCATAGTTCTAAAAAGTTGAAACACTCATCCATTAAGCCCGCGGATCTGCACTAAGTCCTGTTTGCGTTTTCCTTTGACCGGACACGACCGTTATTCTTCTTCAAGCTAATCTGGATTACAAAAAACATGTCTTGACGGTGCTCGGCGCGACGAGCGGTTGAAACGCGCGTTTTTTTAGCAATTGACGACGGTTGGGGCAGTTGGTAGTGCCCCGCATACTGAGCCGGCGGTCCTGGGTTCAAATACCGGCCAGGGCAAATATCTGTGTTATGAACTTGTGCCTTTATTATACATGACCCATGGATGATATCTATATAATAATTGTGTGTATATTATGTACATCGTCGTCTATTTATTTTAATTAATAAAAATAAACTTTAACTTATTGTTGATGGCTAAAGAGTGTCTAGTATGGTAGACACTCATTAGGCATAGGCAAGGCCTGAGGAAATACTCAGGCTTTTATTTCCGTCCGTCTATCCATCTGCTGCAGTTTATCCAGATTGTGCGAGTCAATTCGTAATTTAGCCGATATTTTTATCCAAAACTTGCTCTACCGTTGCACATGAAGCGTCGAATAATCTAACTAATCTAAGCAACACGACTAGCAAATATATATATATTGGCCATGCTATGTCCAGGATCCCGCCCATTTTTTATCTTATTGAAGCTAAAAAACTGTCTCGTCGAAACGGGACTAATTTTTCATCTTATTGTATTTATTGCAAAATGAACAGTTCAACCGCCAGTCTGTCGAGGAGTAATAAAGCACACGGAATCCAGTATTACATTTGCCAACATTTCTTAACATTTTAGGTCACTGGTAAACTGGCCACAAATACAAACAAATAAATAACGACCATTAGCATGCGATGTGGTGAAAAATTCCAGCCCATTTCCATTCACTGAATACCTGGGATCGTGAAATAATTTTCTTTTTATTAAAAGAATTTTACTGTGGAATTGCGCAATGAAAGACCCGACTTTACGTACTTGGTTGATAATGATGTTTTTATTTCCGTAGTTTTATGTGGACTTTTAATAATGGGGGTTATGATGATAATAATTTAGTTTCTGGCTGTTAAGCTATTTATTGACACTTATAAGATGCCTTTCACGTGTTTTCTTGCAAGAAGATCAAAAAACCGCTATATGCTATTAAATATCGTTTTCTTTTAAATTGTGTAGATTAAATCAATAAAGAGTTAGTAGGTAAGTCAATCATTCCGAATGTATATACCTTCTAATTAAACCACCTTGCTCCAAGTAAAATATTTACGATTTAAAGTACATATCACAATACAAAAGTCAGCTAAATCCCATTTCCTCGACTGTCGCATATGAAAGTCCCGCGTTCCAGCTCAAAATGATATTTCTGCATGGCATTATTATCATTGTCAGGTATAATGAATTGATCGAAAAATAATTGTTATTACTCATATTAAATACAATAAAATCTGAATCGGATATTTCGACCTCATGACGATTCACGGCTATTTAAACTATGTATCTGCACTCGAAGCATCTAGTGTAAGTACACCGTTATTAGTTTCAAGAAAGTAATTTTAGGAAGCTTAGCCAATCAGATAAACAATTTTGTTAGTAATTTTTCCATTTGATCAACGTGATCTTTGAAATGATAATTTATGTAATGTAATAATGACCTTTAAAACAGCGTGAACGAACACTTTAAACGCCTTAAAACTAATCAAACCCGGCTCAATCAATCACAGCCATGCCATCCCAACATCAACGCTGCGCTAAATCTTAACACAAGATATAATCGACATAAAAATAATGATCCCTCGCACCATTCATTTTCCTCTTGACGTTTCCCCTACTTTTTCGCTTAAGCGAAATTTATGTGCAAATATTTTGAAAGTGTATTACATTAGTTAATGAATGCAGCGAGTATACGCAACGTCTTTGCGCCCTTATTCGGAGCCTTGGGGACGGGAGGAAACTTTTAAGGATATCGTCTATTTTTGTGGAGTTTTTGCTGACTTATGATGGATAATGGGAGTTGTATTTACGAGTCTGTTATGCAATACCTTTATACAGCCATCTGACTGCGAACGATCCTTTCAGGCAGAGGATCGGTCGTAGTCACATAGCTGTATAATGGTCGAGAAACTTGGAATGACAATTTAATGCACTAATAGTTTTATTTTATCATAATAACAAAGCCATGACGCAGTTGTTTAACTACCTGTGCGACGATTGTTCAGTCTTGCCCATGGCAAAATGACCGGGCGAATTGCAACTATTATAGTCATTAGATCCTACCAGAGATGCCATGACTGCGCGACCAGCAGTGCCGCGAGCGGTTGAGCGCAGCGGCCATACGTGTGAGCGAGACACACGTACCGCGCACCGCTGCCGCTGTCACGCAAAGTCGTGCCATCTTCGTACGGCTTTAACAGAAAACTAACAAAGATACATGTTTTCTTTATTAATTTATGTTCTTTTAAGCTTACAATTACAACTTCCATTAAGACAGATAGAATAACGAAGCCTGAGAATGTTTTTCAGTTGTATTGATACTGTACTTCCTTCCAGAATACCACCCATCGTATAATGGATGACGGCGCGGCTGTCACTTGACGCTCCCCTGCAATACCATTATACAGCCTTGTGACTGCGAACGATCCTCTGTTTTATGCTCTCGGTATGTCCTACTAATTGTTTTAGGCAATGACAATAATGCAAAATTAAAAAAGTCCCGCTGTTTCAAGATCTAAGCAGCGGGCATCAAAAGGGGTGCAGAACCGGTGTGAACCCGTTCACAAGGATCTGCCGAAACCGGCTCCTCGGGAGTCAAAATGTGACAAAGATGGCTTCATCAAGGTGGAAAGGAGGAAGAAGCCGGCTTGCCGAAATCAGTGCGGTACTGCACCGACTGGGCCCAAACACCTGCTGCGTCCCGCCCTGCCGACGACGCAATTGTATGTGTCCCGTCTACATTACTCTACGAAGGCCGAGGAGATCGTAGAGTATGTACGTGTGAAGACCGGAATTATCCTGAGGGTCGTGAAGTTGGAGTCTCGCCACAAAGTGAATTTTAATTCTTATGTGTTGGGGGTTCCAGCTGACCAACTAACGACCTTCATGAAGGAAGAATTTTGGCCGAAAGGTGTTTTATTCCGGCGTTTCCGCGGTTGGCGATCCAACACCATGGACTCAACTCAACACATCGTGACCTAGTTATTTTAATATTTAATATGTATGTTAGATTGTAAGGTATTTGTCTATGGGCCTTTGATGCCTGAAATAAACGAATTATTATTATTATTTGTTTCTCGACTCATAGTCTCGGGCTCATACGTCCCGGTCTTTTGAAAGGCTTGCGTGGGGATATGGATCCAACACGTAGAGGCCCCTTGGAGAAATTTGCTGTGGCTGTAGCCCTGCTGGGACCCGTTCCTGATCATATCAATAGGATGATACATCCATGAACAGGTCCCAGCAGGTGATTGAACATTGATATGGAAAAGAAAAAACCGGGCTATTAAAATGGAGCATGGGTGGACTCTTTATTTGGGCTATTGCAATAGTAAAATGTCACCCGCCGTAACCATCAGTACGACTGTTACCTCTGGCGGGTGGTGACTCGCCCCTCACTAGGTGGGCCCCGTAATGCCGTCGTAAAGACGACCGGAAGCAACACGAGCGTGAGGGCTCAGGGGTGTCGAGAGGTGTGCTGCGCTTTCTCCGAAGTTACTCGCGGCGTGATGCCTTTAACACTTCCACCCCTGGAGCATATATAGCTCTAACGCTCCTCTCTGGACGGCCAATGAAGGCAAGCCAGAGCCGAGAGTCCTACGGGTCCTCTTGGGTTATTATTATTATTATTATTATTATTTTCGATTTTTATCTCCTTTTGACAAGGGTTTTTATGTTCATTATGCGGGCCATAGCCAAGCATAATAAATACTCGATGATTGTATCCATTCTATTGGGTTATTGTCGATGACGTCAAGAATTTTCGAGTTATACGGCATGTGTTTAAAATTGTGGCTTTCTGCAAACTATGAATGATATTTATTGGTATCTTAAGGGTTTCTAGACTATGTCTTAACGTTTTGGGTACTATTCCTGTTGTGGATATAACTATGGGGACTATATGGACTGTGTTTGCTTGCCATTGACGTCTGAGCTCTATCGCTAAGTCTGTATATTTCGCTAGTTTTTCGTTGATTGTTGATTGAACGTTGTGTGTGTTTGGAATAGCTATGTCGACAATATAGATGGTTTTATTTTAACACGGTGAATAGAGACTAAAGTACTATGTGTGACCTTACAAACGGTCCGGTAGTTTTGAATTTTTGATATGTTGTATAGGATGTTTAGTCAGTTTTAAAATGCAAAATGCACAATTCCCCCCCCTCCGCGCCCGCCGCCATATTGGAAAAACCGGCACTTTCTTCATATTTTTGCTCATATCTTCCTTTAGGAGCATTTCAGCTAGAAAAAAGCTTGCACAATGTTATAGAGAGTTAAATTTACTACATTCTCCATGTTATATTTTTTTTCTAGGACAGATAGTTACGGAGATATCCACATTTAAAAAAACGTAAAAAATCGCAATTTCCTACTGAAAAACAAACTTCTGGATTATATCTTCGTTTAGGAGCATTTTAGCTACAACAAAGCTTGGACAATGTTGTAGAGAATTAAATTTACTATAATTTACATTTCAAATTTTGTTTCAAGGACGGTTAGTTACGGAGATATGCACATTTAAAAAACAGGAAAAGTCGAATT
This sequence comes from Apotomis betuletana, assembly GCA_932273695.1. Lineage (NCBI taxonomy): Eukaryota > Metazoa > Arthropoda > Insecta > Lepidoptera > Tortricidae > Apotomis > Apotomis betuletana. The sequence goes on from OW026310.1 coordinate 1,037,257, forward strand.
TTCCGAAAATTTCTCAATATTCTTGGTTTAGAACGCTGTCATTCAGTTACGGACTAGTCAAAGACAAATTAAAACATGTAGGAAATATAATTGGTTATAAAACTCATGTCCATTTTTACATACATTTTCGGAAAATGTGACTTTATTTTTTACATATCTCCGTAATTATCTGTCCTAGAAACAAAATTTTAAATGTAAATTATAGTAAATTTAATTCTCTACAAAATTACCCACGCACTGTTCTAGCTAAAATGCTCCTAAACGAAGATATAATCCAGAAGTTTGTTTTTGAGTTGGAAATTGCAATTTCTTAAGTTTTTTTAAATGTGCATATCTCCGTAACTATCTGTCCTAGAAACAAAATATAAAATGGAAAATGTAGTAAATTTAATTCTCTATAACATTGTTGAAACTTTCTTCTAGCTAAAATGCTCCTAAAGGAAGATATGAGCAAAAATATGAAGAGAGTGCTGGTTTTTTCAATATGGCGGCGGGCGCGGAGGGGGGGGAATTGTGCATTTTGCATTTTAAACACTGACTAACCATCCTAGACAACATATCAAAAATTCAAAACTACCGGACCGTTTGTAAGGTCAAAATCCTTTATTCACTGAATTATTTGATTTGTCATAAAATGTGATATCCGGTCTATTGTAATGTATGGTTTTGTCAGTTAAAAGAGTTCGGTCCCAGTACAGTTTGTGTTGCCTATTTTCGTGAACAACGGATGGGCTATACTTGTAATATGGTACTTGTTTGTTTACAAAATTATACTTGTGTGCTAAATGTTGGTGGACTATCGACGCAACCTGATCGTGGCGATGTTTATAACAAAGATACATGTTTTCTTTATTAATTTATGTTCTTTTAAGCTTACAATTACAACTTCCATTAAGACAGATAGAATAACGAAGCCTGAGAATGTTTTTCAGTTGTATTGATACTGTACTTCCTTCCAGAATACCACCCATCGTATAATGGATGACGGCGCGGCTGTCACTTGACGCTCCCCTGCAATACCATTATACAGCCTTGTGACTGCGAACGATCCTCTGTTTTATGCTCTCGGTATGTCCTACTAATTGTTTTAGGCAATGACAATAATGCAAAATTAAAAAAGTCCCGCTGTTTCAAGATCTAAGCAGCGGGCATCAAAAGGGGTGCAGAACCGGTGTGAACCCGTTCACAAGGATCTGCCGAAACCGGCTCCTCGGGAGTCAAAATGTGACAAAGATGGCTTCATCAAGGTGGAAAGGAGGAAGAAGCCGGCTTGCCGAAATCAGTGCGGTACTGCACCGACTGGGCCCAAACACCTGCTGCGTCCCGCCCTGCCGACGACGCAATTGTATGTGTCCCGTCTACATTACTCTACGAAGGCCGAGGAGATCGTAGAGTATGTACGTGTGAAGACCGGAATTATCCTGAGGGTCGTGAAGTTGGAGTCTCGCCACAAAGTGAATTTTAATTCTTATGTGTTGGGGGTTCCAGCTGACCAACTAACGACCTTCATGAAGGAAGAATTTTGGCCGAAAGGTGTTTTATTCCGGCGTTTCCGCGGTTGGCGATCCAACACCATGGACTCAACTCAACACATCGTGACCTAGTTATTTTAATATTTAATATGTATGTTAGATTGTAAGGTATTTGTCTATGGGCCTTTGATGCCTGAAATAAACGAATTATTATTATTATTTGTTTCTCGACTCATAGTCTCGGGCTCATACGTCCCGGTCTTTTGAAAGGCTTGCGTGGGGATATGGATCCAACACGTAGAGGCCCCTTGGAGAAATTTGCTGTGGCTGTAGCCCTGCTGGGACCCGTTCCTGATCATATCAATAGGATGATACATCCATGAACAGGTCCCAGCAGGTGATTGAACATTGATATGGAAAAGAAAAAACCGGGCTATTAAAATGGAGCATGGGTGGACTCTTTATTTGGGCTATTGCAATAGTAAAATGTCACCCGCCGTAACCATCAGTACGACTGTTACCTCTGGCGGGTGGTGACTCGCCCCTCACTAGGTGGGCCCCGTAATGCCGTCGTAAAGACGACCGGAAGCAACACGAGCGTGAGGGCTCAGGGGTGTCGAGAGGTGTGCTGCGCTTTCTCCGAAGTTACTCGCGGCGTGATGCCTTTAACACTTCCACCCCTGGAGCATATATAGCTCTAACGCTCCTCTCTGGACGGCCAATGAAGGCAAGCCAGAGCTGAGAGTCCTACGGGTCCTCTTGGGTTATTATTATTATTATTATTATTATTTTCGATTTTTATCTCCTTTTGACAAGGGTTTTTATGTTTATTATGCGGGCCATAGCCAAGCATAATAAATACTCGATGATTGTATCCATTCTATTGGGTTATTGTCGATGACGTCAAGAATTTTCGAGTTATACGGCATGTGTTTAAAATTGTGGCTTTCTGCAAACTATGAATGATATTTATTGGTATCTTAAGGGTTTCTAGACTATGTCTTAACGTTTTGGGTACTATTCCTGTTGTGGATATAACTATGGGGACTATATGGACTGTGTTTGCTTGCCATTGACGTCTGAGCTCTATCGCTAAGTCTGTATATTTCGCTAGTTTTTCGTTGATTGTTGATTGAACATTGTGTGTGTTTGGAATAGCTATGTCGACAATATAGATGGTTTTATTTGATTTGTCATAAAATGTGATATCCGGTCTATTGTAATGTATGGTTTTATCAGTTAAAAGAGTTCGGTCCCAGTACAGTTTGTGTTGCCTATTTTCGTGAACAACGGATGGGCTATACTTGTAATATGGTACTTGTTTGTTTACAAAATTATACTTGTGTGCTAAATGTTGGTGGACTATCGACGCAACCTGATCGTGGCGATGTTTATAATCGGTTTGTACTATGGCTTTACAGGCACCTGTGATATGTTGGATTGTTTCTGGAGCACTATTACAATGTCTACAAGAGTCAGTCTGTCGGGCTAATTCTTTTGTAATGTGTTTTCTGTAATTGCGGGTAGCGATGACTTGGTCCTGTATAGCTAGCATGAATGCTTCTGTCTCGGGAAAGAGTTCTCCTCGCTTCAACCAAGAGTTTGATAACGCTTTATCAACAAATGGTTGACCGAGGTCGGTGTAGTGCCTGCCGTGTAACGCTTTTTGGGACCAGTCATTGTTTTTTTGTTGTGGACTAATAATTTTTTCTTTACTTTGTGTGTTTTTGTCTTTTAAGTTAAGCGGCGTGTATCCATCGTCAATATGAACTGTGTATGAATGCAATGGCGACTGTTCGGCTTTAATGTGAAAGTAGTTTCTGAGTGTGGTTATTTGTTTGTTATGCAAATTTTGTACGTCTATTAGGCCTCTTCCACCGTCTTGCCGTGGTAAAGTTAGTCGTTGATAACATGATTTTGGGTGGTGTTTTCTGTGTTTCGTTAGGTTAGTATTTATAACGCGCTGGAACTTCTTTAAGTCGGATTGTGACCAGTTTATTATACCAAACGAGTACGTCAGAATCGGTATTGCAAAAGTGTTAATGGCTTTTATAATGTTGCGTGAATTGAGGTGAGATTTGAGAATAGTCGCGAGTCTATGTTTAAATTTACGTGTAAGTTCCTGTTTTGTCTGTTTTTGGTGTATCTGCTTTGACTGATGGAATCCTAAATATTTATATGTCTGTTCACCCGTCATCGGGTCTATTTCTTCTCCTGTCTCTAAAATGTAACTATTGCTTTGAATTTTTCCTCGGTGCATTGAGTGTATTTTACATTTATCAATGCCAAATTGCATACCTATATCCTTTGAAAATTCCTGAGTAATATCCGCTAGTTGGAATAATTCTGTGATGCTGTCGGCGTAGAGTTTAATATCATCAACGTACATAAGATGAGATATGGTGTGGTGAGTATCATCGTGTTTTAGTCTGAAACCCACGCCGGCTTGGTCTAGTAGTTCAGATAGAGGATTCAAGGCCATGCAAAACCACAATGGGCTCAAAGCATCTCCCTGAAAAATCCCCCTCTGAACATGTACCGGATCTGTAGTTATCGTAGTCCCTTCCTGTTTTATAGTTAAAATAGTTTGCCAGTTTTTCATTGATGTTTGAAGGAATTCGATTATGGTTGGATGGATTTTGTAAAGGTGCAGAATGTGTATGAGCCAGCTATGTGGAACTGAGTCAAACGCTTTTCTGTAGTCTATATACATCGAGTGGATATTTCGCTTTTTTCTTAATGACTGTTTCATAACAACTGCATCTATTATTAGTTGTTCTTTGCATCCTTGGCTATTTTTCCTGCAACCTTTTTGTTGTTCTTTTAAAATACTATGCTGTGACAAGTGGCTGTAGATGGTTTCACTGATGCATGCCGTTAAGATTTTATAAATAGTTTGTAGGCAGGTTATTGGACGATATTTTGCAGGATTTTTAGTGTCATTGTCTTTGGGTAGTAGGTAGGTTCGCCCATGTGTGATATAAGGTGGCATGGTATCAGGTGCTCTTATAAACTGATTTAAGTGTTTGTGTATGAGAGGGTGTGTGCAAGTAAGTTTCTTATACCAAAAGTTGTGTATGTTATCTGTTCCGGGAGATTTCCAGTTATGTGCTCGCCTGATTACCTGTTTGAAAGTGTCGACTGGTATATGTTGAAATTCCATCGTTGGGATGGTTCCGTTGTTACTATCCTTAATCCAACTTGCGTCCTGTTTGTGTGAAACGGGCCTTTCCCATATGTCCGCCCAATATTGCCGTATAGAGTATATCGGGGGTATACTCACGCTACGTGGTTGACTGTGTTGTGTTGCGTTTGACAACAAGTTTCTATAAAAACCACTCTCGTTGTTTGCAAATTGTGCGTTCTGAGTTTTCCTTACCGTACACGCTAAGTATCGCCGAAGCCTGCTTGATGCTGTGTTTAGTTTCTGCTTGAGTGTGTCCAAAAAGTGTTCAGGTTCGGTGTTTTGGTTTTCAAATGTGGCATGTGTACCATAGACGGATTTTATCGCATTTACTGCAGAAACTATTTTCCTACTTCTATTACCTCTAATGTACTGTGTTAGACGACCTATATCTGCCCTGTACTTACTTACTTTAGACTCTAATCTCACTTGCCATTTTGGTTTCTGTGGTTTTTTGAAATTACTGGTATCTGTGGGTCTATCAAATCGTATTCCCACAAATGAGGCGCTTGTATATGCTGTAGTATAGATTAAATTTTGGAGTGCATTGAAATCTAGTTCTTGTGAGATATATTGTGGTATAACAGCATTGTTGAGATGATTTACAACTGCAGTTAATTTTCGGGAAGGTTTTAGTTTAGGGATGAATGGTCGGTTTGTGGGATCCATATTTTGAAAGTGTTCTAAGTTAGTACGGAATTGTGATTGAATCTCATCGTCCTCTACATTAAATTCATTCTGTCTATATCTGTGTTGCCTAAGTTGATTATTTGGTCTGTTTAATGTATGCCGTTGACTACTATTTTGAGTGTTTTCATCATCCGGTTGTGTTTCATCTAAACTGTCAAAAGAGTTATGCGTTGTGATATTTATGACGATGTTTTCTGCTTGTGTGTGAGTTTCTTGTGGTGAGTTGTTATGTGCGAAAGTATTGGCAGCTTCTACTTCCATTCTAACCTGATATTTAATCTCCTCAAGTTTCGTGGGACTTAATAATTTATTATTGACTATTACTCTCCTTTGGTCAGCTATGCGCTGTTCAGACAGTTGTGATAAGTTTGGATAATGTGATATAAACTTTTCATGGAGTTTTTTCCTATATGCTGCCATATTGGTCTCTATTTCAGTAACTTCAAAGTAGAATCGCATAATCATCTCATTGACATCTGGTGGCCATGTCATTCGCCCTCCAGTGGTTGTCATGTTTGCGCTAAATGGATGCTGTGAATATTGTGACATTAATTGCTGGTCGTAAGGTGTTTGTGTAATCGGGGTATTAGGTGTTGCCTCGGAGGCCCCTATGCTATCCAAACATATCACAACTTCTGATCGAATTTCATTAAGAGTCGTTAGTGGTAATAACTTGTTTCGTAGTATAGCTCGGCGCTGATCCCCAACTCTCTGTCTGGATGCACCTACATCCGGAAATTGTTCTTGGAACTGTCTGTGTAAGGGCTCTAAGTATCCACGTTTAAGTGTTTCTAGCTTGCTTGTTATTAGGTATGTACGCCAAATAAACCTATTCATTTCGTCGGTCCACTTTTTTCGCGTACGAGCTGTGCTTGTAGTGGGTACAGGATCAATGGCGCGTGCCTCCTGTACAACATCTACAGACATAAAAGAGGTTGATGATGATGATTGCGGTGATGAGTAGTTCTGAAAAGAAAGAGGGGATGAACTAGGTGACTGGAATATCTGGTAGAAAGCTGGCGACGAAGGAATTGAGGAGAACAACGATGAAGGTGACGATTCTCGCGTTCTAGAGTTTTCGGCTGTAGTGCATTCTTCGATGGAAGCCCGCCTGGTCAGCTCCACATCGCCGTTGGTCCGCATGTTGTAGCATCCAGCAACGGCTCCAGATGCGCCCCGACGATCGCCCTCGGGTAGCGACTCGATTTCGGCTGTAACATATTGTTCGATGGGAGCCCGCCTGCTCAACTCCGCATCGCCGTTGGTTCGCATGCTGTGGCACCCAGCAACGGCTCCAGATGCGCCCCGACGATCACCCTCGGGCAGCGGCCCTGGACGTAAACTTCTTGATCTTAACTGCATGCTGCGCTAGAGAAGGAATAAAAGATAGGAAAGGTGGGAAGAGATAAGAAAAATAGGAAAGCTAGGATCTTAGTTTGGGTAGGGTGTGCCTAGATGATATTGGCTTGTGATAAAGTATCTCCCATAATGGGGTGAGGTCGAGGTGTATTGACCATATTTTTAGGTAGTATCACCAACCCGTAAGCCCCTCCACCACGGCAAGGTGATCCCTTGGGGGGTTATTATTATTATTAATGCACGAAAAGTATCAATTCTATAACCACGCTGCGCTCACAAACCAGGACAGTTGATGTAGCTTTGAAGGCGGCCATGTTGAAGTGGGACTGGGCTGGTTACGTCTGTCGCATTCTGGACGACTTGTGGGACAAAAAACCACGGAGACGCGGCAGACCTCGTAGGCGATGGCGGGATGACTTGGACACATTTTTGTAGGACTGGCTAGATACAGCTCAAACCCAGGCCTTTGCCCAGCAGTGGGACAGTTCAGGCTCATAATAAATAATAATAAAATAACAAAGCCATGATGCAATTGCTCAGGTATAACCTCTGTGGCTCTAGTGAAAAGGGGTTAAAGTGCACTTATGACCTTTTTGCGTTATATACACCAAAATTCACAAAAAAAAATTGCGCATCTTTTGGTGTAATCGGAGCTAAGTTATCTTTTAAAATGACAAAGTTAGGATTGTGCCAAATGGTACATCTGGTGAATTATGTCGTGAAATATGGTGCAACTAAAGTTAACAATGAACAATTTGGGGTTTTGTTTGTGGAGAACGATTTAAGTTCATTTGTCTCTTTTGACTCATCCTGTGTTAAACGATCGATGTTTACTTATACCTTTTTACAAAACAAGATTACATACCTTATAGAATATAAATCGACTTTAATCTGTATTCACGACTTAATGTTAAACATTACTGATATAAGTCGAATTGTATCTTTTAAGAAATCTGGTATTTAATGATCAATGTTTACTTGTACCGATTTGCACGAGCAATTTACCCATAATTCATAAAAATAAATCGAAATTAATCCATAGTCACGAATAATTATTTAGTATTTATTGGTGTATATAGACTTATACTGGTGAGATATATCATTTTACACCACGATTATTACTTGTATCAAAAAGTTCTTTATAAAAAGTCTCTTCGCTGTGGTTTATTTTAAGTACACTTGAGTCTAATCGATCATCCTATTATAAAATTTGGGTCACCAGTATGTAGAATGACCTACAGTAGTGCTGTGGGTATTTTTTCAAGTTATTGTACTTGCAATATACCTATGTAACTGTGTTTGTTCGGGTGGGATCTTGCAAATCAATTTTGAAGCAGAATATTTGCAACCGATTGAGCTAAAATCTTTCCCAAGTACCTACTACCTACTTAACATGACAATACAATAATATGGTACTATGGGGCTGGTCTGATGATGAAGCCACCCATAGGATTAAAAGTATTTTTTTAGTTTGTTACACAGAATGGCAGGCCGATCTTGAATCGATCGAATGCTCAAACTTGTCGAGGAGAAAGGTGGCAACAATTTCGTCGACTCTATTAGCACTCCAGAAAAAGGCAGATCGTAGTGCTCACTGATTCTGACTCAAAAAAATTACAAGAATCGAAAGAAACCGGAACGGCAGAAGAAGCAGAGCAACTTTCGTTTTGGGACAAAGTTGGTCAAGGACGAAAAGGATAGCCTAGAAAAAGTGACAAAGAGAGAATAAACATAGGGAGGAAAGGAAAAAGAGGAGACATTTTGGTAAATAGTATGAAAGCAAAAAAAAATAAAGAGAGTTTAAGATGCTAGGAAATTGTAAAATGAAATGCGCAATAAATATACAAGAAGAACTCAGAAAAAAATATTTGAGAGTTAATTGGGCTTTAGGAGAATGTAAAAAAGGGTTCAGTTCATTGCTAGGTAATTTAATGGACGCAACAACAAAGAATAGACAGTTTGCAAATTATTTAAAAATAAAGACAGAGTGTCATCGCATTTGCAGAGGCTGCTAATGCGATAACCATTTGACGAAACATCAAAGTTTGTTCAAGGAGTAACTGACAAACTTAAAATCAGTGAAGAACTTGTCCTAGATTCAGCGAGATGGATTATGCTGAGTACCACCAAAATAAGTAAAAGTTGATTGAAAGCCGTCGAGAAACATATTTCATTATTTCCTGTATATATGAAAGACTTAACAGCGGTCCAATACGGTTATCGGTAAAAAAACAGTTTTTTGTTGAATTTGATAAACCCGAGTGTAAGATCTTTTACGAAAATTTGTTATGTTCTGGGGATGTTGTAGATTCCTATCCTTTGGCGCCAACAGAGCACAGGCAAGAATTGATTTTATACAAGAATTGAAATTATACAAGCTGACACCCAAAATGTGATACATGTTATTTTCCGTGTCTAAATATTCACAATTGCGATCAAATTGTAGTACTAAGGTCTCCTACGTAGTTTTTGTAATTGTAAGTCAACTGGAAAAACTAAATTTTGTACTTATCTCGTTTTAGGTATATCATCTTGTATCGCTTAATATGTTTTTCTATTAGACGATTGATTGAGGAAAGTCCAAATTTAGTTAAAAACTATGAGAATAGTTGTATATGCTAATTTTGACATTTTTGTAATAATGAATCAATAAAAATAAAGATCTTTTATTGCCAACTGCACCGCAAAAAATGGATATAACTTTTAAAAAACCATTGGTAAAAGTGTGTTTGTATTACAGTACACCTAAATTAATTGCGTGCAAAAAGGTAAAAGTTTATTTTCTTAGGATTATGTCTGAAATAAAGCTCTTAAATGATAGGTTTCGTTAAGTCAGGTATTTCTTATTTAGGGTGTTCATGTATTTTTCCTTTATAAAAGGAGATAACTTCAAATAAACCGAACAGCATGTCCATTTTCACTTTCTAAAATAAGGGTGAAAATTGGTATAAGTTCAGTTATATTCCCGGGTAGTGTAAATATTATGGGTGAAAAAGGGTACAAAGTCAGTTATGTCCTTAAGAACACTTTTTGGCACGGATATAAGTCACATTTTTTTTTATCCGTTAACTTTGGAGAAGTAAGAATATTACCCCGTGAAAGAGGATTTTTTAAGTATTAAAACTGCATTTAAAGTTTATTTGTAAGTATAGCGGTTGAAGTACAGTGATCAAAAGTCTGAATAAATTTAAGCCGCAACGGTTTTTTGAGTCTCCTGTAAAGTAGTGTTTTTCGAGTTTAACCCCTTTTCACTAGAGCCACAGACCTATACCTGTGCGAAGGTCAATGGAAATATTTGGTTTACGCTAGAACTTCCAACCCCGGAATTTTCCGTATGGGTAATCACGGGATCCAGGAATTATCCATACAAAAATCCAGGAAAGCCCTAGTTTTTAGCAGACGTTACTGCTTTGATAATAATTAAAACAAGATACGTGTTTTTTACCGACTTTGGGAAGCATAAAGCTGGATTACCTTTTATTCTTAATCTTCCTTGTTTAGGGTTTAGTTACGTTTAGTGGTCAAATTAGTGACCTAAATAGTCTAGTCATGTCCGCCTGTTTGTATTACCAATTTACCACAACAAAAGCCAGTTTTTTTGTATCAGGGCTGTTTAGCCTTCACTACCAGTGAATCGCACTTTGTGTTAGTATAACCCGCTAATGGGATTATCTCCGCGCCACAGGAGTCATAAAGGGCAGAAATGTATATCTATCGTATTATTTGAAGCTAATATTATCAAGGTTACAAAAGTGTCTACAGCTTGATTGACATAACTCACCTTAAAACATTTTTGAATTTCCTTCCCTTCGTTAATTTGTGAACGTGTCACTTCCACGGTGTTTATCCCTGACGCGTTTTGATTACACATGGCGGTGTTTTTCTTGTCAAAAATATCAATTTATTTTGACGTGAACTCGGCTATAGCTACAAGGTGTATTAGGCTATGGCTACAGGGTACACAAAGGGAAGGAACGATTTAACTACGCATGATAGGGTTTGCTGGTAATAATCATATTACTTACGTGAAAACTCGCGATGTTTTTTGTAATTATGACATTTTAGAATCTAAAAACAGTTAATGGACACATTGAGTTAACACACCGAGTTATTTATTATGTCAATTAACTGTAACTCAACTGACTGTAATGTTATGAAAATTAAGACTAAAACTGAATATACCTATTTCCCTTTCTATCACTTATAACTTAAACATCGCAATCAAGGGCAGTAAATCGTAGACTCACAATTGGTGCTGAGCTGATTTTTATTTTCTTTTTTTTAGATATCCTCTAAAAGGGATGGGTTTTATTTTGTTGCTGCAATTAAAGTTATTTTTGTTTTTTTTTGAGACATCGGAAAATTATGCTTCCATACACAGGAGGATGGACACTATGTATTTGGTATTACTTACTTACATTTTCATTTAAATCGAAAAATAGCTTACCTACAACAAAATAAAAATCGGCCTTTATAGAAAATTTTGACCTCAGTACGTCTAGCATAACTCTGTCGCTCGACAAATACTATCTGTCACTTTCCTTTTACTATCATGTGAGCATGACAGAAGATCAAACGAAGTCGCTGCAAGATATGTTAGCCCTGCTGATCTAAAAAAAAAGTTTTTCCCAATTTTATACAAGGACTAAAAGTGAATTTGAATTGCACCGAAGTTCAGATTACAATGCCCAAGCCTTTCAATGCTGTCCCATCACTGGCATTCCCTTAACACGTTCTGAATACATTACCTTAAACCACATAAATCTGCCTACCAAAAACCTAATGTGACAGATCATCAGTCGAAACAATCCTTGCTTATCACCGCATCTGAATGCGCAGGGGCACAATAAGGCTTTAAATAACAGCGGACGTCTGCGCGGCGCCTGCGCAGACTGGTCGGGCGAGAGACTGACGGACAATACTCGGATTCTGACTTCGCTTCGCTAGTTCAGCGATGCTTCGACTTTGCGTGCCGCGATTGAAATGTTCTATTTTCTTGGTCGGTTATAAATCGGTCTTGGTTGGTTTGGAAATAAAAGTGTAACGCAGTTTTGATGGCGCATTTTACATAATTATTTAAACACCAGTTTTTTTTCACAACTTTGTTATTTACAAACTTTTGTAGTAGTTATTTGCCTCTAGTAGCAGTAGTCCGGTTGTTAGTCCGGTTGACCGAACTAGTGCAACTTTTCAGTAGCAGTAGTTCGGTTGAAATATAGCACCGAATTACCGATACTCTTTAGTAGCAACAGTTCGGTTTGTATAATATCAAGAATAAAATTGTTCAATACACTTTCTTACTTTATTGTTATTTTAAAATCAACACGTAACCACGTTGTATAAAAATAATCATTGGTTAAAAACATTGCAATTAAGCCATGCAAACTCTTTTACTTTTAACTATGTCGACCTCTTTCTTTAAGCTTAATTCTATTAATAATAGTGACAATGTCTGTTTTCAGTTGTTTAATGATTCAGTTTTCCTTATTATTATTAATAGAAATATTGAACGTGTTTTGCTCCTCTCATTTTCATAATTTATTTATGTATTGCACGTAATATTTGTACCTACGTTACTGGTACTATGCGTCTGGAGGGTACACAAATATATATAGGCAGGTTTTACCGTTGTTAATGTAATATAGCCTTTACAACGTATATTTGCATTCTTGTAGTGCTTACAACGCCAGTAACTGCTTTTCGTAACATAAACAGATTTTTTGTAAAACTGATAGCCACCGAACAATAATACTCTGCCTCACCCTCTTTTAATTATTTTAAAATCTCTTTTATCATTCATTTATGACGGCACTCAAGATACAAATATTATGTGCTATACATAAATAAATTATGAAAATGAGACGAGCAAAACACGTTCAATATTTCTATTAATAATAATAAGGCAAACTGAATCATTAAACAACTGAAAACAGACATTGGCACTATGATTAATAGAATTAAGCTTAAAGAAAGAGGTCGACATAGTTAAAACTAAAAGAGTTTGCATGGCTTAATTGCAGTGTTTTTAACCAATGATTATTTTTATACAACGTGGTTACGTGTTGATTTTAAAATAACAATAAAGTAAGAAAGTGTATTGTACAATTTTATTCTTGATATTATACAAACCGAACTGTTGCTACTAAAGCGTATCGGTAGTTCGGTGCTATATTTCAACCGAACTACTGCTACTGAAAAGTTGCACTAGTTCGGTCAACCGGACTAACAACCGGACTACTGCTACTAGAGGGTTATTTGTAATAGAAAATGTTTACAGTTTTAGAGAAAAACCTGTATTTTTATTAAATAAAACAGTTGCGAGACAAAACACTTTCGTAAAAAATAAAAAAAATTGGTAGTAATTATGTTTTTATCCTTTATTTGATAACATAAGCTGATAACTATAATATATCAATGCTGCTCAAAATACTAATTTGAATGGGTTATAATTTTGATATTATTAAGTTATTAATACTCTCTCAGTTAGTTAATAGGGTAGGTACTCTTTCATATTGTAATTGAATCAATATGTTACATGAGATGATTCTTTAAAGAGGTTTACAAGAGTCATCAGAGCTAACAAACAAAGAAACTTAAGATCACTCAACCCCAATCATTGGGAATACTTAATGTCAAATTAAGAAACAAAATAAATGAACATTTCATCTTGTTTGGCAACATCTCATCACTGAATTGATTTTACTGACCATTCATCAATCCGCTTGACTCATTGATTGATGATTGCTTATCTGTGGACGGAAAGTAATTAAAAAAAATCTATGGCCACGTCGTGTTTAACACGTCACAATCGATACTTTTGGATTGACCAGCATAACTAGAACCCTAGGATCTCTGAGTCTTAGAACATTTGAGCGGTCAGATGGAATGGTACTTCTTTTGAATTGACCAACATAACTAGAATCTCTGGATCTGTGAGTCTTCGAATGTTTGAGGGGTCAGATGGACTGGGCGTCAGGTCTAGGTTATTAGTTTACTATCGAACAATCGCAACTCGAGCCGTTGCCAACGTTTTGTTATGTGACAGGTTATTTATTTTATTCGGGTCGCGACGTGATTTTTTTTAAGGTCGTCCGATTGCACTTGGCTAATAAGTTGTTACGAAAGACACTGGGAACTTAATGTATATCATGCGAAGATAAAAATTACGTTTTAATTCTTACAGCAAAATTCGAAGGACTTCAAAATATCATCAACTAGCGACCCGCCCCGGCTTCGCACGGGTAAAATGCTAACAAATTATGCATGTTTTATACATATAAACCTTCCTCTTAAATCACTCTATCTATTAAAAAAAACCGCATCAAAATCCGTTGCGTAGTTTTAAAGATTTAAGCATACACAGGGACATAGGGACAGAGGAAGCGACTTTGTTTTATACTATGTAGTGATAAGTATAGCATTATGGTGGACTAGCTGTGCCGCGTCGTGTTACAATTTTTTTCGAGATAAGAAAACTACGTGTTAATCCAGAGTGTCATCTACCTCCATACTAAAATTTATCAAAATTGGTCCAACTGTTTGGGCGTGAAAAGGTTTGTAACACACAAAATACACTCACAAACTTTTGCCTTTATAATATTAATGTAATTTTTCCTTCAATAATAATTTGTTAAAATGTCACTGAATGCAATTAAAATAGCCAACATTTTATAATATAGGACATAAAACAATCATATGATAAGCACTGGCATAGTCGGTAATTAGTGCTGCCAACTGAAAAGTACTCGTAATAAATATAAATTAAATAAATATCGGACAACCTCACACAAATCGATCTAGTCCCAAATTAAACTCAAGAAGGCTTGTGTTATGGGTACCTACTAGACGACGATATACGTACTTATATAGATAAATATATACTTAAATACATAGAACAACCATGACCCAAGCACAAATATTCGAGTTCATCACACAAATATTTGCCCTGGCCGGGATTCGAACCCAGGACCGCCGGCTCAGTAGGCAGGTGTCTACAAACCGAGCCAAACGCGTCGTCAAATATACTGTCTTTCTCTTTCCTTTCAACAGCTTGCGAGAAAGATGGATGTCATTTCGCCACGCGACAAGCGATGCTACTGCTAGCCTTGCAGAAGTGATTACTTATTGTCAATAACTCCGTAAGGAATTTATCAATATTTTACGATGTTTATAGTATAATTTTGACCACCTCGACCGCTACGATTATATCTGATGACGACTGTACCCAGGTAGGTACCTCCTGTCCCGCTCTGTTCAATTAAACTACAACCGCAAGATAGCCGGCGTCACGTACAACCGCGCACCAATCCAAACCGACTCATGTCCACCTGAACACTGTAGCCATACGGCCTTTTCACTCCTGAACAAGTCTAGACACGGCGTATCTTGTCACATCTGTATGAACACTGCGTTCACTTAAATGGGTTTAATTAGTTCAGTTTTTAGTGGGATAATTTTATGTTCATTAAAGTTTTAATTATATTTTTCTTATTCATTATAAAGTAGCATTTTTCCACGATTTTATTGGTACTAAGCTTGTTTTTTTTTTATCATTCGGGATAAAACATATGATATGACTATGTATAGGAACGTCCTAATGTACCTACCCCAAACGCTCTTTACAGGATAAACTTTTGAATCCAAATACTATTGTTTTGTTCTTGCAAAAGTCAACTGGCAATGGATTAACATATTTGTATGACATAACATGTATTGAGTTCATTAAACGGGATAAGTATAGAATTATTTGGTACAAATATCTGCTTGTATTACGAGTACCTACATTTGATGGTACCGAAAGAAGTCACGGTAAGAATTTGCTGCTTGCTACTTGTATACTACAACTAGTAATGCCGTAAAAATTCAGCAGCAGTGATATCTGACGTTCTAATGATAAAGACTTTACTTACGTACGATTATGGTTTTTCTACGGTGTTATTAAAGCGACAGGGTTGAAAAACTGAGGCGTCTGCGTGCGACATCACACATGAAGGCATGCCCTCATAGACTTAATTGACAGGTGGTTGTTATAAGAAAATCGTTAGATATGTGACATTTTCGTTTTTGTTTGCTAACAAAAACTTGTCGATGCTGAAATTACTCATGTTCATAGTCCTTCAATGCCGCCACTAGTTTATGTACGTAGTCGCGAGACAGGATGTGTTTACCACGAGTGCCAAACCTCTCATTCTTGCATGTATACCATCCGTGAACAATTTCTTACTTATTTTTGTGGAAGACATCAAGTTTGCCTAGCCATATTCATCGAAAATGACGCTGAAAATTCAGACATCTAACGCGCACCAGCGGTTGGAACCGCAATTTCTTCCCCGCACCGGAGGAAAGTTCTACATCGGATATATTCGACCTGATGCCGTAGTGAACGTGTTAATTTGACTCACTTGTTAACTTCCTTCACAAGACGTCCATCATGCAACAGACATATCTGCGGTCTGGCTTAGCTCTTTTTTAGTTTGAAGACTGACTGGGTACATTATTTATTTGTTCTAGGAGGACAGTACTGTTTTTTTCATCCTTGGCTCTTTAGCAAACATACTTTGTGCTCCAAACGTGAGGATTGGAAAATGCACATTTCCATGGTATCTCTTTTAATGTCATTGGAAGATCCCATCTTGCGTTCCTTCATCACTTCAATAAAGGTTAAATAATAAACTAAACCAATAAACATTACCGACCACAAACCGCTACCGCTGAACCATTTACCGAGTACCTCGTCAGAAGGATAACCATCTCTGTTCCTAATTAGGAGCATGGTCGTGCAATTTATACATTTGATAAAGTCGCGGGCAATTGCTCGTGCTTCAGCAGATAACCAATGGTATAATCGATAAAGGCGGAGTCAAACTGGTTGGGGCACTAAAACTTCTTTGCTCATTTTTATTATACAACTTACCAAGCTGTAACAAAATAAACGACGACGCTCTTCTCTTTTGATTTTCGCAAAAGACACCAACTTGTCTACCTCTAGTACAACTATGCTTCGCGACTCTTGTTACGCGACATAGCGTCACCTGTCACTCTTTCACAGTACTGCACAGAAAGAGATTGAAATAGTACATTACGTAACAACGGTGGTAAACGAGGAATTACAAACGAGTGTCTGTTAGAAGCCCGAAGCTGAAGGCGAGGGCTTTAATGACACGAGTTTGGAATTACTTTACCACCAGAGTCACGTACGACGTTTTTCATCACACTTTGGAGGAAATAAAACAAAAGTAGTAGTAGTCAATACCAAAATTACTTACCGCCCTAGGGCGTAATATACGACTTACCGCCCGATTTTCTACCATGTAAACCCTTGTTTGCGAGCAAACTGTGATGAAAAATATATCGCGTGAGAAAGAGCCGCGTTTCACTGCACAGTTGTGCTAGAGGAGCTGTGCTGTGTACGAGTAGCTTCAATATTACCTGAAGTCTTGTCACTTGTTCCAATTGAAGCTGAATATCTTGGAAACGACTGGTCCTATTTCCACCAAACATAGCTAAGAACCATCTGGACAGACAAGGCTTTCGATTAAAAACGCTCAAATTGGTCCATCAATTTGGGAGCTACGATACTACAGATAGACACACAGATGGGTCATTGTCAGTTCAAACAACAAAATTCGTCCCTTCGGTGGTCAAAAGTTAAGAGTTTGTATGAATCTTTGTTATGTTGCTATTACATCGGATTATGGAAGAGGGAATGTTCTTTATTCTCACAGGCATTTAATCAGAAATTAGGCCTGGAATCCTTAATTTCACAAATGTCCACCGGAAAGACACGCAGCTAAATCTGACAATGACCCAGATACACAAATACACATGTCAAACTTAAAATACCTCTCTTTTTTCGTTGAGTAAAAAATACCTACACGTTAATTCATGGAATGCCACACTACACTGGTCGCCGCCTTAGCTCGAAACCGAGAATTAATTATTAGGGGAATCGGTGATTGGTTCTGCCATTGACCCGGGCAAGGAAATTGCTAAATTAATTTTAAATTAACGTATTTGCTTTGTGATTTTAAGTGAGAATGTTTCAGGCTGATTCACTTTACTTTTGGTTCACTTTAATTGAATCTAGTTAAATTTTACTGCGGTTTGGGTTATACATACTCGTATTGACAGAGAGTAGAGATAGATAGAAAAGCTTTATCAATATATCACGTTTCTCTTGTCGGTCATTCTATTGTATGGCGTATGTCCGACGACAGTTTTAATAAGTTTTAGACATCATGAGAAACATAGGTTATAGCGCGTATATTAATTATTTGAGCCTTCCTGACGTTTCGACAAGTTTACAGATACCGTTGCCTAGGTTGTTGAGGTTGTGAAAACTTTTGACAACGGTAACTGTAAAGTTGCCGAAACGTCTGAAATACTACTTATTTCTCTTTTCGTGGTGGAATCGCGATGGTAAGCTGAAACAGAGACGTTTCACTTGCTTGGTCAGTAAAATATTGTTAGGGGTAGTACAATACCCACTACCCAAAGTACCTATTAATAATACAAATACCTACTACCAAAATAGGCAAAGATAGCACATACGGTAATGATTGTACAAAAACCACAGTAAAAATTGTTACAACCCATAATAGAGCAAATATTATTACACTTTTATTAGAAATATGCCGTAAAACTGATCCCCCATACATTATTATCGAGCCGCAATAAAATAGTTATTTGCCAAACAAAATGTAACGAAATGGCTTTAAAGCGAAATCTATTCGGAACTGAAATATGGCCGCATGAAAACCGATACGGAAAAGATAAATAAAACATTGTATATGCCATTATATTACCCTAAAAAGTATGAAGGGACTACGAACATTTAACGATCATAGACACTTACCGCTTTTTTCTTCTGAGCAGCTATAGGGGATCGTAAACCTCAGAACCAACGAAATGTGGGATTTTGCTCACGTTCCACAATCTCTTCAAGAGAAAACGTCACATTTATTTACCAATACACGTAATAAAACTGTTACGTTGTCTGTCAATGTAACTTTTGGGGTAAACAATGTATTACAGGATTCGCTTTGAAATTAGGGCTATTAGGTGATATTTTAGGTAGGGGATCAGTGTTTTGAATTTAATAAAAGCTTACCCAAAACAACTGTTGAAAGTTGTGAAGTTAATGACCTCAAAATGCTGTCGAAACTAGAAGTAGGCGTAGTCGCATTTGAACGCTTATTACCTACTCGTAACTCACATGATATTATCATATTATACATGGAGTTTGTAAAGCGACCGCATCGCAAACTGAAATGAATGAATAGCACGACATTTAAATAAAACAATTTAAACGCATTATATCGCGTATATTAATTATTTGAGCCTCCCTGACGTTTCTGCAACTTTCTAGTTACCGTTGTCAAAGGTTGACTGAAAAAAATAGAAATTTTCTCTGTTAAAGTTTTTTTTCTCAGTTATAAATTGTTTAAATGTGTGACAGTCGCGGAAACCAAAGAAAATATAATAGACACAATATCGTTAATCCATTTAATATCTGATATCGTTAGTTGCTTATTTTAAAATAATTGTTTTCCCACCCTGCATCCGGGTAGATGTGGATTGATAATGTATGAAAACATCATAATATAAGAAAACATTATCTTAATTAAAGCGTAGTTGTCAAAATAGTCATGTGCCTATGATCGTGTTTTTGTATTTTATAACCAGAATCAAAATAATCTGCTAATTCAGCAGGAGCTACCACGGGCAGGGACGAGTGAAGGATTTTATTGCAACTCCTAGGTAAAGTGAAGCATAAAACTGGACCGATAAGGTCTGAGAGGCCTTGGACTAGTTTATGTAAATACACTTTGGTTTATTGTTTTCGTGACTACACTACAACTTAAATAAAATTATATTACTAGCCCTTCAATACCGAATGTTCCTATATTGGAAATATAATTTACGTAACTTGTCAAATTGTAGTTATTTCAAAATTCGTTTCAATTCATTTCCATTATTTTATTGCTAACCATGCAAAACAGACGCAATTTATATTTTAATTCGAAGCACTTTGTTTTACGAAATATTTTTTTGTTAGTTTGCAAAATATTGATAATAAATATAAAATTAAAGTATAAGAAGTGACGCTATGTAATCCTGTTGGTGTACTTGGTGCTTCAAATCAAACTTAATAGTTTAAAAAGATTATATTGATGTTAGCTTGTGGAACAAAGTAGCTTCAGGCGACGGTAATAGTTTTGGAAATTCAGTATTCATTTATAAGCGGACGTTTCATTTTTGAGATTTTTCTTTCACGAATAACAAAAGAAAATTGACGTCACGAGTTCGTTGACCAGAGTCAGAAAACGTTGATTTTATATCGGGTTTTAGAATTTTACTTTTCGTATTATAAGGATAAGCTCCCTTTGATCAAATATAGACTGGTTTTAATATTACATTTCAAAAAACGTGGGTTTAAATTTAATTTAAAATGTCTAAGAGCGTATATTTTTAAAGAATATTAAATAAGCGATGAATTTAAACTGAAACGTTTAAATCTAAAATCTTTTGAATATAAATATAACGTATATTTTGCTATAGACAACCCTTTACGATCCTTAATACTGACTTTCCTTTCAAGAAATAGTTATTTGTTATGCAAGGCTGCAAAGTTGTTATTTGGCGCGAGTGTTGAAATTGAAAGCTGAGCGAGCGAAGGAATCTAAGATTGAACCATGAGCGAAGCGAATGGTTCAAAGATAGATTCCTGAGCGTAGCGAGGGTTTCAAGACACGAGAAGCTAAATAATTTTGCAGCCATGCGGAACACACAATTTTTCACCTCACTACAGCGAGGAAAATGCAAGATTCAAGTAAAACAATTAAAACATAAAAATAATCATGTTTAATTTTGCCTTCTATTTAACACGTCCAATTTAAAACATAACACACTCAAATCAAAACCAAATAAATACGAGAGAAGCACACATATTAAAAATTAAAAGTAATATGGCCGTAATTTGTATTATCGTCGTGTATATTTTATCGTTCAGTTTTTCTTAAGCACTGTTATATTGTATTTGTTTTTGAAACTACTTGACACATTCGTTGTGAATGTGGGAGAACGGCATTCTGGGAAGGATTAGTTGGCCACTCGGAAGTATTTTCCATAATTTCCATAGCTTTGGAAGTTATTGGAAGATGGGATCCGAACAAGATTATTTCGGCTTTATTTTCTTTAAAAACGCCAATAGTTTCGGTAAACGGTCTTCGGTCACCAAATATTTATAACAAATCCATTTAAAAATGCAGGCTTTTAGCATTTAATAAATACTCCAAATTGGGCTTAACTTTCTTGTTTTCGATATAAAGTAAGACAACAGTATGTATTCTCCACAGAACAAATTTACGTTGTTTACATGAATTGTGAAAACTTTCAACTTTTTAATTATTATTTTTTTTCTCGGGTGCGTTCAGAAATTACACTCTTATGTTCCAACTTATATAACAAATAAATATAAATTTTTTTTTTGTATTTAATATATTTACTAGGCAAAATATGTAAATGAAACTGAAATACTTACTATTAATATATATAAACATATTCAACTTATGTTATAATAAAGTGTAGGAAAAATAAACATTTAAAAATCTGTAACTACGAACCAGGTTTCTGGACGTGATATAGTAGGTGTATTTTTTTTAAAGAATTATTCAAACGTACATATGATATTAGCCGGCCTGACCAGATCGCTCTTTATTCGCGTGCGTTGATTGGTTATTCGGAGATTTATCGACTGATGAAATCAGTCACGCGTTGAAGGAGTCTTAAATATAAAAAAGTAACATGCACCACAGAGAATCAAAATCGTCGTGTTCGAAATTCAAATGACTTTTGCACGCTAGCGGATAAAATAGACTTTTGCACGCAGATTTCGCCCTATAAACGGAGGTTTTCCGAGCGAGTGAGGTGAAAATTTTTTCACCTCACTCGCTTTTTATATTTAAGACTCCTTCAACGCGTGACTGATTTCATCAGTCGATAAATCTTCGAATAACCAATCAACGCACGCTAATAAAGGGCGATCTGGTCAGGCCGGCTAAAATCATATGTACGTTTGAATATTTCTTTAACAAAAAAAATACACCTACAAATTACAATATCACGTCCAGAAACCTGGTTTGTGGTTACAGATTTTTAAGTTTTTATTTTTTCTACACTTTATTTTATGTTGAATATGTATATTAATATATATATCAATAGTAAGTATTTCAGTTTCATTTACATATTTTGACTAGTAAATATATTAAATACACCACAAATTTTAATATTTATTTGTTATAAAAGTTGGAACATAAGAGTGTAATTTCTGAACGCACACGAGAAAAAAATAATAATTAAAAAGTTGGAAGTTTTCACAATTCACGTAAACAACGTAAATTGGTTCTGTGGAGAATACATACTGTTGTCTTACTTTATAGAAATGTGGAAAACAAGAAAGTTAAGCCCAATTTGGAGTATTTATTCAATGCTAAAAGCCTGCATTAAAACGAAAAAGGATTTGTCATAAATATTTGGAGACAATAAGTAATTTATCGAAACTATTGGCGTTTTTAAAGAAGATAAAGCCGAAATAATCTTGTTCGGATCCCATCGTCCAATAACTTCCAAAGCAAATGTTATGGAAAATACTTCCGAGTGGCCAACTAATCCTTCCCAGAATGCGATTCTCCCACATTTACAACGAATGATGTCAAGTAGTTTCAAATACAAATATAATATAACAGTGCTTAAGAAAAACTCAACGATAAAATATACACGACGATAATACAAATTACGGCCATATTTTTAATATGTGTGTGCTTCTCTCGTATTTATTTGGTTTGGATTCGAGTGTGTTAATGTTTTAAATTTGATGTGCTAAATAGAAGGCAAAATTAAATATGATTATTTTTATGTTTTAATAGTTTTTCTTGAACTTCCATTTTCCTCGCTGTAGTGAGGTGAAAAGTTGTGTGTTCCGCATGGCTGCAAAATTATTTAGCTTCTCGTGTCTTGAAAGCTTCGCTACGCTCAGGAATCTATCTTTGAACCATTCGCTTCGCTCATGGTTCAATCTTAGATTCCTTCGCTCGCTCTGCTTTCAATTTCAACACTCGCGCCAAATAACAACTTTGCAGCCTTGCATAACAAATAACTATTTCATTAAACAGAGTGAAACAGAACTAGGGGCTTTCCTAAAAGTTTGGCGTCATCTAAGCTGATCTACAATCGACTTGTGTTAAGTAAAATGAAAAAGAACATACTTGAATAACAGTGACAGAAATAGCTATCGCTTCAACGTTGTGATTATAAGTATGTTCATTATATTTATAGGTTCGTTCAAAAGAAGCTGCAATGTTTACTAACTGGCATATTATATCAAAATAAATTGTAAGTAAGCTGATTTTATACTTAATCAATCCTGTTTGGCACATGGATGGATACGGGATTCAGTCCCTGATGAAGAGCTCTGTACGAGTTCGAAACATGCCGGGCCGTTCCTGACAATTTCACGTGAGTGTAAACCGCTTAATACAATAACTAAATATGTCTCTCGAAAGTTTTAATAAGATTATAACAACATTGTATACGTTTTCACTCTATAATAGTAAACTAAATAGGGGATCAGCACATCACGTTTTGCTTACAGACGATTTTGCGTTGCAGTTTCCTTCTATTTAACAGGTATATGTCTTGTAGATGCTAGCATGTACCTATATAACAAATAGAAGTATACTTCTGGCTCTGTGAGATGTAGATCTCGCGAGAATTTTTCAAAATGGTTGAAATATTACTCTTTCCGAACATCCAAACATCCGGGCATATGAATATTATTCTACCGGGCTGAAACGAAAGCACACTTCGCGCGATGCGTTCGCTCGGTCAAAAAATATGTCCAAAGTCTGTATCACTGTATGTCTATTGTCTGTATCTGTGTCTACATCTTACTCATTTTGTAAAATTAAACTCTCATAAAAACATGTGAAACAGTAAAATCTCTCAAGTTTTCCAC
Source organism: Apotomis betuletana (assembly GCA_932273695.1). Taxonomy (NCBI): domain Eukaryota; kingdom Metazoa; phylum Arthropoda; class Insecta; order Lepidoptera; family Tortricidae; genus Apotomis; species Apotomis betuletana. The sequence goes on from OW026310.1 coordinate 1,060,976, forward strand.
CCATAAATTACCAGCACTGAGTTATTCCAGTTAGTAAAACAAACGACTCGCGCCGCCGCCCCACAACAACTGTCTATTAAATTAACATAATATTTACAAATATGCATGCATTTCAGTCCCCGTACAGTCCTCCCTAGACGAAACGTCATAAGAGGGTATTGCTCCCATAGGCGCATATGTCGTTTTGCCACTAAGTATTCCATATTTGCTTATATGAGCACGGGCGGGTGCGAATGGGGGTCGTTGACCCGAGAGGGATGCAAAGTAACTTCCGGGTGATTTATACTTTTACAGCTTTTTAAGTATATTGTGTACCTGAGTAATGTAGGTGTAATGGAAGGATATCTTATAATATTAATGGTCATGTTGAAGAAAATAGGAAAATTTTGTTAGGATACGAGTAGGTTATCTCAGGTAGCAAACAGGTTTTATAAGAGCTTATTATACAGCCATTACAACTCTAATTTAAGCTGTAGGTATAATTGTGTAAGTGTTTAATACAGCCGATGTGCTACTTGGTATATTTTAGTATTTTTTTGTTACTTTGATAAAATAATTGAAAAACGTTAACTGTAATGCGATGCCTCCATGCGAGTATTTTCACAGTAATATATGTCAATACCTATTACAATATTTAGGTACACAATTAGTAAGGGTACGATGGTACCTAAATAACTCCTTGTGATCATAGAACGCCTGCCCGATACGCTATTTCTTAAGCTTTTGCTTGAATAATGGAGAAATTTGGGCAAAGATATTGTATTCAAAAGATGATATTGGGTATTAGTTCCGATTACTTGCTAATAAATTATGGGTGACTAATAGAGAATGCCTTCTAGCACTTAATCCGCCATTTGTAATGTGCAATAGGGTTCAATCAATAAATAAATGAATAAATATCGTGGTGACAACCGGGCTGGAACTATTGAAATTAGGATGTCAAACATCGGGCTGCATTCCGTATATGTAAGTAGCAAAACAATATTATATCCCGTATCCAAAGACACACTGTATTCATACTAGCTTGAGCAAGAAACATCTCAAGTTACCGTGGCGCGTAATTAAGTAGGTGCCGCCGTCGTTCGTAATTATACCAAATTAGTTTTTCAGCGAATTTCAGCAGTTTTCATTTCACACTTCAATTTCGGGTAAACCGTGGGGAATGGTGTGTTCTAAGTTTGGAGTAATTGACTGTGTCTGGCTGTTTGTCGCATTTAAACATATGGAAAAGTTAATGACCTTTTCATTGTTGATGTTTGGATGATATTTTACCTGCCTATACTGGTCATATTGCAATGTGCACTCATGTAATTCCGGGAACGAGTCGACATGACAATGTTTGGAATTCGTATGGAGTTCTTCATCAGGGACAGTTTTCTGTACAGCTGCAAGACCAACATTAGCATTAAATGGCGGATTGAACATGTAACTTAAAACTTATCATAATTATTATTTTTATCATATTCTTATTTACCGTAATTACCCAACGTTTCGTACACAGTTACATGGGAGTTTCAGGCACACTGAAATAATTTTACCTTGTTCTATTTGTTATCCACTCCACAGATACTTATAAACCGAGCATGATATTTCGTGCCAAATTCAATATCATAACCGGAAGCGTACCTCGAAACCAAGAAGAAAATGCTAATAAATGTCAGTTTTCTTAAATCTAAAACTACTGAAGCTGGTTTAGTTATCTTTTAAATGAGAGCTTGGGGGGTATTCGACCAATTTTAGAGATATAATGGAGATCTCTCCTTTTCATCGCCATCCGTCACTGTTGACGTGTGCCTACTTGACAAGTGGCGATATCCCTAGAACATCGCAACTTCGTCAATTCGGACGCGCAAAATTAACGCTTCCTTTGTATGTGACGGCATAAATAACAGGCGCATACTTTAAATTGACCGCGTAGTACGTGAAATTAGTCCGTTAGGTTTCGTTCAAAACAGAAATTTATATACATGAATAACATTTTTGACAATCATTATCGCCTTCGTATTTCCATAATTGAGATGAGATATGTCACTTTTAAGCTCATCGCATTTAAATGACAGTTCAATGGCGATATAACTGTTATCTAATAGAGATTTGACGTTTGGCGATCACTCAAATGTTAATCTCGAATTAGGTCCCTGCTGCTCATATCCTCGCGACTCCGCGCTTACATTCAAAGCAGGTTTTTATAATTTTGTTATTATGCCGTTCGGTGAATGTGTAGCGTGAAGCGTGCTGGCGTTATTGCTTGCATTTTTGCAAATTTATGCGATATTTCTTTGCACGGTACGGTGGTAGTCCTATGAAAAATAAATATTAATAAATATTTACTTTAAAAAATCGTTAATCAAGTAGATCGCGTCTACTGTTAGTAATAAATGTTATTTTCTTAAATCCATGCTCCCGTTTAGAAAATATTCTCTGTACCCGAAACTCCAAAACTACTGAAGCTATATTTTAAATGAGAGCTGCTTATATCCTCGTGACTCCGCGCTAACATTCAAGGCGGATTTTTATGATTTTGTTATTATGCCGTTCGGTAAATGTGAAGCGTGAAGCGTGCTCGGCATATTGCTTGCATTTTTGCATGCATGCGATATATATTTCTTTACATGGTAGTCCTATGAAATTTTATAAATATCTGGGGCAACTTTATACAAATCTGCCTTGTCCCAAAGTAACTGAAACTTGAACAAAGATAGTGTACTTACACTTCGATTGGTATTAATGGCTATGTGAGCTTTATACTTTGCGAATCTGTTTCAATTTGGCTGAAATATTTTTTACGTTCTCAAACCCTATATTACAGTCATTAAAAAGAAGCGAAATACTTACTGAATGAACAAAAAAGCTTTCTACAGCATCTAGTCTACAGGATGGCTAGCTTAGTAGCTCGTCCTACAGCTAACATAACCAACATTTACTAAGAAATCGTATTTTTTTTCTTAGAAAACCAACTTCCAATAAAAATAACCACAAAACAAAACACAAAGTACTTCGTGCCGTTTAGAAATATTGGACAGTACGAGTCCTACACCTCGCGTGCGATGTCAGTGTTTATTTTCAAAAATACCTTTACCCTTGTGGACTGTTTCTATTCCCTGCACTTTGCACGCTTCTGCAGCCAGACACCATTCATCCTGCACGTAACCAGCATGCTATGTGGACGAGGAATTACAAATCTGAGCCTTGATTCGGCGAGACATTGCGATATCTCGCTTTTATTGCGATGTAATACAGCAAACATGATACTACAAACTTAAGTGGCAGAACTGATGGCCTTTGGGCCAGAAAGTGTCTTGCGTGGCGACCGGACCGAAAGACGCTGCATGGAAAGAACAAAGTGGACCGAAGACCTAGTTAGAATCGCGGGCAGAAATTGGATGAGAGTGGCGCACGACCGATTGTTGTGGAGAACTTTGGGGGAAGCCTTTGTCCTGCAGTGAACGTCTATCGGCTGTGCTGCTGTGCCATTCTCGAGGAAATTTTCCGATTTGTATGAAGAGAGAACGTTTTCGGGAAAATTTCCCATACAAAATAAGGGAAGTTTCCGGAAATTCTCGAGAACCGCACATAGCTAATCAGCTGACATGATGAAACATAATAAAATAGATTTATGCTATTAGAGCTCATTATGGGGCTTCAAATTAGACTTAGATATATGCTATCCGAGATATAACAACTATATTTCTACTTTACCGTCATAATATTTGAACGGGGCAAAACTTTGCCAGTTTTGCCCATATTTTTTCAATATTTTTTTTAGGCTAAGGCTACAAAATTACCCAGTTCAATATTATGACTATTTAAAACGAGGGTAAAACTTACCGGGATCCCGTTTTTCTTTTAAATTGTTATGAATATTTCCAATAATTTCTAGAACTATTAGATATATTATTATTTGCAGTGTATCGCTGGAGTAGACATAATATGTCTTTAGCGATCATATTTTTAAAGCTTCTTTGTAGTGGCGATATCTCGAATAGATGTCATAAAAACTGTCGAATTTGGCCCCTGATATTATTTCAACTTAAAACGTGTCTGTGGATCCATTTGCACGGAAGCCGACATTAAATTTGAATAAAAGGGCGTTTTCATTCCGTTAAGTTATTTTGTATGTTTGTTAATGTAAATGTTTCTGTTGTTTTTAGAAATGTTATTTTGTCTTTTGTATGGTATATTACTACAGAGGCCAGGAAGTAGGCATTTCCGACCGAGTAGGTAAAGATAGGGATTAGGATACGAGGCTGGCAATCCCTTTTCATGCCGAGGTATGTGTGGCAGTGTGGCGTCCATAGAACTCGATTCCTACCGGCTTGCTCACTTCAGATTGATACCACGGGAGCACGGGACTGATGTTACCAGCTGATGTTTTTAGTACTTACCTGTTGTTATAGCTATAACAGGAATACATCATCTGTGAAAATTTCAACTGCTATTTATTTAATCTTAATTGCACAAAAGAAAGAACTTATCGTAAAAAGGCGGACTAAATGACCTAGGGCATTCTCTGCCAGTCAACCATTGGGCTAATCATATAAATTGCTATCATGCTTTATGGTGGCAGACGGACAGACAGACGGACGGACGCCGGAGGCTTAATGACAGGGTCCAGTTTTTACACTTTGGGTACGGAACCCAGGAGCTCGGAAGAGAGTCCTTACATTGTTTTCTCTTCAATAACGCAACAACAGAGCTACAGATTGATGTGATCTTCTAAATAATTCCAAAACGTGACATAGACTACATTGTATCACCAAAACCCGCACGATTTCTCATGTATTAGCAAACTTGCCAAGCGGAAAACTCTAGTTCAACATAAATTTCACTCCCTTGATGTATTTGCTTGATATATATCAAAATGTAGCATGCAGTAAAGAGGTGCATAATATTCTGAATGCACGTTAAATGCAGGGCCTTTGACTACCTCCTGTGTCGGGCTTCCACGCTGTCAGGGCTTTAGAGACGGGGTTCAGAGTTGTTGCAGTTGTAGTTGCGATGACTGTATGTGTTTTGACAATCAACATTCACGAAATTAATATTTTCTTCGGTTTCCGCGACTGTCACACATTTAAATAAAACAATTTAAAAGGATTATATGGCGTATATTAATTATATGAGCCTCCCTGACGTTTCGGTAACTTTACAGTTACCGTTGTCAAATGTTGACTGAGAAAAACTCAATGTTTCTCTGTCGAAGTACCATTTGTGCAAACTACCCATTTTATAAATACGAATTAAAAATAAAGGTTTACATACGTGTCAAATGGTTCTAATGAGTAAATAATTAAAGCTCTTCTGACATGTGTCAGAAGGGCTTTAATTATTTTATTTAAAAATCTAATAGTGGTTTACTATAAGACTTACTGGTGAGAAAGAACCGCCGAAAGAAAACTCTCAGACTGCCTTATTACTAGGATATGATTTTAAAACAAAATATACTCTACATATACAACTTTTAACACTATTTTTGTCAGGGAGGTTCAATTAATCATATAATGCGTTCATATATTTTTTTTAAATGTCCAGTAAGTTTTTAAAGTCTTTAAAATTTAAGCCAAATGGAGTTCTCTGCGCTCTATAGGAAAAAAACAATGGGTCTTCAAATATGGTCTATTTCTATCCGAAAGTTGACAGTTTCAAGTTATGCTTCCTTCCGGATCAAAATATTGACGAACTCACTCATAAAGTAACATGCCAAAATTAAAATATATAACTATGAAACAATCGTCCCTTTTATTCGTCACTCAATTTATATTTAATATTAATATTTTAATATTATGGGACAATCATACACAAATCGACCTAGTCCCAAACTAAGCTAAGCTTGTGCTGCGGGTACGACGATATACATAATATACTAGGTCGATGCAGAGTCAGCCACCGGCTAAGCTTGCACCATAGATTGGAGCGGAGTTTTTTTTTTTTTTTTTTTCGAAATTTTAAAACAAAAATTTCTAAAATCGGTTGAGAACTCGCTGAGATCTGCGCATTGTTACAAAGTCCATTCGAGTCGATCCATGGGAGCTTCGCTCGCTCCGCTCCAATAAATACATGTATAGATAACATCCATGAGCCAAGAACAAATATTCGAGTTCATCACACAAAAATTTGCCCCGGCCGGGATTCGAACCCGGGACCGCAGGCTCAGTTGGCAGGTGTCTGCAAACTGCGCCAACCGTGTCGTACACACGAAATAGGTTTACTCACGTCGTAACTAGAAGTCGAATGTGTGTAAAATATGATAATAGTTTTTAGAAATAAAGTTGTAATGCATTTTGCTTTCACTGAACTACAAAACAAAGTCATTGAGACGAAATAACACTTACAATCTTGAAGGAACGAAACTAAACATATCGAAAATCCACAAAGAAATGGTGCTTTTCCATGTTAGCCTGTTTGAGTGTTGATTCCTTCTATTCTTTCCTGCATTCAGAAAAACGCGAAGTAAAGAGATGCATAAATATTGCGAATACGGAATATGTAAGTCCTTTGACTGCCGAGTCAGGCTTCATTCGGTGGGCTTCAGTCGATTGTTGCACTAACTGCCAATAGTCGAGACCGTGTTTCAATAAAGGCTTTATAAAAGTCTTCGCAGAAGTTTCGCTTTAAATAAGATTTCAGAGACGTTATTGGAGTTTAATTAAAATGTTAGTTTTACTATTGTCGTAGGATTTATTATAACTTTCAATTAAGACGGTATCATAAAATCGTTTATGTTTTTTTTGTCATAAAAAAGTCTACGAAAAGACTACTCGTACGTTAACATGTGTGTAGTCTAATCTAAACTCTACTTTTTTCAAATTTGCATGTCACTGCGTGACAAGATAGTTGGAGCACAATATTTATTTATAAGACCTTAATGTACCCTTTCTTGAGCAAATAAAAAACTTATGACTTATATGACTTGTGACAAATAAAAAAAATTAAAGCTTCCTAAAAATCAGAGAAAATTAAAATTCGCTCGCAACATAGTAATTGGTACGTAAACTTCGTGCAAGTCTGTGTTGTTTTTTAACAATCTACGTAACAAAAACGGCTGAACCAATGCGCTCCGCTGCGAGGTGCGAAAAGCAGCGAGGCGGTAGTGTCAACTTTAATTGGTGCTGTATGTCAGGCCAGTTCGTGCCGCGCAGCGGGCGAGCGTGCGCCCGAGTGTCGGCGTTTGAAGCCGGGATATTTATAAATATTTACACAAAAGTTAATTATGAAAGAAAAGAAACCACATTATAACAGAATTACCCACAACAAATCCACATAAAAAAGATTCTATTAAAAAACTCCGGGATGTTTGTTCTAAAATTTCAATTCCAGTTCACCTAAACATTATTTTACTTGAACTTGTTCAAACGACGAAAATTCATTCTCTAAGGAAAACGCAAGGTAATAAAAAAATAAATGACAATAATAGCTGTTAAGACGTCTACGTCTGACTTTTGATAGTTTTTGTGAATGAAACCCGCAGTAAATAGTCATCCTAGGGAAAAATGAATTTTAAATATATATTCATGTTTTTGAAAATAAACTACCTTTGTACTTTTTTAACCGAAGATCAGGCATTGTCATGTTCGCTGATGACACTTCGTTACTGTTCAAGGTTAATAGGAAGGATACTGAGCTCACTGAACCAAATATTACCCTCTCCATGATATCTGACTGGTTTGCTGCTAATAACTTAGTGTTGAATCCAAAAAAAACTAAATGTATAAAATTCTCACTAGTGAATTCATCAGATACAAACTTAATATCGAACATAAAACTTAATGGTGAAACCCTAGAATTTGTAAAAGAAACTGTATTTTTAGGTATTACATTAGACTCAAAATTGCGGTGGGGTTCCCACATAACAGCAGTAGGAAATAGGTTGAGCTCCGCTGCTTTTGCAGTCAGGAAGATAAGGCAGCTTACCAATATAGAGACGGCACGGTTAGTTTACTTCGCATACTTCAATAGTATTGTTACTTATGGTCTTATTTTGTGGGGATCAGCCGCTGATATTGAAACAATTTTTATTAAATTGCAAAAAAGGGCTATCAGAGCAATTTATAATCTAGGGCCGCGTGAGTCATTGAGAGAACTGTTTAAGGAAATAGATATTCTAACACTGCCGTCGCTGTACGTATATGAAATAATAATGTTTGTTAGGAAGAATTTATACTATTTCCCAACAAACACAGATAAGCCAAAAATTACCAAAAATACAGGGAAGCTCAAAGTAACTTATTACAGACTAGCAAAAGCAAAGAAGTCGTTCTTGGGAAATTGTATAAAATTCTACAATAAAATTCCAAAACAGATTACCGAACTTACCGATCGTCAATTTAAATTAGTGGTGAAACAAAAACTCAAATCAAAAGCTTATTATAAGGTAAGTGATTATATCATGGATAAGGATGTTTGGCAGTGATAACATCCTTCACGAGTAATCTATCGCATCCAGAAAACACAAAATATACGTAGCTAACTGTAAAAAATAATGTAATTTTATGTATAACATATACTTACTGTTTTGCAAAACAGCTGACATTCATAAGTGCATTGTAATTATGCCTAAATTGAAAAATAAACTAGGTACTTTGACTTTGACTTTAACTTTGACTTTGACTTTACTCGATGATTACACAATTTACAACTCCAAAATGTTTGTAGCCCCTTCGAGCCCCCAGCATACCCCACTCCACTTTATCTAGCATCCGCCGTTTGGATGCTATAAAGTGGAGGCACTGCCGGAAATGCTGTATATAATATTCATGAAAAACATCTACTCTCATAGACTGCTCCAGCTGCTCATCTAGTTCATATCCGCACCACAGTCCAAGGTAAGACATAATGGCAAGGGATTCTGCCTTTTTTGGGTTTTCACCTGATATTTTGGCGCCACCGAAATTCATTATGCTTGCCGTGAGAAGAAATACTGTTTCAGTTTCAATTATTTTCTCTATAGGAGTATCACAATCAATTTATGATGACAAACGTAAGAAAATACAATTTTGAATCACAATAAAATACAACAAATGGTTGATAATAATTAATTTTACATAGGTATTTTTCTAATTTTAGTCCCATGGGTTTACATAATTGATAAATTGGTAATACTCACTTATAGCAGTTACGAAGAGCAAATTAAGATGTCAATTGCTGATCAGAGATCCTTAACAAACTCTTTGTTCAACAGATGAATGTGACATAGCCAATATTCGATCATATAACAACTTTTTTTTTTCGTAGGAATGTTTATTCAAGAGTGGCTTACAATATAATTAACAACATAATTTTTTTTTACTCTAAATAATCTCTTTAAGTATGATGAAACGCTACCACTGAGGCCATACCCGGTACCCATTTTTCGTTCAATATTGCGTGACTTGTTTGTTTTTCAACTGCACTTTAAACTAAGTCTAATTGGTTTGAGCCGTGCAAGAAATTGTTTGTGATGGTCATCGTTTTCTTTATAATAAACTTGAGTTTTGCTTTTGCTGCTGCCATAGATAACATTATTAGTGTACTCTTTATAATAAGCAGTAAGGATTTATGAAGATGCTACGACTTTGCGTGACCAGCGGCGCGGCGAGCGGTCGAGCGAGAGATCCGAGCGGCGGCCATACGAGTGAGCGAGATACACGTACCGCGCACCCGCTGCCGTTGTCGCGCAAAGTCGTGGCATTTCCGTTAAGGAGTACTTAAAGCATTATCATCATTGAATCGTCTCGTAGATTATATATCAAAAGTAATGATTAAAAACCAACCGTGCGCAGCCCTCATCCAGCAACAACAAAAAAATCTATAATCTTGACTAGATCGTCTGTCCACCGTAGCCCACAGTGAACAAATAGATTTGTTTGAGGTATTTCCACAACACTACATCTGTATACGTGGTCGCCGGTTAACATAAGAACCGCTTGAAATCTCTGCACCAGTGACCATCAATTATGAATATTATGATGCATTCTAAAAATCTGTAGCCCTAGTGAAGAGACATATTTACCAGAAACAAAAGGTCATAACTCTATTGCGAGCTCGGGAGACGTCAGCTCCGTTGCTCCTAAGAGGCTATATCTGACTTTTCACAGTCACAGACATATTTCAGTTAAACAAGAATCATCGGAATCATCACATTCATCAGCGTTAACTTTTATTTAAATACCATCATCAGAGATATAAACCTCATTGCAAAATAACTCGAATACGCTCGATTCAAGACTTCACTATCAGCTCCTCGATTATAATGGGCCGCTAAAATATTGAGTGTTGGCAGGTCACTCATTCGCTGCCTTTTTATTGAGTTCCCGTTTAAAAAAGTCGTGGATCGGATAACTCTTTGTTTGCCATATGAACCTCGCTATATTAGCTTAACAACATTCAACGTAATAACCCAGAATTAATGTACAACTTTGCGCCTTAGCTGCAGGTGAAAATGTCGAAACTGGTTTGTGATAATAAGTCGCAAAAATATAAAGAGATCGGTGAGCGAGTATGCCAGCTTAAAGCGAAACCCGTGAAAGCCTCCACGGTGGGAACGCTGATTCCGTTCGGAAATATATTGAACTTTGCTTGTATTAAAATTTATGCACGCGAAATAATGGATGAGCGATAAATTATTTATTTACTCGGGAAAAATAGTTACAATGGAGCCCATTACCCTATATGCATTGTTGGCAAAGATGCCATCAATAGGTTAATCGAAATGAACGGCTTTAAAAATATACGAGTATTTGTATTAAAAAAATAATAGCACTAGTGGAAATATATGACTGTGGTTGGCAGAATTTACGCAAACAATTACCAAATATTTTATTTTGAAACTCAATTATGTTTTTCAATATAGATTCGATATGAGCGCAATTTAATTTTTCTTTGCGTGTTCATCTTTGTATCTATATGGCAAATAGCACAATATCCATCAAGTTTTATTTATTTACGTTAAAATTTAGGAACCATTTTTTATATATAAGATGGGTTCAGGTGAAGCCAACACGGTGCAACCGAAAATAAGGGATCATTTTACGTAATCTTAATTTTATTACTATTACTTCGATATTATCGTTCGTTATCCACTTCGAAACATTAACAACTATCCACTTTTATAGACGTCATCGAAATCTCTAATACTACTGTAACTTTTAATTAACTCCCTGTTAATACTGTTTTAAATACTAGAAGAACTTTCATCTTGCAAGTCTTCAGATTTAATGAGGACATAGTGAGCTATGAGGGACCTTCATAATTTTACTAATTAAATTATTCTAGTTTTATTTGTTTATTTATTATAATCAAAGTATAAATCTTATATAATAATACGTATACAGTTCCCTGCAAAACAGCTTGTACAGTTGTTTGTCTGCAGTTTACAGTTTGTGTAAGTGGTTGTAGTCAATTTTTGAAAATCTTTCATTACATAATCAGTTATCTCTTCCAGTAAACCTTTTGGTAGTGAATAGTTTGACTTTAAAGTAGTGAATACTATGGCGAGAAATTATTAAATTATGTAAAATAACTTAGTACTTATTCTACTTATTCTTTCAACTTTTATTAAATTTTGACATTAATTTTATGCTATAATCCTAATTAATTTTGATTTGTAATGTGTAATTTAATTTAAACTGTAATTTTATTCTAGTATTATTGTATAATTTTCTGTGTAATTTAATGTGTATGTGTTTTGGCTATGTGCTGTAAACATACTCATGTTTTTAAATAAAATCAAATCAAATATAAAAATGTATTGTCATCCTCCTTCACCTAATTTTTACCCCTTAAACCTATTCCATTTTGAGTTTTTCGAAACTTAATGAGACAACCCCTATTATGCTGCCAGGTCAAAGTTCATGAATGACAGTAACATAGCCTTTCAATGCAAGATTTCACAAACATGATATTTAGTGAATCCCCTTTTAACAACCTTTCAATAATCACAACAAGAGATATTAGCACGTTTCAGCCTATAAATCGACACTTACCTGACGCCGTGAGCAGATATTCCGTCCTGCTAAGCGTAAAGGTCTTAACTCACATTGAATGTTACTACAGAAACGTTTTATCTCAGTATAAGTTATAAAATACGATACGAGCTTTTCATTGTAACATTCGATTGAGTTACTACTGTTATGCTCAGCGCTGCAGTATTGTACAGTCGTGCACAGACCTGACATATTCCACAATTCTTTCGATAATATTGAATAAGTATTAATCTTTTGAGCACGCCTCGCCTGTGGTTGGCTCGTGATTGTAACTCAAAATGTAAGTTTTTGAGTTATGGTACATTTTGAGTTATGCGCGTTTCCTATGTTAGGATTTATTCTTTACAGTTACAACTTTGTACGCGAATTGGTCGAGAGATGACGCTGCGCTGTTGATTTGTGAAGAAACTTATACAGAGCTAGTTTCAGATGCTTCTTGAAGAAATGCGTCATGATACTTCATGTAGTTGAGTAAATAAAAAAACATTTGCAACCCATCGTTTATAACATCCATCTAAAAAACATGTCTATCAAAATGTCACATGTACATACTTGATTTGAACGATTGAATACAAAAGTATTGAGTGAGTTGGAGTCTGTGCGGAATAGAAACCTACTAACGGGAAAAAAGTGATGTGTACATATGACTGCTAATGCAAATCGGATAAGAAATAAAAATATCCTTAATAGGTATATCTTATTGGAGCGGAGCGAGCGAAGCGAGCGAAGCTCCCATGGATCGACTCGAATGGACTTTGTAACAATGCGCAGATCTCAGCGAGTTCTCATTCTCAACCGATTTTAGAAATTTGTATTTTAAAATGCACAAATTAAATTTCGCTAGGTCGTGACGAAGAGAAAATTTCGAAAAAAAAAAAAACTCCGCTCCAATCTATGGTGCAAGCTTAGCCGGTGGCTGACTCTGCATCGATCTAGTATAAATTTATTATTTATTTATTATTATTTATTTATTAGGAACTTTGCAATTTTCTTAAATCTAGATACATTGTCCCACAAAACCAGTATCTGGTTTGACTGTGGGATCTTTGTGGAATCTCTAGTTTAGGTACAAGGTATGTTTTACGGTAGTATTACGGTAGCAGTGTGAAAAAGTGTTTTTTTTAACATTCTTTTGAACTTGTTTTTGTTTGGCTCTCGTCGTATTTCCTCCGGTAAACTATTGATTAGGTACGGGATGCGTTTTTCTAGGGTTCTATCCCCAAAGTAATTGTTTACCCTTGGTACCAATAGTTTACCGGAAGTCATAGACTTGGTGTTATGGATATGTTGTACAGGTTGGATTATGGATGTTTCTGAGCTATACTCTTGGCGGCTATGGTTATTTATGGCAAGAAGATATTTATGTTTTAAGCTAACCGGTAAAATATTGCAAATTTTAAAGAGTTATTTATAGTCAGATCTACATTTATTTTTAGTTTTGCTGTTTACTAGGAGTTTCAAGAATCTTAATTGAATGTTTTCTAATTTATGTATATTAGTCTTAGTTGTGAGTCCATAGCTGTCAAGAGCATAGCTCAAAATAGAGTCTACTAGTGACATGTACAAACATCTAAGGGTATCAGACAAACTCACTCAAATCGATCTAGTTCCAAATTAAGCTCAAGAAAGCTTGTGTTATGGGTACTAGACGACGATATGTTACATACTTATATAAAAAAAATATATACTTAAATACAAAGAACAACCATGACCCAAGCATAGATATAACACAATTCATATTTGCCCTGGCCGGGATATGAACCGAAGGCCGCCGGCTGAGCAGGCAGGTCTCTACAAACTAAGCCAACCGCGTCGTCTATATACAGGCATATTGCGGACGGATCAATACTACGAGCATTTGAATCGGAAATGCCTTATGTAATACTAGTCCGATTATATAATCATGAAAAAAATCTCAATCGAGAAATAATCGAGTAGGTGTCAACACAATAGGAAATCGCTTAAATCAAAAATTCATTTCACTTAACCGGGGCCTTTCATTCTATTGTTAACCGTCAATATGAAGCTGATGGCCATAATCGGAATAATAATCGGGACTGCCTTCCGGAGCATCGATTATTCCGAAATATTTGACAAAAACACAGTAATTCGAGTTAAGTTTATGGCGGCGTAATCACAGTCGTCCGGTGTTGCTAGCGGTCGAGTCATAAGTTACGTTTCGTTTCCGGGAATAAAAAAAAATATTTTACTTTTTTTGACTGATCGTGGAGTGTATAGTATAATGTACTGAAAATCATGATTACTTTTTATTTTTAAGTAAAAAAATGTCTCCAGGTTTTTTCTAATTAAAAATACTTGTTCAAATAAAAGGCTTTATTATTATTACTAAATTATTCGTATTCTTAAACTATGTTATGGATGCGTTGGGATATAATTACCATTACAAAATATCAATTATGTATTCACAAAAAGTTTGGAAATGTTATTAACGTAGCACGTATAACTAACGGCCAATGGGGCAGAAAGCTTCTCGAATCGAGGCCACGCACCGGCAAGCGCAGCGTAGGTAGTCCACAAGGTGGACAGACGACCTGGTAAAGGTTGCAGGAAGCCGCTGGGTGCAAGTCGCTTCCAACCGACCGATCTGGAAGTCACTGGGCGAGGTCTGTGTTCAGCAGTCGACGTCCTGTGGCTGAAATGATGATGATGATTAACGTAAAGTTACGAACCCAGAAATAAAAAATTACATACATGCGAGAGACACATAAAAAGTTACGAAAAATGTAACAAATCTCACCATCTGGCAACGATACAGGCGTCGAGTTTCGAGCGCTGGCGACTCGAGGATAATTAGGTTTTTTAGAGCAGCTTCGAGCGACATGAAAGTGAAATATTAGTCATTATAGGCATTTGCGCGGGCAGAGCCATCAGTCAGGAACTTACTGTCGAAGCTCGGCAATTTACATCGCAAATCGCCGCATTCTTACGTACCGTTGTGTTATTATGATGTAACTAGTAACTACAGAATAGATGATCTCATTAAATAGTTAGCTGAGCTATTATATGCGGCTAAAAGTAATCATTATGATCTCCAAGTACGAGTATCATATCTGGCATTGGGTTATCATTGTCCATCGCAAATCAATGCTAATAAATGCATTTTGGCATCACTGATAAAATGTGACTTTTGAACATTGATACGTATAACAAAAATGGTTTGACATTCAGCACAATCTTGAGAACTTTGAATTAAATCCAATTTTAAACAAGGAGCTGTTCTTTTCTTCCAATTATTATATAGCGTCAGAAGTACCTTGAAATAGTTCGTGTATGATTTTCTGCGAACTTAATTTTACTTACGCACTACCATGCTTAGGGCCTTATCATTATCACACATGCGATTTGCGAGCGAGTTTTTAATACAAATAAGCCTCGCGGCGAACTCGCTGCGTGATTGCCTTCATGTAAAATTCGCTCGCAAATCGCAAGTGTCATAAGGCCTTTAGAGAGATACAGAAGAGTCACACTTTTGATCTTACGATTACATGCGTGATTATCACGTGCAAGCTACACAGTGGATCGGCGACAAACGGCGCTTACAAAGTGACCACTCGTTGATTTCACGTAGATTGTTGCTGTGGGGTGTAAAAACAGAGTACACCGTCTCTGACGTAACTAAATTGTTACCGAAATATCTAGCTAGTATGTTATATTTGCTAGCTACTTTTCCATCATTGCGTCACAAGTTCGTAGCAATTAGCTTTGACTAATTGGGCAGTAAATATTAAAATTCGTTCGAATAGTGACAAATGACTAATTGGCTCAGTTCATTTCGTAATGTTTCGAGTTGGCTGTTGATTTAACAAAAGCAATTACTTGGCGTCAGTGACTTGTGCCCCGCTCGGGGCGTCTCGACTATTCTTTAACATGACAGACGCCACTCCAGATTAATTAGAGTCATTTATTGCAGGGGGAAGGCATCCGTGCCTTACGGTAGTGCCAACTGTAGCTTGGATTAGTCACGTTAAGAACTAACGTAGGTATAGGTACATATGACTTATGCGAATCTCGAAACTCACAGGGCAGGCCCCGCCTAGTGTGAGCCACAAAACTAAATACTTATGTAATAATTTATTGTGTTCATGAAATAAATTGAATTTGAATTTGAATTTGAAATAATGTGCTCACATTAACATACAAAATATTTTTCTTAAACATGCAATTAAATATCGTTATAATAACGTTCGTTATAACAGGCCTCGAAGTACGACGTTTCGAGCGGAAGAACTCGAGAGACCTCTAAAGGATTTTCGTAAAAAATTTAAGGCCAAAGCCGGAAAGTAATTTTTTTTAGCATAGCAGCTGTGTTCATGAACAGGCTTAACAGCTGCATTATATTTTTTGAGTGGTGTATTTTTTTTTCATCGCATGTTTGAGAAAGACACTATACATGCCTAGTCGTGAAAAGGGCTTGCCGGCTTCGTATCACTATCCGGTCTCCCTACGGTCGGCCGTCTATACCTACTCACCCGGCAAGCCTTTCTTTCTCAGCGTCTGCAGTAATGTACTAGGTATTCATTTGTTCTGAATTTTCAGAACACTTTTTCTACTACAGAATTAAAGCATAATTGCAACAATTTCGCAGCGTAATATGAAAATTTCCACAAATGCACGTGACGCATAAATCTCATGGGGACTTTTATGCGACTCATACTTTCATTCAGACAAATATTCATATTAAGAGGGATATTACGAAAATATAGTGCGTGCTGTGTATGCTAAAGAAAGTGCTGCAGTATGGAAAAATTCTGAATATTTAGTACCCTCTTAAGTGATTTGCATTATTTATTGAAGAGCCCGGGAAAATATGAGGCGGAGCGCGCATTAAGGAAGACAGGTTATTTTAACGGCGGCATTGAATGAGAATGGCTATAGTGAAATACGATTTCGACAATATATTTTTCTTCGGCTCTTTCGTTTAGTCGCTTAACTGTGCTCAAGCATGTAGGTTTACCCTTGTTTTTAGGGTTCCGTACCCAAAGGGTAAAAATGGGACCCTATTACTGAGACTTCGCTGCCCGTCCGTCCGTCCATCCGTCCGTCTATCACCAGGCTGTATCTCAAGAACGTTGATAGCTAGACAGTTGAAATTTTCAGAGATGATGTATTTCTATTGCCGCTATAACAACAAATACTAAAAATAAATTAAAAAAATATTTAAGGGGGGCTCCCATACAACAAACTTATGATAGATTATGGTACGGAACCCTTCATGCGCGAGTCGGACTCGCACTTGACATTTTTTTTTAGATAAAAGTTACGTCGAATTTTTATTTCATAGAAATTTAATATCATCGATAGCATTTTTTTTCTGAAACTTTAAAATATTTTGGAAAGTTATAACACAAACCTAGCCATTAACCTAACCTAATCTTTAGGTTGATATTTTCAAGATTTCTGAAAAATGCATGACTTCCAAGAAAAAAAATCTATGAAGCATTCTGTGAAAGTGTTTTTCTATAAAAGAAGAGTAAGTATCCCGAAATCTAACCGTAGTTACCGGTCACAAGTTTAGATAAACGTACCTATTTAGAACAGACGACCAAAAAATTTATGGTTAAAAATATATTTCACAAAAACAATAAAATAGATTTTTTTTATGGTCATTTAGACATGAAACGATAGGTAGAAAGATAGGTAAAAGTAGGGCACTAAATATAGCCCCGGGTTCTATTTCATTCATACATTCTCGATGTGTAAAAATAGCGTTGTCATTCACCTGCCCGTCAATCCCACTACGGTTCGCGACTTATGTCGCGCTTCAAAGCATCACCCGTCACTCTCTCACAGTACTGTACGGGCAAAAAAAAAATATATAAAAAAAAGGTATTTAGGTAAAATAAAATTTGAATTGTTTATTTCAATAAACTGACATTACATTGCAGCTTAGACTAATCTTAATTTTTATGGTTGCTTTTATCACGCGATAAATAAGTGACAAAACATCCGTCACGTTATTGACAAAAAATTTTTAACAAAAAAAAGAACCGACTTCAGTAAAACTAAAAAGCCAACAATAACCCGTTCAAGTACAGGTACCCTTCGAAGTCGATCCCAAACCACTCAGTTCTTATATTTCTATATTATAGTTTACGCGAGGTTTGGCACCGACTTCGAAGGGTGAGTCAAATGTAATCTGTACTTGAACGGGTTATTGTTGGCTTTTTAGTTTTACTGAAGTCGGTTCTTTTTTTTGTTAAACATTTTTTTTTTTGCTTTTTAGTGAATCTTATGTGTGTTCATCATCAGTTTCCTTACACCAAATCCTATTTCATCATCATCATCATCTCAGCCATAGGACGTCCACTGCTGAACATAGGCCTCCCCTTTGGACTTCCATATATACCGGTTGGAAGCGACCTGCATCCAGCGCCTTCCGGCGACCTTTATAAGGTCATCTGTCCATCTTGTAGGTGGACGTCCTACGCTGCGCTTGCTGGTCCGAGGTCTCCACTCGAGCACTTTTCGGCCCCATCGGCCATCTGCTCTGCGTGCTATGTGGCCTGCCCATTGCCACTTCAACTTGCTAATCCGGTGAGCTATATCGGTCACTTTAGTTCGTCTACGGATTTCCTCATTTCTGATTCGATCACGTAGAGACACCCCGAGCATAGCCCTCTCCATTGCTCGTTGAGCGACTTTGAGCTTTGAGATGAGGCCGATAGTGAAAGACCACGTTTCGGTGCCGTAAGTCATCACTGGTAACACACATTGGTTGAAGACTTTCGTCTTGAGGCACTGAGGTATGTCGGACGAAAAGACATTGCGTAGTTTCCCGAACGCTGCCCAGCCGAGTTGGATTCGGCGGTTGACCTCTTTCTCGAAGTTGGACCTACCTAATTGGACCACTTGTCCTAGGTAGATGTATGAGTCAACAACTTCGAGTACCGAGTTTTCAACAGAGACTGGGATGGGATGGGATGGGAATCCTATTTACTGAATGTAAATTCTTGACTTTATCAATAAATTACCGAAAGCGCCGTACATGTCCCTATAACATTTGAAGAGTTCCCTCAATTTCTCCAAGATTCCATCATCAGATCCCGACTTAGTGCCAACGGGACCAACTCGGACTTATAGACTTTCGATAAAAAAAAATAATTGAAAATCGGTTCACGATTCTCGGAGATATCGAGTAACATACATAGAAAAAAAAAAATAGTTCGAATTGAGAACCTCCTCCTTTTTTGAAGTCGGTTAAAAATGCGAGTGTGAGTGGCAGATGCTTTGTCACTTACCTATTTATCACATGATAAACGCGACCATCATAGGCCTGCAGAAAGAGATAGTATATCTCAAGGTTGTGCTAGAGGCGCTGCTATGGATGAGACAAAATAATGTTGACATATCAGCGAAGGGGGGTTTAAGTGCTTGTTCAATTCCGATCTTTCCTTCTTTATTTTCGCCGTAGCCGGAACGCAAGTAAAATTCCGTCAAAGGCGAATAATTAACGTAAACACGTAACAACGGAACTCGCACGACTTATTAAATTAAGAGGCGATACTTTAATTTGGTGTAAATTCGCGTTGCGTTACCGGAGCGTAGACGTGTCGTGGAGGAGTTGCCGTGAGACGCAAGGAGTTAAATATTATTGAAGAGCCTACTCAAAATGTATATTTAATATTACGGCGATATTATGATGGTTGCTTCCAACACGCGATAAGTAAGTAAGTGACAAAGCATCCGTCACATTTTGACCAAATGCGAGTGTGACAGATTCTTTGTCACTTCTTTATCACGTGTTAAACGCAACCATCATAGGTCCCGAAGTTTCGTAACTAAAGTACATTTGACAGGTAGCGGCAACATTGTCTATTTTTAACCGACTTCAAAAAAGGTGGAGGTTTTCAATTCGAACTAATGTTTTTTTTTTTTTTTGTATGTATGTTACTCGATATCTCCGAAAACCGTGAACCGATTTTAATTTTTTTTTTTTTATCGAAAGGGTATAACTCCGAGTTGGTCCCGTTGGCACTAAGTCGGGATCTGATGATGGAATCTTGGAGAAATCGAGGGAACTCTTCAAATGTTATAGGGACATGTACGGCACTTTCGGTAATTTATTGAGTATAGGATTTGGTGTAAGGAAACTGATGATGTACACCACAGATGGCCACTAGAACTTTTATATGAATCACTAAAAAGCAAAAAAAAATTTAACAAAAAAAAGAACTGACTTCAGTAAAACTAAAAAGCCAAAAATAACCCGTTCAAGTACAGATTACATTTGACTCACCCTTCGAAGTCGGTGCCAAACTTCGCGTAAGCTATAATATAACTATAAGTATAAGAACTGAGTGGTTTGGGATCGACTTCGAAGGGTGAGTCAAATGTAATCTGTACTTGATCGGGTTATTTTTGGCTTTTTAGTTTTACTGAAGTCGGTTCTATTTTTGTTAAAAAATATTTTTAATAAATCGATCCGAAAAGCTGATTGACAGGCTGGCGCTTACTTCTGCCAGAGAATCTCTATGTCTAAGATACAAAGATATAACATTGCTAGCTTATTGGGAACCATGTCGCAGACGGACCTCTTCGAAGGACTATTGTTTTAATGGCTGGTTTTATTTATTTATTTGATACTCTTATTTACATTTCTCTTGTCTTATCATTTTATGTACCTATGGCAATTAGATCCATATTTCCTTGAAACTTTTACATTACATGTACCAAAACTCTTTATGAATATTTTGTTATATGGCCATCACATAAAACGAGATTACATCTAAATTTATGATATTGTAGCACCTCGTTGAATTAGCTCAGGCTATTAAATAAAAGGTATTAGCTTCCGTAGTCGCGTCGACCTATTAGATTGATAGGCGATACTTTCATTTCGTATAAATTCGCGCTACGTTACAGGAGCTGAGTAGTGACGTGTGGAGAAACTGCTGTGAAGAGCGACGAGTAAAACATTATTTGTTTTTTTTTTTTCTACTAGTCTATTTGGTTTTTTGATCAAAATTAAGAGTATTGTCCAAAATATATTTTTCATATGGTGTAAAGGATGTTATCTATTTTGTTATTCCAGCATACTGCCTTGCTTTACATTGTTGCCGCTTTCAGTTCCCCCACATCCATACTTGTGAGTCACGTATATTGCGGGGAGGTGTATCCTCATTTTGGAGTCATTACACGAAATAGTATCACCGTATAAAGTCTCTAGGGGGAGGAATGCAGCCTGTTTGTTTATACTTCCATATATATCTTGGTTAATTAAGTTTTTGTGCGGTTTGTGGAGTAGCTCAGGGGTGGTGATAATTATGTTATGGTGATAGTAATGGGGTAATAAGACTTTATAAGTGGGATTTATCTGATATAATTGTTGTTGGCTTTTTGAGGGGCGTATCATAATGCGTTGTTGTAATTATATTAGTTTGGCATAATTTGATTGAATTCTGTTATTTATTTTCTTTACTTGAATAGAATTGTTGTTTAGGTATATTACAGCAATAGGTACCGTAATATTTAACGATGCCCATTGTTTTATTTTTGCCAATTATTAAACAATACTGTCACGAAGCTAACCGCTTCGGCCAATTTTTGCTGGCCTATTTCATATTTTTAGTGTAATATATTTTTTGTTTTAAAGGTATAACAGGACAACAGCTGCGTGTGATCTTTTTGTATGATGTTAGTGGGTGTAACGTAACCGTAGCATATTTTAAACCCAACGTTTCGAATAAAGGCAAAATATTTTTGCAGCTATTTTGCCAGCGGCAAAGAAATCATAGTAATAAATATAAACGGGAATAGTACATTAAGGCAGAGACCAGTAAGTAAGCCATACTGGCCGAGTAGGAATTAGACGGACCGAGCCGTAGGCGAGGTCCGGATATAATACGAGGCCAGGATGGCTCTTACGGTCGAAGCAAGTATAGTGCTTTTCTCAAAAATTAAACTCGAAAATTAGATTAAAATTATATTTTATAGGTGACATTCATATTCGGCCATTTTCCAACGAATATTTTTGTTATATCCCATTTTTATTATTACACATTGTGATATTCGTCGTCGCAGGCACCATTAACTCCCACGATAACAACCTATAACAAAAATAATTATGAGTTTATACTTGGATAAAATATATAGTTATATCGTTATCAAATAGTGGCAGCATTTATTTACCTTCATCGCCAAAGTGTTTATCATCTAGAGCTTGATTTAAGAACTTTTCTATATTTTGCTGCTGAATATTTGTGATTTCTTTCCTTTGTAGCCATCGGATTGTCTCAGAAAGATTGTTGAAATAATTATTCAGACCTTATCACTTATCACACATTATCTGACCAACTATTAACTTGATTTTCTTCCTTCCATTTAATGAATCTCTTGTATTTTTTTATATGTCCTTGGATTTAGTCGGAAGTAAATTATTTTAGCTAACTCTGCCTCCGCTTTTAAGTATGGAGGAGTGCCGTCTATTCGGAATCAGACTCGTCTGAACTAATTTTTGCTGAATTATTGTAATAGATCACACAAACAAATTTGAAATTTTTGTCTTTTAATTTAAATCCCGCCTTAATTTCTTTTTTTATAAATACTGCGTTTAATTATTTGCACTGTCTTACAAATCTAAGTCTTAAAGATAAACTTTAATTATTGTTATACATTGTTGTATTTTCTAACTAATTTTCATATCATAAAGCTTACCTTCAATTTTAACTCCGAGGTTTTTTCTAAACGACACAAAAAAGGAAGGAATTCCGAAATATCATTGTCATTTTACACAGCACAATTATGAACTAAACGCTGCATACAAACTTCCGCACTAAGCCTTGTCGCAATTTTTTTTTTATATGCATCTTGAGTTACGTTTAAACTGCCAATAGTGCTAACCTCTTTTTATTTTACATTTGCTCTTAAAATTAAATTGAAAGTGTATACTGCAATGTCGTCTCTTTCTATTTAATCTATGAAAAAGGGACGCCACTTTTTAATTTCTACAATTTGCTCTCGCACTGTACTTATAATTAAAACAATTTGTGGAATGCATCCTTTTTACATTTATATACGACCTCATCGCCTTCACATCTTTAATTTTTTTATAGGTCGGTGTAAATCGTGTTTCGATATTCAAATATCTTGATACGTAATAGGAATTACATACTTACTTACTGGACAAATATTGATTCCAAATTTAAAATCTCGCTGTTTACTGGACACTTCTAAAAAGTCTTCGGTATGTTCCACTTACTGTAGTCTATCTAGCGATGGTAAGGCAACATTACATGCAATTTTTGAGAAAATTAATTTTGTCTGTCTATAGCTTTTTCAAAGCTTAACTACTTGGACTCATTTACTTGAAATTTGGTATGAAGATAATCTTATTTAACGGCTCTAGGCATGGATATCGAGGGCTTCATACTATAGGGGCGTATGCGCAAAAATGCGATTTTTCGTTTTTAAGGGCATCGTATTCATCTAATAACGATACATCGGGTCAATTTTTTTCATAATTTTATCGTAATTATAAGTTATTTAAAATAAATAAAATATGTTTTGGCGTATCATTGTAGGTCATATTTTTTTATCTATCCAAAGAGGCGTACAGTAGGCGTAAGCGCAATAATGTAATGGAATCTCATAATATGATCGGAGTATAAAGGCGTATATGTTCATACGTCTATTACTCGATTGTGTGATTTACCAAAAATTGTCGCACAATAGCGGCGTATGTACATACGACCATATTTACCATACTTTTTAGTGATAGTATCAGTCTTCGGCCTCATATACTGACGCACCATATGGGCGCAAAGTCCTTGAACGTCACACCTTTCTCTGAAAAACATCTCTAACTGGTAGGTTTCTAAGGAACCATCCTGCTCGTATCCCAGGTGGATTCGATTCAATATCCAAATCATAAATGCTCGATGTCATCCAAAGGACGAACCCACTTAGCATAAATCGCACTATCGCACATAATATGCGAGCCGACTAGGTCCAAATTTGTTGAAAACAGAGGTTCCCAAGAAATATGCGGCAGGGGGGCGCTGAAGAAATAGATAAACAGGCGTCCTTACATGGAAACCATTATGGATTGCTACCATCATGCATAATTATCCATCTCAGACAGCTGCGGGGACAAAGCTAACTAGTCAAGCTGGAGAAGTTTAGGATAAGCAGAAAAAAGACGAGGAAACTCAATACAACAATGAACATTTGAGCACGGGCACAAATTAGTCAACTCTAAACTAAGTCTCCTCTACAAACAGGTAACTGCAGTTTTAGGATCCCTACACAAGCCAGATAATACCTTCACCAGCTCAGCGGCGGAAGAAACAACCCTCGTACAGACACTTCTTAGGTTATAACTAACGGTTAGTGAGCTGGGTGGATGAGGAGAATACTCCAACGGAGAGAGAATGGCGACAAAAAATACAGAGGGCTTTCAACTGCTTGACTCATACAAATCACCAGAACCGAACGGAATAGAAGGGAAGAGAGATAATTATCAAGATATTTACTTTTGTTTTGGCTGCCTGCGTACTGCGTAGACAAGTCAAAGTAATTGTCATACAAAGCCAGGTAGAAACCTTCTACTCAGGCGTTAGATTCTTCAGTGAAAATTAATCAGTTTTTTGCTTAAGCACCTGCAACATAAAGTATTCTGCAAAATACTAAAAAGAAGTCTGTGCCTTATGCTTAGGAACATTCATAGACATTTAGGGACGTCGACGGGAACGACAGGATAAAATTCACCAGCATAAAAGCGGCACTGGTAGGAACCGGAATGAAAGAGATTCATCGGCATCGAAACTGGTGAAGCCAAAACTGGTGCACTCAAAAAGGCAGTGGTAGCAAAGTAAGAACCCTCGAAGCTACGTCCGCTCACCACATTTGTGGAATCATCGCCACACTAAACTAACATCACTATTACACAGAGTCATCATATCCTGCGACATAGTAATACTAACGAGCGGTAATCACAAGGGTATGTGAATGTGACTTCACCCGCTCTACACTGGCTGTCTAACAACAAACTGACAGTTTATTCGAAAACACTTAACTGGTAATGTTCGCTAACAGATGCTTTGTGGTATCTAACCCAAAATGATCAATACAGAGCTCTAAATTGTCCGCGCAAGTTATATAAAAAAAACGTAGCATGCCCGGCATAATAAGTTTTAATAAAGAAAAAAACTATTCACCGTTGAAGCTAAACTATAATCATTTCAGAGGTTGATTTGCTTGACAGCCACGGGAAAACAGAACCTCAGGAGAGCAGCTAAGGTGTCCTCGAGTGAACAAATAGTGGGCACAACATCAACCGATTTCCGTAGTCTTATAACTCGTCAGCAACATCAAGGGTCTCCTAGAATTAGGCTTTCTGATGGAGTTGGGTTGGCAAAAGTAGTGTCATCAACTCGCCACGGCGTATGGTTAATGCTTCGTTTTTGTAGAAGACTGTCATGTTATCACATTACAAACTAGTTACTAGAACCTATTAAGATTTCGTAAAATCCGATTTCTGCAGAGAGTGGGCACCTCAACTGCTTGGAGTTCGAAGAAGAAGTCACCTTTAACAACTTTATGAATGCTGTTCTAGGCAAAGACCGACGGGTAGACAGAGATACTTTATTTAGCACTGAAGTGCTCAGTTAATAATCGTTCGAGATGGTCAGCTGACTGGAGATCGACATCTGCCGTCATTACTTAACATCCCAGAATGTCACCGATTCAAGAGCGGCGCTGGGTCATAAGTTCTTCTAGAAATATATAATCAAGGAAACGAATAATTTAATCAGTGAAATGTATATTCTTTCTTTTCTAAATGCTTGAATTTGCCTTAGGTCACCATTATACGACCACACTCAAAAGCCACTAGCACTGTTTTTTTGTCGGGCGAAACAGGCGTAAAAAAAATCAGAAAAAATTGAAGGAGATTCGTAACAATGTGAAAATTACTGTAAAAAGAAAGTATTTCGATGTAAAAACAGAACTCAGACCAATTGTCATTGAATAATTGAATAGGAAAAGATTTAATTTATACGCCCCTCAATTTCAAGTATTTTTCAAGGAAAATCGACAGTCATTTCGAATATTTGCGCCGCAGTAAAGAGGCGTAAGTGCATAATTACTAGTTTTTAGAATACTTTACGTAAAATTGATCATACTAGATAAAAACAGTGACAATATAAATACTCCATGCAAATTTGCAAAAAGATCCGTCGAAGGGACAAAAAGTTATTAAGTTTTTTGCCTCTCCTGAAAAGTAGGGGTTTTGCGCATACGCCCCTATAGCATGAAGCCCTCGATATAGATACCTAATGTAAAAGATGAATCAGAGGATGAAAGTTATTTATTTTTAAATTATACAAGTTTCGGGAAAAAGAGATGATATCATGTCATTCAAATGAAGGAGAACGATTCATGTCTTTAGCTCTCGCGATATATCATCATCATCATCATCATCATCAGCCTATTCTTGTCCACTGCTGGACATAGGCCTCTCCAACTGCACGCCATTGTATTAAGCGATCCTCGGCTACTCTCATCCAGCTTCTGCCAGCCACTCTGCACAGATCATCGCTCCACCTAGTCTGAGGGCGTCCCACACTACGCTTGCCGATCCGCGGTCTCCACTCAAGAACACGTTTACCCCACCGGTTATCGGTTCTTCGGATAATATGGCCAGCCCACTGCCACTTCAAATTGCTAATACGGTGAGCTATGTCGGTAACTTTGGTTCTCTGACGGATCACTTCGTTCCGAATTCGATCCTTCAAAGAAACTCCGAGCATTGCCCTCTCCATAGCTCTCTGAGCGACTTTAAATTTGTGGACCAGCCCAACCGCGATATATATCACTTAGGAACGAATCAATTTCGTTCTGTGGATCTATAGGCTCAAACTGCTCCATCATATGATGTTTTCGTTCAGTGGTTCATTTGAATGATGCGACGTTAGAAGTATTAAGAAAGTATGCAACATTAATACTAATTATGACGTAGCTATTGGAAAAATGTGACTCTTCTCAAAATAAACAACAAATTAAATTAATTCACATCGATAACGAAATATATACCTGATATAGTGAGTTGGTTTATCCTTAAGAGTGAATTACTGGCATGAATGAAAAGATATACTTCATTTGGATCACTTACTCTTGAATGACATACATGTACAGGAAAATTATGATGATCAATATGTAGATGCTCCTTCTAAGGGAGGATGAAAGTCACTTGGTTCCACAATATGAATTTAACACATCGGACCCGCAGGCACAGCTAATAGTCCATCTATTACTTTCCTTAAATATACTACGAGTAAGTATAACTATAGCGTTCTACCGTTGTTAAGCGCACCAGAAAAAAACTGACGTAAGCAAAAATCTGGTGACATAAAAGGCACAGGGTTAGGCCCTAGGAATATTAATCTAGCAAACCTTTCAACTTCGTTTTGTAAACATAATTAATGGATTCGAGTCGGCTGTTTATCACGATATTTCTTCAAAGAGACCATGAGAAATTTCGTTACACTCAATTAAAACGGACTAAGTAAATATTGCTGTGTTACTTTCCTATTTATGGTCCTTCTAAGGCTTAATTAACGCCTCTTTGATCTTCAATCTGCTACCGGAAATCAAGTAATTTCCTTAGTAAGTAGGTGAAGGAATTTTTGCCAATTACTCTTTGAAATTATTCAGGAGTAATCATTAGGGCTGATATTTTGGGTAAGTGGAAAAATTAGAAGCGATTGTAAATAAATGGTTTAGGTATTGATACCTGACCTATGTTTTCTTTGATGATTTTGTGAAGATTATTTAACTACAGAAATATGTTGTCGGCATATAGGACCCGTGTCGACATCTTTCGGACTAACAACTCGTTTTAAATCCCCGACGAAAAGGGAGGGGATAAGTTTAACATGTGTATCTGTGTGTCTGTCTGTTGCTTCGTACCTCCCAAAAGCTGATTTAAGTGCGGTGTTGAGTAATCGAATGCTTTGCCTATTAAAATGGTTCTAAGTTATGTTTTGTGGGTATCAGCTTTATTCGTCCCATTCTTATTTCGTCTCATTCTGCATTCGTAACTTATTCTTGTTTCGTCGTGTTCGCTATCTGTCCCTATCTTTCTAAGTCCAAATCAGTAACTTGTCTCATTGTTATTAAGTCATATTCGTTGTTCGTCACCGTCTTCCTTGGACTCATTCTTCATTCTTCCTTTTAGATTTTCGTCTCATTCACTTATTTGCCTCATTTTTTCCGGAACGTTCGATGCTAGTCACATTTGTTATTAGTCTCTTTCGTTTGTAGTCCAATTCTAAGTTCGTTACTTTCGTTTTTCGTCACCATCGATATTTTCTATCTTAGCGAATAAAACGTGTATCTTACGAGACGAGTAGCGAACGTACCCAAAAAAGAACAAGACCATTTGCCAGTAACGCCAAAATAAGAGAGAGCCAATAACGAATGTGACTAAAGATAAAGTGTGAATGATACTAAAAACGTAAGGGACAAACAACAACATAGTCCTAGGAAGATCGTGACGAAAAACGAATAAGACTTAATAAAAGAATGAGATAAGTTATAGAATTGGACATAGGAAGATAGGAACAGATCGCGAACACGACGAATAAAGAATGAGTGACGAATGCAGAATGAGATGAAATAAGAGTTGAACGAAAAGCGAATGGGACGAATAAAGCTGATACCGTTTTGTGGAAATAGAAACACAAAGAAAAATTGAAATTCGTAAATTGGCGGAAGAGACCGAGAATCGAACCCGCTACCTCTGGATTATCGGTCCGGCGTATTAACTTCTCCACTACTCTAAAGCCAGATAACCTTTAGATTTTTTTCCTTAGGCTTTGTTTATTGATCTTTCCATTGTGTATTTGAATTACACCGTAGAACTTTACCTTCAATTTTGTAGTATGTACCCAACTACCCATATTAAAAAGTAATAAGACATTGCAGTCATGTTTCATAAATTTATTACTCTCAAGTAATTATGTTTAGTTTTAGTACTTTCTACTCGTGTATCACTCATTAAAGGATCGTCTCATGATGACCAACTACTTGTGTTTTACTTTTTAGGGTTCCGTACCCAAAGGGTAAAAACGGGACCCTATTACTGAGACTTCGCCGTCCGTCCGTCCGTCCGTCCGTCCGTCCGTCCGTCCGTCCGTCCGTCTGTCACCAGGCTGTATCTCAACAACGGTGATAGCTAGACAGTTGAAATTTTCACAGATGATGTATTTCTATTGCCGCTATAACAACAAATACTAAAAATAAAATAAAATTAATATTTAAGGGGGGCTCCCATACAACAAACTTGTTAAAGATTATATATATATATGTATAGGTACGGAACCCTTCATGCGCGAGTCGGGCTCGCACTTGCCCATTTTTTATTATTATGCAATATTAAATTAGTATAAACTGTATTAATGTGATCTAAGTATTTATAAGTTTTGCTTTTACGTAGTTTGAGTAATTTGTCTTAATGTAGTTTGTTTAATTGTCCCATGAAGTAACATTTAGTTGAAACTGAACATAAAGCAATCTGAACGTTGACTACCGGACTTTCATATTCTATTGAACATTACCAGACAACTCCACTGGGTTATTCCCAACTCAACTAGATATTGTCTATAAATAAAATCTCGACAAAGTGAGATGTAATCCTACTAAATTGGACCGCTGCCGATTTCGGAAGCCCACAAAAGTTTCCGCGGAAAAGTATTCGAACCCGTTTTATAAGATCATACTTTTGCACAAATCACTGAGCCATCTTCGTAGAATCTAATGGCATATGTCCCATATATCACCGATATATAAAATAGTATTATAATATCTACTTTGACCAAAAGTGTCAAGGAATTTAATTCTCGAGTAACACTCTATTCTGATTGACATAATTTTATTTATTAAAAAAATCGTGATTTTGAAATTGCTGAGCAGTATCTACTTTTGCTATATTTAATTTTATTGTAAATGTCAACAATGTCAACCATGTACTTGGAACCGGATAGTATATATTAAAAAAAAATAGGTTTGACCTGCATAGTCACCAAGATAGGCGGGTGGGTGCCGCAAGATAGGCGGCGAGGTCAAGGCAGACCGAGACGGAGATGGCGGAACGATCTAGATGCATTTCTAGTCAACTGGCCGAAAGCAGCGGCGGCAGGGAGTTGCGAAGATCTAACCGAGAGGTCATCGCCCAGCAGCGGGACACTCAAACAGGCTACAAAAAAAAAGGTTTACATTCGCAATACCTATTCTGTGGCCGAGGCATTTCGCAATTGAAGATATCGCAAAGCTTCATCGGATCAGGCCCAAGCAACGACTGAATATTGGAGTTGCCTTCAAAGGCCGCCGCTCAACCGAGAAATCCCCTCCAACTAAGTTGCCACTCATAACTAGAAGATATGCATATAAGATTCGAATCTGTCTGTAGCCAACAGCTCGAGGCATTCGGAATTTTATTAAAAGTTTGCCCCTTTGAGATAACTTCTGTTTGATAGAAACCAGAAGCGGAGGGGGGCGGCCACCCCAACAATTAATGCCACCATTTACCAAATTTTATTTCATTTGCAAACGCGAACTCCCGTTATTTGATTATTAATAAAATGAGTTTATTTTGTTGCCATTTGCATAATTATCTCATTTTCACTTTCGGCAACTGAATTCGATAAGTCCACGCTGAAATCTCTTAAAAAGAAATTAAACTTGCGTTTTGCTATGGCGCTTTTTGTTTCATTTGGAATTTGTTACACCATTTTTCAGATTAAATTACCTACCCTGTTACTCAGTTGCTTATTATAATTTACGACGCAATTAACATACTTATAAGTTGGCATCGCAAAACAGAAGAATACAATTTGCGAGTCTCCTCCGGAAAGTTTGTTGTGAATTGTTATTTTCTTTTTCGAAGGCTGTCCATAAGTCAAAATGAAAATATTTTTTTTAGGAAAATATCAACAAATATTTCTCTCGAGATAATATAATAAGTTGTACAAATCACCGAGTTACTAATGCAAGTCAATTAATGAAATTATATTTACTTATAATCGATTACATTAGTGTTAAATCATGTAATGGTGTAAGCTTTAATTTTAACTTATTGTTTCATTTTATTATTTGCTGTTATAGCGGTAGCAAAAATATATCAACATTATGTGAAAATTTCTACTGTTTACCTATTACAGTTCATGAGACAATGCCCGTCGAACAAAATATCATGGAAAAACCCCTATTTTAATATGGGAGTCCCCCTTAATTATTATTATTTTATCATGAATAGTATGGTTGCTATAGCGGCAACAGAAATACATCAGTGAAAATTTCAACTGTCTAGACAGTTGAAATTTTTGTCACGGTTCATGAGATATAACCTGGAGACAGACGGACGGAAGGACTGCGGAGGCTTAGTAATGGGTCTCGTTTTGGCCTTGGGCCACGGAACCCTAAAAAGATTGTTTGTCGAGCGACAAAGAGTCACGTGTCACAGTAACGCTAGAATTGCGGAAATGTCTATCCTCAGGACGCCAATGCACTGTCTCTTCCGTTATAGGATGTTATAATAGGCATTATTAAACGCTGCAGCTAGAACAGATAAAGATGTAATGCAATGCACAATTGCACATAACCTTCGTGTATGTATGTAAACATTTTATTGTACATAAAACAAGAAATACACATTAGGTACAAAAGAATAAGCATGTACAAAGGCGAACTTATTACTTACTACATTTCATATAATTATTATACCTAGATTTGAAGTATGGTTATGATTGAACATTTTGTCTTGAGCACACGAATATAATTCCACATGAGTGCACCACAATTCTAATTCCATATCTAACCTTTACAATAGGCAACTATCGTATTGCCTCTAACTACGCGCATTATGAGAAATGCCTTACAAATCTGCCTTTATCGGGTCAAATTATTCGCGTATTATTGCAACTACTGGATTCCAAGTTCCTAATCCTGCCGTAAGAGCTTTATTATGTTCATATTTGGAGCATTACGACTCTGGCATTGTTGGAAAACCTAATACGGACCAGTTGGAATGGCTCCGTTGTGTAACCAGTCGCTATGTAGACAATAGTTGGATGCAGGACGCAGACATAACTGTAAATAATTCACAATTTGAACATGTTGCATGAAGTGGACATCTAATACGACTTAACTGCATGTATGGCGGGTGTATGACGCTCGAATGTTCTTGAATATAAATAATCCTTGCCATAGTATCATTCCTAGACTGTTGCTATTTTTTTATTCTAGATAGCCAAGTCAAATGACTTGGATTACACCTGATGTTAAGTGACAGTAAGGCTGAGCATGCTTGTCTAAAATATCCACTCTCGATTTGAAGAGATCCAGGTAATATTTCCGGAAAAAGGTGCACTGGAAGATAGTTCCACTTTTTGCTGTCCTGATAAATTAGAAGCAAAGCGTTTCGTACGAGTCAGTGAGTCATCGTTATTCTACGAGAGTTATTCATTAGAAGGGTCTAGTGTAATCTTAAAGTTTGTTGGAAATGCTGTACCTATATTCAATAGATCTAGAAGTTATTATTTTGAGGTGGCCAGTTTTGACACCTTTTTGAAGGCGCCTTTCATTTGGGGAGGCTATTGGCAACACAGCATCCAATCTACAATCCGCGTGGCATCTAGCATGAATTTTATGCCAACTGCATTAAAACTGCCACAAACTGCAATTTGGCAGCTGCGTTGCAGTTCCAAGTGAAGTAAAACGCACCGTTGTAGGGCTAAGACACTAATTCTCTCGCCATTTCTCTATATTAAGGTGACATTACCAGGGCATAGAAAACCAGTTACCTGTAGAAGGCGCCTTTATTGCGTTTGATTTACTTGTTGCAAAATATCTGTCATATTCCATTAGCTGCATTCCGACCTGACTTTGATGTATGTATTGATTAAGATATTGAACAAAACCAATAGCTTAATCACAGGCACTGAACCATTTAAACACAATTACGTCTTAGTTATTACAGATAATTATAACTTTGAAGGAATTAAGTAATTACGACTTGTAAAATTTAATCAGATATTTATAAAAGGAATTCATTATTGCTAGAGTGAGCATTCTCTAATAGTTATATATTTTTGTAACATAATATCTTACACATTTTTAGGGTTCCGTAGTCAACTAGGAACCTTTATAGTTTCGCCATGTCCGTCTGTCCGTCTGTCCGTCTGTCCGTCCGTCCGCGGCTTAGCTCCGCGACCATTAGTACTAGAAAGCTGAAATTTGGTATGAGTATGTGTATGTATGACGCCGACAAAACGGTAAAATAAAAACTAAAAAAAAAAACTTTTTTTCGGGTACCTCTAGAACACCTAAAGTGGGGGTGATTTTTATTTTTTTCGACACTAGTGTGTGGGGTGTCGTCGAATAGGTCTTGTAAAAATAATAGGGGTCTTCTAACATTATTTTTTGATAAAATCAGCAGTTTTGTAAATATTCGCTCCGAAAACAAAAAAAAAGTGTCCCCCCCCTCTAACTTTACAACTGCGGCTCAAAAAAAATCGGAAAAATTCATGTATATAAGGCCTTATAAGTACTTTCAATGAAAACTATATTGAACAAAATCGGTCGAGCCGTTTTTGAGTTATCGCCAAATTTCATATTTTTCTTTAAAAGGACGTAAGTTGACTTCCAGAAGGTAATAAGTAATTACAGTTTTTAGGGCGTTTACGACCTTTTTATAGAGCTTAAAATCTTTCTTAACTTAAACCTCGGGCTTAAAACAGCAGTTTATTTTGAAGGATGAGCAACTACGGAACCCTACACTGAGCGTGGCCCGACATGCTCTTGTTTTTTATCAATACGACAGTACTTTTTGCTCTAAGCATCAAATTGCTTATCATTACGAGTCAAACTCAATAGTTTTATTACAAATCTTACGACCATATTTCGTCTCCATCGGCAGAATAGCTCACTTGTCATAATAATGCACTGACACCCGTATTACATACCTCCCAACCCAAGTAGCACACAAGCTGCAAAAGGGCTTATACAGCCCTACAGGCTAATTTAAGCTGAATAAAGGCTTAATTAGCACTTATGCAGCCTGTGTGCAACTTAGGCTACTCGTAAATATTCAAAATTTCAGCTAAATGGGAAACACGAAAGTGGGCGTTTCACTTGCAAGATTCAATTACAGACGGATGTATACCAGTAGACCAGTAGTAAACCAGTTGGGGCTAGAAGGGGTTAGTTGACCACTTTTATTATATATTTTTTTAGGGTTCCGTAGTCAACAACGATTATTCAATCGTATCAGTTCTGATCTAAACCTGACCTATTCTGACCTAACAACTAAGGGACTAACATCAAACATAATAACAACAATTTGAGACTAACTAAACAATTATAACAAATAGAAACATTTACTGCTATTTATGGGCAGAATGGTTGATAACGTCAGTGCATGTATAAAAGTCGTATATTAATTGAAAGTATTTGTTATATAGATCCTTATGTATCTGGGCCGAAAAACAATTCAGACCGGTTGTGGCGTTGTTGTATTAGAATCGACGAGGCATTTTGCAACCGCGCAACCTGACAGACGTTTTGATGCAAGTGGAAGCTTGAAGCGGGTAAATAACCGTAAAAAAAAACATTTTATTAGGATTCCGTACCTCAAAAGGAATAAACGGAACCCTTATAAGATCACTTTGTTGTCCGTCCGTCTGTCTGTCAAGACCCTTTATCTCGGGAACGCGTGGAGGTATCGAGTTGAAATTAAATCCATTTACTCAAGTCTACAGTCCCATGACGCTGTGAAAAAATCTAACTTCTAAGTTAACGAAGTAAAAAGATACGTCCGTTTACGCCGTAAACTAGGTTGATTTGTGTGAGTTTTCCTGATATTTATTTTTTATTTATTTACTTATTCAAAGAATTATCTATCTATTTTTTATTTATTTATAGATTTATTTATCAAACTCTAAAGATAGTTATAGGATACTTTTTACTCGACAATGGTAAGAAAGTACGCTAAATCTCGTCTCTTGGACCTCGCACGACAGTACCTCGCCGATTATTTAAATAACTAGATAGTTGTAAGACTTGAAACTGTCTCAGCGTTTCACAAGCCGCGACACCTGGTTCTGTTACATTTGTTTTATTAACCCGAAGCAGTTTAGTTGTATATCGATTGCCTATACGAGAACACCCACGGGGCAATACCGACTTGGCACGCTACCGGGCTGTCAAGTTGATTATCTCATAATGTACCTACAGAGTAATACAGTTGTAGAGATCTGAATGTAACGTGCTTGGTAGGTAATTATGTTTGCTTCAAATTATTGCAAACTAGCTTTTTCCCGCGACTACGTCTGAATGAAAGAATGAGCAGTTCGGCCGCCATTACTCACAGCGCCGTCTTTGTATTACATAAGTACCGACACAAATACTGTTTTACTGCAGGTTCCGCGGTTTATAGTGCTTAACTTTCATCGCCTATTTCACCCCTTTAAAAGATGATTTCTGGGATGAAAAGTATCTTATGTATCCCCGGAACTCAAACTATTACCATACCAAATTTATTTAAGCAGTTTAAGCGTGAAGAGATAACAGACAGACACAAATACACTTATAATGTTAGTCCTAAGTTGAGTTAAATAAGTGATCTGATCCCTTATCCATTTGTACCATTTGCACCTTATTACGCGTTTAGGTGGCCTTCCTACTGATCTGGAAGTTATAAGGAAGATCTGTAGTCAACTGGAGCGCGAAGCTCTAGACCGATCAAAATGGCGGCGCAATGTGGAAGCCTCTACCCCATCAACGGTAATCCTCTTGATTGCATAGACCAATGTGTAGGACCTTAAGTCAAGTAAACTGTATCTTTAAATTCAACATAATGCCATCCGGCAAAAGGCACTTACTGACTGTGGGTATGTATAAACTGTCACTTACGAGACACACTGACGAATCATTTTTCATTTAGCAAGCCTTCTTACTACGTCGTTAAAGCGGCGCCGATACGAGTAAGCCGCAACGCATCGTCTGTTAGATTGATATTATTCATCCTCATTGACATAACTGACTGATAGAAATCTTGAATGGCGGCTACATACTAAAAGATGCAGCAACCGCTATAAGGTCACTGGAAGTTCTGGACAGAAAACCCAAAGCTTTTTTGTGAAAATGGGCCACTTTTTTTAAACCAGGATCAATCAGCGAACAGTGCAAATCCATGCGAGGGTTGCAGAGGCCTGAGTATGGTTGAGAGTAGGAACGTTTCTGACCAATAATTACATGATTTTAGCCTCTTATGTCACTTATTTGATGAGGTTCACTCATCAAAGCTCTCGATAACGTCGCAAAAATGTCGCCCATATTGGCAAGCCGTCGAAACATTAATTAGAGCCAACCTAGCTCGTTGCCGACAACACGACATGTTAGTAATATTAATTCGCAGTCACATGGACTAACTTAACAGCTGATAGGTCGGACGAGTTCTTGATTAATGCCAGCAACCCTTGACGCAAAATAGGCGCATTGTAAGACGTCAACTTGCGGAAACCAGCCCGCGTTAACCTATAGTGACAAGTTGAAAACGTACCAGATGATGGCGCGTGGTTGGACCTCATATGAGAGGACTGAACTGATGGCTGATCAGCTACGTATCGTGAAATGCAGCTGTAAAAGGTCACGGAATTCCGCTGGACGAAAAATAAGAACTCTTTTCTATAAATATGCCACTTGGGCCTTTTGCAAGTCAAAATCAATTATAGCAAGCAGCACAATTAACCATGATGCTTCCCTTGAGAAAGATCTATGTCAAGTAGTGAACGTTTTCGGCTAATAATTACATTATTTTAGCCTAAATAATATATCACTTATTTGAATAAGTAATCACTCATCAATTCGTGTCAAACGCTCTCAATTATGTCGCAAAAATGTCGGCCATGTTGGCAAGCCGTCGAAACGTCCATTAGAGCGCTCCTAGTTCTTTACCGGCGACACGGCGCGGTGGTGATATTGAATCGCATTCACATTTAAATAGCGGCAAACAGCGCTCCACTTTAATATTATCTATATGGGAACTTTAGATATAATTAAAGTATATGGAGCTGGTAAAACCACCCAATAGTCATAAAGTTCGTAAACGGGTTTACTATGATTCGAATAGGTACGCGATTCATCATCAGGAGAGCCGATCAGTCATGGCGGCGGCCAACCGAACACAGTTTGCCACTGCACTGCACTGCACGACCGCGACTGATCGACTCTTCTGATGATGAATCGCGTACCGATTCGACACTTGTCGGCGATATTTGACTTGTACGATGTGAGTAAACCCGTTTAATGTACTTTAATATTTCTGAGACTCACGGAAAATGAACATATTATATTCGCGTTCTTGTTTAACAAACTGTATTCTTGCTGTTTTGGGTGATTTTAGGTAGATTTTTCATGGTAATGAAGTTATTATGCATAGCGTGGCATAGCTTATTTATATGTTTTTTTTTGTAGGTAATTGAAGAAGAAGACGATGAGGATGATGTCGTTTAGTTTAATATTTTACTAACTGAAAGTGCCTCAGAAAGGATTTAGAAAAACCAAGTTGGCAAATTGAGATAGAGAGAAAACTGGTCCAGAATTGCAGTCCACCAGCTCTATATAAATCCCCATCATTTAAGCGAGCAAGGCGGAATGCTGCCGTAGGTTGTTAACCTGTCTCACCACGTTACGTCCGATACTCGATGCCCCGTATCTCAAACCATCGGCTACTTAATAACCTAATGCCGTAGATATTATAATGAGAATCGCCAGAAATGATGTTATGTAAGACCGCCTACGATCAGACTGAAGTGTTTCGTTCGGGTATCGATTAAATATGTATCTTTGTAAAAGATATCGATAACTAACCTAGCGGGACCAGTAATGATCCAATAATAAACAAAAAGGTAATAAGATTATTTCCTTTATATAAGATTTATTTTGTTCTGCATAGCTCAACTCTTAATAAATAATATGATTCTATTGTTTACAGTGACAGTGACATGACGCTTTGACACAACATCATAGAAGGAAACGATGAAGGCAAGCAAGAAAGGATTAGTCAGATGAAACCATTAAAGAGAATAAATTTATGAAACATGTACATACAGGCTTTACACCTTAGCCTTTAGAATACACAATGCAAAGATCGATAAAGCATAAGGAAAAAGTCGAGAGGTTGCTTGGGAGTTAGGGTGGCGGAAAGGTTAACGCGGTGGGCAGGTAACTCATTTCAATTTTTTTGGAGCTTTGATCTTCGTATCCATAGTTTAATTAAAGATAAGGTAGTGTAGAGGAATCAAGGAGGTGGCTATGGATTGAGTCAGGTGGAGACAGCGACATATTACCTCACCAGCTACACCGACATGAGTTTGACTGTTAAAATATATGAAGTCTATGGAGCTTGTCCAAGAACCTGTTGAGACCTTTCTTTGTCAATATGTACGATAATAAGTATACAGCTTTAACCGAGTAGGGACTAATCCCTCATTATTGATAACGATAAATGTATTGTGTATTCAGTGGCTAACTCTTGGAATATCACTTAATTCGACATCTGGTCTGCCGCCCTTAGCATATTATAGCAATAGCATAATAGCATAATTCGGGACAGATTCTAGGAATCACCAACTGGAATACTTATACCAATTTTGTCGACCTACGTATATTCAGAAATCGTTTCTGGGAATAAGGTTCATACACCGCAATAAACAATCAAAGTGTGTTAATATGACATCTGTGAAAAGTTATCCATATTATAATCTTCGATTTTCATTCGTCCTTGCGATTTCCAGTAGTGAAGTCACTGCATAATAATTATTCAATTGGGCGTTATCAGTAAACGCATCGAATCGGGGAACGGATGAAATTCGGATCTTAAATTGAGATTTTTTATAATTATATCTGCGCCACGCGCTCTTACCCACTCATCACACGGGAACACACTACATTTTTACCCGACTACGGCAAAGCCAAAAGGAAGGGTTATAAGTTTAGCAGTCTATGTATGTATGTATATTTATATGTAAGTGTGTTCCAGCATAGCGCGAAAACTACTCAACCGATTTTAGTGATCGAGGTGTCTATCAATTCGTTATTACAGTCCGGGTGACATAGGCTACATTTTTAACAGACTTCAAAAAAGGAGGACGAGTGAGAGCAAAAATTCTACAGAAAAAAAATAAAAAAATCAACAGATGTCAAAAATTCTTTTTTTGTTGGAAAGTTAACACTTCAGTTATTATCTCTTAGAAATATGGTAAATTTCTGATGATGGAATCCATCAGAAATCGACGGAACTCTGTAAATATAAAAGTAACAAGTACAATTTCTTTATTATTTTCTCAAGTGATTCAGGTATCTGTTGTCAGAAAGCATAATGTGACCAAGTGGAACTGATGCAGAAGACCACGAAAGGTGATTGGAACTATATGTTTGTACCTATTCAAGTATGCTCTAGCAGAGCGCTTACACTACTTACCGATTTTGATCTATAACATGTCCATCGATTTGTTATAACGGTTTACATTGCGTAGGCCATATTTTTAACCGACTTCAAAAAGTGATGGTGTGGTTAAGTATACTGCTTACAATAAAACCGATTTCAGTCATTACTTTTACCCGAATAAGGCACAGTCTTAGTAAAGTAACTAATACTTTATTTATATTCGTATTCAAATATCTTACATGATTTGATGACGCGTTACGTACTAAACCAATTTGATGAAAGAGGTACCAACAGAATAGTAATAATGAAACCAAATACTATTATGATAAGAACATGGAAAACGTAGGAAAACCATCATAAGAAAACTAGCAGCTCCAGACTCCAACGGCAAAAAAGGAGCAAATCTTATAAAACTTTTGAGTCTACGGAGGCAATGGTGACTTAAAACATGGGGGGGGGGCTCTTAAAAAACACAAAATTCTAAAACGGCAACAAGGAAGCAAATATTATAAAACTTTTGAGTTTACGGAGGCAGTGGTGACATAAAACATGGGGGGCTCGGGGGGCGGGGCCCCCCGCCATAAAAAACTACAACGTTCTAAAACGGCAACAACGAAGCAAATCTTATGAAACTTTTGAGTCTACGGAGGCAATGGTGACATAAAACATGGGGGGCTCGGGGGGCGGACCCCCCGCCTTAAAAAATACAATATTTTAAAACGGCGACAGCGAGGCAAATATTATGAAACTTTTGAGTCTACGGAGGCCATGGTGACATAAAACATGAGGGGGCTCGGGGGGCGGAGCCCCCCGCCATAAAAAACTACAATGTTCTAAAACGGCAACAAGGAAGCAAATCTTATGAAACTTTTGAGTCTACGGAGGCAATGGTGACACAAAACGACGGGGGATCGGGGGGCGGAGCCCCCCGCCTTAAAAAATACAACATTTAAAAACGGCAACAAGGAAACAAATTTTATAAAAGTTTTGAGTCTACGCAGGCAATGGTAGCATTAAACATGGGGGGCTCGGGGGGCGGAGCCCCCCGCCATAAAAACTACAACGTTCTAAAACGGCAACAAGGAAGCAAATCTTATGAAACTTTTGAGTGTACGGAGGCAATGGTGACATAAAACATGGGGGGCTCGGGGGGCGGAGCCCCCCGCCATAAAAAAACTACAATGTTCTAAAACGGCAACAAGGAAGCAAATCTTCTAAAACTTTTGAGTCTACGGAGGCAATGGTGACATAAAACATGGAGGGCTCGGCGGGCGGAGCCCCCCGCCATAAAAAACTACAATATTCTAAAACGGCAACAAGGAAGCAAATCTTATGAAACTTTTGAGACTACGGAGGCAATGGTGACACAAAACGACGGGGGCTCGGGGGGCAGAGCCCCCCGCAATAAAAAACTACAATGTTCTAAAACGGCAACAAGGAAGCAAATCTTATGAAACTTTTGAGACTACGGAGGCAATGGTGACACAAAACGACGGGGGCTCGGGGGGCGGAGCCCCCCGCCTTAAAAAATACAACATTTAAAAACGGCAACAAGGAAACAAATTTTATAAAAGTTTTGAGTCTACGCAGGCAATGGTAGCATTAAACATGGGGGGCTCGGGGGGCGGAGCCCCCCGCCATAAAAACTACAACGTTCTAAAACGGCCACAAGGAAGCAAATCTTATGAAACTTTTGAGTGTACGGAGGCAATGGTAGCATTAAACATGGGGGGCTCGGGGGGCGGAGCCCCCCGCCATAAAAACTACAACGTTCTAAAACGGCAACAAGGAAGCAAATCTTATGAAACTTTTGAGTGTACGGAGGCAAAGGTGACATAAAACATGGGGGGCTCGGGGGGCGGAGCCCCCCGCCATAAAAAACTACAATGTTCTAAAACGGCAACAAGGAAGCAAATCTTCTGAAACTTTTCAGTCTACGGAGGTAATGGTGACATAAAACATGTGGGGCTCGGGGGGCGGAGCCCCCCGCCATAAAAAACTACAATGTTCTAAAACGGCAACAAGGAAGCAAATCTTCTGAAACTTTTCAGTCTACGGAGGTAATGGTGACATAAAACATGGGGGGCTCGGGGGGCGGAGCCCCCCGCCATAAAAAACTACAATGTTCTAAAACGGCAACAAGGAAGCAAATCTTATGAAACTTTTGAGACTACGGAGGTAATGGTGACACAAAACGACGGGGGCTCGGGGGGCAGAGCCCCCCGCCTTAAAAAATACAACATTTTAAAACGGCAACAAGGAAACAAATTTTACAAAAGTTTTGAGTCTACGCAGGCAATGGCAGCATTAAACATGGGGGGCTCGGGGGGCGGAGCCCCCCGCTATAAAAACTACAACGTTCTAAAACGGCAACAAGGAAGCAAATCTTACGAAACTTTTGAGTGTACGGAGGCAATGGTGACATAAAATATGGGGGGCTCGGGGGGCGGAGCCCCCCGCCATAAAAAAAAACTACAATGTTCTAAAACGGCAACAAGGAAGCAAATCTTCTGAAACTTTTGAGTCTACGGAGGCAATGGTGACATAAAACATGGGGGGCTCGGGGGGCGGAGCCCCCCGCCATAAAAAACTACAATGTTCTAAAACGGCAACAAGGAAGCAAATTTTACAAAAGTTTTGAGTCTACGCAGGCAATGGTAGCATTAAACATGGGGGGCTCGGGGGGCGGAGCCCCCCGCTATAAAAACTACAACGTTCTAAAACGGCAACAAGGAAGCAAATCTTATGAAACTTTTGAGTGTACGGAGGCAATGGTGACATAAAACATGGGGGGCTCGGGGGGCGGAGCCCCCCGCCATAAAGAACTACAATGTTTTAAAACGGCAACAAGGAAGCAAATCTTCTGAAACTTTTGAGTCTACGGAGGCAATGGTGACATAAAACATGGGGGGCTCGGGGGGCGGAGCCCCCCGCCATAAAAAACTACAATGTTCTAAAACGGCAACAAGGAAGCAAATCTTATGAAACTTTTGAGACTACGGAGGCAATGGTGACACAAAACGACGGGGGCTCGGGGGGCGGAGCCCCCCGCCTTAAAAAATACAACATTTTAAAACGGCAACAAGGAAACAAATTTTATAAAAGTTTTGAGTCTACGCAGGCAATGGTAGCATTAAACATGGGGGGCTCTGGGGGCGGAGCCCCCCGCCATAAAAACTACAACGTTCTAAAACGGCAACAAGGAAGCAAATCTTATGAAACTTTTGAGTGTACGGAGGCAATGGTGACATAAAACATGGGGGGCTCGGGGGGCGGAGCCCCCCGCCATAAAAAACTACAATATTCTAAAACGGCAACAAGGAAGCAAATCTTATGAAACTTTTGAGACTACGGAGGCAATGGTGACACAAAACGACGGGGGCTCGGGGGGCAGAGCCCCCCGCCATAAAAAACTACAATGTTCTAAAACGGCAACAAGGAAGCAAATCTTATGAAACTTTTGAGTCTACGGAGGCAATGGTGACATAAAACATGGGACGGGTATTGGGGTCGCATCTAAACTTATCAGTTAAACTCATTTGATTTAAATTATAATGTTATTGTTGTTAACTAACAGAAGATTTCAGTAGAATAAAATATATACAAGAACATTTTACTTTAATGTCAAATGTCTTATCTTGTGGAATAACGCGATGATACCGATTTTTCTACCTTGTTTTTAACTTTTTAGTTCGTTTCTCCGTAGTCGGGTTTAAAGTTTTTCAGGATAAAAAGCAACGTATGTGTTAATTCAGGGTGTCAGCTACCTACATACCAAATTGTATCAAAATTGGTCAAGCCGTTTGAGCGTGAAGAAGGAACAAACACACATATAAATATAAACACACTTACAAACTTTCGGCTTTATAATAATTATTAGTGTGATAAAAAATAAGTTCATCTTAATGATGAATCATCAGAATAAATCGGCATAACAGTGAAGGTCAAACAGCGCATACCTATGACTAAAGTAAAAATGAAGTTGGCGAGATTTCGGATAAAATAATATCATTGTAACGTCAAAATTAGATCCTAGTGTAGCTTGACCACTGTCCTGCTGCTGACGGCGACAAAACCTAGATATGGCGTGTTGATTTTTTAGTTTTCTTTGTGAGTTTTATATTGTCAAAAGCGCAAATGCGCGTGCCTTATTCATTGCTTTTTTCCAAATTTTTATTGTAAGTTTTCTACTAAAGCTTTTTATAGTACTTCATTTATCTACCTCATAAGTTTCCATAAGTGCAAAACGGGTATTTACTAGATTTTACTAAATTGTGTCGCTTTCCAAGGTGAGGGCCTGGAGATCTGTATTACAGGTTTTCAATACCTAGTTCAGACTCCAGTCTCTCACAAAGGATACTTTGTACCACTTTCATGTTTACCAACTAGTTGTCAAACTGTTTTGTATGTCCTTTGTGAGGTGAAAATAAATGATATTTTTATTATTTTATTATTATTATTTTTTATTATTGTATTATTTTTCTTGTTGACGTGCAATATAGAATTGTTGTATTGTATTGGATATATTTTTGTATTTTATGGTACTATTGTTTGCCTTTGCACCAAAAT
This sequence comes from Apotomis betuletana, assembly GCA_932273695.1. Taxonomy (NCBI): domain Eukaryota; kingdom Metazoa; phylum Arthropoda; class Insecta; order Lepidoptera; family Tortricidae; genus Apotomis; species Apotomis betuletana. Next base: position 1,104,968 of record OW026310.1, read on the forward strand.
CAACTATGTCTCAGACATTAACGTGTAAACATGTAAGTGTGGATGTGACGGCTCTTCATCGATTCCGGCCGATAACATCGTGTTGTGACAATCGATTATTCACCGACCGACGGCCGAAACTACATTAGTATCCATCAACGTCGAATTAATCAGATCTGATACGCCCACCTCCTTTACACTGAATACAGTTGCATCCGTCGGCTGTTGACCGTTCTAAATATCCTCTTTAAGCAGCTGTTACACTTTCCTAAATTAGTCGCTGATGAGAGGGATGCGGATGAGAGATATACAAAGGAGTGAGATGGAGGTATCTCTATAATACGTATCTCACATATTGCACAAAGAACATAAGGTAAAAAGTTGATTATGAACTCTATCATTCTCTGCTTTCTGATATCATCGATAAATGTAATTTCATAAAGATTCATACGCGCATTTCTCCAAAGGGGTCCCCCCTATTTAGCTATTGCAAAGTATTAATAAATAAATGAATATTAAAGGACAATCTTACACAAATCGATCTAGTCCCAAACTAAGCAAAGCTTGTATTATGGGTTCTAGACGACGATACACATTATATATAAATACGTATATAGATAACATCCTAGACCCAGAAACAAAATATTCAAGTTCATCACACAAATATGTGCCCTGGCCGCGATTGGAACCCAGGACCGCCGGCTCAGTAGGCAGGTGCACTACAGACTACGCCGACCGCGTCAAATATACATACTATCTAACGTATAAACTCTGTTAAAATCAAATAACAGATGAGAGGAGGTCGATCAATGTACAGGGGGGGTATTCGACCAATTTTAGAGATATAATGGAGATCTCTCCTTTTCATCGCCATCCGTCACTTTTGACGTGTGCCTACTTGACAAGTGGCGATATCCCCAGAACATCGCAACTTCGTCAATTTGGACGCGCAAAATTTTCGTTTCCTTTGTATGTGACGGCATAAATAACAGGCGCATACTCTAAATTGACCGCGTAGTACGTGAAATTAGTCCGTTACGTTTCGTTCAAAACAGAAATTTATATACATGAATAACATTTTTGACAATCATTATCGCCTTCGTATTTCCAAAATTGAGATGAGATATGTCACTTTTAAGCTCATCGCATTTAAATGACAGTTCAATGGCGATATAACTGTTATCTAATGGAGATTTGACGTTTGGCGATCACTCAAATGTCAATCTCGAATTGGGCCCCTGGTTCTTAGAGTATATGCACTAATACGCCACGCCGAAGCATAAATGAGCAATGGAAATACCGAACCGGCTTGTGAAATTCTACCCTGGCACTGCTGGTTTGACGCGCTTTAATACTTGGAAGAAATTAGTGGACATGCCTTGAAATATAAACGATATTTTTTTCTAAATTGCCACTATTTTTCTAACCCAATGTATCAATCTAGATAAACTGAGTTATGTTTTTAACTTATATAATTTAGAAAAAAACGTATTGTCTGCAAATAAACTGATCTGAATCTGAAAACAAATCTAGTTCATATTTCGGTTATTTTTTTAAGAAGATAATGTGGGTTTATGAGATGCTACAATAATAAAATATGAATTTTTAAGTCGGTTTAGATTTTTTGTTTGCCGGTCGACACCTAAAACTTAATAAAATAACTATAAGAGACATTTTTTCATCCCCGAAAACAAAAGGGAGTATCCGGGAAAAAGGCGTCACAATAGGAAGCATCTTAAGATGAGAGGTCTTATCCTTAAACATAAAACAAATTTGGATTATGACAAATATATTGATATAATTTCAAGCAAGTTTTAAGTGAATAATATTCTTCCCTGATTAAAATACTTAGCTTTTTCAGGCCATCATTGCATGCAGTCGAAAATAAAATAAGTAAAAAACAGTTTTCTGCGTGAATTTAGTCAAATTCGAGTAAAATTTTAAATTAAAAAGTTTAAAGTGTATGTTTCAAATATATACCAATAAGTTGCAATTGCTCTGTTCTCAGTAGTAACGCTGATAATACGTTATGAAACATGTTTTGTCACAGAGAAAAATGTCTAAAACAATCAGCATTTTTGAACGGACAAGGAGCCTTGATGCATATCCATACAAATCTAGCTGCAGTGAGAGCGATTTCCACTGCAACCTGAACAATAGCACTATTTTGAGGAATTAATCTGCAGATTAATTACCTTATGCACACGACCGTGTATAATGACGCCTTTTTAATTAAAGTCTTGAAACTGAACGCCCGTTGGCATTGAAGGAGATTGAATTAGCTCCACTACACTGGTTAAGTGGTTACCTTGTTTAATTACAGCTTTTATTCAGGTTCAATGTCATTGTAAATATGGCTTTATTAGGTATTTAAACCTCTTTCACTTTAGGATTTTAAAATACGGATCAAGGGTTCTAAGAGTTATTAACTGGTGAGCTAACAATCGTTGTTCATATAAGTATATTTTGCTGGTTTATGTCATGTACATAACGCGTTTTAGAGAGTCGCAAGTTTTGCGACCAGACCTGTAAATATAGCATAACTGTGTCACGCAACATTTTGTCGCGCGACAAATGCTACCAGTCACTTTCCTTTCAATACTGTGTGAGCAAGACAGGTGACGCTAAGTCGCTGGACAAGTGAAGTCGCAGCATGAAATGGTCCATTCATTGTACATCTCATAGTACATAGGTAAATGTTTGTACGTGTACTTTTGAACGCTCAACCCTTTGTCTGATTTTACCATACCTCCTTTAAAATGTACACTTGTCAGTGTCACTGAGTGCAGTCGGAATAGCAAGAATAGAAGAGTTTTCGATATAAAGTTGTACCGTGACAAAACACAAGTATTGCTTAGTAAAAGATAATATCACAAAGCTTTTTCAAATAAACGCCATGTATAGTTATGTGGCTTGGGACATAAAAAACAGGGTAAGCCTGACTAGACCTCGAATACCACGATTGCCACGCCACCGCTACCCACGTAGCACACATATGCTCTATAAGAACTTCTACAGCTCTTTTTCAGCTTATAATAAAAACCACTAAATATGCGCTTAAAGAGCCTGTGTGTTGGATATGAACATCAAGGCCCGTTTACCAACAATAGATAAAATGTTGTAATCGCCAACATTACAACAGTATTATCACCATCATTACGACACCCAAGGACACCAATCCACGTGGTTAATTACCAAGTGTTCCATAGGGTGTTGCTTATATGGCGAAAAAAGGAAAAAAACTGAAATCTTAAAGTCTCACCCCCCCATTTTGTTCCTCGACCCCTATTAACGGATGCTAGTTTTTTTGCTTTTTTTTTAAAACCAATTTTAGGGGTCGCTGTCAAAGTTTTGGAAAAACAATACAAACATGTTCAAATAAACTAATATAATTTACATACATTCTTATTAAAATTAATAATAATTATGATAATTAAGTAAAAGAAAATTAAAATTTCATTTTTTATGACACTAAAGTAGATTTTTTCGCATTAGGGTGCAGTGCACTCTAAACTCGACCGATTGCTTATCTTAACGCGGCCTGCCGGGGGGCGAGGGGTATGTATCGATCAAGGGGGATTCCCAAGCAATCGACAAACGTTATAGAAGTAAAATAAATATAAAATAGTGACTGCCAATCTTGTCATATTGACACCTAAATTATGTTTTTTCCAAAACTTTATCAAGCGGTAGCGACCTCTAAAATTGATTTAAGAAAAAAAAAAAAAAAACTAGCATCCGTTAATCAGGGTACTAGAACATAATGGCGGGGTGAGACAATGACTTTTTGAAAGTGAATTTTTAAGCAACACCCTAGTGTTCCAGGTTGCAATAAGATGCTTCCATAATTTACTAGTGGCAAACCAGTGTAATAACTATCAAAATTTACGGCGGCGCGGCCTACGCTAAATGAAATCGAATAGCCGAGCGAATTTACGGCATCTCGACGAGTTAATTGAAATGGATATTAAAGGAGCTTGACGTAACTAACACGGGCCGTTTGTGAGAGTCACGTTGACGTGTTTTACAAGCTTTTATTTAACTTGCATTGTATGTATATGTATGTATGTATGTAAGTATGTTTGTTCGGGTGGAATCTTGCAACTCAATTTTGAAGCAGATATCGTCAACGGATTGAGCGGAAATTTTGCATACTTCCTTAACTTTGATGACAATACAATAATATGGTACCATGGGGCTGATCTGATGATGGAGCCGGAAGGTCGCTTTAGGAACTCTATAATAAAAAAAAGCAATCCTACCGAGCTTGGGCTCTTTAGAATCGTCTCAGTGAGCCTTTGATTAATATCCAAAGAAAAGTAAAGTCGGCTATAAAAGCTTGTCACTAAAATGAAATTTTTGAGACAAACTTATATTATTCTTAAATATCACATGCTAGTTGGTAACTTTTTAACCGACTTCAAAAAAGGAGGAGGTTCTCAATTCGAACTAATATATATATTTTTTTGTATGTTTGTTACTCGATATCTCCGAGAACCGTGAACCGATTTTCAATTATTTATTTTTTTTCGAAAGGGTATAACTCCGAGTTTGTCCCGTTGGCACTAAGTCGGGATCTGATGATGGAATCTTGGAGAAATCGAGGGAACTCTTCAAATGTTATAGGGACATGTACGGCGCTTTCGGTAATTTATTGATAAGGTCAAGAATTTACATTCAGTAAGAAGGATTTGGTGTAAGGAAATTGATGATGAACACATACGAATCACTAAAAAGCAAAAAAAAAAACCTTGCGTAAACTATAATATATAAATATAAGAACTGGTTTGGGATCGACTTCGAAGGGTGAGTCAAATGTAATCTGTACTTGAACGGGTTATTGTTGGCTTTTTTAGTTTTACTGAAGTCGGTTCTTTTTTTGTTAAATTTTTTTTTGTACAATTCGTTTCAAACTCTACGGATATAGTAGTTACCCAAGAGATGAATGCTGAATATAGGCCTCCGAAAAACGCCACTATGTTGGGTTTTATGGGTGAGGTAGGCGATGTCTGGCGCCACCTATATTCAGAGGGCTCCAACCACCTTCATTAGGTCATCAGTCTCCTTGTCAAGGCCTAGTGTGACTAGATATCGGTGCTAATAGCATGCAATGTGTGCTGTCTTCAAGCTAGGATATTTTTTGTTTTAAACATGATTTGAACTGTATCAGACCTAACGACGACGCGGTTGGCTCAGTTTGCAAGCACCTGCCTACTGAGCGGCGGTCCCGGGTTCGAATCCCGGCCAGGGCAAATATTTGTGTGATGAACTCGAATATCTGTGCTTGGGTCATGGTTGTTCCTATGTATTTAAGTATGTATTTATCTATATAAGTATGTATATCGTCGTCTAGTACCCATAACACAAGCCTTCATGAGCTTAATTTGGGACTAGATCGATTTGTGTGAGGTTGTCTGATATTTATTTATTTATTATTTATTTATTTATCAGACCTAGCTAAACCTCACTACCAGTGAGTCTGACTTTGTGTGGGAATAAAAACCCACTAACAACAATGTCTCCACGCCACAGGAGCGATTCGTGCTAGTTCGATACTCCGGATTCTTCTACGAAAGGAAAAAAAGTGAATAAAAGAGTTTCGCATTACCTCTGAGATACAGGCAATTGCCTAGTTCAGGGGTCAGTATCTGCGACCATCAATTTGACACTATTTGTGCAAATCTGTATTTTCACTGTCAATGTAACACAACGCTTATTGTACAATAAATACATTATTATCATTATTATCATTATTGAAATTATATCACTATCACACTAACATTATAAAGTGGAAAGTTTGTGAGTGTGTTTGTTTTATTCACGCTCAAACAGCTGACCCTGGATTAACAATTTAACACACAGGCTGCTAATTATCCCGAAAAAATGAAGTGTTCCCGTGGAATAATGAAATATGAAATGAAATAATGAACTTTATTCTGCAAGTGGGCCACAAGGGCACTTTTACAAGTCTGAGTCTACCGACATTTCACATGAGAAGACCACTGTTGAGAAGAAACGCCGAAAGAAACTCAATAACACCACGTGGTGTAACGGGTAACACCGCATGGCGCAGCTTGTATAATTTATAAAACCAACCATCTATGAAAGTGAATTCTAGGAATGCTTTGCTACACACATTAAAAATAAAATGTAACGTTTGGTTTGCCCTCTAAAGGTTACATAATCCCAACTCTTTCACTTGTCTTCAAATCTTCGTATCGACAGGATAGGACTTTCACCTGACTTCGCCTGTCAGAATTACATCGATAACAATCTGAACGATAAAGATGGATTAGAAATGGGTCGAGGCCACGGGTCAAAAGGTATCGAATAAGGAAATAATCAACGTTGAGTTTGATTATAACTTTTTTATACGATCGTTTCAAAATCAGTAATTGAACAGTTAAGCGCGTGAATATCAGTCTGTAATAAGTTTTTGTAATCTTTAAAATTTGGATAATGAAATAAATTAATACAGACCATGTCTAAGAGACAGGAAAATAGACAAATGAGGCCTTTGTCAAGATTTGATAAATCGGCAACGGAAAAACCGTGTTGTAGGTTGTTTAATATAGCTTTATTTTTAATTAACGAAATTAGCCCAAATTAGCGAAACTCAACTTGACTTCACAGAAACACTGATGTGTCTTCACTTATTGTAATTTTCATTGGCTGAAAGTTATTTTTAGGGCTCCGTACCTCAATCGGAAAAAACGGAACCTTTATAGGATCACATTGTTGTCCGTCCGTCCGTCTGTCTGTCTGTCAAGACCCTTTATCTCGAGAACGCGTTGAGGTATCGAGTTGAAATTAACACCATATACTCAGGTCCGTAGACCTGAAAAAATCAAACTTCTACGTTAACGTGAAAAAAAAATACGGCCGTTTATGTCGCAAAAAACGTACATTTCGACACTCTCAAGGGAATCAAAATGATAGGGTACCTACTTCCCGATGACCTAATAGAACTATGAAATGGCAAGTAATATCGCATACTACAAATACTTATAAAAATCTGAAAACTATACATTTGTAGTAAAATCATAAAAATATAGTCCTTTTCAAACATCATATTTGGAGAACTCGGTTGCGTTAAGTTTGCACCTCGTTTGTATACATTTCAGGTGCAAACTTAACTCAACCAGGCCAATAAGATGGGATAAGTGAAAGATTGTACGGAACCCTCGGTGCGCAAGTCAGACTCGCACTTGGCCGTTTTTTTTTACTAATAATCGAGAACTTAGATGCAATGTTTCCGAAGATTACGTAAGTATTCGTGTAAGTTTATGTTAAATATATATATGAATTCTTATATGTATATATCTTTGGTAACTGATTTGTGTTGTAATTACTTTTGATTCTGCACTGACTACATATTTCTATCTAACCCAATGGTTGACTAGTAGAGAATGTAAGTCCGCAATTTGTACTTTTCTGTATTGTGCAATAAAGTTAAAATAAATAAACGTCAAGGATAGAGTGAAGTGAAAGAGAATAAAAAGGTAGGTTAAACCCATCATAACACATAGCCAGGTAGAGTCGAGAAATAACTTATTCAATAAATAAATCCATTTTACAGTTAATACCAAACGTTGAACGGTAAATAATTGTAAGTAAACATTTTGTTATCATTCACCGCTTGAAAGCAATCAGCCGCAGATACGCGTCCACGTCCAAACGCAAACACGCGTATAAAAACATCACCACGCACGCGCATACTGGTGGATAACAAATAAACTTCGCTGTGCATATTACTGTTAAAACACTTGAACCTTTACAACCAGGGCCCGTCTTCTACATATACATATCTGATATCTCGAAGAGATCTCCGAAGTGACGATTTACCTAGCATTATGGCACGTTCGGCAATCAGCCCGCGTAACCGCTGAGCTACCGGGTCGATTACGCGATCTGGTTGGCAAATGTGCTAACGAAAATACTAGGTATATTGTTCGGAGATCTCTCCAGGATATCAGACATATAAATGGAATTAGTAGGTATAGTAGGACCTATTACATCACTCCTGTGGCGCGGAGATAATCCCATTAGCGGGTTATACTCCCACACAAAGTCCGACTCACTGGTAAATAGTGAGGGCTCAAGTCATGCTTAAAAAAAAACACAGATCGCGTAAGTTTGCTCATACTTGCTGGTAGCACACCATTACTTAAGATAACATGCAGTCAATAAGTAAACATGGTAATCGGTCCGATGCTGCCTATTGAATTTGTGTTGACAGTTGACACCCTTTTGTGTGCAGACAGTATTAGGATAATATTGACGGAATGTAAAAAAATAAGAGTTTTTGGTGTGGTTTTCATTGAGCTCATGTGTGCTGTTGACATCATTTCAAAATTACAATTTAATTTATCATTTTGAGCAACTTTTGAAAAACATTCAGAAAATTGATTAGATAAATTATTTTTGACACAAGCCTTTACTCCTGACTACCTAAGCAGCAAACAAGCTGCATAACCACCTATACAGCCTTTTACAACTAATTTCAGCGGAATAAAGGTTGTATAAGCTTGGGTACTTACTAAGTAGCTACTACTTAGGTATCCTTTTCCGAGCAAACATCAATTGCTCGGTAAGATGATGCATCAAAAACAGAAAGCGCTAGAATGTTTTAAGGCTCTGTCATTTTATGACAGAGTTCCCTTTACCACCTTCCAGCTCCATCATCAGATCAGCTTTACATTATAATGATGTCGCATCGTCATCTGATTCATATTATATGAATCAGATGACGATGCGACATCATTATAATATAAGCGGACTTATTTTAACTTCATAAATTGCAAGATAAAATTTTACTTTACAGACACCAAGGCATATGCCGTGATTTAAATGACATGACATATATGCATGGTAAATTCCTATTAGACATGTGTATAACGAATAAGTTAGATTAAAATGTTGTTTAAAACATTACCTCTTTAACTAGGTTGCTAGGTCAGGGAAGACATTGTTCTCGTAGAACATATTTTTGCCACCAAGTGTTTTCACAAACTGCAGCTCTTAACACTTTAGTGAGTTCAAAATTTAACACTCAAACTTTGTCTTACGGCGGACTCGTAAAACTTAAGCTACAATGTCATCTGGCGATTATGTAAAACCGTTTTTTGTTGAACCATTTCGTGAGCAAACAGTGTAAAGAGTAAAGCCGTAAAACGTTAAGGTTATAGCGAATAATCTTTTGTGGAAGCTGTATTTGTAAAAGAAAATTTGAGTCTTACATTTTGGTGCAAATTTGAGAAAATTTTAACGAATTTGACCACTATAGGTAATAGAATCTTTCGGTTTCTTTGGAGGAAGATTTTGCAAGAGATGATGCGATGTCATTTTAAGAATCTACTTATCGTACATGGACTAAACTGGCTAAATATTTGAGTGAAACGACTCAAAGTGGATCTTGGGGTCTAGCAACAGTCCATGCCTCGCTTCGCAATCCTGATCGAGGTCTCGCCAGTTACCAATGCCAAGATCCGAAGGTCAGACTTACATGGGGCAGTTCTCTTTATATAAAAGATTTTCTGCCACGAATGGAAATCCCAGCACTTTAAAATAATTATTATAATTACCGATGCCTTATTTTTACGAAACAAAAGGGTATCAAGCCTTCGAAGACGAAGTCGGTCAGGGCGAAATGGAGAACCAAAATAAGGAAAGCTAACCCCAGCTAGGAAGAAAGAGAGAAAGATTTTTTTTACAGAAATAAAATTCATCATTGAGTTGAGAGACAACATTGAGTACATAAACAACAAGCCCCGTTTACTTTAGCCAATCTCACTAAACGCCCCATAATTTCCATTAAAATTTACCACATACCTAACTTGCACTGATATTTTCCCACACGACGACCATATTATTACTATCCCGCGACAAACCAGTGACATAGGTGATTTTAGCGTTGCGTAAACTGGGGCTGCCGTAGGCGACTCATTAGCTCGGCAATTACCTCGCTCAAAATGTCCGGTGATTACAGAGTGGTTGGCCGGAGGCCGGCCGACAGATGGCTCTTTGTCCGATCGGGCATTTTTCATGCATCTCGGAATGACGGGGACAGATGGGTTAAGAAAGTCATCGATGCTAAAAAGGGTTCAATTAGGATGATAGTTTTTGATATACAATAGGTTCGGATTCATTTGATTTTGCTTGTTTGCCGATAATGGTCGAGTTTCTCAAGCTATGAATAAATGTCAAAACATCCACCGTTTTATAAAAAAGATGTATCTGTATCTGTACAGCCAGGACGAACTAGACGATTTAACACTAAATCGTCAGGAAACAGCCAGGGACAAAGCTGCATGGCAATCTAAGAGGCCGAAAAAGTTCAAGAAGAAAAGTGAGTTTGTCCCTTATTTAGCCTATTTCTCAACTACACTAGTATAATTTTAGTTTCACTTAGTTAGTTACCTGCAATGTCTCCAAAGTTGATAATTTACGATAGGAAACTGTACAAGGAACATCACAACTTCCAAGTGTTTTAAAACATGCCCCTTATTTCAGAAGCCTGTTATGAGACTGCTCTCGAAACTTGGATATTTAAGAAAGTTTGACGTTTTCATAGCTCGAATAGTTAAGATGTTTTGGTGTTTTATATGGTAGTGCTACCAGCAAGTTTAAATGGCAAAAATGTTTGTATGTTTAGTGATGTACTTAAATGAAAACAAGTACAAAAGGATTTGCGATCTTCAAGCCCTGGTAAGTAGGCGGGCATTGGTGAAAAAAGGACCAGGTCTTGGTGGAAACTGAAATACCTACTCATGTTTTGAGTCGCTGACTCAATGTGTAAGAACATAGCAACATTGGTTTTTATAGAAGTGATTTAGTCAATGATGGTTGTAAAAAAATGTGGGTGGATACTGATACAAGATACTTTTGAAAATATGCAGTGCTAAACAATTATGAAATGACAGACACCGCTATACTTTATCTGAGAAAACCATGCACAATAAAATAACATATTAAAAGTTTTCTACAAAAAATAAGAGTACAAGTCCAAAATCTTACTTACTACTCTGGCTCAGTGACCCAAAGAGGATCTTGGCCTCTGACACAAGAGAACGCCATTCTTCTCTGTTTTGCGCCTTTTCCCGCCAGTTAGGGATACTTAGGGCGCACAGATCCTTCTCCACTTCATCTTTCCAGCGGTATTTCGGGCAGCCGACCGGACGTTTTCCACAAGTTCAAAATCTACTAAAAGTAAAATGAAGGCCTTCTTAATTATATTGCAACATCTTTATTAATTAGTAACTACTTAATTAATGACTCTTCAATAATAGTAAACTGCATTGCAACCGAGAGAAGATTGTTCAAAGCATCATTGACCTAAAATTGGGTTCTCATCAAGTCATCAGCTTACTCAATCTCTAATGAGTTGGTATAATTAATAGTTCTATCACTATGGATGCAACCTTCTGAACCAGTAGCGTGATCTTTATCTCCGAACCTTTGAGTGTTCGCAATAATTAGAGTTCGAGATACGTGCACACAAAGGAACGTACAATTTCGCCCTCATCAAGCTTCAATAAGTGGTTACGGAATAAAATTACGCATGAGCTGTAATAAAAGATAATCTATTACGTCATTAAAAGTAAAAGTTGTGATGCGACCGTCGTCAGACAATACTGAATACTGGCATTTGGTATTTTAATGTTGCCTTTTGGATTCGTTAACGCTGCTTCAACTTTTCACTGGTTTAGAACTTTTGTTGTTATGTCTTAGATCGTTTACGGATTATTGTTATAGCATTTGAAAAAGTTTTTATTAACTGAATAAAATGTGCAATAACTTATTTTATTCAGTCAATTTTTTTTATTACTTTTTAGCCTTTACGTTATCAATGTTTGTTATTATCTTTCTTGACGCAGTATGTAGGAACTAATGAGTTTTTTTTACATGTGTTTTGCTTTCTGGTGCTACACTGTTATTATTATTTCGAGGTGTGAGTAATGTCCATACATATGCAGTCTTTCATAATATGTCCACATTGTTCCTTTACTGCTTTTATTATCAGTCTCTGTCGTACAAAAGGCAAATTTACAACATCTTAATTTCTTAGTTGCAAATGTAGGCGTTAAATTAGATCATTCAACCAATTTCACGGCATTTACACTAAGTCAGGGTAAAGTTAATGCAATCTCAACAGATCAATAAGGCATTGGTGTTAACACCGAAGACACGGGTAGAGCATGTAACGCCCACGCCGACCTGTTCTACTCCGAGTGGGATCTAACACTAAATATTCTAGATATCTGTTCTTGGGTCATGGATGTTTTCTCTATATTTATTTACTACAAGGTGCCCGCAATTTGGTTTCCATGGTTTGGTGGTTTTCTTTACCATATTCGGGTAAAAAGTAACCTATACCTAACCATTTTTGGATGTCCAGGTATCCCCTTTTTGTCCAATCTACCCGATTTGGCGTGATAAGAGGACAAAAAAAGTCTGAACAACAGATGGCACCAGACTGGCATGGTGCCGCGCGCCTATACAAAACAAAAGGCGATACTGCATTGCGCTATTTAGATTTTTTGACTGAAATCATGACTCCTCTCCATATAAAACTGATTCTCGATACAAATCTAGAATTTTAATAATATAGATATAAATGTAATATAGTAGGTAATTCCAGCTCATCGCAAGATGTGTGTGAAATAAAATAGGTAGTACCAGCCGCGTATGTATAAGTATAAAATAGTCTGCTAAGAACCTCAAAATACCTGCCTCAAAATAAAATATAATTGATAGAAGTAAAAATACGAAAAAGCGAGTTTTTGGCGACAAATTAATGCAAATTGTAACTCTCCAGGGCCGGACCCAAAAATATGAACGTGCTTAATTTTATTGACATTGTTCTTTTTTTTATTATTTCTATACGAATTGAATAGGAGTGAAATAACGACTAGTTTAAAATAATGGGAACATTAATGTACGGTACTACGGTATACAATGTCGTCAACTTTAATTTATAAGACATTTGTTTTACAAAAAATAAATGATTATTATGAAAAAATATTTTACAATCGTATATCAAAAAGTCTTTCTTAGTTCCGTCCTTGGTTCTCCTTTGATTGTCATACGCAATAATGAGCGTTCGTAAAATGCGAGAAAAATTCATTGAAGTGGTCGTCACGTACGTCATACGTCACTTCGCTCGATTTTGCTCGCTTTTTATGATCCCTGCACCTCTAGCACAACTGTGAGTGACGCGACCCTAATCTAAGCCTAGTTGTGCTAGACGGGCTGGTAATAATATAACCATAGAATGACATATATCGGGCATATTACGACCCAAAATATGTGTTCGCAGGTGTTCGCTATGTTTTGCTCTTCGAATTGCATTACATAATATAGGTTCAGGTTAAAATCTGTTACACCCGGACGTTGATTAGACGTTTATTGCTTTTAGTTTTACAGTTAGTCTTAGCTTGTGATTTTACGTCAATGGTTATTGTTGATTAGTAACAAAAATCGAAACATCTTCAAAATTCACATTTTATAATATCAGTAACGTCATTGTAACATAACGACTTGATTATAACATAACGATCCATGTATATATAGTGAAATGCGCTGCAATAATCAAATAAAAAGCTCATTAATTACGCTGCCTGACAGAGAAATATTTCAACTGATTAATTAAAAGTGATAATTAATGAAAGAGCAATATCGGGCCGTGCGGGACATGCCGACATGAAAAATAACCACTAAGCTGAATGCATGTGCTTATTAATTATTAGCATAGTTTATGCTCTAGTACTGTTTATGCAATGTATTTCTATGCGTACCTATTTGTATCTAAAATTTCATCAAATGGAAATCTAATGAAAGCATCTTTAATAACAGTATGCATATATTTTAATGCAAATTAGATGCTGATAACTTCGTCCGTGATGATTTGTTTTACTGGTCTCGGGTAAATTTTTAAAAGTACTCATTATATATGATCATTACTGGATGTCCAACCATCTTTGTACCACTGTTCCTACTAAAAATGTATCTCTCGTCTATTAAACTTTTAGCGGGTCTCTGGCACGACATGCGACCCCCGGATGCCGATTCGACTCAAGGGCAAAATTTACAAAAGCATTAAAAGACATGTCGTCATGTATGGATCAGAGTGTTTTACTGCCCAACATGTTGGGCAGTAAAAGGGCGGACGGATGAAATGAGATTACATGTGGCAGAGATAAGAATGTTACAATGGATGTGTGGGGTGACAAGGATGGACATAATTAGAAATAAGTATGTAAGAGGAAGTCTGAAACTAGCACCAATTAGGGAGAAGCTGCTAGCTAACCAACTATCAAAGCCACGTAACCAGAAAAGCGTTAAGCATAAATGTGGCCAGTTATAGAAGAACAGGGAGATCAAAGAAAAGATGAATGGATTGTTTAAATGACGATATGAATAAGAAAGAAGTAAACAAAGAGATGACGAGTAATAGGGAAGAATGGAGGAAGAAAACATGCGGGGCCGGCCGAAGGGAATTATGATTATTCAAGTAATAGATATTTACCTACAGTCATTCAATAGTCTCAATAAGATTATATATAATGTACGCGTCTGAATTCACACTAGTAATTTCTTAACTTCAACTTTAAACTCCACTGAATTGTAATTTCAAACCCAACTCAATTCGATTTCCCGCGCAACTCGATTTGGTTCCCGACTCAATGCGATACTCAACTCGATTACAACTCTTTACGGAGGTTGTAACTGTATCCAACTCGGAACAGATCCGCTGATAAGGCCCGGGGCAGCATAACATTGAATGAAGGAAGCAACAAGTTACCTTTGTTGTAAATTGTAATGCAATATTTGACTTTGGGCGATAGGTGTCTTAATCTTTGTCAAATGATATAATAATTTGGGAATATTTCATAAATCCAATACGAAATAAGCCTAACAATATAAACCTCCTGCTGTAGAGGAGGATGTGTGTTATAGTAGCGAGTTAGGGCTCGTTAATAAAATAATAATAATCATCATCATCATATCAGCCGATAGACGTCCACTGCTGGACAAAGGCCTCCCCAAAGTTCTCCACAACGATCGGTCTTTCGCCGCCCTCATCCAATTTCTGCCCGCGATCCTAACCAGGTCGTCGGTCCACCTTGTCACCACTCAAGAACCTTTCTGCCCCAACGGCAGAACGGCGACTGTCTGAGCTATGTCTACAACCTTGGGTCTCCTGCGTATCTCATCATTTCGGATTCGATCCCGCAAGGAAACTCCGAGCATAGCTCGCTTTTTCGCCATTTGAGTAACTTTGAGCCTCAATGATTCAGGCATAGCTTCGACAGCCTAAAAGGTAAGGTGGCCGTGTTGGCCCGGAGAGCCGCAGGAGATGCGGGCTTAAACCTTGCCCGAAGCATACAATATTTTAAGCTTTTCGTTTCAATGTTAATATTTAATAAACGCAGCTGAGTATTTATGATGTTTATTTAAATGTTGGAAAACCTTTCATAAGATCAGTTACGTACACAGTGCCAAATAAAGAAAACAAGTATTTCCTAATACACAAACTAATCCTAAACAAGATCAGGCTATCGATTATCAAATTTGCTTAACCAATTACGACCCCAAATTAATTTCAAATCAATCAATAACACGTAACCGACTGTGTCAACCGGAGCAGTTTTATCAATTAAGATTAATCAGAAATCAAATCTATGGCCAATATACTGCTCTCGATTCATAAAAGGACGTAACCGACGTTATTTTGTTAGTAAAATATGTTGTTTGGTAAAAGAATGCTCGTTTAAGAGTGGCAGGTATCGACATCGATCAAGTGGTTTGACATGGTTGCGCAAAACGTAATTTTGTCTTATTTCTCGACCTCGTATTTTATTTCAATGCTATCTTTGAAACCACCTTCATGTATGTCTAATACAGTTTCTAATGCAGTAAGTTTAGTTATTTGAGCGATGATAAGTTTGCTCTAAGGCATTTTAAAATGGAGCATTATTACGACAGTATTATAGTTAGCGTGTAATATGCTAGTCGAGGTGTGTTCTACTTGGTATTATGTCATGCAGTTCTTGGTATATCATATCAATGAGTCATTATTACTCACTCCAAAATGATATTCCTGCTATTGGATTATGTTGTCACGGTTCAAACCTAGCTCAACTCCGCTTTCCGTCTTTGTTCGGGAGAAATCGGCACGCATTGATAGCAACTCAGTCAATCGCGTCGCTTCGCTACCTTTTTCGTCGCATTTTACACAAACAGCCAAAACAATTTTTAGCAAACATCAAAAGTGAAAAATCTTCTGTTAGTGTTTGGTGTAGACCATTTCTTTTTTTATTAGATTTCTACAAGCAAGAATTAGTAAAGGCATGTAAAATAAAGTTCCGATTTCGGCTTTTAATGCCTTTCAGGCATTCCCCACAGTAAGGTTTAGGCCTCTAATTTAGCTCGCTATTGGTTCAGCCGTAGGCTTTGCTAAATAGACTTTGACAGTCAGTGGAGCAAATATCACACTCTGAATGGAACACGCCAAATAGACAATGACAGTGGTGCCAATACGAACGCACCGCCGTGTAGGATTACGTGACAGTGACATTTTGTCGTACTACGGTCTATTAGCATAAATTGTTGGAGTCGAAACTGTATTGAAATGTCGAGGTGACGGCGAACGAATGGTTTGTAATTTTAATGGAGCAATGATCCATTAATAAATGGACAAGGTTAGTTGGGGTTAACTATCACCGGGAGAAGACTGCTACAGTCCAATGACTTAGTCTTATCCCATTAGACAATAAATTATGTTAGTCCTACCCTACCTTACCTTACAAAAATAAATACAATGAAAAAGTAGCCCTCTTGCCAGATTTAAACCGATCGTGCAATATCAATATCGAAAATATGACTGAGCAAAACACTAAACTTCCAGAAGTAAGTTGAATTCGGATCACTACATTTTATATGTTTTCATGCATAGCTGAATCTAATTATTTCTCAAAGGCAGTGTTCAAATTCTGACGTCGGAATGATAAAATTTGTTTCTCTTTCAATTAATTTACATTTGTCAAACTTAAACAGTCCTATCATGAAATTTCATGTTTGAAAGTTGCGTGCAGTGTCCGCAGTTTTTCCAAAGTTAGGTTTTTCAGCCCTGGACAGCATAAGTTGATTAAAAACTACTTTGGCTTAAAATGCCATTCTGATTCTATTTTAAACAAGAAACAATTTAAAGTTTTTGCACCATTTTATACGAATTTGCATTTGAAGCCTGTTGAACTCTGGGTAGGACGTAGTTATGCAATAACGTTCCAACCCACAACTCGCCCAAAATTGAGATAACACAACCAGTGAACCTTTTTCCACATATTAAAATCATCTAGGTAAAAGGTTCCTGTCCTTATAGCTTATTTTTTTAGATAAAATTTGGCCCAAATGTTCCACCCCACACTTTTACCTAACAAGGATATTCATAAAGAAAACAAAACATCACATGTAAATTGAAACAAATTTAGTAACCAATATTCATGAATATTATTACCTTATAATGTTTCAATGCTCTTGGAACATTTCTATAAAACGCATACTATAATTTTGGTTATGCAAAAAATGTTTCATGGACTTTGGAACATTATTGCAAAACACATGTGATACTTATTGTTCTAGCTAATACTGTTCCATGCATGTTAGAACATTGTAACAAAATTCATAAATGCTCTTTTTTTTGCAAAACACCACTCCACGTCTATTTCTAACATTTTTGCTATTAGGTTGGAACATTTTCACAAATCCATATTTGTTCATTTGCAATAAATGATCCACGTCTGTTTGTTACACTATTGGTTTTTAAAACCGTAAGGCATTAGCGATCCAAATTATGTGGAACATTTTATTTTAGACCAAAATATTCAAAATTAAACGGTTGTTAGTGACCATTGAGTTGGCAACATTGTTCCAATATAATAAAATGTATAATTTTAAAACTATTTTTTTTTATTTTCAAGTCTATTAGACCTAAATGTTTTAACAAAACGTTGGATCAAATTAATATTTATATACGCGAGGCGAGAGTTATGGCCTCCGCGGCTTGGATCAGTAGCTGGCACCTTTATCTGCGGCTTTGACAATAACAATAAATACCTCTAACCTATGAGGATAGTAAAATGGTCGCTTGTAGACCTATCTGTTATTATGACCTCCCTAGCTTTGACAGGGAGAATGGACCTCAAAATTTTCAAATAAGCAAATTTGAATATATGCCACCAAGAGATAAAAACTGACACTGACATCTTCAGCTCATCGGTAAAGCACTTGCTTGTTGTTAGTTACAACAGAAGACCTGAACTGAAGACAAGACTGAACATATATCATAGTCTTCTCATATAATCTAGTTTGTTCACTTGAATAAAGCTGAAGTAGGTATGTTGTATTTGCATACCTGGTGAGCATGATAACCTTTCACTGGTTGCCTTTTATATGTAAAAAAAATAATTTCAAATTGAAGAACAGTTTGATTATCTGATTTATTCAATCCATACTGCATTTCACAATGTAATAAGAGTAGGTTTTAATAAAAATAAAAATTGACACAGAAACAAAGGCACATATATAGGGAGCAGTTCTCCAGAAGTTCTTAGGCCCTGGTAGTAACTTTAGTTATTCTATTTTAAATCAGTTTATCCGAAACATACAGCGAAAGCCATACAGCTGAAGAATACATCGATATAATTAAACGTAGTAAGAAAGTGAAACCACTTCAAGTATATAAAATGGAGAAGACTGATTTTTATAGTTCAAGCCAAATAGAAAAAAATATAACCAATCGAAAGAAATTTACTGACAAAAGCAAAGTTAGTTGGTTACATGCAAAAGAGATTCAAATAAAAAATGATAAAATGCATTCTATCTTTATGAGATCATCACTGGAAGAAGATTTTAAAGAGTTGACTATTGAAAAATAAATAAAAGGGGAAACCAGGCACATAAGCGATTCTGATTTCTGTTTGCTGTGGCCTAATGGCTAACCAATTGCTCCTGCAAAATTAGCTGACTTGCAATCAATGTACCAATACATACTTGAAGATTGTCTTCAATTTTATAAAGCTCTAGAGTGTTCTGAGGATATTCTCGATGATGTTGATGGATTCGGCGGGGTGCCAGATTTTGATATAGAAGGTTATGAAGATGAATTAAGGTTTTTTTTTTACTAGCCTATATTGGTGTCCCACTGCAGAGCAAAGGCCTCTCCTCTCGATTTCCACAACTCCCTGTTCGATGCTATTTCTGGCCAATCATTTAGGAACGCGTCCAGATCGTCCCGCCATCTCCGTCTTGGCCTGCCACGTCGTTGCCGCCCATCATGCGGCACCCACTGCGTTATTTGATTAGCCCATCTGTCTGGGTGCATGCGGCATACGTGGCCTGCCCAGTCCCACTTCAGCCTGGCGGTTTTTTCTCCAACATCAGCAATACCTACGTGTTTTGGAGCGCAAATTAGTGTTCCGGACTCGATCCGTCCTTTTAACACCTAATATGCTGCGCTCCATAGGCCTTTGGCAAACCTTCAGTTTGGACTTCTGACCCTCTGTGAGTGACCGTGTCTGAGCACCGTAGGTTAGGATGGGCAGAATACACATGTCACCGAGTTTGCGCTTGAGTGCTAGCGGGAGGGTTCCCTTCATAAGGTCCTTCATGGACCAGTAGCTCTTCCAGGCGTTTGCAATTCGTCTTTCGACTTCCTTATCCTGCCTGTTGCTGAAAGAGACTATCTGGCCCAAGTATATGTACTCGTCGACATAGTGTATTACGTGCCCATCTACCTCGACCCTACGTTTCGTGCTATTTGTCATGATCTGAGTCTTAGTTCGATTCATTTTTAGTCCAACTTGAAGGCTTGCAACGCTCAGTTCTTGGAGTGATTGTTGAAGTTCGGATGCTGATGAGGCGAACAGAACAATGTCGTCGGCAAAACGACGATTTGTCAACCTTTTTTCACCGACGACTATACCTCTCGCCTCCCAGAAAACCGCCAGGCTTCTGAAAACTTCTTCGAGGGTGCTCGTAAATAGTTTTGGGGATAACGGGTCGCCCTGTTGAACACCTCGCTGTATTGAGAATGTCTGCCCAGTGGACGCTAGTTTTATATCAGCTGTACTATTGTTAGTACAGCTGAGCTGATATAAAACTAGAGTCCACTGGGCTGGGAATAAAGGTTATGACTTACTTATTGCTATTTTTGCTGTTTTTATTTATATTCCTAGCAAACATCCACCTATTTATTGACTTTATTTTTGTCAAGATTATAATAAAGTAATGTTTCATACATCGTGGAACGTTTTAGCAAAATCATTCCGGATTAGAGTCCATACAAACAACCATTTTGTAAAAACGTTCCAATTCCTATTTCTCTAAATACGTACCTTTATACTATATATATTTTTTTAAATATGTTATCATCAAGTAACGAACATATATTTCTACAAAAAAACACATACTACACGTATGTACTGGTTACAGCAAAAAAGTGTACCACTGAAACCTAAAGTTGCATTTATCTCAAAATGAGGTCGCTGTGGTTTGGAACATTATTGCATAACTACGTCCGTTTAATGTAAAATTATTTATTCTGTAAAATACAAAAATAAACATACAGAGTGGACATGACTGCTTATAGTGTATTTAGGTATATAGTATGTAGGTACCTCTATTATTCTTATTATTTTGTGTCGTAAATGTTTTTTATACCTATAGCTCTATAGCTCTTATAGCTCTTGCCTGTAGCTCTTGTTAATTAGGTTAAATCTGTTTTCCACGAGCGAGTGTTATTTAATGCGATGTTTTTTAAACACTTATTTAAAAAACATTTTAACATATGAAGTTCCTAAAAGTGAAATAAAAATCTGCAGCTGTATGAAAAAAGTGCAGTGGTATTTTCTCTCAAGAAATGTTTACATACACGCATTTATCTTCGGTCTTTATGTCTCGTTCGAACCAGTTCCTTCACAATACCTGGGGCAGTTCTCTTTATTGCTGCTGCCGTCCTGGTACAATGTAGTAAAACAGGAGCGTTTGGTTGCCTTTTAATGGCACTAGTTTTTGTGAATGTTGGTGTAAGACACAATTAGTCAACCGTAAATGGTAATAATGATTTTGACGTCCAAAAGAAGTTTAATGTTGATTATAAAGTTTTTTGTAAGTCGAAGGACTCAAATAATAAAGCACAATAACAAATAAATACATATAGTTTATGAAGTTTTATAATAATTTGAGGAAAAGGCACACGTCCTGTCGGAGTATATTATATACCTAAGTGAAAATTTTGAACGAGCTCGGTAAGTCTAAAAAAGGGTATTAATATTTATGTGTGCCTAAAAATGTATAGGTACATTGGGAGACAGACCATCTTCAGACAGGCCATTACAAGAAATTAAACCTCAAAATAAAATGGAGACTTTTTTAGCGATTTTTTTATGTTTAGTACGCAACAAAATATGCTACACGAGTACACGACAAGTAGACTTTCGACATCATTACGCTGTTATTGATTGGTTAGATCTATAAATCGGTTTCTGTGTTGCCAGAAGTGTATAATAATACTCCCCGATTCCCTTGTTACCTGTATGAATCTCATAAAAACGTGAGGGTTTTAAATCAAATTACCTAACACAAAATAAAATTTCGACAAAGAACATGACAATTTTACTGTAATGCATAAATGTATTATTTTTTTGTACGACTGGTGGCAAACATTTTATTCTTTATAATTATTGTGTTACCATAAAACAGCAACTAAACAGTGACGTAGAAAATCTCACTAGCCAGAGTGTCATACCTTGTTTGATCTTGCTAGATCTATACCGAGTGGGACCAACTAGGGAATTCAAATCCGATAATTCTACCAGGTAAAATTGGTTATGAACGGTTATTTCTATACAAAAATACCGCTTTTATTTCCCTAGACCAAACGAACTTGAAAAAATAATAAGCAAATCGTTCCCCGCTTCAAACTTGAGCCACAACATTACCCAGAACCACTTCTGGTGAGTTTATGTCTTCACAAAATGTTAATTTTGATGTGGTTTAGTGTCATGACACATGTCATAAGCCCGAATGTCCGTGAGACCAGGTGACAGCGACCTTGTATTATGGTGAGAAAGATAACGTTACCTTTTTTTATGTACTGTATGTTTAAGGCTCCTTGTTTTTTTTTTTAATCTTGACTGTTTTAGACATTTTTCTCTATGATCAAACATGTTTCTTAACATATTATCAATGTTACTACTTAGAACAGGGCTGGCTATTGTGATTTATTGGTATAAGTATAAGTATATTTGAAACATTACCGTTTGAAATTTTCATTGATAATTCACCCAGAAAACTGTTTTTCTTTTTTCAACTTTTTTTCGTCTGCAGGCAATGAAAGCATGAAATAGTTATAATGTTACCTTCTAGAACTCAGGAAAGAATATTATTCACTTTTAAAAGTTGGTTGAAATTATCAATATATTTTTCTTAACATGAAAAAAGAATAAGGCCTCTTAAGCAATATTAGCCCCTAAGTTTTTTACAAAACTCTACATATCAAGTTAAGCAAATCGTGTCAAATTTTGTAATTAAATTTAACTTCTGTATAAAATATATTCATAAAATACAACACGAGGATGTTAAATTGATAATACCAATACGGCAACGCATAATCATAACCTTTATCGCAAATTGAAACCTTGGAACATTTCTGCGGAAATTATTGGAAGAAAAATAAGAATTTTCAATATTCGATTAGATGCTTTGTTTTGACAGGCCTCCAGAATTGATCAATTTACTGTCGAATATCAATAGATAATATACTATTACCATTTCAATTTCTCAGCGTTATATATTGTTATCGAGGGAGCATTGGAAACAGAATTTTTCGAGATATTATTATGAATTATTTTAGTATAGGAAATTGGAGTTGATTGAAATAACGTATTGAATGTCGTTTATAAATGACAGATAATGATTTAGAGGTAGTATCGGAAGTATAAGTACAAATGAAGAAGTTAAAGTCAACTGGAAAAAAACCCTTATAGGGATAAATTCGTCGTTTTAAACATCTACCGTTTGTATTGTTTTTGTCAATGTCGTTTGTATCTGTAATAAAGTGTTTACATATATAGACTAAACTTGAATAAACTTGACAAAAATAAAAATAAACTTAAAATAGGGTATTTAATAATCTTATTTTTCCAAGTATCTTACATTTCAATTTATAGACATATTGTATTTACAATTTATGGTATAGAATATAATTATGTAATAAGGTAGTTATACAAATATACATGTGTCGATAGGGTAGAGGCAACGCACGGGTTCTTAAGCGTCTTTATTTACATATTTACACGATATTTAATTATGTACACCGTCTTTATTTACATATATTTTTTAGGGAACCATCCTATCGTCTGATTATCGCTTGATTGTTTCATTCTATTTGAACTAGCATTAACCGTCTACCAGCAAGCTCTTTATACTCCTCCAGCACCAATCCCACATACATGGTGTAATTGTTAACTGTAACCAAGCCAATATTCCGTCACTAAAGGAAATATCGAAAACAATAAAGTTCAAATTGGGACCAGCTCGATTTTTGTGAAATTTTCCAATAAAAAATCCAATTATGAGAAGACAATACTTACACCATTAAAATACATCATGTACTCATCAGATAAACTTATAGTTCTCAACTCAAGCCACCCACATGCACAAAAATATTGACAGTTGATTTATCGGAGCATATCTGCATAATAGCTCTAATGTGTCCTTTGTCTCTTGTCCTACGATTTATGGATTAACATTGTCGTCCGTGATGTATTGATGTCCGTCTGAAGATATCATCTATAATACAGAGGATATTGAACCTAGGGAATGCAAACCAGAAAAAATATTTATGTAAATTACCGGATTACCAGTCAATTACCGGTAATTTTCATAGAAAAAAAACACCGGTTTGCATTCCCTAGTTGAACCCTAAGTCGACAGTTCATTGCGATACTTATTAAGACTTATTTGTTCAATACAAAACAGTAAATAGTTGTGTAATTCCGACTTTCCGCCATTTGGCGGACTTAATGCCATAAAACAGTCTCTACTACTAAGTTAATCCCAATCATAATAAAAACAATTTCCAATAGTTCCTTCGAATAGAGCAAATTCCTAAAGCAATAATATTATAGCAGGGAGATTTCGTAGCAAGGCTGAATTCAGTCCCTGAGGCTCAGTTTTAGGATGACTCTGAATTTCATTGACCAAAATATATAAGCACAAATTCAAAACCTAACTAGTTTGTTAGATGAAAACAATCTTAGATTTCCAAGTGAATATCAAGGTCACATTTCTACAGGCTCTGCTTTTTGTGAATTACGATACAATACAATACAACAATGCCTACTTTATTGCGCACTAATAAAAGTTTACAAAAGGAATCAAGACAAATACAATTTATTATAATTAATGTGTGTGACTGATCAGTAGTCGTCTGAAGTGTCTGACTACTTCATAAGAAATTACTAAAATTCGGAGTGAGCATCTTGAAAATATTGACTATCTAGCTATCACGGTTTATGAGATACAGCCTGGTGACAGACGGACGGAGAGCGGAGCCTTAGTATTAGTGTCCCGTTATTTACCTTTTGGGTACGGAACCCTAAAAAATGGTTTTCTCAAAAATCATATTACAACACCATCACAATATACACGACAATATAGTAAAAAAACTAAAACAAGTGCTTTTAAGACTTAAAATTTAAGTACATTGCTAATAATGATAAGTCACTGACTTATAATACATATATAACACGATAGACAAATGAACTTAAACTTCACCAAAACAATAAAAGAGCGATGCCAACAGCACAAAACCCAAAACACATACCATTAGAACAGAAACAAGATAAAACAATAATTGTAGCCAGATCAACAATGAAGGCAATGTCATCGAAGGCGGAAAACAACAAAGCGAAACATTTCGAATTCGCAAACGTCTCGGCTCCGAGTCGATTTATACTATTGTTCGAAGACTTCGAAGCAATGAGCTTGTACGACAGTTATCTCAGAAGGTGAGCCGGTGCTTGGAATTGTGCTCGAAGATTTATTCCGTGTGTAGGCCTTTAACGATCTAGTGGTTTATTAAATAGGATTATTGAATATTTCTATGCCTGGGGTTTAGCTTGGGCCATTACTTTAGCAACTGTCGCGGTTTGACACCTGTTATGCTGGTGTTTTATGAGTATGAAATGCATGTTTTAAATAGGTGACTGGATTTTACAGCTATAAAGCTAAGCCTAATTTGGTTTTTGGGATTGTACATTGAAAGCGGAAGGTTTTGGAATTTAAGGCAGACTGATGACTTATAGGAGGTCTTTGAAGTCTGTTGCATGAGAGTGGCGCAAATCAGGTCAGGGTGTACTTTAGGAGAGGCCTATGTTCAACAGTAGACGTAGTTTGTCTGATGATGATGATGATGATGCAAGAAATTTCTACATATCCTATATTTCATGCATGAGTTAGTGTTTTAACGGCTATATCTGTCATATGTTATTCGCCAAACCTTATTCGTGACCATTTCAAACCGCAAAAAGTGATTCAAATTATGAATTCATATGAATCATTCGATTAACTAGATGATCAACTTTTTAACCTTCTACGACATCCGTGAAATTGCCTCAACGTTTCTCGTTTCTCAGAACCGCATTAAACCGCAAAACGTTATGAGTAATGTTTAGATGTGTTACTTTGATACGCTGGGAATAAAGGCCACTTAAACACTCTATTTAATTATAATGTTGGTTTTTGCATCTGAATAAGAACTAGAGCGGTGTCTTTTTTTTTTAGTAAACTATTTAGTGAAGCATATTTTGACCTCGATCTTTACCCATGTATGTTGATAACGCATCAAGATCAAGCAGGCTTCTCTAGAAAATTCATATATTCAATCTCGTTTAGAAGATATCCTTTTTACCTATTTTTCTTTTTTTTTGTACCTATGAACTCGGGCGCAATATTTTAGGCAACAAACAATAATTCTAGAAATTTTAAAGTCGCGTTCCACCGATCTTGTATGACGGCATCGCCTCAACGATCCCATAAATTTCATATGACGCTTTAAGCCATTTAATAAAATAGAATATGGTATATTGCGCACGCTAAATGGCAATACAAACACAGATAACACAATACAAGTAAGAAGCGCAAGCGGTCCTATCGCTAAAAAGCGATCTCTTCCATTTAATATAGTTAGAGAGCTTTTGAATTGATCACTGGAATTACATGGAATATGGTACTGTACCTAGCGGAGGTGGAACTCAGTGGTGGTTAAATAATAAACGGGAGTTCTTTTTTATATATTTTTACTTCAATACAGATCCTTCTTAGTTCATAGATTTTTCCCGAATTCTCTCTCTCTTGGTGAATGACAGAGATGTCCATAATTCAAATACATTTTAATATAAAATCTTATCTATCGGCTCCGCTGTCATCGACCAATAAGTTCCTTACAAGCTTACTGTTATGCTGTGTAACTAATTTAAATAATCTAATTTAAATAAAATACAGTACCTCGGTAAGGTAGAAGCGCCTATAATCTATACAAGTCTTTTAAACTTAGTTGTTGGTAGTTCTCTAGCAATAATGGTCTCTGCTATTGACGCAATACTCAAAACAAATCTGTTTCACTGTACCTCCTGCGTCGACCTCTGTTAGCGTGTAATTGTTTTCATTATCTTCTCACACGTTCTGTGCCGGCCACATTTATAATAACACGTTTCGTCAACTCGGTGTGTAATTATGTAATAATGGGCGTTAGATGTTGTTCCACTTTTAACTATTGAGTTGCAACAATTAATTGTGGCTGTGACTATTTAATTTATAGAGGCAATACACGGAGCATATTGCTCGTAGAAACTATAGTAGTAGGTATAGCAGCCTGAAAGATTCTCCAGTGGTAACCAAAATGGAAGATGCAGCGTGAGTAGACCTACACGGAAAAAAAAAACTGTTTATTTCACTATAAGTCTACTACAAACTTCCGCTTAGACTCTAATCTTAGATTTAAAGATTTTATCGAATCTAATTATATTAAATTTATTAATTATAAATTGTGACAATGCAAATGAGAAAAAAAACTAGTCGGGAAGACTGTTAATTAACATTTTTTTATATAGGTACAAACGATGCAACGATGATTTTGTGAACGTTGTGTGAAGTTCTTGGATATGCTGATATCATTGATCTTTGGTCTTATGGGATGATAATGATGATGATAAAGTTAGTGGGCTAGCTTTATTTGGTTCATAGAACTTGAGTTTCACAGGTCGATGGAGAGATTAATTTGCAAGACGTTGGCAGCTAGCAGAGGCTGGTCGAAGCTCAGAGGTGCACCACATCCCTTTCTGGACGACCTGCTTGAATTCCCCTTCAAAATCTGCCGCCTTCGACATTGATTCTGGCCGGCTGACTTAACGAATTCACCTTTGTAATTTTTTAGCGCCGCGTTAATAACTACACAATAGTAGTTTTTGATACAAGTGTGGAAAGTATGTCATTTTGAACGAGTCCCGATGAGTCTTGGCCTGAGCCGCAAGGCGAGGGTCAAGACTCGGGACGAGTTAAAATGACACTTCCACACGTGTACCAAACAAAGTTTTTTAATACATTTGCGAAAAATTGCAATAATACAAATTTAAAACAGTAATTGAAAGGGGCAATTATATTTATTTCTGTCTGATAAAAATTAAGGGTACCTAAAATTTTTAGAGCAATTGACAATTGTCAAGGGTCGCATTTAAGGCCTTTGCTGGTAAGTTTAAAGTTTTATTCAAGTTGTTAATAATTCTCTTTTTCTCGTTTCAAGCCAATAAAATGTTCATAGACGGCAATGTAATTTTTCTTTCGATTTTGCGGGTAAAATACTCTCACTTGCAATTTTTGCCTTGGCTCGTTTATAGGGCGGTGTTAAATCTATTCTGGTAACATCAGAGTCCATCATTTTCTATCAAAAACTCTTATTTTATAGATCTTACGTGTCATTTACACATAAAACAATCTTGAATGAAAAAGAAAGTTTTACTTATAATTGTAATATTTTTTTTCAAGATGGCGTAGGCTGTCATCATTCAGCCAAATCAAAAGAAATAGTTTTAATACTTCAGAAGAGATATGATAATTTTACACAGTAATTTAATTGATTCCAGACAATAAACATCGTGAATCTGTTTTTAGTTCTTTACATTTCATATAATTGTAAATAAATAATATTATTTAATACACAAAAATAGCGATTATTCATAATAAAATTATTGTGAATTTATAAAGCAGCGCGTGGGGTCACGCTTAATACTGTATTTTCTAATCTGTGACAATACTTCTTTTTTTAATTTTTTTAGGTCACGCATAATACTCATTTGCTCATTAAATAAGAGTCACTCAGACAAATTATTAAAACCATTTTTGAATATTTTTAATAGATAACCCTTTTATTGATCCAATATGCAATTTAAATATTTTATGCATAATTATAAGATATACACTTGCAATGCTGTATGACGTAATAAATAAAGTAGGAAAGTGATTGACCTTTGTTTGGATGTATGAGACATGACGTGTTAGCACAATAGAAAATTACAAAAATTTGAAAAGTAAAAAGCACTAGTTCGAAATATCCAACTTTTCGCACGATTTGCAGCTACGAAAAGTACCACTTTTTGAGCAACTGTATTAAAAAAGATATTTTTTGTGTCGGGTACGAAAAAAGAGTTTTCACCCCACCAGAATTTTTCAGTTCCATTTGCACTCTTACTATCATACCGTCCAGAAACAACTATTATTCACAAGTGAACTGACATAAATTGATGCTAATGATGAAATGAAATACGAACTCCTAATACAATAAGTCTTTTCATTTAATTACTGCTTTAAATACTTATTTTAATTTATTTATCTTTATTTTTTATTTTTTCATTCATAATTATAAAATTGGTAGTTTGCACAAATGTAACTTCTAAAAACACAATTCTTAGTCAATCTTTGACAACGGAAAGTTGCCAAAACGTCAGGAGGCTCAATGTGCGATATAATCCACTTAAATTGTTATATTAAAATATGTGACAGTCGCGGAAACCGAAGGAAACATTACTTATATACAATTTTTCCCTACCTACCTACGCAAAACTTGCGTAAAATGACCAACATGTAATTATATTTTCTCCAACTTGCTTGGAAATGTTCCCATTAATGTAGTAAAACTGGACCGCGAAATCGTTCGTTATATTTAGAAGGCGTTAATGAAAATTAAAAAAAATATATATTATTGGCCTTAGCCGGGAAATCAATATTATTTAAATAAGACGATTAAGTAAAAAACACGCCTTCCGTTTATAACGTCTCATACAAATGAGGGTAATCTTAATTTGGCCGGTTACTGCATTTTTACTTTTAATTTTTTCAAAGACTGATAATTCACCATAACAGCCAATTGTCCACTAAAGTTAAAAAATAAAAACTATTACAAACTTTTTAATTGTTCTCTGCGTTTAGTTCTTGCACTGAACATTTTTTTGCTCTGCTACTGTCAATGTATTTGAAATGTCGACAAATTTCGAATAACGGACAAACAATTTAAATAATAATCTTATATGCGGTTAATTTATTTTCATGATTCTTAGAATATTTATTAGAGATTTCTCACGAAAGTTTTAATTTTAATAATATGATGATATTTAATGAGTGAGTTGAAAATTAATAAGTGTACCAAACGTAAACAAATAAAAAATAAAACAGAAATGATTGTGTCCAAATCAATATAAAAGTTATTTGGAACTTATGATCTTCTCCGAATGATAAATATGGTATGGTTTCTAAAGAAAAACAGTGTGTTTAGAAGTTGTAAATTTAACTAAAATTTATAATTACCTATGTGCATATTTTTTGTTATTGTGTTTTCATATACGTATATTTAATTCTTATTCATATATTTTGTTTTAAATCAAGCGTATGATTCGGACCCAAAATTTTATTCCTATTCCTAAAAAAAATAAGTACCAAATGAACTTCATGGTACTGATATATTAAATTAAAATGTAGATTGGTGATTATTTCCAAGCATATTTGGAGAAAAACACTATACAAGCCTCGGCGGGTATGTCAGTTCGCAGATTCGTATTATTGAAGGACTCGGCTACGCCTTGTCCTTCAAAATCATACTCATCCACGAACTGACTTTTCCCGGCCTCGGCAGTAATATACCATTATGAGAAAGGCCGCGATTGCCCCAAGTCAAACATTTCCTATTTCTCCGGTACACAGCGGAACATAATGACAGTGAACACAGTATGTTTCTATTATGTCAGTTTTTCTCAGTCGCTCAACATTCGCTGCAGTGTAATTTGATAATGCGAACTATAATTATTATTACTGTATCTCTAGCTGCCTGGGGCTACAATTAAATGAGTAGTGGAGTAAATTCGAATCGAGGCCGCTTATAACAAACTCAGTGTTCTTATTTATGATACAACTAGATCAACGGGATGGTCTTTCTTTGATGATCTTTACTTTAAGGCACCTCTATCATCAGCTATAAAGCACATCTAGCGGCCTCCAGTGGCTATTGTATTAATCGGTTTACCCTCCCGTTCCTGACAATTTCACATAATTGTAAACCGCTTAATACAATAATTAAATATATATCACGAAAGTTTTAATAAGATTATTGCTGACCTTAACGGTGAGGTATGGCAGACTCCAGTGACCTTCATTGGATCAAAAATCCACCTTGTGGGAACCTAATTACGCTCACTTCTGATGCGTGATCTCCTCTCAAGAATTTGTCAGATTCAGCCGATTAAGAGCGAAACTTAAATGAAAATTGTAATTCAAAGGTATTCTTAAGAGTACCAGCGAAGTTCCAATTTCTAGAATTAATTTAAACTAAACCAAAACTTAGTCTAAACCACAACAACCCACAATCGAAGTGCCTCGCGTAGTGGTACCTAAATACTTCGATCTTGCTTTTGCACTCTACTCGATAAAAAAGGATATACTTATATCAGAAATATCATACAATTTCAAAAACTATCCGCCAACTACCCAGTAGCTCTGCCCACATAACATGGTGTCGATTGGCAAAGTGCCTTGAAGCAAACGCCATAACAAGAAGGAAAAAAATGTGTCGACTATTGTATGGTATCTTGAACACTTCGAACAACTGTTACGCATTCTAACAATTTCATTCAACTGCTGATATTTTGTCTGCAATATAGATCTCAACAGTGGCTTCAAAGAAAAAGTCCGGAAAGCTGGGGTAGATTTCACTTGATTTTGGTTCAGTAACAATAGATAATGGTGCTCAATCTCCCTGAAGTGGGCTAGCCGGTGGGAATCAGGCTCTATGGCCTCCACGCCACTGGAGCCCAATTAAACGACTAGTCTGTAAAGTTATTGAAACGTCAGAAAGGCACAAAGTGTGAAAACACGCGATATAATCCGCCTAACTTGTTTTAATGGAATTAATAGGTATATAAGAAATGCCATTAACAAAAACAAAAAGAGAAACATCGTGAAAACATTTGCAAGGGCTTAACCAAACAGGCTACAAACAAATAAAACATCCTAAACTTTAAAAAGAGTAACGTATAACCAACAACCGAGAAGAAATTATACAGTAGAAATCAACAAACTAAGTACCTACTTTATATTTCAGAAAAGTCCACAGCTCTCTAAGGAATATTTTTTATGAGAAAAATAAAAGAAACGAATTCAAGTAACTATGTAAAAGAAAACGTTAATAACACGAACTTTATATTACTTTGAACAGAAGTCTCATACTTATTCTTTCTTCAAAGGAATAAAGCCTTCATAAATGGTATATGGACCCTTCATATGAGTATAGCGCAAACTTGAGATTTGGCATTCGATAACAATCCGATATGATCTGTCACCTCCAGCTTTAATTAGGTACACATTGTTCCGATGCCATCATAAATATCTGCATACCATACAACCTTGTCGGTTTAATCATCGTAATAATTTTATACGGTGGTTCATTAGTGATATTAATGCGGCAAGGTACCAAGGTCTGGTTATTTAAGACGGCTCCTTTATCACTGTGATCTATATGGGACCTTGATCCATATCTCGGCGGCTGATTAAAATGCTCTCGTTTGGTCATACTGTTAGATAGCAAGGTCGCAATTCCTATAGGTGCGGAGATTGTTATGTAGATTTTGATACAAGAGCGTCCGCGAGAGCGAGTTTTTGTATATGAATTTGCATCATTCTCAGAATAATTTGAAAGATCAGACTGCGCTACATTTGAGACATAAACCTAAAAATGTATTGGAATAATTTTCCGGTACAAAGCTAAAAAGGTACTTAGTACTGGAGTAAGTACGTAATACTCAACTTAAAAAGCCGTAGGTAATGGTGACTGACTGAAAAAATTGAAGCCAGCGTGATATTGTCTGAATAACAAGAAGACATTTTTTTCATCATCGGCAACTTTCCGGTTACTAAGACGCAGTTTATGAGTGTCATTTAGGTAGGCTCAAGTCACAAAGCGGAATACTGTCATGCCCCGGTTCTCTATCGATCGATTAACTACTTAGTAACGCCATCTATCGTCACGCGATCGTACTCAGGCCTTCGTTGAGACGTTATAATCTGGTCACACTTTTAATAAAAATATTGAGGGTGGCGCGAAAATATGTGACAGAGCGCGGTGAAAAGATTGAGACAAAGGATTCGCAGCGGGCAGAGTCACCGCTAGTGAATGTTATTCACAAATTACTAGCTCTCATACGGACATTTCGAGCTATTTATTATTACGGACCTTATGTGCCATTGAACGTGTGTGTTAGTGCAATTAGGAAGTAACGGGGTAAGTGTTTTCGTTGTTTGTCTAGTTAGTGATCAAGTGCCCCTTCGCAAAAATCTATATAAGCTCGTAACACGCGGCATTTTGTTCACAGCCTATGGAAACGCCCCTGTTTTCCGTGGGAAATCGAGCACTTCCTTAAGGAAATCAAAGTCATATGCAGTTGAGCACTGGATGATAGACTAGTCGCAATTCGCCACAGTTGATCAAGTACCCCGTGGCTTCGAGGTTTCGATAGTCGGCTACTGAGCGGGAGGTCCGACGATCGAATCCTAGGCCGACCATCGCAAGATATTTTTGCTTTTTTATTTGTGCTTTGTTTACCTTTTGTTTTTAGTTTTTTTCCTTTGTTACGTTTAGATTTTTGGTTTTTTAATTTATTTTGTTTCTTTTGTTTTATTTTTGATTTTGCTTAATTTTATTTGGTTTGCTTTTGTTTTATTCTTTTAATTTCTTTTGCTCACTTTATGTTACTTTTCTTTTACCTTTTGTTATCTTTTGTTTTTGTTACTTTTGTTTTCCTTTATTTTTTTATGTACATTTTAGAATATTGTGACGCCGCACTTTGTTACAGACTGTTTGATTGTCTGCCTTTTGTAAGTTGCTTAGTCTCACATCACATTAAATTCTCGGTGGTGACCTTTTATGAGTGTTTACTTACAGTATAACCCAGTAACGAACCCTGATCATTACACTGGCGCCTACAGGGTTAGGAGAGCAAAGTATCTTTTGTCAATTATTAGTTTAAATATCTGTCAGCTCCTATGGTAACCTCGTAATATCATTAAATGGAATGCAATATTATTAGTTTAGTGTTGAGCTACTTTCAAGTAATAACTGGTATATATTTTTAGTGTTAAGTTCATGTAAGCAAAGTACGTTATTGGCATTTTTTTTTCTTATTAGCAAAGCTATAGTAAATTATTGTACAAGTAATTTGGAAATGATGGACGTCAACGCACTGCATAAGGATGAGTTGGAATTTGAGTTAGCATGCAGAGGGATAAAGGAATGTAAAACTGTGGCGACTATGCGTAAGTTCTTGCGAGAAATTTTGCGAAGAGAGGCGTCCGGGGAGTCATCAATTACATTTAAAGTACCGGTTGCTTGCACGGAAGATCCGAATAGAGAGCTAGTACTATGTGGAAATAAACTCTCTACTCTGCTCACACTCATATCAGAAGTGTCACAAAGTCCTGACCAACGTTTAGTCGGGCGCATTCAGTCTCGATTAGCTCATTTGTTAAACCGCACTAAGCTTATTATTCCGGTTGACACTAGGGATACGGAAATGCACTTAGTCCTGCTGAAAGATATTGAAGAAGCTATATCCACTACAAGGAGATTAGAGCAGGAAGATAGCGAAGAGGAGTATGTAATGTCAGAGCATGACAAAGATATTCTACAAAAATCATTAGGAGAAGAAGCTTTGAAAATCATTAAAAATTTAAATATGGGTCTTGGATCATCGGAGAACATAGCTAAAGAGGAAGCGATTTTTGGACCTCGTGGTGATCTGGCACCTGGGATGGTGAACACTCAGGTTGTACCTCGGTCTGTAGAAGCACCAGGAGTAAGTTTGGGCGATGATCACAAGGAAGTACAATGGCATGCTCAGGGCGGGCCCCTAAGCTCGAATCGCGGACCAAAGTTGTTTAGATCATCTACAATAGACCAGGTTTCACATAGGAGGAAGTTAGTCCCTATTAAAGACTGGGGTGTTAGATTTAGTGGCAGAGGCACCATGAGTATTAATGCCTTCCTCGAGAGAATCGATGAGCTTAAAGACGCACGGAACGCGTCGGATGAGGATTTATTTCGTCAAGCAATAGATCTATTTGAGGAAGACGCCCTGATATGGTTTAGGGCAAATAAAAATGCGACATCGAACTGGCCAGAGTTAGTGGAACTCTTGATAGACACATTTCAGACCCCGAATTATCAAGACGAGCTTCTTGAGGAGATTAAAAGGAGGACACAAAGCAAGGATGAAAGTGTCGTCATTTATGTGTCTGTCATGAGAAACATGTTCAATCGACTACCGGTGCCGCTTTCGGAAATTCAGAAATTGGTTATTTTAAGGAAAAATATTCAGCCTTATTATCAGAAAGAAATATGTCGAGACACCTTCAAGTCGGTTGTAGAGTTAACCTCTGTGCTGAGAGTAATCGAACGGACGAAACTAAGTTGTGAGAGTTTCAGAGAACCATTACTTAACAACCACTCTTTAGAGCGAGATTTGGCTTATCAAGGCACTTCCAGCACTATGCAAGGATGGCACACAGATGTAGCTGCTATTGATGCTGGCAGGCCCATTCAATCGAAATGCTGGAATTGTAGAAGTCCCGGGCACCGATTTAGGGAATGCAATTTACCGAAGCAAAGGCTCTTCTGTTACAAATGTGGCCGTTTTGGGAATACTGTTCAGAAATGCACATGTGGCAACACTGCGGAGGGAAACGACCAGGCGGAGTCGATGCCTGCCAATCAGACTCCGAGACTATAAGTAATTCAGATTCGAATGACTGGCAGCAATGGTTAAATATCGTTTCAAATTATTTTTCAACGGGCGAAATATGCAATATTCACCGCAGTGAGGGAGATAAACGTTTGTACGCTGACATAAATATTTTAAACCGTAATTTTAGGGGCATGCTGGACTCAGGGGCGACAATTTCGGTGATTTCTCAAGAGTTCCACATGAAAATTTCAGATCTGGGCTTAACGGGGCACAAAGTAGAAGCAAAAAACGTGACTACAGCGGACGGTACATGTCACTCTATCGACACAATACTTCACTTGCCGATACAATTTAAGGGCATGTATAAGGTAGTTCCTTTCTATGTCATGAACACTTTAAAACATGATGTCATTTTGGGGATGAATTTTTTAGACCTTTTTGGTCTGACAATCGGAGAGGAAAAAACAACTTATGACATCTCAGAAGTCAGCGTCGGTCATCCGGTAATTTCACGTGACGAAATGACTTATGATCAAAAAGAAAAGCTAGACAAGCTAATAGAGGTTATGGGTAGTGAGATAGCTAAAGGGTTGGGAAGAACATCCCTGATTGAACACAGGATCGATACGGGTGATAATCTGCCTACAAGCCAAAGACAATATCCGTTTGCACCACCCATAATGAGAGAGTTAGAAAAGGAGATACAGGAAATGCTTGACAACGACATAATTGAGCCATCATTTAGTTCGTGGCGCTCCCCAGTCTTGCTGGTGAAGAAACCTACTGGGAAAAACCGTTTATGTCTCGATAGCCGTCAGTTAAACAAGGTGACAGTGAAAGACTCGTATCCATTACCGAGAGTAACAACTATATTGGATAGCCTTAAAAATGCTCAATTTCTGTCGACAATTGATCTACGATCAGCCTTCTGGCAAATACCACTGGAAGAATCAAGCAAGGAGAAAACAGCATTTGGGTTAGCGGGGAAGGGATTGTTCCAATTTAAAGTTATGCCATTCGGGCTCAATAATGCTTCTCAGACACAGCAGCGTCTTATGGATCGCTTGTTTCCACCAGAGTATGAAGGAAAAGTGTTTACTTACTTAGATGATATAGTGATTTGCAATGACAATTTCGAAGATCACCTGGTAGCATTAACTTTTGTAAAGGATCAACTTAAAGAAGCGGGTCTTACTATAAATCTGGACAAATGTGTATTTGCAAGACCATCTTTAAAATACCTAGGTTACATCATAGACAAAGAAGGATTGAGAACTGACCCAGATAAGGTCAAGGCCATTATTAACTATCCGCGACCTACCACCTACACCGAATTGAAACGCTTCATAGGCTTGGCTAGCTGGTATCGACGTTTTGTCCCAAACTTTGCCATTGTAGCAGCCCCGCTACATGACCTGACAAAGGGCGGAAAAAAAAGGCCGTCGGATTTCGTGGAATGCAGAAGCACAACAAGCTTTCTTTGACTTGAAATCTGCTCTTACGTCCACTCCGGTTATGAAAGTCCCGGACTTCAGCAAAACCTTCACGGTACAATGTGACGCGTCAAATAGAGGTACAGGAGGAGTATTAATTCAGGAAATTGATGGTCTGGAAGCTCCAATTGCGTACACTAGTCGAAAACTATCTGAGAGGGAATGTAAGTACTCTGCATCAGAACGCGAATTATTAAGCGTGCTGCATGCAGTCGAACAGTTTCGGCCATACATTGAGGGAAGCCATTTCAAGGTAATTACAGACCATAGCGCTCTACAATGGTTGCACCATAATAAAGACCCTCATGGACGCTTAGCGCGATGGGCTATGCGACTTCAGCAATTCGATTACGAGATAGTCCATCGTAAGGGGAAATATAATACTGTACCAGATGCGCTATCACGGGCCATTAGTGACGAGATTAATTTGCTGGAAATAAAACACGAAGACAAGGATGAATGGTACAAAACAGAGGAAAACAAGGTAGCTGAAGGAAGAAATGAACCTGACTGGGAACTTAGTCAAGGTCACCTTTGGAAGTATCTAAATCTGAAACAGTTCCCAAATGATAACGACAGTTGGAAGTTAGTTATTCCGGAAAAACTTCGTGGGCAAATTTTACGAGAGTGCCATGATGACCCAACCGCAGGTCATTTCGGGGTAAAAAAATCGGTAAATCGAGTTAGGCAACACTATTTCTGGCCAACACTAATAAAAGACGTGAAGAACTATGTAAGAAATTGTGAAGTATGTGCGAAATACAAACATTCGCAGACAAGACCATCAGGTTTGATGGGGAGACAGCGGGAGGTGACAGAACCGTTCCAAATTATCTCCATGGACCTCATGGGACCCTTTCCGAAATCTAAGCATGGTAACACTATGTTGCTGGTAATTTCGTGCTGGTTTAGCAAGTTTTGTTTTCTCTTTCCTTTGAGAAACGGGAAGGCTCTGCCTATTACACGCATTCTGGAGAAAGACATTTTTTTAAGATACGGCGCTCCAGACGCAGTAGTTTGTGACAATGGTAAACAATTTGTATCCAGCCAGTTTAAAGATCTAGTCACAAGCTTTGGAACGAAATTGTGGTATACCCCTTATTACCACCCGCAGGCTAACCCTACTGAGCGCGTAAACAAAGTAATAGGGGCGGCGATAGCCTCATATGTTCACGACGATCACAGAGAATGGGATTTATATATTCCGCATATCGAACATGCAATTAATACATCTGTGCATGAGGTCACAGGTAAAACTCCGTCGTTCCTATTTTTTGGTCGGGAAATAGCTGTCGGTAGCAAGAAGGCATACAGCTTTGAACCAAGTGATCCACTGGGTTTCAATAAAGATAACTTTGAGAAGAACATTGCCCATCGACGGAGGGTATACGATGAAGTCTGCAATAGAATGCGACTGTCGCACGATACGAACAGCAAACGATATAATCTACGACGGCGTAGGTGTAACTTCGAAGAAGGTGACCTGGTGTGGAAACGTACGAAACATCTATCTAACTCTGATAAGAGGTTCATGTCTAAGTTGGCACCTAAATTTGAAAAGGCAGTAATTACGAAAAAGATCTCTGAAGACGTTTACAAGTTACAAAGCCTAAGAGGGAAAGATTTAGGAACCTGGCATTCGAGCGATTTAAAACGTATGAGTTGAATCCGGTTGGATTCTCTGGAGGAGAGGGGATATGTCATGCCCCGGTTCTCTATCGATCGATTAACTACTTAGTAACGCCATCTATCGTCACGCGATCGTACTCAGGCCTTCGTTGAGACGTTATAATCTGGTCACACTTTTAATAAAAATATTGAGGGTGGCGCGAAAATATGTGACAGAGCGCGGTGAAAAGATTGAGACAAAGGATTCGCAGCGGGCAGAGTCACCGCTAGTGAATGTTATTCACAAATTACTAGCTCTCATACGGACATTTCGAGCTATTTATTATTACGGACCTTATGTGCCATTGAACGTGTGTGTTAGTGCAATTAGGAAGTAACGGGGTAAGTGTTTTCGTTGTTTGTCTAGTTAGTGATCAAGTGCCCCTTCGCAAAAATCTATATAAGCTCGTAACACGCGGCATTTTGTTCACAGCCTATGGAAACGCCCCTGTTTTCCGTGGGAAATCGAGCACTTCCTTAAGGAAATCAAAGTCATATGCAGTTGAGCACTGGATGATAGACTAGTCGCAATTCGCCACAGTTGATCAAGTACCCCGTGGCTTCGAGGTTTCGATAGTCGGCTACTGAGCGGGAGGTCCGACGATCGAATCCTAGGCCGACCATCGCAAGATATTTTTGCTTTTTTATTTGTGCTTTGTTTACCTTTTGTTTTTAGTTTTTTTCCTTTGTTACGTTTAGATTTTTGGTTTTTTAATTTATTTTGTTTCTTTTGTTTTATTTTTGATTTTGCTTAATTTTATTTTGTTTGCTTTTGTTTTATTCTTTTAATTTCTTTTGCTCACTTTATGTTACTTTTCTTTTACCTTTTGTTATCTTTTGTTTTTGTTACTTTTGTTTTCCTTTATTTTTTTATGTACATTTTAGAATATTGTGACGCCGCACTTTGTTACAGACTGTTTGATTGTCTGCCTTTTGTAAGTTGCTTAGTCTCACATCACATTAAATTCTCGGTGGTGACCTTTTATGAGTGTTTACTTACAGTATAACCCAGTAACGAACCCTGATCATTACAATACAAGTATAGAAAAGAGCGTCTCTCATTTGAAATCTGTAATCACCCCTGACTTGGACCACACCGCTCGCGGTAGCATAGTGCGATCTAGATAGGCCCAACTCTCAAAGAGGGCGACAAGCCTTGAGATCTGAAGCGTCTACCGGTACAAACCGGACTCTCATTTGTCTCTCCACAGTCTGTAGTCACCCCTAACTTGGACCACACCGCTCGCGGTAGCATAGTGTGATCCAGATAGGCGCAACTCTCAAAGAGGGTGACAAGCCTTGAGATCTGAAGCGTCTACCGGTACAAACCGGACTCTCATTTGTCTCTCCACAGACTGTAGTCACCCCTGACTTCGACCACACCGCTCGCGGTAGCATAGTGCGATCTAGATAGGCCCAACTCTCAAAGAGGGCGACTAGCCTTGAGAACTAGAGCGTCTACCGATACAAACCAGGCTCGCATTTGTCTCTCCATAGTCTGTAGTCACCCCTGATTTGGACTACACCGCTCTCGGTAGCATAGTGTGATCTAGATAGGCCCAACTCTCAAAGAGGGTGACAAGCCTTGAGATCTGAAGCGTCTACCGGTACAAACCGGACTCTCATTTGTCTCTCCACAGTCTGTAGCTACCCCTGACTTGGACCACACCGCTCTCGGTAGCATAGTGTGATCTAGATAGGCCCAACTCTCAAAGAGGGCGACAAGCCTTGAGAAGTCTGTAGTAACCCCTGACTTGGACCACACCGCTCGCGGTAGCATAGTGTGATCTAGATAGGCCCAACTCTCAAAGAGGGCGACAAGGCTTGAGAACTGGAGCGTCTACCGGTACAAACCCGCTCGCATTTGTCTCGCTGCAATTTCGCCGTGTCGTACAGGTTGTACGTTTTATGGGTGTTTTAGTTAAAATGTTACTTGTTGAGTTTGCTAGGGATTGTTTTAAGTGAGGTTGACTTTGGGCAGTGAAGTTGAAGTTGGTTGTGTTTTGTTGGTCATTTTAGCTATGTTTTGTTGGAATGTAACAATAATATACAGCGTTTTCAGCCACTTCCAAGCGTCATAAATTTATTATACCTACTCAAAAATACCTCACAATCCAAAATTATAAAGGCGATAGTTTGTGTGTTTATGGTTATGTTTGTTACTTCTTCACGCTCAAACGGCTAGACTAAATTTGATTAATTTTGGTACGCAGGTAGCTGACACCCTGGGCACACTTAACACATATAGACCACTTTTTATCCCGAAAAAAATTAGTGTTCCCGTGGGATAAGTGGGTAACACCGTGCAGTGCAGCTAGCATAATGAGAAAGTTGGCTGTTGTTTAAAACTTCATCCGCGTGGAAGAAAAGGTCACAACGGTTACCATAATATTTTATTTTTCCATATTCAGGTTAAAAGTATACTATAATTTGAATGTTCAGCTACTCGTATAACAAAAATAAATAAAATCGGTACATCTGTTCAGCGCGACAAAGTCTCTAAGACACACACACTCAATTTAATAACCGCTAGTTAAATAAAAGCTCAGACGAGTACATTGCAAATACGAGTACTCAATTACTTAGCTAAGATAATCAAATATGAATGCACATGCACGCATTAACGACTCATTGAACAGTGGGTTGTATACATATTCATAACTGTCATTATTGCTAATTTCATTCAAATGACTATGTAAATACGGTCCTCAACCACTGATGACAAAACAGTGTAAGCGCCTGCAATATCCTACAGAGAGCAGTCGTTTCTCGCCTAGACTTTGCATTATACGTTTCAAGTAAAAAGGCAGTATGTACGTGTGAAGATTACTTGGTCTTACTACCCTTTGTATTCTGTTGTGTATAGTAAAGGAACTAATTGCTACTAGTATAGCTAGAATGGTTCAATGAAGGTTTGCGTGGGTAGGAAATTGTTTTGAAACTTAGCCACCGTAAATAAGATATGTAAATTGGTATTGAAAGGGATATTGCTCTGGTTTTGTAATGTTTAATTATTGTAGTTGCATAAGGTTTGGCAAGTTATGATATTGATAGGACGTATTTGACGTTAAAATTGTTCCTATTTGAGAAGTGAAAATGCAGATATAGCAAGAATCAGCAAACGTTTATATATATGTACCAGGATAGAGATGAGTTAATATAAAATTGTAGGTAATTACAATTTTCATCCAAAAGAAATTTGTCGCTTTAAAACGAAATTTAATTGTATAATAGTAGATTGTTTAATGAGCCATTACGATCGAGGTGATTGTTTGGATGATCGAACGAAGTGAGCCAGGACTAATACATTTGAGTGTCATAATGGCTTTTAAACTACCAGTGGTTAGGACCTGACAATGCGCGCCGACTCCAGGAGTACTGCCTTCTATGTTTATCTCATCCTTGATCCAGCCATCCCAATTTTGTGTAGCTCTTCGCTATAAGACAGTTTGTCAAACAACTATCGGGATAATGACTAATTGCTATTAAGTATTCGTTCGTTGGGTATTAACTAGTAAACACGAATTTACGCAACACCGTGTGAACCTGTGAAAGTGTAGTAACTTATGCAAAGGTAAAATAGTTCTGTTCCCAACGTTCAACAATAGGAAAACCTTACGCGTCTTTGTGAATGCGATGTAAACTAGGTCACATTTGCATGTATCGCGTACTTTACTTATAACTATAGTAAGTTATCGTAACGAATTATATATAGTTCAGCAAAATAGTACGCAGATGCCGGGAAAGAAAGGCTTGCTGGGTGAGTAGGTATAGACGGCTGACCGTTAGGAGGGATACGAAACTGGCAAGGCCTTTTCACGGCCAGGCATTTATAGTGCTTTCCTCAAGCATTGCAATAAAATAAGAAAAACACACTACTCAAAAAATAAATAATTTTGCTGTTTAGCCCGTTCATGACGCTATGTTTAAAAAAAAACTTCTAAAAACTTCTTTCCAATTTTGTGTAATAGTAGTTTATGCAACTGATACATAATGAGGGGCCTTAAAACACGAGTGTGGTTTTATGAAACGAGCGTCAGCGAGTTTCATAATAGGATCACACGAGTGTTTTAAGGCCTAATTATGTACAGTTGTATACACTACTTTATCTACACACATATCATAAGTACTCTAAGATGGGTTCAGAAGCCATAAGGAAATGACCGGCACCACTAGTGCTATCTGTAAAATATCTAAAAACGACATATACTAATGCAGTAAGAAATAAATCTGAACAAATACATAAACAGATTATTTGTTGTAATTTACATTTACATTGAAACAATATTTTCAACTAAAATGTGAATTACAATAAACTTATCACAATTATATTTTCGTAACAGCAAAGAACCAACAAACAAATGACAACAATAATGGCGGCAATTGGAACCTCCGTCAAGACGAATGTTTTTTTTTCTAAATCATATACAAACGAATGTATCCATATTCTCATGTCACTCGAGATCAAATGTCGTGCGGTTTTTATAAAAAAACATACTGAATTGACGTTTCGTATCGATAACAATATTAATATCTATGGATACTAGAATAGAGACCTACTTTAGTTTTGACAGCTGTTCCAAATTTAAACTCATAACCTTACAAAAATTGATACTGTTATAACATTACAGTACAGATTTTACCTACTGCCACAGATAAGAAAGTTCTCATAGTAAAATTGGTTGTAGTAATGCTGGCCATTTCCTACGGTTTCTGAACGCATTTTAGAGCACTAATGATATGTGCGTAGATAAAATTCCTTTACAGTTCTCTAGTTGTTCCGCCCGAAACATGATACTTCGAAGCCTATTATAACGCACTTTATGACGAAATTTCATTGCATGTTTGAGAAAACTCATTACCTTAGATAAGTCTTTTTGCGTTGTCCAAGAGCCTGTCACCATAATTCTGGCGGCTTTAAATTTATGAAATCTTTAACGGTAATATCGGAATTTTGACGACTAACCCTCATAAATACGTATTTCTTGTAAGGTCAGCCAAAAAAGCATCTCTAATTCAACAACGCAAGGTAGTTTTTTGATGGATTTTTAGTGCAATTACGAGGCTTTAAAGGTTTCTTCGGTTTGCGGTTCGATTTATGCGCAGCCTGACTGGAATTGTAATAAAGCGTGAGCATTAAAAATGCATTTTTTTGTCATAATTCCATTATGTGCCCGCTGATTTATCGAAGCAGTTTGTCTAAATATTACCTTATCGAAGGTTAACGTAATTAAATTGAATAATACCGTAATAAGTTATGTAATAAATTAGGCTTTAAAGCGATTGAGTACTGTTTTTGATGCAGATTTAAGAAAATTATACATTATGCACTAAGTCATACAAGTTACTATTGTGTGGGTAGGTATAGGTACAGTCGCCATCAGATATATCGCAGCATATAAGGCGTTCATAAGTATCTGAACATGTACTCTAACGCACAGTCAATAAGAGACGTGTTCAGATATTTATGAAAGCCTTATATGCTGCGATATATCTGATGGCGACTGTACATGCCCCTGCAAGATACCATCGCAATTGACAACATTTAAAATAGTGTCAAGTTTAAACTAATTTTATTACTTTATTATCACAAAACCTAAAACAATTATTTATATGGTTCTGAAAATATAAAAAAAACAGCGTCGTCTAGGAATAAGCATTCAACTGACGTCAAAAATGTGTTCATATTTGATTTGAGCCTCGTAAAAATGAAATCAATTTAAAATGTTAAAT
The DNA here is from genome assembly GCA_932273695.1 of Apotomis betuletana. Lineage (NCBI taxonomy): Eukaryota > Metazoa > Arthropoda > Insecta > Lepidoptera > Tortricidae > Apotomis > Apotomis betuletana. The sequence goes on from OW026310.1 coordinate 1,149,183, forward strand.
ATTCCCAGAGACGATGACTCTAGGCGTCACAACATGCAATAACATACTACTCTGGCTCAGTGACCCAAAGAGGATCTTGGCCTCTGACACAAGAGAACGCCATTCTTCTCTGTTTTGCGCCTTTTCCCGCCAGTTAGGGATACTTAGGGCGCACAGATCCTTCTCCACTTCATCTTTCCAGCGGTATCTTGGGCGGCCGACCGGACGTTTTCCACTCGGTCGCCCCTGAAACGCTCTCTTCACGGCCCGATCGTCTCCCATCCTCTCCAGGTGACCCAGCCAGCGGAGTCGTGTGGCTTTGATTTCGCCAACTATGTTGGGTGTAGCCACCAGCTCTTCCAACTCCTTATTCTTTCTCCTTCTCCAGCTGCCATCCTCATTCCTTATTGGTCCCAGAATCTTTCGCCAGATTTTCCTTTCCGCCACTAAGAGCTTATTTTCTTCCTTTTGAGTCAGCGTCCAAGCTTCACACCCATACATCAGAATTGGTCTGATTACCGTTTTGTAGACGCGAATCTTGGTTGGTCTACTGACACATACAATTACTAAATTAATTTAATTCCACAGAGTTGTATAAGGTCTCTAGAGCAGCATTGCGTGGTATAATTTTATGGCAACAAACACTTATGGTAGCCGCTTGCCATAAGGTGTCTTTGTGAATGAAATAAGCAGTGTACTTTAAATGTGGCTCTTTAAAATGATAGCTTACTATTAAAGAGCGTATGGTCATCTTTATCGTTACTTTTATTTTCATTTCCCGAACAACATTGTATCTTTACAACCACAAAATTGTCACAGTGTGTTATAATGGCCATAAAAAGTTGGCCAAGTGAAAATTGAATTCGCGTAACAGAGGTTTCGCACTAAAGCATGGATTCAGTTATGTACATAAATAAAACTATTATTATAATTTTAAATTGATTTGGATTGTAAGAGAATGTACGTCTTTCCACCGGTTCTTTGTAATTGTATACCTTAGTTATACTGTGTTATTTTAATATATTTTTTTTTTTTTTTTTATAGATTTTAATAATAAATGAATTATCCAAATATTGGCACAAAGGTAAATATGAAAGAAAAATGTAATGTGATCCAGTGCAATGTAAGTTGAACTCGAACCTGCGATCCTACGTTCCCGGCGTAGTGCTCTCCCAACTGAGCTGTCATATCGTGAATCACACCAAATCTTTGATTCCATAATTCTACGCTACTGGAGCGCCCTCTGCGTCATACTATGTGTTAAAATGCTTATGCGCATTAGTAATGAATGATTTTTATTTATTTAAACTTTATTTACCCAAATACCACAGGTAGACACGGTAAAGTACCTGGGATTCCAAATTGACTCGGGATTAACGTGGGCCCCGCACATTCAATCCACCTGCGATAGATTAGCCTCAGCCTGTTTTGCTTTGTCCAGACTTGCACCTAGTTTATCAGTTGAGAACCTAAAGACCGCCTACTATGGATACTTCCACTCGATACTCTCTCAGGGTGTCGATCTTTGGGGTACAGCTGCTGATCGTGATAGACTGTTCAGAATGCAAAAGCGCGCCCTTCGTATAATTGATAGCAAACCCGCCGACTACCCTGCACAATCTCTTTTCCAACGTCATAAAATATTAACGTTACCATGTATGTATATACTGACCGCCTGTACTTATGTCAGAGCAAACATACACATGTACAAATCTAGTGCACCTAACCGCAGTGGCCCAGCCCGCAGGTCGCCTGTTCTGCTTACTCCGAAATGCCGGCTCGCGAAATCACGAAAGTCACTCCACATCATGGGACCAACACTTTACAACTCATTACCGACTGACATAAAAGAATCGAACAGTAACACCATATTCATCAAAAAGTTAAAATCCTTACTAATAAAACAGGCATATTACGCAATCGATGAGTTTTTATTATGCATGCGTAGCGGTCATTGATCCTAACATCGTATTGAACAGGGCCCTAAAGGTACCTAATATTTATATTTATTTATAACTTAGCATCTATTGTTATTGTTATGAAAAATCTAATTTTAAAAATGATCTAATTTAAAAATTATGACATGTAAAATGTATTAATTTTACCAATAAAAATCTGTATCTGTATCTGTATTGCACAAACAGAAGTCAGTACAAATGGCGAACTTAATGCCTAATGGCATTCTCTACCAGTCAACCATAGGGCCAAACAGAAATGCTTCAAGTGGGTGCAGAGTAGAAAATTAATCGTTCGGAAAGCATCTAAGATACAAGATCTAAGATTTTTGTAATACATTTATGGTTGTATCTATAGTAATGTATGACTAACACAACTATCAGAAGCCTGTTGAATGAACGTAGTAGAATCCTCCATGACGAACTTGCCCTGAGGCTATAAGATATTTTCCTTTCCCTCAGTTTACCGAGCCAAGGCAAAATATCGAAATGACGGTACCCTAAAAAACAAACAGCAAGATAATTATAAAGTTTATTATTCTCTTAGGACCCCGCGGGCATTCTGCTCTAATTATAATCTTGGTACACATATCGTGTTGATGAATCGCGTGGCATACGAGTAGTACCTGTGGAGGCTATTTGTAGCGTATACATGGAAAGGGACCTTGTATCTGTATGTATCTACTAAGGTTCTTACAATAAATTGTTTTTATGTAATTATCGCACCTGTATTACAATCTTGTGTCTTATAGACACAGTAGACACACATTCTACACAGTAGATGAATTTTTTAATGTAAATTAAATATGTAATTTTTTTTTGACATGTAATTGAATAATTATGAGTTAGATACAATGGCAATCTGCACCTAAAAAAATTGGTAGTTTCTGTTTTTATAGGGAATCGATATGTTCAATCAAATCTATTGTCAAAGAACGTTACCGGTTTTGCATCACCTGGGATTTCAACGACTTCAACTTTATTATATCATCAGTACACTTGTCTTTTGAGGTAGGCTAGGTATTCATATTGCGATCTCCAGTGCGTGGACGCTATTCAGCTCCGTTATTCTACTAAGATGGAAACATCTAGAATATTGAACCCCTCTGGATTACCGGTTCAACGTTTTAACCTCTCCACCACCCTAACAACCCTAATAACCCTAACACCAGAATACCTTTTGAATTATCCAATGTTTTTTGCGTCGATCTTTGCATTGTTTGTTTGAAAGATTGTGGGGTATCCACAGTAAAAATAATAACACTACATGTTTCACGAATCTAGAATATTCCCAACAAGTCCCTTTCCATGAGACCGTCACATTTATAGCTCGCGACAATTTTAAATTAATTGTTTGTTGCTTTGTCGCGATGCAATAGCAGCTGACGAGCCAGGGGCGCGCCAAAGAGTAAAGACGGGAATTATTGCAATTTTTGTCACGATGTTTTTAGTTCATTTACAACAGATGCAACATAAGTTACTAGGTGATGTAGCTAAGGTGACTAAAACGTGTCCACAAACTCGTCCACGGGAAAAGGTAATAAAGAAAAGTCATTAGGTCCTTTTGTTTGCTTAATTAGTAAAAAGTATCTAGAAATAACCCTTTCCCCGCTTTCCTCCCCTTCCCTTTTCATGCCACCATAACATTGTGTCGTTGTATTGTAGCTCCTGACAATTTTATAGTATATTGTGTCATAAGGGTAGTAAGTAGGGAATTACTAACGAAGGACTATTAGAAGCCCGACGCCGAAGGCGGAGGGCTTTTAATGTCCTGAGTTTGTAATCCCCTTACTTCCCGCCTTACACACAATATTTTTCATCACATTTGGGAGTAAATAACAAATAAATAAGTAAAAAATAAACATTAAACGATAACAATTGACAACTACCTTTTTACTGTACCTATATATTTTTTTAATTTACTATAAGCACTGGCAAAACGGCCATCAGCTTAAAAAAGAGAACAAATGTACACAGAATCTTACTATTTATCATTAAACAAATAACAATTATAGTAGTTTATGCAACTGATACATAATGAGGGGCCTTAAAACACGAGTTTCATAATAGGATCACACGAGTGTTTTAAGGCCTAATTATGTACAGTTGTATACACTACTTTATCTACACACATATCATAAGTACTCTAAGATGGGTTCAGAAGCCATAAGGAAATGACCGGCACCACTAGTGCTATAAAATATCTAAAAACGACATATACTAATGCAGTAAGAAATAAATCTGAACAAATACATAAACAGATTATTTGTTGTAATTTACATTTACATTGAAACAATATTTTCAACTAAAATGTGAATTACAATAAACTTATCACAATTATATTTTCGTAACAGCAAAGAACCAACAAACAAATGACAACAATAATGGCGGCAATTCGAACCTCCGTCAAGACGAATGTTTTTTTTTCTAAATCATATACAAACGAATGTATCCATATTCTCATGTCACTCGAGATCAAATGTCGTGCGGTTTTTATAAAAAACATACTGAATTGACGTTTCGTATCGATAACAATATTAATATCTATGGATACTAGAATAGAGACCTACTTTAGTTTTGACAGCTGTTCCAAATTTAAACTCATAACCTTACAAAAATTGATACTGTTATAACATTACAGTACAGATTTTACCTACTGCCACAGATAAGAAAGTTCTCATAGTAAAATTGGTTGTAGTAATGCTGGCCATTTCCTACGGTTTCTGAACGCATTTTAGAGCACTAATGATATGTGCGTAGATAAACAATATTATGCATCAATAATTAACACCGTAATAATTATAAAACTTAAATACGAACAGTATTTTTGTTACAAAACTAAATAGTATCTAACCAATAATATTTAACTTTTTTTCTTTTTTTTTGTGTCGTCTACCACAGATAATGCTAAGAACTGCGTTTAGTTTAGAAACTTGACAGGCTATACTGCCAGATTGTAACGATAATTCAAAATTAAATTTAATAAAACAATTGCAAAATACGCTTAAATAATTGTAATACATAAATATTAATGCAGTTCATATACCATATTAATTCAATACACAATAAAATTTGCTGGTAGGCAAGTTTTGTTGATACAACAAAAAACCTTGGCTGGGTTGAAACCTCCTTAGTCCGAAGCAATGTACGAGTGCGTACTATATTTTTAAAACTAAAACCATAACTCCCTAACTTTATAACAATTTATAACTCCCGCGGGAACTATATAGGCCTTTGTCCTTCAGTACACCTGCATGTAATACCATCTTTTACGAGCAAATGTGATGAAAAATTAATTATTTGTGCTTTTTCGCGATGCTGAAGCAGCTGACGAATCAAAGATTAAAGACGGGAATTATTGCAAATCGTGTCACTTTGTTTTTAGCTGATTGACAACAGACAATTATGTGCTCAGAGTGTTGAGTAAGAATGGAAAAGCGTTTTTGACACAGAAAGGGTGCTAATTTGAAGAGCTTGGCCGCTTTTCAATGAAGCATCTCGGTTTTATCACGGATTTTATATTCAATATAATTTTCGTTATTAGATATGGATTAAGTAACATTTTTATTAGGAAAGTGTATTTCTCGCTCCTGTTTTTGACAATTAGCGATATGTCTCACTATTTCGAATTTCAAAGCCTCAATCGAGCGAGAAAATGTGATTTTGTTAATTACAGCAAGCGACAATTTTCAATGAATCATTTGTTACTTTGTCGTATCGCAGTCATAGCTGACGAGCTCGCAGTGACCCAAAGAGTAATGAGGGGAATTATCTCAAATTGTGTCAACCTGTTTTAGTCCATGGACAACAGGTGACATAGGCTAGGACATTTAAATAAAACAATTTTTTTTTGTCACTGTCATACATTTAAATAAAACAATTTAAACGGATTATATCGCGTATATTAATTATTTGAGCCTCCCTGACGTTTCGGTACCTTTACAGATACCGTTGTCAAAGGTTGACAACAATAATTAATATACGCGATATAATCTGTTTAAATTGTTTTATTTAAATGTGTGACAGTCGCGGTAACTGAAGAAAATAATATGCTAGGACGTTAAAAAGAAAATAAAATCATACTTAATTGTGATGGAGGATTTTTGTACATTTATTATTTTTTGTTGCTTTACGCAGGAATAAATAAAATAGTACGTTTCATACGACAAAATCTTGTATGCAAACGTTAAGTTTGCACCTAGTAACTATGGCGTCGGATACAAATGAGGTCCAAACTTAACGTAACCTAGTTATACAATACAGATCGATGTATCGTTCTCGTTTGTTTCTTCCCCCAAAACTTTACCAATCTTCACGAAATTTTCGAAACTGAACGAAAAGGAAATGTTCGTCGGACCGTTTCGATTTTTACGTACAAATTATTATAGAATTTTTATACTAAACGTTTGTTTACGGCGAAATTTTGAAAACAGGAGCTAAAATGAGGCGTGATATCTCATCTTAAGCCATTGCATCCCAATAAGACGAACATGCCCCTCTGTTAACGCGCCGGCGCATCAGCTACTCTTTACCACCATTTTTGTACCACTTTTTACCGCTGTCGCGCGTCCTACAAGCAATTATTGCGAAACTAGTATTTCAAAAGTTGTTCGTAATTAACAGGTTGCACAGCAGATGCTGGCAACACTAAATACCTAGATGCCATCTCGGCACATCACCTGAACTCTATGGCGTTTGAGTAAAATTGACAATTGCATGGAACTTTCTTTTATAGGTGCATAGGTTTTTTTCTGTATTTGGTGATCAACGAACGTCTCCATAGTTTTATTGTTTTCGTATTTTTGAAGTGCTCCGGGCATACGACGTTCCATATGTATGGAGTAATTTTATCCTGGTGTTGGAATTTGCTGGAGAGGTTGCAAATTAAGGATGAATAACTCGCTTTAAGTGTCGTTTGAAGTAATGTAGTATTTAGTGTCATTTGAAATTTAATATATGTGCTTAATTTTATAGCATTGACATGGGCATGTAGCAGTTTAATGCATTCTACTTGGGACTCTGTGAGCTGCTGACCTCGGGAATTTATTTCAAAATTGGCTGAAATACTAGACTTGTTACGTTTTCAACACGGCTATACTCAAAATTTTCGGAAAACTGACTTTATAAAAAGAACCCATATTATTACCGAACTTGCTCACAAAATTTAATTAGAATCGGTTGGGAAATGCGACCTGTAGGTGAAATAGTTATTTGTGCAACAAGAGAGCAAAGTTGTTTTTTGTTACGAGTGCTGATTTTGAGTCCCGAGCAAGCGAAGGATTCTACGTTTGAATCACGAGCGTAGCGAGTGATTCTATGTTAGAATCCTGAGTGTAGCGAGGGACTCAACAGCACGAGATGCAAAAAACTTTGCTCTCGTGTAGCACACACCACTTTTCACCTCATCAGCGAGAACATATTCGACATTTTGTGCCTTTTCTTCCAACGTATGTTTATAGTCTTTTTTGCTGATTTCAATAATATTATTAATCAGAAAATAGATGTGCTGCTTAAAAAGGAATAATAATATAATTCAATTGAAATTATAATCAACCAACCAACACGGTTATTGTCATTATTTGATGAAATTGGAAGATTTAGCAAATACATGACGTGTTTATTTATAAATACATGTTATATTACGAGATTTTGTCTATAAATTGATTAATACTTTTACTCGTAAAACACCAAACAAAATAAATGCAAAAGAAAATAACAATTACAATATGAAGTCGATATTTTTTAAGGTACGTTTCGAATATGCATCTATGATAAATGGTGAAATTATAAATTATTATTATATTTACAATAAGTAATAAGTTGAAAAATCTTATTTTATTTGAGCAATGATCTATTGTTTTATATAAAAGGCACAATAATTTTAATATTCGGTCGTTAAAAAAAAATATAATAACGAAAAAAAAAATACGTTGCAATTAAAACTTTTTCGGATGTTTTTAATGAAGTTTTTGGTATAACGCGTATCCGAACTGTTTCAATCGAGATCGGATTCGAAAATCGAATTTCAAATTGATAAGTTTCTATCCCTCTCTTTTATATACATATGAAAGAAACAGAGTGCATCGAGATTCAAATGATTAGAATTTTATAATTAACCTTTGGCTGAAGAATGACAATTCGTGGTCAGAAATTGAAAAAATTAAAAAGCTACTTTCTACTCACGCTCGAAACAAAATCGCATTTTGTTCACTGTTATCTGACAGCAAAATCGCCATGTTTGAGCTGGTGAGGTGAAAAGATATATATAAATCGCTCGCTTCTCTCGCTCGGTCAATTACTCACATTATTATAATAAATAAAAAAAAAAAAAGCCTATCATTTCTTGCAAGAGCAAATTACTCACATAACAGCTGTATATCATAACAACATATATAAGTTTCATAAAGGAACATTGACATAATTTAAATTATCATTTACGTATATATACACATTACGTGGTAAGCAATTTAAGGGCCTTATACACTTGCGATTTGCGAGCGAGTTTTCTATACAAATAAGCATCGCTGCGAACTCGCTGCGTAAACGTCTTCATAGAAAATACGCTCGTAAATCGCAAGTTTGAGAAGGTGCTAAATAAAGAGGAACAGAGAATAAATGAATTGAAGTGTTTCATAAAGAGAGCTTAAGCGGCTTCAATTTAATTGCACCACTATTTCCCAAAAATCCCAAAAATAAGTGCGAACACTAAACAAAAGCCGGTTAACGGCACTAACAAATCAATGGTGCCATCATCACGTGAAAATTTCCATAAAAAACGGCCCGAACCGGCGCTGAGTCCAACAAAGCGCCGTGGACGGCCTCAGATCCCAACAGAAAAGTCTTAACTGAAGTAGAAACATGAAGACACTTACCACCTTTTTAAGCTGGGGCCATTGAAATATAATGTATTTCCCGATATCCGAATTGCAGCATCGTTCGGTCGCAAATCTTTTCCGATAAATTTTATCCCGTTGCGGTACCATTGGAGTTGCGTTTGTTTCACTTTCGATAACTCGTTTTCTTGGAAGATTTATTGGTATAATAGTTGGGTAATCGATGGACCACCAGTCTAGTTTACCTGCAATCTTTTATCAATATTTGGTGGTATGTTAAATAAAAAAAAAGATGACGTATAGTAGGTATCTTTCTGTGACTCGGAATTTAATTTTGTTGGTGGGAACGTGAAGCTGCGCATCATATAATTTTGCAACCCAAAACCATCAGTAGTTTCAGGCAGTGTGTGATGATGGTGAGACACTTTTGAAGTCACTAAATGCACAAAACATTCAATCATCAAGCGACTTCCCAGTGAGTTCTGTTCTACTAGTACCGCTGCACCGGTTTGGCGGCGGTCAGCGGCAAACCCTTGCCCGTAAATGCATTCCGTGAATTATGCCCGCGTGTGGTCACCACCGATTTTGGTGGCGCGGACCCGCTGTTAACGTTCACACTCACTGGTGCCTTTCTCGACTCTAGCAATATGTTATCACCTTTTAAGTAATAACTTGACAATGTCACTTGTTGGCGATCGAGTAGCAATATACAGGGGACTATTTGTTTTTTTTTTTAACCCTATATGCCTTATTAGGTTAAGTATATATTACTTAATTAGTACTTAAGTATGCTTTCTGAAAAAAATATTAACTGTTGAGTTTCTTTCGGCCTTTCTTCTCAATAGTGGTCTCCTCTTGTAAAATGCCAGTAAACTCAGACATGTAAAAGTATTTGTGGCGTATTTGCAGAATATTTCATTATTATTAATTATAGGACAAATTGTACTATTTTACATCAATAACTCTCGCAGAATAGGTGATAAAGAGTACATAACTCGTAGGTCTTAAACTAAGTCACGGTTACAACATAATTCAGTGCCTTTACCATGAGTTGACAGTGACCGTTCTCGCTAGCACTGCGTAAACGATTTGTGTGAATAGTTCTACAAAGTAACCCTAGGGGCGCTGTACTATTCTCCATACAAATCGTTAACGCGTACGCGGTCGTTCCCACACAAAGTCCGACTCAATGGTAGTGAGGGCTAAACAGCCCTGATTGTTGATCCCTCACTACCAGTGAGTCGGACTAAACAGTCCTGATTGTTTAGCTCTCTCTACCAGCGAGTCGGACTAAACAGTCCTGATTGTTGAGCCCTCACTACCAGTGAGTCGGACTAAACAGACTTGATTGTTCAGCCCTCACTACCAGTGAGGATTTATTTATTTATTGTTTCAAGTCATGTTAAAAAAAAAGTGTACGGTCATATTAAATAACTCATGGTAAGGGGTACAGACCTTGTCTGACCAACACTATCGTCTAGTCATTATCAAAACTATGTCTATATTACCCAACCCTTATCAGAGGCTCAGCTGTGTACTAGACGTATTGAACTTGTCTGTGATTTAACTTTGATAATTGCTTTACCGATAATGATAATTGATCTGTTTAACTCTGGCATTGATATTGATTTTTTGCACTAAGCCTTGGTTTTGTTATTCCACCTGTGATTCTCATGAGCGTTTGAACCGTCGTCACAACCATGGCCTCTTTATATACATACATCTTCATTGAAGACTGATGCCATTTGCGGATATTTCGGAGAACTCAGGGCCGTTTACATTTTGTTATTAAATGTAAACGGCCTTTACTTATTATATCGTCAATAAAGAGAGCATGGTTGTGACGACGGTTCAAACGCTCATGAGAATCACCCTGTTGTTCTCAAAATAGTTTGTTTCTTTGTGAGGAATGACGAAGAACAATATTTAAACTGGCAACGCGATAGATTACCACTCGCTTAAGATTAATGTATAATGACTAGGTAGTGATTTATTTATACTTGGTAGTCATTTTGTAACTGAAAAATTCTAAATAATTTGGTTGAGATGTTGGATTTTTTTACGTACACGTATAATTTTTTCAATTCACTTGTTTATATTTTAATGGACTCAAACAAAGCTGCGACTGTGGCTGCGACTTAAAACTAGTTCTCAATAAATATAAGATAGACAATCAGAAAGTTACTCTGAAAATTAATACTTCGTTAATTATCTTTAGCAATCATGTAGGTATGAAGGTCCTAAAGTAATTAGATTTGGGACTCACGCTACGTTTGTACCTTGAATAATGTCAAAGTGTACTTCTTAATTAAAGTAGCAAGATAAAATTAATCACTGATATAATAATGTTAAAGTTTTGTTGCATTTTTTACCTGACACCGCAAGTAATAAGACTTAAACCTATTTGTTTTTGTGACGGACGTGTACTACCTGTACCTACTTTAGTTTTCAACCGACGTTGGTTATAATTTTTAATGTGTCTTTCAAACTTCCCATAAATATTAATTAACCGATTTGGAAACTTCTTGTTCCAAAGTAGGCATCTCCAAGTTAGTCCCATAAAGTTAAATATCTGATGACGGAATATATGAAGAATCGAGGGATTTTCAAAAATTGTAGACACATCTATGACGATTTCGGTGTTTCTTATGTAACTCGTTCAGTTGTATTCAGATAATCTATCTATCTATCTATATATAATATAAAATCAATTGCTGTTCGTTTGTCTCGCTAACACTTGAGAACGGCCGGGCAGATTTAGCTGATTTTGATTTTGAAATGTTTGTCGTAGTCCAGGGAAGGTTTAAACGGTGAGGTATTAGCTTAATGACACAAACCGAATTCCACGCGGGCGGAGGAGCCGCGAGCACAGCTAGTTATATATACAATATTCTTGTTCAAGTCGTTTATTTTTCGAATAAAAGCAATTATTATTGCATTAAATACTCAATGCCAACTAAGTTTCTGAATATTTAAGTCATTCTATATATCGTATCTCACTAATGACAGAAAACGAGCTTGACGTATGACAGATCCCAAGAGATAATTACAGTAAAATACCTCGGAACGCGTTGAATTAATTTACTGTCGCCTTATAACTTACAGTGATAAAATGACATTTAGCTTATAGGTCTTTAACGATACATTAAACGTATTTAATAACTCGATCTTAAGTTATAAGGTCAGCGGAGTCGGGATCGATAAATAATACAAATAAGACAAGTACAATAAATTTCATTGAGCGTTTAGTCAAAGAGTATGATTTAATAGTGTTAGTGACAAAACAAAATTTCGTCGCACAACAAAAACTTCACGTCATCAGAAGTAGACGTTATTAACGTTGTGGCGTTGCGTGACGTTTTGTGTAAATAGGTCCCTGCCTACATTTTTAAAGTATTAGATTTAAGATAAGGGAACTGCATCCGTCGAGAGTTTCGTGCGATCCGCCATTGCGGTGTTGTCGGTCCGACGTTGCGGTGACGTGTGAAGTTGCGGCGACATGTGACGTTGTGGTGACGTGTGACGTTGCGAAAACGTGTGACATTATGGCAACGTAAGGAGATATGCTGTTACAACGTTCCATGCAACATGTCACGCTGTTATGCCGTGATTTTTAACGTTGCACAACATAGATTTCTATTCAATTAAAAAAAAGAGTTAAAAATAAACTCATTCAAATCGAAAATAAACGAAAATATTAAATTAAATCAACCAACCTTAAAATAAAAAATCAGGATGTTAATATTTTTGGTTCAAGCGGTTAAGCAGGTAAAACAGTTCCAAGGCCAAAAAGTGTGTATTTCTAAGACCTTAACATTCTATTACACATCTTTACTCTTTGATCAAGCCTCAGAGCGGAAAGTGAGAGGACTGGTGTTTGGTCGCCATTTTATTTGTCACGTAGCGATTGGCATTTGCCTAGAAAATTACAAATACTTTGTCTTGTTATGGAGGTGAATGATCATAAGTATGAAATTGAAAATTACGCGCAAGGTTAAATGGTAGATTATGAAGTGCGGTTAAATTTATTGTAATGTGAGCAACAAGCAGGTATTGCGGTCAAGTTAGGTCGGCTTCGGCTTGTTCATGATAGTAAACCTTAAATTGTAGGGGTTATAATAATTATAACCCCTACAAATAATTAAAATAAATAATTATTATTTGTTTGGAATAAGATACGCATTGAGGTAGTTATAAACTTATTCACTAATATAAAAAAAATACAGTAACATAAGGCGATTTAATGCAAAATCTCTCATATAAACAATTGATGAGCTAAAAATTTGACCAAAAACAGTCTAAAAAAGACTTCGTATGTTTTTTTTTTTAATTATTACTTGCAACCCAAGGTTTTCATTTTATAACCCTTTAGAATATTAGTGAAAAGTATAAAGTAAAGAATAAAACTTTCAAATAATTTTACGTTTTTTTTTAAATATGATATAAGACCGCCTATTGTTTACCTCTGCTTATTGTTTTAACGTATCTCATGTTGTATTTTTATTACGTATTTTTTACCAATTTATCATTATCATCTACTTACGTGGTTTTACCACAGAGACCGCAACCTCATTGACTCACGTTTCGTTTCATCGTATTCGCATTTATCGGAGAATCTAAATACTTTTCAAGTAATCGAAGGTCTCTTGTTAGTAAAATGTCGAGTTGGCTCCAGTTAAAAACGTATTAAGCGCGAAAGGGCTTCATACATTTATACTACATTTCTGTTTGGAATAGTTGTGGACTATCTGCATCTCAATCCGTTCTGTCAGTTTGACAGTTTAAAGAAATCATATCGATCTGTTTCCTTGGATGTCTTGATAGCGGAAATGTTGTACTTATGTTACGAAATTTGTGTTACGTTAGTTATTAAAATGTTTTAACCTGCTATTTTTATTGACACTTTGGTGATCTTTAATCTAGAAAGTTTGGTAACGTGTACAGAAGGTAGTAGATTTTAAGATTTTAACTAGAGATTTTATGAAAAAGGTAACTGTTGTTTAAAAGAGAGAATAAGACTATTATTATAATACTTATTGAGATAATCTTCGGCATATTCCTTTTTTTTCAAATGCCTACTACTTTAATTGTCTAATATAAGGATTCGATGAAATATAGCTATCATTATATTATTATTTTATTATTAATATCCTGTGCTATAACTAAATTACCGTAACAAAAAATAACTTGTATTCACATACACACAAAACAAAAAGTTCACTAGATTTTACAGGTTTTCAATTTATCTCTCAACTTTTTGTTTAAATATTCATCAATTTATACATATTAATATACTTAAACGGGTTTACTCACGTCGTAGAAGTCGAATAACGCTCGACATGTTTCGAATCGGTACGCGATTCATCATCAGGAGAGACGCGGCGGCGGCCAATCGAACACTGCGGGCATGCGCCCTGTCCGCGCGGCTGCATATATATGATTCCGTGCTCCTGTGGGAAGAACTATATAGGAGAGACTGGCCGGAACATTTCCACAAGAGTGACTGAACACATACGTAGTATGAAAAATCAGGATACCCGTGGTTCTGCAGTGACGGAACATTCACTGAATTCGGATACGTCTCACTATATTCGGTTCGATAAGGTAACTGTGCTGGCGAGAGAAAAGTTTTCCATTCCGCGGAAAGTACGGGAGGCTATCGAAATTAGTCGTCATCCGAATTTTAACCGAGATTGTGGATGGTCAGTGCCCCCTAGTTGGAGGACGGTTTTGGATACTACATCGGTGGTTAGTGTGGACGAGACCTTAGCAAATGACGTAGTGAGTGTTGTGTGCAACCCGACAATTGGCATTGTGCGTGATGATGAGGGTAGTTTTGCGCCTCCGCCGGTGACACCCGCGTCGAGCAGCCGCGCGGACAGGGCGCATGCCCGCAGTGTTCGATTGGCCGCCGCCGCGACTGGTCGTCTCTCCTGATGATGAATCGCGTACCGATTCGAAACATGTCGAGCGTTATTCGACTTCTACGACGTGAGTAAACCCGTTTAAGTATATTAATATGTCTGAGACTCACGATAGTTTTCTATGTAAAATTTATACATATCTTGTAAACTTAAAAAGTACCAACTATTATTAACAATAAACAACACTTACATTACAATAAAAGCAATAAAAACTAAACTGAAACTACAGCCATGCGTTTCCGAAACAGTTTAAATTCAAAATGGCAAAGTAATATAAATTCCGGCAAGCACAAGTGCGGGCAATATGAGACAATATTAGACAATATTTCTCAAGTTTAAAGCAATATTGGGGCGATATTGAGTCTGTAGTTGCAGAGGCCTGCCAAACATTGTTTAATGGCAATTGAGACTTACTTTATTAAATAAATTGTCAAGTGCGGAGAAAAGAGTTTGTCAAGTCTCTAAAAATTTATTTAACTATGAATGAATAATAATATGAACTGAGGTTACATTTGTGGCAAAGTCAA
Source organism: Apotomis betuletana (assembly GCA_932273695.1). Taxonomy (NCBI): domain Eukaryota; kingdom Metazoa; phylum Arthropoda; class Insecta; order Lepidoptera; family Tortricidae; genus Apotomis; species Apotomis betuletana. The sequence goes on from OW026310.1 coordinate 1,164,401, forward strand.
GCAATTAACACATACATGACAATATATTTACAATACTAAAAACTATAGATAAATATAAAAGAAAGGATAATTGTATGTACAATGGCTTTTAAAGCTAATTAGAAAAATTTAAAAATAAAATAATAAATATCTTAAAATAAACCCTTGGAACTAAAGCAATGAATAAATATTTAGTTGTAACCATTTTTATTAGCCATATAGCGCACTTAATCATCTGTATATGGATTTTATTACTACGCCATTTATTTATCCACTGCAGACACTTAAAAACAATCTCGAGTTAAGTTTTAAAAAAGTTCAGCAGCTAGGATTGCGTAACAGAGATTTGCGGATTAAACAGCCTATTGCTAAGACAGCTCAGTTACGATAACTGTTTAATGATGTCTGGAAAAATATACAGGGTGACCTTTTAATCGTGAATAGTGGTCCCAGGGGGTGATGAAGAGGGTGACGCTGAGCAACTTTCACTATGGGGACAACCACGAAAACTTGAAAAAAAGATCCTAATTAAGAATAAATAATCCTAATAGATACTTAATTGATAGTTATGTATCACTAAAAAGTTAAATGGTAGTTTTTTTTTCAAAATTTCGTGGTTGTCCCCATAGTGAAAGTTGCTCAACGTCCCCCTCTATCACCTACTGGCACTACCATTCACGAATAAAAAGACACCCTGTATAACAACATTTCTTTAGATTTAAGAGCTCTGTCCTTTAAATTATTCCTGATAAAACTTAGGTATTGAAAGATAAATGTATAAATTTTACTCATCAAAATGTATATTTTAATTAATTAAATATTATTCTCATAAACTCCGGTCTTATGTTTGAACAATATTGTAATTTTTTTTTTATTTATTATTCTGTGTTTTACAAAATATTTTCATGCCGCTATATTGGTGAATTATGCCAATCCTCATGTTTAATGTATACAATCTATTATGTACAGTAATTCCAGCAAATAAATACTTTGACTTTTACTCCCCCATCAGTAATCGCTAGCGACAGCGTAAATGATTTAAATGGAGAATAGTATAGCGCCTCTAGTGGTTACTTTGCAGAACTACAACTCTCCAGTCACTGTAGACTCATAGTAAGGGTAGGTACTGGTATAACGATGAGTATCACGATGCCTCATCATATTGTATCTGCGAGTATGACTTCATCTACACACGCCGCATTCGATTTCGTGTAATTAAAAGTTTAGTTTGTTTGCAAGCACCTCCGGGCGAGTAGACTCGCGCAAGTTGCTCGCCTCGCATAATAGAGCGCGGCCGGAGTGCCTCAATGTTGTTGGAAAGTTTGAAATATTGTCGTATTTTGCGCACGAGGCTTCCCGTGTTTTACTGGCTTGGTTGAAAATTGGAAAGTGACAGAACTGTTCCTGTAAGTTGTTATAGAGAAAACGATATTGAATATAATCATTTTCTAAGGTGAAGAGCCATTTTTTCAAGAAAAATCTTAATGGGGCTAGAACGGGCCATATTTTAAAAGCTTTTATTTAACTTGCAATGTATGTATGTATGTATCTAAGTATGTTTGTTCGGGTGAAATCTTGCAACTCAATTTTGAAGCAGATATCGTCAACCGATTGAGCTGAAATTTTGCATACTTACTTAACTTTGATGACAATACAATAATATGTTACCATGGGGCTGATCTGATAATGGAGCCGGAAGGTGGCCATAGGAACTCTATAATAGAAAAAGCAATCCTACCGAGCTTGGGCTCTTTAGAATCGTCTCAGTGAGCATTTGATGGATATCTAAAGAAAAGTACAGTCGGCTATAAAAGCTTGCCATTAAAATGTCATTTTTGACAGAAACTTATTACTTACTGCAATTTGTGGCCGGCAACTATGGCCGTCCCTCTCTGACACCCTACGCTAGAGCAAGATGCAAATAATGGCCGGCCACAAATTGCAGCAAAACATGGCCCGTTTAGAAGCCCCCTAATACTGTGATGCAGGATCGTCATTTATTTTGTACAAGCGACCCGCCTGGCATCGCAGGGGTGCAGTGCTGATAAATTATGTACGAATTATACATATGAGATTCCCTCTTGAATCACTCTATCTATAAAAAAAAAACGCATCAAAATCCGTTGGGTAGTTTTAAAGATCTAAGCATACATAAGGACAGACAGCAGGGAGCGACTTTGTTTTATACTATGTAGTGATGGGCGCGTGGCTCCGCTTCGTTCTAACCTGGTGCCAACTTTACTGTTTTCAGGGTTTGTACCCAAAGGACAAAAACGGGACCCTAGTACTGAGACTTCGCTGTCCGTCCGTCCGTCCGTCCGTCTGTCTGTCACCAGGCTTTATCTCTAGAACGGTGATAGCTAGACAGTTGAAATTTTCACAGATGATGTATTTCTATTGCCGCTATACCAACAAAATACTAAAAATAAAATATATTTTTTTTAAGGGGGCTCCCATACAACATACTTGTCATAGATTATGGTACAGAACCCTTCATGCGCGAGTCGGACTCGCACTTCTTGCCCAATTTTTATAATTGTCTTTGTTGGCGTCGCATCACTTTACTTATCACGCTGAAACGGCTGGTCAAATATTAACCAATTTTGATATAGGGGTAGGACATCCAAAGATACATCCCGGGCGTAGCGGGCAGAAAGTCCCATTTATAGGCTAGGTTAAAAAAAAATATTATTCATTCATCATGCTCTAGATGACCCGCGACGCTACTAGACGCAACCGAAACGACTACCAAAATAGACAGGCAATAAAAACAGGTTCTACTTTTTGCCATTAGTTGTTATCTATGGTACAAGCAAACGATTAGCCTAAATTCTGTTTCTCAAGTGAGCCGAGACAAATTACATCTTGAGCCGGAGACTCTAGTGTAGGTTTACTTTTAACGGGAATAACCTATTGTCATAATATGCGGTAATTGACGTGTGGAGCATTGCGAGCGCTGTCATCGTATCATGACTATCGGTCAAGAGCTTATTAAAGTAACTTGTTGAGCTGTTGTCCTCTCAACAGTTCATATTGAAATACCTATATATTTTTGAGACAAGCTTTTATTACGGATATTGTGTTCAAACGCCAATAAACGCCGAAAGAGAATCATAGAAGCTCAAACTCGATGTGCGTCATTTTATTACAGAGTTCATGACCTTCCAGCTTAATCATCAGATCAACAGCATGTTATTATGGCCATAAAATTGTATAACAGGATACCAGACAACATTAAGTGCTTAGAAATACATGAATTTAATAAAAAAATGTTTAAGTGGCTACTTGACAAATGTTTTTATTCCGTTAATGAATTCTTAAACTGTAATGATTGATACTAATGAAATAATGTATTTAAATAATGTAAAATACTCAAATTCATGTTATGTTCTTAGTCGTAAGTTAAATATTTCTACGCCATACTGGCAGAATATGTAGAACTAACCTCATTTACTAACCTAATTTGTACCATATTCTTAGAAATAAATGATTGATTGATTGATTGATTATTTAACAAAATTTGATTGTCAGCCGATTTACATATGAATGCCAAAATTTCAAGTCCATTAAAAATTAAAAAGTGAGTCAAATACAAAGCACGTAAACTTGCAAGATTTGTTTACATCAGGACAGGTGAAACTAAATAACAGCTTGTAAAAAACGTCTCTATTTGTGAGAATGTTATTTATACATGGGAAACGTTAAACGAGATCGAGTCGTTTCTTTTCATTGAAAACTTACACTTGAGGCTCGGTTCGACTTGCTTCCGTTTGCAAACGACTGCCAAATGATAAGAATCTTTGTTAAATGAAGGCTCCGACGTAATTAGACGGACTAAATGTGTCGAAATTGTGCAAGATTTGGAGAATCTGTCATTCACTTGCGAGTAAGTAATTATGTGTGTGTTTTATTGATACTAGCTTGGCCTGAGAGAAAATTCGATGTTTCTTATGTAATCTGTCCGAGATTTCGCCACTATCTATAACTTTAGCGAGTAGCTGTATTCGATATACGTTTTGAAATTATTTTTCATTGAAATAAATAAACCAATTTTTTTTTGCATTGGGGTAATATTTAAAACGATTAGCTATATCGCTAAAGTGAAAATTTTAGTTATGAGCTATGATGACTCGGTTGGCGCAGTGGTAAAGCAGCTGCTTACTGAGCCAGCAGTCCTGTATTCAAATTCAGGAAAGGGCAAATATTTGTGTGATGAACTCGAATATTTGTGACTGGGTCATGGCTGTGTTATTTGTATTTAAGTATGTATTCATTTATATAAGTATGTTTATCGATATCTGGTGTACATATCACAAGTTTACTAGGGGACTAGATCGGTTGCCCAATATTTATTTATTAATCATCTCAGTTTTACTATGTTGAGCCATTTTGTCCATTAATGCAACTCTAATAGCGAAAATCAAAGAAAGAAAAAGCAGATAATATTTATTAATCTGGAAGGCAATGCCTCGTTGAATCAGGACTTCGGATGTTAAATAGCGATGCTTAAGATAAGATTTGCAGGTTAATATTATATAAATTCAGCGATATTGCCGAATGCAGATCTTTTTATCTCACTTCAAAGCTTCCTCAATTCGTTTTAAGAAAAATTAAAATAGTTCCCACATTCAAAACAGTTTGAGATAGTTTTGTTTGTCAGAATCTGAAATAAGTAATTGGCAAATTCAGTCGCTGCATTCTGGTTAGTTGTGTTGTGAGAAACTTATGATCACTTGCATATTATGATTTTATATCTATAAGTAGGTAGGTACTTACTTAAAATACCTACAGTTTTTGTTATGTCATAGGAGGCAAACGAGCAAACGGGTCGCCTGATGGAAAGCATCCGTCGCCTGCAACACCAGAGGAGTCACAAGTGCGCTGCCGAACTTTAAATCTATCACTACTATGTACTGATTGGTGCTGGTGTGTTAATGTTAACTTGCATCCTTCGAAATTGACACTGCTATTGCTAAAAGATGACTAACTAAGAACATGATGTTATCCAAGATTAACTCAAAACCAAGATACTGCCTCACCGAAAGGCATTGTGTCTCTGAAACCGTTAACTTTTTGGGAGCTTTATAAAGTATACTTACCAAATATAATGTCTTCCATACAATGATGATGACCTTCATAAAGATCATGATATTTTTTTCGCTTCAAGGAAAAGCTTCCAATGGAAACATTTCTTTGTTAGGTACTCTAGATGGTGAAAGCATTGCCATTTTTATTAATGACGCTGCGAGATAATGAAGGAGCAAGAATCCGATGAAAATGGTTCAAGTACCACTCGTAATTAATTCAGAAATCACCAACCAGCACCTGCTATCCATCATGAAGGCTAAACCACATTACATAGAGATTAAAATTGCGAAGGTTTATAGGGTTCCTTACGCCAATGGTGGACACCAGTAACCCTTTGATATACTTCTGACACATAGGTTTATCTAAGAACTGTTTTTTGAAAGAAAGAAAATACAGATTCGAGGAAAAACACAGTTACATGGAAAACTAACATAACAAATGTCGTTGAATAGGACCCCACTCAGCATGATGCCACGGCAAGCAGGGGCGCCTGGTTTTCAGTGGGGACCTGCTTATAACTACTTAGATTCTAGAAATACACACCAAAAATTGAATAAATAGAAACACAACGTAGTAGATTAAAACATCTAATAAGTGATAACAAAAATACGTACATTAATGAAGTGGATGTATCATCTCACATAATAATTTCAGTGCTTTTTTAGTACTTATACAGGGTTTCGATCTTTCAATGTTAATTTATTAACAACGATGTTTATCATCATCATCATCATCATCAGCTACGAAACGTCCACTGCTGGACGTAAGTCACTTCTTAAAAAACGCCAGTATCCATCTTTACCAGGTCATCAGGCCTCACCGGCATGAGCGGTCACTAGTAGTTCTAGCAGCATTTTAACCAACTTTCCATGCAAGTTGGTCAAAACGCTGGCTCTACCGAAATCATTAAGCATAGTTCTTAACCCTTTATTTGACGGTGTATCCAAGGATTAACAAATTCTTTGACCAACTTTTTAAATTTTTTTTCGAACCAGATTTTTTATCTTTATTCTACCTTAACGAGGCTTGAACTAGCGACTTTCGTAATTTTTTGTCAAAATTAAGAGTTAAGTCCTGCACAGTCTTGAATGATGAGAAAATACGGCAGGAAAGATACGGAATCTCTTTCGCTAGCTCAGCTGTCACCTAGCCAGGTTTTTATGTCACGGAAACGAGAATATTCACAGTGACACACTACATCGAGTGGCATGGCGTTGATGGCACTCATTAAACTGGTTATCATTACATCGGACAGGTGCTGGAAATGCGTTACAAAAATAGATAATCGGTGAGTGCAACCGGTGGGTTTTGAGTTTTTGCGAGGATAATAAGTGGTTGTATCATTAAGATTGTGGTGTACCTAATAGGGTGTTTGGATAGTAAAATGTGTTAATTTTGTATTTAAGGCTAATGTTAGAATTACTGTTCTGACCTTGTGAAGTTATCTTTTTAACTCCCTGAAGAAAAAAGAGGAATACAATCGTATCTCCTAAATGGGTGTTTTTTTATAAGAGTCTAAGAATCGTTTTATAATATGTCATATTCATTCATATGTCATAGTCATCAAATTGTATGATGCTTTATCTTCTTTACCTAGTTTTCAGTACAACTATGATACAAAAAATTAAATCGCACAAGTATTCAGATTAACAAAGAGTTAAGCCGATTGATATAATTGATTTAAAAAATATTATTATTTTACAGAAAACCAATAAGGTTTCGCAGGATTCGTACTCTCTTCATATAAATTACTTCATACAGCTAAGTTACACTTTCGAACCACAGCTCTGTTATAATAAAGTGTAATTTAAGTAGACTTAAAGACAAGTCGTTGATATTCCATCAGTATTGCCTTAGGTATTATTAGAAAGGTAAAAGAAAGTTTAGGTAATAGGTACGAACGCCAGGCGCTGCAAATTCGTGCCAATAGCTAGTATTTTTAACCAAATTGTCATTGTTATTCACGGCCAAATATTATCCAATCCAATAAACCGTGTCCCACAAAAGCCGCTCCACAATCCGATATTTAGGTTACAGTCAAACTCGGGCTATTGTGCGAAGTAAAATGTTCCGCTTCCCCTTCTTGGTACAAGTAATCAGACGTTAGGGAATTCTTTTACCTGTGAGAATAGAAAATATTACGTACTTGTAAATAGTATTTAATCCTTAGTTTTTACCGTAAACGTGAGCAATATTAAAATACAGAAGCTATTTTGGATAATACAGATTTTACGCCATCTTTTTTTTTATTTCCTCATGACCGGTAGCTGTTGAAGCCTTTGTAATTGGCCTTATATGTCTTTATAGCTATCTGCACTCGAACAAGCTTACTAGTTAGATATTTTATATAATATTTTTTTCATGAAAGCTCAATTTTTTTCTGCAATCGGGCCAATTTGTCGTACTGACTTAAAAAAAAATGGTATCCTTACAATGAAAACGTTTTATCAAATATGAGTAAACTAACTATGTTAGAACTAGATTAGATTTTTATAACACGAATAGCAAAAATGGTACTCTAATATTACTGTTGTTGTAAAGCCAATATAATGCAAAATTACTGTCATCGCAAAGCTCCGTCAAATTAGTGATCTGATATTAGGGCCGACAATACTCGTATAAGAGTACCAGGAATACCCGGTACCGCACTAAAATTTCCCGGTACTGCAGGCCCTGTCAGGTACGTTTAAAAAAAGACCTTCGCTCGCGTTTGCAAATGATTGAACAGAACGAATCATGCAGGACTGATACATGTTATCTGCATCCGTTTGTTTATTACGATCCGTGATTTGTGATGGTACTATGTCACTGTAACTACAAAACATAGTCTAGTTGATGGTTGTTTTTGTAGGTAGGTATATTGCTTAGCAAGAAATCATGCACATTTAATATCATGACCGATATGATTGGAATTTTTCGATTATTATTATCAAACATTTCGGTACGTTCGCTTTTTTGGTCTTCGTGAAGACTGTCTAAAAACTGTATTTTCTTGGTTAATTGCGTAAAATGCCTCGCAATTGGTCGTGAGGCGTGGCTATACTTCAAAACAATGCGCCACGAATGCTCGTAGAATAATAGCGGAAGACGGAGCTGTTTGTACTGGGACGTGCTGATTAAAATTAAAACCACCACCACAATGAGAAAAACACCTTTAAGAAAACATCCCAAAAACGAATCCCAAAAATACGTTCTTAAAACCTATAAGGCATCTGATGACAACAAAATAACGTATAAAAATCGTTTTTCAAAAAGTATTTTTAAATTCTGTGAATAGTTGAAGTTACTAAAAACATTAAACAATCCTGTAGGATCCCATGACGTGATTTCCTCTTGTTTGAAGTCGGTTTAAAAATGACGTTTACTCGCTCCCTCTCCTCCCGTGCACGGCGTATGTTTTATTCAGACTTGGACTCGTTAGCGGGGCGCATTGTGGTCGCTAAACAAACCGTAGCACCCGCCTAGTGATGTGCTCCTGTGGTAATATTACCGGGAATAATCCTCCTCTAAATCAGTGACGGCCTTATGAACAGAGCTGCGCCATGTTTCTCTCCGCTGTGAAGGGTCTTCCCAACTCTTCCTTCTCTTCTCTTGAGATGTTGTATGTGGTAAAATGGCGTTTGAAGACGTCTCTGTATAACAGTGCCTCTCCAGTAATATTACTGGGAATATTTCTTCTCAAAATCAGTGACGGCCTTGAACAGAGCTGCGCCATGTTTCTCTCCGTTGTGAAAGGTCTTCTCAACTCTTTGCATGGGACGTTGTGGTAAAATGGCATTTGATGAGGTCTCTGTATCACAGTGCCTCTCCAGTAATATTACCGGGAATATTCCTCCTCAAAATCAGTTACGGCCTTATAAAGAGCTGCGTCATACTTGTCTCCGCTATGAAAGGTCTACCCAACTCTTGCATGGGGTGTTGCATGGGCGCATGCGTGTGACGATTTTATTGACTTCCAAGATTTGATTACATTGTTACAAACTTGTTTCAAGAGAAGCTAATAACAAAAGCGTGTTAGTAATAACTGGACCACTTGCCTTATATATTAGCTTTTGAGAACATTCCTGGGAACAATGGGAATTTAAGGGGTATATGGATAATTTCCCGGTAACGGAGTTCCGAACGGCACAACACTACGCCCGCCTCCGGTGCATGCTGGATGCCATACAGGAATCACTGTTATTGTTGGTACAAACAAAGTTATACTGAAAAAGACTAGTACGTTAAATGGTCACTTAGATGCATGAGTTTTTTTAGTTGTTTTAACGACTGTAGCTAATGTCAAAATCCAAATCAAAATCGCATAGTTTATTCTGTACGAAGGCCACAAGGGCACTTTTACAAGCCTGAATCAGAATCTACCGGTATTTTCACAAAAAGAGACCGCTGTTGTGAAGAAAACCTTTTTTCGTAAATTATCCTTGGGAAAAAGGTACTATAAGTACTAAAGGTACCTACAATATCATGGCTTATGTCCATTTTTTCAACGCACGACAACGTGTAAGTGAATTCTGGTAATAATTAACTACCTAAAGTTGTACAAAAGATCTTTAATTCAAATTTCAAATTCAAAATATGTTACTAGGTTAGTTAACTAATTATAATTACATAACTAATTAAAGTAAAACCTGCTCGAAGCGAGGGTTTATCAATATAATGAGACGTGACGTTCTTTAGGTTTAAAAAAGCCTTTCATAACGCAAAAATAAATAATGACTTATGAATTCTATACCGATTCGTAGAATTTCACGAATGTTCCTGTAACGATTTCCTGCGAGTCATTATCGTCATTGAAACCCTGTGATGTTATAATTAAGTGAAAAGATCTATTGACAAGCATATGTATTACGTACTCCTTTCCCCGAAGCCAATACCTAATTGCTCCGCCGCGGGCGCATCGCTAAATAGCCGCGGAAATGTTAAAAAATCGTACCACACTAGGCTGCCACTATTAGTGATACGGGGTACAGTCGCGAGACAAAGTAAGTTTTTTTTTTTTAAACAACGATGTAGTAAAGTTTTAGCCGTACGCAATGAAAAACAAATTGCTGATTCATAGATGGCGCTAAAGTTAATCTAATGATTTATTCAAATTATAAAATCATTTCGAAAAACATAATTGTGTTTCGTAATAAAATGTTAGTACCTACTTGTAGTGTTATTTGCAGTGCAGGTAGTACAAAATATGATAATAAGTAATTTGCCATTTTCTACGTGCGTTTCAGTCCATGGTTGTTGTACTATTATTGTTATTGTAAAATTTTGAGGATTTTGAAAACAAATTCAAAATTTCTTTTGGATTAAAAACAAATATCATAAAATTTTCGCACTTTTCAAGACACATATTTCAACAAACTTATTTTGTTATTCTTTTTTTCATGACATATTTAGTTAATTTTATTCGTATGAGTATGCTGCAGAATTTAACATCAGTGTCATCAGTCGTCATCCCAATGCCTCCCTTATATTTTTATAGTAACTTGTACCTTATATAACTAGGTCGATGCAGAGTCAGCCACCGGCTAAGCTTGCACCATAGATTGGAGCGGAGTTTTTTTTTTTTTTTTTCGAAATTTTCTCTTCGTCACGACCTAGCGAAATTTAAAATGCATTTTAAAACAAAAATTTCTAAAATCGGTTGAGAACTCGCTGAGATCTGCGCATTGTTACAAAGTCCATTCGAGTCGATCCATGGGAGCTTCGCTCGCTTCGCTCGCTCCGCTCCAATAAACTGCATTTTTTGCCCTCAACACTTTCTTCGCCACGTATCCCCACGGTCTACCGATCCATAAAATGTTCTACTAATTACATACCACGTAGTAATTTGCGTATTCCGGCCCATCACTGGCCATCTGCTACAATAACAGCCATTATTATGAAACCCCGATGTGTGTCACTGGACTCCCTGGCTGTCACGACTCGGGAACTTAGCCCAGTATGACTGTGACTTTTAGCTAACTGAAAGTAAAAAACCGGCCAAGTGCGAGTCAGAATCGCGCACCGAGGGTTACAGACACTTCCCATTAACTGGCCGATCCTTTGCTTCCCTTAAATGAGGTGCAAAATTAACGCTATTTATAATAATTACTAGTGTGATGAGAGTAGCAGCCTATGAAGGTAGCGTTTACGCGAAAATAAGTGACAAAGCATGTGGTTTTCACATTGGCATTTTGTCAAAACGTTAAGGATGCTTTATCGCGTGATAAAAAGCAAACATCATAGGTCCACATGTTAGCAGACTGCTATAAGTACTTCATTTAAGATTCGGTGTGATTGACGTAACGATGTGACGGCTCAGTTGGGAAACGACATACGCCGGAAACGTAGGGTCATAGGTTTGAGTCTTCCCTACATTGTACCTAGAGGCTAACATTCAATTTTTCTTTCATAATTAACCTTCGTGTCAATATTAAAAGAAATGTGGTATTTCCACATAGAAAAACGAAATCGATAAAAATAATTTGCACCCACTTCTACACCTCTAGCACAACTTTGACACACGACTCTTTCTCGCGCGAGATATGCTACCTAACTATTTCTGTATAGTAACGTGAGAGAGTGTATGTCGGGTGATGCTATGTTGCGCGACATAAGTATTGAATGATTCAACAGTTGTGCTAGACAGACTGGTATCTCCGTTTGACCCTATGGTTGACTGGTAGAGAATGCAATTTGGCATTAAGTCTGCCATTAAGTTCAAATAAATAAATTGTATTAAAAATTGTGATTTTGATCATTTTATTCATCTAGTTTGTGTTATAAAGATATCCGTGCGTGTCTAAATATGACACATATCGTCCCCATGTTTTCCGTGATTGTCGAATTGACCACAGCAGCTGTCTGTGCTTCCCTTAACTCTGTATCGGGCGTAAATTACATACATCTGGCCCCTGCTTCCGATCATTATGGAATTATAACCCATTGTTGCATTAAATTACGTTCACATGTGATTTTTTTGTAGTGATAAAAGTAAGTGCAAGGTACAAATTTATCTATAAATAAATGTATATTATATCAATGTATTATATATTCACCCTACCTATATATTGGACAAATGTCACACGAATCAATCTAGTCCCAAAGTAAGTAGTAGTCGACGATATACATAATTGTGTAGATGAAACCATACTTAAATACCTAAGAAACCACCTATAAACCAGCAAATATGGTAATTTTACAAAAAACCGGGTCTTAGGCACCTAATCGCGTGCATAAAAGGTGCTAATTTAATTACCTCGACGTGTTGAACGTGATGTAACGTTCATGGTATGTCGAAGGGACTGAACCCCGAGAACGAGTCCCGTTTTGTTAATGTGTAAAAAAAAGTTTAAGAGGCCTTATTCCTTTTAAAATGCTGTTTGTTTTAGACATTTTTCTCTATGATCAAGCATGTTTTTTAACATATTGATGTTACTACCTAAAACAGGGCTATTGGCCGGATGTAATTTGAAATCTACAGTTTGAAATTTTCATTGATAATTTTTGTTTCAAAAACTACAAATTGTCAAAATTCACGCGGAATATTAGGTTTTACAACTTATTTTCGACTGCACGCAATGAAACCATGAAATAGCTATGTTAGCTATAAAAGCTATTAAAAAGAAGGAAAAGTATTATTCAATTTAAAAAGTTGGATGAAATTATCTTAAATCAATATAAGGATGGTATTAATATTCGAGTTTACCCTCCTCACACACTACAGACATATTACACACGATTGCTAAATACCACATATAGTTTATTATGGACGACGTAATGTAAATATCACTTAACAAATTACAAAAGCTTGAATATGAACGGTTAATTTCCATTGCTAGTAAAGTGATACTTTAAACTTTGATAAATATTTTAAACCAAAATATTATGGATAATGTAAACAAGCCATTGGAAAATTAATCACCGTTTGACGGCTTATTTTATACAAAACAGCCAAATGACCGTTTAAAATTAATGAAGTTTACACATACTTATCTCAATTGAAAGTTTATTATGACTTTATGAATAATAAATACTATCAAGCTCAACTGTAAGTATTTAAACTATCTGATTGAAACGGTTACTTGATTGCGTAATTTTCTCGGACTGTGTAGTACATATAGCAAAATTGGAATACATTTTAAAATATTCATAGCCTTTGTTTAATAAAAATCACAATTATGTGATGGATATTGTTACTGTAGTGTAGTAGTAGTTTAGTGACAAAATGCAAATGTAAGTGACAGATGCTTTATCATTTATTGACGTGACAACGTCTTATAAATTGGTTTGCCGGGTGACACTTCAAGAAACTGCGTTACGCTCCGCTCACGTTATGCGCTCACAATGAGAGCGAGTGAGAGGCACGCGTCCCTTCCACCGAGTGAGAGAGATAGGCATACACACCGGTTCATGTCTTGCGCTTCTATTTCGCTTAGGCGCCTGCATACAAGTTTACACGTTGCCAGTTAATTGTAAAACGATTGTGTAGTGATAATGTGAAGGTAGTTTCGTCCATCGCAACAATTCAAACAGCAAAGGTAAATAATTTCACACTGATAATATAATTCTTCCTACTATACGAATGAATATTCACATTAAAATTATTTTACCACTCAAAGTCGTTGTCACGTAAAACTATCGCCCGTATACCGACTTTACAGGCAACCAATTTTTTTTTATTATTATTAGCCCGCTGGAGACATATGAAATAAAGCCAGGTTTATAAATTAATCTTGCGTAACTCATCCCCGAAATCATCTTTTTGAGTTCCGTATTGAAAATATAAAGGCTTAATTTCGGCTCTTTTCAATCAACTCAATATCTTCGTTACATAAATATCGAATACAGTGGCGTCTCGGAATTAATGTAGTCCTATTCAAAAAGTGGAGGCTGTCAGTTGGTCACATTACATAAGAGCACAACGCTCAGTATTTCTCTGTGTTGCCAACTTTGCACTGTTATAGCTAAATTAAGCATAATTTCGACCGTTAGGTACATGGAATACATTTTATTGTGATAATTTATAGCGTAATTATGAAATAAATAAATCTTAGTCATATTGTACTTTTTTAGGACAAAATTCTATAGGTAACAAATTCTATTCTGAAATCGAACGATTAAAAAATCGTTTTTTTGTCAACTTACATTGCATTATGTTTTAATGTAGGTAAATGTAATTACTGAAGAACTTATTAATTTAATCTTTATTACACAAGAGAGACTTATCTTACAAAAGGCGGACTTAATACCATGAGGCATTTTCACCAGCCAACTTAAGATAAATACATATTCATATTATATACAAGCACATGTATAATGAAGTCGGTTAAAAATAGACACAAATAGTTGCTTTTACTTACACATTTTTTTACTTCATGGTATTCATGAAGTAAATTTGATCTGTTGAAAAAGGTTCATGTTTATAAAAAAAAACCCATCATAATTTTTGTTAATAAAACAGTATTTAAAGGTAAATGCATATTTTGGCTATTTTTAATTAAATATTAGTCCAACTTAACACAATTAGCGGTCTTCCGAGTTGGCAACACTGGCATTACAAAATTGATTTCAATAGAAAGTCTTAATTACGTCTCAAAGGCACTTAATACGACCTTGTCGCACAAAACGGTAGCCGCACAATGAGCTAATCATACGGTGCCAAGATTTATCTACTTATGTAACGGAGTAGCATACGGTGTGGTATATTGGAAAACTTGTACGATATGCGGTTTCAAACTTTTTTTTTACTTAAACTATACAGGAATATAGTCAAAGAATAATATTAAACGGTAGCCAGCCAAATGAGTTAATCATACGGTGCCAAAATTTATCTACTTATGTAACAGAGTATCATACGGGGAGGTACATTCGAAAGCTTGTACAATATGCGGCTTCAATTTTTTTTTTATAACGGCACAACATAGTGCACAAGGGGGAAAATACTGTCTGAATAAGGGTGAGCAGTACGTATAATGTTCTTCGAGGTTTGTCTTGTGTTGCTATTAAAGAAACGCCATTACATCTTGATGCGTAGTGTTGCCAACTCTAAAACCCACTAAGGGCTGAATTATTGCGATATTTTGCTATCACAGCTGGTCAGATAACCATAACTTAAAGACGGAAATTCAAAACTGAATTTTTCATGTTCGAAATATGTAGGTCAGAATTTTTTTTCTAATAAAGTATTTTTTTTTACTTAATTTACATCGATTTTATACATTATAAGCTCGACGAACTTCGTGTCTGTATGTCCTCAACTAGCGATAGAAGTATAGTTGAATGGCGGCCCATTCACGTGCGGCATTTCAATATTATCGCGGACCTTGTCACTGAACAATGCGCGAGCCAAAGATGAAGAACTAAAGGTTATACAGGACTTCACCTTAGCTGTTTTTGTTTGCGATCAGCTCAAGGACACATACTCTGAGAGCTGAAACGATAACTAGGATATGTTATAAAAACATGCATGAGAGAAATGGAAAGCGACAAACGATTAATTTCACAAATCAGCATATATTATAGGAGCACATGCGCGAACATATACAGGGTGGAACATTTGTAAAGACTGAGCTGACAGGATAGTGTCATGCGAGTGATCTACAATCGACCTATTATAATTGTAAAGCTGGATTTAAAAGTAAAAAAAGTCATCAAAATAAAATATTTGAATATCGGTGACAACCCTACTTCAAAGGGTTTTTTTTTACATTTTAAGTTGACACCTGTCTTTAACTTAACACGTTCGCCGGCGGTATACGGCTATAGCCGTAATGGTGTAGGACTGTGAACCTTGTGTCTTGACAGTACGGCCATCGCCGTAGTACCGGCGGCGAACGTGTTAAGCAATGTTCAAAAATGGTAGGGTTGATCTGTGCAGATTTTTACACTAATTTTTAACAAACTGTATCTCAAAAAACCGGCCAAGTGCGAGTCGGACTCACGCACCGAGGGTTCCGTACAAACACTTTCCATCCCTAAGTGGTTAAGTTAAGTTTGCACCTGGTATGTATAGCGCCCCATATAAATTAGGTGCAAAGTTAGGTATAAAAAAAACTACTTACTAGATCTCGTTCAAAACAATTTTCGTTGCTGGTTTTTATAGTAATGTACATCATATGTTTTTTTTTTATTTTTCATTTTCTTATTTTAGAAGTTAGTGGGGGGGACCAACTTTTTTCCACTTTGGAAGCGTCTGTCACGCAAACTATTCGGTTTAGAAAAAAAATATTTTAGAAACCTCCTATCCATAAATACCCCACACGTATGTGTTTGATGAAAAAAAATTTTTGAGTTTCAGTTCTAAGTATGGGGAGCCCCCAATATTTATTATTATTTTTTTTATTTTTGCATCAAAATCTTAATGCGGTTTACAGAATACATCTACCTACCAAGTTTCAACAGTATAGCTCTTATAGTTTCGGAAAAAAATGGCTGTGACATAAGGACGGACAGACGGACGGACAGACAGACATGACGAATCTATAAGGGTTCCGTTTTTTGCCATTTGGCTACGGAACCCTAAAAAGGAATAGAAATATTTACATAGTTCATTGGCGAAAAATGAAGTACTCAGTCTGAACAATTCCCTGTTTGCTTAAAAGTCCTTCGATCAGGTTCCTCCCTGTATAAGTAAATGAATTATAGACAACCTCACACAAATGATCAATCTAGTCCGAAAGTAAGCTCTAATAGTGTTACGGGTATAAAATAAACACCGATCAAGTGCGAGTCCACTGAAAAAAAAAATGATTTTGTTAACAGTAGCCCAATTAATACCTAACCAAAAGAAGTTGTGTAAAATTAGCATAATTTTGGTTACTACTAGGCACAATTTGGCTTTTTCTCAAGTTGTTAAACTAGTTAGATATTTATTTTTTCCGTGTCTGATTCGCGCACCAAGGGTGCCGTACAACTAAATAATTTTTAACAATAATTTTATTAAAACTTTCGTGAGACATATTTAATTATTGTATTAAGCGGTTTACACTCACGTGAAATTGTCAGGAACGGCCCGACATGTTTCGAACTCGTATGGAGCCCTTCATACGCAGTGTACGGAAGCTGGACACGAATAATTCCGCGGTCGCTGAACATGTCGTCGAAGCCGGTGCGTCTCATTTTGTCCGTTTCGATAAAGCAAGAGTGTTGGTACGTGAGAAACGTTATATACAACGTAAGGTACACGAAGCTATCGAGATCGGACGGCGCCCGAATTTTAATAGAGACGGCGGTTGGGCTTTACCTCCAGCATGGAAGCCTGTGCTTCCGGCGGCGAAACATATTGTGCGTTTGGACAATCCCGTGGACACCATTAGTCAAGTGTGCGTAATGTCTATTGATGACAAAAGTGACGTTGGAGTGCTGGACGGACAAGTTGCGGGCTTGCAAGCACCCCCCGCCCCCGCGCCATCGGCGCGCGCGCTCAGAGCGGAACGTCGGTCAAAGTATCAGCAGTGACGAGTTTGCCGCGGCGGTGTATGGGCAGCCGTCCCTGATGAAGGGCTCCATACGAGTTCGAAACATGTCGGGCCGTTCCTGACAATTTCACGTGAGTGTAAACCGCTTAATACAATAATTTTTAACAATTTTTGTTTTCTGTATTTGTTGATGTTGATATAGCAAAATCAAAATTCGAATAAAAAAATCTATTATCAGTGTGAATTTCAACTGTCTAGCTATCACGGTTCATGAGATACAGCCTAGCGACAGACGGCCAGACAGACAGACGGACAGCGGACGCTTAGTAATAGGGACCCGTTTTTACCCTTTTGGCACGGAACCCTAAAAACGAGCCCCTACTACGTCGATATACTTAGATTTGTACCAAGACTGTTTTTCGGTGTTACCAATATTTACAATACACGTGCTACCCAACAGGATCTAAAAGACGCGACGCAGAGGGCGCTGAGCGTTCACTTTCTGTACGTCCGGCATAACTCTGACAGGCGACTCAGTCGCACGACAAATACTATCTGTCACTTTCCTTTCAATACCGTGCGAGCAGGACAGGTGACGCTGAGTTGCGCGACAAGCAAAGCTGCAAGATAATCTAGCCCTGCTGATTCCGCATTGTATGAAATCAACGACCCTAGAAGAAGAAGACAAACGGCAATGATGGCACCTTTCAAAAAGCTGATTTCTCGCCCACGCCCATACGTCTGACTCTCGGACTAACTAGTGTAAATGATGAGACAGTGACACAGATTAAGTATGTTCTCCATAGAAAAATGACACTGACATAAAACAAGTCATTGTTAACTTCAATCTGAGCTTCACAGCCTTACATTCAAGTTTGGACTCTATTTCAGAGGCAAAAGTATCAAAACGTATCCTTATATTAAGAAGAAACTGTACCAAAGTTAGTTTCCCATTGACGTTAACCGATAGGACGCAGGAAGTGTGTCAAGGTCTCTCTTTGTTTAATTTGATGGTATTATGAACCTTCACTTTTGGACCAAACAGTGGCGGTTTTTGTTTTACTTTATATAGATTGAATAATGTATTGTAGTTATTTTCTCGGGACCTACTTTGGAAATAAGGTCGGCGTTGGTTTGTATTTACATGTTTAGATTCTTTTAAGTTTCTTATTTTGTTGAAAATGAAACTTTGAATTGAACTAGATACTGAAAATTATTTTCAATGGGCGTTTTAATATAATAATTGGCGCCATATTTTGCTCACGTAGGTTTCTTCCAAAACACATTGCAATATAAAATTGGATGAAATAATTTATGCACGAAAACGTCTAGCTGGACAAATGCTAAGAGAATGAAAATTACAAGTCTCGATAAATATAAAAAAAACTACCAATGACAAAACTAAATACGTAAAGTCAGTTAATCGACGTAAGCAATATATTATGATTCGTGCGCATTTACCCCGTACCTACCAGACCCAGCTCCTAGTACAACCTCGTGTTCATAGCTCCGGTGAATAAATTGTCTGCAATGGAAGCAATAAAAGCACACCACATTAATAAACATTGCCGCGATACTTTGCTTGTGTAGATTACAGATACCCTCTATGAGGCCGCGGGGAGGCATTTAACCAACTAAGTTTGGCCATAGAGTAGCGAGATTGAAGGAAAGATAGGTACATTTATAAATAAACCTATTTATAAAAGGAACGTGAGTTCAATGTTACAAACATTTTAATACAGATTCATTAAGTGTAACATAAATTCGAGAAATGCAAGAACTGCATTTTATATGATCAAATTTAGCTTTACACTGGCGAATGATCCCTGGGACACTCCACAAAATGTGATATAGTCAAAGAATAATATTAAACGGTAGCCAGCCAAATGAGTTAATCATACGGTGCCAAGATTTATCTACTTATGTAACAGAGTATCATACGGGGAGGTACATTCGAAAGCTTGTACAATATGCGGCTTCAATTTTTTTTTTATAACGGCACAACATAGTGCACAAGGGGGAAAATACTGTCTGAATAAGGGTGAGCAGTACGTATAATGTTCTTCGAGGTTTGTCTTGTGTTGCTATTAAAGAAACGCCATTACATCTTGATGCGTAGTGTTGCCAACTCTAAAACCCACTAAGGGCTGAATTATTGCGATATTTTGCTATCACAGCTGGTCAGATAACCATAACTTAAAGACGGAAATTCAAAACTGAATTTTTCATGTTCGAAATATGTAGGTCAGAATTTTTTTTCTAATAAAGTATTTTTTTTTACTTAATTTTAATAAGCTCGACGAACTTCGTGTCTGTATGTCCTCAACTAGCGATAGAAGTATAGTTGAATGGCGGCCCATTCACGTGCGGCATTTCAATATTATCGCGGACCTTGTCACTGAACAATGCGCGAGCCAAAGATGAAGAACTAAAGGTTATACAGGACTTCACCTTAGCTGTTTTTGTTTGCGATCAGCTCAAGGACACATACTCTGAGAGCTGAAACGATAACTAGGATATGTTATAAAAACATGCATGAGAGAAATGGAAAGCGACAAACGATTAATTTCACAAATCAGCATATATTATAGGAGCACATGCGCGAACATATACAGGGTGGAACATTTGTAAAGACTGAGCTGACAGGATAGTGTCATGCGAGTGATCTACAATCGACCTATTATAATTGTAAAGCTGGATTTAAAAGTAAAAAAAGTCATCAAAATAAAATATTTGAATATCGGTGACAACCCTACTTCAAAGGGTTTTTTTTTACATTTTAAGTTGACACCTGTCTTTAACTTAACACGTTCGCCGGCGGTATACGGCTATAGCCGTAATGGTGTAGGACTGTGAACCTTGTGTCTTGACAGTACGGCCATCGCCGTAGTACCGGCGGCGAACGTGTTAAGCAATGTTCAAAAATGGTAGGGTTGATCTGTGCAGATTTTTACACTAATTTTTAACAAACTGTATCTCAAAAAACCGGCCAAGTGCGAGTCGGACTCACGCACCGAGGGTTCCGTACAAACACTTTCCATCCCTAAGTGGTTAAGTTAAGTTTGCACCTGGTATGTATAGCGCCCCATATAAATTAGGTGCAAAGTTAGGTATAAAAAAAACTACTTACTAGATCTCGTTCAAAACAATTTTCGTTGCTGGTTTTTATAGTAATGTACATCATATGTTTTTTTTTTATTTTTCATTTTCTTATTTTAGAAGTTAGTGGGGGGGACCAACTTTTTTCCACTTTGGAAGCGTCTGTCACGCAAACTATTCGGTTTAGAAAAAAAATATTTTAGAAACCTCCTATCCATAAATACCCCACACGTATGTGTTTGATGAAAAAAAATTTTTGAGTTTCAGTTCTAAGTATGGGGAGCCCCCAATATTTATTATTATTTTTTTTATTTTTGCATCAAAATCTTAATGCGGTTTACAGAATACATCTACCTACCAAGTTTCAACAGTATAGCTCTTATAGTTTCGGAAAAAAATGGCTGTGACATAAGGACGGACAGACGGACGGACAGACAGACATGACGAATCTATAAGGGTTCCGTTTTTTGCCATTTGGCTACGGAACCCTAAAAAGGAATAGAAATATTTACGTAGTTCATTGGCGAAAAATGAAGTACTCAGTCTGAACAATTCCCTGTTTGCTTAAAAGTCCTTCGATCAGGTTCCTCCCTGTATAAGTAAATGAATTATAGACAACCTCACACAAATGATCAATCTAGTCCGAAAGTAAGCTCTAATAGTGTTACGGGTATAAAATAAACACCGATCAAGTGCGAGTCCACTGAAAAAAAAAATGATTTTGTTAACAGTAGCCCAATTAATACCTAACCAAAAGAAGTTGTGTAAAATTAGCATAATTTTGGTTACTACTAGGCACAATTTGGCTTTTTCTCAAGTTGTTAAACTAGTTAGATATTTATTTTTTCCGTGTCTGATTCGCGCACCAAGGGTGCCGTACAACTAAATAATTTTTAACAATAATTTTATTAAAACTTTCGTGAGACATATTTAATTATTGTATTAAGCGGTTTACACTCACGTGAAATTGACAGGAACGGCCCGACATGTTTCGAACTCGTATGGAGCCCTTCATACGCAGTGTACGGAAGCTGGACACGAATAATTCCGCGGTCGCTGAACATGTCGTCGAAGCCGGTGCGTCTCATTTTGTCCGTTTCGATAAAGCAAGAGTGTTGGTACGTGAGAAACGTTATATACAACGTAAGGTACACGAAGCTATCGAGATCGGACGGCGCCCGAATTTTAATAGAGACGGCGGTTGGGCTTTACCTCCAGCATGGAAGCCTGTGCTTCCGGCGGCGAAACATATTGTGCGTTTGGACAATCCCGTGGACACCATTAGTCAAGTGTGCGTAATGTCTATTGATGACAAAAGTGACGTTGGAGTGCTGGACGGACAAGTTGCGGGCTTGCAAGCACCCCCCGCCCCCGCGCCATCGGCGCGCGCGCTCAGAGCGGAACGTCGGTCAAAGTATCAGCAGTGACGAGTTTGCCGCGGCGGTGTATGGGCAGCCGTCCCTGATGAAGGGCTCCATACGAGTTCGAAACATGTCGGGCCGTTCCTGACAATTTCACGTGAGTGTAAACCGCTTAATACAATAATTTTTAACAATTTTTGTTTTCTGTATTTGTTGATGTTGATATAGCAAAATCAAAATTCGAATAAAAAAATCTATTATCAGTGTGAATTTCAACTGTCTAGCTATCACGGTTCATGAGATACAGCCTAGCGACAGACGGCCAGACAGACAGACGGACAGCGGACGCTTAGTAATAGGGACCCGTTTTTACCCTTTTGGCACGGAACCCTAAAAACGAGCCCCTACTACGTCGATATACTTAGATTTGTACCAAGACTGTTTTTCGGTGTTACCAATATTTACAATACACGTGCTACCCAACAGGATCTAAAAGACGCGACGCAGAGGGCGCTGAGCGTTCACTTTCTGTACGTCCGGCATAACTCTGACAGGCGACTCAGTCGCACGACAAATACTATCTGTCACTTTCCTTTCAATACCGTGCGAGCAGGACAGGTGACGCTGAGTTGCGCGACAAGCAAAGCTGCAAGATAATCTAGCCCTGCTGATTCCGCATTGTATGAAATCAACGACCCTAGAAGAAGAAGACAAACGGCAATGATGGCACCTTTCAAAAAGCTGATTTCTCGCCCACGCCCATACGTCTGACTCTCGGACTAACTAGTGTAAATGATGAGACAGTGACACAGATTAAGTATGTTCTCCATAGAAAAATGACACTGACATAAAACAAGTCATTGTTAACTTCAATCTGAGCTTCACAGCCTTACATTCAAGTTTGGACTCTATTTCAGAGGCAAAAGTATCAAAACGTATCCTTATATTAAGAAGAAACTGTACCAAAGTTAGTTTCCCATTGACGTTAACCGATAGGACGCAGGAAGTGTGTCAAGGTCTCTCTTTGTTTAATTTGATGGTATTATGAACCTTCACTTTTGGACCAAACAGTGGCAGGTTTTGTTTTACTTTATATAGATTGAATAATGTATTGTAGTTATTTTCTCGGGACCTACTTTGGAAATAAGGTCGGCGTTGGTTTGTATTTACATGTTTAGATTCTTTTAAGTTTCTTATTTTGTTGAAAATGAAACTTTGAATTGAACTAGATACTGAAAATTATTTTCAATGGGCGTTTTAATATAATAATTGGCGCCATATTTTGCTCACGTAGGTTTCTTCCAAAACACATTGCAATATAAAATTGGATGAAATAATTTATGCACGAAAACGTCTAGCTGGACAAATGCTAAGAGAATGAAAATTACAAGTCTCGATAAATATAAAAAAAACTACCAATGACAAAACTAAATACGTAAAGTCAGTTAATCGACGTAAGCAATATATTATGATTCGTGCGCATTTACCCCGTACCTACCAGACCCAGCTCCTAGTACAACCTCGTGTTCATAGCTCCGGTGAATAAATTGTCTGCAATGGAAGCAATAAAAGCACACCACATTAATAAACATTGCCGCGATACTTTGCTTGTGTAGATTACAGATACCCTCTATGAGGCCGCGGGGAGGCATTTAACCAACTAAGTTTGGCCATAGAGTAGCGAGATTGAAGGAAAGATAGGTACATTTATAAATAAACCTATTTATAAAAGGAACGTGAGTTCAATGTTACAAACATTTTAATACAGATTCATTAAGTGTAACATAAATTCGAGAAATGCAAGAACTGCATTTTATATGATCAAATTTAGCTTTACACTGGCGAATGATCCCTGGGACACTCCACAAAATGTGATATAGAAAATAATCTTGCTCAAATGCGAAGGTTGTATATTGAACTTTGAGTTATATATTTTTATTAGGCTTACAAAATTGTTGATATTATACCCTTACAAGGGGAAATTTAGAAATTATAGTGGAACAGGGATTATTTTTCGCCGATATTATGTTCTTCCATTTACATTCAAATAACAACTTCCACTTACACTGACTTACTTTACTTAATTGTAACATGTAACAATAATCAATTTTAATCGACCATATCACAATCGTACACGAGCATAGCTGTTACATTGCTATAAAGTCTGTAATCTAAATAAATGACAGTCGAATTAAGAAATTCAAAACCAAATGAAATTTGGCAAACAATAGAAAATTAAAATAACAGTAATTTTATGCTCTTTGCCATCTGGATTAGATCTCACTGCCCATAGAAGATAAACAGGCAGAAGCAAGTTGAAGCAATTGTGTAATTTTACCAAAAAGATCCTAAATGCCTCCCTAACATAAAGATACTTAATCCCTTCTTTACAGAGACTGTAGAATTATGTTGATTATCAAGGGCGACATTACATTTACATGTTGCACATAAAAAGTTTTTGTTCGTGTAAGAAAATGAAATTTGTATGTTTCTCAGGAGATCGGGGTTGATTTAATGGGTTTATATAACTTTAAGTTGTTTTTACTTTACATATAAAAATGTATATTAAATCTCATTTTAATTTTTATAAAGTTTAAATTTTACCAATAATTTGACAATACGTCAACTAATGTACAGTAAACGGCGATAAAGAATGCACATCGGCAATCATCGCATTTCCGAATACAACCGAATGCTAATTTCCATGTACATCAATTATTAGATTAATCGTTCATCAGAATTCGAATTTAGAACTAAGTACTTTATTGTTGTTTTGTTTTGATTTCACGTGGAATATATAGAGCTGTAAACTCGATGTAATTATATATAGTTATTGCTATAATGTTCTTGGTAGGGAAAAATAATATACATATATATATATATTCAGGTCCACATTCCTAAAAGGGGTTGACTGAGCATTAGCAACTGATGTTATACTACTAGTATACTTAAATGTGGGTTTAAAGATCGACAAAAACTTACATTAACATCCTCATGTTTTTTTTAAATTGGTCGGCTTCAGTTACAAAATATTTACTGACTGACTTTATTGACTGGCAAAGTAACGGGCTTACCTTTTTTCCCTATAGATGCCATAGTACAAATTTAATTTTGTGTAAGTTTTAGCAACTCTGTATATATATTGACTTGGATATGCGACTGCACTCTCTCGCATTTGAACCACGACTGACAAAACAAACGTCATGGTGTGTGCGACACAGATATCGCTATCATCATCATCATCATCATCTCAGCCATAGGACGTCCACTGCTGAACATAGGCCTCCCCTTTGGACTTCCATATATACCGGTTGGAAGCGACCTGCATCCAGCGCCTTCCGGCGACCTTTATAAGGTCATCTGTCCATCTTGTAGGTGGACGTCCTACGCTGCGCTTGCTGGTCCGAGGTCTCCACTCGAGCACTTTTCGATATCGCTATACGAAGTCGAAATTAGCCGATTGCCTCTTTCCAAAGATCGATGTGCAAACTTTATCGCCGTTTACTGTAAGTATTATTACAGACATTATATGCGCTCTTTTCTAGTAGTTCCGTAACGAAGAAGATAAAGTACTCTTTGAGTATTTATAGACAATGGAGGTGTCATAACGTAAACTCTTCGAACAAATTTTTTCGCCAATTTTAGCGGGGGGTGAGGTAAACACGTACAGCACACCACCAAAAGACGAATAGCTCAACAGACACAAATTTTGCTGTTGCGATAAACGCACACTACGGCAAAATTCAACACATCAAAAATGACATGCACACAGATACTGTTTTCACGTAACTGTGCAGCATACATAAGAAAAACATAGTGATGGGACACACATGAAGAATGAGTCAAATCATTTTAATGAATGAACTGAATTGTCTTATAGGTACTATCTATTGTGAAATTTGAAAACTGTAAATTCTGTATATTGAAGATGTTATCCAATAAATATATTTGTTTCTATGTATATCTGTCTATATTTATTGTGTCCTTATCACTCTCGCATAACTAAACAGTAAAATAAAACTGTCGCCCGCGGTTGTTTCGGGCTTAAACAATCACGGACTTCTAAAACAAGTACACTCGACTTCATATTGTCGTTGCTAAAATGAAACCATTTCATTTTCGCCATTTTGGAGCTGATAGCTATGTGCAAGTTGTGTGAGCGTCACAGATCAAAGAACGGTTTGCCTGAAATGACAATTTTAGTAGACGTTCACGCAGGATGCTTTGAATGGGCACTGAAAACAACTGTCATTCCCTATGGAATATTTAGTCCAACGTGCTTGTAGTTTAGAGGTCAGTGAATATAACCTTCAGGAAAAGAACATACGCCCATCTAAAAATAAAGGTGATTAATATGAAACAACATATAAAGTGATTTAAAGATATGAGTAAATAATGAGTAAAGAGAAAACAATAAAACAAATTGTTATTAATTTAATTAGAATTACCACATATAAGATAAAATAAAAAAAAGTTATAATTAAGTAAATATATTCATCTATCTATCAGCCACAGACGTCCACTGCTGAACATAGGCCTCCCAAAGAATCGTCACAACCCTCGCTACGCTGCGCTTTCCTATACGTGGTCGCCACTCTAGCACTTTGCTGACCTAACGGCCATCGATTCTCCGGGCTACATGGCTTGCTCATTGCCACTTCAATCGTGCAGTCCTGTGAGCTATGCCGGTTACCTTGGTTCTTCTACGGCATATCCTCATTTCTCGTTCTATAAAAGAAAAGAAGAATAAGGAAATAAGGAGGCAGCAGTGAAGATGGAAAGAATATGAAATAAAGTCTATAAATAATAGTATATGAATAACGCATATACTCATAGTCATAGCCCAGCATTAAATGTTCCTTTTATCTAGATATACTTTTAGCAAAGAATTATTTTCATTTTCATATTAAATTTCAACATCGTATGTCTAGAGAAAGGTAATATTTCTAATTCACCTTGCAAGATTTAAAAATAACATACATCTATACCTATTATTAAATTCAATCACTACATCGTATAGAACAAAGTCGCTTCTTGCTGTCTGACTGTTTGTCTGTCTGTCCCTATGTATGCTTAGATCTTTAGAACTACGCAACGGATTATGACGCAGTTTTTCTTAATAGATAGAGTGATTCAAGTGGAAGGTTTATAATATGTATAATACATGCATAATTTATCAGTTTTGCACCCGTGCGAAGCCGGGAGGGTCGCAAGTATCTAATAATACACTAACTATTAAACGAACTGCAGTGATCGAATGAATGAATGATTCATTCAAATGTTGAGTCGTGGTTTTGACTTTGTCACATCCCTCGCCCCTGTACCACCGTTTTATGTTTACATTTTTCTGTCGTTTACGTATCGCAACGGTTTTTTCTTTCAATGGAGATTGTACTTCAATACACATTTAATAGTTAATAAAAACACTTACCTGTGATAGGAAACGCGATCTTGTGGCGAATTTGAGGTGTCGGATCGTCTTTTACACGAAAATACTGCACAATTCACCATTTTTGAAGAGAAATGTCACGCGACACGGAATGATGCAAAATGACAGTGAAGTGACTTTAAGTAGTTTTATATAACGTGCTTGACCATTTGACCAATTATTTTGCCGGAGGGGGTCGCCCATGCATGGCATCTCCTGTCTAAATATAAATACTCAAAGTAAAGTACTAGATAAATTAGAACCAATAATCGCAGCAAAACTATAAATTATGCACTTAAAGTTCATCGTTAAATCGTGTTATCTTTATTTGACGCCTTTTATTACTTGAAGTACTTAAACGATATCAAGAAATACATTAAAGGATCTAAATATATCTGTTGGCATTTAAAATATTTAAGTATTTATAGACAAAGAACTAAACATTTATTTTAGAAGCGCTCGTAATATTTTCTAGTTAGTTTTGTGTATGATTGTCCCTTAATATTTATATTTTTATTTTTTTTTATATACTTCATTATTATGTATATTGTATGCTCTTTAGGATGGTTATAGAGCGTTTATCATAATTTTATGAGTGTCAAAAAATTCATGTAGTTTTTAACAAAAATAATGGGTGTGTTTTTATGCGAAGCATATTAGCGGTTTATGCTTCATTTTCTTGAAAAGCTTGTCTTGTCTTGGCTTTAAACGTGAGTATCGTCATTTTAGTTTTACTTCATGTTGAGACGGACGTAAAACATCATTTGTGTGGCCAGATAAGTGCCGTCACCTTTTTTGACTTTCTGAGTCATACGATATATTTATTACCTCTTATGTCTTCAGCCCCCTTATTACAAACCATCAAGGAACCATAACAACAGTTCAAAATAACAGCAAAATAAAGCAACAAAACTCATGAGCGAAACTACGGGCGGGTGCTAGTTAAAATATATATATTTTTAACTCAGGACACAATTTCCGTATTTATGTTACACCACCATAACCAATAACCGTTGGACTTTTATCCCTCAAATTTCCTTTACATCCACAGCTCAGGATATTTTGGACGGTGCCCGTGAGAGCATACTTAATTTGTTCGGTTCTCCAGGCAGTAGCAGGCCATTGTTTAAAAGAACAACCTTATTATATCTTTCCAGTCTTCACGGTATTTTGGGATGATATTAATTGGGTGCATAGAATTTGGGTAACATCACACCACGGCATTAAGATTCCTGTGAGGAATTTATTGGAAACGAATGTTTTTTGTTCTAGTGTTCGATCCGAATGTTCTGAATTGCTGTCTGATCCATTTTTTTTGTAGCAAGCACGTAGAACAGTGGAATGTTAAGTTTGGGTTGTATTCGTCCATGTTACGTGTTTTTACATAGATAACATTAAGTTCTTTAATGCAAGCATGTCAATGATCTGGGTCCTAATTCCATATCGCTCTGATATCTTGGAGACACCTCCAAGTAGTAAATATACCTAGTATATCGCCACATTGACTACCCGTCCGGTTAAGTTTGCGCTTAATTGGAGCGGAGCGAGCGAAGCGAGCGAAGCTCCCATGGATCGACTCGAATGGACTTTGTAACAATGCGCAGATCTCAGCGAGTTCTCAACCGATTTTAGAAATTTTTGTTTTAAAAAGCACAAATTAAATTTCGCTAGGTCGTGACGAAGAGAAAATTTCGAAAAAAAGAAAAAAAAAAAAAACTCCGCTCCAATCTATGGTGCAAGCTTAGCCGGTGGCTGACTCTGCATCGACCTAGTTTATATGCGATCACATAGATATAACTTTATGCAGCTGGAATTGCAAACTTCGCGCTTTAATGACAGTTAAAGGATATACCTGAGATATTTGGCGATTTTTAATGTGCACTTGAATTAATGCCCTGTCTGTAAGAGAAGGTTACCTATCTGAAATACTAATTTTTGTTTCCCATCTGTAAAGTTTCACCAAATGTTTCACCATTTGTCCGATAGCAATTTTTTCCAAAACCGTTTATTTTCAGAATAACTAAAACAAACCTAACCTAATGGGTCCTTTAAAACGATGTTTATAAAATCCTGACAATATTTACGGGTTTCAAGAAAAAAATACTTTCGGACAAATGAAAATTTGGCGAAACGTTACAAATGGGAAATAATTTTTCGGAGTTGCTATAGGATTCCGTAAGAGAAATAATGCATATTTAGGCGGGTAATGCCATTACCGCCACGGAGGCATGCGAGTCAGCCATCACAGTACTTTCCATTGAAATAAAAGCAGAAACTTCTTGATTTGTGTAAATTATCTGCATTTAGGCCGATCTGATCATGTTGGTTTGTCTTTAATTATCTGTACCTATCTAGTATGGAGATGGCCGAATTATGAAATTTCTATGCATTTTCATAGAAATTATATTATAAATATGGTTTCCATTTAAACCTTAGGGACTAAAAGTATCATTTGTACACCGCTCCGCGAAGCTAAAATAACGTACGTTTTGAGCAGGGAAGTGAAAAAGTAATGAAAAATTGGGCAAGTGCGAGACCGACTCGCGCATGAAGGGTTCCGTAACGTAATCTTTAACAAGTTTGTATGGGAGCCCCCCTTAAATATTTATTTTATTTTATTTTTAGTATTTGTTGTTATAACGGCAATAGAAATACAATATCATCTGTGAAAATTTCAACTGTCTAACTATCACCGTTCTTGAGATACAGCCCGGCAATAGAAATATGTATATCATCTGTGACAACTGTCTAGCTATCACCGTTCTTGAAATACAGCCTCGTGACAGATGGACGGACGGGCGGACGGACGGACGGACAGCGAAGTCTCAGTAATAGGGTCCTGTTTTTACCCTTTGGGTACGGAACCCTAAAAACGTACCATAGTCAGTTATCAAGAAGCATATACTCCATCATGTATAATGCCATTAACTGGAATACGGAGGCTTCATTACAAAGTGAAGTGCCAATGAAGTCTGCGAAATTAGGTGGCGATCCGCGTGTTCATACTGGGAGACTGAATAAATCTTCACAACATTATTTTTCTTTCAGTTGTTTATATTTAAAGTTGGAGCAACCCACGTAAACAAAATCATAATGTTTATTCTGTAAGTAGGCCACAAGGGCACTTTCACATATCTGAATCTACCAGCATTTCAGGAGAGGAGACCGCTGTTGAGACGAAAGCCGAAAGAAACTCAACAGTAAGTATTTTTTTCGTAAATTTTACTTAAGACTGTATCAATGATATTATAATTTGTAGAGGAGATGTACAATGAGCTGCAGAATTGCATGGCCCATTTATGAATGAATTCATTCATAAACGGACCATGCATTTCTGCAGCCCATAGTACCTATAAGAGCATACCTCCCTTATTCAGCTTATTACGGCTGTGTAAGGGCAGGCACCTTCTAGTTTTTAGGGTTCCGTACCCCAAAGGGTAAAAACGGGACCCTATTACTGCAGACTTTACTGCCCGTCCGTCCGTCCGTCCGTCGTCCGTCTGTCACCAGGCTGTATCTCAAGAACGGAGATATTTAGCTATACAGTTGAAATTTTCACAGATGATGTATTTCTATTGCCGCTATAACAAAAAATATTAAAAATAAAATAAAATAAATATTTAAGGGGAGCTCCCATACAACAAACTTGTTATAGATTATTGTACGGAACCCTTCATGCGCGATTCGGACTCACACTTGCCCAATTTTTTGATATAAACTAAGAGAGCAACACAGGAAATAACAACAGCGACTGCAGGTTCTAACCGCTGCAATTAAACACTTTTTGTAATAACACACATTATATCTAATTTCAGTATCATTTTAACCACAAAAAGTACCATATGCCTCGCGTATGCTGCTGCGCGCATTGTTCGCCTTAGGCGCACATTTCTCCTAATACCTTACTCAACATCGTATTCAGCAAGACATTTATTTGAGAAAAAATATCCTTATTACCTGAGGTATGTGGTTGATTGTGGTAAAATCTTGAGACTATCAGACATGAGGTTTCGAAGATGGACAGTAAATTTTTCAAGTGCGTGCTGTTTTAAGCGCTCGGAGGGACAATTCAAGAAAACTACTTTTAAAAAGCATATTACTTTTACTATATTACTTCAAGAATCAACTTTATATCAAGCGCATTCGATCAAAATTTAAGTAGATATCGAATTGACATATGTTTTATTGTAAATCTGTGTACAATTTACGTCATACATATGCGTCCTCTGATTGTTAACTATGTATGATGATTACGAGTTATTGGCTTTATGGGTGCATGATACTACCGTGCTTAGTCAAAAGGTCATATAAATGTAGTGGGTCCTTATGTACTTAAGTTGTTTTGTGACTTTGTTACTGGATCAGGAATTATGGGTTTTCACGTTAGGCTAATGAGTGGGACGCGAGTTCTAACTTTATTTCAAAGGATGGAAAGAGAAGGAAGATAATGGAAGTTAACATAGAAGCCTTGTTAAAATAGTACAACAATAAATTGGTAGATGATGCTTGGTAGATTTGCGAAATTCCATATTAAATTGCTGGACGGTTTTTTTTATATTGTGTTTTTTTTGTTGGAATATTGTGTCAATAAGTTGCGCTGACTTGCGTATATTTATTCATGCGGTATCTATGGCTTAATGCGTAAAGAAAGTAACGTTGCTAGAAGGACATAACCTTTTTTTATGATAAAAAATAAAATTGATAATGCTTACTGAAGAAAAAGAAGCGCCGCAAATAAAACTCTCAGACTGTATCATCATTATATTATTACATTTTTATACCAAAGACTACCTCAACTTCTTTGCTATTAAGTACTAAAAATTACACAAAATCCATAATGACTTTAATCCTTTCATCTCAAGATTCCCAATCCCCCCACAATCCAATGTTTACCAAACCTGTAGTACCCATACCATGAGTAAACGATTTGTATGGAGAACAGTACAGCGCCCCTAGCGATTATTTTGTAGAACTACAATTGGGATTACGGCTGATGTTAAATTCTACAGCTTACTGTAGTTTATCGAAAAAAAAAAATTAAATATGTGAAAGGTACTTTATGATTTTTTTCAGAATCTTCATAACTTAACAAAATAAGAATTGTATGACAACCATGAACTTAAACGCACTTTTTCACGGTGGAAATAGCAAATTACTTATTGTCTTCGTACAAATAATGGTATACATAATGTGAAGTCACGATTCGGTGGCCATTTGTATGAAGCGTTTTTAACGCTCCGTAGGAATGTTGAACTTTAACGGTCATTTCAGCCTTTTAGAGCAGTCTAAGTGTAGCTAGTCTCATATAGACATTATTTTGATCCCAATCCATACTATCCATACTAATATTATAAATGCGAAAGTGTGTCTGTCTGTCTGTTACCTCTTCACGCTTAAACCGCTGAACCGACTTAGATGAAATTTGGTATGGAGATCGTTTAAAGACCCGGGAAAGGACATAGGATACTTTTCATCCCGAATAAATTTAGTGTTCCCGTGGGATGAGCGGGTAACACCGCGGGGCACAGCTAGTAAACAATAAAATCGATTGACATCCTCAAAAAAATATTCGTCATGCCTATTCTCCATACAAATCGTTTAGAATGAATGAATGAATGAATGAATGAATGAATGAATGAATGAATGAAGCGTTTATTCACTGGAACATACGGTTACATGAAGATCTTACAATAAATATTTCCCATGATATGTTCAACCCAGTACAGGTATGTGAAAATTATGTTCGTTGATTACAATTTAAAATTAGCTAATAAAATTTACTATTTACTAATAATTTATACAAAGTCACACAAAGTCAATATAAATAATAGTAATTAAATTGCATGCGAATAATTTATACCATGTCAATTCTTAGAAACTAGTTTAAAATATTAAGTGAAATCAGAATTGTGATATAAATAAAATAATAATTAAAATGAAATAAAAATTGTTATGTAGGTACCTAAGATCTATTTAAATTCATTCTATTTAGTTGCATTAGCAGTCGCTGGGGTGTACGGTCATTGTAAATATATACCATGAGTTAACGTGACCGTGCTCGCTAGTGACAACGTAAAAAAATTGTATGGGGAATTAGTACAGCCCCCTAGCGTATACTTTGAAGAACTACAATTCGCCATACAAATCATTTTCGCAATCGCTAGCGAGTACTGTCACTGAACTCGTGGTAAGGGAGAAAGGAAGCGGCGCTGAATAGAAACCCAACACGGGTCCAAATCGACTAAAAACGTCCGTGAAATCACTAATACGACCTAATTTTGAACGCTATACATCATGGGAATAACGACTACAGGACGTTAACTCGAAATCTTAATATGGTGCGGTCCAAAGCTTCTGCGCCCTTCGCGGTGTGAGCGTCGCCCTTTTGAAAATTGATTAATTAATTTTGAAACTTAGAAGTAATTTTGAACAATTTAAACGAATTATATCGCGTATATTCATTACTTGAGTTTTTGTGACGTTTCAGTGACTACAGTTACCGTTGTAATAGGTTCACGGGTAGGTAGGTATTTTAAGTTACTGAAACGTCAGGAAATGGAGCTTTATTTAGATGTGTGATAATCACGGAAACCGAAAAACATTATTAATTATGATGGGTTTTTAGCGATTGTTCTTATCCTTTAATACAACAATCCTTCATCCATTATACAATGTTTCGAGCGTACTAGCAATCATTGTGGCTGCGTATTAGCAAGCTGTAACATTTGTTGTAGATGTTGCCCAAATACATAACTATCTGACGAATTCTCTACTAAAACAGCGCTCACAACATCCTCATATAGATGAGAATATTTACGGATTATATTTTGTGGTAGCAGCAAAAGACATTTAAAAATATATTCCACCAAATCAAATGAAGCTGTCAAATACCGTGAACGTGCAAATCTAGTTATTTGAAACGGTTAGACTCTATTATTGGTACATTTATAACATGAAGTGAATTAACAGACAAGTTTACATTTAAAAAGTAATATCGTTTAAAATTTATCGACATCAAAACGAAAGTTGAAGACAGAGAAACATGGAAGTTGCTCCACCGACAAGAGCTTAGCTCTTAAATTTCTGATGATGATCGTTTAAAAACTCTTGCACTGTATATTAAATCGTCAAATAAACAACAAGGATCCCGGCCACTTGAGAGCACCAGTCCTTACATCGTAAATTACACGCCGTCATGTAAGCGAAACGCTGACAAATGACATGTGTGTTAGTCCGTTTATTTTTAGACACACGACGAAATCAGAAACCGGGAGAGCTCTATTGAAGTTTAAGACAAAAGCACTAGAGATGGAATGGAAGAATGTTTTTTTTTATATTCTAATAGGTATATGATGTTTTTATAAAAGCCTGGGGAAACATTGGGTTAAGTTCCATCCCCTACATACTTCATATTTTTGTGATTCACCAAGAACTTTCAATTCCAGAGGATTTTGTAACTACTTACTCGTTTGCCCGAAGGGCTATAGAGCAAAGGGTTTTTATTTATTTAGTCTGTATTGCAAAAAGGAAACTTATCGTGCGAAAGGCGGGCTTAATGCCATTCATTCTCTACCAGTCAACTTTCGGGCAAAGCAGATAAATTGTGGGTGTGGGTATGACAATCTTCAAGATCTCAAGGGATCGAAAACATACACAGGATGCTTCTGGTGTTGCAAACGTTCATAGGCTGCGCGCTGTTTATCAGGCAGTCCGTATGCTTATTTGTCACCCATTATCTATAAATAAACGTCCAGTACTGGACAAAAGCCTACCCAAAAGTTCTCCACAACGAACCGCCGTGCGCCACCCTCATCCATCTGATTCCTACAATCGGAACCAGATCGTTGGTACACCTTGCTGGAGACCCATCATTGACTAATAAAAATCTGTAAAGAAAAATGTGGTAATATTATCACTAGGACTAACAATTGTATGACAGATAAGGAGGTGTAAATTCAAGACAAGAATTTATGACCAACTGATGGCGTCAGACTGCCATGATGCCGCGCACCCATACAAAACAAAAGACGATCCTCACGCTATTAAGATTATTCCTGAAATCAACCCTCTCTGTATAAAATGTATTTTCTATACAAATCTAAAATTTTATTATATTGTAGAAGATTAAATTATGACTTCCAACACGTATGCCATTAGAAGGAGTCTCAGCGACGAGTCCGTCCGTGCGGCACCGAGCTGACATCTCATTTCGTGAATAAGATAGCAGTTGGATGACAAGGAAGTTTTTCTTAAGAGCATATATCACAGTAGTTAAGTTTCCACCTGGTAACTATCGCGTCGCATACAAATAAGGTCCAAGCTTAAAGTAAACGGGTTATACAAATTGAGGTTCCAGCCTCGTCTGTTTCCTTCTCCAAACTTAACCAATCTTTACGTTAGGAACTGAATGGAAAGGAAACGTCGTGTGTCGAACCGTTTTGTTTTACCCAAATTATTTAGAATTCGTGTACTAGGCGGACTTTTGGACGGACGCCTAGAGTCAGACCATACAAACTGACTCACTTTGTATGGCTTGACAGTTCATTTGCTTGAAAGTTATCTTGGTTTGACTCTAGTACACAAAATTTATATTAATAAGCTCAATCAACGAAACGGTCCGACATAAGCATTGATTAAAATCAAAATCATAACATGTATTCTGTAAGTAGGCCACAAGGGCACTTTCACATGTTTAAATCTGAATCTACCGGCATTTCACAAGAAGAGACCGCTTTTGAGAAGAAAGCCGAAAGAAACTCAGCAGTTAGTAATTTTTTCGTAAATTATACTTAAAAACGAACAGAATTATATTATAAATAGGTAATTGTACATTAAGTTTTGAAGAAGGAAACAGACCAGAAGGAAACCTCAATTTGTATGGAAAAATATACAATGGTATTTCTTCTTAACCCAAACGGCTTACCCGCTGCTGTCCTCGTTGAAAACAGGCATGAATTTGCACATTTTGAATTTGCGAATTTGGGCCAAAACCACCACATTTACAATGACGTGACATAAAACGTTGCGATGATCTGTAACGTTACGTCATGGTGCAATATAACTCGACGTCTAATAATGCACGAGAGGAAGACGTATCGTAAACAATTTTGTGACAGTATGTTCCGACGAAAGGTAAAAAATAATCGACATGACGGTTGCAATTTTATTAGTTGAAAGTCTTCCTGTCTTTAACTTTAAACCCAATAAATAAAATGACGATGTTTGACGATTGTCAGTGTCAAATTTTTGTCATTGAAATGTTTCAAAATATCACCGTATTGAGACTGACATAATTATAACTAATATAATATTAGCAAGTACCGGCCATAGACTAGCTTTTATATAATTGTGTTTTAATTACAGAGCCCTTCAGCCTATAAAATTGCAAACTGTCATCAAAATTAAAAAATGATATTTGTAAGAACCGAGTCTACGTTACGCAGAATTGCATTTTAATCTCCACAATCATCCTTCACGGACCACCAATTTATTGTTACATTCCGCCCAATTTGTTAATGCGATCTACTTTATTTAACAGTTCCTTAGGTGATTTGGCTGACCTTCATTTAACTGATTACCACATTAAACAGAGCTATTTGTAGCATTATTGTTACAAAATTTAATACAAATTAACTGTCATTATTTATACACAGCTATCCGAGTTTAGAGTATAATCAAAGTAATTGGTCTAATAAAGACATGAGTCTGTTGGTAACGCAATGCTTTTTATTATCAGATCATAAACCATATTATCGAGATCTTCTTCATGTTAAAAGTTTTAGCGATTCACTAAGAGAATAAAGGATCTTGTTAGATCGGTCGATTCACTTGTTTTTGGTCTAGCTGCAGGCAAAATCCCATGATTGTGTTAAGCTAAGAAACTTGTAGTTTTTGTAATATGTTTAAAATTGTGAGGAGTGTTATACTTAGCAGACTATAGAGCGGTATGAGAGAGCCCTTCATCATCATCATCGTCATCATTTCAGCCACAGGACGTCCACTGCTGAACATAGGCCTCCCCCAGTGACTTCCAGGTCGGCCTGTTGGACAGCCCTTCAAGCATTTATTATTAATTGAAGTAGAAAAATAATGTAGTATCATATAATTATCTATTAGGTATATTTCTTTATTTAAATTTTATAGCACCAATGTAAAAGTACAAATGGCGGAATTAATGCGTTTAGTTAGGCATTCTTTACCAGTCAACCAATGGACTAAACAAAGACATCTGTATGGTGCAGGATCTTTTTAGATTGGTATTGGACATTTGATAAAAAAAAAATTACGGTGTAGAAAATGAAAAACTGATACAAAAATAAAATGTCGCGACCTCTTGCCATTTTGTATACAGTTTATTTGTTGGTCTGTAACTGTTATATTTGTTTGTCTGTAACTGTTTGGATGTATAGCCATATTTTTCACTACTTTAATCAGACCGAAAATAAAATCCTTTAAAAAAAAGCATCTTATTATGGTTTCATTACCGGCGCATGAATGGGATTTTATTTCTATCAATTCTATGTTTAGAAATTGCGAATTATCTTGTAATTAAAAAATCTTTTGTCACGCTCCAGCACATATTATAAAGTCCCTTAAATAGTTATGGTTTATAAATTTGTAGCATATGTTTTAATGATCCTTATTGCATCGTTACTGTCGCTTTGAAAAATCTCCTCCCATTAAGTTTCCAAGAATTCAGAAAGTCACAGTATTTTTAAAACACGTTGGCAACATTCGACTTTAAACTGTATCAATCCCATAATGAACCTTATATGCCTACTTTAAAGCACATTTAGGAAATGAGGTAGCCCGCTCCAGTTCCGAAATGTCATTATGCTCGCCCGAGGGCTGAATAAAACTGCATGAAATATGCTTAAGCGATGTTGTTATAAGGCTATTACTGACCATCGATTTTGTTCCCGTGAAATGGGATGAAATTTCATTATGACACGGTATACAGTAATAATGGGATATTGCTAAAATAATTGCTGTGATCATATTATATTCGGTTAATATGCGGTGTATTAAAAGGACATTTAGTAAATGGTTTCACAATTTTGTAGGCCATTTCATGAGCACGAATTATAGTCTGCTTTTACATTTTACACTAAAATGATGTACATAAAATAGTGATCCATCTGTTTTTGTTTAACCTGTATTTTTTTTATTCATTTACTCTGCAAATATGTAACTCTAACATTCGCAAGTAGTTAATTGTGCGTGGGATGTTAAATTCACATGCTCACTATCTTCGTTAAGTATTGATCCGAAAAACTTTTCATTGTAAATAGTTGTGTATATTTTTTTTATCAAGATCATTGCTACACGCATAATCTTGAAATCCAATGTTTTAAAATTCAGGTTTTCTAACGAGATAGTACTGATATTCATCAATTTATGACCCGGCCGCAGACATTGATATGGGAGCTTACAAGAAGTGTATGTAGGTAGTTAATATAATATCCGCATCATTTTTCCTAACTTTAAATAAACTCGCTCTGAAAATGAGTCCACCGTCGTGTGCAGAAACTAACTGTTTCAATATGCGCAGCGTAGCAGGTCTTAAAAACCTTCATTACTGTCCCGGGTTTCTTTAAAAGCTTGATAAATTATTAATTAGACGACGATTTTCAGAACTCTTAGCAGACCAAGAAGCGGACTCTAAGGCAGAGAATTAATGTCATTCGAGAAACTTCACAAATAAATATTCAAAACGTACCTAATTCAGAATGCTTTTGCCAAATGAAAGGAAAATTATGTAGTACTTTTGCGAAACGAGTGCTTGAATATCAGATCTGACCGGCCCAATTAATTTGCGTCTTTTCAGTTTTTATGGATGCTTACTTCTGATTTGCATTTATGGTAGATGAAATGAAATCAATCAAGAGCTCTTCTCGGTTCACATTTAGCTTAAAAATGCTTTTAACTCGACGTCTACAGAGACTTCCTTTTAACTGGAAATTAAACTCATTGGGAAAATTATAAGATACGAAACACCGACATGATTTTACCAATGTTAGTTTCAGTAATTTTTGGAGAACCATGAGATGATTTTTATCTTTTAGTTTTTTCCTAAGAATCGTGTGTATAAGGGCGTGTATGTTAAATTTCCGGGGATAATGAAATTAAATAAAATACTCATTT
Source organism: Apotomis betuletana (assembly GCA_932273695.1). NCBI lineage: Eukaryota > Metazoa > Arthropoda > Insecta > Lepidoptera > Tortricidae > Apotomis > Apotomis betuletana. The sequence continues at coordinate 1,203,895 of OW026310.1, forward strand.
TTTATTTTAGAGTCCAATTATTATCTGCATTTACAATTACAGTTCTATCTCTCGTTAAAACTCTGTCATTAAACATGGGCATTTAGCCCTTGAATGTACGACCGTCTTGGCCGTAATAAGTAGCACGCTAAGTACGTATAGGTACTGCAATTGTATGAAATATTGATGTCAGAGCAATATTAATTAATAATAGCATGCATCAGGAGAGCTGCTTCAGATTTCCAATTCCAAATCTTCAGCCAAAAAATATTTGTGATACGAAGTTTGAAATTCGAACTTCAAAGTTACCCGCAGACCATATTGACCACTAGCGCTCAAACAAGCGGCTAACGGCGCATCGTTTACGCGCACTTGTACTCACGCGCATAAAGGCAAGGTCACTGTGAGTGATGCGCCGCGTCGCCTTTGACTCCGCGTCGCTCAAACGTCATTCTGCCGCGAGCGAAGGCCAAGCTATAGTCCGGACCATGCTATAAGAAAACAAAGCATTTCACTCCGGAATAACAGGTGGACTTTCGACGTCATCATAGGTTGCTTGGGTCTGTCATTTTTTTTTTTTTAATTTATTAATGACCATGGTTACAAGACCTTCAGTCGAAGTCATAAAAATACAATCAATCTTATTTATAAAATAATTAACTGAAGTTTATTGGGTCTGTCAATTCGTTTCTGTGTTACCAGTAGTGTAGGTACCTATCACAATACTACCCGATTCCCTTGATACCTGTATGAATCTCATAAAATCGTGAGTGTTTTAAATCTATTATTACGACAAAATAAAATTTTGTCAAAGAACACGTCAAATGTAATGCATATCCTATCAAAAACATAAATGTAAAATGAGAGCCAAGTTCAATATCGCGTGCACTTCGCCGACAAAAGAATTGAGATCTGCAAGGGCGCCAAGTTCTTTGCCCTAAAACTTTTAGATACAAGGACATGCGACATACTCAATGCATTTATTTTACTTGGGGAGAAATTCAATATCAAGATTTGACTTGGCTAGTTTTCACAAACTAACTAAATTTTATAAAAGTAACATAGTCATAGTCATAGTTCATTATCAAGCTAACAGTATAAGTAACAAGACATACACTAACTTGCGTCCTTACCTTTACGAAAATAGGTTAATGATTTGATTGATTTTGATTTATAATATAAATTTATATTTTAAAACTAGCCAAGTCAAGTCTTGATATTGAATTACACCCCAAGTAAAATAAATGCATTGAGTATGTCGCATGTCCTTGTATCTAAAAGTTTTAGGGCAAAGAACTTGGCGCCCTTGCAGATCTCAATTCTTTTGTCGGCGAAGTGCACGCGATATTGAACTTGGCTCTCATTTTACATTTATGTTTTTGATGGGATATCATTACTTTTTGTACAGAAATTATTATGATGTGTAAATTACTAATAATTATTATTTGTAAATTAGTTCTGTGTGCTATTCTAGTACATCTTTTGAAAGTTTTGAACAAACAAAGAATTTTCCAAAACGGTTAGTACGTATTGGATTTTTATGTGCGTGTATGTGTAAGCGTGTGCGTGTGAGTGTGTATGCTATTCTAGTATATCTTTCAAACAAAAAAAGAATTTTCCAAATCGGTTTATAAATGACAGAGTTCTGAGGCAACAACCATCAATAATAATACTAATAATAATAATAAAATATAAAAAAATCACTGTTTTCGATTTTTATATGTATACACACACAATCACTAAGCTGGATGCCAAATTTCACCTTTCTAGGTCACCTGGAAGTGGGTTAGGTTTTTGATTACTAGTCAGTCAGTCAGTCAGTCAGTCAGTGATAAAAATACCGTTTTTTGGACTTTAATATCTCAATAACTATTTAACCTATATTAATGAAATTTGGGGTTCTACTTGTTCAAAAGGATCTTAATACATAAGCCAAATTTCATTTTTTTATGTTAAATAGATTTGGAGTTATTGGGGGGTCAAAAGTGGCTCCAAACGGTTCGTGTAATATAACACACGGCTGCTGCTCGCCAGTTCCTGCGGTGAACTTGGCTGGACACGCTGCCGCGTGTCTAGATATGCGTAATTATTATTTATTGTATGACTGGTGGCAATATTTTTTTTTCGTTATAGGTTATTACATATTTTGTTAGGTTAAAATGAAATTAATTCTATAAATTTCCATGAATTCAGAAGAATATTTATCATGCAAGTAACTAACTGTATTTTCTGAAAGCCTACTCACTATTTTGAGATGAAAAAATAATTTAAATGAAACAATTTAAACGGATTATATCTGTTAAATTAATTATCCTCCCTGACGCTTCGGTAGCTTTCAAGGCCTAAAAAATAGTTACTAAAATGATAAAAAACGCGCACATAAAAGGAGTGGACGATATTCACACGACTGAACACACAAAGTTAAAAACATTTTCAATAGAAAAAATATTTAATTCGAAATACGATGTCGTAAATAGAGTTAAAGATACATACATTATGTGTTAAGCTTACAATATCATACTTTCCAGTCGGAGGTCAACAAAATCAGAACCCATGCTGCATATCCGGACTATGAATACCGACGTCACCCGCCGAGCCGCCGCGCGGCATAATGATTCATTAAGCGCTCCCCGGGATTACCTTTTTGTAATTGACCGATGATGTGATGCCGTATCACTGCCTCTCTTTTATATGATGACTTCGAGTCATAAGAGACAGCGGGTTTGTCAATAGCGGTTGAGGCTACAGGCAAGATATCGTACGGAATAACGACTCTGACTGCTTATATGACAGCTTCAAGTGACAGAACTAGGCGGAGTTATCAGCAAATGCCTGTTGAAGCCAATGGTAAAAATATTTGTTCGAGAAGCGATGTTTTATCCCCGTTTTTAGGGTTCCGTAGCCAAATGGCAAAAAACGGAACCCTTATAGATTCGTCATGTCTGTCTGTCCGTCTGTCCGTCTGTCTGTCCGTCTGTCCGTCCGTATGTCACAGCCATTTTTTTCCGAAACTATAAGAGCTATACTGTTGAAAATTGGTAGGTAGATGTATTCTGTGAACCGCATTAAGATTTTGACGCAAAAATAAAAAAATAATAATAAATATTGGGGGCTCCCCATACTTAGAACTGAAACTCAAAAAATTTTTTTTCATCAAACACATACGTGTACTATGGATAGGTCTTCAAAAATGATATCGAGGTTTCTAAAATATTTTTTTCTAAACCGAATAGTTTGCGTGACAGACGCTTCCAAAGTGGAAAAAAGTTGCCCCCCCCCCCTCTAACTTCTAAAATAAGAAAATGAAAAATCTAAAAAAAGCATATGATGTACATTACTGTAAAAACTACCAACGAAAATTGTTTTGAACGAGATCTGGTAAGTAGTTTTTTTTAATACCTAACTTTGCGCCTAATTTATATGGGGCGCTATACATACCAGGTGCAAACTTAACTTAACCACTTAGGGATGGAAAGTGTTTGTACGGAACCCTCGGTGCGCGAGTCCGACTTGCACTGTGAAATAGCAAAAACCCTCGTTTTGTGCCCACACGTGTACCGGTTTCTCACGAAGAATGTATTAATTCCACGAGCGACAAAAACTCTTGTATACGATATTAAAGGAGCCTAATTAGTGTATTTTGTTAGCTCCGAATAACATACGTTTTCTGTCATGTCGATGGATTTATATCCATTATTATTATATTGGCAGATATCAATAGCATTTGCGTATCAAATATATTTCTCACCGATTGTCATTATTTCGTTTTATTGCGCGCTATTTTCTTAATAGGCTGACAGATGTCGAATGCTGAACAAAGGCCTCCTCCAAGAATCTCCAAGACAACCGACTTGAATAATATTAAGGTCGGTCGTCTTGGAGACGAACGAAATAATGGCAGTAGGTGAGAAAGATATACGATACGCAAATGCTATGTTGCGTTCAGCTTTATCTAGCAAATGCTGTTTTACCATTGATACAAAGATCATAAAAAAAATGGGTAACCTGGCAGAAGAGACTGGGAATTGAACCCGGTCCCTCTGGATTGCCGGTCCAACGTGTCGACCACTTTACCACCCGAACGCCTGAATACCTTTCGTATTTTTCTTTATCCCTTCCAGTGGCAGAAACCGGGAGCCGGACCCCACGTCAAGTGGCAGGCATCCGGGAGCCGGATCTGACAAAACAAGCCGTTGAGTGGCAGGGTTTTTGATTGCATGACAGGAGAAGTGGCACAGCCATCTTGGCAAAATATCGCGGGCCTCCCACGGGTGGTCATCGCCAATTTCCGCATGTTACAAAAAATATCTTTTCTCAAAAAAACATTTTTAACAAAAAAAGAACCGACTTCAGTAAAACTAAAAAAGCCAACAATAACCCGTTCAAGTACAGATTACATTTGACACACCCTTCGAAGTCGATCCCAAACCAGTTCTTATATTTATATATTATAGTTTACGCGAGGTTTGGCACCGACTTCGAAGGGTGAGTCAAATGTAATCTGTACTTGAACGGGTTATTGTTGGCTTTTTTAGTTTTACTGAAGTCGGTTCTTTTTTTTGTTAAAAATTATTTTTTTTTGCTTTTTCGTGATTCGTAGGTATGTATTCATCATCAGTTTCCTTACACCAAATCCTATTTACTGAATGTAAATTCTTGACCTTATCAATAAATTACCGAAAGCGCCGTACATGTCCCTATAACATTTGAAGAGTTCCCTCGATTTCTCCAAGATTCCATCACCAGATCCCGACTTAGTGCCAACGGGACCAACTCGGAGTTATACCCTTACGATAAAAAAAAAAATGAAAATCGGTTCACGGTTCTCGGAGATATCGAGTAACAAACATAAAAAAAAAAAAAAAATTTGTTCGAATTGAGAACCTCCTCCTTTTTTGAAGTCGGTTAACAAAAAATATATAGATGTTGTATATAAACTATATATCGTTGGATTCATCATAAAATGCCATATTTGTTGTATAGAAATTAATGCCATTCCATTTATGGAAATTTTGCTAGTCTTGATCAATCTTCAGATGACTACATTTTAACCACTTTTTGTATAAAAATAACTATAATTAGGAAAAAAAACAGTGAATCGTAGAAAAAACTAATTTAATGGCAAATCTATATATTTATTTACACTTATAACCCTTTTTATTACACCTCACTATACAATATTTTCTAACCACAAGGTTTTTAAAATGCTCACGGCTCGGCGGTCGACGCGTAATGGTCAGGGGGTCGGGAAGACGACGCAATTTCTAACGAACTTTGCTGAGTTTGCTTTGCGCGTCAATTCGACCGTTAGTGAATGCCGTTCTTGTTTATTGATGAATGCATCTTACAAGTGTAAGCAAGCAAAATATAGTTTTGACGGTTTTATTTCGGGTCCGAAATAGACATCGCACAGGGTCCGGGAGCTGGACCCTGCCACCCAACGGCTTGTTTTGTCCAGTCCGGCTCCCGGATCTCTGCCACTTGACGTTGAGTCCGGCTTCCGGTTCCTGCCACTTGACGGTAAATTTTGTAAAATAGACGCGCCACTTCTCCTGCCATGCAACTGGTGGCGTCTGTGAAAATTTCAACTGTCTAGCTATCACCGTTCTTGAGATACAGCCTGGTGACAGACGGACGTACGGACGGACGTACAGCGAAGTCTCAGTAATAGGGTCCCGTTTTTACCCTTTGGGTAGGTACGGAACCCTAAAAATTATGAACACATTACAAATACTGTTGTGACATTTAATCAAAATAATACTAACTTATTCCATACTATAACATTCAATAAATAGGACAAAGCAAAGATTAACGAAGATAAATCGACAGAATATTAGAAAATGTCGCAAACCCTCTCTAACACCGCTAAGTACCCGCGTCATAACTTCTGTTAGCGCGCGGGTACCAGATAAATCCATTAAAGTTGCTTGCTGTATAAATTGATACATCAAATACGTTTAATCTGAACAACGTAAAGCTTTTTATTTTGCGTGTGATCCTATATGATACACCATTGTGTTTTTTGAGTGTTTTTTACATTTTTGTTTGTTAGTTGCAGAAGTAATCATATTGTTCTAAGCCATAGGTCCTGGGTTCGAATCCCGGCAATGGCAATTATTTTTGTGGGATGAACTCGAATATTTGTGCCTGGGTCATGGATGTTATTTGTAATTTAGTTTGTATGTACCTACATAAGTATGTTTATCGTTACCTTGTGTTCACTAGAGCTTATTGTGAGGCTATTTCGATCTGTGTAAGGTTGTTCGATAAATCGATTAATTTGTAAACCAAATGGATGATTTTTTTGAACTTAAAAAAAAATACAAAAGTAATGCCAAAAATTTACACTCATAATTTACATTCACACTATGATGGGCAGCGTTCGGGAAACTACGCAATGTCTTTTCGTCCGACATACCTCAGTGTCTCAAGACGAAAGTCTTCAACCAATGTGTGTTACCAGTAATGACTTACGGCACCGAAACGTGGTCTTTCACTATCGGCCTCATCTCAAAGCTCAAAGTCGCTCAACGAGCAATGGAGAGGGCTATGCTCGGGGTGTCTCTACGTGATCGAATCAGAAATGAGGAAATCCGTAGACGAACTAAAGTGACCGATATAGCTCACCGGATTAGCAAGTTGAAGTGGCAATGGGCAGGCCACATAGCACGCAGAGCAGATGGCTGATGGGGCCGAAAAGTGCTCGAGTGGAGACCTCGGACCAGCAAGCGCAGCGTAGGACGTCCACCTACAAGATGGACAGATGACCTTATAAAGGTCGCCGGAAGGCGCTGGATGCAGGTCGCTTCCAACCGGTATATATGGAAGTCCAAAGGGGAGGCCTATGTTCAGCAGTGGACGTCCTATGGCTGAGATGATGATGATGATGATGATGAGTGACTATGATACTCTAAGTCAATCAATTCACTAAGGTCTGTTAGGTTATTAAATGGGTAGTTCACTGCAGTCTGTCAAGTGGTTAACAAGCAGTAGGTAAAGTAATTCGACAGCGTTCTGTGATATTTTAAATTTCACAATAAATCGCTTTTAATAGCACTGTATCCTTCATTTATTCTACATTTTCATCTACGCGACATTAACATCATCATCATCATCATCATCATCTCAGCCATAGGACGTCCACTGCTGAACATAGGCCTCCCCTTTGGACTTCCATATATACCGGTTGGAAGCGACCTGCATCCAGCGCCTTCCGGCGACCTTTACAAGGTCATCTGTCCATCTTGTAGGTGGACGTCCTACGCTGCGCTTGCTGGTCCGAGGTCTCCACTCGAGCACTTTTCGGCCCCATCGGCCATCTGCTCTGCGTGCTATGTGGCCTGCCCATTGCCACTTCAACTTGCTAATCCGGTGAGCTATATCGGTCACTTTAGTTCGTCTACGGATTTCCTCATTTCTGATTCGATCACGTAGAGACACCCCGAGCATAGCCCTCTCCATTGCTCGTTGAGCGACTTTGAGCTTTGAGATGAGGCCGATAGTGAAGGACCACGTTTCGGTGCCGTAAGTCATCACTGGTAACACACATTGGTTGAAGACCTTCGTCTTGAGGCACTGAGGTATGTCGGACGAAAAGACATTGCGTAGTTTCCCGAACGCTGCCCAGCCGAGTTGGATTCGGCGGTTGACCTCTTTCTCGAAGTTGGACCTACCTAATTGGACCACTTATCCTAGGTAGATGTATGAGTCAACAACTTCGAGTACCGAGTTTTCAACAGAGACTGGGATGGGCACAACCTTGGCATTTGACATGAGTTTCGTCTTGTCCATGTTCATTTTTAAGCCCACCCGTTGAGAAACTCGATTGAGGTCATCGAGCATCATGCTGAGTTCCTCCATCGACTTTGCCATGACTACGATGTCGTCGGCAAACCGAAGGTGAGTGATGTATTCGCCATTGACGTTGATGCCAAGTCCTTGCCATTCCAGGAGCTTAAAGGCGTCTTCCATAACGGCCGTAAACAGTTTCGGGGATATAACGTCCCCCTGTCTTACGCCTCTTCTCAATGGAATGGCCTTTGTGCTCTGCTCCTGAACTCGAACCGACATGGTGGCGTTACTATACAAACACTTCAACACTTCAATGTACCGATAGTCAATATGGCATCGCTGAAGTGACTCGAGCACTGCCCACGTTTCCACCGAATCGAAGGCTTTCTCATAGTCCACAAACGCTAAGCATAATGGCAAGTTATACTCTTCAGTCTTCTGTATAACTTGCCGCAGCGTATGTATGTGGTCTATGGTACTATAGCTTCTTCGGAAACCGGCTTGTTCGGGAGGCTGGAAGTCATCAAGTCTATGTTCGAGACGGTTCGTGATGACCCTTGAAAACAGCTTATAAACATGGCTTAGAAGCGTGATGGGCCTGTTATTCTTCAATAGGCTGTTATCACCTTTCTTGAAGAACAGTACCACCTCGCCTCTATTCCATGCTTCAGGCGTTTTGCCCTCGGACAAGATGGAATTAAAGAGCTTCTGGAGGACCTTAAGTACCGGTGTTCCACCCGCTCTCAGAAGCTCTGAGGTGATTCCGTCTTCGCCCGGCGCCTTGTTGTTCTTAAGCTGCTTCAGGGCCATCCTAATCTCGTACAGACTGATGTACGGGATGTCTTCGGTATAATGTCGGGACAGCTTGGCTCTTGGATCGCCTACCAAGCTGTCAACGGGCTTTGCGACTGAAGTGTATAACTGACCATAGAACCTCTCGATCTCGCCTAGAACCTCTGCTTTGGTCGACGCTATGCTGCCATCTTCCCGTTTCAGCTTGGTCAGCTGGCTTTGTCCAATAGACTTGTCCTTTGCGAACACTTTGGAGCCTTTGTTCTGCTCAATGGTCTCTTTAACACGGTTCGTATTAAAGAGCCGCAGATCATGTCGCAAGGACTTCGATATACGTCTATTAAGCTGCCTATATGACCTCGCGTCATCGGGAGACTGCAACTGTAGCGAGCGTCGTTCAGCCATGAGGTTTAAGGTTCGATCAGACAATTTCTGAGGTCTATCTTTACGGCGGGGTCTGAAAAACTTAGACCCTACCGTGTGGACAGTTTCCACTAGCCCGTCGTTGATCTCGTCCACTGAGACAAAGTTCTCCAGACAAGCGAAGCGGTTGGAGAGCTCGAGTTGAAAGCTCTCGGGGTTTTGAATATGGGCCCGAGTAGGTCGGAGCGTAGACTTCATCAGACTGGACCTTTCCAATTTAATTGATATTCAGTGTGCCTCTTACGATTCGATGATCACTGCCGGTCTTGACCCTATTGATCACAGACACATCACTGAAAATCCGTTTCTTGTCGGTCATGATGAAGTCAATCTCGTTTCTCGTGGAACCATCGGGACTTATCCAGGTCCATTTCCTGTGAGGCGGCTTCTGGAAGAAAGAGTTCATCATGAAGAGTTCCTCTTTCTCCAGAAAGTCGGCCAGCCTCTGTCCCCTAGGGTTCCGTTGCCCGTATCCAAATTGCCCCACTCTCAACTCATCACCGCTGTTCTTGCCCAACTTTGCATTGAAGTCCCCCATAACAACAGTGAAGTAGGTTTTGGAAGTATGTATGGCCCAGGGCCCTACTTACGTCCTCATACATAGCCTCTACTTCCTCATCAGAATGTGACGAGGTCGGTGCGTATACCTGAATGACCTTCAACGAATATCTTTTGGATATTCTGAGTATTAGGTATACCACCCTGCTCGGACATTAACATGTCAATATTTAACTTAAATAAATAAATATCAGACAACCTCACACAAATCGATTTTAGTCCCAAACCCTTTTCGGAATTATTAATTTTAAAGAGCCCTCGTACCTTTTTCACAAGCTTCGTTTCACCAAGCCAAAACCTAGACGTGCCCCTCGCCTTATCTGTCCTCGACACGGAAGCGCTTCCTTTCGTGGCAGTTTTAGTTACTCTGCCACGAAATGCTGGAACAATATCCCACCTCCAATCCAAAATGCTTCTTCTATATTTATATTCAAGAAACGTTTAAAATTATATTTGTTAGACCAGCAGCTTGGTCCAGCACGGTAGGCTTTTCGTGTTCCAGGTCGGATTATATTCTGTCACAGTCTGATTTTGTAAAGTTTAAACGTGTTAGTTTTAGTCACGGTTTTGTGAGATAAACATGCCTACTTATAGTATTTTATATAATTGTATTACAATCAATTTGTTCACTCTATTTTTGATTCAATGGGAATATGAATGTATAACGTGCAGTCCTGTTTCGCTCAACTTGTGGATCCACATAATACCAGCCGTCAAGTCACCCCCGTGGTTTGGCAATGTGCTGAGTGGACTCCTTTTTCGCACAATGCTTGTAATTTTTATGTTATAATATGTAATACTAATTGCGGCGAAATAAAGTTTCTTTCTTTCTTTCTTTCTTTCTTTCTTCTTTCAAATTAAGCTCAGAAAGAAGGCTTGTGTTATGGGTACTAGACGACGATATATATACTTATATAGATAAATATATACTGAAATATATAGAACAACCATGACCCTAGCATAAATATTCGAGTTCATCAAACAAATATTTGCCCTGGCCGGGATTCGAACCCGGGACCGATGGCACAGTAGAGCCAACCGCGTCGTCAACGTAACTTATGTTTAACCTTCTTAATAGTAGTTTATGTGACTGTACATAATGAAGGGTATTAAGCACGAGTGTGGGTTTATGAAACGCGCCGAAGGCAAGTTTCATAATAACATCACACGAGTGTTTTAATGCCTAATTATGTACAGTTACATACACTACTTTATCTAGCCACATATCATAGGCCTCCGTGATGCATTCAGGAGTCGCACATTACGACAAAATATTACCCGGTAATGGCGGTAATGAAGTTCTCTGGCAGCTGTCATAGTTTTTTTAATCAGAGACAAACTAGAGTTGGCCCCAACTATCATATCGTTCGATATCTTATTACGTGCGACATTTGTCAAATTTGATGCAAATGGACAATTCATTTCGAACTAAACGTCATCTCGACTGGTATTAGAATAGAGGTCAAATCAAATCTCTTTGTTTTTCAGAGATTTTCGAAATTTGAATAAATAATATTATCGACATCGATGTTATTATTTAGCAATAATAACATTTTCACAGATTAGAAATTTGTTCTAATAAAACAGTCTATTTTTATGGTGGTCATAATGTCCGGTTCTTGAACGCATCATGGAGGGTTTATGATATTTGGATAGATAAAACTACTAACATAATCAACTTCGCTGGAAAAATAATACTAATCATGGTTTTACAACAAAAGAATCGTCTAAACTTAAAATTTTCTCATGACATTTAATTTGAATTGAAATAACGAACCAGATAAGTTAATTATTGGATTATCTATAGGTACATAATCAAGCTAAGAACCATAATAAAATCAGCAAGTTATTGCTCCTTTTCAAACTTTAATGTCAATCTGTATTTTTAATTAAAGTTTTATTTCTTACTTTAGTGCTGAGCAAATTAAGACAATAAACAAAGCTAATTTAGCGCTAACCGGTTTTTTAATTAAATATATTTCGGGGAACAATAAAATTAGCAATTAAACTTCAGCAAAATGTTATTACCTGTATTGTCGTTTAGTTTATGGGACGTATAGTTTGCAATTGAAAAAAAAAACAATTGATTCATTTCTTGGCATTGAATTCGCCCAAATCGCATTTATTGGTCATTCATCATACAACTCATACCTCATTTATATCATCATCAGCCGCAAGAACTTCACTACTTAGTCAATTTATCGCAAGTTTCCCAGATCGTTCTCTGATCTGTATACCCAGATCACGAATCATTAGCCTAGTGTCGGCCTAGTGCCAAATCATTCGTGCTCCGAAAGCCCCGGGATATTATGACCGTTGAGGGGAACTATATCATTTATTCCATACACCACATCCGAATTTCACACAAAGTTCCTCTTTTTTTTTAAGCTGGCAGAAACATTCTTTGATCAAATCTCCTGTCATAAATAAACAAAAAATGTTCTTACGCCGATTGGGCACTCAAAGGATCAATTACTATGCAGAAAACATAAATGCGAAGGTGTTTACGATACCCCGTTGGGTGCGGATTTTATGGTTGCATTATGGCGCAGACGACATGCTGGGACGCGCAAGCATGCATCTCAATCGGGAACCGATGGTTTTATAAATGTTGTCTGTAAATCCATAATTAATCTTGTTAGCGATCTGTATGGATGTAGTACGGACATCAATCGTTGATAATTACATTTGGATGAGTGAACATGTCTGCGGCATTCCAAACGATTGCAATGTAGGGATTTTGATTTGCTGGAACTTGATAAGAAAAATCGTCTTCATGGTCTCCTCGTCCTACATTAAATTGTCTCCAGCACGATTATGATCTGTGACTTTTTGTCGCAAAACAAGAATTGACGCTTTCCTTTGGATTCAGTTCAAGAAAAACGGTAGCCCCTATAGCAGAAAAGTATACTGAATACGTGATTCATTTGTAAATTTTTCCTACAAATTTGGCTACCTATATTATATGAAATATTAGCGTTGAACAAATATTTTGGGGCAAAACTACCTGAAACCCAATAACATAACAAGGTTAGGTAGATAATTTATTCGATGTAAATTAGCGAAGTACCTGGGGCTAAATAAGAAGTATCTATTAACATGATTCCGAGATTTTGCTACTATACATTACATATGTCTGCAAGCGATGTATTTGGTTGTCTGGGAGAGTTCGCTTTTTAGCGATAAGACCGCCTGTTGTTTACCCCTGCGTGTTGTTTTAATGTATCTCATGTTGTGTTGTCTATACCTTGATGTTTTGAGGAGTGTAATAAAGAGTACTTATTTGAATTGATATTTGTATCATTATCTTTGTCGTTTAGATTGAGTTACGTACTTTATTTTCGTATAAGTTCAGTCATACAATGCCTGAAATGCAAATAACAGACACGAGCAATATGTCTAAGTGTGGAATATTGTACCATATCTCTTTTATTATATAAGAATGAACGCAGCTGAAACACCAAAAATCTATATAATATATTACCGAAAACTACCAAAACTCTATGTACTATTGACGAAGTACTGCCAAATTAGGGATATCGCAAAGTCTCGTCGAATTAGAACAGCAAATTTAATTCACCGCTAACTTTATTATGCAAATTTATTAACGCTCCATAATCCAGTCATTATTTTAAAATTTTATAACATATACGTACATAGGATGCATTTTACTGGCTTAAATACATTTTATTACAATAGTTTGCCCATGGAAAGCCATAAAATTTGAGTTTCAGTCGTAAATCGAATAATAATTCATTATTTAAGTCAGGTGTAATCAAAGATGACTTTATGGATGATTAAATTTAATCACATCCATTCATGCAGCCGTAGTGATTGTAATGTTCCTTTCTTTGATTTTATCGATAGCAATATTATAAGAAATGCATCGTAAAACTTTATGGATGCCAATTTGAGGAGTGTAAACAAATACCGGACTCTGGGACTTACGTGTTTGGACACGGTTTTGAGGGGATTAAAGGCTTTGGAAGATGAAAACACATTAGTGATGTACAAAAATGCTCTTGATTTGAAATACTGCTAGTAATATTTCCAGCAATATTAAAAGCGGTTAGTGAACTTTATCGATCTCAGATTTTGTAATTGTTGAGTGTCGTATATCGTAATTTTAGTTTACACTTGAAGGTGATGTAATAAAAATAATGGTAATTACGTTCGTGTATTCGATAGTAAAAGTCATAATATTTGTCTTTTTTTTTTGTCCATAGAAATTCCTGAGATTGCCATTGTACCACAAATAATTGTAATTAATCTAGGCGTTTTGGTGTAACTGTAGTACTTGATTCCGATCAAGGTCCCATCGTATGCTTTAATTGCAAGGAAAACGGTCATCACACAAACGGTTATTTAAACTTCAGCGATACCAGGTATTGGTTATTGCAAATTTTATATTTGTCAAAAGCATACTCATCTCAATGAAAAATAAAATATCATTACTTCCAAAAAAGCAAATCGCTAAAGTAGATAGTGGTACAATTTTACACAGACGTAATTAGTAATTATAGAATTGAATTCAGAAATCAAATTCAAATTAGGAAATTTCGAAGTAATTTTAAAAACTCCTTGCAATTGACAAGCTACTGACAACCCCTTTCAATAACGCAAGCAATGTTCCCGCCTCCGGCAATATTCCCAGGTACGCCACATGATTACCTACACGCATTCTCATCAAAAATGTATTCGTTCCCCATTCTAACCTTCAAAAACCGTCCGACGCACAGTTCAAAGTCGTATAACAATGATCGCCTTTCCACCCGCAGGCAACAATGTGTTCGACTGCTATAAAATTATATAACCCAGTGTATTTGTAAACATAAAATCGTTAGGCCTTTGTGTGGACGATGGACGTCCTGTTGGGCTTATACGGTCTCGTATAATTTTAATACCCTTATTAGTTTAGGTTTCACAACACGTAAACGGGGGTCAAATGGTTTATTGTGCACATAAAATTAATATTTTTTGCACTCGGGCGCTAAAGCTGTTTTATAGCGTAAGAGCTTTGAAATTTGTCGTGTTAATGTTATGTTTTTGTTTTCATACGGTTTTATAACTACGTTTATAATAAACATCGTTAGGGGTGTGCAATCTTTACTTTTACGATGTACATAAAAGTCGTAAGTGAAAACTTATTGTAATAATAATATAATTAGCTATTGAACCTTGACATGACTATGCGATGTTAATTCGAACTGATTTTGTCCTGATACGGCAAACGATCTGAAGAGGTTGTTTCGACCCCCACCTGAAGAGACTTGTTTGGCCGGATCAAACATTAGAGACAGAAGGCGGGTACTCTTGGGCATGAAGCGCATAGCTAGGAGGTCTCTCCCTCTTCAGTCCAACTACTGGTTAGCTTTGTGATGTGATGTTTCAGAATGGTATTCAATGGTTCTCCAGGCCATATTTGGTCTCGGCGTCTGCTTCAACTCTGTTGCTGGCGTTCGTGCGCTCTCGTGTGGCTGTGCTCACTGTGGCTTTCTAGCACTCGCTAAAGCATAACGGGCATGTGAGCACTCCATAAACATAATTACTGCTGATTACTGCAGGTGGCCGGGCTTTCAGCTCATTCCTTCTGACGTCTAAATTAGCACGTCGCGCGTCTATGGGTCTCATATGTCCAGGTTTTATTTTTATCAAAAGATTTCCACTAACAAATTAGAATGGTAAAAAAAAACAAACGTTGTTTTTTAGTTATGTTCTAAAAAAGTTAGAAGTCTTTTTGATTCCATTTCACAAAACTTTATTAAAACCAAACCCGAATATTAAAACTTTTTCTCCGTATTTTTATCTCTTTATTACTTAATATCATATCCAACTATCTTAATAAAAATACTTTTGTTTCAATTGCCGCAGCAAAAACTTCCAACAAACTCAAATACTTTTGACTTACAATGAAAAAACTTATCAGCAAAGTTTGGCTTAATCGTCTTAGTGGGGCAATAAAATGAAATTGCGAGATTTCTATCAATAAGCTGGGAATTCGATAGCTTAGCAGACTGAAGCCATAATTGAGATATTTAACAGTACTTTGGACTGCTGTATTCATAATATTACACTTTGACTTGGCCTTTCATATCGTTCAAAAACTTTGTCCTTCTTGTTTGTTTCCTCTTTCTGGTGTCGGAGGCGGGAGCTGAAGGAGGAGATTATTTTTAATTGTTTCAAAACGCAACCTGAATGTTAAGGAAATATAAGTGAATTTGAACTGATTAATGCCATAACTATATTATGCAGAAATAGTACTAAAGTCCTTAGCAATCAAGGCATAGTCAGAGTTAGCATCATGCTGAAGTGAGACCTTTTCGCACAGCCCTAATATTATGTTTTATGGTCACGTAACGAATAAATGTATTTATTTCTTTCTTTTTCAATTAACAGATGAAAGTGACCCATCCAAGTATGTATGTAATTACCAGAGACTGAGTTTTTCACGGCGTGAGAGTGCGCGAGGTGCATTTTAAATAATATTTTTTTGCTTATAGTATTATTTATCATTGCGTAACTACGAGTACTCACTCATTCATTTAATCAGTCTTTTTTTAATACGCCCTTATAAATTCAAAAGGGAGAAATGTCGGTCTTAAAGAAATCCATGCGAGGAGGATGTAAATGTTATCATTATCATCATAATGACAGCTGAAAGGCGTCCAACTGTACAATGGCCACCCCAAGGTTCTCCACAAAGATAGGTCGTATACCTACCTAATCCTTGGTCCTGACTAGATCCACTTTGTTAGGGACTACGAGAAATATGTGCTACCCACTGCAACTTGAATCTGGAAACTCCCTGAGTTGTGTCGACGTCCTTGGTTCTCCTGTGGATCTCCTATTTTCTGATTATCATGCAAACCTTTGCGCATAGCTCGCTTCTTTGCCCTTGGATGTGAATATACTGTACAATAATCTCGCTGTGTCGGAGTCACGAAAACCGATAGCACTATTAAAAAGGAACTGCCCTAATCCCTTTATTTCTCGGGTAATTAAACTCGGGATTTATTACAAATCGAAGTTTGAGCGTAGTTGCCGCCGAAAGACACAATTTGGAGATAGTTTTATGCAATATTGACTTGTTGACTAAGAGTTCTGATATTGTGATCGAACGAATATGATTCGGATACGATAAAGTTTGGCTTTGACAACATCTTGAGTAACATATTTAATTTGGGAATTTGGGTCAACGGTTTTATTTTTATGTTATGAATTGGTCTAATTGGTTGTGTGTTCTCAATTGTCCTAGGTATATTGTCGCTATTTGCGATTTGTGACACGCAAAGTCATCATGATACCTAAACATCGGAATCGATTTTGAATTCATTTCCATTTATAAATTTAAATACAAATGATGTCGTATACTCGTTTACTCCCAAGTATAAAACAAGACATTTTCCCAAAGAAAAAGCTAACATGCCCTTCGCTACAGCCATCGTAACAGAATAAAAAGGTTTAATCGAATAAGCGGAATCTCTCCCAGGGGACTATTAAACGGATACCATGCACGGCCCATTTCAAAAGATCCAATATACATTAATTGTTAAAGGTCTTACGTCAGTTTAGTCTTGGGGGCAGTAGTGCTGTACCCATTTTATTTTGAGTGACAGCATCAATTAGTATTTGACGCGTCGGTGTGGCGTTACAAAGAGAAGCGATAACACGAAGGAGCTTACCAGTAATGGATTATCAATATTAAAATATGCATTTAACGGAGGGAAAGTTGATGAAATAGGAAATGAGGTTATAAAAATTACATTTCTCAGGCAACTATTTATAGCAAGTCTACTTTATAATGAAACAGCAGGCTGCGGCTTGCATGCGTTCATTCAACCGTTTGCTGCAAGGATCCAAACTTGGTAGGCTTTGATTGTTTTCAAAACATACCACTTGGCTTGGCTTATTTTCTAAGTAAAAGCTACATGATAATAATGTAGTGTATACATGGAATTAGCTCATAAAGTTCTTTCATATGATGAATCTCATGATGAGTTTCGGAAAACAAAATGTCAAAATCCCACAATCCCATAGGAATAAATAAAAAATCAAGGGAACAGTATAAGATTTAAAAAAAAACCTTCTCCAAAGACGTATAAGTAATGGATGAAATCAAAGTGGAAATGTGAATATTTTACATAATCATAAGTGTACCTACATGTTTGATAAATTTCCCATCAAAGGTTAAAACGACAAAAGGGTTGTGTACTTAAGTGCTTTCAAAATTAATTCTGTGTAAGTACTATAATTCGTCACTGAAAGGTAAAGTAAGCTTGAAAATACCCATAAATCACGATAAAAACGGTTTCATAAATAATCTCACAAAACCGAAATATAACTCAATTCCAGCTTAAACACTAAACGCTTTCCATAACACTAAACCCAAAACCAATCAAACCCTTCATACTAAGCCGCTGCAAAAACATGAATAGATAAAACTAAGTTCAAAAGCAAACGTTGGCTTCTCTTAATCCGCTCCATAAGCACAGCGTTAAGTAAATCCTTGAAATAATCTGCCAGGAGCCGACAAGTCTCTGTCAACACTTAACGAACGCGATTTCCTGAGTCCCAGACGTTCGTATTTGCATGTTCACACATAAAGCACATCCCGCATGGAACTCAAAGTGGGAACGAAATAGCGATTCATCACAAGTTTTAATCTGTTCTAGAGTTTGGCCCACTTGTGGTTCGCTTGGGCGGCGCAGGCGGGCGTTTCTCGGCGTTTTTGTTTTTTAAATCAGAAGTACCTAGTAAAAGTAAAACCTAGTCTCAAAGTTCTCATTTATTTATTTATTCCTTACTTACATTTGAGTAAACAGTATAGTAAGGTCAGGAATCGACCGTACTAGTAAAAACTGTATGTGTATAACATTATTTAGAATCATGATAATTCCAGTGTAGAATCAAATAATATCTTAAGCCCAAAAACTTCCTCACATGCATTATAAAACAAGCAAAAGTTTGGTGTTCGTTTTGATTTTTGTTGAGTTCGAATATTTCATGACCTGGATCATGAAACTTGCCTGTGTTTTAAATTAATGTAACTGTCCTCTAGATAAACTGCTGTACCATACATATAGATAGTACAAGCTTTACCCAGTTTAGAATTTATGTTTATTTGATTATAATAATGGAGATATAACGAGTGTTGGTGTTGTGTGGCTAAACGTAAAAAATAGCAGCAATTATGAAACAAATTATTACTACTAGAGCATATTTAACGCTCGTCTGTGCTGCCGCGTTAGCGTGCATGTTATGCCGGGCGGCCGGCGGTTCACCTCTGCAACTGAAAGTACCCAAATATTTCACCCAAATTCCTGCCCAAGAAAACAAAATGATTTTGTTTTCATTGCGTGACGGCGCGCACGCGACGATTTATTTTTGGCTTTTTGCGTTTAGTTTGCAGTATTTTCTAGGAAGTTGAGGTGTTGATTGTAAAAAGTACAATAAAGTCAATAAAAGCAACCCCGGCATTGTCGTGAATAGTGTGTTTAAATAGGTTGATAACTGGTTCCTTTTACATTTATAAAGACGGGAAATGGTTCGTTAAAAATTTCCATAAAGTCACCAAAATTCGTCATGACGGTTTTGGGGGAGATTAAGGAAACTAATTGCTGAACGACTGCGGGTGGATAAGTGATAACGTTTATAGATTATTTAGTCCTATTATTCTGCACCACCCTAAATCCATACTAATATTATAAATGCGAAAGTGTGTCTGTCTGTCTGTTACCTCTTCACGCTTAAACCGCTGAACTGACTTAGATGAAATTTGGTATGGAGATAGTTTGAGACCTGGGAAAGGACATAGGATACTTTTCATCCCGAATAAATTTAGTGTTCCCGTGGGATGAGCGGGTAACACCGCGGGGCACAGCTAGTTCAAACATAAATTTTCAACTACCTCGCTACATAAAGTTTGTCTGGAAGAGATAGCTATTTAGCGATAAGACCGCCTGTTATTTTTTAATGTAGGTATCTCATGTTGTGTTGTGTATTCCTTGATATTTGCGGTGTGCAATAAAGAGTATCTGTATAGTATTGTATTGTAACTCTTTTAATAAATTAATTTGAATTTATATGAATCTGGTTTTTAGCTAGCTTTAAAACTTAGCTAATAATGTTTCTATACCATTTTAAATTATGGATAGCTTAACTCAGTGCCATAAAATAACTTAAGGCTCGGTCTATATTAAACTATGACCGCATTGTTCGGTAAAAGGTCCTGGTTTAGTATAAATTTTATGTGACATAAGCTTTTTGTGTACCTACTGAGAGTAGCAGACCATTTGCATGCTACTGTGTATAGCCGAGTAACCCGCATTAAGCCTACGCATTTAGCTTTTAATATCAATGACGTCGATCATATGGACTAGGTATTCAGGATGAAGACGGTTTTGGTTTTACGTGTGCGTGTCTACGAACCAGTTATAGAGACGTTTTACGTGTGATATTGACGTTGTGACAGATGTGTATACGGACGAAACTACGCCCATGACGGGCCGTAGCTTACAAAAACTCTGATTAGGTTTCTATGCGTATTTATTCCAAGTACATTAATGTTTGATTACCTTTGTATATTAATGTTACCATTGCTATTTAATATTAATGTTCTAAGGGCTAAATTTGACGTTTCATAAAACATCCGTCTGAAATACCACCATATAGGTACTTTAACAATAACTTGTCAATATGATAAAATGCAGGTCGCGGAAAAATTTAGTTTAATAAGAAATACAACTATAATTATGCCCGTTATATCATAATTTATTTAGTAACTAGCGACCCGCCCCGGCTTCGCACGGGTGAAATGCTAACAAATTATGCATGTATTATACATATAAACCTGCCTCTTGAATCACTCTATCTATTAATAAAAACCGCATCAAAATCCGTTGCGTAGTTTTAAAGATTTAAGCATACAAAGGGACATAGGGACAGAGAAAGCGACTTTGTTTTATACTATGTAGTGATATACAAAGCTAACCAAACCATGAAGAGCTGTAAAGTATTCAATTTAAATGACTTTAGTAAGTTACCTATACACCAGTCGGCGAGTGATAACGATGGGACACTTGATTACCGAATTTAAAAATTTGCCATGTATAATGTTGTCAATGTCAGTTTAACATTATTGTAAATCTGATAAAAATATATGACACATTGCTACGTATTAGAAATTTGTCATATTTCGTGTCCCCAGAGAGCAGCATTCGCATGGGACACTCGTAAAAATACAAAAATCATAAATTTATGAAACATAATTATAATGTTTGATTATTTTTTAATGTGGGTACACACTTATTTTTTATTAAAGCAGTAACGTCTGCTAACGTAAACTAAAGGTGGGTACACACCTTACTAAAGTATAAAACCTTTCAAATAAAAAATGCAAAGATCAACACACGGATAAGGAAAAATTCGAAAGGTTAGGGTGGTTGAAAGGTTACCACGCTGGACCAGTTATACAGAGTTACCGGGTTCGATTCCCGGTCTCTTTCACCGTTACGCATTTATATTTTACTGTGCTTTGATCTTTGCATCAATGGTTTAATACAAAGATCATAATTTCGATTCCATATCATACCGTTTTGCATGTCTATGGTAAAAATTGATAGAATTACACAAACTATTTTGCTTACAATGCCACATACTTATGAAGCCAACGTTAAATAGTACAAAGGTACAATAACATGTAATTGCAAATGATACAGTGTCTCATATAGCAGGGCTGGGCGTATTTTTCTGTTTTTATTTCAAGCGATCGCGGGGATTATGATTATGAATAGAGTTTGGAGTTCCGTACAATCAATTCCAAATGCAAAACATGGCTTGTAATGTTTATTCGTCATATTCTTTATTTGACGTGTTTCAACCTGTCCATCTAGCACAACTAACTAGGCTTAGCGGCACTTGACGCGCGACATACCATCGCTCGTCACTCTCTCATAAACGTGTCCTAAATTTGTCCATTCCATTACGACACGCTTGAATGAACTTATTTGCACGAGCGTTACGTACCTAGTAGAAACTAAACAATTTTTTATTCCTTACATTGAAAATGTTTTCGATTCTAAGTAACTCAAAAACGTCAAGTTCTACAAGAAACAGGGTTCCTTTTTCTTTGGAAAACGGTTAAAACCGTACTATAACGTGTCCATTCATCCCTAAAATCTCAGCCAGTCGGCTACCAGTCGCGGCCCACGCCCGCGATCCATGCATTACGTACTTACTGCAATCTGGATGCATATTTTTGTTTGTTTATGGCCGAGTCGGCTTTATCGGTTTGTAAGTAGCAAAGTGGGCGGTTGGCGAAAATTTATTTAGAAGATTTTTGTGAATAATTTTATTCTACGAGACATCGTATTTAGGCTAAATATAGCTTTATTTTGTACAGCACCTAACCTTGTTGAATTAATTAAATAACTTTTTCAAAAAAACCGAATCATAATTAAAGAAAAACCTGGTCGGTGAAATTAAATGGAAAAATGTAATAGCTCTAGTAACATTATTATATCAAGGATATATTTGTAGTCCCTTTTAATTTTCCTACTGATTTTAGGGTTCCGTACCTCAAAAGAAAAAACTGAACCCTTATAAGATCACTGATGTCAAGACACTTTATCTCGGGAATGCGTGACGGTATCGAGATGAAACCATACGACGTCTACAGCCCATTGAAGCTGTGAATAAATCAAACTTCTTAGTACACGTATAAAAAAGATACGGTCTATGCCGTTTATAGGATATATTTCGTTGACCAATAACTATTGAATTTGGCATGTAATACTGACTTATACTACAAGTATAGGAAAATTCTGAAAAGTATACATTTGTAATTAAATAAAAAAAATATAGTATTTTATGTACGTAGAACAGTTTTCCAACGGTAAAGTTAAGTTTGTTGCTCAGTACATTTTATATTTCCTTAGACCAATATGCAGCGCTTTCATAGCTTGTAAAGAGCCCTCGGTGAGTGAGTCCGACCCGCACTTGACCGGTTTTTTATAAGTTCTGGTAATTTATATTTCTAATGTAATAAACCTCTGAGGCTGTTACCGCTTTCATATAACCTGAATACTTTTTGGCAACGGCCTAAAAAAAATATTTACTTAAAAGGTAAACCATCTTAAAATATACCTAAACAGTAATAAGGCTGTTTGTTATCCTTGGAAGGAAGTCATAAAACCGTGATTGGCTAATTTGGGACATAAATTAGACCGATAAAGTTGGGTTTTATTGACAAGGGCAGAAATAAAGACGTTACCTTCGAACGTGTCGAATGAGCTTCGTTCCATTGCAGTACAAGAATAAAGTTTATCAGGTAGCTGAGGATCAAAGCTGTATAATTAGTTTTTTTTATGGAACAATCTTATTCACTTCGGATTCCGTGAATGTCACATTTAAGTAAAAATCTTATTATTCTTAAGTGTGAAATTGTGATTGCGTAAAATGTTGTATTTATGGTTAAATATAAATACAAATACAAACATTAAAGCCTAAAGAAAAATTTAAATGATCAAATACTATTTTTTTCTTTACGCCATATACCGGGTGGGGATCGAACCCACAACTAATAGACCGAGCGAGCGAAGCCTCTCTGTTTCAGCTTGGCCAATATTACTTTCATAAGTGCGGATGTCCAGTTTTCTGGATGTTCTCGCCTGCAGGTCCCATTTCACTAAAATACAAAGTAAATACTTTGACAGGAGATCGAGAGAGACGGCACTACTAAAAGTCATTCGAGTAGCCCTTCAGTTTTCTTTACGGGACCGGTAATGTCACTATCATGAGTGAAAATGGCCGACACCGTTTTAAGCAATTAAAAAATAGTATTAAAACCATATTTTAAAATTTTAGTTATATTTTTTCAGCCATCTTCTACTTTTGTGAACTGAAAAATATTTAGGTTTCCTATGCTATTACTAATTACTATACGAAACAAACATTAGTTTCCTAAAATTTAACATGAGTAACTAGCCTTTTCTTTAATATTATTTAATATAATACCAACTTACACCTGAATCTTTATCAAGACATAATTTATAACGCTACACCGCCTACCGCAAACTAGTTCCGTACAGAATCGGGTCCCGTAATCGAGTTACCGAATAAATTCGAAGTATTGTAATAACCGGAGCTTTCCCATGACTATCGTGACACCGGTTAAGGCGGGCCACACACATTGGGTTAAATACCTTATTTATAGCTTACTTGCGCTGACCTTAAAAGGGACGGTGTTATGCAGAAGGTTAGGAAAAAGTGTTGGAATCATTTCATACTATAAATAATAATTAAAAATGTATCAACTTAGAATATTTTGTACATGTCATTTGTAAATAAAGTTACAATATATCAAATATTCCATATTTAGTGTATGTAATTTCTCAATCTTAAATAGTACGAACATCTATTCCTTTAGTTGATTGTCCATTTGAAACATTTGTCATAAAAATCATCAAAAGATTCAAATTGAAGTGTAAATTACACAATGATGATTATCAATAAGGAGGGAACAACAAGGGGACACAATCCATGGCTAGCATGTTTTTATTTATATTAGCTTTTATATATACATAAAACAAATTAATAAATGCTTTATGAATCTTTACATCTGTCTACAAACACAAAAAAAAGAAGAAAAAATATTAAATATTTAAAGAATAGGTAAATTTTTATTGATTTTGTTTTTAATTTGGAAACACCGCATTTTTATTTTTAAATATTAGCACGAAGCTGCTTAAATGGCAGTGGATCATATAATTATTATTACATGTGTCATTCATAATCATACACCGGGGTTCTCAGTGCACGAAGGATTTGCCGCCTACTGTCAGCCGAGTGTCAAATCATCAGTTCCACGAAACGCGAAAACACTGGGTATGTTCATAATTAACCTATGTGTCAATATTTAAAAATAATAAATAATCATAGAATAATAAATTACACTGTCTCGCATAACCCCGTCCCTAATGCTAGTTCTAAATACGGTCGTACCCGCAATGTATCGGTACACGCTTCGATATTTTGTTTGTTGACCATTCGTGTGGCGGAAACCGCGCCGGCGCCGGCTTAGGCTGCCTGTCCACTGGACCGGAGATGTATAAATGGACCAATCGCATTCCTCAGATTTAAATGCAATTCTTTTGGGCTTCGCAAAGATGCAGCCTGATTAATTAATTTTCTTCGCTTCACTTCGGATGGCCTAACGGAAAATTGCAGATCCCATATGAGAGTATTGAGAGTTTGACCGAGATCTACTAGCTTTACTATATTGTAAAGCTTTTTTTGATGTGTCGCAAACGTACTCTAGAGGCTCTTGCCACTATTCAGTCTATAGCGATATGTTCAATAATAAAGTAAGTATGCGTATAGAATATAGGTAGGCATGAAATTATTTCTTATCAAGATGAAGAGGAACGGATGTATTGATAGCCGCGAAATTAAAAATACAATCAAAAATCCCAAATTCAAATGTTAAATGGCCGTGATAAAGCCGATATTTTGACAAATAGGGACATACGAGTAGAATAAATACGCCTAGAAAGTCTAGAAACCTAGATAGCGCTTGAAAGTGAAGCCTGCATGTCTGTCTAGCATAACTGTGAGACGCGACTCTTTGTCGTGCGACAAGTACCTACTACTACTACCTCCAGTCAATACTGTGGGAGTAAAACTGGTGACAAGCGAAGTCGAGGCAAATATTATGTTAGATCCGCAGTTGGGTTAGGACCAAAAAGTTGGATGAAATTAAGGCGTAGTTATACGCAAACATACATACATACAAAACGAGGAAATAACTGTCGTCACACATAGGAGACTTTGATACAAATATTAATTGAGTTAGTTAAGGTGGTAAACTTTTTGGTCTTCACCCAGTTTTGGTTGGCCACGGGCTAAGTTTCATCCGTGTGTGCATCTGTCAACGTCAATGTCAACGTCTCTATGATTGGTTCGTAGACACGCACACATAAAACCAAAAACGGCTTCATCCTTCGCAAATCTGTTGTATGATGATTCTCGTTCTAGACCTACTTATTATTAGGCAAAGCGTCGTTGAATTTGGGCTATGTATGTACATACATACATTTAGTGATTACATAGGCAGACTAAAGATGAAATCAAACTCTCAATCTAGATCTATACAAACGGAATAAATAGCTGGAAACTAAGTTGAAATACTAATGCTACTAAACTTAGTCCTCAATGTATCTATGCATACTATGTTCTTTTGTCTGTCTTCTTGGATTAAGCTACCTGGAAGAAATCCATTTTAGGGATAAGTCTGCCTTTGTAGATATCTATCGTTTTAAAGTTTTTTTTTTATGTACAATGAAGTGTTTACATACATACTGATGAACAAAAAGTAAGGATCACACAATCATATTTTTGTTGAGTAGGTATACCTTTCATAATAATTGTACGCAAGTTTTGGTTTTTATTGGAGCGGAGCGAGCGAAGCGAGCGAAGCTCCCATGGATCGACTCGAATGGACTTTGTAACAATGCGCAGATCTCAGCGAGTTCTCAACCGATTTTAGAATTTTTTGTTTTAAAATGCACAAATTAAATTTCGCTAGGTCGTGACGAAGAGAAAATTTCGAAAAAAAAAACTCCGCTCCAATCTATAGTGCAAGCTTAGCCGGTGGCTGACTCTGCAT
Source organism: Apotomis betuletana (assembly GCA_932273695.1). Classification (NCBI taxonomy): domain Eukaryota; kingdom Metazoa; phylum Arthropoda; class Insecta; order Lepidoptera; family Tortricidae; genus Apotomis; species Apotomis betuletana. The sequence goes on from OW026310.1 coordinate 1,230,101, forward strand.
CGACCTAGTAATAAGTTTGTAATTAATTTTGTCATTACTAAATTTTTACGTTTGTAATTTGCGCAATGAAACTCCAGCCTATTATAATGTACTAAATCAACGTAATTATGCACTAAAATTTGTCAATACCACACATCACACCATATTCAGAGGACATAACCAAATTTAGGAGCGAGCAGTTAACTTTAAGACACATAAATTTGCTTCGACTTTCTGTCGCTTAGGAATTTCATCGTCTACCCACACGGCGGCTTAATCACAGGCCGGGTGTACCTAAAGGTAACATGTTAGGACCATAAAGATATATGTTACTACAAATCTTGTAATGAACATGACTTTTTTATTCAGGATCGTATGGTATTCTGTCTTTTTACGACTCATCCAAAACGAACTGTTACCTGCCATTTAAAAGTAATAAAACTGCTCTTTAGACACTCAACCTCTAAATATTACGTGAGTAAAAATATAGACTTTTAATGGCCGAATTTCTCTCACTACTAGCTTTGAATGACCCGGAGGCATCCGTATTTATATTTTAATCGGGCTCTTACTTTTACATTTTACTCTAAATTGCTTTATAAGCAGAGGGTTATTTAATCTATGTTTAATGTCAGAATGAATACCGACGCTGACCTTTCTAAATCGTACGACGCTTAGCATACTTTCTAAGGAGGTTAACAAATTAGTACCAATTACGCATTTGTCGATAAAGATGATTGATTACAGTGAATTCGCTTTTATTTTTATTGTTGATTAACCTGTGAATAGTAAATAGGGTTGAGTGAACTCTAGAAAGTTATGAAACTACATTATTATGAAACAAAGGAATTCCACGATCAAAAGCCAATGTCCGATGGTGGTTTAGCGATATGGTATCGGTTTGTATTGCCTTACACCCACTCACGGTGATGCGGCGCGATCGATGCATTTAATTGTTGTATGATAGCACACTAATGCACCTGTCAAGAAAACAAAGAAGCGGCTAGATAAGTCCAAAATTGAGGCACGATCCGTTTCTGTTGGGCCGCGTCCCTCAAATGTAAATGTTTATACTTTCTCGTTTGTGCTCGTCTGATTTTCATCTCGGCCGATATGAGACGTGCCAGTCATTTGTCATGTGCGGGCGCAGGCATTCGGGCCGTTTAGTTCCCGCTTCACAGCTTTACCGGGCATTTGTTGTTACGCAACCGTTTTGATGCATATTTTTTTGTTTATACAATACCAAATCTTCAAATGACGCACGGTTTAGTAACTGTGCTCGAACTCGTGTAGCTTGGTGGTATTTTCTAAGGTATTTAATGTAAACGCGCTATAGTCTGCATAAAGAATGTGTTTTCAATATATTTATCAGATATTGCGGTGCATAATATTATTAATAGTCCCGCCGCAGATAGGCTACGCTTAACGATTGGAAGCGCGCGTATATTTTACCGGGAGCATGTAACAAAGTGGTACTAGTTCCTTACAATGCTATCTCCCAAGGCTAAAAACCAGTTATGATCCATTATCAGATCCTATGCCAGGGGTGGCATTAAAATGTCGGCCTGCTTCTGCTTTGTTTATTAAATTATGTCCACCGACGCTATAAATATCGGGCTTGAGACGTTCATTTAGTGAAATACCGATCCGAGCTACGATACTGTATGAGTAATGCAGTGTCCTTAAGGATAAAGTCCTGAGGTCGCATAAACAAGGCTAACAGAAGAAAAATGGGGTTTTATCTAGATCGTCGAGGATTTTGTCGCGTCAGAATACCAACTCGACGCGTTAGAAGTTGGTAAAGGCTCAGCAGTTTGGAAAGGACTTATAATTTTCGCGACGTTGCGATTCCTTGAGATATGATCGGTGAGCATTAAAAGTAATTGAATGAAAAACAAACGAAAGTTGAGGCAAAGAGAGAAATAAAGCCGGCAAAAAAAGGGAAGAGCGGAGATGTAATGACGTAGATAAGTTCAACCAATTACGGGAACGCAGAAGTGCTGCATCGGCTGAATAAAAATGGACTTGGTCCGCAAATATGCAAGGATGGTAATACGTAAAAAGCTATGGCCACCGGAGCTACAGGTTGTGTTCAGTTTTGTTTTTATTCAGCTTCTGTGTACAAACGTTCTCGATTGAGATACGAAATGGCGAGCCAATTCTGTAGGGATTATTACGCGCTTTACTGACTCATCAAATTTTATTGTGTTTACGTTATGTTTACTGCAATCATTATTGAGACTTAATTTTAGACGGAAATTACGAGTCTACTAGGATTTTAATCCAGCTTTTTTCGCACGGTGTTTTGAATCTTAGTCAAAATGTGCGTTTCGTGAATTATTAATGTGTCGCTTTCTACGGCCTATAATTTAATTCTACGCTTTTCCTATCGATTTCTCCGTTATAACTTTAACATAGTTTAATTGAAATAAAATATTTAGAAATATAATAGTCACAGTTTGGTACTAAATCTAGCCCTACTCTAATAATGGTAATAATCTAGCAGATTCTATGAAAAATCTCCCATAAAAAATATTGCATTCATTCAATTACATTTTCTAGGCAAACTTGCTCCATCTTATATTTTCATCGTCACTTTATAATTGAAATGGAAGACTTTTACAAAAAGGATTAAAACACCAGCACATTATCCACAAAATGTTCAACATAAATTAGTGCATATTTGGTTCACTTGAATATAATCTTGTTAATAATGCAACATCCTTTAAACGGGTCTCCACCATCGCCACCGCGACAGCGATTTTATCTCAAGAAGAGAAACCATTATTCCCTTTAGCTTCTCTTAGATTGCTGTAACAATTACTCCTAAAAGTCCACGCTTCGATTTTAAGTGTGTGCAGTTTAAAATAATTGATTCTGGCTCACGTTATACCGTTATCTCATTTAAAAAGGTACTAAGGGCATTAAAGATATGAAAATAATTTAGGTCCTTTTTACTAGTAATGTTCACAGACGCCGTATAACCCGTTTTATTTCGCAGTTTTACGATAAGTATAAGAGACTATTTGGGCAAAGAAATTACTTTTGCAAATCTTTGAAGTAATATTTTTAATATCTCTTAAAGCAGAGCAGACTTTAGGAGTTTTTAAGAGCACGATAGTGCAATCACAGACATAAAATTCTTTATGATCTTGACATTTGTTTGGAATTGTCTCGAAAGGTCGTGATCGAATTTTAATGCTGCCCTTTGCTCTGATGTTGAGTCACTACGCTTTAGTGCTCTGAGTTGGGATCTTGACCTAATTCATCGGTCATAATGTTGAATTAGGATTTCGGAACGAATATTTTCTATTTTGTCAAGGAAGTTAATCCTTATTTTTTCTGAAATATAGATTTCATTGCTGATATTCACCATTTAAGGATACTAGACTAATTTAATTATAATAACAACATATTATTACCCGTCCCTAAAACAAAGCCTATTTTAAGACACAGGAAGAATTCTAGACCAGCCTTAAATGAGCTATTTCTCATTCTAAAAACTCTATTTACCTAACAAGTCTAAATTATTCAACGAATACGTATTATCATTCGTATAATTTTTCTGGGAACAACAAAGATAAGTGAAACAAATCTATTGAAAACGATCTTCATTATAAAAATCGCCCTGCAAAAGAGCACCGCACCGCAAGTTATAAAGCAATAAAATTCAATGTCATCATTCGCATGCACGCAAAACCATATCGAAGCTTCATGAATAAAAACGTGGTTGAGTATCATTCCCATTCATATGAGCATACAATCAGATAATTAAAAACAGCGTGGGCAGGCGTGATACCACTTTTATTACTTTAGTTAAATAACTACGATAAAAACAACTCAAGTCACTACGGATTCTTAAGAGAGTTAAGATGTTCTTGAAGTCATTGTTTAAAATCCAAACGCTGCCACAGAATAAACAAATGTTGAGAGTTCGGATAGCCAGTCTTAAATTAGTGTAATATTTTTTTATAACATGTGGCAATAGTGATGCTCTGAATCTCAATCCCTGTAGGCGGTTTAAATAATGAAGGGCCCAGATAACCCTGGGTGGGTCTGCATTAATTAAATAATTATGACATATTGTGCGACCAATTCAATGGAGGGTGTACCTGATAAGAAATGTAGGTATACTCATTGCTAATTCAGAACGCCTGTTCAGATTGTATCTGGGTTTGCAGTTGTAGGTAGAGGGTCGATTGTTGTGACAATAAAGGATTAATTTCTGGTACGCAGCGGTCGTAAAAAGTTGGTTTCATATGGATGCAAAAACCAGCAATTTGAAGTACGGTCATAATCATAATCAGAATTCTAGTATTTCTGTCCAGGTTTTAACAGTTATAAACTTGGAACGAATAATGAAACTCTTTAGTTATACATTTAATGCGCAGTTATATGTACTTTAAAGGAAAGCAAACTATTGACTGCAAGGTTTTTTTCTCCAACACATTCGCAACCGCGTAGCGCTACGGGCTACGCTAGTTGCCGATAACATGGGAAAAACCGTATGTAGCGAAAAATTACTACGAGCAGAGCGCCCGGCTACCGGGTTGTTGGTTTCGAAAGTGTTAAAGAAGGGAAATCATTTCATTTAAAAATCTGTCATATAGTAATAATGTATTTGTTCAGTAATTTATTAATATATCTATCTGTCGTTGGTATATAACTTCACCTAAGTTTAAGGTATATTTTTAAACAGAGCAACGGGTTGTATCATGATGTCAGAAATGCATCCTCTTAAATAAGTGGCCACCTAAATTCAATAAAAACTGTAATTAGCGCAAAAGTTATGGCATTACTTAAACCGCGCATCGAACCGTATCCGCAAAAGGATTTTTGCGAGTCCCAATCGTAATCAGAAGCTGCGATTGCCCCGAGATACCTTTTAATCGCCACAAAAGATACTATCTTGAAATGCATTTGTTCTTTTTCAGGCCTTTTAAGACCTACTTCTTAAGCACATTCTAATGGAACGGACAACACAATCGTCTTATTCTGTTAAGGTTTTTTTGCAGCACATTAACTCGTCCTGCGCCAGCCCACAATGTCTTATTTGCATTTTAATTGTTCTCTTGATATTCAAGAATCGGTTCACGATTAAATTTAGGCATTCCATTAAGACGCGTTTGGTTAAAGGATTCTGTTAAATTAGCAATTTTAATTGAGACATTAAGACGTCTTAATTATCCAACTGGGTTGTTTGCATTCATGTTATGATCTTGGATGTTTTTGTTTTGATGCTTTTGAACCCTTTGACTTTGCTTCAAAGTTGAGGACAAACTCATAAACGGGACTAATTAAAAGTTGCAGTTTTTCCCATGGACGGGCTAATAAATGCTTCCTGCCTCCTATCGTCCGTAACAAAAAGGAGCAAAAGAGGTTCCATAGCAATATTAACTACTTGTATTCGTCCTATGTTTCTTATGGATGTTGGTTCCTTCTTTAGAGATCTTTCAATCGGCCTAAATTACATTAGCAGGAATAGGGATTTGCTATCATTTTGATACAATGTTTCCGTTATTCCCAAGTTTAAGTTCGGTTTTAACCAGTGACGAATGTGTATTAAAAAAATTTAGAAGAAAAAAAATCACTGGTGTTTTGAACTCAATACTTTTATTCAAAATCATTATAAAATAGATCTTTCGTAAAAACAGAACTTAATTACTTATCTAGGACATATTTAAATAACTTCCCTCGGGCAAGCCAGGAGCCCCAAATTAAAAATAAATAAAATGTATAGATAAGTAATAAATTCTCATCAAAACATATCACGCATGAATACCTGTCACCAAGTTGAAGGATAGTTTCCTTAAGATATTCCTGCCATATTCAATCTGCTATTCAAAAAACTGACTTTAATGTTTCTTTAGTAGTACGTAAGGTTCAATTTAATTTTCATGGTCGGTAAATTAAATTTGTTAGAAACTATGAATTTATTTTTAAACAGCGGCGCCTGTATTTTGACTTGGAAACTTGTTAAGAATGCTTAATTAATGAATTATCTATACGTTTTGTTGTTTATCACGAAAGTGCATTTGAATGCATCCGTTTTTTAGGGTTCCGTAGCCAAATGGCAAAAAACGGAACCCTTATAGATTCGTCATGTCTGTCTGTCTGTCCGTCTGTCTGTCCGTCCGTATGTCACAGCCATTTTTTTCCGAAACTATAAGAGCTATACTGTTGAAACTTGGTTGGTAGATGTATTCTGTGAACCGCATTAAGATTTTGATGCAAAAATAAAAAAATAATAATAAATATTGGGGGCTCCCCATACTTAGAACAGAAACTCAAAAAAAATTTTTTCATCAAACACATACGTGTGGGGTATCTATGGATAGGTCTTCAAAAATGATATCGAGGTTTCTAAAACATTTTTTTTCTAAACCGAATAGTTTGCGTGACAGACGCTTCCAAAGTGGAAAAAAGTTGGTCCCCCCCCCTCTAACTTCTAAAATAAGACAATGAAAAATCTAAAAAAAACATATGATGTACATTACTATAAAAACTACCAACGAAAATTGTTTTGAACGAGATCTAGTAAGTAGTTTTTTTTTTAATACCTATTAATACCTAACTTTGCACCTAATTTATATGGGGCGCTATACATACCAGGTGCAAACTTAACTTAACCACCTAGGGATGGAAAGTGTTTGTACGGAACCCTCGGTGCGCGAGTCCGACTCGCACTTGGCCGGTTTTTTTGTAACATCTTCTTTATTATTATTGATACCTAGTACCTAATGCAGTGCAATTATTATTCTACTCATCTTATCAACCGATAGACAATGGACAAAAGCGTGCCCCAAAGTTCTCCACTACAATCGTTCTTGCGCCGCCCTCATCCAATTTCTGCCCGCGATCCTAACTAGATCGTCGGTCCACCTTGTTGGCCTTCCCACGCTGCTTCTTCCGGTCGCGGTCACTACTCAAGAACCTTTCTACCCAACAGCCATCGGTTCTACGAGCAATGTGCCCCGTCCACTGCCACTTAATTTGGCGACTGTCTGAGCTATATCTACAACCTTGGTTCTCTTGCGTATCTCATCACCGACCTGAATGGGCTTCATGTCCACTAAAACGGAGCGGAGCGGAGCTGTGTAAAATTGACCAATCACATTCCTCAGATTTAAATGCACTTCTTTTGGGCTGCACAAGGACGCAACCTGATTGGTTCATGTTCTCCGCTCCATATTAGTAGAAGGCAGCCTAATTTTCGTGTACATAAGCATTAGGTACTCTGTCCTTGCTATGTATTTCTTCTTCTCCTTGATACCATATTACTTCTTCAACTACGTAAAAAAGTCACATTTAAACTAAACTCGCAATCGTCCCAATCGTAAGCCACACGGTTGCCATAACTCCCAACCGATCCCTACTTTCTATGCTAATCCAAAAGGACTTAACTTCATCGTGACTTCAATAATGTTACGTCGTTTTTTACCTGCATAGAAGTAGTCACCGTAAGATTAATAACATACAAGCGTCAGGTCAGCATCCACGGCAGTCCATCATGTTTCTTACCCTAATGCACCCCTAGCACATGAGAATACTCGTCTCAAAACATCATAAGTTGCTAGGATGTTGTCATTACTTACGTCATTTCGTGTTCAGATGTTACGAATGCTGCTCTGTGTATGAAGGATGTAAGTAGCTTGAGTTTCGTAATAAAATATACTCTTTACTGAACAGTGGAGTATGGATATCAGATCATGTCGTGGCGTAATTTTAGATGGAAGGTATGATGCATACGTACATAAAATTATTATGAAGCCTTTTCCCATAGGAGTAGGCAGAGACAACTAGTAGGTATCCATTTGCTACGAGACTTACATACCTTTTTCGCTTAAGCAACTTTCTTTACATTACTAATATACGCATGTGAGTTAAGAGTACTTTTGACTGTAGCCTATATTTAGGTCGGCGACGTATGTAGGTACAGTCGGAATCCCGCTTTTATTTTATTTTTTCGGATTCTGAACGCGATAATTTCATACAAATCTATAAAAATGTAAAAAAATATTGATAATATTCGTTTCGGTACAGGTCCTGGTATGGATTTACAATATAAAAAAACAGAAAATTTCTAATGCTACTGGATATAATTATAATAAAAAAAAATACAGCCACAAAAACGAATAAGTAGAATAAGGTACAACAGCAGTTAAAAGTGCATTTACAGGTAGGTACAGATTGCAGAATTATGAATTATTTTGTATGATTTTATGGTATATCCATTTGATTTGTATGATATTTAAATTGGAATGCCGACTGTATGTGATCGAACTTGGTCGCGTTTTACTTAAACCACCAATAAAATTCAGTTCTGAGGCGGCTTTGGCAAAAAATATAATGGAGAACCTTTTATAGTGTTTTTATTTTGCAACAAGTTGGCGCAAATAAAGCTCAATAATTAATTTTAATTTAGAAATTAATATTAATATAGTTTCTACTTTATAAACCTTTTCTTTTCATTCATCATTGGTACGAATAAAGTATTAAAATAAGACTCAACAATTCAACATAAAAATTAACCAAGTAATAGAATTACATTTTAAATTAGTCTACTTGTAAATATTTTAAAACAGAGCACAAAAGTACTTGTTTTAAAATGATGCGTAAAGCTTCTATATTCAGAACACAATTTATAAAATATGAAAGTCCAAGTAAATTGTTTTATGTAGATATAAATTTCAGGCTTAGGTTTTACCCAGACATTAGCCCGGCTCTATCTTCAGCATAACTATGCTTCGCGACTCTTGTCGCGCGTGATAAGCTACCCGTCACTCTCTCACATTACTGTACAGACAGAGAGGGGTAGTTATCTCGCGCGAGAAATAGTCGCGTATGACAGTTATGCTAGAGGTGCTGGTCAACCTGTTTCTTCAGACCTTATGAATATTAACCTGAATCTCATTTACTGAAATATTGTAGTGAGACAAAAATGTTAGTTTTATCCTGGCCTTTTAAAGTAAGAAGGGATTAAAGGTGTAGTGAATTTGTAAAGCTATATGCCGTTTGAATATTTTGTGAAATTGCAAGAATCACATTTTGTATGAATTCACTGTGTAGTGTTGGAAATTTGTTATTTAAGATAATAAGTACCTATATCCGTTAACCAATACGATATATGCAATTACTTCTCTCTTAAGTGAGTGTTTGTGATGAACTGATGGTTTGACTTTTATTCTGTAAAACGGCAAAGTCAAGTCGAAATATTAAATATGAATAACATGTCACATTATTTATTGCAGTATAAGAGCCCTATTCCCAGAAATGGTTTCCGCGGGCCTGTGATGGTTGCTTTTTTTTTATCACGCGATAAATAAGTGACAAATCATCCGTCACGTTTTGACCAAATGCGAGTGTGTGTGACATATGCTTTTGGCACTTATCTAATTTTCTCGTGATAAATGTAACCATCATAGGCCCACAGAATTATCACAATCCGTAAAAAAATGGTCATGAATCCTTATTCTTTCAAGTCAGTGAGGTCATCTTTTTTAGAATGAATTTTAAGCAATTATACTCGTACGGCTAGTGCCACGTGCCACGTGCAGTTACAAATGTTTTTTTTTTTTGCCACCAGACGAGTGGTGATTTGCAGGGTTAATGTCTCTGGAGCGCCTAACTCATTATTAATTAAATTCTAATTATCTACGACGACATGATATTATTTTATATCAAACCAAAATAGATTAAGTGAAGTTATGTATATAAAACGTCGTGTGATGATGGTTGCGTTTATCACGTGATAAATAAGTGTCAAAGCATCTGTCACTCACCCTCGCATTTTCAAAACGTGACGGATGCGTTGTCACTTATTTATCGCTTAATAAAAGCAGCCATCATAGGCCCGATGTTCAAAATGCCTAAAACTGTGACAGAAACGTATCCTTTCTTAAAGTAAGGTTTAAATCACTACAAGCTCCCAATCGCTCGAATGTTTAGACCCAACGCGTGCCCAGATTCGGCAATGCATCGGTAAATATTTAAGTAACCTTTAACAATGGTGCACGATTGAAATTCCGTCCAAGTGGTTGTCGTGTGCCACTACTTTTAAAGGCAATAAAACGTTTACTTTAAAAGCAGGGTTTATGCTTTCCGCATCAGTAATCCTTTAAATTAAAATGTACACGTTGGATTAAATACGAGTGGGCAGGTCGGGTTGCATGGAACAATGTTGAGATTCGTTTATAGTAAATCATTTTAGTTTACCTGCAAATGTTTATTATTCACACGTTTTTATTAGGTTCACTTGTTATACTACAGGTTTCACTTAGGTTTGTTAGAACAAACTAAGCTACAAGTGAATCTATTAAAAACGTTACTTAGTTTCAAACAGTCAAATCTTAGAAGTCAATTGACAACATTTCATATTTCTAATAGTTGGAAATTAATAGATAAAGAGATCAAAAGAGCTTTGCATGGTGTACACATCCTACAAAATATTTGGATTTACTTTTCTGTATGTAAATAATGAAAATACATAAAATAACCGAAATCTACGACAACTATGCCTGCATAGAGTTGTAGTCTTCGACCTATCCGCGAAAAAACATAAACTGTCCATAATGACAATCTCAACGTTATTCGTTTTTTTTATTAGACATCTGATTAAAGTAACCTTTACATTGTGTCATTGTTTGGATTTTGTGAGTGTTTATGTTTGTTACTTCTTCACGCTCAAACGGCTGAACCACTTTTGATAAATTTTAGTATGAAGGTAGCTGAGACCCTGGATTGTCACATGGCTACTTTTTATGCCGAAAAGAATTTGGGTTCCCGTGGAATGTGCGAGTAACACCGCGCGGCACAGCTAGTATTAGATATTTATATGAATACTCATTTCTTGTTAATTTTGTCATGCAACAGTTACTTCCGATATAGCTCAAAGATTTCATATCAAATATTTAAAAGATTATAGTCACAAAATACTTTGATATCCAATCGGCCATTTTTATTTCATTTTAAAACTAAATGAATCATCGCACTGGCCGTTCATGCCGAGACCTTTGCCGAAAGCGTTTCCTGCCAAAGAATAAAAAAAGTATCCCTTTGTTTCTTCCACACATATGCAAATCTGACGTGATTTAGGGAGTACATTATCGTTCACGAAAACGATGAAAAATGCATAACGTCTGAGCGAGCCAAAATGACCGTCGAGGTGTTGAATTTTAAGTAATAACTAATAACTTACAAAATTATCTGTGTAGTGACTGTGGTTAGATTAGATTTATTTATTTCATAATATAAAATGTCAATATAAATTACACTAAGTCAATTTACATGCACTTATACTATGATCGTCATAATTATATATTAATATTAACAGATAAAATGTGATGAAATTGATAGTAAAAACAGCGGAATTAATAATAAAACAGATAAAATAATTACATGTCAAAATTTTAAACAAACAGATAAAAATGTCAAAGAAGCTCATAAATGGATTGTCAAAATACAAGAATTACAACGATAGAAATAACACTGAAAATAACAAAGTCAAATAAGGCAATAATTAGGAATAAGGTCAAAAGTAACTTAGGTATTGTCAGTATAATTATAATGTAATTAATTAATGTCATAATTAACAAAACTGGAGTACATATAAATAAAAACAATGTCAATTACAATACAAATATAAATTACGTTTCCATATACTCATTTACTGAGTATAATGGATTATCCAATAAAAAGTTTCTCAATTGTCGTTTAAAACTGTCGTCAGATGGCTCGGTTCGTAATTCCGCGGGTAGACGTTCATAGAACGTGGGACCGATGACGCGCGGGTTTTTACAGGCAAGCGCCAGGCGACGCGGAACTGTCCTGAGTCTTCCTGTGGATCTAATTTGTTTGGCCGATACCTCAACACGCGCAAACAGTGGCAAATTATTTATCACGTACATTAGAACCTCAGACATGTAAAGTGAGTAGTGCGTCATGATGCGTTAAATAAGGTTTTGTATAAAAATGAGATAAGCTTTTGTTGCCGTCTGTACTTTTCCTACCAACGTACATCTTTTGAATTAGTAAATTGAGCACAAACTCAACGGGTTTAGGTATCCAGGGGCCCTATGATGGTTGCGTTTATCACCCGATAAATAAGTGATAAAGCATCCGTCACGCTTTGACATAATGCGAGTGTGAGTGACATATGCTTTGTCACTTATTTATCACGCGATAAACGCAACCATCATAGGCCCCCTGTTCAGTTTAGCAGTTCTGGGTACCTTTTTAACTCTATCGAATGTCAGGAGTCAGGGATTCGTTTTAATTTAATTTCTAACACTCCACAGATATGAACAGGGCATGTAAATTAAAAACATACGAAAGCAAGTGTCGGTTGTAACAAATTTTTCTTGTTTTGTCGCCAGTTCCACCAAGTGATACATTTTTATTGGGTCCATAGACCATTTTTATTGGTCGCTTAAAATTTACAGGCATTTAGTATAATTTTCGTGGCCATAATTTTTACTTGTCTCTGAAACTGGTAACTTTCAGAACTGTTATAAAACAAACCTAACCTAACGTAAATTGTCTATTTATTCTCAAAACTTGTAAAAAATATTTTTAGAAGTATGGCTAACGATTTTATGCCAAACAGTACGTTCTACCAATCAATTATATGCGACCCGATATAATCCCATTTTTATTTTACAAGGCAAACTCTAAAATTACTACACAGCTGAAGCCAAAATAAATAATAATATAAATACATATATCGGACAACCTCACACAAATCAATCTAGTCCCACAGTAAGCTCTAGTATTAGGCTTGTGTTATGGACACTAGACAACGATAAACATACTTATATAGATAAGTACATACCTACTTAAATACAAATAACATCCATGACCCGGGCACATATATTCGAGTTCATCACACAAGTATTTGCCCTTGCCGGGATTCGAACCCGGGACCGTCGGCTCAGTAGGCAGTTGCTTAACCACTACGCCAACCGCGTCGTCGAATAGGTATATAGATAGGTACGTATATGTTTTAACTTAAGCCGCCATTTACCCGTTCGCGTATATTTACCGAACGCGGCATCCATATTTAACGCATTAAGAATTTATGGAGTTTGATACGACACGACAAATGCCTGGCGTCGCGTCAGTGGCTGTATTGTTGCTTTATCGGTTACTTAGCGTGAGTTACGGTTTGGAAGATTAAAAAAGGACCTTATATAGATATTAAAGGTGGGTGAATTTATTGTTGGTAGAAAGTATTCATTGGTAGAAAAGGACGGATCGTGTCCGAAACACCACGCTGTACTCCAAAATAGCTGACGTCGGCAACAAAACAGCTAAGCTCAAGTGGAATTGGGCAGGCCACTTCTGTCGTACGAACCCGGAAAGATGGGCCAGCATAGCCACCAACTTGGTGCCCCAAAATGGGTGACGTGGGCCGGCCCAGACCACAGGAAATATTGTTTTAACAGTATTTTTTTTCTTGTTAAATAAAACGCGGGCGCACCCGAACGATTCCAGTTAGCTCAAAGACATTTACTTATTAGACAAGACGTATCCTATTATGATACTCAAAAGCAATGAGGCCATTTCACTAAGTATACCGTAGATAATGCCTTTGTCACTCGATAATTCACGCAAATGCCAAAGACAGATCACCTAGCGAAATTGAAATATGAACTACATACGTTTTCTGCTAGACTACACGAAAACAAACGATATCCAATACTGGGACCATTAATTTCATCCTAATACACTTGGTTTCATTTACGGAGTTTGCTACTAGAAAACAAGCTTTGTGCTGCGGAGATAGGATGGTTGGGGCACGCGAAATTGTATCACTGTTTATATAACAGTAAGCAGTATCTCAACTAGAAGTTATTGACCACTAGCCGATAAAAGGGCACCGATTTGTGCCACGAAATAAAATGTACTTAAACATCTATCAAATCCAACACCAGAGATGTCGGAACAACGGGGCCACGCCGTTTCGCCGTCAAAATAAACATTGTTCGGTTCATGACGCATTGGTGTAAACTGTAATGTTATGTAACCTGTTTTTCAATAAATAAATAAATAAATAAATAAATAAATCAACTCTAGCTATATAAAATATAGCCGATGAGGCAACTTGACGTACTTCATTCTAAATTGAGGTAAGCAATATAGTGCCCAATTTTAATATTGCTCTATCCTGTTACATTCTTTGAATATTCCAATATTAGACCTTGTGTTAGGAAAATTACTTCTTGAGTGCCAAGTTCCCATGGCACTACAGAAGCAATAACACTTTGATAAAGATTTTCAGTAAACTATTATGAGCACTTTATTCATACTTAAATCATTCTCTCTTCCGTTATTTGTATTAAGGATAACATATTTTAAATTGGGAGATTAATATGACATACTAAGATAAAATAAGTATGACATACAAATGCACAGAAGTACGTGGCAAAATAATGAGGGTTTGCAGTTTACTCAGCTACCTTAAAAAAAAGCAAATAAACACATACTTAATTATAAAACATATCTTTCGCGCTTACATTTTCCGTATTGCAATAACATAATGACTATCACAAATATGTTTGAGACGACATTTTCTTTACTATCACGTGATATCGGGCGTTTATGTAAAGTTAAGTAAGTTGCTTCATCTTACTTAAACTGTGACCGTGTAGAACAAATGGCTCCGCTCGGTACCACTTTTCATGCGTTTATTATATCTTGGCACGGTATGAGAGCACTATTGATTCCGTTTTATCGTGTTACTAAGTAGTCTTGAGACGTATGCACATTAACATTATTAATAGGAACTGTAGAACGTTACTTTATCACAAACACAATGTTCTATTTCTGGTAATCCAAACTGCAAATTTAACACTTAATACGCTCGCAGTTTGTACACATAATTATTAACGCAAATTATAACGAGACTACATACATATTTTTCTTATTTACCTTCATTATCCAACGTAGAGTAGTTGCATACGCCGTGGTCTCAGGTGTACGAAAAATAGGAAAAATCGCGGTAGACGTAAACAACGGAGACGTAGACGTAAACGACGTAGAGGCGGCGCTCAATATAATTTGTGTTTATCTAGTTAAATACCCTTTGAAGTGCCCTTATGATCAATGATCAATGCATAGCTGGACATGGGCCTTAGGAGCCATCATAGGTGATAGGAACCCGAACAAAAGAAAACATTTTAGGCTCCCTGTCAGATCTAAACTTACCTTAGGGCTCTTATAAGCTTAGGCAAGGACCTTAGGAGTTTGGTGACAAAAGGCCCCAGAGTTCTACCTCGGCCGACTCTCCGGTGCCTATGGCCCTGTTTAAAACTTTGGTCGGCACTTTTTAGCGTCTAAATAATTGGTGTATGGCGAAGTTTGAAGTCAGAATTTTGGACTTTATAGTGATCTCGAAATCATTTAGGCCAACCGAGTCAATTTTCCCTACTAAAGATAAACGATTGTTATTGACAACTTTTTTAGATACGTTTGTGCTGTATGCAATGTCTGATATAAACACATAATATAATAAACAAATATGGAACCCACATCAGTAAGCTCTAGTTCGTAGTATACCTACACATTTATTATATTTACACTCAAAATGGATATAGGAACAGAACATGTACTCAGTCGAGTTCATTTACATCTACACACTTACGAGAACAAAAATATCTCAACACGACCCTATTGTCAGGAGCATAAAATCGTGTTCAGATATTTTTGTTCTCGTAAGTGTGTAGATGTAAATGAACTCGACTGTACCTATGTATAAAAATAATTATAATAGTATATGATCATCCACTTGGTTACATTCGATTGTGAAAAGAAATACATTAATTATTGTTCCTATCTGTGACATTACCCTTGCAATTGTATACCAGTTCATCGCAGTCCCATTAAAAACTCAATGAACCGTAGACTCAAAAACCTATTTAATGCACACAAAAAATACAATTGGTATGAAAGCAATCCAAAATCACCCTTACATCTGCTTGTGGTGTAATTTATTGTTCTAAAGTAGACACATACTCTCTTACAAAACAAAATAGCAATAACTCTAAACTTACGTTAGTTTCACTTTGGATCAAAGAGCATTGTAATAAGACTGGATTTGGATTGCAATTGTGTTGTAACTTATGGTTCTTTAATTCTGAAAGTACGACATGTGAATTTGAGCGATAAAAGATGAATCGTTGTAAGATGAATGCTCTCAAGACCTCGGCTATCAACATCGTTGGCACTTGGCATTGTCAAATGTATTGTTTTTCAGATAATGTCTGCATTGCCGATATGGCAGATATCTCAAAACTAAATTGGTTTGGCTATAGAAAGTAACTTCGGTATAAGTAAGTAAGAAATAATGTGTGATATTTTTATTATATTATGTTGTTACTGTATTCTGTGGCTTTAGCACAAATTATTCAAAAATCAGGAATTATTCGAGTGCGGTTTTGAGTCCCGCTTACGGAGCGGTTCCCATAAAATTATGTATCTTAGGGGACAATATTACACAAATCTAGTCCAAACCTAAAAACTAAACAATACTCGTAATATGAGAACTAGACGAAAATATACATGTTGTTGTTGTCCTAAGGCACCCCGGAGGTGCGGTGCCTTCAACAGCTCGCGCCACGCCTTTCTATCCTCAGCGACTTTTCTGGCCTCGCTCCAGCTCAGGCCGACGGCTGGCAGCTCGCTCTCAACGGTGCGCCGCCATGAGTGTACAGGACTGCACCAATTTTGGTAAAATCTGGTATGGTGAATTATTACATGGGGTTCTTTTAATCCCGAAAAAGAAAAGTGTTCTCGTGGGATGAGTGGACACACTATTACTTACGTGATACAAATTATCATGATTATAAAAACGGTTTAAACTCACGTAAAAATTGTCAGTAACGGTCCGACATGCTTCGAACTCATATGGAGCTCTTCATCAGGGACTAGGGGGCTATTCTTGCTGCTACGCGACTCGCGGCCCACTCAATGCCGCCGCATGGGCCGTAAGTCACGTAGCTGTCCCTGATGAAGAGCTCCATATGAGTTCGAAACATGTCGAGCCATTCCTGACAATTCTTACGTAGTTAATAGTTATTAAAGATGTCTCACGATAGTTTTAGTAACAAAAAAAAAACCGGCCAAGTGCGAGTCGGACTCGCGCACCGAGGGTTCCGTACAAACCTGCAAGGTTTACAAAGTTCGTTCATTACGACAATCGAGTCATAGACCTGAGTATTTGGTATGAATTTCAATTTAATACCTCTACGCGTTTATGAGGAAATGGGTAGTAAGTTTAAAATTATTAAAAAAATATATATTATGTGATGTAACTAAAAATTTATGGTTTTCGTAATTTTTCCTTTATCTATGCTATAAGACGTTGCTTCGTACCAAATTTCAAGATTCTGAGTTCACGGGAAGCACCCTGTAGGTTCTGATTCCCTTGCAAGTGTCGAAAATTTGCGGCATAAACGGCTGTATCTTTTGATTGCGTTGGCTTAGAAGTTTGATTTTTTCACAGCTTCAAGGGACAGTAGACTTGAGTAATTGATATAAATTTCAGCTTCATACCTCCACGCGTTCCTGAGAAAAAGGGTCTTGACAGACGGACGGACAGACGGACAACAAAGTGATCCTATAAGGGTTCCGTTTTTTCCTTTTGAGGTACGGAACCCTAATTATCATCATAGGCCTGCTGATATAGTTTAACCAAATAGTTACATCATTAACTTTCCCAATCCGCTATTTTGAATCTCCTTAATTAATAGCACCCAAAACAACGGAGAAATGAAATTAGTTTGGCTCCAATTGCGTCCATGTTTGTTCCAGATCTCTCAATTGAATAGGAACACTTGTTTGTATCCCAGTTTTAGTTTTAACTTTCCTGTTTGCATGAAAGCTCGAATGAATTGCGTTTTAGCTTCACGGCAAATATTTAGTTGAATACTTTAAACGACTATTGGGGTTTGTTCGTATAATTCGTTGTGCATTTTGTTTGTGATTTAAATTTGAACAATATTGTTGATGTGAATAAGTTATTATATACGACCAGGAATGAAATAAATATCCTAAATTTGGAAGCATAAATATGCATCCAAATAAAGGATCACACAAATAGGTGTGTCTTGTGTTGGTTTGTCTTTTTATCTTATAGCTATATTTTGGGGAGTTGGGTTTTTGACCCATCATTATGTAACTGTCGTGTTAGATCATTATGAATTTTTGTGCCTAATCAGTGTGTTTCATAATACGTACAATGCATTTTTATTTCTTAGGGTTCCGTACCCATTACTAACCCCCAATTCCGGACCCCATTACTAAGCCTCCGCAGTTCGTCCGTCTTTCTGTCGGTCTGTCACCAGCTGTGAACCGTGACAGCTAGACAGTTAAAGTTTTTACAGATGATGTAGGTATTTATTTTATGTGATGTGTTTACAAAAAACGTGACTTTTTTGCTGTTTTTTATATTTGATGGTATGGAACCCTTCGTGTGCAAGTTCGACTCGCACTTGGCCGGTTTTCCTAGTTTAAAATCTTTTCGTAATGTGGCTTAGTCAGTCAAAGTATAACACAAACCGTAATAAATGGAATTAGTAGTGTTTGCATCTAATCTACGCAATCGGCATTTAAAAAAAAACATTAGTATACAATCGATACTACATTCGGTGTAACACTCGAAAGTCCCCGTTGTCAACCCGCGACACTTTAATGTAGGTCGCAAATTAACATAACACGTATCACACAATGTCAATCGAAGGGGCGTTACCCAAAACCCAAAATTAGCATGACCCACCACAACTACTAACTGTCACTTTGACAATTTAGGGTGTAGGGTAAACGCTGCAAGTGCGGACCGTTCGGGTGCCATTGTACTCGCCCTCGCTGCAAATTACGTTTTTGTTTGCTATGTTACGGACAAATGTCGCTCGGAAATTTCGCGTTTTGCGCTACTAAAAGTTTTTGTTTGACTTCGGGAATTTAGATTGTTTGCGTTGGGTAATTGTGTTGGTTTGGTTTAGGTTTTTATTTAGTGTTGGATGTTATGCAAACAAATTACATGTGGTATATTCATTAGTGTGTTTGTTGACGAAAACAGTTTATACCTACTTCTTCTAAGGGCCTTATCACACTTGCGATTTGCGAGCGTATTTTCTATACAAATAAGCGACGCGGCGAACACGCTGCGCGATCGCCTTCATACAAAATACGCTCGCAAATCGCAAGTGTGATAAGGCTCTAAGTGCTTAAATCGTTGGATATAAATTGTTATGTATTAACTTTGATCAAATATTATAACTGTAGTGTACTATTACTTTGTCTACCTGCAGACTGTTCTCATCATAGAATTAAATTTTCATAGTTGTAGCTGCTGTAGTTGCAAAAGGTCTTTAAGTATGTAATATGTAATGACACCAAACGAATCCAACTAGAGTATCCCTTTTGACCACAGGCTACATGTAAAATCTTTATATTTTAAACCATTTTGGAATTATTATATTAATAAAATAGGTACATATTATATTCTTTATCAAATCTTTATTCGGATTCTATCTTTATTCCATTCATCTAACAATTTAATATTTTTCTGTTGTCGATGTCGACTATAAGCCGTTATTCTGCGTCTGTATACCAAGAAATTTAAATCAATAAAAAATCAAAATGGCACTTTTATAAATGCCTTTACCTATAAATAAGTACAGTCGTAAAATCTAATCCACACTTATATAGCAAATTTCTAAACACTAAGCTCTCAATATCGGCTATAAACGCTTAACTGTCCTGTCATGTCGCCCATATGTCAGGCCCTCAACAATGGAATTAGTCCGCATTCAAAGTACCAGGGCAAATTCGCACCATGGCGAATTCACAATATCACAGCCCTGGTGCCATAACGACGTAACCGTCTCTAATTTATTAGTAACATACGTCTTTTCTGTATCAATCACGCGATGTCTGAATAATGTAGTTTTGATAGAATAAAGCCATATGCGGCTTAGGCTGGTGAAGGATACTTGTGACCTTTTTGTGTTGTGTTGGCGGCGTGGCAAGTGCACCGCCTGACAGGCTGACGGGTGACACTTTGAGCCCCCGATACTGACATTATGTGACAACACTGGGGCGTGCACAATGGCCGATCATTCGCGCTTCTACCCTACCTACTCCGCAGTTTAAGAATTGAATATTACATTTCATATGCGGACTTTAACTGTGTTGGCATATGTTAATGTGTTGGTGGGATCACGACACGTACCTACGTATATAATTTTATAAGTATTTTAATTTTATATTAAATATTGTTTAAACAGTACTATAATGTGTTAAAAGTGTAAATTAATGTTATAAAAATTAATCTTTATTAAATACTGGAACCAGGAATGTAAATTGACGTATAATGTAAATGTTAATTGCCTAAAATTCTGATCTTGGTTATGAAACTGCAGTTGAATAAATAGGTAATCACTAATCAGTGAATAATTTTGATACAAAACGCTGCAAAAAAAAATCTGTTACGCTGTTACGCTGTTACCCCGGTGCCCAAGGATGCCCGGTAGATATTGCTCTGATCGTGATAAGATCACTAGATATATCATATAGCTTTTACCCGCGGCTTCGCTCGCGCAGAATGACAAGAAAACCGGCCAAGGGCGAGTTGAACTCGCGCACCGAGGGTTCCCTACAATTAAATAATTTTTAACTTTTTTCGGTCCTTATTTCTTATTAAAACGGCAACAGCAATAAATCATCTACAAAAATTTCAACTGTCTAGCTGTCACGGTTCATGAGATACAGCCTGGTGAGGTGACAGACGGATAGACGGATGGACAGCGGAGGCATAGTAATAGGGTCCCGTTTTTACTCTTTGGGTACGGAACCTTCCAAATCCGAGGCGATACGCATAGCGAGAGTTTCGTGCCACTACACGGTAATATGCAGAAAATGGATAAATTAAAGTTCAGAAAGAAATAAGGAGGTAAACTGTCTCGTTGCGATGTATAACTAAATACTTTTAGTTAATTGTTAGTACATGTTATTTTTTTATCATTTGTACTTAAAAATCTTGCTTCTTAGAAACTTAATTCTAGGAATCTAGGCCAACGGGAAGGACCTACCATATAGGTTTTGAATATTTCCTTGACAGACAGATGGACAGACGTACGGGAAACGAATTCATAAGGGTTTTATTTTCCCTTTTGAAATACAAAACAGCTTTATCGTTGTTGCATGGACAAAACATGTACCATTAATTAATTAAGAAGCGTACACATATACACATGTTATATTTAGTCTCTATATTTAGCAATTTGTGTAATTTTTTACCGATATACTGTATTATAAAAGCTAAAAGAAACTCATCGTAGAACCTCTTTATATACCACGTTAACAGTTTTGCCTAGAGGAGACAGTATAACTAAACTGCGCGGTGAGCTTACTCTCGAGCAAGCCACGTAAAACTGTCCGTGGGAGAAGCAATCCCCCCTAAGATCTATTCCTGCCGTTTTCAGAGACTGGCCCTGAGCTTTATTTATAGTCATCGCGAAACAGACCTTAAGGGGGAACTGCAGCCTTTTAAATTCAAAAGGGTATTCTGAGGGTATAAGTGGTATCCTTGGAATATATACTGATTCTCCGCGAGCGCAACCAGTAATGATAACAGCTTCCACCATGTTTTTGTGCAAGGCTTTAACTTGCAACCTTGTACCGTTGCACAGTTTAGGAGGTTTAAGGTTTCGCAGTAGCATCACTGGAGTACCCACTTTGAGAATCAGTATATGTGCTGGCAGACCAGGTGGATTAAGTGCATTCAAGAACTCCACGGGGTAATTTGTGGCATCGTCCGTATTTGTATCGGAAAAGATCGCTAAACATAGACGTGTTATCGAGACAACAGCTGCATTTATAGTGAGTCGGCGCGCTCGCCCGCGCTGCTTATATACTGTTCGCTAGCTGTCAAACAAACATTTGAATTTCGGCTCCCTTTAAATAACATATCGCCTTCCAATTTGATTAATTTTGAACGTTTAATGTATTGTATCAGCATTAGCCGCATTACAAAAAATATAAATTATATTATCTGGCTTTCTTCATGATTTTCGTAAGAGGAGTTTCGGAAGCATATATGTACATTAGATTCTGTTATTTTTAATAACATATTTTGGCAGCATACGATATTACAAAATTAGACTTCTCATATTCGTCGTATATTTAAACTTTATTTAAAAAATAATATACTGTAAAATCGGTATATGACTTGATCGTCTTGAAACACATAAACGTATTTTTAAATAAAATGTCCTCACATAATACCAACTTTAATAGCCAAGTTCCTCACTCCCTTAGTAGTATCATTCGTTTTTAAAATAAAGCTCACACACGAAATATAATCAGTCTTGCCTAATAAATACCATGTTTTGTAAGAAAACTTTTACCTCTTATATAAATCCTGAAAGTAGGTTGCTTAGTTTTTTTCATATTGAATCTGTATATGCAATTTTCCGTTTATATGTATAGATTAAATATTTTACTCGAAAGATAATAATTTTCTTCTACAAACTCTCAATACCAAATTGACCGTTGTAGGGGATGAATTTTGAAAAATCCAAAAATTCGTTTTCTTGGTTTTACATACTTAATCTGTATACGCAATATGAAATCTCTTACTCAAAAGATTGATATTTTCCATACAAACTTTCAACTCCAATTTGACCCTCTAAGGAGATGACTTTTGAAAAATCCTAAAATTAGTTTCCTTGTTTTTGCATGCTTAATTTGTATACGCAGTATTAAATCTCTTACTCAAAAGATTAATAATTTTCCATACAAACTTTCAACTCCAATTTGACCCCCTTAGGAGATGACTTTTGAAAAATCCAAAAATTAGTTTTCTTGGTTTTGCATGTTAAATTTGTATACGCAATATTAAATCTCTTACTCAAAAGATTAATAATTTTCCATACAAACTTTCAACTCAAATTTGACCCCCTTAGGAGATGACTTTTGAAAAATCCAAAAATTAGTTTTCTTGGTTTAGCATGCTAAGTTTATATACGCAATTTTAAATCCCTTACTCAAAAGATAAACATTTTGCATACAAACTTTCAACCCCAATTTGACACCTTTAAGGGATGAGTTTTGAAATATCCCTTCTTAGTGCGTGCCTGCATCTTATACTTGATCTATTCTAGAAATTTGAAGATCCTAGGTTCAGTAGTTTCGGCTCTACGTTGATGAGTGAGTCAGTCAGTCAGTCAGTCAGTCAGTCAGGACTTTTCCGTTTATATGTATAGATAGATAATATGTGTTTGCATTCTTGCTTTTTGAGGTGTAACCCTCAATAAAAAGTATTTGCATTATATATACAATGTTATTTCAATTGTTAATAAAAACAATATTTTTTTAAATACCTATTAAAAAAAAGTAAGTAATTCAATTAGTAGACCTACAACCACCCATAGGCGGAAAAGTGATTATTATTGTTCTCCATTCTGTTCTGGTAAACAGTTTTTTTTTTTATATGATACATAAAATAAATGAAAATCCTATTAACCGACAAATAAATTCCAAACTCAAACTCATTTTATTGGTGAAACAGATCACATTTTAGTTATACACAATCACAAGATTAAAATTACGATAGCATTACCAAAAAATTACGAAATGAAGCATCGTGACTGGACCTAGCAACTTCTCAAACTGCCGAAACTTCCAAAAGCATTGTTATTAAATCTAAGTATTTCCACTTAACATTCGAATGGGGAAGGAATAAATTCACCGCGGCCTCGAAATATCCAATGAAGATTAAAAAAAAACTCATTTGCATGTCAAAGCGATGCGAGTTAATGGGGAACTTTTGGATGCAAGCCACGTCATTTCCCACTCGTCTCCAACTCTGCTGCCGGCTATACACACTCGTTAAAGCACGCATGCCGTACTCTTCGCACTATGAACGTAAGAAAAGGAAGTAACAGGTGTCTCGACCGATCTCGAAGAGTGTGTTTAAACAGCCGGCATAACGATATTTAAAATAAAGAGTGTAAGTCGCGGTATTCGTTTGTTGTAGCTGTGATTTCGTGGAACAGGGGATGCTTGGCGCTGCGTAGTAATTCGCACTTTTTGTGGATTACGTACGGTTAGAGTTACGTAGGTTAGGTTAGGTGAGAAATCACGAGTGGTGATAATGCAAATAGGTATATTAAATGCTATTAGTGAATGCTTGACTCAGTCTCTGCCTAGGTAAATGATTTGTGAAATAAAAGTTAAATCTTTTCTAGTTACGTGTAGTAATGACGGGCAGTTTTCTATCTACTTATTTATTTACTCGTATTAATTTAGAGTTTATTGTCCAATACAAAATAGTAAATAGTACAATTGGCGGAATTAATGCCATAAGGCATTCCTTACCAGTCAACCTCTTTCTCTGAAATGTTCTTCATCTAAGATCAGAGCTACTCATCTACACATAGACTTGCACGTTTTTAAACGGCTATGTATTTCTTTTTCATAAACTACCTAAGTTATATTTTGTTGGAAAAAAGGAATTACATATGTGATGCTTTTAAACAAAGACGTTGGCACACAAGACAAATTATGGTTTAGGTGCTCAACGTATGGGATTTCAGAGAATTAACGTGATTTGTGGAAAGGCACCGACAGGATACTTTAGTGTTGAAGGTGCATGACCAGCATACTAAAGGCTTTAAGAGCCTTTAAATAAGCCGTGTTATTTACGGAGTCCCTGTCGTTCATAGATAAAATCTTGACTCTACGAAATATATCTTGCATAAACCCTTGCATGCGATACCAAAAAATTACTAATGAAATTAAAGCTAAAATTATAATTTGTATAAGTTTATATTTTGTGCTGATCCGTGTCAAAGCGTACGAATTAATAATGGTAAAAGGTAAAATCTGCGTAAAAAATAACCTACATAGTTGTACCATAAAGTGGATGCGATTTATAAATTTACAAGCTGCGTGCGACGCGCGGTATTACCCGCTCATTTTGACGACGCGTTTGGCTCGGTTTGTAGACACCTGCCTACTGAGTCGGCGGTCCCGGGTTTGAATCCCGGCCGGGGCAAATATTTTTTCTTGGGTCATGGATGTTATCTATATATGTATTTATATATCGTCGGCCGTAGGTTCAATTGGGGTAAGGAACAAAATACGCAAAATGAGTTGAATATACAGTTTTGTTCAGAATTTTTCGCTCTATCGAATGGTGTATATAAAAAAAATCTAGCTCGAAAAAAGTGTTCCTTACACTACTGATTTTTATGGGTTCAAAATCAAATCTGACCCACAAAAACCATGTATCTGTTTTTTATTTTAATAAAGCAACATCAAATAGGGTAACTACTGCCACCAATCCACTTTGAATGAGGTAAAGGCCTTTACATGACTTATTTTTGAAGACAATCTTATGAAACTGGCTTTTACACTAATGATTTTTATTGGCTCATGAATAAATAACACCCATACCTTAAAATGATTGCACAAGCTTTGAAAAAAATGCTCCTTACCCCAATTTGCCATCTTATATTTTTAACAGTGTGAACCTTACACCAATTTGGTTAAGACGATATTTAGGTTTGATCCGATTTATATTTAGATTCCGTGTCCGTTACGCTAATTTTCTCGTGAGAATCAATGAATTCTTATCCCTGTTACCTTTATATACAAACACATCTAACTTCATAATTATTTTAATCTATTGACAATAAAGAAAGTGTTATTTATTTATTTATTTAATGCACAGGCAGCTTATAGCTGATGCGTGCATATCACTATTCACTTCTGTTCTGTGTTTGTAAATGTTTGTCTAGTCTATTTTTGAAAGAGTTCACTGAGGGTGCACTAATCACGGATTCGGGTAAACTGTTCCACACTTTGACCACGCGATTGGCTAGAAAGTGACGCCTAGGGTTGCTAGTACTGGCCGTTAATACCAATTTCAAAGAGTGTTGCAATAAAAACACCTTCATCAGTTTTATAACCTTTATCTGTGTAGACTGGATGTTAATTATTGCCTTTTTTAATGCATTCAAACTACTAGCGTAGTTTGACTTATTTACATGCAAACTTTCACGATAAATGAAGGTATTCAAATAAATTTGGTAAGAAAATTTCAAATTTAGTAATTAATCCACCGAGAAATGAAAGTGTCTATTTATGTTATTAGGTATAATTCGTCAGTTCGGCGTCTCTGATCGACAGTAAGTACTGAACTCTTTGTCGACAGCTCGTGATTGTTATTCTACCCGTGAAGTGTTTTGTTAAGCGGATAGTTTAAAAAAGTGGGCTAAGATTGTCGAAAAAAAAAACAATAACCAATGGAATACTGGAGGAGGTTTTAACACTTATTAAAAGCTTTTAATTAACTTTACACATTGTATGTTTAAAAATATCTCAAGGAAGATTAGATTGACTTTCCAAGGACTAGCTGAGTTGAAATACCTATATGAGGCCGGATAGTCGACATGGGTAAAGCTTTATAGATAACAATAAGGTAATCCTACTGAATTTGGGCCTCTTAAAATCGTCTCGGTACTTTATGAATTGCAAAGGAAAATTTTCACTGTCAATTAAAAGGCATTCCTAAGTATGACATACTTTATTAATAGTCATTATCTATCACTATCACCTACGATAAGTGTTGAAAAATCAAAGGATCTAACAAGAGCTCTTGCTATTCATTGACTGACATTGATGTTGGTATTGATTATATTTTATAGCTATAAACAAGAACTTTTCATTTCATTGATGTTTTTCAAGTACATTACTCTTATGGTGATTTTATTATACAGCCTCATTTGACTCCTTAGGTAACAAGTTTCAAGTTCGACAAGTAGTATAATTTATAAAATACCGTAATAAAGAATAGAATAAGTCGTTTCGTTTCGTTTATGCATGTCGTTTACACAGGTACAAGTCGTATTCTTTCGTTTATGCACGTCGTACATAAGGATAAAATTGGTGCAAATAAATTGAGTTATGTCTTTAAATACTAACAAAAGCTATAACTACAAAAAAACATATATATAGGGTCAACGCATTAATTCTTTATTTATAAAATGAAAGCTTAACACTATAGCTTGTATAAAAATTCTTAAGAAGTTCAAGTTGTAAATATCTACTATTGAAAAATAGTTTTTGTCTCTTCTGAAAAGTGCCATTTTTGAGTTATCCCTTATTAAGTGGAGGCACTAAATTGTAAGCAACTTCTATGTTATCTAACAGGACTCCTAAAAAAGTACAAATGTAAAACGATTCATTCTGAATTGTATTCAATTCTGTAACTTTTATCGTTCAACACAAGCCCTAAACTTTTAATAATTTTGCTGTATAAATTACATTGATTGTTTATTTCAGTATTCGATCATAGAGGCTGAGAAATAATTGATGTGATTATAATAAAAATGTGGGTTATTCCACTCGATAGAAACGTTACGTGTAACGATACAAATATTGCATGTAACGGACACACAAAAAATACTCACACAGTTTCAATACATTTATATACCTCTTACATTAATGTGTTAAAGGTTTCCGGTGTTAAGATACGCCTTACGTCAAAGGTATGTACTTATTTATTTTTACAACGAACCCTTTACGCTATTTTTTCTTTCACACATAATCTCAACTAGTCCCTTACGCCATTTCTTCATCAATATAGTGGATACAATGAATAGGTAAATTCAAGGTAAGGGACGAGACTACAGAATACTCTGTCTGTAAGGGACATCAGCAGCGAAATAAGTTGGTGTAAGGGACATGTCATTTTCTATAATATCTAAATTATTAAAACGAGCACTACATAGATAGACAGAACACCAAAATACAAGATTATGTGTGAAATCAGGCACAAAAAAGGTTCACTACAAAAAAAGTTATGAAAGATTTAGTTAAAAAAAAAGCTTTGTCAGCCTCTCCTGAAAAATCGTATTTTGTCCCTTACCCCAATTAAACCTACGGTCGACGTATTATGTATATCGTCGTCTAGTACCCATAGTACAAGCGTTGCTTAGTTTGGGACTAGGTCGATTTGTGTATGATTGTCCCTTAATATTTATTTATTTATTCCATTGGAACACTTCATCCAGGCTGTCAACTATATTAATATCAAAATTGGTCTAGCCATTTGAGCGTGAAGTAGTAAGAAACATACACTTATGTGTGTTTAATACACGCCCAAAAACTTTCACCTTTATAATATTAGAGTGATTTACCGCGCCATCACGCATATAGATTGCTGATGCTGCACTATTAGTAAGTCACAATACCTGAAATCCTTTTTAATGAACCCTAACCAAGGACCATATACACGGGACCGCTATTCTTCATACTACGCACCGTACTCCGTTAGTTACTATCGTTCTACGTCGCTAGATGCCGCTAAGGGTCTCAATTCATTCAAAAGTCGTCATTTTTCAATCTCTACCGTACGGTACGCGCAAGCGTGAAGTAACACAGTCGTCAAGCGTTCAACGACATTCCAACTTCCAAGTGATACAGTAAAAAGTGAATAGATGACGTTAGGTGCGATGTTTGTTTACTACGTTCCGTTTCGTCTCATTTCACTATTTGTGTATGTTTTATTTAAACATAAAAATTACTTACATCCTAATCCTAATCCTAATAATATTATAAACGTGAAAGTTTGGATGGATGTATGTATGTACGTTTCACTTAATCTCAAAAACTACTGGACGTATTATGATGAAACTTTCCAGTTATGTACCTTATATATCAGAATAGGACATAGGCTATCATTTATACCAAGTTTTATCCCTTTTAGGGACGAAACACGGGATTAAAATTTGTATGGAGAGCAAATCATTGTAATTGCAACAATTCCCTACATGTCATCGTTTTGACGTAAACTAATCAATATAATAATAATTTTGTCTGGGCCTACGATAGACCTTCACGAAACGCATACCAAACTATTCTTTGTAAAAAAACAATAAATTCTGATATGGAAACACGTAACCGCAAAATTCGATTAATCGCGTAATTTCAAGAATAAAATACATACAATTTTACAAATTTGAAACAATGACATTTGATTTGACGACATCACACACCCATCTGGCAAGACATGTCAAACCAGTGATGCCAGAAGGGCTACCCCGATGTTCAAAATTTGACTGTCGAATAGCGCCATCCTTCTCGATCATCTGTCAAAGAATATTTTAGTGAATGGAATAGCACTATACGACAGTAAAATTTCCAACATCGGAGTAGCCCTTCAGGTAGGTATCACGTTTCGAATCGAAACTTTCGATACGCACATCATCTGAAAATAGTAGGACAAACGAGTAGTATGCCATTCAACAGTATGCCAAACATTCTCGGCCAAACATTTTTAGGACAAAAAACATTATGCGATACGACAGGCACCCGAAATTTATCTATACAAAAACTAACAGAACTAACGACAGTGATAATTCAATAAAACCACAATTTTATAAACGTTTTCTTTATATTACTTTTAACAAAAACAAAACGAACGAATATATTTTCGCAGGCCGCCTGCATGTAGGCAATTCCTAATTGTTCTAGGGTAAATGTCAAACATTTCCGCAAATCGTCCCGTTGGCGTAAAGCCATTTTGTCGTCGGCGTTGGTCTTGGGCCATGGCAAGCGGACGATGCAATGGTTACTTTGCTTTGCAGTAGATCAATAAGGTTTCCTTCAGCATTATATCGCCGTACCCAACGTCAAACTGTGTCCCTGCTAGCATTTAACCGACGTGTGATCTCATAAATCCGTATTCCTTCCTGGTGTAACTCCACTCTTTGAGCTCTTCATTGTTTTCAGTCATTATCATTATCTTTTAATAGTTCACGGTTAGCGGCAAGCATTTTATTTTTCAAATTAATAACGTTGCTGAAAATTATTTTACGATTTTCTCGATTGACACTGACATATGTTCCTAATTAGAAATTAAAAGCAAATGATAACCTTTCGCGAGGAGGTTTTTTGTAAAATGAAGTGACAAATAATCGGGGGGCACGGCAGTGCCCCCGCCAAGTCGAGCGCGAAGCAAACACTGCCGTACCATCCTTTACTGGAACCATTTCGCCGCATTTTCAGGCCCCTATTTGAGCACCTCTGGATAAGACCAGAACGCAGAAATTTTTGTCATCCAGTAAGCTATAATCACATTATTAAAATCCAAAATTTCAAGTATGTAGGTCATTTAGTTCCGAAGTTAAGCGAATGCAAAGTTTCGCATTTACGACACTCACTCACTCACTCACTCACTCATGATCATCAGTAAAGAACTAGTACTTCCCATAAATTCAGAGAGCTGAAATTTGGTACAGAGTTAGGGTTTAATGGCCACATAAAGCGAAAACTATAAAAATTGGCCAAGTGCGAGTCCAACTCGCGCATGAAGGGTTCCGTACCATAAAACAAGTTTGTTGTATGGGAGCCCTTAAATATTTATTTTATTTTATTTTCAATATTTGTTGTTATAGCGGCAATAGAAATAGATCATCTGTGAAAATTTCAACTGTCTAGCTATCACCGTTCTTGATATACAGCCTGGTGACAGACGGACGGACGGACGGACGGACGGACAGCGAAGTCTCAGTAATAGGGTCTCGTTTTTACCCTTTGGGTACGGAACCCTAAAAACTAGGACAATCGAAGATCTGGAGTACTCTGATTAGAAAACACAAGAGCCCAACCAAACTATTAGAGATCGACATACCGCCTTTACAAAAAATATTCAACTTGTTGTGTTCGGTTGGCCGCCGTCGCGACTGATCGTCTCTCCTGATGATGGATCGCGTACCGATTCGAAACATGTCGATCGTTATTCGATTTCTACGACGTGAGTAAACCCGTTTAAGTATTTTAATATTCAACTTGGCCCCGCTTCATTTGATGTCAAAAATCCAAGGTCTGAAGTACCTACTTATTTTGACGACGCGTTTGGCTCGTTTGTAAACACCTGCCTACTGAGCCGGCGGTCCTGGGTTCGAGTCCCGGCCAGGGCAAATATTTGTGTGATTAACTCGAATATTTGTGCTTGGGTCATGGTTGTTCTATGTATTTACGTATATATTTATCTATATAAGTATGTATATCGTCGTCTAGTACCCATAACACAAGCCTTCTAGAGCTTAATTTGGGACTAGATCGATTTGTGTGAGGTTGTCCGATATTTATTTATTTATTAATTATTTGATGAAGAACCCTCAGCTGGTCTCAGCTGTATTAGAGATATGGTAATGCCCCCTTCTACTATTAGTACATAAAAAAATCGACTGTCATTGCAAAAATCCAGCGTATAGACACATCACACATCTTCTAATTTAATCTAGCCTGTAGCGTCCCACAGCTGGGCGGGTTACGTATTACAATCCCGAAAGTTCATAATACCTACAGTTGAAATACCGATGGTCAAAATACCGAAAGTTCAAAAAGCCGATATTCGATAAACCGAAGCTCAAATTACCTATTTTCAGAAAAACGGAAGTTCAAAATCTCGAAATTTCATAATCCCGATATTTTTAAAATCTCGAAATTTTATAATCCCGAAAGCCCTCCCTCCGCGCCTCCGGGCTTTTATATACACTCTAGGGGTAGGGCAGACAAGACCACGTGGAATCGGGGTTGACAGCTTCGGTTCTGTGGCAAGTCGATTAAGAAAAGGAAAGAGTCCGGGAAAGTGGGAAATTAAGTATGACACTAAATATTCGATATTATGATAAAATATTCTGTCGTGGACTGCCAACCGAACCGAACTTGTCTGGAACCGAAGCTGTCAACGCTCGCCTCCGCAGCTTCGGCTTTTTAGTCACCTTCGGCGACCAGCCTCAGCCGCTGCGACTTGCTGGATGCCCGCACTTTCTTACGCTAGGGCCACAGTATAATAAAGAGTACTAACGTACAGTCACGGACTTTAATTGATGAGCCACTTTGAAACTTCATAATTTTGCAGTCTTACGCATTCACGAGATTACACGATTGAATACGAATCTTAGATCGCATGCTCATAAACAAGATGACATTTTACTAATAATCAGAAATAAAGTCTTATCCAAAGAAGTTATAAGGTTGGATAATGAGTTGTCAATGAAGACTCTATACAATTTTGCATTTACGGTTAACCAATCTATTTGATTCAACCTCATTTGAATTAGAACTCCGTAAATACTCATTATTTCCGAAAGTCTATGCGAAGAAAGTTGAAATGCCAATGTCAAAGACTTATTTACGCGATGATGTCATCCGCAATATCCGAAGAAATTCGTCATAGAATAGAATCGTGCAAATGCATCAGTAGGGTTTGAGTATTCGTGCAATTTCGAGAGATCTGCTCTTGACGCGAAATACTTTTGCGTTGTGGGTAAGAAGATACTTATGCCGAAGAAGGAAATATAAGCGATCGTCGCCAGAACAACCATCGCCCCGCCGCATTAAGCGAAGCCCAGCGAAGAGAAATGCTCCGCGACTACGAAGCTGATGGATTTATACCTACGCAGCGTTATACTAATAGGCAGCCACGGAGCGTATAGACGATATTACTTAAATTAGAAAAGCTGAATAAAATACTTTTTAATAAATGTCGACTTTTTTTGATTAGCACGATTCGCATTTATAATTTCTAAATGTATACTTTGTTGAGTAACAAAGTAAAAAAAAAATGTAAATCATACTCATAATCAATTTTTGCCAAGATGGTGGCGGTTACGTGATTTATATTTATGTCCAATAGTTATCATTATGTCATTAACGTCACATTTTTATCATGGTGGACGCTACGCGTTCGGATTAAGTCGTGGGTTTTTCGTTATTCCGATGTCGGGATGACCAATCATACTAAGGTTACTATAGCTACGCTATGACAATTGTCGCTAGGTCACGGTTACTAGACCTCCAATTGGTTGTCACTCTGCTTACAGGTTGGTAGTTCTGGCTCTCCAAGTCAGCCAACCGTTCATATTGCATAAAAATGTAAAATTAGTAATTAATTGTCAAGCGATTCTAACATAATTGACATTTCACGCCTGTCAAACACACATGACAGAGATATAAATATAATTGTATTCTTCTATAATACGAATATGAGTGGCTTCCCTCGTCTGAATATCCGAGTATACCCGATTAAGTCCGATTTGCATTACACGACTAAAATACAAACAGTGGCAGGTGGCTCATCAATTAAAGTCCGTGACTGTACAAGGGCGGAGGGGCTGCACATCCCGCAGCGCCGGAGCAGATCGGTTCCACAGAAGACTTCACTTATAAATAGTAAGTATAGTAGTAGGAAAAATAGAAGGGAAACGAGGGCGTGTTAGAAGACGAACATCTTGGACGAAGAATGTTAGAGACTGGTTGAAGGCTGAAAGCACGGAAAAACTAATTCGCATGACTAATACAGATAGATCGACATACAGACAAATGGTCGCCGACCTCCGGGATGGAGATGGCACTTGAAGAAGAAGAAGAAGTAGGTTACGTAATTTAGGTTAATATTCTTTGTAGCTATAAAATAAACATTAGAATCTGTAAGACTACAGAAATACGAGACAATTCTCGAGAGTTTAAATAATATTCCGGATTACAACCTTCAGGCAGGATCATAGTCTTCGGGATTATAATCTTCGGGATTACAGTCTTCGGGATTACATTCTTCGGGATTACAGTCTTCGGGATTATAATATTCGGTATTTCATCCTTTCGATCAAACGTTCTTTCGGGATTTTAAACTTTCGGTCAAATAAACATTCGACATTTTAATTTTCGGCCTTCCGTCCATAGGTCTTATGATATTCGGTATTTTGAACTTCGGCATTGTAATACGTACCCGCTGGGCGAATGCCTCCCCTTCTGATTTTAATACGCATATAAATAAAATTAAACGAAAACTCTGGACAAGACTAGACTGGCTTTTATATACTTATACTTACAAGTTTACAAGAAGAAATAGTCGAACGAATAACTTTATTCTACTCGAACATTACACAAATTAAATAAACAAATTACACCAAAATATTAATTTCGCTCAAAATTTGGTCAAAATATAATGCATTGGACTAAGAGTGGCGGCGCACACGTCGCTAGATGGCGCGGACTGTATTTTAAAACGCGCCGTCGTTTGTTTTTCCGATAATCTTATATGGCGAACTGGCAACCGGCCGCGTTACAGTCGTTTACGACATTCTTCTACTGCGCTTGGAAACGTTTGCTAGGGATTAGGAGGGCTTATTTGCATTTCGTTGATTTCGCTTATTATTTCGTGAGGTTTGCTAAAGTGAATTAGCAGGTTGTTATAAAACAATATGCCCAAGTTTCTACAAAAAGAAGTGAAATCCCACCAAAAACATTCTGTAAAAAACTAGCCAAGTCTCCATGGAGCTGCTTGTTTATCTCTAAAAAGTAATGAAATCTAGACAAAGTCGTACCAAGTCTAAGGTTCCTTACTGCGATTTCTTTATTATTATAGTTAATGTTGTGTGACTTGGCTGTTGAAGGGTACACAAGGGTACAAAACCAGGTGCTCCATGACACGATTGCACCAATCTGTCGCCAGAACCGCTACAAGTCAATTTTGTTTACACGTAATGTTATATCTGTTGTAACTACCTATGTTTGTTAAGCGAGATAATAGCCCATACTGGTGTACCCTTCAACGGCCTAGTCACGCAATATTAACTATAATAATAAAGAAATCGCAGTAAGGAACCTTAGACTTGGTACGACTTTGTCTAGATTTCATTACTTTTTAGAGATAAACAAGCAGCTCCATGGAGACTTGGCTAGTTTTTTACAGAATGTTTTTGGTGGGATAATATTGACATTTCAATACTATTATTGAAATATAATTTTCGGCCTTAATGCATTGCGAATGTCTAACGACATTTTAACGAAATGGGTAGGAAATGAAATTCCTTGACTGTACAAAACTTATCTAACAAATATTACGTTACTGACTGTTTGTTAGTGGGAAATGTCGCTTGACAATTCGGGCGTAACTTATTTTGTCCATTACATCAGTGCACCAACGCCATCTAGCTATTTTGTGTAGCAAAAATTGGCGAGCCCGCAAGCAACCTTGAGCTATCCAGAGGTAGTGCCATCTATTTTAATACGATCAAACCACGTTGTTGAAGACTAAAAAATGAAATCCTTAAAAATTGTGTATTTAAGTTATATTATCGTATTAAAACAAAGCAGTAACGCGTTTGATTTTCAAAAATCAAAAATCACTTATAAATATTGGTAAAAAATATCATTTTTGTCACTTCCAGGCTACGAAGCAGCGCCATCTAGTTTTTATACCGAATTTTGAGCTTTTTCAGAGTTACGTTTTCTTGTATGAGAACATAAGTCCCGGGTATATGGTCCTTGACCCTAACATACATTCACAATTTCACTGACAACCCAGCCATTTCACAAAACAATGTCCACAAAAACTCAGTGAAAAACCAACGCTAATTATACAATTTTGATTGACGCTCTGTCAGACCGGCTTAGTATGCATCTGCGCCTCTAGCGCATCTGTAACACGCGACTCTTTCTCGCGCGAGATATACTACCTATCTCTTTCTGTACACTATGTGATGAGATGATGGATGATGCTGTGTCACAGGACAAGTCGCGAAGCATAGTGTTATGCTAGACGGGTTGGTCAGTATTACGGTTACAGGCCCGATGGCACAACTATGCTTCGACATGGCATCACCCGTCGCTAGGGTGACCAGATGTCAGGAATTTTCCTGACATGTCAGGAATTTTAGACATATGTCAGGAATGCGGCCGGAAAAGGGAAATGTCAGGAATTTTCGGCAAAGAAATGAAATCATAAAATTTTATACACTGTAAACTTTTATTTTTAATCACAACAACAATAAGTTTCTGTCAAAAATTACATTTTAGTGACAAGCTTTTATAGCCGACTGTACTTTTCTTTGAATATCCATCAAATGCTCACTGAGACGATTCCAAAGAGCCCAAACTCGGTAGGATTGCTTTTCCTATGGCCACCTTCCGGCTCCATCATCAGATCAGCCCCATGGTACCATATTATTGTATTGTCATCAAAGTTATGTAAGTATGCAAAATTTCAGCTCAATCGGTTGACGATATCTGCTTCAAAATTGAGTTGCAAGATTCCACCCGAACAAACATACTTTAAACATACATACAATGCAAGTTAAATAAAAGCTTGTAAAAAAGATAAAGCCACAAGTATTTTGGAGTTTCATAAATTGTAAGTTATAAATAATCGTTATTATCTTTTCACAATATAAACATTAATCAAACATTGACAAATTAAACAACTTCAGGACTCGTGTCAGGAATTTTGGCCGAAAATCAGGAATTTTGTCAGGACTTTTGAAATTTGTATCTGGTAACCCTACCCGTCGCTCTCTGAAAGAGTTGTACAGAAAGAGATAGGTACATAGCTGGGCATTAACTCGTTAATCCGTTAATCGTTAATTAACGAAGTTAACATTTTGATTAACGGATTAACTTTTAAGTTAACTTTTAAAAATGTTAACGGACACGTTTACTTCCGTTAATATGCAGAAGTCCGTTAATCTTTAATCTAATGCCTACTATTTACCGCACGGCACTGCGGCGCGGCGCGAAAAACAGGTTCAGACAAGTATGAAACGACAAGTGCCGGCCGGCGCATGGCAGCGAGTGAAACAAAAACAAAACTAGATATATTTTGCCGACGCGTGCGAGTGAGAAAACTGCGAAGAGATTTGTTTCGTTTGATCATTTCATTACTTAGCGCCGGTGCTTAGAGTGACGAGTGTTTTGTTTGTTGTAATTATAAATTACTGTCAGTGATCATTTGCGTGTTAATAAAGAAGAGTGCAGTGTAATTTTATTAGATAGAAAAATTGTATTGTGCAGCGTAGTAATTATTATATCAATCCGATTCCATATCATGGAAGACATGGAATCGGATTCCAGCGGTCCTGATGAGAATCCATGGCCACATATGACTGATTATGTGGAATTTGTACCAGATCGGGCCAGCAAATACTTTTTGCGTGCAAGCGTCGTACGTATTATAACGATATAAAAATGCAATTTTAAACATATTAACGGATTAACGATTAACGTTAACTTGCGTTAATTCTTCCGAGATGTAACGCTTTAACGTTTAACGTAGCTAACTTTTTTTGTAGTGGATTAACGATTAACGAAGTTAAGAATTTGATTAACGGTGCCCAGCTATGGATAGGTAGTATATCTCGCGCGAAAGTCACGTGTCACAGTTGTGCCAGAGGTGGTACTCGTAATTGGCACTTTTGAGCTGCGTAGTTACTTTGTCTGCCATTTTGTTCCATTATTAAATATAAAAACAATTTATAGGCTGTGTACTCTGGGTACTAATTGGGTGTCTCAGGTTTGATGTAGCATATTTTTTTACCAAATGTAACGTTTGGCATACTGTAACGTTTGATATTATATATGATTTATTTCCTTGTCTAATGTATCAAACTTGAAAATTATCAGATCATTAAATTCAAATGATAGAAAAGAAACGTTGTTATAACGGGATTATGAAAAACCTTGGTCAAAGTAGGAAATGTACATTACTGTCCCTTACAGGGATAAGTTCGCCCTTGTACACATGTATTGTTTTTGAGTTTTTGTCAATATTGTTTTATGTGCAATAAAGTGTTTACATACATACATACTGTCAAAATCTTTATTTGTTGAATCTTTTACAGTGCCATAACGGTGCATCCTCACCGCGAGTATCAATTTGCCTGTAGTATAACGAAAAACAAATGACATTTTCTTATATTTTAAAACAAATAAATACACTTACACAAATCGACCTAGTCCCAAACTAAGCAAAGCTTGTACTATGGGTACTAAACGACGATATACCTAATCTATAAATACATAGATAACATCCATAACCCAGGAACAAATATTCGAGTTCATCACACAAATATTTGCCCTGGCCGGGATTCGACCCCAGGAACGCCGGCTCAGTGCACTACAAACTGCACCAGCCGCGTCATCAATGACATTTTCATATATGTTTTGTCCTATTACACGCGAATGCTAGCAGGAGGCAACACCCTTACTTGTTATTGGTTCAAACCGTGTGTATCGTAATCCCCGTGCGAGCAGCCGTGTGTCACAGCTAGTGAGCTCGTATTAGCAAAACGCAGAAATTAAGAGCAGTTCAAAAGCTCAGCAGTTGATGTGTTTTTAATCTGTTAATTATTTCCATTAGAGCTTCTGTTGCGTGCGGCTTTTGATTCTTAAGGCGTCTACCGTATCACACTCGTTCTAATAGAATTACGAGGGTGCAAGGCACGGTCATAGTATCAACGGGGAGACTACGCTTTTTCGCCGAATTATTTTTCGTCATTTCGCCGAATTGTCATTTCGCAGCATTTATCTCTGAACCCGTAAATTATTTGGAAATGTTATAAAGCAAATCTTACTTAACGTAGAGTCAAATTCAAACCACGGAAGTCTTCCAAGCAAATTAACTGGCAAGTCATACAAACTGACTCACTTTGTATGGTTTGACAGTTTATTTTCTTGGAAGAGAGCGGTGGTCTGACTCTAACCTAATCCATGTGATGATGCTTTCAACAATTACGAAAAAATTACTTTTTATACTCGCAGACTTTAATCTGTCAATTATAATTTCACAGACAAAATCACAATAATGCACTTTTTAATCCTGTAACAAAATTCTATACTCTATGGTACCCACTACAGAACTTTAATATTCATAAGACATCTCTCTACACAACTCTAATAATTTCAAAAAGAGAACAATTAAGCTTATTTGATGCTCACTGATTGGTTGAAATTACTTGTCAAAAAAAATCACCAATCACGAGGCACCCGCCATGGCCA
This sequence comes from Apotomis betuletana, assembly GCA_932273695.1. NCBI lineage: Eukaryota > Metazoa > Arthropoda > Insecta > Lepidoptera > Tortricidae > Apotomis > Apotomis betuletana. Next base: position 1,268,930 of record OW026310.1, read on the forward strand.
TCGCGATCATGGTTTTTTTAATAGGTTAGTTTTAGTTGAACGAAAAAGGTTACATCAAAAATTAAAAATCATATTGGAGAATGTTGATTAAAGTAAACATTTTTTTTTGAGTTTTGCTCGTATAAAAAGTATTGTATGCAATAGTTACACAATTAGGTCTTAAAGTCTCGTACCTACCTTACATAGGCCACTCGGCAAGCCTCGTGACCTAAACGCGGTACTCGACTTTAAGAACCTCCATTGTGCAACGATTGCATAAAATACTATTAAGGGTAAAAGAGAAGTGGTATAAAGTGTTTTTTTTTTTAAGTTGTACACTGATCGAGGGGTTGGAATAGCTTCTGCATAAAATGTAATGTTTCCATCAAAAATATAGGCTACGTGAGCCACATGCGATCTCACCAGAAACAAAATCGGAGCTAACAGTAGTCATCATGACCAAAAACCCGCCGTAAAGAACATTAAAAGCTAGCTAGTTTTACCATGGACATTAAGATGACAATCCCAACAACATACCAACAAATTGTCTCCATTTGACACGTTTTCCTTTTCATTCCAAATACCCTTTTATCTTCCAAACTTATGCCCGTCGCCTCGAACAAACCCGCTACTCTATAATTACGTAATGTGGCTGATATGAATCGGTATCGATCGGCCCATCGATACCCGATCCGAGATCCGATTCGGTCGACCGCGACCAATTTTATTCACAAAACATCTGATACGATCGCATCGGCAAAGCCTTACTTGTTTTTAAAACAATAAAATGCAAACTGAACGGTGGTTAGTGTGAATCAGATAAGAGTAGGTATTGGATGGGTATTGTTTTCGGAACATGCTTGGTTTCCATATAATGCTATGGCAGCGTTAAGTGGATTGGTGGCATGTGAATAGATTAAATAAATAAATAAATCACTAAAAATTCAGGCTTCTAGCATTGTCCACAACGAAATACAGGGGGTTTGAAAATGGTCTAAATGGCTTCGAGAAAAGGATGTTACGGCGTGCCGGCAAGCGCGTTTGCTCGACTTGGCGGGGGCACTGCCGTGCTCCCAGATATCAGACAACCTCACGCAAATCAACCTAGTCCTAAATTAAGCTCAAGAAGGCTTGTGTTATGGGTACTAGGCGATGATATACATAGGTACTTATATAGATAAATAAATACTTAAATACATAGAACGTCCATGATCCAGGCACAAATATTCGTGTTTATCACACAATTATTTGCCCTTGTCGGGATTCGCACCCAGGACCGCCGGCTCAGTAGGCAACTGCTGAGAATAAAAATTTGCTGCAATACCCAAGTCATTGTAGTAGTTGTATTTTATTGTGACCTAAAACAGAACAAACTTATAGAATAAATAGATTAAAGCTTTCATGAGACATTTTTTTTTTATAAATATCGTACAACCTCACACAAATCGATCTAGTCTCAAATTAAGCTCAAGAAGGCTATAACACAAGCCTTCTTGAGCTTAATTTGAGACTAGACGACGATATACGTACTTATATACATAAATATATATAACAACCATGACCCAAGCACTCTTCGCCAGGAACTGCTATCGCTGCCTGCTGCCAACTGATTAGATGTGTATGCGATTTTGAGCCCTGCTCCAAAGATTATGTTTCGAAAAGTGTGCTTAAGTTGCATAATTCATATAATAATGTACCTGTAATGATATCAGTTCTATTTTTAATCAAACAAAATGCATCCAACAAAGAGAGCAGCAATAACAGAAAGCATTTTATTATAATTCCAAAGATAAGCTTCGCAGAACTAAAGGACGAAGGCTCAAAAATTGTAATCAGCCGACCAAAATCTTAGGGAGTTCCAATCGGGAACATGCAACAAAAATACATTGTAGATAATGAATTCATTCATAAATGGCCCATGCATTTTTACAGCCCATAGTACCAATCAAATGAGGTTTCCATACGAAACATTTGTCCTATACTGACCGATGTGATTAGGAAGTCAAAGTGAGACGTGACAGAACGTTAAAAACGCTCTATAGAAAATAAAATTGGGCAAGTGCGAGCCCGACTCGCGCATGAAGGGTTCCGTACCTATACATATATTTATATATATAATCTATAACAAGTTTGTTGTATGGGAGCCCCCCTTAAATATTTATTTTATTTTATTTTTAGTATTTGTTGGTCCCGTTTTTACCCTTTGGGTACGGAACCCTAAAAAAGGCACAGCTAAAAACTTGCATTTTGCAAGGTAGTTCTTAAAATACTTATATGTAGGTATATTATAGTTGTCATACATATAAGTATGAAATTTTAGTTTTGTGTAACGTTATAAAATTGTTATGGGGAAGAGCACAGCTTACCCCAGAGCTCAGGTTTTACCTATTTAGGAAGCAGTCGCTAGCTATAAGGACAATTTGTAAAGATGTTTTACAAAATAAATTATTATTAAATTATTATTTATGTTTACGATTTTGTGTAAATAATTTTATACTTTACTGAGATTTCGCTGAAAAACACAATTTTCTTTCTTTTGATTCTCGTTCTCTTTGAAGTAGACAATAGAATTTGTGACGGTATACTGTTCGACTTAACTTAGTGTTCAGAAATAAATAACAAAAGGTATTCCAACTTCATGCATGTTCCCTATTATTAAAATCTTTTCGATAAAATCGTTTAATGAAGAACGGTAACCGAGATCTCGATCATGAAGCACTAAATCTGAAATCGATTTCGCTTTTGATATAAAATCGATTGAAAACTGATTAATCGGATTCGCCTTTCAGTTATTGAAAATGACGCGGGCTTTTATCTGGTTACTATCTTAAGTCTAAATTTTAGTTTCCCATCTGTACCTAACGTTTCGCCAAACTTGAACTTGGCCAAAAGAAATTTCATTTCAAAACTGATCATATTTCAGAATTTAACTTCATTCGTCATCCGTATTGCCTAGACGTGATGTTATATACATGTTCTCGAAGATACTAAGGAAGGGTCATGCCCAAAACGTCGAGGCAATTAAATAAACACATTTAAGCGCAATTAAGTTGCATTTTTTTTATAATAATGAGTGAAAATCGTGCAAGTTTCAATAGCTGCAGTATTATGAATTTATGAACTGCTTATGTTACATTCATTTCACTACTCAAAGGTTGTCTGTAAGAGATCGCTTTTTAGCGATACGACCGCCTATTGACTACCATTATTTATAAATTGTATTTGTCTTATTTCCTGTTGTAAACTTTTATTGGTGTGCAATAAAGTATCGTTGTATTGTATTGTATGTTACTACATATGTATTATACCGTGTATTGAAAACAACTACGTAAACTGAAAGAAAGATACAAATTAACACACTAATATTATAAAGGCGAAAGTTTGTGAGCGTGTTTATGTGTATGTTTGTAACTTCTTCACGCTCAAACGGCTGGACCAATTTCGATAAAATTTGGTATGAAGGTAGCTGACATCTCGGATTAGCACATAGGCTACTTTTTATCCCGAAAATAATTAGTATTCCCGTGGGACAGGCGGGTAACACTGCGCGGCGCAGCAAGATATTAAGTACAACCACATAATAGATAATAAATAAATAAATCTATACTAATATTATAAATGCGAAAGTGTGTCTGTCCGTCTGTCTGTTACCTCTTCACGCTTAATCCGCTGAACCGACTTAGATGAAATTTGGTATGGAGATAGTTTGAGACCCGGGAAAGGACATAGGATGCTTTTCATCCCGAATAATTTTAGTGTTCCCATGGGATGAGCGGGTAACACCGCGGGGCACAGCTAGTAATAAATAAATATCGGAAAACCCTTACACAAATTAATCTAGTCCCAAATTAAGCTCAAGAAGGCTTGTGTTATGGGTACTAGACGACGATATACGTACTTATAAAGATACATAGAACAACCGTGACCCAAGCACGAATATTCGAGTTCATCACACAAATATTTGCCCTGGATTCGAACCCGGGACCGCCGGCTCAGTAGGCAGGTGTCTTCAAACCGAGCCAAACGCGTCGTCTATAATAATAGTACAAGTACAACTAAACCAGCAACGAGAAGCATCAAAACACGAGCCAAACTAGTCGCTTATCATAATGGCTCGTATTGATTTTCCAATCACGTTCAATTTGACCGTTTCCCCCGACATTTGGCGTGTCAATAATATCGTAACTGTAGCTGCTGAATAAAATGATTAACTGGCGCGGCCGGGGATACCACGCATACAGGGTGATATGAAATAAATAAATATCACGGGACAATCTTACACGAATCAACCTAGCCCCAAACTAAGCAATGCTTATACTAGGGTATTAGTTAAAGTTGCTGAATCGATTAGGATGAAATTTGGCATGGGGATATTTTAAGATCCGAGGAAGGATATAGGATAGTTTTCATCCTGGAAATTATCCCTAAAAAGATTGAAAAGTGAGTAAGTAATTCATGATGACATTGATGACCCTGTAGGAAATGTAATGATTAGACCAAAAGCACAATTGCTCTTACATTTGCTTAGGCGCTTTTAATAATCCCTTTTATTAATTAAGGTGATTAGGTGGATATATATCGTGTTGTACTAGGTTGCTTCCATACTTCCAAGTTCCACGCGGAGTGTAGTCGCGGGCAAAAGCTAGTATTTTATGAAATGTCTAATGTCACTCTCCGGTCATTTTTATGAATAGCTCCTTCCTTTTGGTTTAGTAAGACGATCTTATAAAAGGATACGTATAAACAAGCATACAATCAAACCAAAAAAATCATTACACTTTCGCTTACGTTTTATGTACCTGAGCGAAACTTGAGAAGATTTCAATAGTTACACTTAAAAAAAATATTTCTAAAATCACCCACGCTTACAAAACACCCTGTTGACTAAATACAAAATGTCAACATTGAACTTGGGACATATCGCGAGCATTTCTCTATGAAACGACATAAATTTGTCCCCTGTTTGCTGAGCGGGGCAGAATAGGGGCATATGCACGGCAGCTCAAGTTTCGTAGGCTGTCGCTACTAATTTCTGCTACATCTTTCAGAGTGTAAGTTAGAAGCGGAAGCGGATTAATAGGTACAGTAGTACCTATACAGACTTAATGCCATACACATTATTATAACTAAACCGACCTCTTTTTGAGTCCCTTCGAGACGATGAACGTAATAATTATCACGTTTTCATGTTTGAAACGTCGAGATTATTAAATAAACGCTTTTTTAACGTGATTAAGTACCGTTTTGTTATAATAATGTATGAAAATCGTAAAAGTTTTTACGTCAAAACAGAAAATTTGAACCAACATTAAAAAAAAACTGATCAATTTTTTAAATGGTACAGCTGATGAATAATGTTTACGTTTATGCAATAAATAAAACATCGATCAGACGCACATTGGTCGGAAAGTGACGGGTATATTATGATCTATCTTCATGTCATGATTTTGCTAAATGACCTCCAAATAGCCTGTTATCTATCAATTTTATGATAGTAAAATAATATAAACGCATTATATTGCGTATATTAATTTTTTGAGCCTCCCTGACGTAAACCGGTTACCTGACGTTAACATCAGGTAGGCTCAAATAATTAACAGAGTCCGTTATGTCGCGTCTGACGCTATATATAGTTTTTTTTTTTTTTATTAAATGTATCTCAGTCACGGAAACCGATGAAAATCATTTTATAATAGTAATAGCTAAGGCAAGAACGCACAGTATTTTATAGACCCCGTTTTTGTCCCACTTCGATTTTTTCAAAAATACGATACATTCTACCATTACTAATATCAGACTAACAAAAATCGTCATGATACAAAAACGGGGTCTTTAAAAGACTGTGGAACGGTGGTCGCTCCTGACTTGCACCAGCCTCCGCCCTGACACTGGGGTCACCCCAATTGTCATATCTTACAACTGTACGTATGACAGTTTATCATGACCATAATTACAACGTATTGTCCGAACTATTGTTCATTTATTGCTGTATTCATGGCACTTGTTGTTTCGACCTGATTTTTATTCAACTTTGAAAACAATTGTAAGTTATGATTATTGATTGTAATAATATTACAGGTTGAAGCGTACAACCATTTTTTTTTTATAAGTTGGCAATCAAACTTCTGTCAGTTAATTTTATTGTGACAGAAGTTGTTTATTCCATAATAATTGGACCGTTTAATTTACATCATAATTATAATTATACTAATTTACTTCATACATTTGAACTCTAATAAACCATTAATTACGTATACATCATAATTATATTAATTTACTTCATACATTTGAACTTATAGTAAAATTTTCATTACGCAGTACTTACAAATGAGCGTCTTTTACAATCTAATTCATAAGAAATAAAAAATAATAGAACAATAAAAATTCATTCAACGCACTAAATAAATTTAATACAAAATTGAACCAAACAAATCGTACCTTCTTTACTTTTCATACGAGGACTAGAAGTTTTGGAATATTATCAATAACTAATCCACGGGCATTTGTTTCTTATTACATGTCTAATATACTTAGTGATAATGCTCTTTGTAACTTTGAATAACAACAGAACTTTTCGGTGCTACTTAACGCAACTCGAATAAAAAAAATCGATAAAACCTAAGATATTGATTGGTTTAAAAAGTTTGTTTCTTATTACATGTCTAATATACTTAGTGATAATGCTCTTTGTAACTTTGAATAACAACAGAACTTTTCGGTGCTACTTAACGCAACTCGAATAAAAAAAATCGATAAAACCTAAGATTTAAAAAGTCAGTATAAGTATAACTAGGTCCAAGCAGAGTCAGCCACCGGCTAAGCTTGCACCATAGATTGGAACGGAGTTTTTTTTTTTTTTTTTTCGAAATTTTCTCTTCGTCACGACCTAGCGAAATTTAATTTGTGCATTTTAAAACAAAAAATTCTAAAATCGGTTGAGAACTCGCTGAGATCTGCGCATTGTTACAAAGTCCATTCGAGTCGATCCATGGGAGCTTCGCTCGCTTCGCTCGCTCCGCTCCAATAAGGCAGTCTGGGAGTTTTCTTTCCGCGGTTCATTCTCCTCAGCAAGCCTTATAGTGAACCGCTCTGGTAGGTATTTTTAAATAAATTAATTAATGCCCTTATAGCACATGTGTAATTGTGTAACTGTCTTTACTCAGCCTATCTGGCATGAATGTACAACTTTATTTTTAATTCTTTTATTCAATTTGTAAAATGAGTAGTTTGCACAAATGTAACTTTAACAGAGAATAATTGTGTCTTTCCCAGTCAACCTTTGACAACGGTAACTGAAACGTCAGGGAGGCACCAATAATGTATACACGCTATAAAATCCGTTTCAATTACAATTCCAAACACTATTTTGTAAATAAACCCAAAGAAAGTTTAATCCAAAAACACTCGCATATAGAAGCGAAATGCGAAACTACAATAAAATTAATCAGTGCATCTCATCAATGGACGCAAACTCAATATCGCGGCTTTGGTGGAGAAAGGTCATAAGCGGCCGCGGGGGCCAAGTGACGTGTGACATTATGTAACTAGTGGCGTGATATATCGCTGATCCCACATTATCCGGTGCATTAAAGCAATGCCGTCGATTGTTCAGACGGACTAATGGACCGGGTTGTGCGTGATGAAGCATGTTAACACTAATTCCTTTTATTCAAGCATACGCCTGCTAACGTAAACCAACTTACTATCGATTCTCAACATAATTTGAGACGATATTGCCGATCATGAAGTCTGAATCTTTAAGGTAGATGGCGCTACGATGCCACTCTAAGGTATGCAAAGAAGCATTTGTTTGAAAAATTCAATGGCTCTTGCATCTGGTTCAGTGGTTCAATAGGTACGACTACTAAAATAAATATTCTCTAGCGTTGTCTCATATAATTACAAAGTTAAATCCATCGAGCTTTGACCTTGCTATGATAAATGTCAGTGAATCTTTCTCCCTATAATTATGTTAATTAGACCACAAAACACACAATTCTGTATTTTTATATTTCATTTCAATATTCAACATTTACGGTGATTGCGACTGTGCACTGTTTCATTTATATTTTCACTCGTTTCCTCAAAATTAGCTCAATAAATTAGTGATGTGACAAACACATTTTAGCTATTCATTATGGAGCCGTTGTCTGTAAAAACGAAGTACAGACCACGTCACAAAATATGTAAAAGCTTATAAAAACAAGCTGGTTACATATTGCATAACATCCAGTGAGAAAAGTGTCAGCTGTGTTCAATCGATGAGTTCGCAACCATTTCACAAACTGTAAGTGCAACGGGAATTAATTTGCAAAACAAATGAGCGCCCGAACGAAAATAAAAATAAATTTATTCATAATATACTTGAAAGGGTACATAATGAACGGTGAATAATTAATTTATTGTGTAATACAAGAGCGGTCGGAAAATATTTACTTTGTAATTGTTTGGCACAAAATTAATGCGACATCAAATTAATATAGGTAAAAGTTTTGGCAATCAAAAAGTCGATTGTTGTGTGTAATTTTAATTAATTTTATTCATACGTACTTTATAAAGTAATTTGTGGTGCTTCACGTAAATCGAAACATTTTAATTTTTTTTTTACAATTTATTCGGCATATTGATGTCAGAAAAGTAACCTTTAATTAGGTATTTACCTAGTACAAATTGAGTAAGTTTCAAAAGGTTTAGTTAGGTATATACTTTTTAGGGTTCCGTACCCAAAGGGTAAAAACGGGACCCTATTACTGAGACTTCACTGTCCGTCCGTCCGTCCGTCCGTCTGTCACCAGGCTGAATCTCAAGAACAGTGCTAGCTATCACCGTTTTACAGTTGAAATTTTCATAGATGATGTATTTCTATTGCCGCTATAACAACATATACTAAAAATAAAATAAAATAAATATTGAAGGGGGGCTCCCATACAACAAACTTACTGATAATGGTACGGAACCCTTCGTGCGCGAGTCATACTCGCACTTGGCCGGAATTCTTATTTTGTGACAAAATCCGTCGTCAAATAGGTCAAATACGTTATGAAGGGTCAGGAACTCAGGAGATAACAAGAACGTAATTCGTTTTTTTGTTTTGTGACAACTTGTCAGACATAATAATATTATTTTTATATCAAGTGATGTGTTCTATTTGATTTTAAAGTTAAAAGTTTTCAAATGATGATTAGTTACACATCATGATTCTATCTTGTATCGAATGTAGTAATAGGTAATAATGTCACCTGACTCTTAAGTTTATTATATAAGTACCTACCCTAGAATAAAAATACGCTTAGAACGACAGTCTCCTTACACCAGATTTGCGAAAGATGTAGCCGTTTTTGGTTTTATGTGTGCGTGTCTATGAACCAATCGTAGATATATTTTTCTTGAAACATTGACGTTGTGATTAGGTAAGAGGCTTCACGTTCAAGCGCTGAACCTAGTCAGTCTAGGCGTACTTATTCTAAGATGAGTACCTATGTTACAAGCATGAAATTTCTATCCCAGGTAGAACGTTCCGCGGTGATTTTTTCAGATGTGGATGAAAGTCAGGTTCGTCCCCTGCGTAGTGGGAGAGTGGGGTGAATAGGACCAAGTAGTGCTCTTTTTTGTATTAATAATCAGTTAAGGCTGTTAGGGCTTTCACCCCGCTCTCCCGCCTCACAGGGGACGAATCTGACTTCCCTCCAGACCTGAAAATCATCACCGTGGAACACTCTATGAAGAAAACAGCGGACTAACAACTCTACTTTAAGAGGAAGCCGCTGGTGAGAAGATGACGTCAAGGTAATAAAATTTTGTTATATAATATAATCATACCCTGAGGTTTTCAGTGCACAAAATGATTTGACGTCGACTGTCGGCCAAATTGTTTAATCATTTGTGCACCAGAAACCCCTGGCATATGATAATAATACATCAAATATTGTCAAAGCTAGGTCTTCATTACCGCATCGCTACGAAGTCACCTGGTATTTGCCCGCGGTGCGCCGCCGTGCACTCGTGTTTGCATTTCATTAAGCCTGTTTGGTTTGTTTATACGTTCCTGGTAACATTACCAACTATACTCATTTCAGTGTTTAGACAGGGTTCTTGATAGATTCAGTCAGTTATTTACGGTGCTTTAAGCGATTTAGATTAGCATAGTTGTAGTGTAAATGAATGATGTCTTAGAGGACTAAAGACAAAGTATACCTAATGGATCTTAATTACGAGTATTATTATATTAGTTATTAGTACATTACATACATAGGGTAGTTAATTCGTGAATGTCCCAGATCGCAGGTGCATGTGGCCGGATCCGAAGGTGAGGGCCATAAATATGCGATCTGGGGCTTTACGAATTACCGCCCGTGATTTGTCTAAAGTTTTACGTGATGCCTTGGCCAGGAAGTGGCCAATTACGGCCAAGGGTGACGTAAAATAACTTAACGTAGTTAATTAAATTAATCTATTAAAATAGATTTATAATTGCTGACTCTTAAAGTATCAATAATATAAATAAATCTGCAACCTCAAGGAGCGTTTCAGTTACCTTCGTTCTATTAGGTCCTCTCAAAATTTGCTTATGGCTGTCCCTTCTTCTTCTTCCAAATTCTATAACAGCTCATTTACCTTTCAGGCTACTCTATTGTGGAACTCTCTCCCTGTTGAATTGTAACGTAGTCAATCCGTGGCTGCTTTTAAAACAGACCTTAAAGAACATTACTTGTCTCTCCTTTAATATTCTGGCACGGTGACTGACATAATCTGTGGTTCATTACACAAAATATTATTTTAAATATAAGGGTTAAGTAAGTTTATATATGAGTATATATTTAGTCATATGTTCATTTATGTACATATATGTTTATGTATCAATATAAATTATTATAGGTTTTAGTAGATTTTAATAATTTTTCAGTAGTGTTCTTGATTACTTTTTGCATCGCCTACTCATCTCATTTCATTATATTAATCCGCTACCCAAAGATTGTCTGGAAGAGATCGGTTTTTAGCGATAAGATCGCCTATTGTTTGCCTCTATTGTAAAGTGTCATCTGTATTTGTATTTCTTTCTTTTTGAGGTGTGCAATAAAGAGCAAAGGGGAGGCCTATGTTCAGCAGTGGACGTCCTATGGCTGAGATGATGATGATGAGGAATAAAGAGTATTCTATTCTATAAATAAATAAATGAGCTAGCGATGTTTTTTTTTTCAAAAAAACACGCCAAAATCAAAAGCGAAAAGTGACTATAAAAAGTACAGCAGGGAGAGGCCTAGGAGGCTAGGCGGTAATAGGTCACTTAAGATAATATAGGGTGCGTAAGTGGTATTTTGATAGCAGATTTTTTCTTTCTTTGTAATGCACGGTATTTCATTAGGTACTTACTATATTTTTTTATTGCAATTTATTCAATGAAACATAATTATTTTGATCGCATTATAAATGGCTTTTTATTAATTAAATAAATTGGATTGTATTATTTTATTATGTAATAATATTATTATTGTTTTTTTTTTACTGAAATGTAAATATTGCAATTTTTTTTTATAATGTAAGTTGACCTAACGTATGCAGTCGTATTTTTACTTCAAATATGTAGGTATCGATATTTCGTTTTTTCAACATTTTTTTGTATGTAGATTACATTCTGTCGATCTTTAATAGAAGAACCAAGGTGTTTCAGACCTCACAAAGGCACGACTTATAAATCTTCGCTTATATGTTTTTGTGTGTTACCAAGTATTCATGGCATAAATCAATTCGCCGTTTGCATGATCGCTCCATAGTCGGTCTTACCCAAGAAATCTTTGCTCTGCTTATAAAAGAGATATTGGAATCAGATTTGAATTTATCGCTTTCGCTTTGGCAGAGTCAAAGCGTTCTGGGCGATATCAAAAAATTATATCACAGCTTTATCTGCATTGTGATACAAAGGGACTATTTCCGTTATACTCGTTTGATTTGATGTACATTTTTATACGTAACATTTCTATGTTATTCACATCTCATACACATACATCTCTATGTTTCTATGATATTTAGTTACTTACAACACTCATAGAAACATTCTTTACACAGACAGACATAAAAATATATGTAGATGTAAAACTTATAACTAACTTAGTTTCACGTCTAGGCTTAAATAGAAGCAATCAAGTACCTATAGAAAACCGTCGCATAAAATTAAAACTTTCTTGGAACATTTATTACAAAAACAGTATCATTTGTAATCAAAGCTTTGCATATGATACCAACACAATCACGTCAAAGACAGATAGTCTCCCGTTCGCATATATTAAGCACTACTGTTCATTATTACTCTCTACAACTTTACCAATAAACTAATGAAGGAATCCTACCCCAACTACCTAAGGTGTACTATTGAAGACACAGTTACATAGACATGGTGGCGGCCATGTTTTATGCAGGATGTCGTGATGAAATCAGTTTTTAACGGCACATTTTCTATGCAACTGCTAATGTTTTTGAGCGCGCGAATGCCTCGTTTCCTAGAGAGTGTTAGAAGGGATGTGTAAAGTAAAACCTTGTCAATTAAACGAGAATTTTAATACATATATTTCAACTAGCTGTGCCGTACGGTGTTACCCACTCATTCCATAGTAACTCTACATTTTTCGGGATAAAAAGTAGCCTATGTGTTAATCCAGAGTGTCAGCTCTTCATACCATACTTTTATCAAAATTGGTTCAGCCGTTTGAGCGTGAAAAAGTAACAAACATAAACACTGAGCCGGCGGTCCTGGGTTCGAATCCAGGCCGGGGCAAAAATTTGTGTGATGAACTCGAATATTTGTTCCTGGGTCATGGATGTTATCTATACATGTATTTATATATTATGTATATAGTCGTCTAGTACCCATAGTACAAGCTTTGCTTAGTTTGGGACTAGGTCGATTTGTGTAAGATTATCCCTTACCTTAATATTTATTTATTGAATTATATAAAACATGTTACTAGTTTTACACGTATGTTTATGGGCTTCAATGAAATCATAACCATGATAATGAAAACCGATGTGAACGCACATCTTCTGAATAATAATCCCGTGATTATCTTTATCCTCTGATTGTTAAATTTATCAAATATTATATTTACAGGGGGCACGATTACCTTTGATATCATGGAAATATGATTCGATTGTATTATTAACAAGCATACTTGTGCACTACTGTTTTTCTTGATTCTAAGGTTATCATCGTGGCTTTTTAAAACCATATATCCAAAATCGACTTAGTTGAATACGATTACCTAAGTATAGGTAACTTACCCTTGAAAACAGTAAAAGTCTAGTGATAAAGAATTTGTATATACCCTCGAAACGAATGATGTACATTTTCTTCATATTTATCATATCTTTCCTGCGTTCATCAAATGATTATTACTTTCTCATTACGGAATTTAAAAAAATATATATTAACAAAAAAAAGAACCGACTTCAGTGAAACTAAAAAAGCCAACAATAACCCGTTCAAGTACAGATTACATTTGACTCACCCTTCGAAGTCGATCCCAAACCAGTTCTTATATTTATATATTATAGTTTACGCGAGGTTTGGCACCTGTTAAAATGTTTTTTTTTTTTTTGCTTTTTAGTGATTCGTATGTGTTCATCATCAGTTTCCTTACACCAAATCCTATTTACTGAATGTAAATTCTTGACCCTATCAATAAATTACCGAAAGCGCCGAACATGTCCCGATAACATTTGAAGGGTTTCCTTCGTTTTCTCCAAGATTCCATCATCAGATCCCGACTTAGTGCCAACGGGAGCAACTCGGAGTTATACCCTTTCGATAAAAAAAAAAATTGAAAATCGGTACACGGTTCTCGGAGATATCGAGTAACAAACATACAAAAAAAAAAAACTTCGAATTGAGAACCTCCTCCTTTTTTGAAGTCGGTTAACAAACTGACGGATATGTCACATTCGCATTAATTTATAATGAAATATTATCACATTTTTATGCAAGTGATGGATTATTGCTTATCTTTCAATATTAGACAATACATCTCTAAATAACATTCAATAATAAAATGAGTTTTGTTACGGATCAAGTCAGACTGCGAATACATTACAATGATTACAGACCAGTGGCTTCAGCATACAACGTCGACCAGGAATCAAAGATGGTGACGCTTTCGCAAGGATCTGTGCGAGGACATAAGAATTCTGAATATAACATTTTCGAATTCTTCGGTATTCGGCACTCAACGATTTACAGTGAGTTTGTTACAATTGATTGAGAAACGTCGCTTCGGTGTGGGCAATTTTAATTTAAACGATATAATTATGGAAAGAAAATAAATATTGAATCTGAATTTTTCATGTTAGTACCTATAGCAAGATAATTATTTCCAGAACACCTGACGCTGAAGGCTCACATTTGCTACTGCATTTTAGTCCTCTGTATTCATACATAATTAGGTTAGGTTAGGTTTGTTTTATAACAATTTCAAATAGTTCACGGTTGCAAAGACGACGAAAAATAATCCGAGGAATCAATATAGACCCACCTAAGACAGTATAGAATTATAGGTATTAATTAATTGAATTCTACAACTTTCGCTCTACTCGTCCATACAAATCCTGCATCCGGACCGCTACGATCTTCAAAGGTTCAAGAGAAGAGCGTACTCCCACATCAAAGGCCGGCAACGCACTTGTGACTCCTCTGGTGTGGTGTCTATGGGCGACGGTAATCGCGCACCAACAGGCGATCAGTTAGTTCGTTTGTCCCCTAAGACATAAAAAAAATTGCTGTTTTCCTGAAATAATTACCCCTCTCTAATGTTATAATAGGGCATGCATTTAACGCGGCGACAAATTAATCAGATTTAGGGATTTATAAAAAATTAAAGGGGATAGCAAAAATAATAAGTTGGCGACTAATTGCGGAGTCTATTAAAGTAAAAAGTAGCAGCTAAGTAATCAATTTTCGGCTTTGTTTCAATATAAACTATTTAGCATCGAGTTATTGTTTTGGCGACTCAATTAACTAATGAAGCGGAAACATGACAGCGGATAAAAAGTTGAAAATGGCCTACTCTAATTGTTCAATGGAGATTACATATAAAATAAATCAAGGTCATAAAAAAAATACTTTGTGCGACAATTTAAGAGCTTTAATCAAAGTTGAAAATTGCATGTATAAATAATAATTTTGGTCTATAGTTTTATATAGTGGCTCTGATTTTGGTCAATTTTTCGTCAGGTGTGATGTCATATTGACACCTATTTTTTATGATTCTATCGTATAGAATACGTTAAAATAAACGTGTTTTGTATGGACAACTTTTTTCTAAACTTAATAATTACCGAGATATGGACTCCTAAAACCGACAATATTTTTTTGGATATTGTGTCAGACTCTGCCTTAGCTCCGGCGCTGCGGGAAGTGCAGCCCTTCCGCCCTTGCGTGGCAAAGCACGGTCGCCCGTACTCCGTTCCGCAGCTTCGGCTTGTTGGTCGCCTTCGGCGACCAGCCTCAGCCGCTCCGCTCCGCACGGCTCCCGAGCTTTGTCACGGCGGGCGAGGGCTGCTCTCCCTCCGCGCCTCCGGCTTTTTATATACACTCTAGGGGTAGGGCAGACAAGACCACGTGGAATCGGGGTTGACAGCTTCGGTTCTAAGGCAAGTCTTATGATAATGCAATGCTTATTTTAGCGTAACGTGTTTTAGCTAGATTCGGACTAAAATAAGCGTGTTTTGTATGGGCAAAACATTTTTACCTAAAAAACGCTTATCGCCGTTTTCATTAAATTATGGTTTCGAAAAACTAAAAAAATAACTCCCCATTACTTTTATATAGTACCCATTTTAATATTTAAGCTGCCAGCAAATCAAAGCCCAAAATGCTTTTTTAGATGGAGACCTGTAGTTGCCACTAATATAAAGTTTGTTATCCTTCTGCTAATATTAGTCGCCAAGTCATTATTTATAGTACCTCACCTATGATTTCAGTAATCTTGTTTATTATTTCTGCTACCTTAAAGTAGCTGCCATTATTTGAATTTTAAAATATCCTTAGTTTAAAGCTCATTTAATATAAATGATTGCCAAAATATTTAATCGCGGACAAGTTATTATTTTAGTTGCAAATAGTTTGCTGCTTTTAATTTTTCTGTCGCCGCGAAAATAATAAGCCTTATAATAGTATAGATGATAATTTGTAACGACAGAACCCAGCTAAACCTTGATAAATACTTCTTCTACTTAAATATGCAGTGCCGAGGTAATGACTCAATTTTCATATGGTACTGTTAACCTTCTTTCTGCCTTTGTAAGTTAGGTCTATTAAGTGTTGTGACTTTTGTGTAGTATCATCATTGATAATTCATCAACACTGATTTTCAGAATGCAATGCAATAATCAAAGATTAAAAAGTAATTTTTAAAACGGTGTATAATTCGATTGTTTCTTTCGATCACGGTTCATGAGATACAGCCTGGTGACAAACTCACAGACAGACAGACAAATGGATAGCGGATTGTGTTAGTAATAGCGTCCCGTATTTTACCCAGTGGGTATGGAACCCTTAAAATGGGACCCTAAAAAGCATCTGAAATGAAAAGCAAGAAAGCAACCATAATGTCCGATTAAACTACATGTTGCACAATAATGGTCATAACTAAAACAAACGAGTGCAGTAACGAGCGCCTCCGCACGGCCGCGCCGTAAAAACAAAGTGGACAGCGTGCGCCTGCGACGATAGTGATGGAGCTAGTAAATACTAGGTATGGAAACACTAAGTACAAGGTGTAACAGGTTTATTTAATACTAGCGGCCCGCCCGGGCTTCGCACGAGTGCAATGCTGGTAAATTATGCATATAAACCTTCCACTTGAATCACTCTATCTATTAAAAAATCAGCATTTTGATGCGGGTTTGTTGCGTAGTTTTAAAGATGTAAGCATACATAGGGACAGACAGACAGAAGCGACTTTGTTTTATACTATGTAGTGTTTAGCTGCGCCCCGCGTTGTTATCTGCTCATCGGAAGGGAACACTACGTTTTTCGCGATTAAAAGTAGCCTTTATATCAATCCAACTACCTACCTAACCAAATATTATCAAAATTGGTCCAGCCATGTGAGCGTGAAGAAGTAACAAAAAACACATAAACATACTTATAAACTTTCGCCTTTATAATATTAGTGTGTTTTACATAATGGAATTTCGGCCCCAGACATTAAAAAAAAACAGCAAATTCTGAATCTGAACATGCATATTGAATGACCAGAGATAAAATCCTACCTACTGAACTGAAGCCCCATAGAAGTCATCACCTGAACGAGTGGCCGCCCATTCACGAGTGCTCGAGTGGCAAGTATGAACAACGAAGTCAAAGAACTATGACGGCTGCTGCCATCTAGATTTTCAGTTGTGAACTAAAATATGAATAGCCTTTTGTTGTAAAAATCTAAAAAGTTTTCTTTTCCAACTTGCTTGAAAATGTTCCCATTAATTTAGTAAAAATAGACAGCCAAATCATTCGTTATAGCCATAATACATTAATAAAATTAGAAAACGTATAATATATGTCTATTTATGTATATTTTTATGTATGATTATGTATCAATATATATTATTATAGGTTTAAGCAGATTTTAATAATTATTCAGTAGTTTTCTTGGTTACTTTTTCCATTACATCACCTACATCGCCTACTCATCTCATTTCATTTATATTAATCCGCTACCCAAAGGTTGTCTGGAAGAGATCGCTTTTTAGCGATAAGATCGCCTATCGTTTGCCTCTATTGTAATGTTAGTGTCATCTGTATCTGTATTTCTTTCTTCTTGAGGTGTGCAATAAAGAGTATTCTATTCTATTGTAATATATTTTTTAAATTTTATTAATATTGAATCTATTCCCACCCTGAAACCCGGGCCGTCACAGTAGGTACGAGTCTGGGTATATTTGAACGGCGCAACACTAAAACGGTGTTAAAACACGTGTGTGGCTGGCCGTGGTTTCCTGATAACGGGTATAAGGAAATCGTGGACTTCTCGGTAGTCCCCTGTCTCGTTTCTGAGAGTAAAAGTTACGAGGAACTTTGTCTTCAATTTAAATAATAATCATAAAAGTAAACTAGTTTTCTTAGAGAATTATATCTATTGAAACTTTAGGACGACTACAGGTGGACAGCATTCTAACTAAAACCCTCCCGCAAAATGGTGATTCGAGGGCAGTTTGGTTGCAGCAGGCACAACATAGCTTGGCTTTACTTCGCCTGATGGTAAGCAAAAAGGAGAGGGCAGTCGCAGTGGAATTGACATTGCCATCGGGAGTTTTCGATCTATGGATGATTTAAAAGTCAACATTAGGCGTCAAATCAATCGTGCTCCAGAAAACAAGGGGCATGATCAGGACAGATGTGCCAAAGATACCTCGATTTCTTCAGAATCTCAATAATTATAATCATCAAATCCTGACCTGATGACAATGACAATAATAGTAAGGGATGCGACTGATGTTGAATTATACAAATAGTGCAGTTATAAAAATAAAATTAGCTCAATATGTCATGAAACAAAGATTTTTTTTATTTTTTTTTTAAATTTGTGGCTTACAAGACTTTTTTTTTTAATTTATGAAACATGTAATGTCTCATTTTGTTTTTTAATGTGGGACACCACAATTTTTATTTAAAATCTATCTTTGTATTCATAGTTTATACAAGACTTTTGAATTTGTTTTCGGAATCCTCATATTTAACAAAACAATGTTTGTATGACAACCATGAACTTAAAAACGCACTTTTTCACGGTGAAAATGGCAAATTACTTACTGTCTCCATACAAAAATTGGTACCCAACCCACAGATAACGACATCAGTAGGTAGGCCATTTGTATGGAACATTTTAGTGCTCTGTAGGAATTGACGGTCGTTTCGGACTTTTAGAGCAGTCTAAGTGTAGGTACGTACTCCCATATAAACGTTTAATCCCAATAAAAATATAATCGATTTAATAATACGTTTATTGCACATAATGATTATACAGGTGGAAGACCGATCTAAATGGGTCATCCTGTATAATATCGGTTGACAACCAAAACTCACCTATAAACAAATATCTATAGTATAGGATCCCGATATAAAACGACCTTCACCGAGATGTTTATTTGACGAAATGTATTTTATATTTAATTTAATATGTCAATAAATATATTGCATATGGGTTGCCTAACAAATTTTAGTCCATAGTTACCTAAATACATAAAATCAAAAATTAAAATATCTTTTTTCCAAATCAGTCTCGCCGTCTTGAAATAAAAGTTAGCAAACATAGCATATTAAAAAATTACGCGACAAACTGAGAACCTCTATTTTTGAAGTCGGTTAACATCTTACACCTTTGGTCGATCAACGCTGACGTTCTCAAAGAAGACGTTGCCGACTTTCGAGAATGCACGCTTTACTAATACCCTTACCAATACCACCATACATCTCTAAGAAACAGCTTAGTGTAGTATGACACTCAGATACTTTAGGTATACATCTCTGAGGAAATTTAATAATTTTAAAATATTTTATTGCATGTTATGACGCCTAGAGACCATATACATCTCTAAGAAATTTAGGTTTTAATTATTTTCTATTGTAAATTATTCACGTTGACGCCTAGAGACCTTATACATCTCTGTGGAATTAAATTAATTAAGTAATTATTATTTTATTGCATGTTGTGACACCCAGAGACTTTATACATCTCTGGGTATATTTAATATTATGAATTTATCGTTAAAATAGTATTTTAATGTTCCTACTTAACATTGATTTGGAGTACCTATCTATACATCTCCTTTACGTGTACCAGTGTAATTAGTTATAACACAAATGTAATCATTGTAATTGTTTTATGTATGTATGTAAACTCTTTATTGTACATTAAAATATAATTATAATGACATTAAACTAATGATATGTACAAAGGCGAACTTATCCCTGTAAGGGATTTCTTCCAGTTAACCTGTTTTAAGTATTATTTACGAAAAAATTACTTACTGTTGAGTTTCTTTCGGCTTTCTTCTCAACAGCGGTCTCCTCTTGCGAAATGCCGGTAGATTCACAATCTGACTTGTAAAAGTGCCCCTGTGGCCTACTTACTGAATAAATTATTTCATTTCATTTCATTTCATGAGTTTACAGTGACAGTACTCGCTAGCGATTGCGTAAAGGATTTGTATGGAGAATTGTAGTTCTACAAAGTAACCGCTAAGGGCAATCATTTACGCTATCGCTAGCGAGTAGGTACAGGTTTGACAACGCGGTTGGCGCAGTTTGCAGACCTGCCTACTGAGCCGGCGGTCCCGGGTTCGAATCCCGGCCGGGGCAAATATTTGTGTGTTGAACTCGAATATTTGTTCTTGGGTCATGGATGTTATCTACATATGTATTTATATATCATGTATATCGCCGTCTAGTAACCATAATACAAACTTTGCTTATTTTGGGACTAGATCGATTTGTGTATGATTGTCCCATAATATTTTTTAGTACGGTCACGTTAACTCATACAGTTGCCGAGAAACTTCTTGACCCAAAATGGCGGATCTGCGCATGCATATTTGTACGTAAATCGGCTACTGCGCAGTCAAGGTTAGGCTCAAGAAGTTTCTCGGCAACTGTAGTAAGGTATGGAGAATAGTCCAGCGCTCCTAGCGGTTACTTTGTACAACTTCAATTCTCCATGCAGATCGTTTACGGAGTCGCTATCGAGTACGGTCACTGTACTCATGGTAAGGGTATGGTTGTCTTTTTGCCGCCACTGATGCTATCGCGGCCATGTTTCAACTCGCTGCATTGTATTCAAGCACAATACTGACGCGTCGCACTGATCTCTAGATAATGTGAGATATTTTGACGTTTCGAGATATAAAACATAGATCTCAAGATCTGAGATAGCGTGTTGTGTTTGCATTTTTTATCCGGTTAATTAAGTGTAAGACGTCATTGTGAGAAGCGAACTAACAGTAGCCTATATGTATCAACGCAAATTGGTTTTTAGAGTTCCGTACTCAAAGGGTAAAAAACGGTACCATTACTGAATCCGCTATCCGTCTGTCTGTCTGTCTGGCTCTCTGTCGGTCCGTCTGTTACCAGGCCGTATCTCATGAACCGTGATAGCCAGACAGTTGAAATGTTTTACCGATGATGTTGTTTTATTGTCGCTATAACAACAAATACTAAAAACAAAGTAAAATAGATAGTTAAGCGAGGCTCCCATACAACAAACGTGATTGGTTGCGTTAACTTTGCACTTCATTTGTATGCGGCGCGATACTTAACTTAACCTGGCCAGTTAAAATAGGAAGTGTTTGTACGGAACCCTCGGTGCGCGAGTCCGACTCGCACTTGGCCGGTTTTTTGGTTCCACCTTGTTCAGGAAATACGGTGCGAGTCAGTCGTAGCGGTACACACCATATAGTGACGCTATATTCTAATACCAGTTGCAAACTTAGGTGTCAAGTGTGTCTGTAATTTGTTATCATAATTATGTTGTTTGGTTTTATAGAAATGCCAATTAGGCGATAAAAATGCTTAAATAATTATAATTACTCACCCATTTGATAAAACGTCCACGCGGGCGAGATTAGGGAATCCAGTACGTACTGGATAATTGTATTATTGCAATTTATCATATTTAACATAAAATACCTCAGTGCTTGAAGACGAAAGTCTTCAACCAGTGCCGCCGTTCAACGGAGCCGAGACGTGGTCTCTAACTGGGCCTTTTAAGGAAGCTCAGAGTCACTCAGCGAGCTATGGAAAAAGCTATGCTCGGGATTTCTCTACGAGATCGAATCTGAAATGAGGAGATTCGTAGACGAACCAAGGTCATCGACATAGCAATCCGAGTAAGCAAACTGAAGTGGCAATGTGCAGGGCACGTAGCTCCAAGAACCGATGGCCGTTGGGGCAGAAAGGTTCTCGAGTGGAGACCACGTACCGGCAAGTGCAGTGTAGGACGGCTACCCGCAAGGTGGTCGGACGACCTGGTTAGAGTTATGGATGCGGGTCGCTGCAATCCGGCCCATGTGGAAGTCTTTTGAGGAAGCCTGTGTTCAGCAGTGGACGCCCTATTGTTGGAATGATGATGATGATAATGATGATTATATATAATTGGAATTTATATATTTTAGAAAAGTAATATAACTTTATTAAAATATTACGTATTCTGACATATAACAATAAATTAAATTAAACAATAAAACTAATAACTAAACCTAAATATTATCTAACCAAAAAGCCAGCCCCGAATCGTTCCCGGTGCAAAAGTGCCCAACACGCTCGCCGCGTTACCGCGCTGGACCGCGATGGACAGCCTCTGCACCAAGAACGACTCGGAACGGGTGTCATAGCCTCTCTCTCGTAACCGACGACCCAAAAGAAAAAAAAAAAAAAAATTTAAAATGCCTAGGCCTTTGGCTCAACTAATAGGGATGCGAATGCGACTGATGTTGAATTATACAACATAGTGTAGTTAAATTAGCTCAATATGTCATGATACCAAGAAAAAAAATAAAAACAAAAAACTATTTATTGAAATATGTGACTTCAAAGGTACGAAAATTTTATGATTTCTTTATTTAACCCAAAAGTTTTTTTTTGATTATTTTAGAAACCTCATAATTTAATAAAACAATAATTGTGGCACAACCATGAACTTAAACGACTTTTTCATGGTGAAAATAGCAAATTACTTATTTTCTCCATACAAATACTGGTACCCAATCCACAGAAGACGTCATATGTAGGCAGGCCATTTGTATGGAGCGTCTTTTGTCCTCTGTATTAATCTCAACTCTTCATCATTACCTCCTTGCATAAAGGGTGCTCTGGTTAAGCAAATGCATGTAGGCAAAATACAGTAGATTGTCTATAAAATTTAATTTAAGTGTATAACTATATTATAAGTTTAGTTAAAGTAAAATAACTTGGAGCAAGTAAAATATATCTTAATGATAAGTTAGTTATATTTATTACTGCTATTTAGTGCATGCGGTGTCCATCTGTAAGTAATAAGATACGCAGTCTTAAAACTGTATATGTTTTCGGCCACGGGGACTGCTTCAGCTCCTTTGCTGGCGTTCGTGTGCTTTTATGTGGCTTACGTAGCCGATCTTGTTATTAAAGACCCGTGAGCACAACGGGCACGAGAGAACACCATTATTAAAATTATAGCTGATCGCCGCTGGTGGTCGGGCTTTCAGCTCATCCCTCTTGTCGTCGAGTTCAGTACGACGACGGGATTCAAAAACGCCAGTGTGTTTCTTGACCAAAGATCTCCATTCAGGGCGGTTGGCGGCCTGCATCTCCCACTGTAGTGGCTCAATGTCGCAGTTCTTCATGTGGCGCTTAAGCACATCCTTATACCTGAGGAGTTGCCCGCCTTGTTTTCGCTTGCCTTCCTCCAACTCAGAGTAAAATATGTGCTTAGCCACCCGACCCTTCGCCATCCTCGAATCGTGTGCAAGTGTATTGTTGAAGGTCCAATAAAAGGAAACATATAACAATTAAAATTATGCCTTATGGTTGACTGGCCTTGTGGCATTAAGTCTGCCATTCGTACTACTTTGATCTGTGCAATAAAGTTTAAATAAATAAATAAGATTAAATTTCCGGTACCACCATTAGCCCTAGACAAGATAAAGCCTAACGTTCACGGCAATTCGTTCTACTTTGGTGGCATCGGGTAACTTTAAAACAAAACTCGTATCTCAGTATCAATCTACAAACTAGATACGAGGTTTTGAAGAGTTAGTGACAAATTTTTTAGTGAGTTTTGGTTCTCACCAGGCGATATGTAGGGTAAATCGCCAATTACTCGCCCACCTCCAATAATTGGCCACCTCATTCTTAAAATGAACTCTGTCCACCTAGGCACCCTACGAACAGGATACATTTTAGTATAATGGTCAGTTATTGAAGGGTGGCCCAGTAATTAACACCTGATACTAAAATGAATTCTGTTCGTTGGTGAACATAGTCCATTTTTAGTATGATGTGGCCAATAATTTGCGATTTACCATACATAACTCCGTCAAATAGCATACCTATTTAAAATAAATTTAGAAATTTTCAATGAATAGGTATAAAATAAAACTAGACGCGGTCTCGGGAGTGTTTTTCGGTTTTATGAAAAGTTAAGAGGAAATATCCATATTTCCTTATACCGCCCGTTTCCGTTAAAAAAAACCTTTTATTGCGGACTATCAGAAATACATACGATGTTGTTCGTGTGTTCACTTAAACGCTATGTTAGTCATTATTATGTAGCTCTAGTAACAGACATATAAAATAAAAATAAAATGTTTTTAGCGATTATCCTCCTCCCAGTACATCCTAAGAGTACTACTTTGCCCTTCCCATAACCACGTCCACCCAGTATCTCGTGAGCGGACAGTCGAGTCGACACGCTCGGCCAATATACTCAGCATGCTGTTGCTGCTACCGAAGAAGCGAGGGTATTCTTTTTCGCCTGATCGCAAAAAAGTCATGCATTCGTGCCTCGGCGAACATGCCCGACGCATTACAGTGCTTCGGCAACCTCAACAGCATCCTAAGAATATTATATTATACTGCACACGCAATGTATGTATTATAGGCCCTTTGCGAAAATGTCACGTATAAAAAGTTTGGCAATATGCTTTGAAAAGCGCAGCGTGCAAACCTGCGGGCGAGCATATTACCACGCACTGCCAACGCTCTTCTCTCCCGTTCAGCATCCGTATCATCATTTAAATCCACAGTTAGCATGTGACCAACATATTATACCGCGCTAGTGAAGATCATTTACTTTAAAAGAGCTAGATTTTCCACTGAATCACTCTACCAAATAAGCAACCTCCTGTCCGTGCGAAAAATGTATATCTTGCAAGTTACGCTTAAAAAACATAAAACTCTTATATATCGACCTAAATATAACACTAAAAGAACAATCAGTAATGTAGCTTTTCCGTCACACACTAGAACCACTTTTGCAAGATCGCAACTGAAAACAACTTCAAGTCATATATACATAATAAAATCAATAAGGTACTTAATATTTACCCAAAACCATATCATGAATGTAAATTAATTTCAACTAAAAGGCTAAAAACTGAAAGTTATGAGGAAATAGAGATTTTACTACGTTGAAACTAAACACAAGCACACACAGAGACAGCCATTCAAACACACATACACACAGACACACACACGCACAGGCATCACACATACACAGTTTTAATTAAGTTTAAGCTTAACTAATTTAATTTGTTTAAACGTCATTTATATTAGTTTTGTATAATACAATACGTATTAACTTCAATTGTCTTTGTAATTCATGTTTTAATTCTTTTATCTATCCAAATATCATAAACCCTCCATGATGCGTTCAAGAACCGCACATTATGACCACCATAAAAATAGACTGTTTTATTAGAACAAATTTCTTATCTGTGAAAATGTTATTATTGCTAAATAATAACATCGATTTCGATAGTATTATTTATTCAAATTTCGAACATCTTTGAAAAACAAAGAAATTTGATTTGACCTCTATTCTAATATTAGTCGAGATGACGTTTAGTTCGAAATGAATTGTCAATTTGCATCAAATTTGACAAATGTCGCACGTAAGTAGATATCGAACGATATGATAGTTGGGGCCAACTCTAGTTTGTCTCTGAATTAAAAAAAAAACTATGACAGCTGCCAGAAAACTTCATTACCGCCATTACCGGGTAATATTTGTTGTAATGTGCGACTCCTGAATGCATCATGGAGGCCTATGATATGTGGCTAGATAAAGTAGTGTATGTAACTGTACATAATTAGGCATTAAAACACTCGTGTGATGTTATTATGAAACTTGCCTTCGGCGCGTTTCATAAACCCACACTCGTGTTTAATACCCTTCATTATGTACAGTCACATAAACTACTATTATGTATAATAAATAGTGTAACTTACGGACCATAATTAAAGAAGAGCGGTGTCTTCCAACACAGGCAATATTTTGCTTACGGGATGACACCATCCCTTTGTATATACACCATGTACGTTTCATCGAATAAAGAATTTTGTATTTGTATTTGATCCTAGGTAGTATCGGGGGGCTTATAACACACCCCTCTAGCTCACGTCGTCGCTACATCCGTCCCTTTCTCGCGCAAGATTAAATAGGCGCCTCTGCCCGTATCTCATTTTATTATCGCTCGTGACTCGTGACCGAACGTTTGTAATTCTATTACGCGATGACTCGTACCAAGCAGACCGCTCGTAAATCTACCGGTGGGGAGTCTCCCCGCAAGCAGCTCGCCACCAAGGCGGCCCACAAGAGCGCGCCTGCCACCGATGGAGTCAAGAAGCCCCATCGCTACAGGCCCGGAACCGATGCTCTTCGTGAGATCCGTCGTTACCAGAAGAGCACGAAGCTCCTGATCTGCAAGCTGCCCTTCCAGCGTCTGGTCTATGAGATCGCCCAGGACTTCAAGACCGACCTGCATTTCCAGAACTCCGCCCTCATGGCACTCCAGGCGGCCAGCGAGGCTTATCTGGTGGGTCTCTTCGAGGACACCAACCTGTGCGCGATCCACGCCAAGCGTGTGACTATCATGCCCAAAGACATCCAGCTCGCTCGCAGAATTCGCGGTGAGAGAGCTTAAGCTGTGAATGTGCATAGATAGGAGTGCTACCATCGACGACTAAGACGCGAACTTAACCGTTTGTGTCTGACGTGCGTGCTTTTGTGCTTCTTTCTATCGTACCAAAAGGCCCTTTTGAGGGCCACATATGGTTCGATACTCTTTATATTAAATTTTGTGCCTTAAAAATGAGCAACTTACTTTTGGTAGCGTTATATTTAAGACCATGCCGTTGAGCGTATCCCTCGCACAGCTTGACAATTCGGTGTCCATTGAGGGGACTGGGACCAGCAGCCATATCGTCCGCATAACTGTAACGCATAACATAAATGTTATTGAAACAAGTTTCCCCTATATGGCAGCCTACATGCGCGCTGCTAAGACCCTCAATCAGCTGGTTCACATACAGGTTAAACAGGATCGGTGATGACAGCCCACCCTGTCTTACTCCGCATTGTAACCTATACGCGTCCAAGACCGCCCCCACCCGTCTCACCAGTTTCACCGGGTTGCTATACCAATATTTGAGCAGGTTAATGCACTCTACGGGCAGAGCTGTTTTTTTTAATTTCGTCCGAAATCTCTCATAAACAACCAGGTCAAATGCTTTTGATAAGTCCAAAAAGCACGCGTACACAGAGGCGGCGGCAGCGAGCGTGGTCGCCATTACAGGTCATCATCATGAATAAATATAATTTCGTTCGCCTTACATGATCCTGGGAAACACATCACATTGAGAGATGCTCTAAATGACAACAACGCTACATTCTGGAATGATATCTACGACCTACGACCGATATTATCGTCACCCCCATATCACCTACATTTGTAGAACCTGAAGAACCGGAAAAGGATAACGCCGGAATTGTTTCTGCAAGCATTCATTTAAATTTCATTCTCTTAACTTTAATATAACATAATATCTTGGTTTTTTATTTATTCGTTGATTTAGAATTTTCATAAAGACGAAAGAAGGTTACCTGCATGTTAGAATTCGACGTAACGTGGGAGGAAACTTTACCTAATAAATTATAATCAAAATTATTTTAGGTTAATTTTAATAGATCTGTTACGTAATTGAGAGATCTTAAAACACGAGCCAAAGGCGAGTTTCATGACAGGATCATAAGAGTGCTTAGGTCTTATTATAAACAATTATAAACACTACCCGAACCTACACTGATTTTATTTGATGTAGCTATGAAGTTTCTAGTACTACCAGTAACTCCAATGAATGAGGCGGCGGCGGCGGCGCGCGCGAAGTGGCCATGAGCATGAATAATAAAACACACCTATACATAATAGATTATCCATATCGTGATAATGTCAAGATTATGTGGCAGTAATTTCTAAGAAGAGAATTGTTTATTTTTTACGTGCAAAACGTGACCCCCAACTGGTTGATATGTCTCTCCCTTTTTATGACTCACTGTTTTTTTAAGCCGTGATGCATTTTCATTGACACTTGGTCCAAATAACAATGTGTGTTGCCAGTGCCAAAGTAGCAAACAAGCTGCAGAAGCGCTTATTCAGCCTTTATTCATCTTTATTCATTCTCATTCCGGTGTTTTCCTCATTTTGGTGCGGTTTAAAGTCATTTTACTACACCGGAAACACCGGAATGAGAATGGTGGAATGAGAAACACGACATATTTTTATTTCTTAAAAAAAAAGTAAGCCCTACATTCTAAAACTAATTCAACTCTTGAAATCGCAAGTATACTTTACCTGATATATATAAATTTCAAACCACGCAGTTAAAAAATGAAGAAGCTATAACAAACTCCGGAATGTCATTTTTTTGTCCCCGGTCCACCGCGATGATATTATATTCACGTTTATACAAGCCAACGTATTGCCACTATACACAACCGGCCTCGTCGAGGGCCGCAGCTTGAGTAATTCTTTGAAGTGCGCGGGAGACGGGGAGCGTACTTGATCAAAGTTGGGAAATAAATCGGTTCGAAACATTGTCGGCGGTAATGAGAAGTTTTCTCGGGACAAACGTATATGCACTTATTCAAGGGTATATGAATAAGTGCATATACGTTTGTCCCGAGAAAACTTCTCATTACCGCCGACAATGTTTCGAACCGATTTATTTCCGAAATTTGATCAAGTACGCTCCCCGTCTCCCGCGCACTTCAAATAATAAGGAGATATAAAACGATATAAAACGGGTACTTAATGTGCTTTTTTCGTTACCTATTTATATGGTAACAAAATAATGGTAACAGATTTTCTTTGTCATGCATAGTATTTGACTTACCTGGCATTTTACAAACAAAACCGGCTTGGGGACAACCCACCTTGATGAGAAATTTGGTCTAAATATATTTTTTTAAATTATTATATATTCGGGCTGTTTCCGAAAAAAAATTGTACTTTATTATTCAACCTTTCTGCACCTGCGTTTTCAGTCTTGCCATCAAAAAATACTGCTTGGGAAATTGACCCTGCTAAGCCGCGAACTTGTGCGCATCGGGTTACAAGCATGAAATTTCTAGCACGAATAGAGCGTTACGCGGTGATTATTTTCACATGTGGATGGAAGTCAGATTCGTCCCTTGCGTGGCGGGAGAGCGGGGTGAATAGGAAGTAGTAGTGCTCTTTTTCTATTTTATTACTGATCAGTTAACGCTACTAGGGCTTGAGTGGTATCGTTTTCGTGTAAAACAGATATCAGAAATACATTTTTTATTTAATTTATGCATACTTGCATAGTACCACATAAAAATGTGAGTGTATGTATTGCCGAAATGGTAAAAAACACAACAAGTTTTTTTTTATTCAGAGAGATAAATTAGTTATAGTTCCTGAATATTTTCAATTAATAAAAATATTGCAAAATTTAATCTAGTTTCTAACAATATATACATGTTGGGCAATTTTTATACAAACAGTACCTTATATAAATTGTGGATTTTGAGCTTAGCCCGGGTGCTCGTGATAAATCTGCAAAAAATATTTTGTTTTATTTTGTTTTTGTTTTGATTACATCAATTTGTTTTTCTAGGACGTATATGGTAAATATTATATGTGAAAGCATGTTAATAATCATTATTTATTTAATGTACTTAATGAAGCGAAATAGGATGCGTTCGGAGATTTACGTTAGTTACGCCAACGTTACATAATATTTTAAGCTACTGTTTGTATGAGAAGTGTCCAACATGCATATATTTTTAAAAACTAAATTAAATGTGGTTTTTGTAATAAAAATTAAAATGAAAATATTAAGGGAATGTAACTAATTTACCTCCCTGGATAAAAAAAAAGGCTGTTGTGATTTTCGGCAAATAATATATAAAATGAATTCCTGATATTTATTTTACACGAAAACGATACCAAACAAGTCCTAGTAGACTTAACTGACCTGCAATAAGGAAAGAAAAAGAGGTATACTTGGTCCTATTCACCTCGCTCTCCCGCCTCACAGGGGACGAATCCGACTTCCTTCTTCATCTGAAAATAATCACCGCGGAACACTCTACTATCTGTGGTAGAAATTTCATGCTTGTAACCGGATGCGCACAATTATGTAAGAAAACAGCGGACTTACAACTTTACTATTACCAGTAGGGTTAGTATATCGATGGCAAAAAGCGAGAACGTAGTAACCGCCACTTGGTCAAAAAAAATTTTTTTGCATATTCGGAATCAGCTAATTTTTCTGCGTCGACTGGTCTGGGTCCCATGGCTCTACGACGCTTAGAAAAAACTGGACTACGTTGCAAAACGAATGTATTTTTTTGACGATGCCCACATCTAATTGCTGTAAACACCCAAATAGTAGCAATTTTCTAAACGAGTACATTTACGCTAATTTTGTTCTTTCATAAATCAAAGGGTGTGCCGGTTACATCGTTGCCGAAATTTTGTTCCGTGGCGGTTGCAGCATTTATGCATGTAGTGAAAAAATTACGAACCAAGCTTACTGCAATTATCCTAAAATAAATTATCTATGATTGACGCTTACTACATTTCATTCGAAAATGAATTAACAGCAAGCTACAGTAACGACATTTGAAACACAACGTGAAGTGGGTAGTGCTTGAAGATACAGCAATAAAAATGTGCGCTCGCGGCGATGTGGCTCGTGAATACGACCTGTGATTTAGTCTATCGGCGATCGCCGGAGCGAGTGGGTGTGCGTAGTCTGTGTACATGCCTTTTTTGGATGTAAAAATATGTTGCAGGTTTAATGGAAAATATGAATATTGGGGATAAAACATAACTAGCATATTTATTTGCTTTATTAATATTGAAAGGACAGCAAAAATGTTTTTATTACATTTTGTTGGAAGAAAATAACGATGTTGGGGCGCGGGACGCGGCAGCTTTGAGAGTTCCGTGCCTCAATCGCCAAAAACTAAACTTTAATAGGATCACTTTTGTGCCTGTCCATCTATTTGTCGAGACCTTTTTCTCAGGAACGCGTGGAGGTATAAAGCTGGAATTAACATCAAATATCATCAAAGGTCTGCTTATCTTCAGCTTAAAGGCAATCAAAAGATACGAGCAAACGCTCGCATGATTAAAAAAAATTAAAATAATATTTACTTTTTTTCGGCTTTCTTCTCGACAGCGGCCTCCTCTTGTGAAATGCCGATAAATTCAGATTCAGACATGTAAAGTGGCCTACTTACAGAATAGGTATACATTTCAATTATGATTTCGATTTAAAATAATGTTTTTTTTTAATTAGTATAATATGTATATCTAGTTTACGGTTGTAATCGCTAGAAGAAAGTTTTGCTGTAATCTACTACGTTTCACTACAACCATTAAGAGTTAATCGGTCTAACCCCTAAAAAGCTGACTCAAGCCGGATCAAACTAGTTTGGGGTGTCACGTCCGCATCTTTATTGTCCAAGGGCTAGAATCAGATAAGCACTAAATTTGTTGAGCTGCGGAAGATAAACAACTGTACAGTATTTAAAATTTACCGGTTAACTGGTGCCTAATTCGATTAATATTTTCACAATAACCATACGCATGGCATAAATGAATAAAAAAAAATATCGGGCAACCTCACACAAATTAATCAAGTACCACAGTAAGCTCTAGGAGGCTTGTGTTCTGGACACAAGTGAACATACTGGTAAAGATAAATACATACTTAAATACAAATAACATCCATGACCCAGGCACAAATATATTATTCGACAAATATTCGAGTTCATCACACAAATATTTGCCCTTGCCGGGATTCGAACCCAGGACCATCGGCTCAGTAGGCAGCTGCTTAAACCACTGCGACAACTGTCGTCATTCGTTTTATCACGGACATAATATACAGCTTTGCGGCTGCTTGAGCTACATCAGCTACCAGCGTTTTGGAACGCAGTACTGTGTTCTTAATTCTGTCAGTTAGTTTTACGCCCAGAATACTGCGTTCCATGGCTCTTTGACAAACCTTGAGGGTGAACTTCTGAACTTTTGTCAAAGACCAAGTCTGCGTTCCGTAGGTCAGGATTGGAAGAATGCACATGTCCATCAGTCACTATTGCACTAATTTTCATTACTTTAGAGGGGTGATTTTTGAGTTAATTATGACAAACATTTTGAGGAGTGTTATTATTATAAAACAATGCATTTTAGAGTGGAATTTTTAGTATTTTTTTAATAACAGTTATTTTAATTATGTTATTATGAAAACGAATTCCATTGGAATGCAATTTTTAGGTTCCTATTTTAATGTCAATTGATATTCTGCCTAAGAAAAATGACTCCGAGTTTTTATTTAAATAAATAATAACAATTTTAACTTGTACGGTACCATAGTAATCTCAGTGAGATTAGTTCAAAGAAATATTTTTATAATTGCGGTGATAGTTGTGTTCAAACAATTGTTTAAGAATTATGTTGAAAACTTATATAATAAGTAATACTTACATTCAAAACATCTTTTATAGTTAGTGGGTTGAATAGGTAGTGAGTTTTATATCGATAAAAGTTACTTAAAAGACAATTTAATGCCAAAACTGAAGATAAAATGTAGAGAGTTTTAAAGTTTTCACGGGAATATTAAACCTCATTACCTATAATATTTAGTTTTAGCGGATAACAATATTATAGTCTGATTAACCCTAAGAATATTTATGTTTGTTTTTAGCACGATTAGTACAAGGTTGTGATTTTATAATATGAGAGATTTTATTAGCCTTTTGAAATGTTATAAGCAACGGAGGTTTTAAGTAACTTTCGTAATATTTTTATACAGAGAAATTGAGACTAGATAGTATTTGATATGTTAAGACGGTAATTGTTGCTTCTGAGCTTTAAATTTGTAAGAAACCTGCATTTAAAATTTTGAAACATTTTAAAAAAGTATGTTGATAAAAGTTGATTGATACTTAAGTCGTTTTATTTTCACAGTTTCTTTTTGCCGGTGGACACTTACCACATTTCAGTTAGTCCTATAAAGAACTTAATGACATTTACGTCAAAATTATTGAATCTTAAAATAAATATGCATCTGGTTACAGCATTTATGCTTTATGGAAATAATACTCGTTTCACCAGTTTAGTACATTTACTTCTGGCGTTTACAGCGTTTTCGCGTAACGAAAAAAAGAGTTCAATTGTCGTAACCGCCACTAAGTCGTAAACCAGTCTTTTTTGTTAAATATTAAATATGCCAGTTGAAAGAAAACCATAAGTTATGTATTAGATCCAAATATCAAGCATTTTCGTTCATAAATGAAAGAGTTATGATTTTTTTTCTCGAAATCGAAAAGTTTTTTGGCTCTGGTGTAAAGTTTGCATTTTGGCGGTTACTACGTTCTCGCTTTTTGCCATCGATATCTTGCTGCGACTTCGCTTGTCGCGCGAATCAGCATCTCATGAATTGCTCACACGGTGTTGAAAAGAAAGTGACAGTATTTTTCGTGCGACAAAAAATCCCGTGTCACAGTTGTGCCAGAGGTAGTGGACTCAATTAGTGTTCTCAGACTCAAAAAGTGCATTACAACATTGGGCTCGACCTATAACTAGCTTATACTTTACTGGAAAGTATTGGTAAGCTAATATAAGCCGGTAATCGTTGTTTCTGCAATGGATACCCTCGCATATGGGTCTATAAGAGAATGAAATTATTCCCAAACCGCCAAACAGCAATGTTCGCATTGTTGTGTTCCGGTGTGGGGGTAAGATAGCCGGTGAAATTACTAGCATAGAGGCATTCCATCTTCGTCCTCCGGGTAGGCAAGCACTTGTGACTCCTCTGGTGTTGCAGGTGTTTATGGGCGACGGTAATCGCTTTCCATCAGGCGATACGTTTGCTCGTTTGCCCCCTATGACATAAAAAAAAAAAAAAAAAAATTCATTAAAACCAGTTGCTCAGCGAGCCATAGAAAGAGCTATGCTTGGTGTGTCTCTTAGCGATCAGATCCGAAACGAAGTAATTCGACAGAGAACCAAAGTTACCGACATATCACAGCGAATAAGCAAGCTGAAGTGGCAGTGTCGTAGAGCCGATGACTACTGGGGCAAACGAGTTCTGGAGTGGAGGCCACACATCGGTAAATGTGGTGTAGGGCGTCCTGTAACAAGGTGGACCGACGACATTCGTAGGACAGCGGTTGGTAACTCGAGGACGAGAGCTAAAAATTGAGCTCAGTGGTGTGCTATGGGAGAGGCCTTTGTCCAGCAGTGGTCTGATATAGGTTGATGATGATGATGAAGATGATGAATTAAATCCAGCCAAGTGCGAGTCGGACTCGCGCACGAAGGGTCCCGTACAAACACTTATCCCATATTAACTGGCCGGGTAAAGGTAAGTTTGCACCCGGTATGAATGGCGCCGCAAATAGGGTACCGTTTTTACCCTTTAGGTACGGATCCCCAAAAACGGCAAAATATCGCGTTTGTTCTATGGACTCCCAAAGCAATAAATAAACTGATAGCTGTTACCTTGTCGAACTCGCCGCTATCTGCAATTTTCATCATAATGATAACTGCAATTGTTATCATAATGATTCCTTATCACAATGGTGATTAGAATGCTAATGAGGCGTTTCTATGTATCTATCTATCAGCCACACACGTCCACTGCTGAACATAGGCCTCCCCTCCATAGCTCGCCTCAAGGTACGATCATGTGCAGACCGCTCCATCGTCTCCCTGCAACCCTAGAGAAGGTCATCTGTCCACCGAGTCGGGGGGTTAACAGTTTTGATGATGACTCAAGGTGGAAATTGACCCGACTCTATACCGAACATACTCCGGACGCCAGCCTTTATGAGATTACATTAGGCTCTGAAACAGCTTAAGAATAACAAGGCACCAGGTAATGACGGAATTACTACAGTCAGATTTTTTTATAACACACATTTGGCAGTTTTCTCTGTTGATGTTTGTAGTGATGTAGCAAAGGCATATTGTTTGCCAAATTTAACGGTTATGAATGGTTGATCGAATCGATTTTATCGACGAACTTTTATTCGAACCTACATATATTTTAGTTTATTTTGTGTGAATCAATATTTTTTTGAGCTACGAGCCGTCGGAATCACTGGAGAGTTTATGTAAAATAGTAATTTGTTTTATTGGTCTAATTTCAGTTTATCAATTTATCGATTTAATCGATTTCTACCAATTTACAGAAATAGCACATGAATCGAAACGCAAGATTTGGTCTCAACACAGCTTTTAAAAAAAACACGTAGTACGTAACTGTTTATGTAATAAAAGTGATATGACAAAAATATAACATGAACTGAATTGTATCAAATAGAAACTTAAAAACGTTTATAAATACTTGAAAAACCACTATGTCATTATTTGTTTTTTTTTTTTTATGAAATTCAGTAGGTCATAGAGATTTGCGTTATTTGGGTCCTGTGATGTGTCAAATGTGTGTTTAAAAAAATCACACTATACAAACTACTAAGAGCGAGTGGAAAGCTAGTACTCCAAAGTCAAGTCAATCGTGGCGTCATCAGAAAATATTTAGTATAGAGATAAATAATTAAACCTATCTAATTGGCAAGCGGATGAATTAGTACATCTTAAATTGTCCTATTTTTAACAAGTTAAACAAAAAACTTCGTGTTTATTTTTAGGTATATCCCAATTCTATCTGTCGATCGATTCAATGCGATGTAATCGCATCATACTAAACGGCTGCTGCAATTTCGCCCGCGTCTTTTTTTTCGTAGTCGGGTAAACAGTAACCTATAACCGATGTCCAGCTATCCCTGTACTAAAATTGGTTATAATTCGACCAGCCGTTCCAGCGTGCTGGGAGGGCACAGAAAATGATGAGACCAACAGAATGGCGCCAGACTGGCATGTCGCCGCGCACTCATACAAAACGAAAGGCGATCATGCATCTCGCTACTAAGATTTTTCCTGAAATATCTCCATAGAAAACTGATTTACAATAAAAATCTAGACTTTTATAAGTGCGATATCGTGAAATGCAGACGGTAATTTGCCTCTTTAAGGACTATTACTCACGCAAACCCAGATTTCGCACATAACATAACATTGATAACATTCAAGGTTAGGTATGAGTCATAATCAGCGATAAGCAGCCAAACTTAATCCAGTATATATATTCGCTCTATCAATGTTTTACCTTGATTAGTTTTGTCTTCCGAAAGAATAAGATGTTGATTAAAACGTTTATAGTATTGATGTGGGGTTTGATGATTGGTGAGGCTCTGATTGACTCTAAAGTAGTGACAATTGGACAAGGGGCTGTCCGAGGTTACAAAGCATTTAATAGTGAAGTTTTTAGGTTTTATGGCATTCCTTTTGCCACAGCGCCTACGGGAACTGACAAATTTAAGGTCCGTATTTGTTCATTTGCCTTATTATGTCATTAATCTAACTTATGTTGAAATTATTTGTAACGCCCTAATGTTTTATGAATTATACACTTAATTATAGGCTCCCTTGCCAGCACCATCATGGACCGAAACGTTGGAAGCTGTGGAATTCAGAATTGGTTGTCCACAATATTCCGAATATAATTTCCTTATAAATGTGAGAGAAGATTGTCTTGTAGCCAACGTATTTGCACCAAATACTCAAGAAACCAATCTTCCCGTGGTTGTGTATATTCATGGAGGCTCTTATATGTGGGGATTGGGCATAGTTGGTTCACCCAGACCATTAGTCGAAAGTCAAAAAATTGTGGCAGTTACTTTTAATTATCGTCTAGGAGCTCATGGGTTCTTATGCTTGGGCACGAAAGCTGTCCCAGGAAATGCAGGCCTAAAAGATATGTTAGCGGCTT
Source organism: Apotomis betuletana (assembly GCA_932273695.1). NCBI lineage: Eukaryota > Metazoa > Arthropoda > Insecta > Lepidoptera > Tortricidae > Apotomis > Apotomis betuletana. Next base: position 1,305,798 of record OW026310.1, read on the forward strand.
TACATTGGGTCAAAGATAACATTGCCAATTTCGGTGGTAATCCAAATGATGTTACTTTAGCAGGATATAGTGCTGGAGCGTCCGCAGCCGATTTACTAAGCTTATCAAAAGCTGCCAATGGACTCTTTAATAAACTAATACTAGAGAGTGGTGCCCATTTAGCTCCTTGGAGTGTACAGATAGATCCTATAAAAACTGCCCAGGAATATGCTCAAAAGCTGGATTTCAATAATGTAGGAAATCTTACTGCTTTGGAGGAATTTTACACAACTTTACCTTACGAATTACTACTGTCTGATATAACTAGTCTTGGTTATGATGACCCAAACTTCTTGTTCGCACCTTGCATAGAAAATGATTTAGGACAAGATAGAATTCTTGACGACAGTCCGATGAATATCATAAATAGTAACGAGTACACAAAGTTTCCAGTCCTGTATGGATTTGCAAATATGGAAGGAATGTTCAGAATGCCTGTGTTTGACAGCTGGGCTCCCAAAATGAATCAGAGATTCTCCGATTTCTTAGCTGTCGATTTGGGTTTCGAAAACGATAGTGAGAAAGAGACGATTGCTCAGAATGCAAAGGAATTTTACTTCGGCAGTAATGCTGTTGGTCTGTATACGCTGTTCGACTATATTGACTATTTCACGGATGCTATATTTGCTTACCCAATTTTAAGGTCTGTGAAACTACAAGCGGAAGCTGGCAATGATCGAATTTATTTATATGAATATACTTTTTATAAGAATTATGTGTCTGAACCTGGAGTACCAGATGTCCTAATAAATTTTCCTGGAGCTGACCACTGTATGCAAACTAACGCTATTCTCGAAATGGTAGATGAAGTGTTAGATGCACATCGATTCACTGAAGAATACAAGCAATTGAGAGCACAATTGAGAGAATTGTGGGTCAATTTTATAACAACTGGGTAAGTTATATACCTAACTATGCTTTTATTTATTTATAAACACTTCCACTAAATCCGGTAGTAAAAGTATAAAGTAAAAAAAAAATATTTCAACTGAATATTTTAAAATAATATTTTGCGCAAAATTACGTGAATATTTATAGCGATTTGCAGAAAATTCGTTGTCATATCCTCTAGTTTATTTATATTATCAATTAAATGGAAGCGTGTTATCCGTTAGAAATAGATTATAAATATCAAATGCAATGAGGTTTGTACGTACATCACTTAAGATAAAAAGAACCATTTTACAGAACGAAATTAATATGGGTATGGTGACCCACCGATAAATGATAATGCCTCAAATGACAAATACACCATGTTACAGGATGCCGGTTCCAGAAGGTTCATCATTTCCAAAATGGCCACCAGCGAACGCTACTCGTTCACCACACATGATCCTCGGAGACACAATCACATTAGGAGGTGCTCTGCATGAAAACAGAGCTACATTCTGGGATGATATCTACGATCGATATTATCGTCACCCCATACCACCTACCTTCGTAGAACCAGAAGAACCAGCACCTGGTAACGCTGGAATCATATCTGCTAGTATTATTTTAAATTGTATTTTCTTAACAATAATAAACATAATAAATTATTAATATTACTTACGATCTTTATTTATTCGTTGATTTTGAAATATTATAAATGCCAAGTTACCTACAGAATAAACTCAGACGCAATAAAGAAATAAACTTTGACCTAAGAATTGTATGATCAAAACGCAGGCCTTAACTCTGATCATTGAAGCAGTTTTGCAACTGTTACATAATAGAGATCTTAAAACACGAGCCGAAGGCAAGTTTTATAATATTATGATCACACGAGTGTTTATTATGAATAATAAAAATAAGATTGCTTGGGATTTATTGTGTACAGTTTTTTTTATTGATTTAGATAATGACGTACTTAGTACTTATAGTATTTTTTTCCAATGAACTAGGCGGCGGCGGCACACCGGTGAGGTCGCCATTACAGGTCATCATCATTAACAATGAAAAATTGATCATATGGTCTTGGCAGACACTATCACATTGAGAGATGCTCTGAATGAAAACAGAGCTACATTCTGGGATGATATCTGCGACCGAAATTATCGACACCCCCAAAACACATTTGTGGATCCTAAAGAACTGGAAACGGATAACGCCGGAATTGTGTCTGCGAGCATTAATTTATGATCAAAATTATTTTAGGTTAATGGGTCTGTTACGTAATTGAGAGGTCTTAAAATACGAGCCGAAGGCGAGTGTCATAATAGAATAATAAGAGTGTTTAGGTAATATTATGTACAATTGCATACACTACCTTTATCTACACCCGCATACAATTATTCATCATCATATCGTTGATTTTATTTTATGTAGCTATGAAGTTTTTAGTACTATCAGTAAATCCAACGAATGACAGCGGCAGGGGCCGCAGTTGCGGTGCGCGCGAGGTGGGTATAACAGTCATCATCATGAATATTAAAACATGAACATAATAGATTATAAATCAATTAAGTTCATATCGTGATAATTTCAAGATTATCTGACAGAAAGTTCTAGGTAGAAAATCGTTTTTTTTTTACATGCAACACGTGACCGCTAAGTAGACGGTATGTCCAGTTTTGTCTATCGTCTCTCCCTTTTTACAAGTCGCTGATTTTTTTAACCGTAATTCATTTTCATTTACATATGTGGTTCAAATACCGCAGTGTCTGAAGACAAAGGTTTTTAACCAATGTGTGTTGCCAGTGATGCCATGGTCGCTCACAATGGGCCTCATAAGATGGCTCAAAGTTACTCAAAGGGTAATGAAGCGAGCTATGCTCGGAGTTTCCTTGCAGGATCGAATCCGAAATCTGTATCTTCACTCATATAGATTTAAATAATGTAGAACTTAGTACAAACACTATCTCGAATGAATGAGGCAGCGGCGGTGCGTGTGAGGTCGCCATTACAGGTCATCACCATGAATAATGAAAAATAAAATTTCATTCGCCTCTCATGATCATGCGAGAAACTATTACATTGATAGATGCTCTAAATGAAAACAGAGCTAAATTTTGGTATGATATCTACGACCCAAATTATCATCATCCCCATAACACCTACATTTGGTGAAGCTGAAGAACCGGATAGAGATAACGCCGTAATTGTGACCACTAGCATTAATTTAAATCTCGTTCTCTTAACTTTAATTAAGAATGGTACATTGGAAATTGCGTTTTCATTTTGTTTACTTGTTGATTTCAAATTGTCATAAAGACTAGGTTACCTCAGTGAAGAAATTATGATCTCATAATTTATGATCAATTTATTTTAGGTTAATACATCTGTTACGTAATTGAGAGGTCTTAAAACACGAGCGGAAGACGAGATTCATAATAGGATCGTAAAAGTGCTTAGGTCTTATCATGTGCAATTGCATACAGTACCTTAATAAAAATAATCAACACTCGCATATAACATTTTATCATCATATCGATGATTTTTATGTAGCTATGAAGTTTCCAGTACTACCAGTAACTCCAATGAAAGAGGCAGCGGCCGCAGCGGCGAACAAACATTACGAATAACAAAATATGAACATAATAGATTATCAATCAATTTAGTCGATATCGTGATAATTTCAATATTATCAGCAAGTTCTATATAGAGTTTTATTTTTTACGTGCAACACGTGACCCCCAAGTTTTGCCTATCGTCTCTCCCTTTTTACGAGTCACTGATTTTTTAAATCGTACCTAATTCATTTTCATTGTTACTTGGTTCAAAAATCGCAGTGTCTTTAGACACATACAACACTGAAACGTAGCTGACGTGGAAACAATGGGGCCTCATAAGACGGGTCAAAGTTACTCAAAGGGCACCGGAGCGAGCTATGCTCGGAGTTTCCTTCGGGATCGAATCCGAAATGATGAAAGTATAGCTCAGACAGTCGCCAAACTTAGGCAGTAGGCGGGGCACATTGCTCGTAGAACCGCTATTTATTTACTGTATAATCTCACATAAAAAAACGGTGTCCGACTCACTGCTCAGTATGAATGACTACCGCGCATAAAGCCAATAGTAGCCATTACCAGCGGGGCTAGCATATCATGCCGCGACTTCGCTTGTCGCGCGACTCAACGTCACTTGTTGCTCGCACGGTATTGAAAGGAAAGTGACAGATAGTATATGTCGTGCGACTAAGAGTCGCGTGTCACAGTAACGCTAGGCGTGTGTCAAATCTGTTATTAAAACCGGGCCCAATTCGAGAATGTCGTTGGAGATATCGCCAAACGTCAAATCTCCATTAGATAACAGTTATATCGCCGTTGAACTGTCATTAAAATGTGATGAGAAGGCGATGAGCTTCAGGTGACATATCTCATCTCAGGGGTATCATATTCGACCAATTTTAGAGATATAATGGAGATCTCTCCTTTTCATCGCCATCCGTCACTTTTGACGTGTGCCTACTTGACAAGTGGCGATATCCCTAGAACATCGCAACTTCGTCAATTTGAACGCGCAAAATTTTCGCTTTCTTTGTATGTGACGGCATAAATAACAGGCGCATACTTTAAATTGACCGCGTAGTACGTGAAATTAGTCCGTTACGTTTCGTTCAAAACAGAAATTTATATACATGAATAACATTTTTGACAATCATTATCGCCTTCGTATTTCCAAAATTGAGATGAGATATGTCACTTTTAAGCTCATCGCATTTAAATGACAGTTCAATGGCGATATAACTGTTATCTAATGGAGATTTGACGTTTGGCGATCACTCAAATGTCAATCTCGAATTAGGTCCCAGTTTTGACAATACGACGGCACAGTCTAAGAAACAATACAGTCGGTCGACGAAGGCGTCTAGACAGGGCAATCGTGCGGGGTGACAGAGGCGGCGGCGGGAGGGGCGTTCCCCATGTGTCATACGACGAAATTGTTAGTAATGAGGGAACTAACTTTGAGGGCTGACGCGTCTTGCAACTTACAATTTTATTGAAATGGTGCATACGACATGTGCTGTGCGACAATGCATGTCGACATCTTATAAATATAAAGAACTACGATTCTATAGATTTCCTCGGTCAATAGAAAGGTAAATATTATATTTTTAATATTATTTTATAGTGCTTAAGTAATAAATTTTCTCATGTCATGCTAACGTAAACAAAATGGCGGATGTAAAAGCGTTACGCCTGCCAGTAAAAATTGAAATACCGCAGTAATATCGCTAATTGTTTGTTTCTGTGTACCTAAACAAAAATATATAATGATATGATATGTCACATGAATTTTTAAATTCAAAATGTCGGACATGATTTATAGGTTATTTTAAGTAATTACGAGTTTGACCTTTACTCCCCCACTGCCGTCGTCATCCATTTTTGTATATTTTCAATATTTAATTTTACTTCAACAAATTTTTATTACATTAAAAAAAAGTAATTACGAGTTACGTAAGGTTTACTTTATTTAAAAAGTAAGAAATTGTTTGTTTATGAATCATCTGATTTTTAAATAAATTTGAGGGTCCGCGGGGTACCGATTACGAAAATGAAGTCCATTTTGATATCCAAGATGGCGGACATAATTTTTTCTTAAAAATCGATATGGGTGTCATCTCCGAGGTTCCTAGGGGTTCCAATTACGAAAATGACGTCCATTTTGAAATCCAAGATGGCGGACATTATTTTTTCTTAAAAATCGATATGGGTGTCTTCTCCGAGGTACCTCGGGGTGCCGATTACGAAAATGACGTCCATTTTGATATCCAAGATGGCGGACATTATTTTTTCTTAAAAATCGATATGGGTGTCATCGCCGAGGTTCCTGGGGGTTCCAATTACGAAAATGACGTCCATTTTGAAATCCAAGATGGCGGACATTATTTTTTCTTAAAAATCGATATGGGTGTCTTCTCCGAGGTACCTCGGGGTGCCGATTACGAAAATGACGTCCATTTTGAAATCCAAGATGGCGGACGTCACTTTTTGAAATGGGTGTTGATGTCTGTAGCAGTGATATCAACCATCCCAAAATGGATTCCATTTTTGAAATCTACACCCCCAAAAACCTAGAAAACGACACCCATGTCGATTTTTTCAAAAAAGTGACGTCCGCCATCTTTATTTCCAAAATGGACGCCATATGTAAAATCAGTACACATACATGAAACCTAAAAACATTACCCTCCTTTTTTGGGCAGTTGTGTAAGTCTGTGACAACCCTAGGTAAGTACGGTAACCTTGAGCGGTGTCGGCATTTACGCAAACATCAAAGGCGTCGGCCCACTGTTACTTTTTACACTGTGACGACGGCGATAATGATTGTCAAAAATGCTATTCCTACAACTGATCGTAAGATCTTTGTTCATGTCCATTTCATCTCATGTTTTATTAATTTAATTTTTGTTTTTATTCATAGTTTTATTCTTTATAAAGTGAATATTATTATAAACTGACATTGGCAAAAGCCTCGAGCTGCCATTCCTGGATTTAATTTAATTTAACTGATCGTAATTGACATTTAATTTTATGTTATGACAGTCAGTTTGATGTGTCACTGCTATGGAAATTGTTGAGATATTTTGCTTAATAAAAAATTGTTGGGAAAAAAAGTCAGTAAAGTGCTTGGGGTGTAGTGAAAAAATACAAGAAAAGTTTCACTGAGTGGTGCGAAGTAGTATATATTGCGTACTATATACCAGCGAACAACGGTTGTCACTGTTTGCGATTTTGGAAGCAGAAATAATCTATTTATAATTGAAGAACAACTGCTGCTGAATCCAATATTTGAATCAAAAATGTACGTGGGAGAATTCGCTGCCAAGCGCACATATCATAACACGGTATTCCGATGTAAAGTAGGTATTAAGAAAAATAAACCATCAAAATTCTCGACTTGTCTATTTGTTCACATTGGCCTGGCTATAAGTAAAGTTTTGCGAAACATCTTATGCACTCAGCCAAAAACGATAGCATTAAGTAAGGTATTTAAATGAAATGGCGCCTTGCTCGCCGTAGAAGCTGCCTATTGTTGATAGGCATTTCATCTATATCAGAAATAGCTAAATGGTGAAAAGTGTACTATTATTCACAGTATACCATATTCATATTATAAATAAATAAAATTAAATAAATAAAATAATCTCACCATATTATCATATTTTTAAGGATTTTCGATGTAACTGGAATTTACAAAGTATTATTCTCAATTCATATCACAGTTTTATCAATTATAATAATCTGTTTGGACTGCAACTTGGTATCTAGATACAGTTTGCAGTTTAAAGTATAACTATCAAAGAGCTGAAATTATCAATCACTGAGCTCCGGGTTACACATGAACATGTTAGGAAAAACAGGCGTTATTCCTGGGGACATTATAATAGGATTAGGCTTTAAAGCTTTAAAGCCAAATTTTCTTGCTAGACATGTATTTATCAGCTTTCTATTCCTCGAGAACTGAGTAGGTAATAGAACTATATATGTAAATATAACCAAATTGTTACTAATGCATTGTCCACAAGAAAGACGCCCTGTGTCCCACTCCCACCCTTGTGCGCTTTTGAGAAGGGAAAAGTAAAAGTAAGCTATTCGTATGACACAAGTTTTATTAAGAAACACATAATACAATATTGCACACTGCTATTTTTATTATTTTTCAGATTAAAAAGGCAAATGGCCCATTGCGTTCACTTCATTTGTGAATCAATCCACCACCGCATTTTGTGGGTGCTACCAGGTCTCCCCTTAACCAGCCTCTTGAGCTGTCGATGATTTGCTGTAAATAGTTGCCTAAGCTTGATCTTGATACTAATGAGTTTTTTGGCAATTCTCACTTATCAAAGCTTGAATAGGGCTTAACGTTAGAACGACGGATTTATCGTGCTCGTGCCCTTTCAGATGTATTTCACTCATGATAATTAAACATCATTAAAATGTGTTTCAACTGCGTTTTTGTTATAAAATATGATAGAATTTACATATGTCAATAATGTTTGACGCCTGTTTGACGATTAAATTATCCTAGAGTACCGATAACTATGGAGTGTAAAAGGGAGGAGCAGCATCTTCATATATCCAAAAATTCCCGCTGAAAGGTGATAAATTGGTGGCGCCAGCTTTTTAAAGATTCCGTTTTTGTCTCACGCTCTTTTCAAAAATACGATACATATTTACCATTGCGGTGCGCATATCAAACTTAAACTCTCACATCGATAGATCCTGTAGTTTTATTTCTAAAAATCATCAAAGTTGCTCATATCTGGGTCATGAAATTGATATTTTTTTTATTGCTCAAGAGCTGGTCGACTTACAGAAATTTTGATTAAACCACATGAACCTGCTTATGATTCCATCTTCCGCACAAAAAGATCTGCGATTTTAATACTGTTGATACAGGTACATATGAGCTATCGTGTACTAAAATATCTCTGCCTAATACGGGATGAATATGGAATAAAAAATTAAAACAGAAATGCCTAACAACAATAATATCCCCGAAAGTATTCACGGTAAATGTACGAAAATAATTGTAACGGTAGGGATTCATATCAATCGCAGGTTCACGTAGTTTAATCAAAATGTATATAAGTATTAAGTACGCCTGTTCTTAAGCAATAAAATGAAATGTAAATTTCATGACACGGATATGAGCAAACTTAGATGATTTAAAAAATAAAACTACAGGACCAATCGATGTGGGAGTTTTAATCTGATATTCGTAATGGTAATGTGTATCATATTTTGAAAAAAAAAGCGGCGTGAGACAAATACGAGGTTTTTAAAAGACTGTGTGGCGTTACTGTGGCGTAAAGTCGTTTCGTTAGTTAGCAACGAACGGTTCGTTTATAATTTTTTAATACAATTTAATTATGTTTTTTCTGTGTAATACACTTAAAGAAACTAAGTAGGAATTACTCTGGTCATCTAAAATTCACTTTTTTTTACTCTGTCTAAAACTTACAATATTTTCATGCTGACTCTAGCGCTTAGGCCGGCATTGGAACTGTTATTTACTGCCAACCGCTGGGCACTTTTTCAAATATTTTCCTATGAGAGATTCCGCTCCATCCTTTTACACTCCATAGCTTATTCATAATTATTTACGACAACATAATTATTTTATACATATGTACACATTCCTCAACCATTTAAGCGCATAATTCACTTATGTACTTATGACCTCAAATATTATTCGTCTGAATGAACCATTTTACTATGAAGGGTGTAAGGGAGGAGCGGAAAGTTCATATATCAAAGTGTGTTTTAAAAGGCCGCCAACTACTCACCGAGACAGTTTGTTTATTGCTGAATTCCTATGGCCATCTTTCGGCTTATCATCAGATCAGCTCCATGGTGCCATATTATAGCATTGATAATCGAAGTTAAGTTGGTAAAGCTTTCAACTCAATAATAATCAAATTAAGTTTGCAAGATTTGATTGCAAACAGACAGACAAACTGAAAACGGGATAAGTGGTTCCAATCAAGGGGGTTCCGCCCCAAAAGTATCTTAAATAGTCATCGTCTCAAAAAAACAAAATAAATCATAAATCATTTATTTTTCATACGTTTTTAAATATTATACCTACTTAAGGAGTTGTTTCGACATTTCTAAAAACTTCATCCTATAATAAATTGTATGTAAACACTTATAAAGTCGACTACCTATTAGTCATATTTGTTATTTTGAAGTGTGCGTGAGTTATTATTGTGACGATTTAAATAGGCTAGTTTAGAAATATATATGAAATAAATTTGAAATGGTCAATAATGATCTGACTAGCTAAAAAAAAAACTATTTTTGTGAGAGCTAGAAAGCTAACTATTATTAATTGAATATTGAAATGTCATGAACACACAAAAACGCCGTTCGCTATTTTTGCCTTTAGCTTAACTGTGGCGTTGAATACCGAGTATATATGCTCCGATGTTCGAAATTCGACCGTCGTATAGTGCCATCCCGCTCACTCAAATCTACTTTCACGGGAGACCGGGAGAAAGGGACGGCACTATTCGGAGTCGTCGAAATAGCCCTTCAGTTTTCTTTACGGGACCGGTTACGTCACTGTGTCACCATCATGAGCGATAATGGCGGACGGCGTTTTAAGGCTTTCATATATTCAATACAGAATAAAATCCATGCATTCAAATGATTATTTTTCAGCCATCTTCTACTTTTATGTACCTACTGAAACATATTAAGCTAAATACTATATGGATTAAACATTAGTTTAATGAAATTTGGCATGAGTCTACTAGCCTATTGGTGTTTTAGAGTGCGTAGTAATGAGAATTTTGCATTTGTGCGCAGATTTTTTTATATGTGTGTTATCTCGTCCCCATCAGGTTTTGGCAGAGTTTTTTGTTTGGAACGATACAGCGAAAGGCGAGTCCTTTTGTTTTAATAACTCAAAGCTGTTTACAGGCGAACATTCGCATTGAGACTGCTGACTTAAAATAATTCATTACATACAACCTTTTAAATATACATTATCTTAAATGAAACGCGTATGTCATTTTCATTAATGTCATAACATAACGAATGAATGTCACCAAGAAATAAACAAATATCTCATAAATTTCATAATAACAAAATTTAAAAGGAATTAATACTAGGTCGATGCAGAGTCAGCCACCGGCTAAGCTTGCACCATAGATTGGAGCGGAGTTTTTTTTTTTTTTTTTTCGAAATTTTCTCTTCGTCACGACCTAGCGAAATTTAATTTGTGCATTTTAAAACAAAAATTTCTAAAATCGGTTGAGTACTCGCTGAGATCCGCGCATTGTCACAAAGTCCATTTGAGTCGATCCATGGGAGCTTCGCTCGCTCCGCTCCAATAAAATATGCTAGTTGATACAGTTTTTGCTACAGAAAATTTAACAAAACTAACAACAATGAAATCGTGTAGTAGGATTCACTTCACAACCCGAACGAAAAGTACTTTATTATGAGTATGAGGATCAAACACACCAGGTTCTTCAGTGTTGTTCAGTATTCATTTACTCATTATTACTGTAATAATGTAATTACTTGGATTTTACGGACGACTAGCTTTTGCCCGCGACTACGTCCGCGTGGAACTTGGAAGTATGGAAGCAACCTCGTACAACACGATAGATATCCACCTAATCACCTTAATTAATAAAAGGGATTATTAAAAGCGCCTGAGCAAATGTAAGAGCAATTGTGCTTTTGGTCTAATCATTACATTTCCTACAGGGTCATCAATGTCATCATGAATTACTTTCTCACTTTTAAATCTTTTTAGGGATAATTTCCAGGATGAAAACTATCCTATGTCCTTCCTCGGATCTTAAACTATCTCCATGCCAAATTTCATCAAAATCGATTTAGCGGTTTAAGTGTGAAGAGGTAACAGACAGACAGACACACTTTCACATTTATAATATTAGTATGGATGGATCTATAAACATAGAGCGTTTAATATGTCGCCTGTTTCATGCTGCACTGCGCTGACCTGGAAAACAATGTATTTTTTTACATATGATGGTGTTTTTTTACTCAGATTAAAACACTTACGAATATAAGTAATGTGTTTCACTGCGTTTACGTACCTATTAATTCTGATTTAACAAAACAGACTAATACTAATTGTTGGTCATCTATCTATTAATTGTAAAAATAAAATGTCTGTACAGTCAAACAATTTTATTCCTTGGCCACTATAGAACTGTGTCGCATTAACGACGATAATTACAACGTCAGTGCGGTTCAAACAATTATCAACTTACGAGAGTAATATTATTAAAACTAATAGTGAGGGATCTTTAATAATTATAAAAACGGTTTGCTAGGAACGGTCCGACATGTTTCGAACTCATATGGAGCTCTTCATCGGGGTCAGCTATTTGTGCTGCTACGTGACTCTCGGCCCACTACACTGGTTTCCGCTCTCCTCACCACCAAGTTGTCCCTGAATAAGAGCTCCATATGAGTTCGAAACTTCGAAACATGTCGGGCCGTTCTGTACTGTGTTTGTGCGTTTATCACGCATTAACGGCGGGACTGGTTTCAATAAATTTTGGTACCTACACTACACTGGCTGAGCTTTTTCAGATAGTTATAGGATACTTTCAGTCCGATAATGACAAAAAAGAGGGTGCTTTTTGACACACCGACAATGTTTGTTACCACCTCCCAGTGCAATTAAACAATTTATTAAAATACTAAGACTCCAGACTAAGATTACAGGCTATACAATGCTGCACTTAGGTATAATTGTCAGCTGGAACGTGTCATTGTTACAAAATAGAATGCAGAGATGAAACAGGAAGAATAATTTTAACAGAATATTTTGTCTGAATCTCGAAAACTTACCCGTTCTTTTTAATATATTTCTTCTAAATAAAAAACGTCTTGTTTGTTGATTATTGACGATGCGGTTGGCTCAGTTTGTAGTCCAGTTGCATACCTACTGAGCCGGTGGTCCTGGGTTCGAATCCCAGCAAAGGCACATATTTGTGTGATTAACTGTAATATTTGTTCCTGGGTCATGGACGTTATTGGAGCGGAGCGAGCGAAGCGAGCGAAGCGAGCGAAGCTCCCATGGATCGACTCGAATGGACTTTGTAACAATGCGCAGATCTCAGCGAGTTCTCAACCGATTTTAGAAATTTTTGTTTTAAAATGCACAAATTAAATTTCGCTAGGTCGTGACGAAGAGAAAATTTCGAAAAAAAAAAAAAACTCCCCTCCAATCTATGGTGCAAGCTTAGCCGGTGGCTGACTCTGCATCGACCTAGTATTATGTATGTCGGAGTACCCATACAAGCATTGCTTAGTTTGGGACTAGGTCGATTTATGTAAGATTTCCTCTTAATATTTATTTACCTATTTTGCAGTAATTCATTAACTTATATTTTCATGTATCTAACTTATTTTTCATTACGAGTATATTTTATAATATTATTCATTTTGACAATAATCAACAATCAGACGAGATATTAGTCAAACATTCAACATGAATGGCGTTTGATATCTCGGCATAATGTTACCAGTTAAGGTAGGGACATAAGATCAAACAGGGTCATTGTACACGGGGGTAATTGGCATCTAGATTAATAAATACTTTATATGCATATGAATTTCTGCTTAGAACGAAACGTAACTGTCTAATTTCACGTACTACCCGGACAAGTTAAGTATGCGCCTGTTATCTACGCCGTCACATAAAAAGGAGACCCAAATTTAATTCGACCGGATTGGCGAAGTCGCGATGTTCTGGAGATATCGCCACTTGTCAAGTTGGGAGACGTCAAAAGTGACGGATGGCGTTCTCACGGAGAGATCTCCAGTATATCTCTAAAGTTGGTCGAATACCCCCCCAGCTTAGGGTTCCGTATAAACACTTATCTCATCTTAAGGCTGCGTTTCTACCGGTGCGAGGATGCGTAGCGAGAACGAGGGATGAGTTTTTGTTGACCAATAGAATCAGTTCGCCCCCTGCCTGCTATACGGCTACATCTCAAAAAAACATATTTTCGAGAAATCGCTTGTTAAAGTTTTGGCAGCGTAGTGCGTGGTAGTAAAAGGGACTTACTCCTTGAGTTTTGGGTTAATTCATTTTAAGTTTAGCTTTTTTTACTCGAGATGATATACTGCTTCTCATGAATATGTCTTTTTATATAAAACATGTAATTAATTAGAGTTGTGGCCGTATTGCAGAAACATTTTATTGAAATTTTGAGATGCGTCCAAAACTGAACAAGAATTATTGGACAATGGCAACATGAAAGTATAAATACAAACACCAAAATAGTGAAGATACCTTTGTTAATCAATTTTTGTTACAGTAACAACATCACTGAAAGCGATAAACTCTCTAGATGCAGATAATTTTGCAAATAAAAAATTATTACCTGGTACCTTTATCGTCTTTTCAAGGCACTTGTATCCTTAATTATCGTATTAACATGTAGCATACTATATGGTATAATACCATAAGGAGGCCCCATAGTTTTAGCGTGGACTAGGTTCCCGTTGATATTAGTGTACTGTTTTCCAGAATTCTTCTACTTCTTTACAATATTACCTTTTCATAGCGCAGGATAAGCTTTTCATTTCTACTTTTAGGTTTAGCAATACTGGATGAAGACTGGTTCGAATCAAAGTCCCAATTTATGTGAGTCGGTATTTAGAACGAATTTTTAGAACACCTTGGCCCAAGATGTAGGACGTGGCTCTCACAGTTCTATTTAGACATAGACTCGGATAATATAATTCCACCTAAGTTCAACTGCTCAAAAATAATAGCCACACTCAATCCGGGTAAGCCAGGCGACGAACCAAAGGATTACCGACCTCTGCTACTTAGTTGCGTCTACAAATTTTGAGAGAGGCTAATCTACAATCAAATCGAACCTATTGTCGACAAAATAATTCCTGTGGAGCAGGCTGGATTCCGTAGTGGTCCGAACTACGAGAATCAGGTAAATGTCGCTCACAACACACATAGAGGCTGAGTTTCAAAGGAGAGAGAAGACCGTGGCAGTATTTTCGACCTCTCAGCTACATTCGTTAGCGTATGTAGACAGGAGCTTATCTATAAGCTCACGACCGTGGTCAAGATGGTGGGACTAATCAACTCTAAGCTCAGCAATAGGGAATTTATCGTCTACCTCGGAAGCACTCCGAGCAAAGTCAGAAAGCTGAACAATGGACTACCTCAAGGATCGGTCCTGGCCCTGCTCCTGTTTAACCCATATCGTGTGTGTATAGGTTGAACAGGAGTGGGTCAGGACCGATTCCGAAAACAGAGAGTCGGAAATTTATGTATGGTGATGACATCACCATCACAAACCAGCATGGCAAATTTAAATCCTCGAAGGAAGCTCTTACTCGCAATCTGGAATGACATTTCTGATTGGGCTGCCCCAATGCTAGTAAAACAGAAGTTGTGACATTCCATCCTTGCACCAAAGATGCGAATTATGAGCTAAATATATGCTTCAGAGAGACTGCGCTTAAATTAAATCCTACACCAAAGTGACCAAAGTGACACAAGTGTGTCACTCTAGACCACAGTCTTACCTATATGCGTAGAAGCTACAGACGCCGAATAACATACTCCACAGACTAAGGGGAACTACTTGGGTGCTTCACAACTGATGTGCTATGCACTACCAGTCTTAGCCTAGTTTACTCCATGGCAGAGTATTGCGCGCCAGTTTGGCTCAACAGCGCACAATGACGTTTATTTCGCTTATATTTAAAGGGATTCATCGTAATAATACCAGAATATACGTTATTTCTACGGGACGCAACTCATAAAACATACAGGAGAAATACAATGCAAGAAATTACAATTAGAGGTGAACAACAGGCTGTCTTATCGCTAACGAGCGATCTCTTCCAGACAACCTTTGGGTAGTGGAGAACTTGAAAAAATATTTTTTGTTAAATGTGTGTTTAAAAAAATCAGTCTAAACAAACTACTAAGAGCGAGTGGAAAGCTAGTACTCCTAAGTCAAGTCAATCGTGGCGTCATCAGAAAATATTTTGTATAGAGAAAAATAATTAAACCTATCTAATTGTAAAACGGTTATAACGGTTATATTGGTTAATGGTATTATTATATTAAATTGTCAAAATTTTTACGATTTAAAAAAAATGTAGCGTTTATTTTTTAGGTATAATCCCAATTTTGTCTGTTGATCTATTCAATGCGATGCAATGTAATTACATCACACTACGAGTCGGCTATAATTTTGTCAGTGTATTTTTTTCCGTAGTCGGGTGGAAAGTAACCTATTACCATCTTTGTACGTTAAGCTATCCATCCATGTAAAGTTGGTTATAATTGGTCCAGGCGTTTTGGCGTGCTGAGTGGACAAAACCAAAACCAACATTATGGCGCAACGTAATCATACAAAACAAAAAGCGAATGGAGATTTTTCCTGAAATCTCTCATAATAGATTTATAATACAAATAAAGAATTTTATATTAATATGATGATGAAACTGTGAAAAGCAAATGGTTATTTGCCTTTTTAAAACTATTATACCCCCAAACCCAAATAGCGCACAAGACTTGAAAATCAATGATGATAACATTCACTGTTAGGTAATAGTCATAATTGGCGATAAGAACCAAACTCAATCTAGTATATATATTAGCTCTATCAATGTTTTATCTTGATTAGTTTTGTCTTCCGAAAGAAAAAGATGTTGCTTAAAACGTTCATAGTATTGGTGTGGGGTTTGATGATTAGTGAGGCTCAGAATGACTCTAAAGTAGTGACAATTGGACAAGGGGCTGTTCGGGGTTACAAAGCATCCAATAGTGAAGTTTTTGAGTTTTATGGCATTCCTTTTGCCACAGCGCCTACGGGAACTGACAAATTTAAGGTCCGTATTTGTTCATTTACCTTATGTCATTAACCTAACTCATGTTAAAATTATTTGTGATGTCCTGATGTTTTATGAATCACTTAATTATAGGCTCCCTTGCCAGCACCTTCATGGACCGGAACATTGGAAGCCGTGGAAACCACCATTGGGTATCCACAAGATCCCGAAAACGCAGAAAGTTTCAATGTGAGAGAAGATTGTCTTGTAGCCAACGTATTTGCACCAAATACTCAAGAAACCAATCTTCCCGTGGTTGTGTATATTCATGGAGGCGCTTATACGTCGGGATTGGGCATGCTTGGTTCACCCAGACCTTTAGTGGAAAGTCAAAAGATTTTGGCAGCTACTTTTAATTATCGTCTTGGAGTTCATGGGTTCTTATGCTTGGGCACGGAAGCTGTCCCAGGAAATGCAGGCCTAAAAGATATGTTAGCGGCTTTACATTGGGTCAAAAATAACATTGCAAATTTTGGTGGTAATCCAAATGATGTTACTCTAGCAGGGTATAGTGCTGGAGCGTCCGCAGCCGATTTACTAAGCTTATCAAAAGTTGCCAATGGACTCTTTAATAAACTAATACTAGATAGTGGTGCTCATGTAGCTCCCTGGAGTGTACAGATGGATCCTATAAAAAATGCCCAGGAATATGCTCAAAAACTGGGTTTCAATAATGTAGGAAATCTTGCTGCTTTGGAGGAATTTTACACAACTATACCTTACGAATTACTACTGTCTGAGTTATCTAGCCTTGTCAATGACAACCCAAACTTCATAATCGCACCTTGCATAGAAAATGATTTAGGACAAGATAGGATTCTCGACGACAGTCCGATGAATACCATAAATAATAACGAGTACACAAAGTTTCCAGTCCTGTATGGATTTGCAAATATGGAAGGAATGTACAGGATGCCTGATTTTGACAGGTGGGCTCCCGAAATGAATGAAAAGTTCTCTGATTTCTTACCTGTTGATTTGGGTTTCGATGACGATAATGAGAAAGATACGATTGCTCAGAATATAAAGGAATTTTACTTTGGCAGTAAATCTGTTGGTCTGTATACGCTGTTCGACTATATTGACTTTTTCACGGATTTTATATTTGCCTACCCAATTTTAATGTCTGTGAAACTACAAACGGAAGCTGGCCATGATCGAATTTATTTATATGAATACACTTTTTATAATAATTATGAGTCTGAACCTGGAGTACCTGATATCTTAATAAATTTTCCTGGAGCTGACCATTGTGCGCAAACTTACGCTATTCTCGAAATGATGGGTGAAGTGTTAAATGCAGATCGATTCACTGAAGAATACAAACAATTAAGGGCACAATTGAGAGAATTATGGGTCAATTTTATAATAACTGGGTAAGTTAACTTTGCTTTTTATACATTAACACTTCCTCTAACCCTTAACTACCTACGTCCGATTTCTATAGCACAACCACCTACGAGAGGTCATGGAGACCTCTACTTGAAATGGGTCTAAAATAATTTTAAATATTTATGTTAGAGGTACATTTATATAATATTTACCGTTTTAACGGTTTTAGGCATTTATTAACAAATATCGATACAACATTAATCAACAATATGTTCTTTAAACTTAACATAATAACATTCCCTTATGTTTTTTACGATTTTTTTTTAAATCATTTGGAATATGAGATCACTAAATATTCTGACACTATAATATATTCTTTTCTTGGTAAATCTTAAAGTACAATAATCAGTCATGCAAATCAGCTTTAAATTGTATATAAAAATAAGTAATTTTTATAAAATTGCAAGCTACTAAAATAGCTATTTCTTTAGCTTAGTCATGTTCCCGTAAAATGTTTTAAATAACAAAAATTTAAATTTTGCAACACGAGATGACAACATATTCTTAGACCATTTTTTTTTTTCTTGATAAATCTTAAAGTACAATATTCAGTCAAGCTAATCAGTTATAATTTTTATATAAAACCAATAATTTTTATAGCCGTTTCTCGCGACAGCCAATAAGCAGTTTATTCGAGCATTGAATGCAGATTGGTTTCTTGCATTCAATACATACCTATGTACTGCGTCTTCCGCTGCTTTTTTGGTCACAAGTTGAGCAACATTTTCAAACTTGCAATAATAGCACTTCGTCATCAGAATATGACGAAAGCAGTATATGACTATAGCAGAACATGACATCCATCTCAAACCCTGGTGGTTCTAAGTTTGATTCTAAATCGCTATACCTTCATCATCCGGCAAGACATCTTCATCGGAAGGCACTTCTCGTAATCATCTTTCGATCGTTGCGTCATTAGGAAGCATTTTTAACTAAAACTAAACATGATATATGCGGTCAAGTATTGAAAATTACAACCTCATAAAAATAAACGCAACCACCTAGGCAAGGTCTCAGAGACCAGCAAGATATAATACGTGACCACCTAGGCAAGGTCGCTGAGACCACTGACGACAGTTTTATACTCAACAAATTCACAGAGGCACACGTCCGAACGCGTCGAACGCATGGCTAGCATTGAGACGGCATCGAGGAAAGGTACAAGGTCACAGAGGTCCGTGCCATGAACATACGATGAGTTATTTACAAATTTTGTATTTGTCTGGTCCTGAGGACCTTGCCTAGGTGGTTAAGGGCTAATACAGTATTACTTTAAAGTAATAAAAAAATTATACAATAATATTATGCGCAAAAGTACGTAAAGTTTTATAACGATTTGCAGAAAATTCTTAGTCATGTCTGCTAGTTTATTGATATTATCAAGTCAATAGGAGCTTGTAATCCAACTTGTCATGAAGAAATAATAACTAATGCAATGACGTATTTACAAACATAACTTAAGATAAAAGAACCATTTTAGAGGGCAAAATTTAATATGGACGTCGGTGACCCCTTATTAAATACAAGAAAAAAGGAAAAAAAATAAAAATAAATAAAAAGCTTAAATACTAGTAACAACTATGTACAAAAAAGCTAAAATTAAAATAAACTAAAACAAATTCAAAAAATTACTCCCCTTCGGCATGGTACCGAAAATGCTGGCAGCATTTCCTCGCTGAACTGCTATGCTGATACTTTGTGCGAGGAAGCTGCCAGCTCTTCGGTCCCCAGGTCTCTGCAAGCCTTTTGGATAAGTCTTTGTAAAGCTTGCGGGCATTGGGACCCCATGGACCAAGGGTCTCGACCCCAAACGGTACAAAATTGTATTCGGGGCCGAGACCCCTATACCCGCTCTGCCAGATGTTCCGTGAAGCTGGGACAGCGCCAGTGTGTCTACACAAGTGGCATCCCACACAAACACAAGTACCAGCCTCCACGGAACCAGGGACATCCCGTTCAGTCTCTTGCCATCGTCCCTGGCGATGCCCGACGGCTCCAGTAACGCCGGCACGTTGACGGTGTCAAGAGAGCGGCGGATCATGTCGTTCAGAGTGGCATTAAATTACAAAGCCTCAAATGACATATACACCATGTTACAGGATGCCGGTTCCAGAAGGTTCATCATTTCCAACATGGCCACCAGCGAACGCGACTCGTTCACCTCACATGATCCTCGGAGACACCATCACATTAGGAGGTCCTCTGCATGAAAACAGAGCTACATTCTGGGATGATATCTACGACCGATATTATCGTCACCCCATGCCACCCACATTCGTAGAACCAGAAGAACCAGCACCTGGTAACGCTGGAATTATATCTGTGAGTATTATTTTAAATTGTATTCTCCTGACTATAGTAAACATAATAAATTATTAATATTAGTTACAATCTCTTTATTTATTCGTCGAGTTTTATAAGTTACTTGAATGTTAAATTCCTACGCAATAAGGAATGAAACTTTGACTTTAGATCTTTCTGATGAAAACATATAAATAGGCATTATTAACTCTGATTGTAGCAGCAGTTTTTGGTTCTAAAATACGAGTCGAAACTGAGTTTTATAATATGACCACACGAGTGTTTAAGGCATTATTATGTATAGTTGTCAGTCATAGTCAAATCAAATGTTTTTTTTTTTGCTAAAACACATTGTTGTTAGATCGTATAACTAAATGTTTATTTCCAATGTCCTCAGCCTACGAGAAGGCGTGCAAATGTTTGAGCGTGATATCAAAGAGCATATAATCACTACGTGCGTGATATATTAGATATTGATTACATTTATTAATAATAACGTTATTAACATTATAATAAAACTCAAGAACGTCGGTTGACCAAGTAACGGTAACTTTATTGCACAGATTATAAAATGTACAGACAATATATATTAAATATGTTCGTAAGCGACACTAGATGGCAGTAGTAGTGACATTTATTATTTATTTTGATATCATTTTCTAACACCCCCACTATATCAAAATAACAAACAACCTGTACATATACAAAAAAAATTATGACAATAAAGTTTATTTTTTAACAACACCAAGTGTTTCCATAGACTTATAATGTTTAATTCCACATAAACCTTTTGTCAATAAGTCAGCGGGCATATCAGCAGTTGGCAAATAATTTGTTTCAATTATATCACTATTAATTATGTCTCTTATATAATTGTATCGCACATCAATATGTTTAGAGCGCTTATGTGATACATAGTTACTTGCTAACTTTAATGCACTCTGACTATCACAATATAATGTAATTGTATTACAAGAACCTATAATCTCAAGTTCTAAACTTTTAAGATAAGCAGCTTCTCTACCAGCCTCGGAGAGAGCCATATACTCAGCTTCAGAACTGCTTAACGCTACAGTTTTTTGTTTCTTGCTTTCCCAAGAAATAGCAGATCCAGATTTCATAAAACAGAATCCTGTGTATGACCGTCTATCAATTGAGCAACTTGCCCAATTTGCATCTACAAATCCCACCAGGTCTGCTCTTCCTTTGGAATATTTTAAACAGTAATTTTTTGTTTTTGACAAATACTTTAAAATTCTTTTTGCATAATTCCAATGAGTATGTGAATAACAATTGTTAAACTGACTCAAGTAGCTGACTGAGTAAGCAATACCTGGACGAGTCAGCACAGCCAAATACATTAAGCTACCTATTAATTTTTGGTATGGTAATTTATCATCACAAACATTTGACTTTTCTATATCTAATTTACACTCCATAGGAGTATCAACTACTTTACAATCAGACATATCAAAATTTTGTAACAATTGTTCGATATAATGCTGCCACAGACCATAAAATGCTGCTGATCTATAGTGATTACATTAGAGTTTCTGTCAATGTTGATTCTCATGCCTAAGTATTGCTTGACTTGACCCAGATTTTTTATTTTAAATTTTTTACTCAATGACTCTATTAAACAATCTGTTTCAGTCTTATTATTCGAAAATATCAAAAAATCATCAACATAAATGCCTACAATAGTTTTCTGACCATTTTTATGATTTTTAATAAACACACAAGGCTCTAGTTTACTCTTGCTATATCCCAAATTACATAGTGTTTCTTCCACTTTTTGGTACCAAGCAAGGGACGATTGCTTAAGACCATAAACAGCCTTTTTTAATTTTAATACTTTATTCGAATCTGCAATAGGAAAACCTTCTGGCAGGTGCATGAAAATACTTTCTTTTAAGTGACCATTAAGAAAAGCTGTTGTGACATCTAAGTGGGTAACATTCATGTTTAGTTGTACACTCATAGCTAATAGTAACCGCAAAGTTGAATGCCGAATTACTGGTGAGAACGTGTTAAAGTAGTCAACACCGGCTTTCTGCGTAAAGCCTTTAGCTACTAACCGCGCACGATACCGCACTTTATTGTCATGATCATATTTCTTTTTAAGCACCCACTTGCACTGCACTACACTAGTGTTATCTGGAGCATCAACGACTTCCCATACTTCATTATCTGCGAATGACTGCAGTTCCTCGGCCATCGCCTGCAACCACTGTTGTTTCTCAGGACCACTGATCGCCTCTGCATATGTCATCTCATCATCTCCACTGTAGCACATGTTGGCAAATCCATAACGCTCAGGTTTTTTCCTATGACGCTTCAGTTTCTCCTCCGCAGTTGTAGCTGGTGAATCAATTGTCTCCTGTCTGTCTGAAGTGTCTTCTGAGTGTAGCTGCTGTCCGCTCACTGCAGGCAGCACACTCTCATCTTCTACATCCAGGTAATCTGACTCAGAATCACTCGAGCTTGACTGATCTGAAGCTTCAAGTTTAAGCACAGATTCCTCCATAGATTCCCCCACTGAATCTGTGTTTTCTATACAGACAGTAACTGTGTCTTCCTTCTTTTTCTTCTCCAGTATTATCACATCTCTACTAGTAGTCACTTGGTTCCTCACTGGATCATAAATCCTATAACCTTTGACATTTTCACTAAATCCTACTAGTATGTGTTTTCTAGCCTTTTTGTCCCACTTGTTACGTTTCCCCTTTGGAATATGGACCATAACTGGACTACCAAAAATGCGTATATCCTGTAAGTTTGGTTTTCTGCCTGTCCAAATTTCATACGGAGTTTTGTCTACACTTGAAGCTACTGACCTGTTTTTCAAATATACAGCAGTATTTGCAGCTTCAGCCCAGAACTTCTTGTCGAGATCCGCTTCAAACAGAAGACATCTGGCTCTCTCCACAATGGTCCGGTTTGACCTCTCACTAAGACCATTCTGTTCGGGCGTGTAGGGGTTCGTATTTTGGTGTACTATGCCTGCATTCTTCAAGAAATCTTCAGACTCTTTGGTACAATATTCACGTCCATTGTCGGTTCGCAAAATTTTGATTTTCTTATTCTGACTATTTTCTACCATCAACTTGAACTCTTTAAAATAACTTAATGCTTCACTCTTTGTTTTAAGAAAGTAGATGAAAGTCATTCTACTGAAGTCATCAATGAAAAGTAGAAAATATCTAGCACCACCAATAGAATTCTTCTGCATGGGACCACAAATGTCGGAATGAACGACTTGAAGCATCTCTGTGGCTCGCGTGCCTGTGGGGAAGGGTGACATGACTGTTTCCCTTCACAACATGTTTCACAGTTTGACTTACTTGTTGTAAAAGTGTCAGAATATTCCATTCCGTCAACTAATCCACGTTTCATTTTGTTCATGTCGTTGCTGTTTATATGTCCTAGTCGCCTGTGCCAAGTGTCACCATCCACCACTGATGATGTTAGTAGACAGTTCTTAGTTGTTTTCAGGTTCAACTTGTAAACACCATCGATAAGATCAGCCTCTGCAACTAAATCACCTGATTTATTTCTTATGAGGCACTTATTAGGCTTGAAATTGACACTATTTCCATTCTTTATCAGTTCACTGACCGATAAAAGATTTGTTGTAAGACTCAGCACGCACAACACATTCTTCACGGTAACACTAAAATCGTGACTTGTTGTGATTTCTACGTCTCCAGAACATAAAACAGGAACTTTAGTTTCATTTGCAACAATTATTTCCGGCAAACTTGGTGAATACATCGGACTTTTCAACCAGTTCTCATTCGCAGTCATGTGAAGAGATGCGCCGCTGTCAACGTACCAATCTTGTTTTGTAAACTTCCCGCTTAGAAAAACAACGTTGAAAGCGTTTGTCTGCTTCTTCTTTTCACGTTTTTCATTCAGTAATGGACATTGATTTCGATAATGACCATTTTCTTTGCAGTTGTAACATGTTGTTGTTTTCGCTGCTTTGACAGTTGAATTTGACGTATGCGATGATTGCGAAGTCTGTTGTCTATGCTTGCTAGTGTTGCCACATTTATTCTTCTTACTCCAATTTCTTGCAAGTAATGCTGAATTGCAATCCGTTTCACTCACTTGAACTGATTCCATATCGAGCAGTTTGGTTTTAATCGAATCTGCCGTTATTCCAATACCAGAGTGCTCGATAGCCATGATCATAGGCATGAACCGTTCTGGTAATCCAGCAAGCATTAATGAACCAACCCATTGATCATTAATTTCAAATCCTGTGCCCGTTAATCGCTGTGATGTCTCAACTATTTGTGTCACATAATCCGTCATGTTTTCACTGTTTTCTAACCTTATAGAAATTAAATGACGAAGCAAAGTAATCCTCCTCGAAAATCCTGAATCGTCGAACAATGACTTCAAAGTCGTCCACAATTCCTTCGTGGTCTTCGCATGCTTTATGTGCACATATAAAGATGAATCTATCGTCAAAATCACTTTCGCCCGTGTTTTCGCATCTGCCGCGTCTACTGTTCCTCCAGAAGTACTAGGAGATTCTTCCTTTATGTATTTATCGACGCCTTCGAGTATCAGCAAGTTTTCTACTGCGAACGCCCAATCGTCGTAGTTCTCGCGACCTTTTAGCCTCGGTACATTCGCAAGAAAATTTGAACTCATTTTTTAAACACTGCACACGAAAATACTAACAATAACTATTACTTTGGAATTAATTTCGGGACTGGGCCCATAACCTAATAAAACTCAAGAACGTCGGTTGACCAAGTAACGGTAACTTTATTGCACAGATTATAAAATGTACAGACAATATATATTAAATATGTTCGTAAGCGACACTAGATGGCAGTAGTAGTGACATTTATTATTTATTTTGATATCATTTTCTAACACATTACATAAAATCTATACAACAGGATAAAATTAAAAAAATAATGATAATTTCATAAAACAGTATAGTAAAATTTATATGTCAATTGCATTACAGATAATTCTTAGAAGCACCCTCGAAATATATGATCAGATTTTCTGTACAATGATAATTCTATAAGTCGATCGCTATTATGCCTTGAAATTATATCAAAGATTGTTCGATACTGTGTACGTGATACGATACGATTCGTCTTTCTAAGACTTATTACATACTACAACTCAGATGGCGCAAATCTGTACTTCATAATCAATGATGATAACATTAGTCGTCATAATCATTGATAAGGAACATAACTCGATCCAGTATAAATATTCGCTATATCAATTTATTATCTTAATAAGTCATGTTTTGCTGAAAGAAAATGTTGCTTGAAACGTTCATAGTATTGATAGGCAGTTTGATGATTTGTGAGGCTCAAAATGACTCTAAAGTTGTGATTATTGGACAAGGAGCTGTTCGAGGTTACAAAGCACCCAATAGTGAAGTTTTTGAGTTTTATGGCATTCCTTTTGCCACAGTGCCTACGGGAATTGACAAATTTAAGGTTCGTATTTGATTTTACTCCTTTGTAAGTAATTAGTTTTTTTTCATATAGTCGCACCATGATTATTATACTTTATTACAAACTCATGTTGAAATTATTTATAATTTCCTGAATTATCAAATACTTAATTTTAGGCTCCCTTGCCAGCACCTTCATGGACCGGAACGTTGGAAGCCGTAGAAACTATCATTGGGTGTCCACAATATCCCGGAGCTTTCAATGCGAGAGAGAATTGTCTAATAGCCAATGTATTTGCACCAAATACTCAAGAAACCAATCTTCCCGTGGTTGTGTATATTCATGGAGGAGCTTATACATTGGGATTTGGTATGGTTGCTTCACCCAGACCTCTAGTCGAAAGTCAAAAGATTGCGGCAGTCACTTTTAATTATCGTCTAGGAGTTCATGGGTTCTTATGCTTGGGCACGGAAGCTGTCCCAGGAAATGCAGGCCTAAAAGATATATTAGCGGCTTTACATTGGGTTAGAGATAACATTGCCAATTTTGGTGGTAACCCTAATGATGTTACATTAGCTGGATATAGTTCTGGAGCGTCCGCAGCCGGTGTAATAAGCTTATCAAAGATTGCCAATGGACTATTTAATAAACTCATACTAGATAGCGGTTCCCATGTTGCTCCTTGGAGTGTACAAATAGATCCTTTCAAAAACGCGCAAGAATATGCTCAAAAACTGGATTTTAATAATGTAGGAAATCTTGCTGCTTTGGAGGAATTTTACACAACTATACCTTACGAATTACTTCTGTCTGATGTATCTAGAATGGAAAATTACAACTCTGATCTTACGTTCGTACCTTGTATAGAGAATGATTTAGGACAAGATAGGATTCTCGACGATAGTCCAGTGAATATCATACAAAGTAACGAGTTTACGAAGTTTCCAGTCCTGTATGGATTTTCAAATAGAGAAGGAATGTTCAGAATGCCTCAATTTGACAGCTGGGCTCCCAAAATGAACGAAAAATTTTCTGATTTCCTAGTTCTTGATTTGAATTTCGGAAACGATATTGAGAAAGAAAGAATTGCTCAGAATATAAAGGAGTTTTACTTCGGCAGTAATTCTGTTGGTCTAAATACACTGTTTGATTATATTGATTATTTCACGGATGCTATGTTTGCTTACCCAATATTAAGATCTGTGAAAATGCAAGCGGAAGCTGGCAACGAACAAATTTATTTATACGAATATAATTTTCATAATAATTATGTATCGGAGCCTGGCGTGCCAGATGTCCTTGTAAATTTCCCTGGAGCTGATCATTGTGCCCAAACTTACGCTGTTCTTGAATTGATGACTGAATTCTTAAATGCAAATCGATTCACTGAAGAATACAGGCAAATGAGAGCGCAGTTAAGAGAATTATGGATTAATTTTATAACGACTGGGTAAGTTAACAATACTTTATTTGATGATGATATTGTTGTCCTGTTAACTGTTTCTAGCGAGTGCGCGCTCGTGGCTTGTGAATTCCATAATACGTTACTTTTAAACAACCCTACAAGTAGTTCTTTTACGGATAGTTCCGAAAACTGAAGCCGCAATAATGCGAAGTGTGTATTATTGTCGCTGTAAGTGTTGTGACCGAATCATTTAAACACAAAGAGTAAAAACGGGACCCTATTACTAAGACGCATTCGTTCGTCCTTCCGTCTGTCTGTCACCAGGCTGTAGTAGCTCATGAACCGTGGTACAGTTGAAATTTTCACAGATAATGTAAATTTGTTTCCACTATAACAGCAAATACCAGAAATAGAATAAAGCAAAGATGTAAGTTAGGCGCTTATACAACAAACGTGATCGGTTGCGTTAATTGTACACCTCATTACACTACATTACATTTACTATTTAGGTGCAAATTTAACTTTGCCGGCCAGTTATTTTGTTTGATGGAACGGAAACCTTCGTGCATTAAGTTGCAGCAGCCATCTTGAAAACTCAGGAAAACGTCATGGGTATTCGCGTTATTTTTCGAAATTTATGGATATTGAAAAATAGTTGGTACAAGTAGTTTAGCGGTTTGCAAACAAAGCTGTGGTTTGACCCTTAAATTGGATTGGTCACTACTAACACCAAAATACTATTATTACATATTTTTATTGACAGTTAAAAAATATAAGTCTGTAATATAACATGGTCAGTAAGAGATGTAGACCAAAGAAAAGAGGTTTATACATAATGTAATGTTTATGTATGTTTTGCTGACCCAAGTTAAATAACAGTATTATTACTTATTATATTTATATTTACCTAATTTTGTACAAAAAAGTGTTTACGTATCTACATTTAAAATAAACCAAAACCATCTTACAGGATGCCGGTTCCAGAAGGTTCCTCATTTCCAACATGGCCACCAGCGAACGCGACTCGTTCACCTCACATGATCCTCGGAGACACCATCACATTAGGAGGTGCTCTGAATGAGAAGAGAGCTACATTTTGGGATGATATCTACGACCGATATTATCGTCATCCCATACCACCTACGTTTGTAGAACCTGATGAACCGGAATCGGATAACGCAGGTATTGTATCTGCTAGTATTGTTTTAAATTTGATTTTCTTAACTATAATAAACATAACAAATTATTGATTGTTTTTTTTATTCCTACTTTGACTTTCCGTTATAATCAGGGTTCTTAAAATGCGAGCAGAATTCATTGAAGTGCTCTAGGGCCGTCACTGGTTGTCAAACGTCATTTCAATCGATTTTGATCGCATTTTACGATTAGGTATAATATATGTTTAACTTAATCATGATATAGGATAAAACTTTAACTGTGATTAATAATTTTTTACTTTTATTTTGAACTAGCGACCCGCCCCGGCTTCGCACGGGTGCAATGCGCACCCGCACAAATTACACATATATTATATATGTAAACCTTTCTCTTGAATCACTCTATCTATTAAAATAAATCCGTTGTCGCATCCAAATCCGTTGTGTAGTTTAAAGCATACATAGGAATAGACAGACGGAAGCGACTTTGTTTTATACTACGTAGTGATACATAACCTGTAAGTGCATCCTTACCGGAGAAGCATAATACGTCATATTCATGTATTTTACGTTTAGGGTGACAGCCTGGCCAAGGTAGGACGTAAAATTTTAGACAAACTACGGGCGGTAATTCATAAAGGCCCATTATTTCAGTTCGGACCACAAATACCTGCAATCTGGTACATTCACGCATTTACTCATCTAGGTATGTTATGTGCTATAACAGAGCAATTACAGTGTTTTGCTTCTCAGGGACAGAAATACGTTTAACTATCTAATATCAGCATATCTGAATCGTAGATTATGATAAGAAGCCGTGGGGTATATAAGAATGTTATGTTTATGTATTAATGGATTGAACTTCGTAATAGATACACAATTAGATATAAAAATGTAAAGCAAAATAATAATAATGTTTTGTTTCATCGTCTCTTAAAATTCCATATTACATTTTAATTGCACCTACGTTAGATAATCCTCTGTTCTTTTTTAGGGTTCCGTGGTCTACTAGGAACACTAATAGTTTTGCCATGTCCGTCTGTTCGTTTGTCCGTCCGTCCGCGGCTTAGCTCCGTGACTATTAGTGCTAAAAAGCTTAAATTTGGTATGAGTATGTGTATGTATTACGCCGACAAAACAATAAAATAAAAACGAACCAAAACTTTTTTCGGGTACCTCTCAAACACCTAAAGTGGGGGTGATTTTTTTTTTCGTTTCAACACTAGTGTGTGGGGTGCCGTTGAATAGGTCTTAAAAATAATAGTGATCTCCAAACATTATTTTTTGAGAAAGTGAGCAGTTTTTTAAATATTCACTCCGAAAATAAAAAAATAGACCCCCTCCAACTTTTCAACCACGGGTCAAAAAATTATAAAAAAATTCATGAAAATGAGGCCATATATACGAGTAAGTACTTTTAATGTAAACTATCATCATCATCATTTCAGCCTATTGCAGTCCACTGCTGGACGTAAGCCTCCCCCAGGGTTCGCCACATGGCCCGATCTCCCGTTTTCGCCATCCAGTCACCACCAGCCACTTTTTTCAGGTCGTCGGTCCATCTGGCCGGAGGGCGTCCTACACTACGCTTGCCGAGTCGTGGTCTCCACTCGAGAACCCGTCTACTCCACCGATCATCGGTTCTGCGACAGATGTGACCAGCCCACTGCCACTTCAGTCTGCTACACTTCTGAACTACGTCAGTGACTTTGGTTTTTTGTCGGATAATCTCGTTCCGGACTTTGTCCCTTAACGAGATTCCGAGCATACCCCTTTCCATAGCTCGCTGTGTGACGTGTAGTCGGTGGGCTAGTTTCACTGTCAGGTTCCACGTCTCGGCTCCGTATGTCATGACCGGCAGGACGCACTGATTGAATACCTTGGTCTTCAGGCATTGTGGCAAGGGTGACTCGAAGATGTGACGCAGCTTTCCAAATGCTGCCCAGCCAAGCTGCACTCTTCTGGTGATTTCACTCTCAAAGTTGTCTCTACCCAGCTGTAACTTTTGTCCTAGGTAGACGTACTCCTGGACAACTTCAATGGCTACACCTTCGACGGAAACGGGCACAGGGACGATGTGCTCGTTGAACATGACCTTAGTCTTGTCCAAGTTCATCCCTAGCCCAACTAGTCTCGAGGCAGCATTAAGACCGGACAGCATTTCCTGCAGGTCTTGCAGCGATTCTGCCATTATAACTATGTCGTCAGCAAAGCGGAGGTGTGTGAGATATTCACCATTGACATTGATGCCCATTCCATTCCACCGCAGGGTCTTGAAGACATCCTCCAGAGCATTGGTGAAGAGTTTCGGGGAAATAACGTCACCCTGTCTTACACCTCTGAGCAACTGGATGGGTCTTGTTTGGTGGTTCTGCACTTGGACGGACATAGTCGCCATTTGGTAGAGACTTCTCAACACCTCCACGTACCGCCAGTCGACTTGGCATCGCTGCAAAGACTCCAGAACGGCCCAGGTTTCGATGGAGTCGAAGGCCTTCTCGTAGTCCACAAACGCCATACACAGCGGTTGGTTATACTCCTCGGACTTCTGTATAACCTGCCGAACAGTATGGATGTGGTCCACGGTGCTATAGCCTTTACGAAACCCAGCCTGTTCCGGTGGCTGAAAGGCGTCAAATCTTGATGCCAGACGATTCGTGACGACTCTCGAGAACAGCTTATAGACGTGGCTCAGAAGCGTGATCGGCCTATAGTTTTTAAGGAGCGTTTTGTCTCCTTTCTTGAAAAACAATGCCACTACACCTCTGCTCCTCGCCTTCGGGGTAGTCCCATTGGTTATTACAGAGTTGAAGAGCCTCTTCAACTCCCCAAGAACAGGTTTACCCCCAGCCTTGAGGAGCTCAGAGGCTACTCCATCTTCACCGGGAGCCTTCCCATTACTAAGCTGTTTGAGAGCCGCCTCGATTTCGTCGACATCTACGTCTGGGAGATCTTCAGTGAAGTGGCGGGTAAGTGGGGCTCTAGGGTCTCTCGCGTCAGGTGTAGGCTTCGGTGCATGCGAAGCATACAGATGTCCGTAGAAGTCCTCAATTTCAGCCAGTATCCCCGGGACTGATGTGACGGTTTCACCATTCGAGGTAGCTAACTTTGTCAGATGACTCCTCCCCAGTGTCTTGGTAAAGACCTTCGACCCCCGATTTCGCTCGATCGCCTCATGTACTAGGCGAGTGTTCCAGCTGCGAAGGTCGCGTCTCACCAAGCTCCTGATTTTCTTGTGGAGTGACTGGGGATCTGACAAAGTTTCCTCTGGTGTCTCACGTCTAAATCGCATCAAATCCAGGGTCTCGCTAGAAAGTTTGGACTTCTTATCTGACCGCCTTTTCCGAAAGTGCCTCGTTCCCACTTCGCGTATCACCCCAATTAAGCCGTCCAGATCCTCGTCAACATTTGCCGGGGTCTCCAGTGCGGCGAATCTATTTGTCAATTCCAGTTGGAATGCATCATGTCCAGCTTGGGGCACATTTGGACGAAGAACAGACCTCACCATGCGACTACGTTCAAGCTTAAAATTGATACTTAGGGTGCCTCGCACAAGCCGGTGATCGCTACCGGTATTAAACCTGCTGATCACTGAGACATCCCTAAATATGTGCTTCTTGTCGGCTATGATGAAGTCAATTTCGTTCTTCGTCACACCGTCGGGGCTCTTCCAGGTCCACTTCCGTTGGGGCTTTTTCTGATAAAAGGTGTTCATACAGAACAGCCCCTGCATGCTAAGGAAGTTGACCAGCATTTGGCCCCTACGGTTTCTGCGCCCATAGCTATGCTGTCCCAAACAAGATTCACCGCATTCTTTCCCCACTTTGGCGTTGAAGTCCCCCATGACAACGGTATAATGGGTTTTGGTGGTACGATTCATGGCCTTTGACACATCGTCGTAAACGGCCTCCACCTCCTCATCTGAGCTGCTCGACGTCGGCGCATATACCTGTATGACCTTGAGAGAGTATCTCTCGGTCAGTTTCAGTACAAGGTACGCTACCCGTGCCGAGACGCTGCAGATCTCCATCACATTGTCACGGAGGGCTTTGTTGACGAGGAATCCCACGCCACCCTGAGATTGTTGGCTCCCTTCCCTAAAGTAGAATAGATGGCCCGACTCAAGGGTTATCGTGTCCTCCCCCTCTCTACGAACTTCCGATAACCCGAGAACATGCCATCGTATCTTCTCTAATTCTACTTCAAGGATCTGGAGGCTTTCGTCCAGCCGTAGACTGCGTCCGTTATATGTAGCCAGGGCCAATTGTTGGCAGCCGTCCGTAGCCCGGGGATTCCTAGCACCCCCTACCCTACCGTAACCAAGGCCGCTGCCGTGACCTGGAATAGTAGGGCGGCCGGGAACTGGGGGCCGTTTCTTTTTGTGTATATCCATAGAGGGTATTGCCCGTAGTCACCACGCTGGGCAGGCGGGTTGGTGACCGCAGTGTATTTATGTGGACTGTGTTGTCTACACAAGAGGCGCTGCTGCCCAACTCTCGGATGGTCCCTTAATCGCCTTCTACGATACCCACGGGAAGAAATGGGGTGGTGCTATTCTACTCCGCCGGCACCACGCGGCGGAACGGAATGTAAACTATATTGAATTATAAGTTTCTGTCAAAAATGACATTTTTGTAGCAAGCTTTTATAGCCGACTGTACTTTTCTTTGAATATCCATGAAATGCTCACTGAGACGATTCTAAAGAGCCCAAGCTCGGTAGGATTGCTTTTTCTATTATAGAGTTCCTATGGCCACCTTCCGGTTTCATCATCAGATCAGCCCCATGCTACCATATTATTGTACTGTCATCAAAGTTAAGTAAGTATGCAAAATTTCAGCTCAATCGGTTGACGATATCTGCTTCAAAATTGAGTTGCAAGATTTCACCCGAACAAATATACTTTAAACATACCATGCAAGTTAAATAAAAGCTTTAAAAATCGGTCGAGCCGTTTTTGAGTTATCGCAAATTTCGTAACTTTCTTTAAAATGACGCAAGTGCCGCGCGGTGTCCTTATACTCCGAACGTAACACATATTAGTTAAGTGCCATACTGAATTTAAACATTCCGCTCAATCTGTTGCGTATAATCGATAACTTCCAGAAGATAATAAGTAATTATAGTTACTTTGTCGTGTACGACCTTTTTTATAGAGCTTAAAACTGCTGTTTTAAGCCCGTCTATTGTGAAGGATGGGCAACTAGAGAACCCTACATTGAGCGTGGCCCGACATGCTCTTGGCCGGTGGTAGTGAAGCCTTAAAGAAATAAATAAATAAATCTTTTTTATACGTACATTTTCAGTGACATTCCTGACGCAGTTTTTTCTTGAAACCGTATCAAGATGTTTCAAGTTAAGAATATACCCACAAACGACGAGTGTAAGACATTTCTTAAACACATTTTATCATTATTTTAAATTCAATCATTCCTTGCTTAAATAAATTATTTAATACCATTGTTAAGAGGTTTCTCCACATGTTTACATATTTAGATTAAATGGGCTTACTGATCTCAGACCTTAATTTATGAATGTAATTTAAACGATTGAATCCACCTTGAGTGACATTGACATGATGTTTTATCGAATATCTATTGAATACCTTATCTTGTCTAGAACAAGGTTCATCATTGGAGAGTATTGGATGAAGTCACTCGTATGTTGCGTAGTCGCAATCGAAACGGTCTCTAAATCCCTTATAATCAGATTAGGGCTAAATCGAGAGACATGCCATCGAAATGAACATTTCTATTCATATATGCAGCTTGGAATATTTACCGATGTAAGAACTGATTTGAAACCAATCTCAAAAACTTACCAATCTAAACGCGATTGCAGAGTTGGAATAAAGTAGAATTAAATGGACTTAAAAAAAACCTTTTAGTGAGAATCCCTTCCGTTTGATACTGTTAATACATTTGAATATTTCTAACACCAGGCGGAGGAAAGTTAACTTACAAGGAAAGGTACCCAACTGTCCGACTCCGATTTGATTCATTTTGATATATGTTATAGAGTAGTCTAAAATAATAGACACGTATTTTTTTTAGCTGCCCAAATTCAAGCTGTTAGGACAAATTGTCCTTCAAAGTAATCACTTAAACTCATATTTTATAAATATTTATTTTTTTAATATACAATATGAGTGAGATGAAATGATAAACCACGTGTCCATTCTTTTTACATGTTCTCAAAATTCAAAAAATTCAAAATATTTAATGCGTATTTTAAATGGTTATGTGTGAACAAAGTTCTTACAATACTTAATAGTTTAGGTTCTTCCATATCCTGCCTCACAGAGGCGTGCAATACTGAACTTAATATCTAGGTATATAATTACATGTAAATTTCTTAATTCTTATTATCATCATCAACATTATACAAAATTATAAACATTATTAACATTAATCTTTCATATATATCATTATGTTATCATTACTAAATTTCACGTATTGCATTATTTATTTATTTACCATAAAGTTTACACGGCATTACAGCTATAGACCAATGCACCGAGAAACTCAATTAACATAACAAATGAATATATATATATATATATATATGTAAGAAAGAAGACCAAGGCTCAGGAACGTAACGACGTTTATTTAGAAAACAGAATAGGAAATACAAAGTGCAGAGTAGAAGTAACACTTGCGCGGTAATGTACACAACGATCTAAGGTCCGAGTCAGCGTCCGAAACAGAGCACTGCCCAAGCGCATAGGTCGCGGCGTGAGAGGGGCGCCTACTAGCTCAGTGATCGTTCCGATGCGGAAGCAACCGCTGCGCGCAATAGACTGACGAACGAAGGCCGCTGTACGGCTTTTATAGGCAGCGGCGCGGGCGCTCGGTGATCTTCGGCGGCGCTCGTTGGGGCGTTCGGGTGCGCGCGCCGACAGGCACGTACTTGGCGGCTGGTTACTTGGGAGCGTAGTTGGGGCGCGTTATATCCTCCCCCTCTGGCTCCAGCAGCCGTCTCGGCGCGGAGACAGGCTGGATAGGCTTAGGTCTTCCTGGGACGCCCACGCCGACGAGCAGGCAGGGGCAGAGCAGGCGGCGCCTGAGTTTTGGGCCTTCCACGCTTACGCAGGGGTCGCACTGGGTCTGGTGATCTGTTATAACAGTGACAGGCAGATCATCTATATAGCCTCGGAATTTATTAAGAGCCCGTACAACAGCCAGAGCTTCTCTCTCACTGTTCAAGTAGCTTCTTTCCGCTGGTGTCCACAATCTGCTGGCAAACTCTACCGGGTGCACGTTCTCCTTCTCCCCCTGGACTAAAACTGCTCTGATCGCATATCCAATGGTATAAGGTTGGGTTGCTCGTGATGGAGGGGAGAGTCTGTAGGGTGGAACCGATATAGGATTATGGTTGCCAGTATTAATACAGTGTTCGGTCATCGTAGTGGGCTTGTCGTTAGGCTCGAATACGCTTACATTCTCCTGCAGCATCTTGATGAAACGCACTCTTTGTTCACTATCAAGGCCAGGTGTTTGTATATCGTCTATGGCAATGGCATTGATCTCCACGTTATTTTCACTACTCCCACTATTTTCACTGTTGAATAGTAATCTGGAATTTGGAGATAGGTTAACTTCTGCAGAGTTAACGCTGATCTGAGCATCTCTGTATAGCTGGTCCCAGACTGGCGAATGTCCATCGAACAGGGGCTTCGAACGCTTAACTGGACTCATGAAGTCGATGGGAGTCAAGTGGAACTCCGTGCAAGCGCTCGCTTCCGGTAACGTAGGTTCTAGTGCTTGTGCCTTATCTAGTGGGCTCCTATCAGGCAACGCGGGCACCAGTATTTCAACAGTCGATGTTATCGGCGTAGACGGCGTCTTTGGAGATAGGTCCATGGGGGACAGTTCCACCGGAGGCCTCATCTCACTCAGGATGTTCATAACGGGTGTCGACACAGCATCTACGTGTGATATTGTCGTTTCTGTGGCATCTTCCTCCTGCATTTCATACACCATGTCAGGGTCATCAATGAAATGCCAGGTTAGTTGGGGAATGTTCAGAATCATGCCGGCGTCCTGGATGAATCCAACTCCGAGCAAGGTACGGTTTTCGCGCGATTCTGGTAATACGATAAACGTAGTGGGTATTATCCGTCCACATATGCTAACCGGTACTTTGACGGCGTAGATCGTCTGTTTTCGTTTGATCCCGTCGGCGAGGGTAATCGTGGCACTCTGCTCAGTGAATTGGTAACCAACTTGTTTCAAGCATACGTACAAATTGTATGACGCGACGCTGGTCTTCGCACATGAATCGATGTAGGCAGTGCCGGTGACACTACCTATGCCGATTCCTATTACAGTCCTTTTCCTGCTATCCGGCGTTATGTTTAATGCGCAAAAGTCCAGGTTTTCATGTTTAATCTGGCCCGTCTTGGCAACGACGCACGTGGGACATTTGCTCCTCACCACTCCAGGGGTGCCACACCCATAGCAACAGAATTTGGGTTGAGACGGCGAGGGGGCCTGAGTGGTAGCGAAAATTTGTTCCTTAGCTGGTTTCGGGGTACTTGGCGTGTAACTTGCACTTGTTCCAGCTTCACTTTTCGCCTTCTTCCGGCAGAGTTCGATCGTGTGCCCAAAATGTCGGCAGTAATGACACCGGACTCGTTGCTGCTGTGTTTCTTTGTCCTTACTAGACTGAGTAGGCTGAGACATGTCCTTTTCTGCGAGGAAGCGCTCGACACCCCTTGCGGCCTTCAGAAGTGTGTCGAAACTGTCAACGTTTTCGTACGGTATCTTCTCTCGTATCGATAAATTCAGAAGCCCATATATCATTGCCAGCTGCTGCTCTTCAGACTCAGAGCAGGAATTCGGCAATTCGGTAAATAAGGCCCTTTTCCTGGCAACAAAGTTTTCCGTGAGCTCATTCGACGATTGTTTTGTTGTAAAGACCTCTTGGTACACAAGGAAAGCCGGCTTTTTGGGTGCAAACGCATGGCGGAGTCGCTGCTCAAATTGCTTCCAGGTTCTTATTTCACCCTTCACTCCTGTCCACCAAGTAAGGGCATCCTCCTTTAAGACAAGCGCAAGGCTTTTTATCGCATCTTCATCTGATATCAGCTCAACGGCCTTGAAGACACCAGCAACAGTCAGGAACTCCTCGACCTTGCCTGAGTCTCTTTCTCCCTTGTAGATGATATTTGAAGTCGCAAATGATCCTCGGCGTGCTGTCATCAAATTCTTCAACTCGTCCAAGGTCAGTTTAAAACTGGGTTGCCTAGGCGATTCGTCTTCGGACATGGCTTCCGTATTTTCTTTTTTCTTGCCTTTCCGTGGTCTTAAATTCTTCCTCATCTAATTCTTCTTCTTGCCTCAACGTTGTGCGCCAGTTGTAAGAAAGAAGACCAAGGCTCAGGAACGTAACGACGTTTATTTAGAAAACAGAATAGGAAATACAAAGTGCAGAGTAGAAGTAACACTTGCGCGGTAATGTACACAACGATCTAAGGTCCGAGTCAGCGTCCGAAACAGAGCACTGCCCAAGCGCATAGGTCGCGGCGTGAGAGGGGCGCCTACTAGCTCAGTGATCGTTCCGATGCGGAAGCAACCGCTGCGCGCAATAGACTGACGAACGAAGGCCGCTGTACGGCTTTTATAGGCAGCGGCGCGGGCGCTCGGTGATCTTCGGCGGCGCTCGTTGGGGCGTTCGGGTGCGCGCGCCGACAGGCACGTACTTGGCGGCTGGTTACTTGGGAGCGTAGTTGGGGCGCGTTATATATATATATATATATATTTAATATATATATATATATAAATTTAAAAGCCTATATCATCCATCATTTCGCAGAAACGCAGACATTCCCGGCATACAGCTGCCCATCTCCATGCAAACAAATCACACTCAGGTACTGATGCCAGGAGAGCATTGAGAAACCAGCGCACATATTATATTTTATTATAATGTCATTTACACATTAGATATTTTATAAATTAAATTATAAACACTGATTGATGAGCCAATTGTACAGTCGATTCTTAAAAGGTTTTGGGTGAAGTTTTTTAAGCTCAACTGGTAGTTTATTATAAAGCTTCACACTCATACATAATACACTTTTGCTAAGGGTGCAGATTTCGAACTTGGACATTTAAGGTCGTACCCATATTTTGATTGCAATATTTGAGTGGGGTTCCTTAAATAGAACATGGCAGGGTTATTTTTTACAAACTTGCAAACCTCAAAGATGTACAATCCCGAAAAAGTTAGAATTTTATGTTTGACAAATGCCGGTCTACACGATTCTTTTTTGTAACCTAAGAATCTTGTCTTTACTACTTGCATACCCCATAAAATAATACCATATCGGAAATTTGACATAATATAAGAATGAAAGGCAAGGAGGGCTGTTTTTTCAGATGATACTTCTTTAAGTCTTCTCAAAGGGTACGCAAATTTAGCTAACTTTGCTATTACATGCTCCGAATGAAGATCCCAGCTAGTATGGGGATCAAAGACTATGCCTAGGACTCTCATTGAGTTGACGCTTTCTAGTTCACAGCCCTTATAACAGACCTTAGGATGGTTTGGTTTGCCTTGAGGTGCATAGAATTCCATTAATTTAGTTTTTTTTAAGTTTACTTTTAAATCATTTTGCTCCATCCACACATTGACGTCATGAAACACTTTATTGATTTCTGCCTCATAATCCTGCGTCTCATCACTACGAATCACTATTGAACAGTCATCTGCAAAAAGCAGTATCTTGTGCTTAGTGATATTAGGCAAGTCGTTTATGTAAACGACAAATAATAGAGGTCCAAGAATGCTGCCTTGGGGAATATTATATCTCCAACATATAATGAAACCAGTAACTAATTATCAATTTGCTTTAACAAATCTCTTTGAAGAAGTTAGAGGGTTTGGTCAATTTTCAGTACTTTGAAGGACAATTTGTCCTAACAGGTTGAATTTGGGCAGCTAAAAAATAATACGTGTCTGCTATTTGAGACTACTCTATAACATTTGGACAGTTGGGTACCTTTCCTTGTTAGTAATAAGATGTAGGCTGAAATGAGCAAAAGAAAAAAAAAGTCAGGCTGCATTCAAATTAACTGGACAATTATATGTGGTGTATCTTAATTAATTATTCATCTGCAAAACAAATGCAGTCATCCAAGATAAACATGTTACCTTAGTTCAACATAATAAACAAGTTTTCTTTTAAGCATTTAGATTTTAACAACCCAAGAACAAAGAGTTTTCTTTCCGGTTTTTAAATGAGTAAAATTTATTTGCGCGATTCAGCAACTAGTTGCTTATTGCTTTTTAAAAAGTACAGGTTATGTACTTTATAAACAAACGTTATTCGTACTAATTTCTCGAACATGGCATACTAAAGCGCTATCGAATTTCATGAATGTCGCTGTATTGATTACACATTATGATACCAGATGAAGGTGCTACAACGTTGAGTTCGTAACACTCTAGAGTCAAATCCGTGGTGAATTCGGTCCGTTGAATGTTGATATCGAACACGTTATGAATGTATCAGTAATTTTTAAGGAGAATTACCTACGTAGTTAATAATATGAAAGACAAGAACTCATAGACGAAAATTGAAACTGATATTTGACACGACGTTGACATGTTTTGGTTGAAACCGCAATGGAATGCTCTTGGGCACTGGTATTCATGTGGCCTTTCTTTTAAAGGATATAATAAAACAGTTAGTTCGACGATGCGGTGGGTGCAGTGGATGTGCAGCTGCCTATTGAGCCGGCGGTCCTGGGTTCGGATCCCAGCAAGGGCAGATATTTGTGTAATGATGATGAAGGTGGGTCATGATGGGATGTTTCTACGTATTTAAGTAATTATTTATATCTATGTAAGTATGTATGGTCCTCGTCTGGTGACCATAACACAAGACTACTAGAGTTTTCTTTGGGATTATGACGATTTGTGTGAGGTTGTCCAATCTTTATTTATACGTCAGTCTAGTGTATTAATTGAATGCTCACTTAAGTAGGTACAATTTGGACCAAATACAACTGTGACTATTATATAACCATAAGTTTCTATTAATGCAGACAAAATTTTAGAACGTCATATTTTCTTCCTTGTTTTACCTACTTAATTACTTTATTTTGCTAGATCATTAAGTAACTTCCTTAGCCCGTGTGTGAATGAACTTGGCCAGTAGGCATGTTCAACAGTTTTACCGAGTTTTTAATGCATTTCGTACCAGTTAATTGGTCATTAACCAACACTTTTGATCCAACATAATGTCACGGTCGTTTCTTTGAACGAAACCGACGTCGGGTAATCGTGCGATTTTAAAACGTTTCACACGATAAATATCTACAAACTCACATCTCTTGCACAAAAAGGCATAACAGCTATGAATTTCAATATACGCTACATCGTTTTTTATGAGTTACTCGATATAATCAACTCCTGATGGACAGATAACACACGTCAATATTTTTAGCATCAACACCTGATTAACCGAAGATCTGATCCGATACATCTAATTGGTGAGTTTGACTGTTGATTATAATAACTTTTTATTTATCACCATCGTTAGTGAAGTCGACGTTTTTGATGACACTGTTTATTGGATTTTACTGTTCATTTCGCGGCAAAAAATTTGATTGTTAATAGTTTTGCGATCGATTTTATTACTGTATTTTTTACTTAAATGCTGTTTTATGGAGGCATTGATCTTTCACCTAACTTTACGAGACACGTTTTAGGCTGGATGTTCACTGGATCGCAGAACGGAGCTGTTTAAATTAGACCAACTACATTCCTCTGATTTAAATGCCCTTCTTTTGGGCTGCAGAAAGACGCAGCCTTATTGGCTCATTTTCTCCTTACTTACTTTTTGTTTGTTTATTATTATATTCAGGTATCGTAAAATGCGAGCTAAACTGATTGAAGTGACGGACGACCAGTGATGACCCTAGCACTTCAACGCATTTTGCTAGCATTTTACGAACCATGATTATAGTATAGTGAAAATGTCTGTCAAGCTTTAGATAGCATTATTACGTCATACAATATCATTGTGTTCGAATATTTTTACACACGATCTGCAACACTTATACCTACCATGGTATATAGTTACTGGCTTTTAATGCCTGTACATCGCTTAATATTGCAAACTAAAAATAAATTGGGCAAGTGCGAGCCCGACTCGCGCATGAAGGGTTCCGTACCTATACATATATATAATCTATAACAAGTTTGTTGTATGGGAGCCCCCCTTAAATATTTATTTTATTTTATTTTTAGTATTTGTTGTTATAGCGGCAATAGAAATACATCATCTGTGAAAATTTCAACTGTCTAGCTATCACCGTTGTTGAGATACAGCCTGGTGACAGACGGACGGACGGACGGACGGACGGACGGACAGTGAAGTCTCGGTAATAGGGTCCCGTTTTTACCCTTTGGGTACGGAACCCTAAAAAATAACAAAGAAAGATTATTATTATTTTCTCTTTTTGCTTTTTAGTGATTCAAATATAATCACTTAAAAAAAAGAAATAGCCAACTTCAATGAGCGAAAATGGAACATACAATAACACATATGATTTTCTCATGCATGTCTTTGGTTTATATTAATAAATAAGCTTAATTTTGCATCATTTTAAGCCCTTAAATGCATTCCATTGCATGAAACGACCGTAACTCATGCATTTAAAAGCAGTAAATAAACGCCAACCTCGCGCTTTTTATAACCTTTTTCTTGCAGAGCCTTCATACGTTCATCGCATGGAAATAATTAGGTGCTACGGGCTCGTCACTCAAGATAATCCTTTAACGGTACCAGATCGCGAAATCTGCATCTGATACGCTGAACTGACTATAATCAAGATACATAAACTCCCAAACTCTTTGACCACCCATTTCATCGCACCGACCATAAGCCCTTGGGCGCAAAGTTCAAATCTGGATACTGATAAAAACTTGATAGGAACTCACGAAAGTTATTCTTCGTTATTTCTCGCGCCTTAATTGACAGTAACTCGGTTCGATTTATTTTGGAAAGTTCCCACGTCGTGCCCGTTTTGTTGAATTAATCCAGTTTTCGATATAAACTGACGTTTAAAATCTGTGAATAATTAAAGATCTTGAGCTCGCGTAGGGGGCCATGTATGTCAACGGTGTCCGTAAATATACCGTGTTTTATAAATAATTGTTGTTCTGAAAGTTCTCATGAGATTAATGACATGTATGCGAAGCGAAATGATGCTTAAACGTTTCTATTGGGTGACTTGGGTAAGTAGCTACATTTTTGTAGCATTAGGTATTATTATCAGATTAGGTAGACTGACGAAAAAGTTAATATTTTCGGAAATACCCTGCTGGATAGTAACAGGCACGGTTGAAGTTACGATGAATTTCGGGTGAATATGATAAAATATCACAGCATATAAATTTATAACAAGGTGGTAAAACCGAATTTTGTGTAAGATTCAGATTCAATAATAATCATAAAAACGGTTTAAACTGATGCAAAAACTATCAGAATCGGCTCGACATGTTTCGAACTTATATGAAGCTCTTCATCAAGAACACCCGTTATCGTTATTACAATTATTAACGTGAAAATTAGATGTCTCACGATAACTTTAATAATATTTTCAGATTCAATAAACAAAAAGGGCATTTGCACAAATGTTACAGTATTTGACAGAAGAGTTACGTTTTTCCCGTGAAATTGAAATGAAATAGTTATCTGCATTATTAGTGGGTTTTATTTAAATGAGAGACCATCGCTAATCCTGGTGAGAATATTTGGTACCCACTCGTTTTTTAGACAGCGTGCGTCACCCACGCAGTTCACACTCAATCTCAGTACCCTGTAATTACCTCCGACTGTACTTCTTTCGCCGCTTCTTATCTAGACAATTTATCTACTATATTGAAAAACATCTTTCGCAAACTCTGCAGTAAGAGTTCCCACTTCTTTGAATTAACCAAGGTCCATGGGAGTAAAGTTGAAATTTGCTTCGTATGAAGTTTGATTCGATGTTTGTGAAGTTAGAGGTAGATCTGCTCGGTAGTACGTTTGTATGCTAATGGTCTGCACGGCGCAAACATACTCGTAATGTTCGTTCACTACACCACTATTTAGAAGGGTATCCTGAAGTATTAAATGCCATTGCATCAGTAATTGGTAAAAGCAACTTAATAAAGAGGGTTCGGGGTGTTTTTTTTTTACTTTAAGTTTATTTAGGCAACAAACAG
This sequence comes from Apotomis betuletana, assembly GCA_932273695.1. Classification (NCBI taxonomy): domain Eukaryota; kingdom Metazoa; phylum Arthropoda; class Insecta; order Lepidoptera; family Tortricidae; genus Apotomis; species Apotomis betuletana. The sequence goes on from OW026310.1 coordinate 1,349,050, forward strand.
TCACAAAGCAAAGTATATTACGGTTAAAACTAGTATGCTAAAAGACCTGAAGTTCCATAACTGAACGTTATACAAAACTAAATTATAATAATGGGAACGGTAATAGACACCGAAACAGCCACAATGCAAATTACATTAAAAATACAGTTAACTGATTATTTCATTGCATTGTTTTTCTTACAGCTTAGATTTTAACTGAAGTGCACTTTGGGTTTTGAAGCGTCGACAATTTTTATATGGGAAAACATTAGTAAATATTACACAAATGTATGTTTCAGTCATTATTAGAAAATCCGTCCTTGAATGGGTGAATTTTAAATTGAAAGACCGGTCAAGGATTGATCTTATTAATTCCTGATGATAACTTATTACGATCGTTACATTCAATACTTTACTTGTTAATTCAAAGTAACAAATTCAAATTAATGTCTGGACTGTTATAGATTACTATATAGAAGCTACTTAGTTTGGTGCTCTTTTTGCTTCAGCGTATGTGGTAAAGCTTTCAATCTCTTTGTATCAAATATTCCCAAAATCTGTTTAGCCCTTTTAGCGTGATCAGGCTACTTGCACAGATATTTCTCGGTTATTATTTACCTAAGTTCGGTTTGGAAGTTTTGTTGACGCTCTGTTATACTCATTCATTACATAACATGGACAATTGTTACGTTACAACATTCAATCATAATTCAGACTCATTATAATTTAGCTAGACAATTTCATAATACCGTATAATGTGCTACTATAATTTTGTCATGTGACGTCATCACAGCTTCTTAGCACCTGTAATAAAGCAGTAATAGCCGATTTGGCAGGTTACCGTAATCTGATTGTATCTTGATACACAATGGAAACTTTCACCCCGTGCGAATGAAATGACTCTTGGTACTTATGACTTTTTCCCTATCTTTTTTTTTACGATTATCCATCATTTATTTATTTATTTATTTATTCATACATTTAGGCCAATCATTTATCAACGTCATTGGGATTGAAAATCCCATTCTCCTGGGAATATGTTTGATGCATTAGGCCACTTTCTACCACTGCACAGCTCACTATCAGCCAAGGTGTCATACCTTCAAACTATGTGGTCGAACATTTCACAGATTGTAATATCTGGATAAGGATCCAGATTTTTCCCGGTGTCTATGATCTTCAAGAAAGGAGTTTACGAGTTTATTATCAAATGGTTGTCAACACGCCCTTATAATTTTCACGTAGCATAGGCTCACAGACCACCCCCACTAGACGGAGCATGTAAGGCGACCCGTAGGCGACCCGCGCGCACCAACGATATGGTACGGCAGAACATTAAAGTATCAACACGGCGGCCACCGTTTAGTTGCGTCCATGTTTATGAGGTCTCTCTACACTACTTAACACTACAATTTACCATGTTATTTATTTAATTTCTTTTTTCGTTGACGTACGCATGGATCATAAACAAGGACGCAACTAAACGGTGGCCGCCGTGTTGATACTTTAATGTTCTGCCGTACCATATCGTTGGTGAGCGCGGGTCGCCTTACATGCTCCGTCTAGTGGGGGTTGTCTGTGCATAGGCTACAGTAACTACTATTGGATCCAGGCCGTTTGTCGATGGTGACATATTGATGGTATAAAGAAAGTACATTGTTACCGCCCTGTCTAGACAGATTAGACGATTTTGTGTCCTGCATCTAACTAATCAGGTTCTCCTATACTATTTAATACCCAGTGGAGGGACAATATGCCTTAAATTTGTTGTGTTTGCATCATACCCCGTGATTTTCGGTGCACGAATGATTTAACACTAGGCCGACAGCAGGCATCAATTCATTCGTGGTTTTGCTTGTAAAGTCTTAAACTCCAGTTGGCTTAACGCATCTAGCTCCTTGCAATAACGCGACCACTACAAGCTACAGTTGAGATCAAAATAAGTAACTGACGTTACTCGCGGTATTGCAGGCGTTTAAGTGGCAACAGAAGGGCCATATCAACCAGAAAGCAGATGGTTGTTGGGATAGCAAAACATGTGAAGAAAAAGCGCAGTGTAGGACAGCCTCCGACTAGGTGTGCTTAATAAATGAAACAGTGCATTGAATTTAAGACGGTTTATTTGTAGAATAAGCACTCTACAATAAAATCATGTTCATATTCAATCATCTACTTATTGAATCAGATTTTTGATTTGCACGAACTTCCAGTATCTGTGTGGGACCTTATAGTTGATAGGTAGAGAATGCCATTTGGCATTAAGTCCGACATTCGTACTGACTTTTGTTTTGCGCAATCAAGTTTAAATAAATACTTAAAAATAAGATGCACGGATGGTCTCTTTGACGTTGCTTTGAGTACATGGATATGGTCTGCGCAGGATCACACTTAGTTGCAAGATCTATAGCAAATACGGGCTCCGCAGTGCACGTCCGTTTGCTAATAGATAGACAATCAAAACGGTAAATTACCGGAAGTACAAATAAGACAGTCCCAAGTGGCAAAACTCGTGCGAATGTCAGATGTCCGCGGCACTAACGATTCGACTCACGACTCTCACTTCTCGCCATTACCTCATTCCGTGAGATTACCACGAAAGTGGCCTATAATTTGACAAAATAGAGAATGAGATGCATTAGCGGGCTTGCTATGTAATAGACCACCGTCTAATGCAAAGAGACGTAACAGACACACATTTTCTAGTGACATATGATCTTTTAGTGTTTGTTAAGTGTGGGGCCTGAGTGTATAATTTAACTGTATATCCGCGAAGATGGGTCATTTTGTTTGGGATAGATAAAAATGTTGAATAATGGATGCACAGTCATGCTGTAGGATTTGAAAGGCGTACCGGTTGAAACACAACCAAAATACTGGGGCGAGTAAGCAAAATAAATGAAATGAATGAATGAACATTACTTTTTTCTGTACTTAAGTATTCATGAGCATTATAACTTTGCATAGAGTTGAATATAACCAACTTTTCTCAAAAACATGAATCCTATCTAAATTTATTTTTTACTAGCTGTGCCCCGCGGTGTTACCCGCTCATCCCACGGGAACACGAAATTTATTCGGGATGAAAAGTATCCTATGTCCCTTCCCGGGTCTCAAACTATCTCCATACCAAATTTCATCTAAGTCGGTTCAGTGGTTTAAGCGTTAAGTGAAGAGGTAACAGACAGACAGACACACTTTCGCATTTATAATATTAGTATTAGTATGGATATAAAAAAATGTATACCCAAATCTACCACTTCTATTGGTATTATTAAATTTTTAGCATGCTTTTATATAGTAGCCTCGCTTGTCTCTACGTTTATTTGTATAATTTAACAATGTAATCAAATCTTGAAGGTCAATTCTGCCCTGTTTCTAATTGTCGAATTGAAATGAAACTTTGCATGTGTATATAATACATAATTTTGTATATTTGAGGAGACGGAAGTGGGCTATAGGGACTCCTAAACCTCAGAAGACCGGCTATCGAGTTTGGGCTCATTTGAGTGGTCCTGATGAGCAGTTAACGTTTGTGTAAGAAAGTACAGTCACCAATAAAAGGGATATATTTTAGATGATATGTTTTCTATTACAACCCAAATGGAACTAGTATTAAAGTAACTAGCACAACTTGTTCTGTCAACGATCTTAATGTGAAAAGGACTAGAAGAGAGTGCGATAGACGGATAATGACAAGTCTGACGAGTTACACAAAGTCCCATTAAATTTAATGTCGCCATAAATTGTAAAACTATCTTTTCAAATTAAAGTACAAATTAAACCTATTTCTGCCAAAGTATAGCTCCATAGACGAAGTTTACACAAACTGACGGCGCGACTAACGACTGTTATTGAAAGACATCCGTTCAAATCCATACAAGGCTCGAATTTAATCAAGAAAATTGTTCGGACCATGGGCACAGAGGAAGTATAAACAGTATTTTGACATCGTAGAAAACATATCGACACATTCAGTTAACAAAACATACAGTAGCAACAGTAAATAAGGATACATAATAATCTAATGTATAGTGACCGAACATTGGTCACTATACATACAGTCGAGTTCATTTACATCTACACACTTACGAGAACAAAAATATCTGAACACGACCCTATTGTCAGGAGCATAAAATCGTGTTCAGATGTTTTTGTTCTCGTAAGTGTGTAGATGTAAATGAACTCGACTGTACCTAGTACTTATACAATTAAATGTTATGGGCTGTCTCAAGGTTAAATTGATTTAAACTTAGTCGATTTTCACACATCAGTTTATACTAATTAATTAATCAGTTTATATTAATTAAGTATTAATTAAATAAACACTTTTTGAACGCGATCGAGTCCCGTTTTATTATATAATACTATTTATCTAACTATAGTGAAGCAAATTTCTTCAGAGCAAATGAAGTTGCCGTTAGCATTTTGGTATGCTTAGCATAACTATTCACTAATTAAGCTTACAAAACCGTAGGTAGACAATTTCATACAATCACAAATCGCAAGTGTATGGATCCAGCAGAGACTGAATTACTGGGCCAAGTCAAAGTACTGGTCATGTTGCGTATCGTGCCCGTATTATCGCGCTTCGTCAACTAACGAGCTGCCGTCTCACATCTTGTTTAGCGTTTGGTATCTATTAATGAAATATAAAAGGCTAGGTAGAGAAAGCAATGCTCCCCACTTTTGTACTAGATTATGACACAAACATATGTAATCTTATAAAAAAAAATTGTGAGACATACTTATTTATTGTATTAAGCGGTTTACACTCACGTGAAATTGTCAAAATCAGTGACGAAGTTACAGCGCCGATGTACAGCAGCCCCTGATGAAGAGCTCCATACGAGTTCGAAACATGTCGGGCCGTTCCTGACAATTTCACGTGATTGTAAACCGCTTAATACAAATGTGATTTATGTATTTTATTTAGTTACCGTGGTTAGGGGTTACTTTGATCCGCGGCGTGACATTAGTCACTAATTTTTTAACTATAGGAAGCTTGTTTTTGAACGCGCTTATAAAATTTCTTGGTTAGAGTAGGCATCCTCGACAGAAATACATTAGGTATGCTTTTAAAACTAGACGTATTCACGCTTAAAAACCGATGATCAATGTTGCCCCGTGGAACAAAGTAACCCCTGTCCTTGGTACTGCGGATGTGAGAATTGAACTGAAAATACGTTTAAATCACGTCTAGTTAAAGTGAGAGATGATGGTTTCATAAGTGTTGTATCTTAATTCTTTTTAACAACGTTTTACGGAACCACTTTATTTTTCTTCAACATTACGAGTACACTGCTACAATCAGTGTGCTCATACGAAACCTCAATATGATCTGAGAAAAAAAATGGCTAATAAAATATAATAAAAGAGGATGCCCAACCTGTCTAGCACAACTACGCTCGCTAATCTTGTCGCGCGACAAAGCATCGTCACTCTCTTACAGTACAGCAAAGAAAGAGATAGGTATTTCTCGCGCGAGACAGCCACGTGTCACAGTTGTGCTAGAGGTGTTGAATCGTGCAAAATGGAGGAGAGTTAGTAAATAAGTAAGCTAGTAAGTAGTAGTAGTAAAAAAGAAGTATGTAGTAGTGAAGCGGACCCTAGCAAGAGCCGGGGTAACGCTAGGTAAAAGAAGAAAATAAGTAGGAATCTGATTAGCCATAACACTATCTCCTTACTTCACTTATTCCATTGTCAATAATCACGTAAACATAGCCAATATTATCTAAATTATCCCAAAAAAGTTATCAACCTATCACCGGTCGTCATGGTCCGGCAGGTGACTAAAAAATTAAACATTGTTGGCCAACAGTAAGTACCTACAACTAAGGTAAAAAGGGTTCCGTAATTTAAAAGCTCATTGTAGTTGGCCATGTGGAAGGAAAAAGGGCCCGTGGGAGATCACCGATCCGATGGACCGATGCCGTGAAAGAAGCCAGTCAGGAAACTCTACAGGCGTCAATCCGGAAGGCGGAAAACCGTGTGGAGTGGAGAGTTTAGCTGCAATGGATAATGACCTCGAATAGTCTCGACCCTCAGTCATAAGGAAGGAAGGAAGAAGAAGAAGAATTTAAAAAGGATCGAAAATTTAAAGTTAATAGAAGATGGCGCCACTATCTCACAACGTCAACATTTTAGAACGCTACTTAATCAAAAACCGTTTCTGATGTCTCTAGAGATTGAAAGTGCTCGAAGTGGAATCTGATATGTTAAGTATGTCATATAAAGAACAATGTACGTAATACAGATAATCACTTTTTAGGGTTCCGTTCCCAAAGGGTAAAAATAGGACCCTATTACTAAAACTCCACTGTCCGTCTGTCTGTCTGTCACTAGGCTGTATCTCTAAACCATGATAGCTAGACAGTTCAAATGTTCACAGATGATGCATTGCTATTGCCGCCATAACAACAGTACAACACGCACCAAAAACAGAATAAAACAAATATTAAAGTGGGCTCCCATACAACAAACGTGCCGTAATTTTTTTGCCGAGTACTGCTTAGGTTTATTTCCAGAACATTCTAAAAAGTTTACGATTTTTAAAAAGATCTTTGTTGGCCAAATTAAGCAGTTTTCCAATAATCAATCAGTAAACCTGTTTCAACCTTAGACTTATTTAGATTTCGACATAATAAAGTTATCTATCACCCTGTATTCTAATAGCATCCCGTGGAACCCCAATAGAGAAGTCGACTCCAAATGTGACCGATTTGACATCGCTAACGCCCTTACATAAAAATATATCTCAGTACAAAATCAGCGTCACTTACGACCTTATTACCAAAGGGAGTTTGACACCTGCTGCGCGCATTTGTTTTAGACGTAAAAAACCGTCACACCATTAATGGTGGGCACGATTTATTTTATAGACAAGTTTTATTAGAAACATAGTTAAATCGCCTATGATGTTGGATTATTGACTTCTAGAGTGCATAAAAATGGGAAATATTGGAATGGGAGCTCTTTATGTTTTAAGGATACGCTACAGCTAAATATTTTGGTACAGTATGTTTAGGAATCCGTACCTAAAGGGTAAAAATGGGACCTATTACTCAGACTCCGCTATCCGTCCGTCTGTCCGTCTGCCCGTCTGTCACTAGACTGTATCTCATTTATCGTGATAGTTAGACAGTTGAAATGTTCACAGATGATGTATATCTGTTGCCGCTATACAGTCTGAAACAAAAGAGTAGAAATTAAAAAAAGTGGCAATACTGTTGTGTCGTCCCTTTCTAATCAATCTAAGAAAGCGGGGACGGGGGACTAAGTATTTGCCAGTTTTTAATTTCTACTCTTTTGTGTCCGACTGTACCTAACAACAATACTGAAAATCAGATAATATTATAATTATTTAAGGGGGCTTCTATACAACAAACTTGATCGGTTGCGTTAACTTTGGACCTCATTTGTAGCCGACGCCATACATACCAAACTAAACTTAACCGGGCCAGTTAAGATGGACAGATGGATAAATGGATGGATGGTGTTTGTACGGAACCCTCGGTGCGCGAGTCCTACTCACACTTGGCAGGCTTTTTTACAACATACAATTATTCTTCATACGTTTACGGATAGAGGACCATTTTGAAAATTGCATGCTGCGGCACACACCAAACTTACACAAACATTAGCTAAAAACTGCATAAGGCCTTTATATAAAAATATCGGCCAAGTGCGATCGTACGATCTGTAACTTTGTTGTGGGAGGTCCCCTTAAATATTTATGTTATTTTATTTTTAGTATTTGTTGTTATAGCGGCAATAGAAATACATCATCTGTAAAAATTTCAACTGTCTAGCTATCACCGTTCTTGAGATACAGCCTGGTGACAGACGACGGACGGACGGACAGCGAAGTCTCAGTAATAGGGTCCCGTTTTTACCCTTTGGGTACGGAACCCTAAAAACTATGAGAAGTGTTCAGCTGCAGACAGAGTGTTTTGCGAATATAAAAGTCGCCGTTCACAGACCTAGTGCCGTATCACGAGGGTTCTAATTCTAATTTACGACGTTCGTCTCTCGACGTACATCCCGTGAAAGGTGCAGCGATATAGGACATATACGAAAAAGTGATATAAACATAATTAATTTAACTAAAATATAAATATTCCATAAAACTTACATTATATTTGCCCGCGACTATGTCCGCGTGGAACTTGGAAGTATGGAAGCAACCTCGTACAACACGATAGATATCCACCTAATCACCTTAATTAATAAAAGGGATTATTTAAAGCGCCTAAGCAAATGTAAGAGCAATTGTACTTTTGATCTAATCATTACATTTCCTACAGGGTCATCAATGTCATCATAAATTACTTACTCACTTTTCAATATTTTTAGGGATAATTTCCAGGATGAAAATTATACTATGTCCTTCCTCGGATCTTAAACTATCTCCATGCCAAATTTCATCAAAATCGATTCGGCGGTTTAGGTTAGCGTGAAGAGGTAACAGACAGACAGACACACTTTCGCATTTATAATATTAGTATGGATTGTAGTAAAGTTCGATTTACTCACTTAGGTAAAAAATTAATGTCGCAAAACAAAATAAGATCAGTTGATCATTTTTTTACATAATTTATTAGACCCCAAAGCTTAATCACTAAGTCAGTATCATAAATTGCGACTATTCATTTGACATTTGACGTCTTAAAGATAAACATTTAATATCAATATGCTGTCAACTTAGCATGGGATTGCGTACGAACTATTTACGACTTTACGGATCTAAAAAGTCAATATCCACCACCGTTACTTCTACAATAACATTCAATCAGTCAAGTTCATTATAAACAAACGATTGACATTTATACATCAAAATGGCTTGTTTATATTAAAATTTATAACTAATATATTAAATTGGAATGTTCTCGTTACCATATTTGATTCCATTTTAATGTGATTGGGCTGTGATTGGGCATGTATTAGCGGGCTGGGATTATGTCCGATAGGTTTGGCTGCGTCGGTATTTTGATGAGAAACTAACGTTTTATTATCGGTTATTGAAGTTTGCTTTAAATAATGTGAGCTCTTTAAACTACTTGTTTTATGCCTAGTGGCATAAGTGAATGGTATTGACCACAGTACAATCCCAATGGGATATTCTTCCATTTAATCCCTGAGTCTCATATTTAACTAACTTCCTTCACATTACGGGCCTTTTGCTATATTTAAATTTCGAATATCCATCATGGGTCATGACATGACTTAAGTTTTAACTACAAATGTTCAATTTATAGAGCATAAAACAAGGTTCTATCTGAAATTCTGAATCGATGAGATACCTACTTCGACGCTTCAACGAGTAAATCAACAAAACGTCACCCGCAATCAAACCTTAATGACTTTTGATAATATGCTAGAGTAAATATTAAAAAAACTCTATTGTGCTATTTATGGAACGAAACATTTGCAGGCTAAAAAAGTAAATCACACTAATAGAATAAAGGCGACAAACGGCTTTCAAACGGCTGAACCAATTTAGAGAAATTTTGGTGTGAAGGTAGCTGACACCCTGGGATTAACACATAGGCTTTTTATCCCGAAAAAAAGTGAGTTTCCGCTTGGGATAGGCTTGGGATAAATATTATTGAGGCGATTGGCGCAGTTTGTATTGAACCTGCCTACTAAGCCGGCGGTCCTGGGTTCGAATCGAATCCCGGTCAGAGCAAATATTTGTGTGATGAACTCGAATATTTGTTCCTGGGTAATCGATGTTATTAATATACTATAATATGTATCGTCGTTTAGTCGGTCGGTCAATTTGTGTAAGATTGTCTCTTATTATTTATTTAAGCCTTTTTTTCCAGTGCATTCTGATCTGCATTGCTAAAGTAATTTTCACAAACATGTTACTAAATATCCCTGTCCCTAGAGACGACAAATAGAGGAATTGGCACGTCGTTACTTCCCCTTATTTGCTACGACAAATATGTTTTATTGTATGAGACCAATTTTGAAGCATTCGCTACCTTCAGCTCCCCTTTGGCTTCTGAGCGAAATTATGGTCGGTCTTAGGGCGTATAAATTGTCGTGAAGGCGGAAATGTTATTTAGTGTAAGGAGGGAAATTTGGGATTTTATAGTAAGAATGCTTATAATAAATATGGTAGAACGATAGTCTTCATACAACAGATTTGCGAAGGATGAAGTCGGTTTTGGTTTAATGTAGATGTTTTGCTTGTGATATTGACGTTGTGACAGTCGTACACTAAAACTGTCACAATGTGTACAATAAAAAGTCAATCGGATTTCGAAACTTAGATAAACTAGGTATTTGTTAGTTTCGGGTCTAAAAAAGATCAATGACAAAAATATCACGAAAGAGCAACAGTGTGTCTCGTTCTATTTTAGAAATTATTATTAAACTGAAACTTGTTATGTCTCATTATTTTTTATGTGGGTAGTTACACCACATTTTTTTAATATTGAACGATTGATACAAAGACCAAAGCACAAAAAAAATATTGCGCAAACTGGCGGTACCTCTGGATTACCGGTCCAACGTGTAATTAACCTCTTCACCACCCTAACGCCAGATAACTTTTCGAATTTTTCTTTATGCTTTATGTGTCGATCTTTGCAGAGTTAATCTTACCGTATTTTATGATCTGTCTGTTGCTTTTGCTTGCTTGAGTTAAAAACGGACACTTACCCTACTCAAACTCCATGAAGCCAGTCCAATTATCCGTGCCGTCACCCTAACGCATCCCTTTAATTAAAACTGCACTAAGCTCACAAAACAAAAGATTAAAGCTACTTACCCCCTTTTATAGGCGATAAACATTTCACCGCCACATTATACAAATTGAAATACCAACCTTTTGAACTTTAATACTGATTGACGATTCCACTTACGGAGCTAACTTATATTTCCCAAGAGCCGAAGGCAGTTTCCCCCCCCTTGGTATTCACCATCAACTTTGGAGCCAGTTTTATCCTCTTCTGATGTATTAGGATAGAGAGAGATAGGGTGGATATTTGCGGGGTCGCCTGGGGCATAGTCTAGGATGGTCCGGGTAAACATATTCCCTCGTGTCCCCATGTAAGGTAAACTCGACCCCAAACTTCTAGGTTCCCCTAATAAGCCGACGTCTCACCTTAGGGTAGAATAGCGTTTTCAGGTAGAGTAAGTGTGGTAGCAGAAACGACAATCGATTTTCAATGGATATGTTTTAGTGTGAAGTAAAGCATTAGTCAAAATTACTTGTGCTTTTAATAAAGTCGATAAAATTTAATTTTGGCCTAATTTAATTTGGGTGGTAACTTTATTTCATTATTTCGACATTATATATGTACAATTTAAATTGTCTTGTCGTGACAGAGAGCTAATAGCTGGAGGAAGAAATCTGCTTCTAGCTATTTTTTCTTGGAATAAGTTCATGCTTTTCAAGAATCTTACAATTTTCAAAGCTTGTATTAGGTTAGAGGCACATCGGTCGATATGTGTATTTTAATAAATATGAAAGAAAAATAGACGTTGACTGGGAAAATTATGTTTTGTCTGAAACCGTAAAATTTTCACACTTTTATATATTGTGCTCCGCACAATAATAGCTAAATGTATCAAATATATAAATAAATAATAGTTAAATAAATCGAGAAAGGCTCGAAAAACAAGTGCAAATTGTAAAAAGGGTGTTTTGAAAATAATTATGTTAAATAAAAAAAAAATAAACTCGTCTGTTTATAAATTTATGATATGAAACATGTAACGTCACATTTTTGAATGTGGGTACACACCACAAATTCTCTTCGTAAAGCGTTACCTGGTGGTCTCTCCTTCCTCCATTTTTCAATGAGCTTTGATCTTTGTATCAATGACTTACGTCTGTTTACTTATTTTCGATAGACTCAGACAAGACATAAGCATGTGCTAAATAAAGGATCTCTTAATGTCCCCTCTGTTGCGCCTGTTACCCTTAGTCTATGTGCAGAGCCGAGGTGAGGCCACGTGATTAATGCGCGCGGGCGTGACGGGGGCGATAAACGCGTCTCGTCATCAACAAGTTGCGAATTAATATTGCCGAGAGCGAGTCACATTCACATCCAGTCTAGGCTTTATAAATAAAAAATATCAGACAACCTCAAACAAATCCACCAAGTCCCAAATTAAGAGAGAGAGAGAGAGATCATTTATTTGTTTAAACATAGCTCAAGAAGGCTTGTGTTATGGGTACTAGGCGACGCTATACGTACTTCTATAGATAAATAAATACTTAAATACATAGAACATCCATGACCCAGGCACAAATATTGGTGTTCATCACACAAATATTTGCCCTTGCTGGGATTCGAACCCGGGACCGTCGGCTCAGTAGGCTTAACCACTGCGCCAACCGTGTCGTCAAATTTATACATTGATCATTTGGGTCTCCTTTGAAAGGTCTATCTGAAACACTAATATTTTTCATGTGTTGGCGTACATTGCCCTAAGAGTGACGAAAATAAACAAGTTATGAATCATTTTTTCAAAAGGCACTTAGGTACGATATGAGTACAACAGAATAAAAAATGCTTAAACTAAGATATAAATATATGTATATACAAGTATTATAAAGACTAAGCTAACTTAAACTAATCTAACCTAAAGGAGCCCGCCCTGCATTATACCTGGCTCAAAAGTCCCCATAATACCAGCAGTGTTGCCCTGATGAATGGCTATGGAGACCTGCTGAACCAGATAGGAGCCAGAGCGGGGATCGCAGCCCTTGTCCCTTACAACAAATAAACAAATATCGGTGCTTCACATGTGATCAGATATGTGTTCAAACATTTGTGCTATGTGTGGCGCCGGCATTAGGCGTCGTCGTAGTTCCCTAAACAGATTGCGGGCTTCAAGACTCCATGGTCCTGCTGTCTCCACAGCGACTGGCACAAACTCGTATGCCGTATTCATTTTCCAGAATATAGAACAAACCTCACCTAACCTAATGGGTTCTTTAAAACGATGTTTATAAAATCCTGAAAATTTTACGGGTTTCAGGATAAAATACTTTCGGACACATGAAAATTTGGCGAACCGTTACAGATGGAAAACAACAGGATACCCTTTCGAAATCCCCAAGAACGTTTGTCCTAAAATCATTTGCTTTAACATCTTTGTCCTAAACACTTTTGACCTAACGTTTATTTGCCATAATGATCTTTTGCCATAACGCGCTTTTATCCTAAAAGTCGAAATCCATAATATGAAATTATTTTACATAATATAAATTTTTATCCTAATATTGCAAGACTTAATATTTGTATGTCATACAACTCATAAGTCCTAAATATGAAATACGTACGACGACGAGCAAAGCGAGGAGGAGTGTTAGGAAGAAATGCGAGCCTACAGCGAGTTTATAATAATTTAACCTGATACCCATCTTAAGGAGTTAAAGGTTCCATTATACTTTCAATTACTTTATAAAAAAAATTACAGACTTCATCAAAAAAAAATCGGCCTTTTGTTATTTTTAATGTTGCATGTGCTAAATAAGCAGCAGTTTGTGTTTCTCATCAGATATGCCTGTCACTAAACTTGTTGGCTCAAAAGAAAAAGAAAAAGTTTCTTTCCTAATCCTTATAAAGGATGGTTGATAAGGGTTAACTTAATATCAGAAAACCCTCTCAAAGATCAGCAGTTTCGTCAACAAAAGCCAAGGTTTTTAAGCATTGTTTGTGTAACGCTGTATTATTCGTAACATCTTTAGGAACCATTGCTGAAGGAAAACTTATGTTTATATAAGTAAGGACATATTAATTGGTTTATTTTCTTAAGCTTATTTACGTAATACAACGGTTATGTCGGTTATGTACTAAACAATATACCATTGGCCATGTTAGGTACTGACTTTGTTACCAAAAGAAACTTCCATACCTATTATCCGTCTATAAAAAAATATATGAGAGATTCTTATTATTCTAATAGGGATTCTTATTATTTTAGTTGTCGTTTTAAGGTATATATATACCTGTAAAGAGCACATCGATAAAATGGACAATAAAATATTGTACTGCGATTTTGGACGTAGGTATATGACAAGAAATGCCAAGCTTAGTAGTTATAAAAACCGGTCAAGTGCGAGTCGGACTCGCGCACCGAGGGTTCCGTACAAACACTTTCCATCCTTAAGAGGTTAAGTTAAGTTTGCACCTGGTATGTATAGCGCATACAAATGAGGTGCAAAGTTAACGCAACCAATGCCGTTTGTTGTATGGGAGCCCCCCTTAAATATTTTATATTATTTTTAGTATTTGTTGTTATAGCGGCAATAGAAATACATCATCTGTGAAAATTTCACCTGTCTAGCTATCACCATTCTTGAGATACAGCCTGGTGACAGACGGACGGACGGACGGACGGACAGCGAAGTCCCAGTAATAGGGTCCCGTTTTTAACCTTTGGGTACGGAACCCTAAAAACGGTTTAAAGTCACGTAAACGGAACGCTCTGACATGTCACAATTTTTACGTGAGTTTAAACCGGGGGGGTATTCGACCAATTTTAGAGATATAATGGAGATCTCTCCTTTTTATCGCCATCCGTCACTTTTGACGTGTGCCTACTTGACAAGTGGCGATATCCCTAGAATATCGCAACTTCGTCAATTCGGACGCGCTAAATTATCGTTTCCTTTGTATGTGACGGCATAAATAACAGGCGCATAGTTTAAATTGACCGCGTAGTGCGTGAAATTAGTCCGTTACGTTTCATTCAAAACAGAAATTCATATGCATGAATAACATTTTTGACAATCATTATCACCTTCGTATTTCCAAAATTGAGATGAGATATGTCAATTTAAAGCTCATCGCATTTTAATGACAGTTCAACGGCGATATAACAGTTATCTAATAGAGATGTGACGTTTGGCGTTCACTCAAACGGCATTCTCGAATTGGGCCCCAGTTCTTTTTAATCACCAGACATGTCTCACGATAGTTTTAATAATATTAAACGCCGAGTATATTTACACCACTTTAATGGCGTTATAAGGTTTTTTGCTCCAACTGTTTAGTTTGAGCAATTAGTCAGATTCAAACCTGGGAGTTCAAATATTCGCTTGTTTGTCCGTTCGTCTGTAAACACAACATTAGGAACTACAAGCGCGTGACGAGCCACACACAGGCAAGGGTCCCGTCGATTTCAATATTTTTTACGAATATCTGACGTCACCCATTTAATTTATTTATAGAAAACATAGATATTTACCTGTGCCTGTTATTTTAATGTATCTCATGTTGTGTTGTATACATATTCCTTGACGTTGGAGGTGTGCAATAAAGTGTATTTGTATTTTGTATATTAAGATAATTTGAAGAGATGCTGACGAGGATGCTATCTATGACGAGAGTCCTGGGTTTGAATCCTGGCAACGGTAAATATTTGTGAGATGAACAATGATCAGCAAAAAGAAGCATCGGTCGTCCGATGCATAGAGACAAATGGCGAAACCTGGTGTTGATGTTCGTATTTTGAAGGAGGCCCAACAATGCGAGGATTCGTCGACTTGCTCCCGTTATTTAATATTATACCAGTATACCAATTAATAATCAGAGTATAACAAATAATAAAAACAACCCGTAATGAGTCATTTTCAAAATACGTGTAGGTACATAGGTAGTTAAGGGATTTAATTAAAACAAAACTTAATTGATTCCTTTGTGTGACGATAATTACCCATATCTTTTGTATGAGTAACTTTCGTAACACAAAAGAAGCGATCGTAATTTTGTTTTTATTAAGTCTTTAACTATGCACGTGGTTTTTTGAAAATGATGAATTAATATCAAACGTTACATTATATTAAATGACTTTATGTCAATTTATTGTATATCAAGAGTTATTAGTTTATCTGAAATCATATAAAACATTACGAAGCCAGGTATAACGTCTTCGTCGTCAATATACCATAGTTTGAGACTCCATAGGTACCTGAGATCTTTTTTCCTGCGGATCTCTAACGTCGCGAGTCTCACGCCCGTCGCCTCCTATTACCCACACTCGTCCTAGCCGTCAACTAGAGTTTGTTTTGACAAGATTTCACAGTCTGGCGACCCCTACTGATTAATCAGAAAGCCCCCTAGCACGGTATTGAATAATACGAGCGAACTAATTAAGTTTTGTGACAGGGCGTTATAGTTAGTAAGTAATTTATTTGCATGAAGTAAATAAGTTAATATCAAAGGACTCACAGAAATCGATTAAGGCTGTATCCAATTAAACTAAAATAGGGTTTGTTCAATATAACATAGAACAAAATAAAACCAAACGTGATCTGTTGCGTTAACTTTGCACCTCATTTGTATGCGGCGCCATACATACCAGGGGCAAACTTAACTTAACCCGGGCAGTTCAGATGGGAAGTGTTTGTACGGGACCCTCGGTGTGCGAGTCCGACTCGCACTTCGCCGGTTTTTTTTTTCAATTTGTATAAAAAGTCCTGGTTTTTGATCGCCGTTTTCCCCGATTTCTTTAGAACTTCTTTAATAAGATCAAAGTCTCAAGTAAAAAATATCTAGACACAATTTCGTGGAACTTGATAACCCTTTGGCTTTTCGAAAAGGTTATCAATATAAGAAAAAATTCTATCAATTTTCTCCAACGATTATCAAAAGCAACCCTTATTCATTTACTTTTCTTTTCCATAAATGTAGCTTTCATTTATCAAAATGTTATTCTCTAATTTGGAATATTGGAATATTTGGGGAGCTAAAGGGTGTCGCGAAACGCTTTAATAATTCATTTAATTATCAATTTAGTAAATTAAAAGCTATGAATGATTATCTAACTGGAATTTTACATGTACCTATTACAATCCTTTTTATTAGGGTTCCGTACCCAAAGGGTAAAAATGGGACCCTATTACTAAAATTTCACTGTCCGTCCGTCTGTTTGCCACTAGGCTGTATCTCATGAACCGTGATAGCTAGAAAGTTTGAAACTTTCACAGATGGTGTATTTCTGTTGCCAGCTTAACAACAAAATACTAAAAATAAAATAAAACACATACTTAAGTGGGGCTCCCTTATAACGTGATTTTTTTGCTTGATAATGGTACAGGCTGTATCTCATGAGTCATGATAGCTAGACAGTTGAACAGATAATGTATTTATATTACCGCTATAACAACAAATCCTAAAAAAGAATAAAATATATGAAAGTAAAACAAAGTCATTTTCAACAATCGTATTCGGATAACCCGCTTAACTAAACCCCTCATTTGACAGTTGCAAACTTAACTAACTAACCAGCCAATTAAGATGCAATTAGTACGGAACCCTCGTTGCGCGAGTCAGACTCGCACTTGTTCTGTTTTTTATAGAATCTTTCATAAGTCTTGACTTTGATTCGCCTTAAATACGTTTTTTTTTTTATCATTTTGATAAGGAAACCTAAATAATGTACATTACATATCGCTATTCATGAAGTCATAACTAGAATTCAGGTTAACCTACGTAAATATCAAACTAATTTACAAGTTTGTTCCACAGGGGTGCATGATGGGAAGGTATAAACACGAAACACTAAGTTTAAGTTCTACATATTGGTATTACTAATAGGTTTTGTTTAGATAAGTACATATAATGTTAGTTAATATTTCATTCCGTACTGAATTAACGATCTACTTGCTAATTCGAGTGTACTTTGAGGTATCGTTTAATAAGCGATATCTCTGGTATATCGCCTTTAACTGACCTTTAATTGTGATGAATGATTGCCATTCGGGCTGCGTAAAGTGACATTTCATGTTCTTTTCATATTTCAACGGTTTTAAATTGCACAGCTGGCATTCGGATTCCAAGCGACCGCAACGCAAGACCACGATCTACTTAGTGGGAAGAAAAAATACTTCATGATGATAACAAATTATTTTTCACCTCACACGCTCGGAAAAACTCCGTTTATAGGGCGAAATCTGCGTGCAAAAGTCTATTTTATCCGCTAGCGTGCAAAAGTCATTTGAATTTCGAACACGACAATTTTGATTCCCTGTGGTGCATGTAACTTTTTTATATTTAAGACTCCTTCAACGCGTGACTGATTTCATCAGTCGATAAATCTTCGAATAACCAATCAACGCACGCTAATAAAGGGCGATCTGGTCAGGCCGGCTGAAATCATATTATGTACGATTGAATACCTTTAAAAAAAAATACACCTACAATATCACGTCCAGAAACCTAGTTTGTGGTTACAGATTTTTAAGTTTTTATTTTTCTACACTTTATTTTAAGTATGTTGAATATGTTTATATATATTAATAGTAAGTAGTTCAGTTTCATTTACATATTTTGACTAGTAAATATATTAAATACAACACAAATTTTAATATTTATTTGTTATAAAAGTTGGAACATAAGAGTGTAATTTCTGAACGCACCCGAGAAAAAAATAATAATTAAAAAGTTAGAAGTTTTCACAATTCACGTAAACAACGTAAATTTGTTCTGTGGAGAATACAGACTGTACTGTTGTCTTACTTTATAGAAATATCGAAAACAAGAAAGTTAAGCCCAATTTGGAGTATTTATTCAATGCTAAAAAGCCTGCAATAAAACGAAAAAGAATTTGTTATAAATATTTGGAGACAATAAGTTATTTAACGAAACTATTGGCGTTTTTAAAGAAGATAAAGCCGAAATAATCTTGTTCGGATCCCATTGACCATCGTCCAATAACTTCCAAAGCAAGTGTTATGGAAAATACTTCCGAGTGGCCAACTAATCCTTCCTAGAATGCCATTCTCCCACATTCACAACGAATGTGTCAAGTAGTTTCTAATACAAATATAATATAACAGTGCTTAAGAAAAACACAACGATAAAATATACACGACGATAATACAAATTACGGCCGTATTACGTTTAATTTTTAATATGTGTGTTTATCTCGTATTTATTTGGTTTGGATTTGAGTTTGTTATGTTTTAAACTTGATGTGTTAAATAGAAGGCAAAATTAAATATGATTATATTTATGTTTTAATTGTTTTTCTTGAATCTTGCATTTTCCTCGCCTGTAGTGAGGTGAAAAGTTGTGTGTTCCGCATGGCTGCAAAATTATTTAGCTTCTCGTGTCTTGAAAGCCTCGCTACGCTCAGGAATCTATCTTTGAACCATTCGCTTCGCTCATGGTTCAATCTTAGATTCCTTCGCTCGCTCAGCTTTCAATTTCAACACTCGCACCAAATAACAACTTTGCAGCCTTGCATAACAAATAACTATTTCACCTCACTCGCTCGGAAAACCTTCGTTTATCGGGCGAAATCTGCGTGCAAAAGTCTATTTTATCCGCTAGCGTGCAAAAGTCATTTGAATTTTGAACGCGACAATTTTGATTCTCTGTGGTGCATGTAACTTTTTTATATTTAAGACTCCTTCAACGTGTGACCGATTTCATCAGTCGATAAGTCTTCAAATAACCAAACAACGCACGCTAATAAAGGGCGATCTGGTCAGGCCGGCTAAAATCATATGTACGTTCGAATACTTCTTTAAAAAAAAATACACCTACAATATCCCGTCTAAAAACCTGGTTACAGATTTTTAAGTTTTTATTTTTTCTACACATTATTTAATGTTAAATATGTTTATATAATATTAATAGTAAGTATTTCAGTTTCATTTACATTTTTTGACTAGTAAATATTTTAAATACAACACACATTTTAATATTTATTTGTTATAAAAGTTGGAACGTAAGAGTGTAATTTCTGAACGCACCCGAGAAAAAAATAAAAATTAAAAAGTTGGAAATTTTCACAATTCACGTAAACAACATAAATTTGTTCTGTGGAGAATACATTGTCTTACTTTATATAAATATCGAAAACAAGAAAGTTAAGCCCAATTTGGAGTATTTTTATTCAATGCTAAAAGCCTGCATTAAAACGAAAAAGAATTTGTTATAAATATTTGGAGACGATAAGTAATTTACCGAAACTATTGGCGTTTTTAAAGAAGATAAAGCCGAAATAATCTTGTTCGGATTCCATCGTCCAATAACTTCTAAAGCAAGTGTTATGGAAAATACTTCCGAGTGGCCAACTAATCCTTCCCAGAATGCCATTCTCCCACATTCACAACGAATGTGTCAAGTAGTTTCAAATACAGATATAATATAACAGTGCTTAAGAAAAACTCAACGATAAATTATACACGACGATAATACAAATTACGGCCATATTTTTAATATGTGTGCTTCTCTCGTATTTATTTCGTTTGGATTTGAGTGTGTTAATGTTTTAAATTTGATGTGTTAAAAAGAAGGCAAAATTAAATATTATGATTATTTTTATGTTTTAATTGTTTTTCTTGAATCTTGCATTTTCCTCGCTGTAGTGAGGTGAAAAGTTGTGTGTTCCGCATGGCTGCAAAATTATTTAGCTTCTCGTGTCTTGAAAGCTTCGCTACGCTCAGGAATCTATCTTTGAACCATTCGCTTCGCTCATGGTTCAATCTTAGATTCCTTCGCTCGCTCAGCTTTCAATTTCAACACTCGCGCCAAATAACAACTTTGCAGCCTTGCATAACAAATAACTATTTCTTAAGCTGTTACATTTTTAAAGCAACGAAGTCGCTGAGGTGTTATAAAGAAGTTACCTGCCGTCGCTATGTTCCTCTGGAGACCTGGAAAGTTTCCGTTAGGGCCCAGTTTCAAGTTATTTATGATAATTCTAAGTTACATCTCGATTTGCGAAAAAAATATTTTAGGCGATTTACGGAGATGCCTTTTATAATTTTTTTCTACTCCAGTACGTTTTTCTGTCATTTATATAGTCACTAACTCTAATATAAAGACATAAATTATGAAAGTCTGTAAAAGTCTATACTCTACTGCCCAAAAACACACTGCTAACCGATGTTATAATGTCGCCAAAAAAGCATCACTTAAGTACCACAGATTACAAGATGAACAGCTGCATTCCACAAATTGAAAATAAAAAAAACTTATTGTACTAAGGCATTGC
The DNA here is from genome assembly GCA_932273695.1 of Apotomis betuletana. Lineage (NCBI taxonomy): Eukaryota > Metazoa > Arthropoda > Insecta > Lepidoptera > Tortricidae > Apotomis > Apotomis betuletana. The sequence goes on from OW026310.1 coordinate 1,370,002, forward strand.
TGCAAACTTAATTTTTTTTTTATCTTCAGTGCATGGATGTTTAGTATAGTGAACGTATACCTTTATGTATAAGTATAATTTTTTGACAGATGTTTAGTATAGTGAACGGATACCTTTATGTATAAGTTCATATTTTTTTGACAGATGGACGTCAATAAAAAAAAAGTTTATCAGAGACAATATTTTTTTTTATTTTGTTGATTCCGAGCGGGAACATGTAATTATTTTCTTTGTTGTTTATTTGCATTTTATTTGTGAAATGTCGAGTCGTAGAAAAAGTATTGTATGCAACGTTGTATAAGTAGGTCAAAAAACGCTATACTAAAATCTATCTATATATATAAAACTCAAAGGTGACTGACTGACTGACTGACTGACTGACATAGTGATCTATCAACGCACAGCCCAAACCACTGGACGGATCGGGCTGAAATTTGGCATGCAGGTAGATGTTATGACGTAGGCATTCGCTAAGAAAGGATTTTTCAAAATTCACCCCCTAAAGGGGTGAAATGGGGGTCCAAAGTTTGTAGGGGGAAACAAGATTAGTTAGACTATTTTATTCGAAACTTCACAGGAGTATTCCTAACAATAAATGAGTAAGCACGTGTTTCAGGTTTTTTGAAAATTCAACCCCTAAAATGGAGAAATGTGGTGACAAAGTTTGAAAATCAGCATGGGTATTGTTTTTATGGTTTATCGGGTCGCTGATTACAAAAACCGCAACGATTTTAAAATCCAACGTGGTGGACGTGAGTTACCATCTCCCCTGTTGGAGTGAAATGGGGTTGAAATGTCTAAATACTAAACCGCTGGTTCTAGAGAGTTCAAATTTGGCACGTAGGTTCCTTATAAGGTGTAGGGGTGCACTAAGAAAGGATTTTTCAAAATTTACCCCCTAAAGGGGTGAAATGGGGGTCCAAAGTTTGTATGGCGAAAGAAGATTAGTTAGACTATTTTATTCGAAACTTCACAGGAGTATTTCTAAAAATAAATGAAATAAAACGTGTTTCAGGTTTTTTTTTAATTCAACCCCTAAAAGGGAGAAATGTGGTGACAAAGTCTGAAAATCCATTGGTAATGCTTTAATGGTTTATCGGGTCGGGTCGCCTTTTGGGGTGCGATGGGGTTGAAATGACTAAATATGAGTACGGGTGTAATTTTTATGGTTTGTTGGGACGTTAATTACGAAAATGCCACCGATTTTGAAATTTTATTTGTGGTCATGAAAATTCTTGAAAGCATTTGCGCCAAATTGCAATTTAATAGGTCCAGTAGTTTTGCAGCAACTCGATTGTAACAGACGGACTGAAAGATAGCTACACGTGATCCTATAAGGGGGTTCTTTTTTTGATTTTGAGGTATGGATGGGTCTCTATCCTAATAGATTAAAAAAGTAGTATTTGGTGGCATCTCGATCGTCGTCAATCGGTACCTATGGGCGGGCGGCGCGTTGGGACGGGATGAGTAATGATCGGGAAACTTCCTGCATCCGTAATAAATACATTCAAGCTTTTCAATAATAAGTCATTTCAGAATTCTGAATTACGTTTATCTGGCTCAGAATAATACATTTTTTATTCATCAACGAAGAGAACCTCAATATCTTACAATAGAACATGACGTAACTTATAACATGGCTTAGAATCATTAAACCAATCTCGAATAACAAGTCTCAGGGGCAAACTCTCAAATTTGCGGGTATTGACTTGAGAGAACATTGCTTCTCTCATGGACAGTTTTATGTTGCTTGCTCTCGAGTAAGTTCACCCAGTAGCTTGATAGTTTTAGCGCCTAATGACAGATTAGTCAAGAATATTGTGTACAAAGAAGTTTTGTAGGCCCTATTTTTTTACACACGCTAAACAAAAGTAAAGCCGCAAAAACTATACATAATTAATAATAATACTTCTTAACGCGAGCGAAGCCGCGGGCACAAGCTAGTACTATTATAAAAGCATCATCGTATAAGGTCCCAACATTTTCCCTCTCCTATTTTCTATAACTTTCTGCAAATTCCATTTTTTTCCACTCTTTTAAGTACGTTTTCATTTGTATTTTTTCATCCAATTGATCTTCTCCAGCCTTCGCCAGCACCATATTTCAAATACCTCCAGCGACATCATAGAAGGAAACGTTGAGGGGAAGCGAGGAAGAGGGAGACCAAGAATAAATTACATTAAACAAATAAAAGAGAAGGTAGACGTCTTGTCACAGGCACGACAGCGGCCTATCGGTGTAACTCGGCCGTCGGTGACCTTGTAATGCCGAATCCTTCGACAAGACCTTCACGTGAATGCCTTTCCCCACCTCGCGCGTCCCGCCCTCGCCCCTCGACACGCACACATAGCCGAGAGTTTTGTTACTGCACACAAGTGTCGCTGTCATTTCTTTTTACTTTAGTATAATAAACAGTCGAGTTCATTTACATCTACACACTTACGAGAACAAAAATATCTGAACACGACCCTATTGTTAGGAGCATAAAGTCGTTGCATCTTCGTTAGAAGTGAACCAAAGTTGTAGATATAGCTTAGACCACAGGCTCAGATAGCCGCCAAAATTAATTGGCAGTGGGCGCCACATTTCTCGTAGAAACGATGGCAGTTGGGGCAGAGAGATTTTTTAATGGCGGCCGCGTACCGGAAAACGCAGCGTGGACGGCCGCCAAAAAGGTGACCTGGTTGGAAGAAGCAATTGGAGGAGAGCGGCGCACGATCGATCGTTGTGGAGAACAATTCTACTAGAGCTTACTTACTGTGTGACTAGATCGATTTGTTTTTGAGTCGCGATATTATTAATTTATACGAAATTAAATAGGTACTATCACTGAAGTCATACAATATAGGTACGTATATGCTCTTACATAGGGTTCGCATTAATAGACATCGTATCTTTGAAAATACACTTAAAGAAATGTCGACGTACTTTGAACAAGACGTTTTTCTTAAGTTTCGGTTTTTTTTTATATAAAATATATTATTTTAAGTTATCTGCTATATACACTACATTACACACCTTCCTATTTTTTGAGTAGCATGCGTAAAAAACATTATTTGCCTAAAGGCATTACAAAATGACTCACCTTAGAAAAACCGTAGCTAACACGAGACATGTTATAAAATATTCCACGTGCACGGCACTAAATAAATATTAACAAACACAACAAAGAAAGCGAAGATTCAACTATTCATGCCCTCGGCAAATTCTCCAAAGACTTTCATCGAGAACTAACTCCGTTCTTAGTCAAGTTAACGTTACCTAAGGAACCCTGCAACGATACTTCTAGAAATAAAGTTTTCCATTACGCCCGCCCTGCTACACAAAAGAAAAAGGTATTAAAAACCTACAATTTTCTTTTACAGTTATCATTTTTTTCGTCCGCACGGTGGCGTAGTTGTTTTACGTGTTTAGTAAGAGTCTCCCAAAGGACGGACGTCGGAGGTTGGTATTTCAAAAAGGTTGCTCTAACTTTTTTATGGCAAAAACTCGCGAATGCTCATAGTTTTAAAGTCGTTAAATACGGTTTTAGTATGCCGTAAGAAACCTTTTAAGGTTACTGTTCGCGTAATTAGTTGGCATTTAGGGTTTGAGCAAAAAAAGGGTCACAGGAAAGGCCTAGAATAGCTCTCGTTTTACAAATTGGTTGTACCGCGTTTACGTAAAAGTACATGTGTTATTAGGAAATACTTGATTAAGGAGCATTTCCATTGATACTTAGCCGGGTGGAGCAGATCAGAGCGTGACTATGTGTACCACACTGTTTTTATTGTTTAAACTGAGTGGAGATTTAAAATTTCGCAATTGATCAAACACGCTCCACACAGGCATTGGAAACTTACTCTGTGAGAGCAAAGTAAGTCTCGATAAAGTACATTAAAAGTTTTATTGTTAATAATAATGCAAAATTGCCATACGCGGACTCGCGAATGCTCATAGTTTTAAAGTCGTTAAATACGGTTTTAGTATGCCGTAAGAAACCTTTTAAGGTTACTGTTCGCGTAATTAGTTGGCATTTAGGGTTTGAGCAAAAAAAGGGTCACAGGAAAGGCCTAGAATAGCTCTCGTTTTACAAATTGGTTGTACCGCGTTTACGTAAAAGTATGTGTTATTAGGAAATACTTGATTAAGGAGCATTTCCATTGATACTTAGCCGGGTGGAGCAGATCAGAGCTTGACCATGTATACCACACTGTTTTTATTGTTTAAACTGAGTGGAGATTTAAAATTTCGCAATTGATCAAACACGCTCCACACAGGCATTGGAAACTTACTCTGTGAGAGCAAAGTAAGTCTCGATAAAGTTTTATTGTTAATAATAATGCAAAATTGCCATACGCGGACTTGTGTGCATACGAAGTGCACTTCTACGTGGTGATGGTCTCATAAAGGTATTCCGAAATAAGTTCAAGTTCTCTATCAGAATATGGGTTTTTTCTGCTCGTTTGTACAATCAAACCTAATACAAGAAACAAAATGTCCTAAAAATTTCCATTCTTAATCATCATGTTGCTATATGAATATGAATGTTATTTTTTTTTTTTGAACGTGATGCCTTGGAAAATTGTCATGCAATGTTTTGGGGCACTTTATTTTGTAAACAGTAAGATGAGCTTAAAACAGCAATTTTCTGATACCACAAAATTCTATAGATTTTTTTGGAAGTCAACCATCCAGTTTAGTTGTTGAATGTTGATTATGGCGGTGTACTGAGAATCCACACAATAGTTACTCCTTAACGGCTTAAAATAAAAATATATCTATCATTTTCTGTAGCTATCTAGATTGAGTCCGCTTCGGAAACGAACTGACTGAACAGTGAACCTCATTTCTGGTAATCCGTTCAAGCCACTCGATGCGAACTTTGCTGGAAATAAATGAACCAAATTGGATTTGATCTCTGCAACTACCGCTTTGTGAGTTGTGAGGATTCTTACCGATATTGTGTGTGGACGTTTCAGTGCCCTTGCCATGCCACAGTTCTCGCTCTAGCGACAGCGTAAAGTATTTTTCATCACACTTGCTCGTAAACAAGGGTTTACATGCTAGAAAAGCGGGCGGTAAGCCGTGAATTACGCCCTAGGGCGGTAAGTAATTTTTATCACACTTTAAGGGTTTACATGCTAGAAAACTGGGCGGTAAATCGTATATTACGCCCTAGGGCGGTAAGTCGTATATTACGCCCCAGGTTGGTAAGAATTTTGTTATCGACTACTACTACTTTTGTTTTATTTCCTCCAAAGTGTGATGAAAAACGTCGTACGTGACTGGTGGTAAAGGAATTCCAAACTCGTGTCATTGAAGCCCTCGCCCCCCCGAAAAAGGGGTTTTATAAGTTTAACATGTGTATCTGTGTATTTGTGTATCTGTGTGTATGTCTGTGGCATCATAGCTCCCAAACGGATAGACCAATTTGCGTGCAGTTTTTCTAAATCGAAAGAGTTGTCTGTCGAGATGGTTTTTAGCTATGTGGTAGGCTAGGACCAGTAGATTCCAAGATTTTCAGTAATAAAAAAAGTGAACCAAAATTGATAGGTGACATCAGACACCATAATGAAAGTAAATTTTAATTTTCCATTTAATTAAAAAAATATTTATATCAAATATTCACCATAACATATGACGATAGTTTACTATAAAGTCACAATAGCTGTCTGTTCTAAAAAAAATAACGTGACCGTCCAAGAGACGTGTTCCGGTTGGGGCCGCGTAATAAACCCACATGCCGTCTTAGACTGGTAGAAAATTCTAAATATCGGCTTCCTTTACCGTGCTAACGGCATTTTGTGAGCCATTTTGGCAACATGACTTTTCTGATGTAAAAAAGCCTGCTGAATTCGATTCTGGATGTTGCCAAGCCGAATTTTGCCCCCCTCCCCCCATTTCCCCCCTTTTTACCTCAAAATATGTGCCTAATCACGGTTTTTACGGTTTTATACAAAAAGTATTACAGCTAGAAAAAAAATGTCAAAGACAAGAATGATCTCTATAAAATTTCCTATAACATGGTGTATAAACTTTTTTAGAAGGCCTTATGGTTTGTGAGCAATATCTTTCCGAACTTCATAGACTGGTAGAAAATTCTAAATATCGGCTTCCTTTACCGTGCTAACGGCATTTTGGGATCCATTTTGGCAACATGACTTTTCCGATGTAAAAATGGCTGCTGAATTCGGTTCTGAATGTTGCCAAGCCGAATTTTGCCCCCCTCCCCCCTTTCCCCCCCTTTTTGACCTCAAAATATGTCCCTAATCACGATTTTTACGGTTTTTTACAAAAAGTTTTACAGCTAGAAAAAAAGTGTCAAAGACAAGAATGATCTCTATAAAATTTCCAATAACATGGTGTATAATTTTTTTTAGTAGGCCTTATGGTTTGTGAGCAATATCTTCCCGAACTTCATTATTTTTTTTAAAAATTGATAAACTTGGTCGAGGCAGTGAAATGCACTTATTTTAGGATAATTGGTATCGCACAGGATCCAGCCGCTCTGCAGCGCTTGACGCTGACATCCAGTTGGCATGCTGCTTATTATCTGTCAAGACTCACGAGACTTTCAGTCATAAGCAGTCGTCAGATTTACACGCAGAACCGTACCCAAGTCGGGCTAAAAGGGCCGTAGAAAATAAAAATGCTTTGCTTCTGAACATGAAATCCTTCGAAATGCTCAGTTCTACGCCAGGTTCTCCAGAAATGTGCCTTAGAAATGCAGTTACCCGGGATCTTGCAACAGAAAGAAATAAAGTGTCAATTCACACTGCTAAGCAGCTTGGCTCACTCTAAGTAACGAAGTTTGTTTCCGAAAGGCTCACCAACAGCAGCCCGTCTAGCACAACTATGCTTTGCGACTCTTGTCGCGCGACATAGCGCTACCCGTCACCCTCTTACATTACTGCACAGAAAGAGACAGGCAATTGTCTCGCGCCAGAAATGGCCGTTTGCGACAGTTGTGCTAGGGGTGCAGGTCTACTAGCTACAACGCAAAGTTCAAAATGAACTAAGGCCCGACCTTCAAGACCTGTACAAGGCAGATCGTTCAAAATCTACCATATTTGCGTCTGATGTGGGGGGCAAACGCTCAGGCGCTGTAGTGGTGCCAATCAAAGCATAGCCTGCATCGTCACATATACTCGACTTGTACAGCAGGGACAGGAACTTCTCAGCCTTTCGCTCATGGGGTGTATGTCTATCTCATTGAGTTAGTTCACAGTGCTTTCGATAACGGAAAACGGAATACTTTTAATCAAAGGAGTGTCTAGGTAAATGTTTTAGAAACGCAAATGGTCAATTTAATTATTTTGTTACCTGCAATAAAGCCGTTCGAATCGCCAGTGCCTGAGTAAAACGCCAGAACATTCTATCGTTCTAAAGCAGTCCCTTAATTTTGTCATGATGATGAATCATAAGCAACAACAACACTAATAACCAGTCTTCTGGGTGGGCTATGCACAGTGTGGAGCACATGTCGAGTGTCGGTTTCCTCATGAATAGCACGTATGTTGAGGTATCGACCTCAGTTGGTGACGCTTGAAACTTAGTCTCGTCTGAAAATCCTCGCACTACGACCTTATTGTTTTCTGCTGCAAGATCCTGGGTAACTGCATTTCTAAGGCCCGTTTCTGGAGAATCTGGCGTATAACTGAGCATTTTGAATGACTTCATGGTCAGAAGTAAAGCATTTTTATTTTCTACGTCGCTTTTAGCCCTACTTGGATACAGTTCTGCGTGTAAATCTGACGGCTGCTTATGACTGAAAGCCTCGTAAGTCTTGACATATAATAAGCAGCATGCCAACTGGATGTCAGCTTCAAGAGCTGCAGAGCGGCTGGATCCTGTGCGATACCAATTATCCTAAAATACGTGCATTTCACTGCCTCGACCAAGTTTATCAATTTTTAAAAAAATAATGAAGTTCGGGAAGATATTGCTCACAAACTATAAGGCCTACTAAAAAAAATTATACACCATGTTATAGGAAATTTTATAGAGATCATTCTTGTCTTTGACACTTTTTTTCTAGCTGTAAAACTTTTTGTATAAAACCGTAAAAATCGTGATTAGGGACATATTTTGAGGTCAAAAAGGGGGGAAAAGGGGGGAGGGGGCAAAATTCGGCTTGGCAACATTCAGAACCGAATTCAGCAGGTTTTTTTACATCGGAAAAGTCATGTTGCCAAAATGGATCCCAAAATGCCGTTAGCACGGTAAAGGAAGCCGATATTTAGAATTTTCTACCAGTCTATGAAGTTCGGAAATATATTGCTCACAAACCATAAGGCCTTCTAAAAAAGTTTATACACCATGTTATAGGAAATTTTATAGAGATCGTTCTTGTCTTTGACATTTTTTTTCTAGCTGTAATACTTTTTGTATAAAACCGTAAAAACCGTGATTAGGGTCATATTTTGAGGTAAAAAGGGGGGAAATGGGGGGAGGGGGGCAAAATTCGGCTTGGCAACATCCAGAATCGAATTCAGCAGGCCTTTTTACTTCGAAAAAGTCATGTTGCCAAAATGGCTCACAAAATGCCGTTAGACTTGAAAATTTTGATTTGAACTACCAGTCTATCTCTAATAGTTGTAAAATGTGTAGGTAATACTTACACCTCAGTGCGCGGCGCCAGGCATGGGAGGGAGCGGAATCTATGATGGCTTAATTATGAAAAGGAATAACGTGACCGGTGTTCGGGTTTAGGCCGCGTAATAAACCCACGTGCCCTCTCTCATAGTCATAGTTGTAAAATGTGTAGGTAATACTTACACCTCAGTGCGCGGCGCCAGTCATGGGAGGGAGCGGAATCTATAAAGGCTTAGTTATTGGAAGAAATGACGTGACCGTTCAAGAGACGTGTTCGAGAGCGAATAGTATAAGCGTAACGGAGATGGCACGACTTTGTGCGACCAGCAGCACGGCGAACGACGGTTATACATGTGAGCGAGACACGCTGTCGCGCAAACTCGTGGTATCAACGTCAGCTAAACATAGCGTAAGCGGAAAAACGCTCTTCGCTTGCTCTTGCACCGCTCTTATAATGGCCGGTGCGTCCCGCGGCGCCCGGCGTCGCGCCGGCATACGATTCCGACTTTATAGCTTAATCTCTTACACGCCATATCAATAAATAAGCCTTTTATTTTAAGCCTCATATCGAAGTAAATGATAAAGTTAAGTTTATTGAAAAATTATACGTGGTGGAAGTGTCTAAAAATCTATAACTGGGACTGTTCTTTTTTTTAATGATGTTAATACCTAATACTATTCTGGACCTGTTTTTCTTTGTGATAGTTCAAAATTGCCTTAAAATATTTTATAACTTATGGCACCATTTAGAAATGATTATTATTATTACTAGAGTTAGTGGTAATATTAAGCCGAAAATCTGTACAAGTAGTAGAAGAAACATCTACTTCAAATAAAAAGGTTTAGTCAGATATTTGCAGGGTGGCTGGCAAGAGCTGGATGAGAGAAACCGAGGTTCGTTCACAATGGCGTGCAGTTGTAGAGGCCTATGTCCAGCAGTGGACAAGAATAGGCTGATGATGATGATGAGTCAGATAGACTTCGCGTCAGATATTTATAACCCCAAATCCTTTCAGAATTATTGCAGGTGACTGTACGATCGCGAGAATGTGTCAACAATTATTCAACCCTCCTCCAAACAACCGTTAAACACGTACAATCCGATCATAAACATAAACTGTATCCTCCCAAAACTGTAACACGAGTGATGTCCTAGGTTCTACATAATTCGAAGAGGCATGGAAATATCCCCACTTTAACGATATAGTGGATAACATCTTGGGGCTTGTGCACAAATCACGTGAGGTTTTTTCGGGTACTTTTTGACCCCCCCTTCCCCACTGGTGATATTTAGTGAGATTCTTTGCTAAACCGTAATTCCGAAAAACTCATTGGTACGGGCCGGGTTCGAACCCGCGACCTCCGGATTGAAAGTCGCATGCCCTAACCACTAGGCTACCACAGATTCTCCAAATCAATGTTTACAGTAATTACCTACATAATTTTATTAAAACTTTCGTGAGACATATTTAATTATTGTATTAAGCGGTTTACACTCACGTGACGAGTGACGAGTTTGCCGCGGCGGTGTACGGGCAGCCGTCCCTGATGAAGGGCTCCATACGAGTTCGAAACATGTCGGGCCGTTCCTGACAATTTCACGTGAGTGTAAACCGCTTAATACAATAGTAATTACATAAACTAAAGTATAACTTGTTTGCCTATATAAGTGTTGTTCAAATAGAACACGTCGCTAAAGCAGACATTTATAGTAGCGTGAACTCGGACCTATGTCCTTAAAAACATCGAATCTAATACCGTATCCTTCCTAAACTGTACCCAAAGCGAGTGATGACCTAAAAAGTCCACTATGACATCCAACTCAACAACTTACCATGAAACAAACATGCCTTCTACCCTTCCTTACAACCGAACGAACTTAATTCAAATGGTATAAGATTGCGAATAGTTAACCATAGTCTAATCAACGGTAGTTATATCTTAGTCCCTTTAAAGATGTCACTCATTCAAAGTTTAACGATCGACCTAATAGCGTTTTTAAAGCTGTTCCTGAAAATCCCTGAAACGTGAGCGAAGCGTCAACAAATTCAGCGTAAATCTGTTGACTTTGTATTAATACTTCGCTAGCATTCAACAGAGAAAAGCATTAAATATTTATAACCTGCATGGGCACTTATAGCCTTTTGGAAAGCAGCGATTTCCCTATCCAAGAGACAAAAGGACTCAGTATTTATAACATCTAAAGGTACTTATGACATTTTGGAATGTAGTGGTGGATCTGCATTCCTTTTGATGTTAAGATGCTCTCATATCTTTGAATAAGCTTCTTATTTATTGGTGTGAGGTTTATTTATTTGCGACAATCGTTTACGCTGATTATTAATGATAGTAGAGGATCCCTTTAAGAACGACCTTCACCGAGATGTTTATTTGATTAAATGTATTTTATATTTAATTTAATATGTCAATAAATATATTGCATATGGGTTGCCTAACAAATTTTAGTCCAGGGTATGTTTAATTAATGATTAAAAAAAAATTTTTTTTAAACATTTGATTATTAGATAAATTCTATACCAATCGAAAGTATGAAGCCCATAGAATATGCAAACGTTAGGTTGCCTATTCTTTTCCCGTCACAACTATCGGGTAGCCCGGTTTAAACTGGTAAATCTATACTAGCATTTTGCAACGGTCTGATTATTGAATTGAAATTAAATAACATTAAAGATTATTTTATTATGAACACGGTGGTATAGGGTTGCCTGCGAAAAATCAGTCCAGAATTCCGGTTGTCGAATTTTGAAAAGTAAAATATTGCAGCGAGTGAATGTGTGCGACTGAGAGGTCCCAACCAAAACTATCCCATACGATAGAAGAGGACACAGCATAGCAGCTGTTTGAAGTCCGCCCATTTAAAAAAAGAGAGTGCGCATGCTATTTGTGCTTGAAAATGAAAAGGATAGCGATAGACTCGTATATGCTGTGCATTATTTTGGAGTAGTTTATTATTAAAATAGAGAAATAGTTATTTAACTTTTTTTTTAATCAATTAATTAATGAAATAATGATCTTTATTCTGCAAGTAGGCCACAAGGGCACTTTTACATGTCTGAGTCTATCGACATTTCACAAGAGGTGACCACTGTTGAGAAGAAACTCCGAAAGATTAGATACATTACATTTGTTTTATTCTACTACCTATGTTTCTACTTGAATCACTTAAAATTAATGCCGTTTAAACACTTTTCACCGTTGGTTAAAATTCTCCAACATTTAAAAGTATGAGAATCTCTGAACACCATGATGACGTAGGCTTGTGTCAGTCACGTGGTTCGCGAGTCTCGGAAGAGAGTACCAGGCGGAGTATATTATTATACCATGCATTTTATTGTATCTATAGCGACAATTTACTCCAAAATAATGCACAGCATATACATAATCTTTAATGTTATTTAATTTCAATTCAATAATCAGACCGTTGCAAAATGCTAGTATAGATTTACCAGTTTAAACCGGGCTACCCGATAGTTGTGACGGGAAAAGAATAGGCAACCTAACGTTTGCATATTCTATGGGCTTCATACTTTCGATTGGTATAGAATTTATCTAATAATCAAATGTTTAAAAAAAATTTTTTTTTAATCATTAATTAAACATACCCTGGACTAAAATTTGTTAGGCAACCCATATGCAATATATTTATTGACATATTAAATTAAATATAAAATACTTTTCATCAAATAAACATCTCGGTGAAGGTCGTTCTTAAAGGGATCTTAGACTATGAGACGTTCTCTCACAATATAGGACGGTCACAAAATTATGAGACTAAAAAATCTGAATGCTAATTTGAGCGTTGCGATCTTCAATATACCAATATGTCTGCTTTATCACAGAATTATAATTTTAGAGAATATATCCTATTTACCTCCGTTTGTTTATACTGCTATTAAAAAGGTGACCATAAAGAGGTGGAGAGAGAGGAGAAATGGGAGCGACATTTATTTGGGATACCAATTACAATTAATTATATTAAATAAAGAAAAGTTAAGTATAAAAGTTTAATCTAAATAGCCTATAGTATACTAAGAAAGGGGTTTTAAGTTTTCTTTTGAGTCTGTAGGTAGTGTACGAGTATGTTTTTGCAATTCAATTTATTTGGTTTCGGTTTTCCCTTTGTTTTATAGTAAAACGTCTCTAAAACATCAAATTTTCAATTCAATTCAATTCAAACTCTTTATTTCGGACTTGAATCCATATAATATTTGTTAGTAATTCATCGAAAGTATTTTTTTCTGAAACCATAATATATTTTGGAATTTTATAACACAAACCTAACCTATTCTAATATAGGTTGAGATTTTCAAGGTTTCTGAAAAATATATGACTTACGAGAAAAAAAAATGTCTATGAAATGAAAATTCTATGAAATGCAGCTTTCGGTGAAGTGTTTTTCTATAAAATAAATAAATAAATAAATATTTTTATGGAATCTTTTTATCGATTCTATTTTTTACGTGGACAGGGGATCGTGCGTGTAAAGCGCACATCCTAGGTATGGCTAATGCGCATAAAGAATTTCAAACACATATGACGCAGAGGGCGCTCCAGTAGCGCATGCATTATGGAATGAAAGATTTAGTGTGATTGACGTAGCGATCTAATAGCTCAGTTGGAAGAGCAATACGCTGGAAACGTAGAGGTCGCAGGTTCAAATCCTGCTTAGATTGTAGTGGATCGCATTCAATTTTTCTTTCTTAATTTACCTTTGTGTCATTATTTATAAAAATAAATATATATTTTAGGACAATCATACACAAATCGACCTATAGTCCCAAACTAAGCAAAACTTTTACTATGGGTACTAGACGACGATATTACATGATATGTAAATACATATATAGATAACATCCATGACTCACAGGAACAAATATTCAAGTTAACAAAAACGAGGATCCCTTTGGTTTCAATACAAAACTACGTTATCACATGAATTAAAATTGACATTTAACAACTGATGTGTAATTCATTTTAATAGTAGGTTATTCTTAAAATGAGAATAATTGCCCAAGCCGAAATGTGAATAATGAAATAAGCCTCCTTTTGTTGTAAATTATAAACGTATTACTACTGACTTTAATTATATGCCTGAGCCATCGAAGACACTAATAATATTGCGTATTAATTACACTATTATATAAGTGCCACAGGAAGGAATATTATATGATGCTTATTAAAAGCTTTTATTTAACTTGCAATGTATGTATGTATGTATGTATATATGTATGTATGTATGTATGTATGTATGTATGTATGTATCTAAGTATGTTTGTTCAGGTGAAATCTTGCAACTCAATTTTGAAGCAGATATCGTCAACCGATTGAGCTGAAATTTTGCATAATTACTTAACTTTGATGACAATACAATAATATAGTACCATGGGGCTGATCTGATGATGGAGCCGGAAGGTGGCCATAGGAACTCTATAATAGAAAAAGCAATCCTACCGAGCTTGGGCTCTTTAGAATCGTCTCATTGAGCATTTGATGGATATCCAAAGAAAAGTACAGTCGGCTATAAAAGCTTGCCACTAAAATGTCATTTTTGACAGAAACTTTTTTTATTATGCAAAAGACGCATTCTTTTCTTTTTAGTGAGTTTGTTTTGTATTTTGTTATGAATAAATAAGTGAATGCACCTTGTACAAATCGACCTGGCTCCAAATTGAAGCTCTAGTAAGCATATTTTTGAACATACTTATGATGCTTATTATACTTAGAATGACCCTGGAACAAATATTCGAGTTCGTCACATAAATATTTGCCCATGCCGGGATTGTAATCCAGGAGTACAGCTGCGTTAAAAACCACATAAATAGGTAAAAATTTGGATACATATTTTATAATTTCCGAAATATTTAGTGCGGCTGTGACGTCAGTTGATGACTTCGCTCAATGTATGATAATACAAAATACTATGAGTATTAGTCCTATGACGTCTAGCTGGCATGGCGCGCCGTACTGAATTTAAAATAACGTAATTTCAAAATGAAAAAATCAATGAAAAAAAAGTATATCTAAGCTAAATAGGCTATACGGTCATAAAGTTTCAAAATATTCTGAATTGTACATAGTATTATCTGAATCAAAATGAATTTAAATAAATAAATAAATACTTTAGCGATAAGACCACCTGTTGTCTACCGTTTTTAATTTGTTTATTTGTAATTTCTTGTGTAAATGTTTTTTGGTGTGCAATAAAGCGTACTTGTATTGTATTGTATTGTATTGTATTGTATTGTATTGTATTGTATTGTATTGTATTGTATTGTAAATACCGGAAATCCTCACACAAATCAATTTAGTCCCACAATAAGCTCTAGTAGGCTTGTGTTATGGACACTAGACGACGATAAAATATACTTAAATATAACATACTTAAATACAAATAGCACCCATGCACAAATATTCGAGTTCATCACATAAATATTTCTCCTTGCCAGGATTCGAATCGAGGACCGTCCTCTCAGTAGGCAGTTGCTTAACCACTGCGCCAAAAGCAAAGAGCATTCAACCGCTGATATGTCCAAATTAGCGTCAGTACCGACGTCGAACTGCTAATCCGGGCCAATGCGTTTTACCAATGCCTTTGCACACGTGAAGCAAAGGGAATTAGCACTGACTTGAATGAGCATATATCTTATCGCGTTACAGTATTAATAAATACTAGCTGCGCCCTGCAGTGTTACCCCGCTCTTTCTACGGGAACACTACACTTTTCGGGATAAAAAGTAGCCTATGTGTTATTCCTAAGTGTCAGCTTCTACCATACCAAATTTTGACAAAAATCGTCCAGCCGCTTGAGCGTGAAGGAGTAATAAACATGCAAACACAAAAACACACACACTTAGAAAAACGTTTCATCGAATTTTCATTTCATCGAAAGCATTTTTTTTCTGAAACCATAAAATATTTTTGAATGTTATAACACAAACCTAACCTAACCTAACCTAATCTAAAGGTTATAATTTACAAAATGTCTGAAATATTTATGACTTCCGAGTAAAAATTTGTCGACGAAATGAATCTTCGAGATTTCAAGATTTCGAGATTTCAAGAGGATACCACCTACGAGTACCTAGTTCGAGCATTGTCGACAACTTAATAT
This sequence comes from Apotomis betuletana, assembly GCA_932273695.1. NCBI lineage: Eukaryota > Metazoa > Arthropoda > Insecta > Lepidoptera > Tortricidae > Apotomis > Apotomis betuletana. The sequence goes on from OW026310.1 coordinate 1,385,711, forward strand.
TTACAATATCCTAGACCAATGGAGACAACTGACAATACCCGATACCCTGTAATCACAATCCTCAGGAATGTCTTCTTGTGTCGTTTTCTTCATTGCTGAGAGTCGTGACTTCTATTTATCACTCTTCGGACGATCGGTCTCCACTTATTTCGATACTAGTGCAGACCGCATGGTGTCGGGAAACTTGGTGACCGTTGTGTCTCGAATCTGATCGGTGCAGCGCATGGGGCTCTTTCCTTGAATCTTTCCTGTCACTAAGAGCTTTTTCAGGTTGGCATTCTTCTTTCTGGCCGACCGAATAATTCAAGGATTCTACAGAGGCAGATGTTGGACAGTCTCATGGTGATTCCCAAATTCTGAAGGATGAATGCATTGGTGCCTCAGGAATGAGGGACCGACTAAAGAAGAAGTGCCTCTATGAGCTATACAGTACTAATAGACCTCTCTAATTTAGAAATGGTTAAAATTTATATTTAAAATCCGTAGAAACGGGTTTACTTACGTCGTTTAAGTCGAACAGTGCTCGACATGTGTCAAATCGGCTCGCAAATTATTATCAGGAGCTCCGACCAGTTGCGGCAACGGCAAACCATCAAGTTGCTTCATATGGACTTTTATATGTTTGAGACACACGAGAGTTTCCTATGTAACGAAACTTGGCTTCCAGTCAAGTTCGTTTGATCTTCAAATACATTTTTATACGCCTACGTCAGACCTCTAGTCTAAAAATGTATTATATCTGCTACATGATTAATTTTGTAAATTTTTCATCAAAGGTACAAAACAATTTAGGTACATAAATAGGCACGGCCTTCACGTATAAAGGGAAGCTGTTAAGGAGGCACTTGTAGTGTGGGTGTGATAAGCTTGTCTTTATGTATACATAAGGCTGTATCCACATCTGATCATCTACTCTAATCAAGTGCCGTTCTCGAGAAAGTGTCGCGATTTGTATGGAGTGGACACGTTCTCAAGAACTTTTTCATTCGAAACGTTCTCCGATTCCGGATTCCGGTTCTTCCAATTCCCAAAAAATAATTTATTTCAATATTGGCTTTATGGTCGGGACGGAGCAAGGAAAACGCATAAGATGTAGTTTTCCGTCGTTTATTTACTAAATATAGCACCATGTTTGCAACTCTGTACAACAAATCTTCGTCTTTCTTCTATTTGATTTATTTTTTATGTCCCGGACAATCTTTCCCTGGTTCCTGGGTGCCCAGGACTAAAACAACTCACTAAAGACTTCAATGGATGAATTAAAAAATACTTCAACTCGTTACTACATTGTCTTCGTTTCTTCATTATTTGATATTGTCTTAGCTTTAACATGTATACATAATATTTACTGGCTCATATCAGACCGTGCCTTTACGTAAATATCCTTCGCACAGTAAACGGAAAAATATATCAGTATTTAGTCCCACACTTTAATAAGTTGTTCGACACTAAGCGGCTTACTGAACGGTTAGCGTGACTCATAAATTGTGGAATCTTTATAATTTTTAACACAGCCGATACTTCACACTCCTATTAACAAAACGACATATCTTACCTATAACTTTTCAGCAGTTACGACTTTTATTGTAGGGGTAGTAAGTCCAACCATCACAAAACGACACATCTCATTCCTGGTTTCTAGTAACTTACGACCTTTTATGTAGCTTGGATAGCTATAAATTGAATATCGTTAAAGATCGACAAACCTCAAAGTATTATTCCAAAGATAAAGTCGTTAAAGATACCTCTTAGGGAGTTCAAATAAGTATTTAGAGGATAGTTATGTCGTATAGTTTAATGGCACCCGACTAATCCCTTGAGGCGAGATGCTTTTGTTACCTACTGGTGCACCGGCAAGAAAATATTTTAAAGAATAACTTAAACTTCGTCCACGTTAAGACTTTTTCCGTACCACAGTCGGGTAAAGACGTAAAATGCGACTGTCCGACGGTCGAAGATTCAGAGGCAGACCCAAAACGAGGTATTAGTAATCGCTAATGGAGTCTCCGAAGATGATGTGTTTTTTTTTAACGGCACAACATAGTGGCTCGCCTGATGGTAAGCAAAAAGGGGAGCTCAAGTCGCAATGGCAACTTTTGAGGACAGGGTGAATAGAGAAGCAAAGTTAGAAAAGCTGATCTCACCACCATTTGTGGAATAATAGTTAGGAAGAGATAGGTAAAAAATATACTATAATAATTATAAACCATCTGTGGATGTCCAGCTATACAAATATTAAATTATTTATAATCCGTTCAGCCGTATCGGCGTGATGAGCAGACAGAAACGGATGGCGTCTAAATATAATTATCTATAGAGCAGGTAATAATTTTATTGATCGGCAATTATATATATTATAAATGGGCCTTATTCCTTTTAATTTTTCTTTTCATATTATGACAAATATATTGATAATTTTAATCAACTTTTTGATGTGAATAATACTTTTTCCCGAGTTTTAGGTTTAACATAGCTATTATTTCATGCTTTCATTGCGTGCAGACGAAAATAAGTCTAAAAAACTAATTTTCTCCAACTTGCTTGGAAATGTTCCCATTAATGTAGTAAAACTGGACCGCGAAATCGTTCGTTATTTTTAGAAGGCGTTAATACAAATTAAAAAAAAATTATATATTATTGGCCTTAGCCGGGAAATCAATATTATTTAAATAAGACGATTAAGTAAAAAACACACCTTCCGTTTATGACGTCTCATACAAATGAGGGTAATCTTAATTTGGCCGGTTACTGCATTTTTACTTTTAATTTTTTCAAAGAGTTTGATAATTCACCATACAGCCAATTGTCGACTAAATTTAAAAAATAAAAACTTATAAACTTTTTAATTGTTCTCTGCGTTTAGTTCTTGCACTGAACATTTTTCTGCTCTGCTACTGTCAATGCATTTTAAATGACGACAAATTTCGAATAACGGACAAACAATTTAAATAATAATCTTTTCTCCAACTTGCTTGGAAATGTTCCCATTAATGTAGTAAAACTGGACCGCGAAATCGTTCGTTATTTTTAGAAGGCGTTAATACAAATTAAAAAAAAATTATATTATTGGCCTTAGCCGGGAAATCAATATTATTTAAATAAGACGATTAAGTAAAAAACACACCTTCCGTTTATGACGTCTCATACAAATGAGGGTAATCTTAATTTGGCCGGTTACTGCATTTTTACTTTTAATTTTTTCAGACTTTGATAATTCACCATACAGCCAATTGTCGACTAAATTTAAAAAATAAAAACTTATAAACTTTTTAATTGTTCTCTGCGTTTAGTTCTTGCACTCAACATTTTTCTGCTCTGCTACTGTCAATGTATTTTAAATGACGACAAATTTCGAATAACGGGCAAACAATTTAAATAATAATCTTATATGCGGTTAATTTATTTTCATGATTCTTAGTTATTTATAAGAGATTTCTCAAGAAAGTTTTAATTATAATAATATGATGGTATTTAATGAGTGAGTTGAAAATTAATAAGTGTACCAAACGTAAACAAATTAAAAATGTAACAGAAATGATTGTGTCCAAATCAATATAAAAGTTATTTTGAACTTATGATCTTCTCAGAATGATAAATATTGTATGGTTTCTAAAAAAAAACAGTGTGTTTAGAAGTTGTTAATTTAACTAAAATTAATAATTACCTATGTGCATATTTTTTGTTATTGTGTTTTCATATATATTTAATTCTTATTAATATATTTTGTTTTTAATCAAACATATGATTCGGACCCGAATTTTTATTCCTATTCCTAAAAAAAATAAGTACCAAATGAACTTCATGGTACTGATATATTAAATAACAAATGTAGATTGGTGATTATTTCCAAGCATATTTGGAGAAAAGCACTATACAAGCCTCGGCGGGAAAGTCAGTTCGCAGATTCGTATTGTTGAAGGACTCGGCTACGCCTCGTCCTTCAAAATCATACTCATCCACGAACTGACTTTTCCCGGCCTCGGCAGTAATATACTATTTCACGACACTGCTCGAAAATGTGGTTATAGATTACCTGAATCCAGTACACAAAACTGCTTATATATGTTCATTTGTAAACTGTATATCTATGTTAGCTCCCAACACGACAACAATGTTGGACCTTACGGTAACAGTTCGTATCTACACTTGAATTTCATGGTAAGATACGACTTTTTAAAAAATATTTCAGACTAATTTTCTCGGCCGGCTTAAACGACAAATTAACCAATCAAAGCTTAATCGTCTGCCGCATGTCAAATTAAATTGACCAATGAGAATGCGTCATTTAAGAGGTGTATTTTTTTCTTAAACTTATAAATACCCATAAACGAGTTTATTTTCTTAAGTAAGATAATACTCCTCACCGGTTTACTTTTTAATAAGTTTTTGTTAAAAAAGGTTTTACTCTGAAAATCATGAACATTTATATTTTATAATTAGTTATGGGGCGTAAAACAATTTCCTAATTTCTACATTACTAATTTCTCAACAAGTAAACAGTTTTCAACAAATAAACACTTTTAATTACCTATATAAATATTGAGTTCATTTTTTTTTATTCGGCTGAAAAGCTATGACTCCATTGCGACGAGATGTGATGCGCGCATGCGCTACGGGTCAGCCGGCCATATTAAAAAAAAAAAAACAAATAAAATGTATTGTTTAGTAAATATTAAAATTGGTTTTGTAATGTGATTAATTTAATAATGTTCACATTGACTCACGAAATATATAATATTAGAAACGTTTGTTAATATTGCGTACCGTTACAATGACCCTTCAGTGTATAATGTATCGTAGGGTGTTTACCCGAGTGTAACCTAGACTAAATGTTTAAATGTCTAAATTAAGTTGAAAGTGAGGTAAGTTTGAATATTTTTGTTATTTCTTCATAACTGGGTTGAAAATCGTCTTTATGCCGTTTGAATCTGGGGGCACGATCAGCTTTATGTTTATATAATAGCCCTGATTTTTACAACAATGAGGCTACAACAAGGCGCCGAGTAGGTAATGAATGACCAATATGAAAAACTCGTATTATATTTCCTCGTGTCGTGAAAAGCACTATGTTAAGTCTCGGCTGAAAGTGCAACAGATTAACTCGTACTATCGAAGGCCTCCCCTGCGGGTCGGCCTTCGAAATTTACTCGTTAATCTATTGCTTACTTTACAGCCTCTTCAACAATGTACTATTTCTCAAACATCCAAGGAAATGTCGTTCTTATGATCATGGTAATAGAACGCGAAATACGTCTTTGTATAGCAATTGTTGAAGATTCGTTCTAATTTCAAATTAGAACGATATAAAGGAATTTCATACAACATTATTGGCCGTAGCCAACAAAGAGATTGTCTTTTGTTTCAGTGGGGTTTATTTCTTTTATTGATAATCTATGGCATACTGCCAATAAAAAAAAACTTAGTTTGTGCATGTATATTTACGTTTTATTTCTTATATTTAACTAGATTATTCAATTCGATTAAATCAGATATTCAATAAAATAAACAAGGAATCACGTTTATTGTTAAAAAATATAACAATATCTAATTAATAAAGGTGTTGTCATTTTTTAATAAATAGAATCATCTTAACATTTGGTGGCAAAAACATTGACCCGAACAGCTTAAAAAAAAATTTTTTTTTTTTTATTAAATTTGAAATAAATTTGTTTTTATATGAATATATAAGTTGAACATTTGTATTATTTCCTTGGATTTATTTGAGAAAAGCACTATACAAGCCTCGGCGCGAACAGGGATTATCGGCCTCGTATCTCTAGATGGCCTCGTTATCACTCGGCCATCTATTACTACTCGGCCAATAATTCCCTATTTCGCGGCCTCTGCAGTAATGTACTATATATGCGGTTAATTTATTTTCATGATTCTTAGTTATTTATAAGAGATTTCTCAAGAAAGTTTTAATTATAATAATATAATGGTATTTAATGAGTGAGTTGAAAATTAATAAGTGTACCAAACGTAAACAAATTAAATATATAACAAAAATGATTGTGTCCAAATCAATATAAAAGTTATTTTGAACTTATGATCTTCTCCGAATGATAAATATGGTATGGTTTCTAAAAAAAAACAGTGTGTTTAGAAGTTGTTAATTTAACTAAATTACCTATGTGCATATTTTTTGTTATTGTGTTTTCATATATATTTAATTCTTATTAATATATTTTGTATTTAATCAAACATATGATTCGGACCCGAATTTTTATTCCTATTCCTAAAAAAAATAAGTACCAAATGAACTTCATGGTACTGATTTATATTAAATAACAAATGTAGATTGGTGATTATTTCCAAGCATATTTGGAGAAAAGCACTATACAAGCCTCGGCGGGAATGTCAGTTCGCAGATTCGTATTGTTAAAGGACTCGGCTACGCCTCGTCCTTCAAAATCATACTCATCCACGAACTGACTTTTCCCGGCCTCGGCAGTAATATACTATTTCCGCGTGAATTTTGTCAAATTTCGAGTAGAGTAGTTTATTACAATACAAGCATGTATTGTAATAAAAGATGAGAGGAATTGAGATGATTGCTCAGGTACCAGTAATATTAGGCGCAAGTAATATTCCAGAAATAGTATCTACTAAAATAAACGTACCAATAATAAAACAAACGTAGTGAATCGCCATAAAGTGGTCGGTTTTAAAATGATTGCGAAAATAATTGGCAAATTAAATCTAGTTTTATCGCTTCCAATCTCTAGATAGGTATAAAAGGATGCGGCTTCCGTTAGTTAATGAGGTCTTAAGCGACATCGAATATTAACTAACATGCGCCATTTTTATTTCAGCCTGGTGTCAGTAATTTAGAACACTACAACCTGCACCGAGTTTTAGTGTTAAACTATAAATAACAAATTGCATTTTCACCGCCAATGATATTTGTTTCCATTAAATAAAGCCTCAATTTTATTCAGAGCATGTACATTTTAATGTGTATGTAGTTACAGATTGGGTATGAAAGTAGTGATTAAATTGGAAGCGGATGAGGAATGAAATATGGATTAAGGGTATACAATTACAATTAGTACTTATCCTCTTTATTTCTCGCATCAAATTAGCAATACCTATAAAACACAGATACCTACATATATACCTACCTATATATATATATAGATAAGGGCGGTCGCCCACTGCGACTTTTTGTAGCGATGCAGTAGCGATGCTGTACCTATGCCGCGTTCGCATAGATACAATCACAATGCGGTCGCTAGCTGTGTGCCCTCGCCCACATAAAACGATTCAGTCGCGATGCAAACGCGATACCGTCGCGCTTCAGTCGCGCTTCACTTCTCCATCTCCACTACCGCGCCACCCTCCCTCCGTTCCCTCCCCGATGTCGTCGGACACGGTCGCGCGTTTGCATCGATACAGTCGCGATGCTGTAGCGCGTTAGTAGTGTGTTGGCATCGCTTCCGTAGCGCGTTGCAAATGCGACTAACGCGTGTTAGTAGCGATGCTGTCGCGCGTTTCGTAAACGCGCAACAGCATCGCTACAAAAAGTCGCCGTGGGCGACCGCCCTAAAGGGCTGACAAGCAGTTGTATGGTTAAAAAACCGAAAAACTGGCCAAGTGTGAGTCGGACTCGCTCAACGAGGGTTCCGTATAACTAAATATTGTTTACCTTTTTTTTTAATCTGTATCACGGTTTATGAGATGCAACTTGGTGACAGTATCGAGCAAAAAACGGCAAAAAATCACTTTTGTTGTATGGGAGCCCCACTTAAATATTAAATACTTTCTGTTTTTAGTATTTGTTTTTGTAGCAGCAACAGAAACGTTTTATCTGTGAAAATTTCAACTGTCTAGCTATCACGGTTCATGAGATACAGCCTGGTGTCAGACTGACAGACGGACTGACAGCGGAGGATTAGTTTAGTTATATTAGGGTCCTGTTTTTACCCTTTAGGCACGGAACCAGCAAAAACAGGAAAAACCAAATACACCTCCGCATTTACTTAAAGATAAAGACTACACTACAAAGGTTTTGCAATGGCGACCGCGTACCGGAAAACGCAGCATGGTGAGGCCATCAGTCATCAGTGGTCAGTGGAGACCAACATTGTAGGAAACCATTCGATGAGGGCGGTGTACGACGTTGATATGGAGATCCTTAAGCGAGGCCTTTTTCCAGCAGTCTGTCGTTCGGCTGATGATGATGATGATTAAATACAAAACACCAACAGTCAGTTCAAATTGGACCGACTACCTTGTTCTTCTTAACGACTTCGATAATCACCAAGATCATCAAAGTAAGCACGAATGACAAATTGGACTTCAAACGCAGGAAGCAACTATGAGATATCTCAAATATCTTTCATCGTTACAAGATTGATGTACCCAAGATCGCATAAACAAATGATACGGGTCAATGACCCCACACGAGACCGTATCTAACCTAACAATAGTATCCTATCCACTGAATAATAACTCATTGTCTTACTTTTTGTTCAACTAATCACTTTATTGTTTCATTCTTATAATCAATTATTCGATTAGATTTCAAATAAATGACGGCTATGGTCCTATCAAATATCCAACGTCATTCATTAAGAACATATTCATCTTAATAGCTATAAAGTCATATGTACCTTCGGGTTTTATATGGTTGTATGATCTTTTGATACAGGAGGGTGGATTTAGATTTATGCTTAGGCTTCGGCGGTCCTTTTCTTTACGAGTTTTTTAGTTTGTTTTGAATACTGTCATAGCTTAAACGGGCGGACAATTTAATATTATAGCCTTTAACATTCTTGTACGACATATATTACCAGATTTTAGTTATTAATATTTGAGTGTTTAATAAACCTCGCCGCACTGTTATTGTACGTTAGGATAACGAGAGGCCTAAATTCTACGGTTTAATGACATGAGTGAGGAGTATCACCACTGTACATCTACTAATTATGATACTCTATTTATAGTTAAATGACGACTCGTCAAATTCGTATAGCACAGATCTACCCCTAGTTCCCATAAAAAGGATCATAAATTTTTAAATTCATAGGTTTTATTTCAAACGCTAATAAATTGAATTTAGGTTCAATACCTTAGAGCTTTGAAATTAGCTCACAAAAATATAGAAATATGAAATAATAAGCGAAATACCGAAATCGAATACCGGTATTTAGTATGAAGCCGAATATCCGTTTCGAACACGAGTGATTCTCTGGGACGTATGTAACTTTTTTGTACGTAAGTATGTGTGCTTTTCTTCGCTCGCTCAGCTTTAAATTTCAACACTCGCGCCAAATAACAACTTTGCCTTGCATAACAAATAACTGTTATGACCTAATTTCTTCCCAATACCAATATTTGATGCCCACGTTAAAACGTTTACAATCTTCACGCTCATTAAACGCCAATTCTAGAACGATTAAGTCGTAACATTTGGTTGTGTACCAATTAAAAATCCCAAGATCCAACTAAAAACAACATAACAGCCCTACAATTTATAAGAAACTTGATCCGTTTTTCAATGAAATACGGAAATTTATTCTCAAAAGATCTCTCACGGCGTGGTCAGATAAAATCTGGGATAGAGAATTATTGTACGTGTTTTATAATGACTTCTAATGCCATTTCTTAATACTACGAAAGATTTGAGCTGATAACGTCTTGAGTAAGTTTGGATTATTTTGTTTGTGTTCAAATATGATTGATGAAGGCGGTTTTTGCTTAGTTGGTTTAAAAATAGTCCTAATGTTAAGTTCAGTGTCGCGGAAACCACCGATTAACGTATATTTAGGTCAAAGTTGAGATAGATTATGTTCAAGGACAGGACTTAGATGTATCTTTTTGTCGACTTCGTTTCAACACTAAAAGTAGCATGAATGATGAATAGATACCAAGTCAAATTATGTCAGGAATTTCACAACTTGAACAATCCAAGGACTACAATAACGTATAAGACATCACTGTGGAAAACTCGAAATTATCTGGAAGTAATACTCGAATGTAAAACAAATCGGATATCATCAAGAGCAATGCAATCCAGAGGTACCGGGTTCGATTCCCAGTCTCTTCCACCAGGTTACGCATTTCAATTTTTCTTTGAGCTTTGATCTTTGTATCAATGGTTTAATAAAACCTCTCTGTTAACTTTGAAGTGTAACATCCCGTCAATGTACATACCTGTATGATACAGATTTGTACGAGATGTCAATATCCAAACGTATGAGCTTCGGATATATCTATCCATCCATATATGATACTATGTCTGTAGTGAGCTTGGACTGCAAAAAGTATCGAATTGAGTCTCGTAGTACGGTCACGTTCAGTGTCGCCGGGGATCGCAAGTCTTTCTGTGTAACTAAACCAATCAACGGGTCATTGTCTAATGCTTGTCATGTATCCTGGCTGCGTACTGGGTTTTAGTCACGGGATAGTAAAAAAAAAAACATTTAATCAGGACGTATATGCTGAGCATTCATACTCCCATCAATAGTTAGTTTTAATCCCTCTATTTGAAAATATAATTATAATAATGAAAACGTTATTTATTTGAAGTCCGTTAAAAGTCAAAAGTAGCGCACATTTTTGTAGTAAAATTATTATTTTTGTACAGACTACTGTAAATATTAAAATAGAATTTAACTAGCTAAATCACCTATTTTTGATTTATTTTACCTTTCCACCAAGATCTTTACATAAAGGATGAACTAACATTCACGCTACCGTAATACGTATATCCGCGTACACACTTATAAATTAACTAAACCCAAAACCTGTACAATAAACTACTCCCAGTGTTGTTAGGAAACTCTACGCTGCAGTAAATACGACGTATGAGCCACTAAGAGACGTATAAGTTACGGCATTCTAGAATTGTTACTGGCAAATTCAGACTAATAGTAATAACGACTTATGTGTTATGAAAAGCATTATAAGTTAAGGCGTTTTACCCTTTTGCAAGGTTGGCTTTATTGCATCCCTGGAGGCTACCCTTACCGACTTTCAGGAGAATCTTAATGTGCATAATAACTATAATATGGCTGAAATTTCTCAAAATAAGTTGTTTTGTTATAGTAGCAATTTGTTTATTTAACTGTAATGGCATGCAGCAAATAGAGAGGAGTGGAGCAAGAGAGAGAAAGCCATTACCAGCTTTTGGAGATAACTATAGGCTAGCCACAAAAAAACTGTAATGTCAAAACAAAGATACAGAAAAATTATTATTTTAACTCTAGATAATTAATCAACTTAAAAGAGTGTTGCGGAAATATGATAGGCTGACCTATCCAGTTCTCACAGTTGTCTGGAAACCAATAGATACAGACATAATAGAAATGTATCTATTTATTTTTTAAATTTATCTATTTATTTATTTTGTTGATTATATCATTTATTTATTGAGTTTCTTTCTGCGTTTCTTCTCTACAGTGGACTCCTGTTGTGAAATGCCGGTAGACTCAGACATGTAAAAGTGCCCTTGTGGCCTATTTGCAGAATAAAGTTCATTATTAAACCAACTTCTTCATTTTCACTATCATATGACATGATCGTGCTACTTAAAACCCGGACAAGAAAAAAACAGCTAAAAAACGTATTTGCAAAACATAAAATCTCACAGGAAGCCCTGAGTAAAGAAGTTTAGATACAACAAAAGACTGTCGTCCACATGTTTACCCTACTGGTTGTAAAAGACATCATGCGTCCTTAAAATTATTTTCATATCAGACCTTTTTAAATCAGCACTGTCATTGAGCAAGTGTCCACATGGTAGGTGCACCATTTTAAAAAGCTGTATGTTTCGTGGAGATTTAGCAGTTCTTAAGACGTTTTAGATTAGTAGTATCGGCAGGTAGTGCGCTTTTGTGGGTTCATTGCGTGCAGGAAATTTGTGAATGAATCTCGTGTGCAGAAAGCGAGTTTTTGCATTCCCACGCTAAAGGGTTGAGATGACTTAGTTAGGCAATTAATGTCTTTTTCCGTTCCAATCTTCTTAAATAATAAACTGCCAGTTCCACACGCAGGTTCATCTGTCTTATTTTTTTTATTCAAATCGAATGATTTTGTGATTCTTGCAAAACTGAGGGTTTATTTTATGGTGAAAACTTGAACGTCATATTATCGTCACTATATAAATATTTGAACGTCAGTGAGTCGAACGTCATGTCATTATATAAACATTCGGTATAAAATGGTTCTTTTCCTCTAACTTATGAATAGGTACGATATGAAAATCAAAAAGTATGTTTCCGGACTTAGACCATCATGTTTTGCAATAGTTGCGCGGCAATCATGGCAATACCAGTTGTGCCAAAGGCGGATTTTCAAAAATTGGCCAATTTAATTATGGAGTGAAATGTATAACATAAATTAAAAAAAACACGACACTGTCGAAGAACTGTTATGAAACGCTGTCCACTTTAAAGAATAGAATAGAATAGAATAGAAAAAACTTTATTCAAGATAACACATCATTACAATTCACAGCTATTAGATAAGTGTTAAAGACAGTGTACATAAGAGATGTGCATCCGAAATGGTCTCCACTCAGCAATGCTGTTGGCTTTGCTAGGTATAGCAATGCCCACGGCGCTGGTTTTCTGTGGAGCCAGAGGGACGGTTTCGCGGGACAGCATACTGAGCGACTTGTGTCAAAGACGAAGTATAAAATATATAAATGTGTATAATATGTGTATGTAATATATATATATATATATGTGTAAATAAAAATGTTTTTTGTAAATAAATATATTTTTATAATGTAGGTAGGCGGTTGATTTTTGACGGTAGACTTATACATATCAGCATTTTATTTTATTTCGAGGCAGCAGTACTCTGAGAGTCTAGAACATGTTTTTTAAGTTTAGTTTTAAAGATGGTATCGTTTTACTAAAACGCACCAGCTTGTAAAAACTCAACCTGTTTTCATTTTCTGGAAAGACAGTTGGATTTCTTTTGGAATAAATCAGTTGAAATAACAGTGACAAGGTTTATTTTACGAGTATTATTGAAGGAACATGATACGTCATGGGTCAAGAAGTAGACACTACTACTACTACAGCAAAAGTACAGAAGTCACTCTCTTTTGATTTCAGCAAAATGTTTTGTGTAATCATGTGAAAAATAAATAATAGCGTATGGTTGAGCAATCTTAAGTTTTTGTAACCATTGCGTCGTTCAAATAGTGAACGTTCATGGTTCACGCAAGAGAATTGTTAATGTATCTATAATCTTTACCTACTTTACACAGTGTGATGGGCATCTCATATGCTCATGTCATTTAAAAAACAGCGCTATAACGCGCTCCAAAAATAATCCGGCCAAGTATTATCAAGGAAATTTATTCTGACCGAATTCCCCAACTCACATCAACTCAACAGCGAAATGATTAAACGTCAAGCTTTGATATAATTTAATGAATGAAGACTGAATCTTACAGCATTTTTGTTTATTACAAAGGAATTTTCTTATAAAAAGTGATAATTAAATTACAAAGTGCGCATAGACGTGAACAGATGGCAGATCTTCAGAGAAATATATCAGAAAAGGGTACAGTAGGTCAAAAGATACGTAGTAATAAAGAAAAAATTATATGCCCGTTTTGCAACCTCCCGACGCATAATGACCAATATTTTTTATTTGAAACACGCATATTGACCAATACGCATTTTGACTAATACGCATAATGACTAATACGCGAAATGACCAATATTTATCACTTATCAGTTTATTCCTGCCAACCCTGTTATCTTCGTCATCAAAATTATGATGAAATATGCATTGAAAGTCATATCTACACTGACCTTTTGGTAGTAGGTTAGCTTAGGTTACGAGTAGAACTGTGATTCCACAAATACGAACATCCTCCAGAAAAGTAAGTTAGGTTAGGATAGAAAGAACTGCGACCGCTGTAGATACGAACTGTTTCCGGAAAAAACAGGATAACGTTGAAATAAAAAATATGGAGATTATTGTTAATGTTTAGGTAGTTTATCAGTATCATGCTTATGTGCATAAATATATGGCGATGAATGATTATGATGTAGGTTGATATGCCCGAAAACCATATGACATTCCTTACTTATGCGTATGGTCATAAAATTTATGCGGATCAATTAATGACTAACACACCTTATGCGCAAGGACTATTATGACAAAAGTGGTTATGCACACCGATATTATGGTATATTATAAATAGTCATGCCTATTCCATTATTTCCATTTTGCAACAACTGATCCTGCTGTTGCTTGCCCCGTGTTGTTGCGTGATTTATTACAGGTGAATATTCTTGTTTCACGTTACGCTGAAATCCGGTCGTCCCTCCAGAGAAATATGCTACATAAATGGAGTATGGAGATGAGTTATAGGGATACCTGGCAAGTGCTAGGAGGAAACTTAATCAAGCCTTAAGTAAATTAGTGCCAAGATCTCCCTGCTCTATAAGTTATATAAATTGCTTATTACGCGTTTTAAGTAGAGGAATTATAATAAATTAAAAACGTACCACCGTTTGGTAATTAGCGACGCCTGTGAGTGGTTGAGATACTCTTACTTTATGGTTCTTAATATTAGATATCATTGCTTTTAGTATATGCAAAAATAAAACAGAATAAAATGGCATGGCCTAATTCAACGATAAAACATAATTTTTTGACAAGCAGATGGAAATGGATGTGGATATATTATTCATTGCATCTAGTATACACCTAATTGTATACATTAACGAAACCAAAATTGTCGAACGCACTTAAAGATTTAAATAAAACCTTTCATAAACGGATCGCCCTAAACCGTTGATTGTCACGTACAAATATGAAATTTTACCGGTACTAACCTTTTACGAATTATAATAAAATCTCAGTATTAGCAAACTCCTCACGCGGCCCTAATAAAAGTCCAACAATAAACACCGCTTTTATAGAAAACGGTAAAATACACAAATCGTCCAGAAAAAATCTATGCATGACGCAATAAAATATAAGGATAGGGAACCAATAAAGAAAATGGTGTATTAGGTTCTGAAAATAAGGGCAGCGCCGCAAATGTAGTATGTTCCTTCTGACTTTTATAGGTCATAAAATGGGATAATGTGTCGGAGTAAGCGTATTTCGGAATGGTACAAATTTAGCCTCACGGGCCGCTCGATATGAGCCAAAATGTGGCCACACTCAATGCAAGTGCTCTGGGGACTTTTACATCGCGCGATTTTATTTAGGGCCCGTAAAAGCGTGGAGGTATCAAAGCCTAGAATATGACGGTATGGTAGAAGGGAATTTAGCAATATGACGCTTATGAGGACGTTCGATTCTGCAGTTTCAAATTAGTATCAGTAAGTGCATATTCGGGTATGAATTTGCTTCAAGGATTTATTGGTTTTGATCACATCACCACCATTTTAATTAAATATTTGAATCGATGGAGTAAAAGATGAAACGGTAGTAACTTTGATACCTGACTAAATTGTCTTCTTTACTCATCAAACGTACCTATTCTTAACTTAATTCCTGAATTAAATAACGGGGTTATATTTTCATACAACATAAAACTAGAGATTACAGTAACTTGAAAAATCTTACATCAGATTTGATCCATAGATATGTATTAAATTATTCATTGTACTAGTTGATGCACAATACATGGCAGTTAGTCATTTAGTCACCTGTATAGTGTGGATCAAGTAAAAACCGCCGTCAACGGTCCTCTACACGAATGTAACAGGAGGGCAGCAGTACGAGAAGAATAGCGTCGCATTGTAAAGCAGGCCACAAAATCAACGACGTGACGGCTACGACCACTCTGGCAAGAGTCTACCGCCAAAGAAGAAGATAGTATGTAGGTGATAAAAATTGATTACCTTTACATAAATTGAATGTCATTCCCGGTATTACCTAATATCCTTCTGTTCAAAGATAGACAGTAAGTAACCAAACATGTCATGCCAAAGAATTTAGAGAAACTGTAAGTGTAAGCACGGATACCTGAGGTAGTCTTATCTATTTATTAACGGTACTACATTTGTAACAGTAGACGTAGTACGTGTAAAGTGTCACAAGTCACAACTCTGTTCACACTCCACTAAATCGTTCGACAAATAGGTGTTGATGTGTAAAACGAGCCACTTGACACATACTGACCGAATGAGTGTGAATTGGTGGACAAATTTACAACCGTGTTAAAAAGAAGAATAAACTTTGGTCAATTGATTGACGTTTCGTGTAATTGTCTCTCTAAACTAACTAGTTGTCCAACTGGACAGTAATAAAATCTAGCATGTGTTTTTGTTTGAATTGATTTGATTAAACATACCACCAACATTCAAATGAGAAGGCTTGACTGGAGGAACGAGAGCCTTAATTACAAGGCGAGTAGTTTCTCAGAAAATTAGAATTTTTCTCTAAGTAGTTCTTGTAACTACTTTGACACAATAGATGGAATCTCTCATGCTCTAAGCTTGCTTATCCTTTTGCTTGTCTTTAATGCAAAAACGTCTCGCATTTTGAGTTAATAATCTAGTTATGAAGCATTGTTTTCCTCTGTTTCAAGTTGAGGCTTAACGGTTTACGGTATAAACTATGGATAACTTGTTATAAAATTCAGGTACCGAGTATTTTAAGGTTCCCGAGAAACTTGTTTGTTTAGAAGTTTCCAGACCGAAGCGCGGCGTTCAACTTTACATGAGTATCAATACTTTCTTGTAAATAATTAAATTCTTGTAAATAATTAACATTAAAACCTTGAAGCGAGGTCCATTTTTTTCATAATTATATGTTTATTTAGGAACAATATTATTTTGGCCTTATAACCCTTCGTATGTTATGTCAAAAATTAGGCAATTAAATTGGAGCTCAATGATATGTTTAAATAGGCTTTAAATGCTTTGCACTGATCATTGCTGCGACATACCAAGAGTTCATTTAAATATTAAATTGATTTAAGAGGTATATCAGTACTATACGACTGTTTCCCTATAAATGATAACTTGTGGAAGTCACGTAAGTATAAAGTAAAGTATATCAACCACACGTCTGATTGTTTTAATGACAAATATGACGCAAACGACTAGACAAATCACCTGATAGTAAACGATCTTATGTTTGTTTATCATGATAATAGTATATACCTCCTGGCTATTAACAACTATACCAGTCAGGAGCATAACCTGTACAGAAATACCCGCGAATATGGCACGAGGTCGGTGTCCATGGGTAAGTTTGATGTGCCTAAGATTCAAAACTATTACGGAGACAGGACACTAAAAAAACGCTTGCCATATAATTATTCTCAACAGTTTACCCGAGGACGTCCGTCTCGAGAAAAAAAAACGCGTAAGTATTTTAAATAAAGCTAAAAAAAGCATTTATTTAGATAGGTATATTTTCAAGAAATTGTTACTGATTTTTAATTTTTAACAAATTTAAAATCTTCCTGCAGACAAACTGTCATACGTTTCGCAAGGCCTTTGAATTTGTAATGTTTATTGTCAAATCAATAAATAATAATATGAATAAATAAATAAACTTGCAATACGCGGCCAAACTAGCCAGCTTGAACACAGAAATACAGTAGAATATAAAAGCCAAACTCTGTTTAGTACGATCGAGCGGGTAGCACTTAGGTAAACTCCGTGTGGAAATCGTGCTATTTGTCACTCGTTGTTTATTGATATTTTAGTTCAGCCCGGGAGGATTCGAAAGATTTAGAAGTTGCAGTTGCAGGCTATTCCAAAACGATTCACTTTACATTCGCGGTGTGTTCAATGAAGATAGGGGGTTTTGGGTTTAAATTCTGTTTCGTATTTTCATTTGCGACGTTTTCGTATTTCCGGGCGAGATATGTCGGATAAGAATTAAAACTTGTATAGCAACTAATGGTTTTTTTGTAGAAAATTTGCAGGCGATTTTAATTCTTGTCTCTCCATGTCCTGGCGATGGTATAACACGTTTATAAAGGCAAATAAATGTTTTCACGTCTCAGAAATACAAGTATAATTTGATTTATCTTAAAACTAACAACTCGCAGTACTCTGAAAGTGCGTTCATTGCTGCAATATGTGTTTTTAACGCTTTACCTGTTGAAATTAAAATTTAAGAGAGAAATCGTTTTAAATTTAAATTAAGAAATTGGTTTATCGAAAATGTATTTTATGATTTGAATGAATTCTTTAATAAATATAATACTAAATGAAATATGTATATATAAACGCGAATAGGTTATACATACCTATGTACTATACTGTAGTGTAGTCATAAGAACAAAAAATTGTGTGCTCGAAATGGGCGGCTGTTGATAATCTTGTAATTTACTATATACCATCCTTTGTACACAGTTTACAAAAAATTAATACTTACTTACTTACTCACTATTAATTGCCCGCTACGCGTGAAAACCTCACTTTTTGGCCAACGCAAGACGTAAAACTTTAGACAAACCATGGGCGGTAAAGCTCCAGATCGCATACTTACTTATGGCCCTCACCTTCGGTTTGGACAACAAATTCCTGCGATCTGTGACATTCACGAATTCACCGCCCTAGGTGTGTAATGTACTATATTGTACAAATAAGTAAACATGTAATGCGGGATGAAAATCATGAGTGTATATTAACCAAAAATAACAAATGATTTACCGGAATATTATGCCATAACTCGGGCCTAGTGGACATTATGGCTTCACAACAGCGAATCACATCGGCAAAACGTAACGACGAAGCAAACATGGTGGAAAATATGACGTCATTAAACGCCGAAATGTCTCGTAATGCGGCGTTTTATGAGAGACTGCGCTTTTGGGGGTTGTTTATGGAATCGCTGAAGATTTCTATCTCTGAGTACAATTGGCTGACAACATTGGCGAAATAGACCGTCAGAGAAATGTACAGGATGGAAAATAACGGGGGATTTCCTTTTAAAATCCGTATCTGGCCACAATTACGATCAGCATTTAGTGGCCGGTTAGCCGCAAGTTTTGTATGGAGATTTCGATTTATTTGTACATTTTCGATGTCGATAATATACTTAAAGTAGATCGTTATAAAATTGTAAATAGACTCGGATGTTAAAAGGAAAGACCCTCGCTCCGTTCCAACCAGTATATCATTAAGCAAACTGCCCTGTTTCAAGCATATTTTGCGATAATTTTACTGATTCGCTCTCAAACTTCCCAAAACAGAACCGAGTTACGCTCTAAACGAAAACAATTTCTAAAAGCCAGCGATTTAATAATTAATTTTGTGAGACTTTTCAGGCCTTGCCTATATTCGATAAGCTCAAAGTGATAATTTGTGGGTAAAGAGCTAATGGGATTTATTAACATATCTGAATGTCTTTAGAGTCACTTTAGTTGTGGGAGTAGTCAGTAGACATCTTTCGTGGTATCCTGTCTCTACTCAGAAACATTGTTTCCCATCGATGAATTAAAGTATTTCTTTCCTGAAACCCGTAATATTTTCAGGAAAAACATCGTTTTAAAGAACTCATTAGGTTAGGTTAGATTTGTCTTGTAATTATTCTTAAAAATTAACAGTTTTGAAAAAAAACTGGGCAAGTGCAAGTCCGACTCGCGCATGAAGGGTTCTGTACAAATAATCTATAACAAGTTTGTTGTATGGGAGCCCCCCTTAAATATTTATTTTGTTTTATTTTTAGTATTTGTTGTTATAGCGGCAATAGAAATACACCATCAATAAAAATTTCAACTGTCTAGCTATCACCGTTCTTGAGATACAGCCTGGTGACAGACGGACGGACAAACGGACGGACGGACGGACACAGCGAAGTCTCAGTAATAGGGTCCCGTTTTTACCCTTTGGGTACGGAACCCTAACAACGGCTTTCGGACAAATGAAAATTTGGCGAAACGTTACAGACACAAAATGTGTGTTTCAGATAGATAACCATTCATAGTATTTTTCTAATTCTACATTTTTTATCATTTAGATATTGTGATTACTTCATATACATCATTACTTTTTAATCCCAGACGAAAGAAGAGGGGTGTTATAAGTTTAACATGTTTGTATCTATGTATTTGTGTATCTGTGTTTGGCATCGTAGGTCCCAAACAGATGGACCAATTTGAGTCCGTTTTTAGGGTTCCGTTTCCGTACCCAAAGGGTAAAAACGGGACCCTATTACTAAGAGTTCGCTGTCCGTCCGTCCGTCTGTCACCAGGCTGTATCTCAAGAACGGTGATAGCTAGACAGTTGAAATTTTCACAGATGATGTATTTCTATTGCCGCTATAAAAATAAATACTGAAAATAAAATAAAATAAATATTTAAAGGGGGCTCCCATACAACAAACTTGTTATAGATTACTAGCTTTTGCTCGCGACTACGTATGCGTGGAACTTGATAAAAGGGATTATTAAAAGCGCCTAAGCAAATGTAAGGGCAATTGTGCTTTTGGTCTAATAATTACATTTCCTACAGGGTCACCGCACCACAACAGAAATGTTCACTCACTTTTCAATCTTTTTAGGTATAATTTCCAGGATGAAAACTATCCTATGTCCTTCCTCGTATCTTAAACTACCTCTATGCCAAATTTCATCAAAATCGATTCAGCGGTTTAAGCGTGAAGAGGTAACAGACAGACAGACACACTTTCGAATTTATAATATTAGTATGGATGGTACGGAACCCTTCATGCGCAAATCGAACTCGCACTTGCCCATATATTTTTTTTCAATCAATAGACTTGTCCGTCGAGATGGTTCTTAGCAATGTCTGGTGGAAATAAGACCACTATTAGTCCAGTAGGTTTCCAAGATATTCAGCTTTAATTGGAACAAGTGATAACTAATATTAAACAAAGCATTCAACATTTCGTAGTTATGTTCTCATGATGACCAGCCACTTTTATCGAGGGTGTTTTATAGTAGTTTATGTGACTGTACATAATGAAGGGTATTAAACACGAGTGTGGGTTTATGAAACGCGCCGAAGGCAAGTTTCATAATAACATCACACGAGTGTTTTAATGCCTAATTATGAACAGTTACATACACTACTTTATCTAGCCACATATCATAGGCCTCCGTGATGCATTCAGGAGTCGCACATTACGACAAATATTACCCGGTAATGGCCGTATGGCGGTAATGAAGTTCTCTGGCAGCTGTCATAGTTTTTTTTAATTCAGAGACAAACTAGAGTTGGCCCCAAATATCATATCGTTCGATATCTTACTTACGTGCGACATGTGTCAAATTTGATGCAAAATGACAATTCATTTCGAACTAAACGTCATCTCGACTGATATTAGAATAGAGGTCAAATCAAATTTCTTTGTTTTTCAAAGATGTTCGAAATTTGAATTAATAATATTATCGAAATCGATGTTATTATTTAGCAATAATAACATTTTCACAGATAAGAAATTTGTTCTAATAAAACAGTCTATTTTTATGGTGGTCATAATGTGCGGTTCTTGAACGCATCATGGAGGGTTTATGATATTTGGATAGATAAAATGTTTAATTTGGGTTATGCAGTCGTTGTTTGATATTTGACAGATAATTCCAAGTCAGTTAGGTATATATTTATAAAACTTCATCTAACATTTCTAACACAAAGATTCAACGAAGATAAAAATGTCAATTTAATTATTTTAATTAAAGCCAGTGTAGCGATATGTCACCTTTGTTACCGAAGTTAATTAAAGTTGTGTTTTTATTTCATTTTGTCGCATGTAAGCTTTAGTCTGAGCCCTAAGCAAATTAAATATAGCAGCGATCCCAGCTGAAATTAACAAGACATTTTAATCTGAAGTGTTTTTTTTTTTTGTTTTTTTTTTTAGTTGAATACTCTACCATTCAGCGTGGCAATACGGCCAGCTTTCTGGGCACACTCCTGAGCGATAGCGATTTAGAGCATTGTTGTTTACATTGCTTAGATTTTTAGTTTTATACGTTTTGTTTATTTAGTTATTAGTTTTATTTTTTATTTTTATACTATATTA
Source organism: Apotomis betuletana (assembly GCA_932273695.1). Lineage (NCBI taxonomy): Eukaryota > Metazoa > Arthropoda > Insecta > Lepidoptera > Tortricidae > Apotomis > Apotomis betuletana. The sequence goes on from OW026310.1 coordinate 1,407,647, forward strand.
ATGTTTCTATTTTGATAAAACGAAACTCAGTTAGAAACAGGATACAATAATATTTATTCATGTTCATAAGTATAATCTCTTACAGTGCTTGACTCTCTAATTTCTCATCGTTTTACAATGTTTCTTTTCAATTCAATCCCGCGTAAAAACCAATCTGACAGTCCTTACTTTTTTTTCCTCTCCCCAGTGTTGTCACTCGACAGTGTGGCCAACACAAAATAATGTATAATGTTTAAAAGAAGTATTTACGCTGCATTTACAAAAAACCTTCACACAATGTATTAAAACTATAATTCTACCCTACATTTAGCAAAAATCATCACATTCGGCCATCCGCTCGAGTGCACCTCCCGGTGTACCTATACTTATCTACATGCACATTTTCAAAATTAACTAGACAATTATTAAGTAATCAAGACAAATTCCAGATATTAATTAAATGCCAGATAATGCTAATTCCCTAATGTCAAATATAAATTATTCGATAACAATAATTAAAAATAATATCAAAAATGTATTCTGAGAATCACTGTAGTAATTTATTATTTAGATTATGTGAATATTACAAAATAAATAAATTCTCTAAATAAAAGAAACCAAGTTGACCGTAATGGTTGGTGATTTTCTTATATATTCCAGTATTGGGGTGGATCAACTTTTTCTTGTTGTTATTCTGTCCCGTCACCCAGGAGATATTCTAATAGATATTCTATTTTCAAAATTTTCAAGCGATATTCTTAATAAGAATGGTTTTATAACTGTTGCAATTACAGTATTTTTGTTGAATATTGCTGCCAAAAATCGTAGTTTTAAAGAGAAACCCAGGGGACATCACCATGGCAACAAGCAACAGAAAAAATTGATTGACCCATTGACAATAAATTCCATGAAAAGTAATATTGCTGATTTGATCTGTCAGGAAACGTCCCTCTCGTTTACAGGTTGACCATTTCAATTTATGTACGTATTTCCATTATACTTATTATACATTGTACTCGTATAACTTATCAATTATTATTATCAACACATTGCTGAACCAACAAGGTAACTCAGTGACTACATTGCTTTGCTACACTTGAGAAGACCATAGTGTAACTAATGTAAAAGTTATCTAAATCTATTTAAATCATCACATTCGGAATTAATTAATTAAGCGAACTCTTAGCTTACTTGAAGTTGTTGCTGCTGTTCAAATAAAATAAGGCTATCATCAGTCACAACTGGTTGGTTCTACGGAAACCGCAGCATTAGAATTAAAACGAACATTTATTCGGGACCAGTAACAACAGTTTCAAACGATTTACCTTTTCCAATTAAATTTTCCTGGACATTACAGAGTTTATACCTGCTACGTATTATCGACTTTGTGTAACTTTTTACCGTTCATGAAATAATGAACTTTATTATTATGTGCCATAAGGGTTTTTTTTTATCAACACAGAATCAATCTGCATTTCACAAGAGGACTGTTGAGAAGAAACACCGAAAGGAACTCAAGAGTCAGTAATTTCCATAAAGGATACTTAACTATTGCAGTATAATATGACCTTAACCCAGTACGCACAAATCTTAAAAATTTTGAATTAAGTAAGTATACGCAGTTTTTGACGACAACATGTATAAAATAATAATATTGTATTAAAATTAATAAGGCAAAATATAATACATTTTTTTTAATTATAAGCTTTCTTCCCTTAAACTAGTCAGGTCCAATGGAACAAATATTAAGGAATAAATTACTTGGTTTCTGATTCAGGCCATACATTTATCTCTGTCAGATAGATCTGTACTATATGATATTCCTTTTACATTATATATATATATATATAATTTTAATATCGATTTACAGAATGGGAAGGTTCATTTTAAAACAGGCAACTTGTTATAAAATTAATACATTGGTCTAGAAATGATAAATATACCTTACGAACACAAAACCTTCTTCTAATAGCCATTATGGTTTTATTTCTAGTATTAATTTTTGTAAATGGGTCTATAGGTTCTCTATAATAAACAGAAATATATATTATTTATTTGTTAGCCAAATTATGGAAATTGATAGACTCCGATGCCTTTTCTTAGAAACTTTCATTCGGCTTCACATTTGTATTTACGACTTTTGCAAGTCTTCTTTTCGGGGACTGATTAGGCTGAAATTTGGTATGCCTACGTAGCTTCGATGACAATACAATTATATTATGTAATTTAAATATTGGCGATGATGGGATTACTACAGACATATTATCTAACTAGACTAAAAGTACACATGTTTTATGTATCAAAATTATACCTCATAATAAAAACCTGATTTATTATCTGATCGTAACGTCAACGAGGCTCCGAAGAAAAGCCCAATTATTCTGTATTGAGCTGCATGAATACCTCCAATAATAGTTGCCGCGAAAAAGGGAAATATTTCCTTGCAATGGTACATATATTCTTATATTTTGTCTTAAATTGATCGTTATTCAATTCAAAATATATTATTTTACATTTTGCACATTTACTAAAGCTGTTACATAGCACGATGCTGATTTTCGTTGAAAAGTTATAAAGCCTGATTAATTATTATTAAAACATGCAATGAAAATAAAATTATGATCATCATTTAAGTACTCGTTGCTTAGATACAAAACAACAGTCTAATATGCTAGATTTATTTCAAATGCACAACCACTAGTGTTGTACAGTTGCTCTGATAATTTAGTGATTTCTTTAGAATGACATTAATCATAATAATTTGAAGTTTCTAAATAATATCAAGTAAAAATGGAGAGACGCGATGGAGTATAAAAATTGGCTCCCAAGAAAACACTTTAATGCTGGTGACTGTACTAGAACTGACTAACCGAACATACTAAAAAATATTTAGGGGCGGTTACACGAGTCACAAAATATAAATAACTGACTAATTGTACATCAAAACATCAAAAAAATATGTTTCAGCGTAATATAATTATAAATGTTTTTTTTTTTATGAAACTACCTACAAACATTTCATACGTACCGTACCTATGTCTATAGGAGTCGATTATCGACCGAATAGAGTAGGATGCTATTAATCGGTATTGCGCGGACGGAGTACTTACACTACCAAGCTATTGACATTTGGCAGTGCCAGTTTAAAAATCGACACGCTGGGTTCCCTAGTAAAATAGGAAACGAGACTTATCTATTCAGATAACAGATCCGTGGGTATTACTCCAAGAATAAACAAAACTAATAACAACAATAATTTCTCATTTGCCAAAAACAATAACATATTTCAAATATCACTGAGAGCACCATTCAGATACATTGAACATGGGACTAAAATAATCAAGTAAGCAGAAGATACATATTGCTCTACAGTGTAATTTCTGTTTAAGCTAGTCCTGAGTTATTCTAATTGACATTCATATCGTGTTCTTAATTAGTTATACACTGCTAATTATAATTATTATTAATCAATTTCGATATTTTAGACTTTGTAAATACTTTGAATAAATTACCTCTCCCATTTAATTCACAGTGCAAACAAATTTTAGAAAAAGCTCAGAAAAGTCGGCACCTTTAAACACTTTAAACTCGTGCTACATTGATTCGAAATCGAATCTTAAATTTCGATTATAACTATAAGTGTTACCTAATCAAGCTTTTCTTTGAACAAACACAACAGACGCTATATAAAACACATAAGGTAGATAGGCAGCTACTATTACAAAGTGTATTTTTAAAATTCTCAATTGAATATTTAATGTAAAAGCACAAATATAAATTTATTTATTATTTTATGTAAAAATAATAATCCTCAAATAAACATTGTAAAATAATTAATAATAACTGTGATATTGTAATTAATTAAGTATTCGATTATATTTTAAATATTGAAATGTGACTTGTAAACTGCATTTGCTTTTATTAATAAATTATCTGTATCTGTATCTGTATTATTTTTCCCTTTTCAGTAGATAATTATAAACTATAATAATAAAACTCACTGGAAGAAGTCCCTTACAAGGATAAGGATAAGTTCCTGTGTAGATATCTATTATTTTTAACTTCTGGCTAATTGTTTTTTTTTTCACAATAGAGTGTTCACATACGAGTCGCGTGACGCCAATCAAAACTCAACGCAAGCCGGGACAAACTTCTTTCAGTTTTTCTTCGGTAGCAACAGAGGATGGTATTCCATGGTCCCTTAGTGGCTAGTAGGTAGGAATCGGGTTCTTTGGATGTCAAACCCCTCGTTCATAATAAAGCTGACTGTAGGATAAACAGGCGCTGACACTGCGAAGTTGTCTGCTTCAGTTATTCCGTTTTCGTTTCAGGCTGTTGCCTTAACTGCTCGTAGCACCAATTACTCATGTTGAAATGTCATTTGCTCGGGTCGGATGCTCTGTAGTTCTACAGACGTCGCTGGTTACGCTCGAAGTCCACATAACACGCCGCAACTCTCATAGAACCCACGCTGCCGCAGCACAGTAAGAATGCATCTTCTCTTGGAGAGCAACTGCGTGCGTATAAGTACTTCGTTGTTTTCTTGCTCGGAAAGAACAGAAAAGAAAAGAATTAGTATCTTGTTTTGTTTCATGTACGTAATACTACATACATTGTACGCCTCTGGAACTAGGGCTTGCAATATTCTTACAATTTTATGAACCGGATATTTCGAATATCTTTTTTTTTTTTTTATTTGTTTGGATACATAATTTGACAAAATATTCGGATAAAATGAATATCCGAACATCCGATTTGGAAGCTCTATCTGGAACGCTCTCCCACTCAATATCAGGCAAGCTTAGAACAAATCCTCATTCAATCGCATGTTGCGCAAGAAACTTTCAGACAACACCTCTCATTAACTTCTTTTTGAAATATTTTACTTTGGGTACATATCATATATGTAATGTAAGTAGGTATATTATATAAAGTATTCATGTAAGTTTATAAAATATATATTCATGTTATTTAAGTAGTGACTGAATTGTGTCTGTATGACTAACTGTATAATATCTTTTTATTTGTACCTACTCTCTACTCCTGCACTGTCTACATATTTCTGTTAAACCCAGCGATTGACTGGTAAATAATACCTTAAGGCATTAAGTCTGTCATTTGTATAATTTTAATGTGCAATAAAATTTTAATAAATAAATAAAGTATATTTGGGCAGTTTCCTGAAGTCATTGATACATTTAAGAATTACTCATTAACAATATAATATAACATTCACAAAACTTTTAAGGAAAGTATCCAGGATTACCTAATAAGTTAAGATATTTTATTGTGCGGTGAAAATTTTAATACAAGTTTGATTAATGTCGCAATGATATGAATTCGTATTGTGACTGTCAAAAATAATAGAATCACATAGGTATCATACTAATTGGTATATCAGGAACCCCGCAGTCCAACACAGCCTTGGAGCATACGTAGCTCTGTTGAGACGTACATAGTCTTATACTGGTGATGAAACATACTTAGCTCCATCGAGTTAAGACATACTTAGTCTTATACTGGTGATGAAACATACTTAGCTCCATCGAAACACATGAGGCCTGCTGTGGCTTCGAAGCATACATAGCTTCGATGGACGTACGTAGTCCAATACCGCTGATGGAACATACATAGTTCCATAGGCGCTCATGGTCTGACATAGTACCGGAACGTACATAGTTCCGGTAGGACATAAATAGTCCTATACTGGTGATAGAGCATACATAGCTCGATCCAGACATAAATAGCCTGGGACTGGTTGTCGAACATACGTAGCTCCTGCTAAACCTACATAGTCTTGGGTGAATTCGGAACATACATAGCGCCGTCAGGACCCATATTATAGCCACTCATTTCAAACCCTTTTTTTTATATATATATATTTTACTTTTCATTACAATAACGCAACATCAGATCTTATTCACCTTTGTAATGAATTCATTATTATTATTTAAGAGTTTCACTCTTGTTGGTGCAGTTCTATCCAGTGGATTCATGAACTATTAAAAATTAAAATCATAATCACCCCATCTAAACACATTAAATCTGTCTGAACTCTCAATTTATAATGATATAGTGTAATCAAGGATACTCTCTCTAATCAGAATTTCTTTAAACAATAACAATTAATTAACTACATGTACAGAAATTTTATTTTATTACCAGTCACAGAGGAATGATAACCATTATCATATTGTATCAAATTATATAAACAATAAATTAATCAACAAAAGTCTCTTTGTTTGTCAAGCTTAGATTGTCAAGGTTTCAAAACCAAATTATTTAAGTGGCATCTATGAATAATGTTCTAGGTAGGTAGGTACTCTGTTTAATTAACACTTTGTAACCACTAAGTGATGACTTGTGGATTTGAATCAATTTTATTATTTTTACTATCATTGTTTAACATGTGTTTTTTTTTATGTTATCATTATCACCTTGACATTTAAGAATTATTAATTACTGTAGCAGGCTTTATTTTCTTGTACCTATCCATGACATTGATTTATTATCTCCATACCTATTTTTAATCTAACATTGCAAAACTTGGTTTATAATAACATGCATATTGAGAATCAAAGTAGTACAAATTCTGGTTGATTGTGATATGACCAATACTAACCCTAAAACTATTTATAACCACTCATATTCAAACAATAAATAATTTTGTATTTGTAGTAAAATAACCTCGCATACTTGCGCTAATTAACAAATTAGTCACTTCATTAACAGATATGGCAAAAATATAATAGGTAAATGGTAATTTCAACAATAATTTTCAATAAGTACATTTAAGAATGTTTTCGTACCTTATGGGCTGCAGATCTCGTACCACTTCTGAGTTTTGATAAAACGAAACTCAGTTAGAAACAGGATACAATAATATTTATTCATGTTCATAAGTATAATCTCTTACAGTGCTTGACTCTCTAATTTCTCATCGTTTTACAATGTTTCTTTTCAATTCAATCCCGCGTAAAAACCAATCTGACAGTCCTTACTTTTTTTTCCTCTCCCCAGTGTTGTCACTCGACAGTGTGGCCAACACAAAATAATGTATAATGTTTAAAAGAAGTATTTACGCTGCATTTACAAAAAACCTTCACACAATGTATTAAAACTATAATTCTACCCTACATTTAGCAAAAATCATCACACTATTAAATAAGCATAACTTCATTGTCTTTTCTTTTAAAAATGTTGCATCTGAGGAAAATCTTATATAGCGGTTGTCCTTTGACTGCTAATGTGTTAAACCGATTTGCATTATGGCAACATATATTAACCTCTTATATTATCTCCAAATTCCACGGCAAATACACGTAAATTCGACACATCATAAAAACCAAAACCAAAAAAACCAGTAGAAACCAGTAAATTAATTCTCTCTGGCATTTAACCTTTATCACGGTGTCGGTATCAATTTTGCTTTCATTAATTTTTCTTCGTATTCAGTTTGTATTAAGAACAGCATTTTAAAATACTGGCCGGTATTAAAATTCTTTAAAGCCTTAACGCTCATTTCAGAAAATTCCTGCGAGGTTCGAAATATCTTTATTCTCTCTTTTACACGTTGGTTTTGCCGGTATTGAGAGAGCGGGACGGAATGTATTCCAAACTTGCAATTAGAGCACGCTCCACCTGTCAAACACACTCGCGACGTCGCACGAAGTAATTATGAAACAGACACAAAATAAAAAGTTCGCCCAAATGTCGCTGAATTCGATTTAAATTCAGAAGTTCCATTTTCAAAGTGAGAAAAACTCATTCTAGTAGATAGACTGGAAAGTTATAGAAGTGTTCGAGAATGTTAACAGTTCTTTTTTTTGCTTCATTCAATTTGCTTAATTTACTTGCTAATGCATTATTGTTTTAAAACATACGTATTGTATTTCAAAGAAAATTAATATTATTTCAGTAAACTGACAATAGTACAGAAAAAAAATATCAAAAATAATTTATCACTTTTGTTAAATATGTCACAATATCGGTTTGCGATAAACATTTACTTTACGAGTGAATATTACAACTGGCAGTAAATGAAATCATCGGGAAATATAAATCTGTTTACAAGACCAAACCAATACAAACAGGTGAGGTTAAATGAATGCTCACAAAATAAATTCCCTTTTAAACGGCTCAATTCTCAGAATATTATCACTTACCGCAAAATTAACGATATTGCATCAACAGCGCTGCTCCAAATTGCACATTAAAAGGACCTCACCCCTTTAATTTCGAGTCTCGAATTCACCATTACTTAAATTTAAAAAATCGCGTCGTTACCGCGCCGGTATAAAAACGCATTAATTATAATTTAAAATTAAACGTGTTATTACTCATTCCTCTTAAGTAGTATACGGTGTAGTTAATTTGGTGGGTGAAAGAGAAAAATCGGGCGCTCCCGGGTTTTAAACAAGGTTTAATTTGTACCATTAATAAAGATGATGAAGACACACGTCCATTTTCTGTTGCTAAATTTGGTCTCGCATACAAATGTGGGTATTTGCCAGTTTTGCCACTCCTTTTCGACTGGTTGGGTAATGTTTGGATTATAATCTGGCTGACAAATGAGACGTGGGTTAACAATCTGCACTTTTCTAGTAGCCAATAACATTTTTATGATAATTTTGGTGTCGTTTGTTTTCCGTATTTGATTAGGTAACAGATACAAAGTTACAGAGCTTTTATTCACGATTCGAGTTACATACGGAACTTTGACCAGTGGCAGTGAGGAAAAGGCGACTTTTATACTAAGTATTATATAATTCTAAAATTGTATAGAAAATCAGTTTTCTAGGGGTCATTATTTCAAAAATCTGCACAGCGCGATGCAGTATTTTGTATAGGCGCGGGGCTTTAGTCATACAGCGTCATCTTGTCATGATTTCCCAGATTCATATTTAAAAATAGTGGGTAAATTAAAATGATATTGTGGCAACACCGAGATTGAAGGGTTTTGGAAGGGATAGCTAGGAGCTAATGGAGATGATGGATGGGCTCTGCCATTCCGTTGAAGGAGCTACTAGAGGAAACACCACAATCTGTTGTTAAAAAAGTCTTTGTCCGCTCCTCACGCCAGGATGTATGGATTTTAACCAGTTTTAAAACAGGGATAGCTGGACATGCAAAGATGGTTATAAGAAACTTTTTTTCATATTCATATTCATTTATTTATAATATTTTCAATATTACACGTCAATACATGAAATCATTTATAAATTAATATACAAATTTAATTAACATTTACTCGTATAAAGCAATGCCGTAAATAAGTAATACTATTTCATAATTTAACATTTAAAAATTCATTGAAGCTATAAAATGTGTGCTCGAGAAGCCAACTTTTCAGTCTCTTTTTAAAACAGCCTAGAGAGGGAGCTGATGTAATTGCCACTGGTAACTTGTTGTAGACTGTTGGGCACACAACGTGAGTTACCTTTCCAGATCTTGCTAGTCGTCGTTTAACGGGCAGGAGCCTATCCGGATGTCGGAGCAAGCGGGCTTGGTCTGCACGTTTTTTATACTGACTGAGATTTTCGTAACCGTAGATAGCAATCTGTTGTATTACTACCGAAGGCAAAGTCAGTATGCCCAGTTCTTTGAAATAGGGTCTCACGGAAGTTTCCTGAGGCAGCTGCACCACCGCGCGAACGGCTCTTTTTTGGAGTCGGAATGCGCGTTCCCAGTCTGCGGCGCGCCCCCACAACTCTGTGCCGTACTGCAGGAGTGAGTGAACGGTTGCAAAGTAACACGTTCGCATAACATGACGCGGCACGACTCCGGACAGGCGGCGGAGCGCGAAGCAGGCGCCACCCAGTTTCCCACAAAGCTTATCTATATGAGGCGCCCAAGTTACCCGGCTATAGTAAAGAAAAAAGTTGTGAGCGGACGAAGTTGTCCCTTCTAGTTAGTCGTCTTATAAATGTGTACCTACTTCTTTAAACCATTCTTCTTCAGTGTTGGTGAAATAATAATAATCTGGTCGAACAACAAAATTCATGAATACTATTTCAAAGTACCATTCTAAAATGTGTCGTTTATAGAAATATTTTTGATCTCCATTCGATTTTCTTTAATGTAAAATAAGAATTCACACAAACGCTTCTTATCAGACCCCATCCTTATAAGACCTGCTTAGTACTTTCGTATTGGAATTAATCACCTTTAATTATCAATTAATTATATTTTCTCCGGTTTCGGTGACTGTCGTATATTTTAATAAAACAATTTAAACGGATTATTTCGCGTATATTAATTATTTGAACCTCTGTGACGTTTCGGTAGCTTTCCAGTTATCGTTTTCAATTGAGTCAACCTTTTATTTAAATATCAGCTTATTTTCAGTTGATCCATTAGGTAATCGAATACTACTACAAAGAAAAGTAATCACTGTTATTATTATTGTATGTGGAATTAAATGCGTTTCATAATATTTCAATAAGTAATAAGTAGGAGTACAAGGCCGCCTATTTGTGATTGGTGTAACATTTTTTGTTTAGGTCTGCCGTAAGAATTCGTTTTTACCAAAGCAAAATTGTGTTCTTTGACGTGTTTTTATAAAGTTCATTTCATATACCAAGACTTGATTCCACTTGAGAACTTCATTAGGCGGTAACAACGGAAAGATAAGCTAATAAAGGTGTCTTCCAATACTAAAAGCTGAAATCATAAAGTCAATAAATGATAAACAGTATGGTTCGGCATTATTATTATTATCGTATGGCTTTATTTTAGAGTCGGTTTACAAATTAACATCCAAGTTCTTCGCCCATTGGGCTGCGTTTCCACCTAATGTTAGTAAGTCCAGGGGGTCTCCAGTTCGGCAAATAGGCCTTGATATATGGAAAATGTAGTTAGAGAAAACCTTCTAAGTAAAACACAAATATGCTTACAATTTCAATAGTATAATATGGTAGGTTGTTTGATTCACTTAAAACTGTTACAATATTCCGTGTTCTAAATGTCAAACTAATTAAAAACTGGCGATAAGCCCCGTGAAGATGGATCCGCTGTGTCTAAATAATGAGGGCATTTTGTTTGCTCAAATACTATGGCACCTGCCACACGCTCGGTTTGACGCCGTGTGTGGCAGCCCGCAGAATCATAGATGCTTATCAGTAGATCGACATCTTCAGCAGGTGGTACCCCGCTATGGTATCTAATAGCTATTTAAACAAAGTTAGTGGTCTAATTTGTGGTCCTTTAGTCGAGCTTCTGACATTCCAAAATGTTGCTACGATTCGAATTTCGAAACAATAGGCATTTATTAACAAAAATAATAATTGGGACAAGTGAATTACTTAAGTAAAAGTTGTACGCGTTTAATAGAAGACAAAATGGGGAAAAATATACTAAAGCACCCGTTTCACTTTTCTTATAGCTTATATGAGACGACATGATTGACTAGATAGCTCTAAAGAGAAAGAAAACAATTGATAAAGTGATTTGATTAAAATATGAATTTATATATGTCACTTTGAAGAAGCTGATGACCTCTAATTGTGCCGTTTAGCCTGTAGAGCACGCGTAAATCACATGCATACTTAGATAAATACACTAAACAGCTCCAGTAAAAAAAAAACAATTACTACTTTCAAATGCAGACCGCCTAGTTTGCGGCAACACTTCCCCTCCCCAGTGACCTTACACTTAATGGCCTAAATAAATTCCTAATTTAACGACAAAACAAACAACGCGACTATTAGTTATTTTATGCCGTTGTGACTTACTAATTCTATTGGGTCTCCTTATCTGCTCGGGCCATAATAAAGTTTAAGCACACCGGTGTTCCATTCTTCTGGAAATTGATAGACATGGAGTTATCATTTGACAGTTTGCGTGCCGTTTTGTTTTGTCACGCGAGGCTGCCGTGCCCAAATTGGCATAGAGTAGGGAAATTGGACAGATGATACCGATGGGAAACTTTGAACGTAATTGGAAGTTTGTCGCGTTCTCCTCCCTCAATTAACACGAGTTTAAGAGGGCCGTTTAGAAGCAACTTACTTCTGAAACTTTAAAGTAACGCCTCATGTAAAAGATTAAACAATTTAAAAATTAACTAACTCACGTTAATGACTGTTTTTACAAAAGTGAATGCAAGTATAGTAATAGTGGTCATAGTCACAATGCTCGTAGAACTGATGACTAGTGAATCAGAAGGGTAATACTTGTGTGGATGGGGGCGTGGCACGACTGATGGTCGTGGACAACCTTAGGGGAGGCCTTTCTATATCTTTGATATCGATCGCAGGCTGATATTAGGACAATGATGAACGTCGTCGTGAAAGAAAATAAGCACGAAAAGAGTAAGTAAATAAAACATAAATTATTAGCCATTTTATAAATGATCTAGACAGGTCACCTTTACGAATTACAATTTCCATTTTTAACCACTCTTAATAGTAGGTCATCCACCTAACAGTAATAGCCCTACTGCTAAGTATATTTTAAGAATAAAAAATACTATAAGGTAAAAATAAATGGAAAGGATGGCTTTAATTGCCAAATTGAAAATTAATTACCCATTAGTTAAGGGTCATTAATTTGCCTTAGATTAAAGGTAAATTATGTTTTGTGTTACAGTGAATTTACGAGCATTATAACCTTGCAAAGAGCAGATTACGTAACATTAAAGAGGCCTAATTGGACTGCCATTGATATGTGTAGTATATATCTATATAGCCGTCTAAGTTGTCTTAACGTCTATAATATATGGGTCGGTATCAAAACGACTGGATTTACAAAATGACCTGTTCTGCATAAAGACTATATCGCAAAACGACTATAAATGCAGATAGTCTATTTCTCAAAATGACATGGTAGCCAAAACGACCGACGAGTAGAAGGTCTTCATCTCTGAATGTCTTAGTATCAAAACGACTAGTTCGAAAAACGGCCACCTCGTGGAACGTCATGACCTTTAAATGTCTTATTAGTAAAACAACTAGATCGCGGAAGACCTTTATCTCAGAATGGCTTTGTAGCAAAAAGATCTGTTATTAAAATAGCATAAAAGTTATTAGGTTCTACAATTCAATATCATTACATTCATTACTTCATATTCCTCCCATTTCGGCAGTTCTATCTTAAATGAGTCTGTCAACAACCTTAAGGATTAAGTCTTTAATATCGGTTTTCTTGCAAAAAAGAGGGAAATCATCTCTTTTATTTTTATTGTGTCTCAACAAGAAATGCAGTTAATGTTACAATCAGCCCTTAACCAAATCCACCTACAATATGTACTTACGTAAAGGTTGGTTATAAAGCAGACAATACAGGCCACTTAAAACTTATCATTCCAAGTACCTATGACATTTAATGACAGGTAATGTTATATTTTCGCTTTGTTTCGCTGCCGATTCACCGCTGAATTTATTGTAGAAAAATACAAATATGGAAAGGAAAAAAGTTAAATACATTAAAAGTAACAAAAATAAAATAGCCTGCATATACGGAGACTACAAGTATAATCACGTATCTGATAACAAAAACGGGACTTCTTTTTGGCGATGCAACAAACGAGAAGAGTGTAGTGCGTCGATAACCGTCAAACAAGAAGATGATACAGTTGTTCGAGAGTCACAACATGTATGCGAAGCCGATCCTAACAAAATTGTGAGGGACATTATTGTTGACAAGGCGAAGGATAATGTCTGTGTAAATATGAAATCCGTCAAATTAAACTTTGAAAGAGCCTGTCTTTCACACATCAATGAAATAAGCATACCCAATGAAGTCGAATTACCGTGTTTTAAGTCGGTAAAAGATACATTGGCGAGAGCAAGACGTAATTTTCTGGAAGTAGAAACAACGGAGTTCACGAAGTCGGGCAGTGTCAAAGTACCAAAGATGATAGCACATGAGTTTTTAGTTGCGGAGTATGAACTGGACTCGGAAAATAAGATCTTATTGTTTTGCCCTGAGCAAAACCGAAAAGTTATACAATATTATGCTGGCCACAATAAACAATTTTTCGGTGACGGAACTTTTAAACGTGTACCCCGGCCATTCTTCCAGCTTTTTGGCATACACGTAGATTCAGGAAGCTCCGAAATAGCAACAAACGTTATTCCAATTGCGTTTGCATTATTGCCCAACAAAAGTCAAAAAACATATGAAGCATTATTTACCTTAGTACGTGATGTGCTCCATATCAATATAAGAAAATACAAATGTGATTACGAACTAGGACAGATGAATGCTTTTAAAACTGTTTTTGAACATTCAACGGTTACAGGGTGTTATTATCATTTTAACAGAAATGTCTGGAAGAATGCTGAAGACTGTGGAATGACAATGACATCCGACCAAAGAAACACTGTTAGAATGACAGCAAATCTGCCTCTTTTACCGGCTTCTTTGATTTGTAACGGGTGGCAGGCTATTGCAACAAATGGTCCAGCTTGTGCAGAATTTGAAAAATTCAAAAAGTATATTGAGAGATACTGGTTAAAACAAACGGTTATGGTGTCTTGTTGTAACGAACGTCATCGTACAACTAACGCTTTAGAAGCGTGGCATCGCCGCCTAAACGTTAGGATGCAGCATAAGCCAACACTTATTCTTTTCCTGGAAACTCTTAAAATTGAAGCCCAGTACCAAAGCATAAAGTTACATAAATCTCTATCAAACTCTACAAACCGCAAAAAAAATGACATAATATTTGACAGAAAATATAAAAAGGAGCTGCAATCGCTTAATGAAGGAGACATTAGCCCTTTTGTGTTCCTTCAAAATATTACTGAGATCAAATTCAGTTTAAGAATGTCTAAATAACTAAAATATATACATATGACTGTTTATTTTCAATAAAAGGCTATTTTATGTTTGCATATAAATACCAGTTATATTTTTTAAAGTTGCTCTTGAGCTCTCTATATTAAGTGGTTAAAGTTCCCTTAGTACTATGTTAAGAACATTTTAAAAATGTGTAAATTATTTAAGAATATAAAATTACTTTCGCAATAATAAGTTCACTTTAAGTTAATTATTACATTATTTAAGTTTAAGTTAATTATTCCAAATAAAGTTGTTTGTTTGCTTTGCTTACATATTATTTTTATGGTTTAAAAAATAAGTAATCCCCGATAAGTCAGAATAAAACATATTGATGTTACGTCACACATTTATATTGCCTAAAAAAAATAGCTTAAATCTGAGCTATTTTGATAAGTAGTCGTTTTGATACCAAGAAATTTGGACGTTTCGCGAAAAAGGTTGCTTTGCGATCTAGTTGTTTTACTAATAAGACATTTAAAGGTCATGACGTTCCACGAGGTGGCCGTTTTTCGAACTAGTCGTTTTGATACTAAGACATTCAGAGATGAAGACCTTCTACTCGTCGGTCGTTTTGGCTACCATGTCATTTTGATAAATAGACTATATGCATTTATAGTCGTTTTGCGATATAGTCTTTATGCAGAACAGGTCATTTTGTAAATCCAGTCGTTTTGATACCGACCCAAAAAACATACTTTTAGAACTGCCATTAGATACAAAGAAACTTATTAAAGCAACGAAACCAATGGTCCGCATCGTTTCACATTTTGTCATACACTACGGTAGATGACTTCAGAAAGTAATCTAAGATTCATGGGATACTAGATTTTAATGCGTACAACATAATGCTTATAATAGCAGCTGTAATCACAAGTCGCTTAGTGTAATTTCCTATCACAATCTAACAACTAATTAAGCATAGCACCTAAAGTAAACATTAAAAAAAGTCACATAAAAGAAAATTTTATGGTGAATAAAGACATCCGTTTACACTTTTTAAACGATAATGGCGTGTAACGAGTTTGAATTTGTTATCTTTTTGTAATAAATAATGACTCTGATGTACTTTATACTGTTACTATAATTAAGTGCTCATCATCAGGAATCACGAATGAACTGTTTGTCTTTAAGGAACTATAAGGAATCAAATAATATTGAAACGAAAGTAGATGTAAATACAATAGAATAATTGTGACATTATTTTAAATAATAAAGTCATAGCAAAAATACAGTCATAAACAAATATAAATATCTGCTCGAAGTGCCAAAACCATAATTTACGGTTGTACCTTGTTTTGCCAACAACTTTTTGCCTAATTTCGGTTTGCCTAATTTCATTTTCACGACACTGCTCGAAAATGTGGTTATAGATTACCTGAATCCAGTACACAAAACTGCTTATATATGTTCATTTGTAAACTGTATATCTATTTTAGCTCCCAACACGACAACAATGTTGGACCTTACGGTAACAGTTCGTATCTACACTTGAATTTCATAGTAAGATACGACTTTTTAGAAAATATTTCAGACAAATTTTCTCGGCCGGCTTAAACGACAATTTAACCAATCAAAGCTTAATCGTCTGCTGCATGTCAAATGAAATTGACCAATGAGAATGCGTCATTTATGAGGTGTATTTTTTTCTTAAACTTATAAATACCCACAAACGAGTTTATTTTCTTAAGTAAGATAATACTCCTCAGGTTTACTTTTTAATAAGTTTTTGTTAAAAAAGGTTTCACTCTGAAAATCATGAACATTTATATTCTAAAATTAGTTATGGGGCGTAAAACAATTTCCTAATTTCTACAATTACTAATTTCTCAACAAATAAACAGTTTTCAACAAATAAACACTTTTAATTACCTATATAAATATTGAGTTCATTTTTTTTTTATTCGGCTGAAAAGCTATTACTCCATTGCGATGAAATGCGAAGCGCGCATGCGCTACGAGGCAGCCGGCCATATTAAAAAAAAAAACAAAATGTATTGTTTAGTAAATATTAAAATCGGTTTTGTTAAGTGATAATGTGATTAATTTAATAATGTTCACATTGACTCACGAAATATTATGTAATTACAATGACCCTTCAGTGTATAATGTATCGTAGGCTTGTTTGCCTGAGTGTAACCCAGACTAAATATTTAAATGTCTAAATTAAGTTGAATTGAAAGTGAGGTAAGTTTGAATATTTTTGTTATTTCTTCATAACTGGGTTGAAAACGTCTTTATGTCATTTGAATCTAAGGGGACCGTCAACTCTATGTCTATAATAGCCCTGATTTTTACATCAATGAGGCTGCAACAAGGTGCCAAGTTTAATGACCAATATGAAAAACTCGTATTATAATATATTTCCTCGTGTCGTGAAAAGCACTATGTTTAGTCTCGGCTGAAAGTGCAATAGATGAACTCGTACTATCGAAGGCCTCCCCTGCGGGTCGGCCTTCGAAATTTACTCGTCAATCTATTGCTTACTTTACAGCCTCTACAACAATGTACTATTAAACTAATATTATTTAGCATAACTATTCACTTTGCCTAATTTTGATTTGAGTGAAAGTCGTATTGTATAATACTCATTTCACATAATCTTATTTCGTCTAATTTTATTTGGCCTAATTTTTAATCCGTATAAACATATTTTGCCTAACTATTTTTTTTGCCTAATTTATTTATTTAGCAAGCATTCTGACGCTCCGCTCGCTTCGCTTCGCTCCGCTATCCATGGTCATAAAACAAACCTAACCTAACCTACAGTATTCGGTCTTTAACCTAACCTACAATTTTCAAAATAAGAATCGACAAAGTGAGTTTTAGATAAAATAATATTCGACAAAACAAGAGTTATGAAAATGATCATTTAGGCAAAACGAATTTTGACAAAATAATAATTATGAGAAATGATATTATAGGTACATATTGACTTTGGTATTCCCTTGTTTTGTCTAAAAATTATTTGCCTAATTTCAGTTTGCCTAACAACTTTTAGTATAACCAACGGTTTGCCTAATTTCAGTTTTCATAATTATTGTTTCAATAAATGATCACTTTGTCGAAACTCGTTTAGTCTAATCATCACTTCAAATAAAGTTTGTTTCGTTTAATATTAGTTTAACTAATTCTTATATTGCCGAAAGTTATTTTAACTAATGATTATATTGCCGAATGTTATTTTAACTAATGATTATATTGCCGAATGTTATTTTAACTAATGATTATTTTGCCGAATGTTATTCTAACTAACGACCAGGTTAGGTTAGGTTAGAACTGCGACCACAACAGGACCGAACTGCTGCCAGAAAAGTAGGTTAGGTTAGAACCGAACTTAATGGGTTAGGTTAGGTTAGAACTGCGACCACAACAGAACCGAACTGCTGCCAGTAAAGTAGGTTAGGTTAGAACCGAACTTAATGGGTTAGGTTAGGTTAGAACTGCGACCACAACAGAACCGAACTGCTGCCAGTAAAGTAGGTTAGGTTAAAACCGAACTTAATGGGTTAGGTTAGGTTAGGTTAGAACTGCGACCACAACAGAACCGAACTGCTGCCAGTAAAGTAGGTTAGGTTACAACCGAACTTAATGGGTTAGGTTAGGTTAAAACTGCGACCACAACAGAACCGAACTGCTGCCAGTAAAGTAGGTTAGGTTAGAACCGAACTTAATGGGTCTTATTGCCACTTTTTTATTTCTACTCTTTTTAGTCGCACTGTAATTAAGTATAATTAAATGTGGTAGGGCGTTTTTTCTTACAAAAAAAAATGTGTGTGCGGATATTATGCGTTTAAGAGTCCGCAGCAAGGTCCGCTCAACTCCGCGTTGAGATCGCGCGCTTACGCTTTAAAATGTTGTTGTTTCACCTAGAGGAAGACAGGGCGCTAGCAGTAAAGCGAGAGCGCGCTAGGAGTAGCTATGATAAGGGCGGTGCTTACCGCCGCCCCCCCGGACCGTTCCCCGCGCTAGAGTAATTCGCTGCAGTTTCGCAACAATTTTTTGTAATTTATTTTAAGGTTTTCGTAGTTACGCTCTCATTTTAAAACTACGAGATCAATTTTGATAAATCTTTTTTCTTATCAAACTGCATAGTTTAATCGACACCGGAAATAGGTTTTGACTTCAATCTAAACTATATTTTGGTCGTAGTATGCCGCCAAACTGAACAACTTTCTGGGGTCTAAAAATGCAAAACTTGTACTCGCTCTATTTTCTTTCTATTAACATTTCAAGAGTCATAAACTAGTTTTAGCCCTAGATATATCTTATCTCATTATATTTAGAGAATTTCATGATAATGTGACATGTTATATTAAAATAAGGACGTAACTACGTTTGTATGAAGAATCGAGCTTGCTGCGGACTCTTAAGGAAAATAAATGGCCTATTAACATTGGTCAGTTTCATATGACACGCAGCAGAGAACTAGTTCTGATTGGTTCAATTATTACATTATTAAGCATCATCATCATCATTAGCCTTTTACATCTATAACAGATGAGTTAAGCAGCGTCTAATAAACTGCGGCACTTTCGAAGATGGCTGGATAGCCCGATACGAGAGCGACAGCCGCGGCCGCATAAAACACTATTAAGGGCATTTCTCAGGAGTGGCATTTTTAAGTGTCCGGGCTTGAAAATGGTTAAATTTACCATCGAATATTTCTGAATAAAATCAAGCTAGTACCTAACGGTTTGTTTCGTCTGGCGAGCTATGTAAACATTTCATGATAATTCATTAACATGAAAATAAAAAAAAGTTATTACAAAAATTGACGTTCACTGGGAGCGTCCGCTTACCAGATTTGTTGAAACAAAAAATCATAACTGGATATTGGGTCTGGATACTATGATTTCAAATGTGTTCCCGTATTCAGCATTAGTTTATTAATCATTTTGTTCCTATAGATATAATTTATCTGCTAAACTTTTTAAATAAAAACAATTTTTCAGAGCGTCCGAGTGTAACTAGTGATTTCGGTGTAAACTTTAAAACACGTCAGCACTGCCTTAAAGAAGTATACTAGGAAACCCGTAGCTCGCAAGCAACTAGCTTCAGTTGTGTTCTCATCGCCGCCGAGAGTAGACGTCGGCTCAATGGCTTGTAGGTAGAGTTCGTGTGGGTTTGTTCGTCATTCGGTGGATTTGGTTACGTGTTTTGTTGAATTCGGTGGAACAATTTGTGTTGTTCAGTGATTGTGTGTCTGCAATTTTATAAGTGAATAAACTATCTCCGGGAGAATGTAAGTCCATAATAATTTGTTCGTGTCTATATTACTTTTAGTATTCCTTAAATCGATAAAAAACATTAAATTTTGAAATCAGTGGAATTGATTTCCATGGATTCGGTGTAATTTTTGACCACTGAAGTCAATAAAAATTGCCACCGCTATCAATTTTTACGATAAAACCAACTGGTTTTACATTATTTCTATTTTGCCATGCCCCTCAATCGGTTCCTCAATGCTTATAATCGTGATTTTGTTAATGCAGCATAGTTCTGACTGTGATTCTCTTGTTTACTAATTTCGGTGGGTTGCTGTTCGTTAGGCTGCTTTCACCGGCATCTCATTGGCATTTTAGCACATGGTTTACCCATCTCGTTGAACTGGTGCATCAGGGTATTATGCCTCAACAGCCTGACACTACAAATATTCCTAAGGGTCGTCATTTCAGCGAGCTACACATCGAAAACTATGAAGTATTGAGCCTTTGATTTCGGTGATTGTAAAATCTTAAATATCTTATGAACCACTAAGTTCAGAAGAGGGCCTTTGCTACCAATATTTTTTTAAATTAGGCCGTTTTCATATATTAAAGTCACGAATCAAAAATATGAAAAATAAAATTGACCACCGAAGTCAAGCAAAATAGCTCGGCCCGGAGAATCGCCCTTAAAACCTATCACATTATTATACGAGTATATATATTACGGTGGATATTGTAAAGTAGGTAGTTTTGCAGGGAATTGAATATATTTAAGGTGTATACTTTGATTATTAAAAAAATAAATAATATGTAATAAAAAAAAACGTAAAATAATATACTGTGCAAATTAGGCAAACTGAAATTATACAAAAATTGTAGTAGGCAAAATAGCGTTTATAGGAAATGTAATTATATTAGTTGAATAATAGATAAAATGAAATTATATATACAAAAATTAGGCAATATGAAAATTCGGCGAAACAAGATTATGCAAAATATTCATTAAGCGAAATGACTTTAGACTAAACGAATATTAGGCAAACTGAATAAATATGCAAAGTAATTTTAGACAAAATGAAATAAGGTAAATCAAAATTAGGCAAAAAATTATTAGACCAAACAAGGGTAAACCATTGACTTTAGATAAAATGTTCATAATGGTAAAAGTTGTTAGACAAACTGAAATTAGACAAAAAAAAAATAGACAAATCAAGGGAATACCGTAAATTATACTGTCGTAGCAATGAGATTTGTATACATATCATTACTTTGACTGTATATTTTTAGTGGCAAGGCTTCCATAGAATAAAACTCCGGTTTGCCTATTAAAAAATGAGGCTTAATGTTTCTGGAAAAAGATAAGCTAAATCGTCACCGGTTTGCCTAGAGATTTTGTTTCACGTCATGCCACTGCACTACATTATACTCGTAAAAAGTTGGATCTAAATAGTAAGGACAAAATCTAGTAAAGTAACCAATTAAAAAAACAGGAATTTAAGAAACTCAAACGTTAAAATACTACTCAAAATAAATTTAAAAACGTCATGACATATAACATAATATGATAGTCGTATGTCACACGCATTAAAGCTAGAGTTATAGCTGTAATAAACCTCTCCCGATATCGGCAAATTCATAAGTGATCGCCCTGTAAGTCTATGACAATGCCTATAAGAAGCTCAAGCTACTTTTATAGATGACTCCTGTATTCTTATCAAAAAATCTCGATATGAAGAATGGACCCGCGGTTGCGTTCCTCCGAACGTCGTTAAGATCCTATCCTTTAGCTCGGGCTACTAATCTGTGCCCACCGTACAATGCAGGGAAGGACAACCTTTTTTTACTAGTTTATTTTTATTAAACCCTAGTCCCGTGTGACAGATTGATCATGTGAAAAGTTGAACTCGGGTGTGGTTTGGGGAACAAATAATTCTACGGTTGTCTATCATTTAAAGTATAAAATGTTGAGTATTTCTTTTTGTTCACCCTCATGTTTGAGTTTGAGTGGGTGTAGTTATTGTTACAAGAAATACCGTAGGGGTTAGTTTGATTCACAGGGTAAAATCACAGTAATAACTATTATAAAGGCGAAAGTCTGTGAGTAAGTTTGTATGTATGTTACTTTTTCACGCACAAACGTCTGAACCATTTTTGATCAAATTGGAGACATTTAACATCTAGATTAACACAAAGGCTAGTTTATTATAATTGTTTAAAGCTTACAACTCAGTCCCAAAGTCGCTTAGTTCGGTAGATTTGTGTAAGATTGTTTTTTAAAAAATATACATAATTTTTCATTCATATTTCTTCAATAAAACACACTATGCTTAATAAAGCTGTTTAAGTTTTAAAAACTATGATAAATGGGATAACCTGCACTTTACGCAGTCTACAATTAAGACTAACTACGATAATTGAAATAGCAATTGTTATTTAATATTTATAATTAAGGAAGTCAAAACTAATTGAATCCGGTTTAATTACCAAGAAAATCAGTCAAAGATAGTTCAGCTATAATTATAACCTATTTAGTTCCATAATTATAGATATTGCTATGAGAAATCATTGCGTAGCTTTTATATAGGCGCATAAATATGGCGGCTCCGTAAAAGAACAAATAAGTATGTAATTATAACTGCATAGCTCTTTAGTTCTTATTATAACTGTAGCTAGGAATCCTAAGAGACTCTTTAAACGCAATAATAAGTACTAAGCTGCCGCGTGCCCGCTGACGGTAGTGGTTAACCCGTGTACACACGAACGAATAAAAATATGTTGAACACGAACACTGTTCGCACGTGCGTACCACTAACGAACATCAAACACTACTAGTATTTCCATGTTTGATGGTCGTGTTCACCATGTTTTTGTTCTTTCTTATGCAGGTACAGGGCTTTAGGTTTCTGATAATGTGTTTATATTTAGAATTTTACATTTATAATATAAAATTATAGAACCGTACAAAACAAATATTGCCTCTACAGGTTTTGATTTCATTGAAAAAAAATCTTATCAGTGCAATACAGCTTTTCTTTTGTTTCGTATGAGCATGCATTGTCATATAAGTAACGTAATCTCTTACTAAAGATAGCTAAACAGATAATAACAAACTTTTCGATGGATATACCTATTCATGGATATTAAGACTCGGTTATAGGTCACTTTTTGTTATGAAAAAGGAGGAAGGGAGAAGTGACAGCACTTACTCGTTTTATAAACGTACGTTTAAAAAAATGCGAATCTAATATGTCAAATTAATAAGCAAACGAATTTCACTTATTGGTTATTCCGTCAGGTTAATAAACTAAATCAAACTTTAAACTCAATACCAAAAATTAAGAGTCAATTGCTGATTCCAAAGCAGCCGCCGACGACATAATGAAGTTAAACACCACTTTATAGTCTCATTATGTCCGATGCATCGTACTTCATTAAAATATCATTAATCCTATCAAAACGTGCTTTTATTCACAGTTAAACATGACTCCGGTTACCATAAAAAACACAAACGAATCGTTTGATGCCACACGTGAGTATAGCGGTTTTCTGAGACTCAAACCTAAAAAGTCACTTACATCATCTACATATCAGGCGTATGTTTCTTTTTAATATTACAGTGGCCCACTGATACGGGTATAGCTAATTTAGGTAGCATTGTGCCTCTATCGAGACGCGTTTGAATAAGATTATCAAGAGAGTAAAACCCGTTGGGAGTCATTGGTCATAAATCATAGCTCATAAAACACGACTGACAATAACCACTTCTCCCAATATGCTTCCTAGAGAAAAAAAAGTCATAGTCAAATGTCTACTCTATTATAAAGGTGGGTAAGTCTTAAATGTGCTAGTGTTGGGAGGTTAGTTTGTGATGGAGCGAGAGGAGTGTCGTTAAAATGACAGGCGAACTTAATACTGCGTTTGATCGGACCAATTGTTGGTATTGTGTTTTCTGTCTATTTTTATAGACGGCAAAAAAGTCGGTGTGTGATATTGGTTCCCTTTCAGAGGGTTCCTCGGTTTGTGATGAATAGAATACGTTTGCGATTTTGTTTTTCTTTTATTTATGCATGCGGCTGGGACGGCTTTTACTGCGAAAAATATTGCTCTAAAAGTATGCGCTCCATACCTTTTAGTGATAAACTAGGTAAAAATAGAATGCAAAATGGCATTTTTATTGATTTGTATTTTGTAGTGCACCTGCCTACTGAACCGGCGGTCTTATGTTCGAATCCCGGCAAGGCCAAACATTTGTGTGATGAACTCGAATATTTGTTCCTGAGCCATGGATTTTATCTTTATTTATGTATTTATATAGTATGTATATTGTCGTCTAGTACCTAAAGTACAAGCTTTACTTATTTTCGGACTAAATCGATTTGTGTAAGATTGTCTCTTAATATAAAAAAAAAAATGTTTGAAGATTGCTTCAACCTATTTGACATTTTGAAGATTTTCAAGTTGGCTTTTATTGCAATCTTGGTGTTGTTTTTTTTGTGGTTCTTTATTAAAAAGATCGGAATCATTATCCGTTCAGGGTTTCTGATAATATAAAAAATAATTAAATAACGTTTTATAAAACCATAATTATAGTAAATTTTATCTTTACTAGACATTTCCACGGTACCCTAAATCCACGAATCGTATTTAATAAGCATAGCGTATTGTTAGTGCGTACCGCTGTCAATCACTTCAAAAACATCGTAACACTCGTTAAACAACATTGTACATACGTCTATTTACAAGTAAAATCCTTACAGCTGTCACTCAACTTAAAAACATCTTAACTCCCCCCAAAAGCCATTGTATATAAGTCTATTTACAAGTAAATAACCCAGGAATGTAGGGTTGGAGGACATGCATCAATCACTCGCTTGTCTCGTCATTTTCGGCTAATCTAAAGATTTTAATGCACAATGTCAATGGTTGTTTGTAATGAGCTATGGTGCTGGCATTGCGGCGGTGCGTGTGTGTTATTAGCTGTTTATTTACTTGGATAACAAAATATTGGATTTAATTTGTGACTTTCAAAGGTCAGGCGTAATTTTTTTTTAAGGCAAGTGCATGTTTTGATGGTACATAGAAATACAACGCTTTATCATTTCTACATTTGGCCCAATGAACCTCATTGGCGTATCTATCATTATTTTTCAGGGGGGGGCCTGGGGGGGCTGGCCAATCTGGCCATGGCCTATGAGATGAAGTCATGAATTTCTATCTAACCCAAAATCCTGGGGTGGGGTGAGCACTAGACTATACTGGGGCCGAACCCCCATATACGCCAATGATGAACCTTAGTAAAAATACTCTTAGAAGTATAATTTTTACCTCGTTGGCCGAGCGAGCGAAGCGTTCGCGTTTCAGCTTGGCCAAAGATTATTTCGTATGTCCGGAGTTTTGAATTTCGGATGTTCGGATGTCCAGTTATCCAGGCTGTTGTCACATGCAGGACGCATTACTAAACCGATTCTCATGAAAATTTGAGAGTAGGTTCGATAAGAATATAGAATTTTTTGGTAAATTCCCTAATTTGAAGTTTTTCAAAATGGCCAAGAGTAAAAAATGATACATTTCAGCCATTTTAAATCAATCTCTTGAGGTCTATAGCTCACAGAGCTTACTAATTTAATGGGATTTTGGGATTATAAAAAATGTTAAATCAAAATAAAATTTATAAAACTGCATGTCTGCTTATTATATTGTATTATTTGATCTCACATTTCAAACGATTTAACTTTCTACATTAAATTGTAGTTCACCGCGATACAATCACAGCCTAAGTAGTGTGGAGTTCTCTGTTAATGACGTTGTAAACATAGGTCTGTATTTCAAAATTGTTGCAAAATTTATAAGTAGATTTTTTTTATATTATGTTTTAATTTTCCAATCAAAACGATTAAATTAACATCCTGCCAAACATAATCACTTGTGGGGGAAAACAAAACCTTAAAAAAAATTTAACCTAAAATTAAAAACTAGACTTAAAAATAAACTATAAAGAAAAAAGTTGTCCCAAATCGCCGTTTATTGGCAGCGTGCCGAGTACACATTTGTTGTTTATGCAAAAAAATATTATTTATCTTTATGTTATCTATCAGTAGTATATGTATTTTTTAGGACTATACCTATCTGTTGATGCACCTTTTTGTTTTGTGTGTATTTTGTTTAAATATGTACCTACTAAATATATATATAAACAGTTACATTTCGTACATTTAACATACAAAATTTTATATTGTAGATATCAATAGTAAATGTTTCAATTCTCTGTATCTCGATTATCAACGGCTTCTCTAAACAGATAGTATGTCCATCCAAACTCGCGAAGTTTTTTGCCAAAATGTCTTACGTCTGTCAAAATTCTGATTACATGTTTTATAAGGTTTTAATGTAAGTTTTTGCCTGAATGAGTGACAGACGTTTTCCATGCTATAATGTTTTGTATATATACTTTTATTGCCAGCTCGCTCGGAGGTTAATTCGTTTGATCTTGTGATGAACGAAGTTAATAAATCATTATAGCTGTTTCTTTTTATTAAATTTCGAGAAAGCGACGCAAATTATTGCTTTATCGTATAACCGTTTATGTGACAGATCGCATTAATTCTTTAAGTGTTTTGCTGTCGTTTATTCAAATGAGGTTTGGAGTTATCTGAAGAGATGGGATCTTTCGGAAATATGTCTACTTATAAATAGACTGTGGAGACTCTCTATAATATGTTGATTGATAATAATAATATTTTTTGATAATAGCTAAAGCATCGAATTTTTAACCAGTTGCTTCATTTCCCAATCGCGGCGGCATCTACCGTAAAGATTCTGACATTTTCGGACCCCAAGTCATTTAAGAAATGGAAGCAACTGATATATAGCATTACCATTCGCTTTATTGGTTGAAAAATTCGAGGTTTTAGCTGGTTTTGATAGAATAATTGGCAATTTCTACCATCAACCCCGAAAAGCCGTGGGTACGGGGTTCAAATCCCGCTCAAACAAATCCAGCTCGTACTTACTTAATGTGTCGAAAAAAGAAAATTTTGCAAACTTTATCAAAACGAAGTCAAATCAAAACTACACTAAAATTCACAATTGTGCATCAAAATATAAAATACATTTTGTTACACGGGATGCCATATTGCGAACTATTTTGATACAAAGGGAACCATTAACTCGATGCTTGATGACAATATGCCTTTCTTTTTTTTTGCATAGCATTTCATGACACTGCCAATTTTGAGTGTGGCTGTTGTTTGAATTTTTTAGTATTGTCTAGTTGAGATGCAAAGAGAACCCTTTGATCTAAAAAAGTAATTGAGCTTCGAAAATTTGCCTTTAACTAAATCCAAAAAATATCTACGAAATTTTGCTCTCAATAATCAATAGACATAAAGTACTTCTGACTACACGGTCCTTTGATATTATATTATAACATCCTATTCACTATCCACACTTTTAAAACCAACTTGAACATTTCCAAACCTCGAACCACTTAAAAACTAAAAAACATCGCTCAAAGCAACCGAACAAGAAACTCACATACTCGGCTCGTGAAAAAAAAGCCAGGTGCCCGAATCTCATTGTTCCAGTAGAGATTAATAAATCTTTGGAAGGGCATATATCAGACGATCTTGCGGGAAGCCTTTGCCTTTGGGCTGGTTATTGCGAGCCCATTCAGATGCCACCGCGGCCAAACAGATCCATTGTTATGACAAAGGTGTCGCGAAAGAAGGGGGCTATCGCCGATTCCTTATCAGATTCCGTCCCCTTTCGAGATCTCAATAGGATCGGTGAATGCGGTGTCTAATTCCCGGGGATAACGCGACATAATTTGGATAAGAATGTTTACGTTGTTTACATCTGTTGACAGCATTTAGGAGTTGAGGCTCCGCTCATTGGAATAAGCACTGAATATGATGGGATCAATACGCAGATACTGAGACTGATAAAATAGCAATTCGACGCTAGAGCGGCGCTAAAATGCGGCTCTAGAGGCAGCTTATACTGCGTGTTGTCTGTAATAGGAGCCATACACTAAAACATACTCGTAGATTCTACCCTTCAAAGTGGTAAGGAACTTCTAAAAATATTTTTTTCCGAAAAGTTGATACGATTGTTCTCTAAGTTAACGTTTTAAAGTTATGTAATGTAATGTTTGTTCAAAGAAGCAATGTAGGTATATATATTACGAAATGAGTGATAAGGGAAAATGTCAATGTTGAATGGCGTTTATATATAGATATATATATTTTATTATAAATAATAATATCATGTTTTCAATACTTGACTTATGTATAATAGTACAACAAATTAAAAAAGCTTACACTAAGTTAGACTTAAGTTTAAGTTATTTAATTTGTTTGATATAAACTTCTGGAAACTGACTTTTTGCTTTTAAAGTTGCTGACGAAAATTGTTGCTCACTTTGAAGGGCAAAATCTATGTTTTAATTTATTGCTCCGATTACAGGCCCGATACGAGTATGCAGCAATAATAAACGTTTAGCTTATTTGACATTTCAACAGGTATATTCAAAATAATATACAAAAGAAGTCCTATAATAATGTATAAAAGAAGTAAATCCAAGATAATGCTCTATTTGGAATATCACAAGGCTTCATCGAATGGACCCATCACGTTGCAGCACGATGTTTAGTGTGGGCATCGAAAGTTTTGTTGAATTATTAGTGCATAGCCTATGTAAGTAGGTCGGAACAGAAACAAACAATTAATATTCCCACTAGAAACGTCCTTAGATATTCTAAACCACCCAAGCGATCAAGTTTCTCATTTCATTTGTCTAGATCGCGTGCGAGGGGACAGGTGCAATCAATAAGCTTTTTATCTCCGCATCGCAGGCAAACGCTGGAATTCTTACATGTTCGTTCTTTGAAGCTAGAACTTAACACTTCAGATAATAACTAGAGATAAACCAGAAATGCGTTAAGGGTTTAAATGGAAAGTCCCGCGCGTGATGTTCGGTGCATCAAATTAATCAACGTAAAAAACTGGGATCAGTCTGATTTTATCTGCGATTGCGAGGTAGCGAGCGAGTTTTTTGCTTAATTGCTTGTGGCTGGACTGCTTTTCCACTATTGCCGCAACATAAAACAATTCAAAAGGTTTTACTTTTTGATCTCTGCAAAAGTGGTCTGTGAATTGTATTTTATTGCTTGCTTGTGTAAAATGCGTAGTTCGTGGGGCGTGGCAAGGCAAAAGAGACGTGTGCATGGATCTTTTTTCTTGTTGTTATTCTGGCCTGTGGCCCAGCGGACACTAATGATTAAACCTCTTAGAAAAGTGTTGAATAATTTATTAATATAATCGGTATTTTCAGGGTATGGTTTACATAAGAATGGGCTTACAGCTGTTGCAATTAAAAGTTATTAGTAAATATAACCGCCGAAATCTAAATTTTAGTTGTTAAACGAGTGGCCCAGGGTAAGTCACCATGGCAACGAGCAACAGAAAAAAGTTGACACCCCTTTACGAGGACACGCGCGCCCGAAGCACTATGGAGCGCGTAGTTGCCTAGCGTATTATCGCAGCTTGTGGTCCGTAGTGAGTCTCTTTTGCTAGAGGAAAAAAATCGGCCGAGTGCGAGTCGTACTCGCGCACCGAGGGTTCCGTACAAACACTTCCCATACACAATGAGGTGCAAAGTAAACGCTACGGATCACGTTTGTTGTATGGGAGCCTTAAATATTTATTTTATTCTTTTTTCACTATTTGTTGTTATAGCGACAAGACAGACAGACAGACAGACAAACAGACAGACTGGCATACAGACAGACAGACGGACGGATAGCGGATATTCAGTAATAGGGCCTCGTTTTTTACCCTTTAGGTGAGGAACCCTAAAAAGCCACCTATAAGTATAAAGCGAGGTACACCGAGTGACTCTCATTAATTCTAATGGCAGATCTTTCCTTTTGAGGCCATTTAGTTTCGTAATTTAGCTCGGTGAGAAAGTAAAAATGCAGTCTAAGTGCAGTATTCCAGTGCGTTAAAAGTACTTTTCTAA
Source organism: Apotomis betuletana (assembly GCA_932273695.1). Lineage (NCBI taxonomy): Eukaryota > Metazoa > Arthropoda > Insecta > Lepidoptera > Tortricidae > Apotomis > Apotomis betuletana. The sequence goes on from OW026310.1 coordinate 1,437,632, forward strand.
GACATCATTAAAAGTTATTGCTGATGGTATGAAATGGAGGAATTAAAGTAACTGCATTAGTTAACGATAGTCAGTACTTACTTCACCTATTTCTTAGTACCATTAGAAAACCTGAGGCCTAATTTAATTTAAATTAACATAATAATAATAATATCGTTTATTGCATATCACATAGCTATAAAGGTAGGTACAATATAGGGCAGTTTTACATGTGATACCCTGAATAGGGCGAAGCAATATGAGAGGGCATCTACAGCTTAATAACTATTATTTTAAAGTAAGTTATACATACAAATTTTTTATAACTTCAGATTCTACACTTTATCATTAAAGAAATCGTCTATATTATAGTAGCATTTATCGACTAAATAAGCTTTTAATTTTGTACAGAACGATTTAAGTTCGGTCTCATTTTTTATAAAATTAGGTAAGTGGTTATAAATTTTTATTGTCATATAGTGCGGGCTGGATGTAACGAACTTTAATTTTGAAAAAGGTAATCTTAGTTTATTTAAATTTCGGTCATTTCTTTTGTTTTGGGTTATCTGTGAATATAAATCTATATGTTTTCTAACAAATTTACTCGACTCCAAAATGTACATGGACGTGACAGTCAAAATTTTGTATTTTATGAAATAGGGTCTACACGATTCCATTTGATCTATGTTTGCCAATATCCTAACGCACTTTTTTTGTAAGATAAATATTTTTCCTATGTCTGTGCTATTACCCCATAAAATGAGTCCGTAGGACATCCTGGATATAATAACCATTTCAGCGATTTACCGAAGAAGTTATTTAATGAAAGCCGCCTAAAGTAATTTATCTGTGATTGCAAAGGTTCTTAGTTATTGTAGATGCGCGGCCTTATTTCTTAAAAAAAAAGCATATTATGACAAATATATTGATAATTTCAAGCAACTTTTTGAAGGGATTAATACGTTTTCCTTAGTTCTAGAAAGTACATAGGTAGCTATTTCATGCTTTCAATGCGTGCAGTCGAAAATAGGTTAAAAAAAATAAACAATTTTCTGTCAAATTCGAGTAGATTTTGAAACAAAAATTATCAAAGAAAAATTCAAACAGTAGGTTTCAAATATATACCAATAAATCGCAATGGCCCTGTTCAAAGTAGTAGAATTGATAATATGTTAAAAAACATGTTTGCTCATAGAGAAAAATGTCTAAATCAATCAGCGTTTTTGAAAGGATAAGGAGCCATAATATCCAATGTGAAAATGCCGTTTGATTCGACGCGATTGCATTAAAGCACGTCATAACACGTTCTTTTTTTTCGCAATTGTCTTTTTCACTTTAAACTACCATTTATTTAATGGCTAAATGTTGAATAGAGCAATAATTTTAAAAAGCCCCCTGTAATGTCACGTGATAAATAATGGCTACTGCGTTCGAACTGTCAGAGCGATGCACATTTCATAGATTGGACATCAACCTCAGCTGTCCCACCAACCAGTTCCCAAAAGGCGTAACTACATTTGGAACGTCGCAACATTAGTCCGTTCTAGTTGTGACGACAGTTCTATGGTGCATCTTGATAACATACCCACATTTGGCAAATATACCACAGCGGGAGGCCGTCACAATATTTTAGTGTGTACGGCTCTATATGGTCGTCTATGGATGTTTTTTTGTGGCGTCACCAAATGTCTTGGTTCTACAAAATGTTTTGGTTTGACTTTTTCCATACTTCCCAGGAACATTAATGAGATTATTTATTGCAAACGTATATGGAATAAGTATTAGTTTGAAGTAGGTACCTATCGGATTATGTTCAGAAGAATTCTATGGAAACAAATAAAATCACTGTCCAGGTAGGCAAGCTAGATGGTCACGTACGTATGGAGATTAATATCAAATGCTGCCTTTCTGATGAACTTGTACAAAGAATTTGTTGGCAACTAGTGACGCTCATTCGCATCTTTTACCTTGACACTGACGTAGATAGTGCTGTTATCTGCACGTTTTCTTGCAGAATTGTAGTTGCTGCCAACTCATACTTATAGTTTGCGTACGTTCTCTACATCATATATTATATTTATTTATTTATTTATTTAAACTTTATTGCACAGGTCCAACTAGTACAAATGGCGGACCTAATGCCACAAGGCATTCTCTACCAGTCAACCATAAGGCTAAACAGAAACATTGAGTTGGTGCAGGTTCTATTAACGTTCGGATACAATTAAAAAAAAACTATTTTAGAAATAAATACCTAATATATACAACATACATATAAATTCATGTACCCAGTGAGAACACTATAACAATAATTCATCTTAAAACAGAAGTGTCAGACAGACAGTTCAGATAGATGCTTGCGTAGCATGCGCTTGAAAATAGGTATATACCTATTTTGTTATTATATCATGATAATAACAAAATATAACGTCATCCAAGAATGCTTTTACTGTGAACTCTGTGTCGGGATTCAAATCTGAGACTAACTTTGTAGACCGTTGTGATACCAGTATGTTTAAAATATAATTTCTATGTAAATTTTGAGGATCATGTGTACACAGCATTACAGTAAAAACAAGGCACTGTGAACTACAGAAATACATATAAGTATAAACAAAGACTAGTTAGATTTAGGCGACACAATGGCCGCATATACAGATCCACGTATACCTATGCCCAAAAAAAGTAAAATGTACCTACTTTACCTAAATACGTAAATAAATATAGGTAAAGCTAATTAAATCAAGTTACCATGCATTAGTAAACAAAATTCAACCTTCACAATACGAGTAATATCTTCAAGTTTAACGCACAATATCTCATGTAAGCCAATTCACATTTCCCTTTCCGTATTCCAAAAATATTAAACCCGTTTCCACAATATCACAAAACGCGAAATTTAATAAATCCATTCTGTTTTGATCACTCCTCTTGTTCCCGCAACATTGCACAAAAGAAGCCACGAATAGCTCCAAATTCGGCCAAAAAACTTTGGTTTCGTCCCAAACCTAAACCTTTTGTGTGGAGTTATTAAACCGCCCTTTTCTGAATTTATCGTCGTAGGATGATATGATGTCTTTATGTCGCTACTATTGTGAACCACTTATCTGATCGTCTACAGTATTATGTTTAATGGTTGGAAGTAAATGCTTCTATTTTTGAATGCATTGTTTGTCAAACTATGGGTTTGTCTGTGTCTAAGATTTAGAATGTGGAATCTTCAATGGCGATAAATACTTATTTATGTTGCTGTCCAGTAGCAGTTTTAAAGAAGTATTTATTATTTTTCTATAATAATGCCAATACTCGAAATACGCAAAATTATGAAACTACCACCTACCTCAACTCAACTGTATTCAAAACTTCCGCATTTATCTCTTTAGGAACAGAAATTTCTACGTGCGGGTGAATTAAATAAAATCGCATCAAAATCCGTTGCGTAGTTTTAAAGATCTAAGCATACATAGGGACAGACAGACAGACAGTAGGAAGCGAGTTTGTTTTATACTATGCAGTGATAGTGATTACGGATACGGTTATTGTACGTCTTGCATTCTTATATCCTTAATGTTTTTTTTTTCTTTTTCTTCTTTGTCAAATTGACCTTATTTTAAGTGTAAATTCGTTTTGTCACAACAAAACGAGAATAAATTACGTGATCATTTAATTACTTCAATGTTCTAAAATTGTGTTTTGTATACAGGCCATTTAGATCGGTATGTATGGGAAAGTCTGAAACTATAAGACATACGAAGATCTGTTCTTAGGAACCATGCCATCGATTTTAATATAAAAAAACTGCATTCATACTTTAAAAAAACCTGTACTTACTCAGCTCAGGAATCGAACCCGGACGTTTTGAAAAATATATCTAACATTATTTCTACCTAGATACCTACCAGCGTAGATACAAAAATGTATCATGACTTTTTCTTCCTCACGGCCGATGTCTCAGAAACATTCCAGTTATTTCATAAACACGGTTAAAGCAATAACAAACGCGTAATCGATCAGTGGTTGCTGTGGTTAGTTTACACGCCGCAAAAAAAAGTTTAAAAATAAATTAAGCACATACTAACTATATTTGAAACAACATTCGATAACCCGATGACAGCGCCGCCGCAGAATACTAATCGGCAGATTTGCCGGCGACCACAGGGAATCCCTCTTTCGTGTTTCCAAAACGTGTTAAACGCCTTAGTGTTACGAATATACGTAATCCGTTTTGCGTTAGGCAATATTGTGACAATGTTGCATCGTCATATTAACAAGATACACTGTAAGTTTTGGGACCCGTTTTGAGGAAGTAATGAAATGTTATGACTTCCTAAAAATAGTTGACAGCATACAACTTTAGACGGTGTTCAATTCAGTAAAACTTTATTATCGAAATTGTTTTAGAATTTCGCAGTTTATAGTCACCAAAGCGAACGTGATTTTAATCAAAGTCAAACTATTCTTCCAAAACATTATAAAATTGTAAAAATTAAAACATATATCGAACAAACTTTATTGAAAGCAAGTGGAATGCAGGTCCGTTTTATCGTATCACGTCAAATGTTGTAAAAAGGGGCAACTCTTTTTGACTGAATGTATAAAAAAAAAACTAAAATAATGTATGTTTTAGGGCTTCAGCTCCAAAATTTTTAACATCGCTGTATTTGCAAATCATGGGGCCCAGTAATACCCAAACGAACACGTCGATACCTATTTCAATCGCTGAAAGCTTCCTTCTGCTTCTTGAGCCGGTCCCTCATTCCGAGGATCGTGATTACAAGGTATCGTATTCTTGATCAGTTGTCTTCATCGGGCTCGATCCATTATTGCCCTCAGCGCTTGATGGAACTTCCTTGAGGAAGTGGCCTCAGAATCTGGTCAGTCTCTCTTGCCTTCTACTCCGCCAATCACGACCAGTTTCTCAAGGCTCTCAGCTCCTCTTCGCATCACAAGTCCGAAGTATAAAAGCAACCGTTGTCGGCAGATAGTGTATAGACGAGATATGTCCTTAGTAAGGCAAAAATGGTGTTAAAATCATGATTAAAAAAATAACGCAGCCAAAACGAATAACGATGTCTTTGTGCTGCACTTTCACCATCATCAAGTCCTTTTATATTTTTTAATATTAGGTACATTCAGATGTAACCAGAAAACTTTCATGATTTCATAAGCAAACCGCACACCATTGTTCTCTCGCCAAAAATATATCAACAAAGAGTTATCAATTTGGTCGGCCATTTTCGCGGTTAAAAGCGAAATTTATATATGACGGGAACAAAAACTACGTACGATTCCGTTTTAGAATTTCACTGACACAGTACCGCAATATTCGTTGTGTGGTTTTATTTCAACGGTTTAGCTTGTGATTTACAGTCGCATTTAGAAAGGAATCGGCTTAATTGTTGGAGATAGTTTGGAAATCTGTTGTTTGAATGTGTAGTCAAGGACTTTATATTTAAGTGTTTTTTTAGGATAAATTTGACGGTTCTAATATCAGTCCATCTAGCATGGCATTAATAAGTTTCTATGGAGAGGGGTTATAGCTCGATGTAAAAGCGCGCCATACAGTTGATAAAATTTCTTTGTCGACTCATTACACCGAAACGGCTGCACAGATTTTAACCAATTTTGGCACAGGGATAGTTGAAAATCCAAAGATGTTTATATAATATTTTTTACCCGACTGCAGCAAATAACACGGATTTATTATTTCTCATTAATTATTAGCTAATTGAGCTCCAGTGTACTGTTTACTGTACTGAGTATTGTCTGTGTATATAAAAAGATCACATCACTAATGCAAAGTCATCACACTGCACTTTTTCCTCCGAAGTCAAAACTCACATAAAATGCCTACACTAAGTTGTGTTTTAAGGAATTTCATTTCAGGTTAGCGTAGACCCATAAGTCTGCGTGTTCCTCAGGACTACGAGTAGTTTACGTGATCGAATAAATTCCTAATTCGACCAAGCGAACTTAATGAAAACGCCTCCGCTGCAGCTAAATTGGGAGAGCTAACGCGGGGTTTTCCGCAGTTATTTCACCTGGTGACGCTAAGTCTGCCTAGATAAAGTGATTCCGTTTCCCCGGGAGGCTGCGTTTCCATTGTTTCACGATGGATCCGATCTGAAATGATAGAACTGTGTTCGATGTCACTATCACTTAATTTGACAAAAAAGCGAAGGTCGATAGTTCAAGTCTCGTTAAGGCTGAATAGACACAACTTATCTGCTTTGCCCGATGGTTGACTGGTAGAGAATGCCCAATGGCATTAAGTCCGCCTTTTGTACGATCTGTTTTTCATTAGTGCAATAAAGATTAAATAAATAAATAGAGCAAACAATTCTCGTTAGAAAAAATATAGAAAAAGATGGTCAAAGAGTTTGTACATCCAACACTTCTAGCATAACTTTGACATGCGACTCTTTATCGAGCGACAAATACTTCCTGTCACTTTCTTTTCAATGTCGCGCGACAAGCGAAGTCACAATAAAATATGCTGCTGGTATATATTGCTAAATTAAGGAGTCAGTACAGTTATAGTAGTACACAGCTGCTGCAGTGGGCGTTATTGCCGATAAGCTGCAGGAGAGTAGGCTGGCGATGGGATGGTCAAAACGGCGACCATCAGACCACGTGGGGAAATTGGCACTTCAACTTTCCATCCCCGGTCGAGGATCCAGAGGCAGAACCAAAACGAGGTGGAAAGATGTAGTGCAAAATAATATGAGCGAGTGTCAAGTCTCCGAAGACGATGTCGAGGATAAGGTGAAGTGGAGAAACAAAATAAGGAAAGCTGACCCCACCACCATGTAGGATAATGGCTAGGAAGAGAAAGAGAGTCATAGTACACTGCTGAAACAAATAGAATGGTACGTACATTTGGTCTGCGAAAATTGACAGTTTACCCTGCTGGAGGACATCTTATACTACATATAGGTACTCTTCTTGAGTTGATTATTCCACTTAAGAACTCGTGTATCCAGCACTCTTCAGTTCTCCGATGAATCCAAATGCCACTCGTACCACTCAGGGAATTTTATAAGAATCTAAATTAACAAAGATGTTTCGTATCAGAATTTTACCAATACAAAACTGATATTAATTCCTAATTAGAAACATATTATGTAGGGTGATGTCTTGAGAGCCTTAATGCAGACACCATAAAGGATCCAATACCTGAACGAAGTGCGAATTAGAATCGCGAACGGAGGCCTCCGTTTGAGATTAAACACAGCGCCATCCCTCTCAAGATTCGAACACTTGCTGGAAAGTAATCAGATAAATGTCCTATTGCCACTTTTAAAAGTAGAAAACACTAATAATTATTTGGTACAAAAACAATAGCAGCTGTGGACCCGCGCCCCACAATGTAGTTCAAACCGATCGCGTAATTAAACCTGAAGCTTTTAAGCTACAGGCAGGAATTATAGAAACCAGTCCGATTTCGTTGCTTAACTATCTCATTATTGAGCAGTTAATCCGAACTGAGCCGGTTTAAACCGGAGTTATCTAGTTTATGCCTGTTTTCTTCGGCCAATTTAAACAGTTCCGATACTAAAAGAAAACGTTAATTAAGTTATATGGTGTTTTAAGATCCCATCTTGGATTTGATTGGAATTCACTCGAGGCTCGGTTGTGTTTGTAAATCATTACGTGTGAAGTCGTCAACGTCAAAGGTTTTATGTTTTTTTGGGGAATAAAATAAATGCCGCTATAAATTTAAGCTAACTGATACCGAGACTCTAAAATTCTAAATATTATTTAGCAGAAACGGGATTTGTTTTATTTTAGTATAAGATATAAATCCTTAATCGAGGTCAAGTGTGGGTAGTTAGAGATTCTGTTACTGTGAATCTTGATAGTTTAGGAAATAAAAATTATCTATTCGTAGACATTAATCTGTTTGTCGATATCTAACAAGGTGAGCTGTAAAATTACACCTTTTGAATGTAACAGGGGTTCACCAAATTTTTGTAAAGTCATTCGGCCAATATCAACAGGCGGGTATAGCCGTGAAGCTACTCAAAAATCTCTTTCTCTTACGTTACCAAATATTCGTAGTTATTACAAATGCATACATTTTTGAGGATTATAGATAAAATATTAGTAAGTCTTTTTATGCTCATTTAAATTCTAAGCATTTACTATGGTATATGTACATATATATGAGTGTATATTTGATGCCTTTCGGAAAACGGCGTTTGAGACGCTCGTGTGCTATATCCAGGCTTCATTTTGTCGACAATTATGTTGCAAACTAAAAGAAAATCTTCTTTCATATTGAGACTAAAAGTTATCGCATTCACTGCCAGGGGCGTGGCCTAGGAACAAACTTGTGTAATGGTGAACATATATATGCGTTCCGGGTAGTGGATGCGTTATACAGCAGAATTATTACCATGCAGTGCAGGTTACCGCTTCTTCCAAGTGATTCTTTTTTTTTATATTTTACTTAACCTTTTTGTTTTAACCTTTAACCCAACAGATGTGGCATTCAGTTTTTTGAACATCTTCAAACATTATAAAAACAGCTCGAAGCGCATTTCGAATAACCGTTCCCTCTCATGCATTTTCATGTGACAGTAGTCAGAAATAGTCACGTCAAACCCCAATCATGTCATGTTTAACACGGTCCTAATACGTGTCATCTTCAAAGAGTTCACATAACTATTTAAATGAAATGTTGTCCGGTAAAAAAATGTGATTTTTGATGATTTTTTTTATTATATCGTGGAGAAACGCAGTCGAATTATAACAGGCGAAGTATAGTGTCGGTCGTCGTTTGTCAATATTATGTCTGTCTAGCATCTTGATTAAAGCCGCCGGAAAATGGTATCTATGGGCCGATAGACGGGCATCCAAACTGTAAACCAACTGTGCAGTTCGCTTGCAGTTACTATGTCGACTACATCAGAACTGTCCCGAACTTCCATTTTGCTGCTGGATTGAAGTTCAAATTTTATCCGTCTGTATCGGCCCTACCACGTCTGGCGACGTACATGTACCCATTTTGCCCGCACGCCGACGTAAGGCATTGCCGAGCATCGACTTTTTCTCGCGCGAGATAATTACTCGTCTCTTTCTGTGCAGTAATGTGAGAGAGTGACGGGTAGCGCTATGTCGCGCGACAAAAGTCGCGAAGCATAGTTGTGGTGCGCGTTGGCGCGTCGATTATTAGGGTGCGTCTTCATTGAAGCGAAGCGGAGCGGAGACGAGCGGAATAGACCAATCACGTGAGTTGAAATCTGGGGCCCAATTCGAGAATGCCGTTTGAGTGAACGCCAAACGTCACATATCTATTAGATAACTGTTATATCGCCGTTGAACTGTCATTAAAATGCGATGAGCTTTAAATTGACATATCTCATCTCAATTTTGGAAATACGAAGGCGATAATGATTGTCAAAAATGTTATTCATGCATATGAATTTCTGTTTTGAACGAAACTTAACGGACTAATTTCACGTACTACGCGGTCAATTTAAAGTATGCGCCTGTTACTTATGCCGTCACATACAAAGGAAGCGAAAATTTTGCGCGTCCGAATTGACGAAGTTGCGATGTTCTAGGGATATCGCCACTTGTCAAGTAGGCACACGTCAAAAGTGACGGATGGCGATGAAAAGGAGAGATCTCCATTATATCTCTAAAATTGGTCGAATACCCCCCCTGTATCTCAGCTCCGCTTCACTTTTGTGATGTCGATTCCTCACGTTTCCGCTGCTGTGGAGTCGCACCCTTAGTGTGGTGTGCAGCAGTGTAGCGTTTTATCTTCTGTTAGATTTTATTCTGTGGCAGAAAGAATATAATCAGATAATAGACAGTCATCTTTTCTAGGGCTTCAAAACTTATGCGATGGCATTGTTACTCTTATTAGGAACAATTCCATCGGCGGACAATCGAGTAGATGTATATAATGACTGGAAATGAATAATCAGAGAGATATGTAAAAATACATTCACACTTATTATATTAACCTGTGCAAGATAGGCTCACTACGCATCTCGGACCACGAGAATAACAGTATTCACCAGTGAACCAGTTCCGCCTTCCGTTTTGGGTCAAAGTATATCGGTACGCGTTCGTGACCAGTCGATGCGGCCAACACGTGGCTAGCGTGCATTCTGACATGACAAGTTACACAAACAACCAGTAAATTACAGTGCTCAGGTTGCTTTTTCTGAGAGACCTTCCTGAAGTGTTTTATACTCTAACAAGAAGAAGATATATTACTATTATAATCGGAACATTGGCGTTCATCAACTTACCCCAGTGCTTTAAAAACTTATGGAAAATCAGTTAAGTAGTTCGTACATAATTGCGATGGACTCGTAACTAAGTAGAGGCAATTCCGATCGACAATCAAGTATAATGACTGGAAATGAGTGACCCGGGAGACATGCAAAGGTTGCCATTTGAATAATCGATTAGGAAGCCTACGTAGTTAGGCTAAATGCTACCTGTGCGGGTTTTAAGGAGTCCAGATTTTGTAAAATTATTGAAGAACATTTACTATCGTTTATCGAAGTGTTTTCTAAGAATGGGCCTCATAAGAAGGCTCAAAGTTACTCAAAGGGCAATGGAGCGAGCTATGCTCGCAGTTTCCATGCGGGATCGAATTTGAAATATTGCTCAGTGATTATAGATATTGCTCAGATAGTCTTAACTTAAGTGGCAGTGAGCGGGGCACATTGCTCGTAGAACCGATGGCCGTTGGGGCAGAAAGGTTCTTGAGTGACGACCGCGGAGCGGAAGACAAACGTGGGAGGGCTTTCAACAAGGTGGACCGACCACCTGGTTTCACAACGATATATCCATCCGCTAATATATAATCAAAAAGTCTAACTTCAATGTAAATCGAATTAACAAAAAAACATTTTTATCAAAATGTCCAACCAATCAATCACACACAAAGCCATATAAAATCCACACCTACTTCCCTAAGTAGGCAATAAACACACATAATAACCGAAAGCACCGAATCAGCATAGAATATCAGTGTCCCATAAATCTCGAAATCAATAAAGAAAATGCTTATAACCGCGTAATGGCGGAACGAATGTGTGATTTGATTGATTCAGGTGCACTTACACAAGCATGTGGGAGGAATAATTTGTAACCTGCGCTCCTGCGTTGCTGAGGCTTTGTGAGAATAGTGTGGATCTTGAACCTTTTCTGTAACGTCTTTTAAGAACCCCTTGGCTTGAAACTCAAAGAAAATCCTCGAGGCTTTTCTTTACCTCTTACTTTTGGTAATAAATGCTGCAAACCATGTATTTTATGGGAGATAAGTCTTTAATCACAAATTCATTCAGGTAAGCTACTTCACGGTATGGTACCTACTGATCACGTTTAATAAAATGTGAAAATAATACTTACCAATTTTTACACTCTTACATAATGATGACTTCAGAAAGCAAAGCCTCGGATCCAAGTTGACAGCAGATGCAGCTTAATAATTAAGTAGTGTCTCAATTGACGATCGTAGCCAATCGCAGCTGATCAGTCGCGTCACCACGCCTCACAACCAATAGCGTCGCATTTTACATAAATTGTCAATAAACTACAGTGTAAGCCTAATCCTCAAGTTTATGTAATATTAACATATTTTGTCATAACATCACATAGATTACCTAAATATTGATTTCGGAACTTTAAACATCTAAAACGTTGGCCTAAAGTAGTCTGAAAATAGGTAGTAATAATATTTTACACTCAAACAAAATTGTACTCACGCAGACATACTAAACTTATCAATTACCATAAACTACGAAGCGTTTAAAGGACTATTATATTTTGTCGTCCAATTTGTAGTTCCACGAACAAAGTCGATAAAGACGAAACATTCCATCACACAGAAAACAAAGGCATTTACAACCTTACACTAAAACCCTGAGCGCTGTCCATATTCTTCTAACACTCAAACATCAATCTCAACCATGCATGTATCCATACAGTATTATGTCAAGTCATCTCTAGAGACCGTCAAAGCAGGTTTACATTATTCAAATGTATACATTTGGACCGGAATGAATACGTTTTACAAAACTCACAACTTACTCTTCCTATGCTTTACTGTTTTAACAATAGGGGTCCGTTTTGAGTGGGGTTAGTTGGGACATGGTAGAAAGTTACGTTGGCTAGTTTGTACGGGCATGGCCTTATGCCTAACAAAGCTGAGGTATGTTGAAACACAGCATTAGGAAGACAGTAATGTTTCGCTTATGGTAATATTCCGAAATTCCGGCTTCGCCTGCCAAACGGCAGTCGGTCTTGGCAGGTAGCTTTGTGATATGGTTAAGCGTTAACTTGTATATTATAGCGCTATTTTCTCACGAATTAGCGTAATGAAGGTACTCGGTACTGAAAGTACCTCTGAGCCAAAATAGTTGATTTCCTTTTTCAATAACGTTATTATTATCATCATCATAATCTGAATGATGTCAGGAGCAATTTTAGCCAGAAAAACAATTCAAATATTTTATGGGTTGCCGTAGTGAATCATATCCAATGAAATTGATTTATTACTTCAGAGTGTGGGTGAGCAGCAGCATCTTTTGTCTAAAATGATGATGAAGAAATAAAGATAAACTGAGAATATCAAGGAACTGGGAGTCTAGCTGAGATAAATATCAAAAGATTTGGGAATGAAGACGAGACAGGGCATATTGGGCAAATTTTTATTTTGCTCGCCAACTTTTATTGAAATCTGAGAAAAAAAATAAACGACAACAAAATAAAAATTTGCCCTATTACGAAAATACTATGTTAAACTGTCACTCTCCTGATTTGCATTAAAAAAAAATTACAATAATATAAACGACTTCAGAAAAAAACTGAAAAGCCAAAAATAAGCCGAACATGTACAGATTACATTTGAATCACCTTTTGAAGTCTTTAATTTTTTTTTGTATTTTAGTGATTCATATATAATCACTTTTTCACAAAAAATTACCAAGTTCAATGAGCGAAATGGAACATACAATAACACTTATATGATTTTCTCATGGATGTCTTTGTTAAAACTGGACCAAATTTAAATGGGAACACACTGGAAGCACCAGCTTTCAAATAAATCGCCCCCTGCCTGCTATACGGCCACATCTCAAAAAAAATTTTTTTTCGGATTATTGCAGATTCGTAGTCAGAATAGGTTAATTTACGACCTTATTTCGAGAGCCATAAGAAAAAGTGTCCTTAAGAGCCTTTTTTCCACAAGTGGCCTTATGGATCTGACCAAAAATTGTCAGTTGACTCCCTGCAAGACAGCCACTTTTCAGTTGTGGCTGTATAGCATAAATTTGTAATATTTTTTTGAGTTGCGTCTCATAGAAATAACGTATATTCTAGTATTTTATAACGATGAATCCCTTTAAATATAAGCGAAATAAACGTCATTGTGCGCTGTTGAGCCAAACTGGCGCGCAATACTGTGTTGTGGAGTAAACTAGGCTAAGACTGGTAGTGCGTAGCACATCAGTTGTTGCTCCCCAAGTAGTTCCCCTTAGTCTGTGGAGTATGTAATTCGGCGTCTGTAGCTTCTTCGCATATAGGTAAGACTGCGGTCTAGAGTGACACAAGTACTTTTGTGTAGGATTTAATTTAAGCGCAGTCTCTCTGAAGCATATATTTGGCTCATAATTTGCTTCTTTGTTGCAAGGATGGAATGTCGCAACTTCTGTTTTACTAGCATTGGGGCAGCCTAATCAGAAATGTCATTCCAGATTGCGAGTAAGAGCTTCCTTCGAGGATTTAAATTTGCCATGCTGGTTTTTCCTACTCTCTGTTTTCGGAATCGGTCCTGACCCACTCCTGTTCAACCTATACACACACGATATGGGTTAAACAGGAGCAGGGCCAGGACCGATCCTTGAGGTAGTCCATTGTTCAGCTTTCTGACTTTGCTTGGAGTGCTTCCGAGGTAGACGATAAATTCCCTATTGCTGAGCATAGAGTTGATTAGTCCCACCATCTGCACTACGGTCAGGAGCTTATAGATAAGCTCCTGTCTATATACGCTATCGAATGCAGCTGAGAGATCGAAAATACTGCCACGGTTTTCTCTCTCCTTTGAAAATCAGCCTCTATGTGTGTTGTGCGCGACATTTACCTGATCCACGTAGTTCAGACCACTACGGAATCCAGCCTGCTGCACAGGAATTATTTTGTCGACAAAAGGTTCGATTTAATTGTAGATTAGCCTCTCCAAAAAATTTTGATGCAACTAAGTAGTAAAGATCGGTAACAGTTTGGTTCGTTGCCTGGCTTACCCGGATTGAGTGTGGCTATTATATTTGAGCAGTTGAACTTAGGTGGAATTATATTATCCGAGACTATGTCTAAATAGAACTGTGAGAGCCACGTCCTACATCTTGGGCCAAGGTGTTCTAAAAATTCGTTGTAAATACCGACTCACATAAATTGGGACTTTGATTCGAACCAGTCTTCATCCAGTATTGCTAAACCTAAAAGTAGAAAACGAAAAGCTTATCCTGCACTATGAAAAGTTAATATTGTAAAGAAGTTGAAGAATTCTGGAAAACAGTACACTAATATCAACGGGAACCTAGTCCACGCTAAAACCTAAAACTATGGGGCCACCTTGTACATGGTATATGTTACCTATATATGGTATTATACCATATATTATGGAACATGTTAACACGATAATTAAAGATACAAGTGCCTTAAAGGGAAAGTACCAGATAATCATTAATTATATGCAAAATGATGATGATATCTGCATCTAGAAAGTTGGTATTAAAGCTGCATGCACGGATTATCGCTTACAGTGATGTTGATACTGTAACAAAAGTTGATTAATAATGGTATTTTAATTATTTTAGTGTTTGTATAATAATTTTCATGTTACCATTTTCCAATAATTCTTGTTCGGTTTTGGACGCATCTCAAAATTTCAACAAAATGTTTCTGCAATACGGCCACAACTCTAAGTACCTATCTTAAAGGCCTCGTATCTTAAAAAATATACACGTTTTATAAAAAAAATACGTATTCATGAGAAGCGTTATATAATGTAGAGTAAAAAAAGTTAAATTTAAAATGAATTGACCCAAAACTCAAAGAGTAAGCCCCGTTTTACTACCACGCACTACGCTGCCAAAACTTTAACAAGCGATTTCTCGAAAAAATGGTTTTTTGAGATGTGGCCGTATAGCAGGCAGGGGGCGAAATAAGAATCATCAAAATTGGTTCACCCTTGTCAAAAGTTCTGAGATAAAATAAAAAAAGTATATGTATACAGTCGAATTGCGAACCCTCCACCTTTTTTTGAAGTCGGTTAAAAAACCGGCCAACCGTTCCGTATTTATCCCATCTTAACTGGCCGGGGCAAGTTAAGTTTGCACCTGGTATGTATGGCGCCACATACAAACGAGGTGCAAGTTAACGCAACCGATCACGTTAGTTGTATGGGATCCCCAGTTAAATGTTTATTTTATTCTGTTTTTAGTATTTGTTGTGATAGCGATAACAGAAATACATAATCTGTGAAAATTTCAACCGTGACAGCTAGGTCCCGGTTGATGAGATATAGCTTGGTGACAGACGGACGGACAGCGGAGTCTTACTAATAGGATTCCGTTTTTAGGGTTCCGTACCCAAAGGGTAAAAACGGGACCCTATTACTGAGACTTCGCTGCGAGTCGGACTCGCACTTGCCCAATTTTTTAGGGTTTCGTACCCAAAGGGTAAAATTGGGCAAGTGCGAGTCCGATTCGCGCATAAAGGGTTCCGTACCATAATCTATAACAAGTTTGTTGTATGGGCCCCCCTTAAATATTTATTTTATTTTATTTTTAGTATTTGTTGTTATAGCGGCAATAGAAATACGTCATCTGTGAACATTTCAACTGTCTAGCTGTCACCGTTCTTGAGATACAGCCTGGTGACAGACGGTCCGACCGTCTGTCACCAGGCTGTATCGGGACGGACGGACAGCGAAGTCTCAGTAATAGGGTCCCGCTTTAACACTTTGGGTACGAAACCCTAAAAAAGAGCTAGGAAGCGATTGTAAGCAGAAGTAGGATTTTTTGTCTCGCATAACCACAAGACAAGTCTCATACACGGTTAATTTCAACCGGAACCCAGCCATCTATTGATTGATTGTACACGTCCAATATTGTCAGACGGACGCAATCTAGTTGCAGTTACTAGCATTGATATGCAGCCCATCATTGTGCTGCCGGATTGGATAGCATTGTCTATTTATAGTATAGACAATGTCTTGGCAATAATACTGGTGGGTGGTGCAAATGATGAAATGTAGTGATTTGTTAAATCTATCGTTTGAATTGAAGTAGTCAAAGGAAAATGTTTACTACCAAAGCAGAGGCAGAGCTAAAAGACAGAGGCGGAAAGACCTGTAGGCATTCGAAAACGCTTGGCAGGAACTTGCTCTTGACCGAAACGACTGACGAGTAAGAGAGGAGGCCTTTGCCCAGCAGTGCAAAACGTACAGGAAAAAAAACGTGTTTTTTTATATGCTTGTTGAAATGTTCCACTGTTCGGCAATCAATCACCCGTGGAATAGTTCTATGAAGGTATTAAATAAAGCCGACCTTCTAATATCATTAAAACGTTAACTACTTAACATGTGCATTCTGCCTATCCTAACTTATGGCGCCTAGATTTAAGTAGTTACATATTGAAGAGAAAAAACAAGAGTCGAGGTCTTTCAGTTAGCGATAAAGCACAGTATACCTACACAAAAAAATAGCTCAACTAGTTTAACTACTTAAGAAATTGCCAAATTGTGCTAAGTAGTAACCAAAATAATGCTAATTTTACACATTTTATTTTGTCAGTCCTCAGATTTATGTAACTGGCGCTGCTAACATTAGATTAATCTAAAAAAAATAGCACTTTCTTTCCAATCGTAGTCAGTAAATTTTCATTCCCGCCTTAGCTTGTGACTTGCCCTTTCAAAAGAAAATATAATCGTACAAGTGACTGCGTAACATAAAGTGTTCGACAGAGCCGTGGGTGGGTCCCGAAGATTTGTAGGTGACAAGCCGACGTCACTATTATACCGATCGGGAAGAGTGAATTGGAACGGTTTTGGAGGTGGTAAGTGGATAATTGGTGCATTGTTCTATAAAATACGACGTTATCTTGGTATGTGTTACGCTATTACATTGTAATTGGATTATTTTGGTATGGTGTTGTGAAATATCGATGGTAATAACAGAGAAAAGTTATTTGTGATTTGCCATCGGCAGCATTTTCTTGCGAGTCATAATTGTTTTCTAAACGAAAGGAAATGTTAGATGGCAATAACGTTGATTTTATAAAACAAGAGGAGTTTCTTAATTCGGTTGTTTTTTTTTTCACCTTACACTCATTTGTTTCGATGAGACGTTGAGCCGGTAATCCAAAAAATGCCAGGTTCAATTCCAGGTGAGCACAACTACTCTCTCTTGGAGTTAAGATAATTTGTCTCTGTATCACAATACGATCATATGAGAAATGTCGAATAAGAAAATTTGGTGTTTTAAGAAAATTGTATCATAAAAGATGTTATTTATTGTGATAATGAAATGGAGCATAGTAGAATTTGTAGTTCCGGAGGCGTTGACATCTGGGGGATCCAAATATACACCAGAATGTTGTTGACGCCCCTCTACTGTCTTCGTAATGCGTTTGATTCATTGTTAAAACCGCCTTGTACATATATCACGCTGTCGGGATTAGATAAAACCATTGTTTCATTGTATGCATGTTGTACGGACATGTATTTGTACTCGTACAAATGCATCACATCACGATATAAGTACATCACTACATCTTCAATCACACGTCTTTAACCTTTCGTATGCAATGTCAAAAATTTGCTAATCAAATTGATATTAACCGATATTTTAAAGTAAGGTTCAAATGTCCCGCACAGATCTGCACCTAAGCATACAAGAGGTTAAGGGATGTCTTCCAGTTAACTTGATAGTAGACTAAATTCGTTAGTAGACAGGATTGAATTTCTTAACCTTCTTTTCAGGTATAAAGTAAAATAAATAATATGTACTTACCTTTGTATAGCTTTTTGGTCTTTTTTGGTACACTCTCTAAGTTCAGTTAGTAAAAGTATTTAAAAGTAACTAAATATTGTGATCAATGGCTAGGATAACAATTTTACAACTAACAAATTAAATTCAGTTCAAAATGTATCACATCCAATACTTCTTTCAAAATTAGAGTATCCAGTAAAAGTTAGTTAATAGTCCACACAAAACAAACATCCTCTGATTAATGACGCCGAACCGCCAGCTATTCCAAATGTCGAAAAACCAACGTTTCCACCATCATTTGAAAGTGCTCCAATGAAAACAAGCCTGCTTATTTCTGGAACATTCCCACAAATCATCGGGGTCTTAAGATCAACATTCGGGTCCCGAATTTGAATATCAGATTTCGCTGAGCGTTGGCTGAACATCAAAATCACTTAAAGGAGTAACCAGGCGTTTGAATCTGCGATTTAAATGGTGTTTGCGTAAGTGCACCGCACTGCGACAATCATTCATCTTAAATTGTACAGAGGTAGGAGTTCACTTGAATTAAATCTGTTTGTCTTGCGTTCCCTTTTGCGTTTTGATATTTCGTAAGTTCAGTTGAGTTTTGGTGAGGTATAAATTAGTTTGCTTTGCTGTGTTTGTTAATTCATTGCAAACATTTTATGATGTATTGCAGAAATAATCGTAGTTTTTATTAGGCTTTTCCTGTAAGTAGTTATTTCGGTTTTCCTGTAGGTATTTTGATATTGCTCGTGTGAGTACTATGTCACACTCTATCGTATATTCCATCACTATGAAAAAATCAATTCAATTACGTTTATTAATTCATTGCAGATATTAAATCAAACTAAGAACTTCACACTTACACGTTGACTAAAAATGAGGCAGATTGTCCAAACGTTAACGAATAAAAAATACCCAGCAAGCTTATATAGTATCACGATCAAATCAAAGTCTATCAGACTTATAAACTCAAAGGTCAAACACTTACTCGATAAGTCAATAAGAGAGCAAACAGTACTGAAGTTAAAACAAATCTAATCCAACAAAAGGTCATCGACTGCCTCAAATTGTCTCGTAAAAGTGTGCAAACACCGAACAGTTTCATACGTGGCAACAGTATTACAGCGTAGACTTAGGTTGGCTTACGAGTGCCGTGAACCAGCGGACGGCGAAATTGCCTCTAGTCAGGTAAGCCGCTTTCTTTGATAGGCGGGACTTTGTACTGCTGACAGAGAGATTGGATACTACAGCGCTTATGTTATCCTGGTTGTGATTTCTATTTATGTTATTGGGTTTGTTACATTTCCAAAATATGTCCTTTTTATTCATTTTTATTTACGGTAGTCAAGCATTTTTCCTCGAACGCACCTGATGTTAAGTGGCAATAAGGCCTAAGATAGAGCATGCTTGCCTAGAAAATGCCAATCCACTCTCGACTTGAAGAGATCCAAGTTATATTTTTCAGGGAAAATGTGCGCAGGAAGAGAGTTCCACTTTTTTGCAGCTCTCCTGATAAGAAAAGTAGACGACAAACGTTTCGTACGAATCAGTGGTATATCAACAACATAAGGGTGGAATCCAAGTCCGCGTTGATCTATTCTATATTTAGGAATAGAGAATTGGATTTCTTCGGGAGTAAATCACGAATGTAAACACACTAGAGCGAAATCATTATCTTATTTGCATGTCATTTTCTGATGATTATAGGCCTTCCCCAAAGATCCCCACAGCTATCTAGGAAATTACTGCCAAAATTCTATGACATTTTGTTCTTTAATCTCCGATTAAATCTTATAGCGACTTGGTTAAATCAAGACTTACACATATATAATATGAGTTATAATTAGCGCAATAGAATATACTATTATCATATTTAAACATTGCAATAAGATAAATAAAACCAGCAAGACTCCATACTTAAACTCCAAAGCGCTAATTGGTACAAGTCCAATTTAATTCTCACGTGTAAACAAAAAAGCCAAAACAGATCCAAAGACACTTATCAAACGTACCCAAATTGGCGATGAACGGTACAAAGAGAAAGTAGAACTAAGCGTACACACATCACAATCAGATTTGTACGTATCTCAAATCAGTAGCAGATAAATAGAGCGTCTCAGCACTCGAATGAGGGCGCTACTATCTATGCATGATATCAAACATCATATCTTCTTTTGACATTGTTAGTACGTATTTTCGACACCGATCTTAAACAGTCTTTCATTTGAGACATTGCAATATCTCCAATTTAGCCATATTAACATGCGAAGTGTGACAATATGACAATTCGATTTTGTCATTCAAGCTGCAAACGTGATATCGATATCTATCTATATATCTATCAGCCACAGACGTCCACTGCTGAACATAGGCCTCCCCCATGACTCGCCACAAAGTGCGATCCTGTGCAGACCGCATCCAATGATTCCCCGCTACCCTCACGAGGACATCCGTCCATCTAGTCGGGGGCCGATCCACGCTGCGCTTTCCTATACGTGGTCGCCACTCTAGGACTTTGCTGCCCCAACGGCCGTCCGTTCTCCAGGCTACATGGCCTGCCCATTGCCACTTCAACCGGGCAATCCTGTGCACTATGTCGGTTACCTTGGTTCTTCTGCGGATTCGATACATTGTATGTATAATATAAGAATTTATGAAATTTATGAACAGTAACATAATAATATTATAATAATGTAATATGGTATGGATCTAGCCTGGCTGATCCACACATTTTACTTTTATTTTGCATGCAACATGTGGGAAAATGTGGGAGAGGCCTATGTTCAACAGTGGACTGACTGATGATTATGTGAGCAAATTGTTTATATCATCTCTATGTACCACAATTAGAGCAAATAAATAATTTAATTTGATTTGTTTTGACAAGTTAACAATTTTTATCTACGCACATATCATTATTGCTCTAAAATGCGTTCAGAAACCGTAGGAAATGACCAGCATTACTACAACCAATTTTACTATGAGGACTTTCTTATCTGTGGCAGTAGGTAAAATCTGTACTGTAATGTTATAACAGTATCAATTTTTGTAAGGTTATGAGTTTAAATTTGGAACAGCTGTCAAAACTAAAGTAGGTCTCTATTCTAGTATCCATAGATATTAATATTGTTATCGATACGAAACGTCAATTCAGTATGTTTTTTTATAAAAACCGCACGACATTTGATCTCGAGTGATATGAGAATATGGATACATTCGTTTGTATATGATTTAGAAAAAGAAAACATTCGTCTTGACGGAGGTTCAAATTGCCGCCATTATTGTTGTCATTTTGTTTGTTGGTTCTTTGCTGTTACGAAAGTATAATTGTGATAAGTTTATTGTAATTCACATTGTAGTTGAAAATATTGTTTCAATGTAAATGTAAATTACAACTATTACAATAAATAATCTGTTTAATGTATTTGTTCAGATTTATTTCTTACTGCATTAGTATATGTCGTTTTTAGATATTTTACAGGTAGCACTAGTGGTGCCGGTCATTTCCTTATGGCTTCTGAACCCATCTTAGAGTACTTATGATATGTGTGTAGATAAAGTAGTGTATACAACTGTACATAATTAGGCCTTAAAACACTCGTGTGATCCTATTATGAAACTCGCTGACGCTCGTTTCATAAAACCACACTCGTGTTTTAATGCCTCTCATTATGTATCAGTTGCATAAACTACTATAAGAAGAAGAGATATGGCTTAGTACATCATAATTTCTATAATTAGACTGTTCGCGCCTGGCTGCATTTTATCGGCATGACTCGCCCATATCAATTTTATTGTACATGCACACGAGTACACCTACAAATATAGTACAAATCAGTACATTTTATTCATCGCGGGGTGAAACAAAATAGCAAAACGGTTACTTTTTTTTTTTTTTTTTTTTTTTTTATGTCATAGGGGGCAAACGAGCAAACGTATCGCCTAATGGAAAGCGATTACCGTCGCCCATAAACACCTGCAACACCAGAGGAGTTACAAGTGCTTGCCTACCCGGAGGACGAAGATAGAATGCCTCTATGCTAGTAATTTCACCGGCTAACTTTGAATACAACACGTTGTCAGAACTCGAAATACAGTGACAAGATCTCGGACATATGTCATTTGAAACATCGAATTTGCCCCTGGTAACAGTAATATCGCCTACGCCATCGAATCAGATTAAAGCTGACCAAATCAGAAAAGGAATGAGAATCCGACGTAACTATTCTGACGTGAGAAAACAAACAAACCCGGAATTGCAAATAGAACTAGTGGAATGGGCAGCTTCGGTGCAGCTACAGTGAAATTCATGCGCAATTTCTAGCCAGCATAATTCACTTAATGGTACATTACACACTACCAATTCTTCTGTTAAAAGTCTACATTTTTAAAGGCTAGTTTGTTAGCAGTTGCGTTGGGTTCAGATCTGATTCCATACTAGACAAGTTAGCAGGATTATGAAATTATTTAACCAAAAATGTAGATTACCCACAGGTAAGCCGGTTGGTAAGGTCAGAGTCTTCATACGTTCAATTTTAATACAACCTGTGATCATGCCGTAAAGGGGGATCAAATTACATTTTTGTAATTTATGTTGTAATGAATGGATGTGAAATTTTCAGAAAGTATTTAAAATGTTTTTTGTTAACAAATGAATGTAATTTTGTAAAGATGAAACTTGTGTAGCCTAAATTTAATAAACATTAATAGTCTTGGGTCAAATTGTGGTTTCTTTACTCTCGCAAAGTCCGTGTAATTTAAAATAAAATATAATCCAAAATCTAGTAACTATCATCACCCCAAAATTGTCTCGTTTCATAATGAAGGCCCAGTCAATTTTTGGGGCTAGATTAAGGCTGACACACAGGCTCCGTCAAAAGACGTGTGATTGGAAAACAGACGAAACCTCATAGAGGCGAGCATGATTCGGTTTCCTGCTTCCTTTGGTCGTTTTTGTCGGATCGGACGGATGTGGAGCGAGGATAAAAGTTTTCCGACGTTGATGGCGTTTTCTGTACTATCGAATAGATGTCGTATTGTGGAATGGAAATTGCACCTTGTATTTGCGACCTGTTGAGTCCTTTGAGATTATTCTGTATGGGATCGTTAGGAATTTCACACTATTTAGGCAGACATAATGTGGTTAGGGCTTCTATAAAGAACTTAACCTGGACCTGAATCCAACGTTTGTGTTTGACATCTATCCGTAAACTGTATTTCTATTTTAGTAAAATGCGCTATTTTTATGCAGCGTAATAATTAAAAAAGCGTGTGACGTTGTTGAAGTACAAATTTTTAACAACAATTTTTTTAATTGACTATTAATATCTCTTTTAGAAGAAGAAGAAAAAAGAAGAAGAATTTCTTCAACTTGTCAATAATAAAGTATACCTACTACATACTTAAAGCAGATACGATAAAACCGAGACACTGCTATTATAGATATCGTTGAGCTCTCTGAACGCTAACATATACGTAGGTACTCCACATTTTGCGTTCGGGCATGAAATATACTTTCCCATTTGTAAGACCACCAGCAGCTCTCAGAGCTAGAAATCTAGAATTCTATTCATAAACCACTTACAGATTAAGTACTTGTACCTCAATTAATGTCAACTAAATAGCACAACGACCTGCTTGTCGAAGGTTTTGCGGTAAACGGTTCTACAGTCGTAAGTTGAAACGAAGCCAATGTGATTAAGGACAGCGGTTCGCGAAATGACAGTGGCGCCAGTAATCATAGTTAATTTGATCAAATTAGAGGCAGTTAATGCCGTGTGACTTTTGTGCTGGAGATATGAACTGGACTTTTTTATTATGAAGAAAAGAATAAAACTCCGCATTCAGTCAGCAGTTCCAACTAAGTTGTTTTTATATCATAGGGTACAAACGAGCAAACGGATCGTCTAATATTAAGCGATAACCGTCGCCCACACCTGTAGACACCTGCAACACCAGAGAAGTCATGCGTTGCCGGCCAAAGTAGATATTAAATTTATAACAAAGTACCAAATAACATAAAAGAAGCCACTAGTGACATAATATTCACAAGCAAACTCAAATCCTTGCTCTTAGACCTTGCTTACTATAGTTTAGATGAGTTAGCGTATAATTTAATTGTAGTTTATAATAACAATTGAAAATGTATCATAATCATAATTGGGAATTGTAATCATACTATGTAGATAATTGTAATTTATAATAATAATAATGTTCAGATGACTGACTTGTAAAATACCAGATTTTACCAATAAAGTATCTTTATCTGTATCTGTATCTGTATATGTATCTCTCTCCGTAGGTATCCGTATCCGTATCTGTATCTGTACCCGGATTTTTGAGGACCAAAGTTCATGTGCTCGCATCTACGTCAGGTTTCAGTAATGTTTGCAATCATCACATATAACGTACATTAAGACAAAGCTAAAGAACTTATCAGACTCCCTAAAGTCACTAATCTTGAGGTGTTTCAACTGGCTTATAAAGATAATCTTATAAGTAATACATAGTGCTGCGCAAAATACCCCAATGGTCGAAACCTAATGGGACATAATGATTATAGAATGGAGACCACGGGTCGGAAATACAACATGGATCATGTCCTTTACTATATAAAATAAATGAGCTGGTAAGGTCGCCGGAAGCCGATGCACGCAGAAAGCGTGCAGTCGTCTCTTGTACCGTCGTCCGGAAACCCCCGACTGGGACTGTATCCGGAATCAAATGATGATGAACTCATTGGGATGTGTTCCCAAGAATAGAGATGTGCTACGAACGAATTGTGTCAAAGACGTGTAGAACCTAAGAAGTTACAACAAAAATGTTGCATTACTTTAAAATTCACAAATTGTATTATAGTTAGGTACAAGTTTGTATTTTGTCAGAGCATTACTCCGGATAAGTAGAGGTCGTGGGTTCGATCTTAACGGTAATGTAGTAGATTGAGTTAAATTTTGTATTTAATTTTACCTCAATTAGTATTCATAAAAACATATTTATTAAGCTACAATGGGAGATTATTTCTTTCTCATTTTACACCTTTGAATGCGCCACGAAATCAGCATTTTGCATTTCATCACTGAGGTCTCGGCAAAAACACGTATCATCAACAAGAACAATATCATCATCACGTGGGATGATAGTTTTAATTACAATGAGATGATACCAATCTCATACAAAACCAGGTGTTGTGCGGGGGATGGACCCGAAACACAATGACTTTCAAAATCTGCTCCATTAAAACGATTTAGACTTCCTTTTGTTGCGAGTTAATACACCGAAGTCCCGTGGCGAAAAATAATGAGATAAAAACCATGTAAAGAATATAACAAATGAAGCTATCATACCGCAGAACATATGCGAACAAAAAGTGTATCATATCAATAGTCATTAAAAATTTTTGCTCATCTTGATCGCGTGATTACGAATACCGTATAAAATACTGCAAATATAACGTTGTGTTGATATTTTAAAGCAGTTTCTTAATTCAACAAAGAAGCCGCTTTAAAGCTTCATCCTTTACAGCAAAACCAAGAGGATATTAGTATGGGATGTTTACTGTTTTATACCACGGTCGTATAGAGAATACCTATCATTCCACATCAATTGTCAAATCAACAAAACGAATATAAACACTTAAGTTAGCTCTCTAAATAAATAAAGTTATCTATAGGACTAAATAATAATCTTTCTAATTTTTCTTAAGCTGACTTTTTAAAGTTTAAAATCTCTATGATATGCATAATCAGCAACCTTCTTATATCGAATCCCTTGTGCAATAAGGAACGCACTAAATCATTCTCGACAAATTCATTATTGAAATACTACTGTTCAAACAGCCACCCAAGTACAACAAGTAAAACGTGCTTAAAACAATAGTTTAAAGAAAATAAGAAGCGGTCACGAGAATAAATATGTCCTAAAGAAAACAAAGAAGGCCAAAAGGCGTCGAGCATTAAAAATAACCACAGCATTTTAAGTTGGTACTTAAAAAGTGATTGCTCACGGCGCGTGGTGGGCAATGCTGGAGGACTTAGAGGCATTTGTAAAATGTGGTTATAATACATATTCAAGGCCCACACGCAAAGGCCAACCAAACGGCCGACGAAACATTGTAAAAGGAACAAAAACAATTTGTTTTCACTAAATCGTCACGTAACATTGCGACGAACAAAGTCCTTTCAATCAACTGCTAACTAAGGTGTATTTCCCCTCTTTTTTGCTGAAGTTAGTAAAAAGTCGGATGATTTGGTAAAAATAAATCCTTGGTCAAACTACTCCCCTCCCGGACATTTGGAAAAAAGTAATCTATTCCGATAAGCCGACGCGGAGACTGCTCATTTTTATTTTGTCCATTCCGTGAGGCTTAAGCATCTTGAGGTTTTGGCTAAAGCGTAAGGATAAAGCGATACTGAATGTACTGTCAGTGTTTTACGTTCGTTAATATATTGTAAATTTGAACCAGTCAGCTATATCTTAGATCCCCATTATTACCATCAGGTGCTATTGAGGTCAATAGCTGGTTAGTTTATGAGTAAAAAATAAAACTAAATAACGTGAGTTTTAATATGTTGATATTTTTTGGCGCTCCTTTCTTCTTCGATTTGAAATAATTCAGTAAAGATACCTACTCAATGTCTTTATTCTGCCGTATGCGTTTGGAGACAAACTTCATAATTTTATATACGCTTAGAATTAGTTTCGCTGGGTAGTTTCCGCTTGTCGACATCCATCGTCCCTATTTTGCGTGAAAAAGTGAGCAGCGCTACTCTAACCACCATGATTCCTCCACGTAACCCAGGACTGCCTTTATATTTCTTGTAGCTTCGTGTAGGGTGCTTGGAGATCTTAGTTATTTAACCTGTTTACAGTGTAGTAGAATATGTTTGGTGGTAAAAGTAAGAGTTACGTTACCAGCGAGTGTATCTGCCACAGCTGTTCAGGTTGCTAATTAGAGTGTACTTTAAGATATCGACAAATAAGCGATGTCTCAGGTAAATCACCTTTAACAGTCATTTATTTATTTAATCTTTATTGCACAAATGATAACAAATCGTACAAAAGGCGGACTTAATGCCATTGGGCATTCTCTACCAGTCAACCATCGGGCAAAGCAGATAAGTTGTGGGCGGTGCAACTAACTTAAATAGGTTTTAATAGATAAATACTTAGATAAATACATATATTTATTATATATACATATATAAATAAATACTGACTAAAAAGCAAAACAGATATGCTAAGATTTCTGCATTCTGCTAATGAAGAGGTCACGCAAGGATTTTTTAAAATTTACCTTGTTCGGAGCTTGCTTGATCTTGAGGGGAAGGCGGTTCCAGAGGCGGGCAACTTGGACGGTAAAAGAGTTGGACATAAAACCTGTACGGTGAGGAGGGATGGAAAGAGATAGATTGCCAGAAGAGCGAAATTGGCGGTTAAGAGTTAAACCATAATAGTGGAAGAAGTCTTTGAGGTATTCAGGAGAATTCGAGTTTTTAAGAATTGAGAAGAGAGTGCAAAGCATTCGCATTTCACGTCGTTGACGAATAGGAAGCCAGCCGAGCTGAGTGCGGAAAGAAGACACGTGGTCATACTTACGGAGACAGAAAATGAAACGAATGCAGTTGTTGAGAAGTCTTTCCAGTTTGTTCAGAAGCTCTTCGGTTAGGTCCGGATAGCACACATCACCGTAGTCAATGATAGGTGAAATTAACGTTTGAACTAGCAGGATCTTGGTTTTAATGGGTAAAAAGTGCTTAAGTTTGTTAAGAGCATGCAAAGAACCCATAACCTTCCTGCTAACTTCGGCAACATGCGTTCTCCAACTTAGAGTGCAGTCCAGGTGAACACCTAAATTTTTGACGGTCGAACTGTAAGGAATAGGTATGCCGTTGAAACTTAGTGGCGTGAGAGTATCGAGGTCAATTTTGGCGAGCTGGCGGGAGCTACCTACGATGATAGCCTGACACTTTGACGGATTAACAAATAGTCCGAATTTCTCGGACCATTGTTGAATGTGCAGGAGGTCTAAATTTAACTTATCAATGGCAATCTTAAGATCGATCACTTTACACTGCTCGTAGAGTTGCAAGTCGTCTGCGTAGAGATGGTACGAAGAGCGAATGTCGGCGGTAATGAAATTAATGAATAAAGAAGATAAGAGTGGAGAGAGGATTCCTCCTTGAGGTACGCCAGTGGCAAGGTCACACCACTCGGACAAAGTCCGGTCAACCCGAACCGCCTGCTGACGACCACGAAGATAAGCAGAAAACCAACTTAGGGCAGAAGGTGACACGTTAAGATGTTCAAGAAGGGCAAGGAGAATGTCATGATCAACAGTATTAAACGCATTAGAGAAATCAATCAGAATTAGTACCGTGACCAATTGATCCTCCATGCCTCGTCTGATGTCCTCAGTCACCTTAAGAAGAGCAGTACTGGTACTGTGACTAGGCCGAAAACCAGACTGAAAGGGGCTCATGAGCTGGTGAGAGAAAATATACCGTGAGAGTTGTTTATGAGCCACCGCTTCAGCGATTTTCGACAGGAATGGGAGAATGGATATTGGTCTAAAATTACTGAGCGAAGTGGGATTACTATTTTTCGGCAGAGGAATTACGAAAGCTTTTCGCCAGAGCAAGGGGAATTCGCCATTATACAGCGAGGAGTTGACTATATCAGTTATTATCGGAAGCACACAGTCAAGAACAGATACCACCATATAACGACTGATATCATCGCATCCGACGGACCTTCATTCTTCATTTTCGACGGTCATTCTTGCGGTTCGAGCTACATAAAGTGACATTTCACGTCACTGGGCAGCCGCGTAAGGTGGGCGCCTATTTTCTATAGGTAGATATTGTTAAGCTTTAATTTTTAAGGCCTATAGATCCTTTTTTTATCTGAGGTTCGAAGACAGGGGGATGACCTGAAAACTCAATTCCGGTCACTTACTCTACTATCGGGAGGGCGATAGGATGTCACAAGGCGGGGTGGGTATGTTGATCAGCTAAGTCCTCTGTAACAATGTGATTGAAGTCAGCAATGTGTCTACGCGGGTAGCATACCTCATTCTTAAACTTACGAACAGGTATTCTCTGAAAGTAGTCCAGGTATACGCTCCCACGTCGTCATACTCTGATGATGAAGTCGAGGCTGTGTATGAAGATATAGCTACGGCCATTCACAAAACCACCAAGGTAATAAAAAAAATATTTCTTGTGAATTGGACCAAACGACACATGACGTTGCATTCGCCTCTGAAGCCTTAATCGGTTACGATGCCATGATAAGGTCCGTGTGGCAAGTCTAGGAGCAGCTTCATTCGCCAACAAACTGCATTGCAGTTTGGCGAAACATATAAAGTGTACCAGTTTTGTAATTTTTTTAGCATAATAAATTAAAAAAAAAAAAAAAAAAAGCTACGATATGTACACATGTGAACTACTAGTATTATACTTACCTTACCTGTACCTTTAGCGTCTTCACCTCAAATTCATCTTCGCAAATTAATATTTTAAGGCGTTTATCCACTGGTGACTCAATCATTAAATAAATAAAGGTCAGATTACACTGGTAACTCGGAGAGATCTCCAAAGTGGCGATATACCTAGTATATTGCCACTTCGCCAACCCATTCGAGTTAAGTTTGCACCTCGTTTATATGCGACGCCAAAGACATCGGGCACAAATTAAACTTCATCAGGTAATATAACTTTATAAATCACAATGGTCGCATTGAAATCTTTATCCAAGATATACCTAAGACATCGCTTATTCCGCGACATTTCAAAGTTGATTCGAATTAGCACCCTGACTGAAAAAAATTGAATTCCAACCCAAAAAATCTTCAAAACTGGACTAAGTGAGTGGACGTTTCTGCTCCAACAGCCATAGATTGTCAGCGCGATACGTATAGCAATAATTAACCACTGTGATGTAATAAAGCCAAGACTTGGCCAGACCTAGTTCGGTGAGTAATGTGGGTCCTCGCTTCCTTTAGCCCGAATTTGTTTTAATTACGATGAAAGGCTCAATTACTTTAATTTAATTTATTCGATGGCTTATTCGTAGGTTCAGCTTTGGGAACATGGCTGTTTGGGGTGATTACATATTTGAGCGTTTTTACCGCCTTATACTAATGAATATTGACCAACTCCTAATGAATTTGGCATCATTTCTGGTTGTATAAGTTGCGGATTTATGCAATTATTATCAAAATGATATTGATTGCCTTGATTCATTGTTAAATATTTTGTACAAAGTACTAACGGTACAAACACTCAAACTCACCCAAACACGCGAGACGGTTATAATATATAAATATCAGATAACACAAATCGATCTAGTCCCAAATTAAGCTCAAGAAGGCTAATAATTAACAATAATTAACATAATTTTCAAACAATTTTATAGGATGACGTTAAGACTTATTTTTCCTTTATTTGAGATAACTCCATACATCCATAATAACTAACATACTGATGTATTACTACGAGACATTCAATATCAGTTTAATTGGTAATACCATTAGCCTGGGCTGATTATACAATTATCTGCATTAATTATTACAAATTCAATTATAGGTTAATAGGATAGTTATTTGATAACAGAGTTATTATAATTGAGTACGGAAATTTTAGCTTTAATACACACAAGCTACAATTCACTGATTAGGGTCCGTACTTGAATACTCATTTATGATAAACCAAACAGAGGAAAAGAGGAAAGATAGGAATCTGCGTTCGTTATTTCTATATTATTACAGAATATGAGATGACAATTCAAACACACAATTTTCTGATACAAATCTATCGCGACCTTTCCCGAACCTTTTCGTTACCACAAGGGTTGGGAATATTCCATTGTTTTCTTCGAAATGGATGGCATATGAACTGTTTTATGTAGGATATAATACTCAAAACAAATAAACGTACTCATGAAGAGCGTTATTCGATTTACAAAACGTCAGTATTGCTATTGTAAGTGAAGTAGTAATCTGGTTGTAATTACTAAATCATCAGGCAATATGTAAATAAACCACGATATAGAGAAGTAATTGAAAAGTATTTTTGAAATATAATTAATTATAAAATAAACAAGACACAAACAATTACAGAAACATATATAGATACAAAGAGATCTATAATATTGTTAACTGATTTCAATTGATTTTATATTAATTAGTAACATTTTTATTAGGTATAATGTAATACATTTTTCCATAATACGAGTACAAATAACTTACCACGAGCGGTAGGTACCTCTTTGCATAAGTATCAAATATTTAAAAACAGGTACCAAAACTCTTTATATACTGGATTGATGAACAACTTTTTTTATCATGTACAGTAACGAAAAAAAAAGCTATTACATTGTATTGCACTGTATTTTTTGTGTGTATTTTGTACGAACGTTGCTAAACTTTTACATCGTAAAAGCTGTTGCAATATAACAAAGGACCTGCCATTTCTCTTTTGACAAATAAAACATCTACTTTTCCATCCAAATAATTATTAACGTCGACAATATTCTGCATCGTAATGCAAATAACACGTTTTGTTATTAATTTGGCATTTAGTTAATAATTGGAACTACACTAATGAAATACATATTTTTTAATTCGTCACAGACTTACTACACTCAAATTAATTTATTACGCTTCTGGCAATTTTCAGTCGGATAAAAAGAAAAAATGTTCAAAAAAGAAAATAATTTGGAATGCACGATGTTACCGAAAAAGATGAAAAGGCCTAAAAATGCGTGTCACCATTATTACCAATTTTCTTAAATAAAAAATAAATCAACTAACTAATGTTCCGTTTCAATTTGATTTGAATCCACTTTTATGCATGTTAATCTGCCACACTTGCATGCTAGACAGCATGCAACAGAATTATGAGGAACTATTTAAAAATTAGGTACTTAATGAGCATGACCAACCCTAGCAAATAAATAATATCTTATCTTTTCTCATAAATTGACATGACGACGATCATTACGAGCGATCTCCGAAGAGGAACCTAATACCAATATTGTTAGTGACAAAAAACGGTACCTAACTTTATATTAGCTTTGAGTATGTAACTTGGTTTTAGTTATCCAACCCCCTTTTAACACAATTGCATTCCCGTTAAATTTTTACACTCAGAATAGGTTTACAGGACCTTTTGATTCGTATTAAAGCCGCTGCGCGATCTAATTTGTTATTAAATGGGTCATTATTCCCCTACTTGGGCAGAGGCCTTCTATCTAATGAATTTTAACTTCTGTCATTGGAGGCGTCCTTTAATATTTAAAAGGGGATGAATCGTTAAGATACCTTCTATATTTGGTTTTAAATGATAGAACCCCCTTCTCGGGTGTATGATGGCAAGCTTCGGAATCAAATTTTCTTCGAGTTCCTTAAAATGTAAATTAGTTTATCGAGACGGCATTGGATAAAGTTTTTTACGTCACTCTAGGCCGTAAGTGGAATTTTCTGCTCACTACGTGGAGAGAAAATCTCACTTCCTAGCCAAGGCAAGGCGTAAAACTTTAGGCAACCACGGTTGGTAATTTGTAAAACCCCAGATCGCATATTTATGGCCCTCACTTTCAGTTTTGGAATATCCCCGAATTCTCTACCCTAGGTATGTAATTGTTCTATTTTGGATCGATATAAATACGCTTATAAGTAAAATATTATTAGGAGATATAAAAAAAAATAAGATTAACCAGGTACTTACAAGCTCAGACGCTTATCCCAAGCAATTTAAGTTACGTTACTTCCATGAAGACCTTTTTAAAGCCAAGAAGCCCCATCTTGTCCTAGTGCAATTCCCAACTAGCCTTTGTTCGTCTAATGACCGCGAGCCGCGTTGACCCAGTTATCCCCTTTGTAAAGTAAAGACGTTTCACATTTTTGCGAGGCACTTATGCAAAAATAAATATGCTCCAGTTCCATCTTCGGGTTGTGCTCGAGATGAGCGCTGGCTTAAAATGTCCGTTTTATTATTTATGACAACTTTTATAGTTTCCGAGATAGTAGATTTTCTACCGCCTTTGAGAAAAACTTAGAAATAAGACTGCCAATGATGAAATGATACCGAAGCCTGAATTTTCTTTTGGGTTCACTTCGTCCATATTCCCATTTACAACATTCCCACCTCGTTCACATTAAATTCCCAAATCGTCCACTTCCTATCTCAATCTAATCCACATTTCCAACTCGCTCATGTACAGAAATCAATAACATTGTTTTTAAATAGGTAATTTAATTGAGTCAGGCGCGGTTACTTAGCGGAAATCCATATTAATTAAAATAATAATATCGCTTTGCTAATCCACGAAATAACATTGTTTTTCTAGTCTTGTACTCTAATAAATAAATATCGGACAATCACACACAAATCGATCTAATTCCACAGTAAGCTCTAAAAGCTTGTGTTGTGAACACTGGACGACGGTAAACATACTTACATTGATAAATGCATACTTAATAAAAATAACATCCATGATCCAGGCAAAAATATTCCAGTTCAGCGTGGTTCAGCACACACATATTTGCCCTTGCCGGGATTCGAACCCAGTACCGCCGGCTCAGTAGGCAGCTGCTTTACCACTGCGCCAAAAGCGTTGTCGTCGTCTAATAAAAATATACTTTACAAAAGCCTTGTAAAAGTCCATTGCCCAAAAACGCACTGCTAAACGATGTTATAAAATGTGTCAGGGGACATTATCCATATTAAGTATAGCATTTCAGGTCATTCACCCCAAATTGCACACCCTAATCCGAACGCTGATAATGTGTGAAAATCGTGTAAGTTTAAATCAATATATTGCTTAGCGTTTAAAGCGGGTTGATGATCGCTAAGCACTTCCTGAAGCCTTACCTTATGCATACGTCCTGTGTGTGGTCAGATGACGTTTGCGCCGCTTTTCACTTGGCTATTTGCGGACGGGTATTGCATGGGTTGATGCTTCCACTTGTGTAGTCCTCAGGTGGTACACTCAGCAGCAGAAGTTTCTACACTCGCTAGGTTCTCACAATTAATTAAGTAATTGTATCTTGCATGTTGTGACGCCTAGAAACTTTATACATCCCTGGGAATATAATATATTTTAAATTGAAAATAAATAGATAAGAAAATACCTAATATTGATTTGGAGAATCTATACAATACATCTCCTTGACGTGTAAATGTAATTAGGTACTTATAACATAAATGTAATTGATTGTTCTAAGTATTACTTATAAGAAAATTATTTACTTTTTTTAGTTTTTATTTAACCGTTTTATAGGCGTGATACATACTCATATTGGTCACGGAGCTAAGCCGCGGACGGACAGACGGACGGACAGACGGACATGGCGAAACTATAAGGGTTCCTAGTTTACTACGGAACCCTAAAAATGTGTGAAACATTGATTTTAAAATAGTTGCAAAAATGTCAAGAAAATACAGTTGTAAAATCTTTCAAAGCGAGAAGTTATACAAATGATTATGTTGATAACAAACGGACACAACTGCAAATATAACATTTGAACGAATAAATAGTTTGGATCACTCATAAAAACAAAAGATTTTATCTGCCCTGTCAACGAGATTATTAATGTGCCGAAACAATTAAAGTCCGAAAACACCTAAAATATTTGGCGAAACCCAAATCGCATACCATGACGAACATAACCACTTAATAAAGAGGCGTTCTTGAATTCCAAATTTATTGCTCAAAATATGGCACCTTTAGAAAAGCAAGGACTTATGTCATTATGAGCTGCATGGTCTGATACGTCGTTGTTCGGCTAAAGGTATTTATGAGGTTCATTGTTTAAAATTTTGTTTTTACACGCGTACCGGCAGGGGGCGCTTGCGTTGTTCGTATGAATTAATATTCTGTCGTCATGATTTTTGGCTGTTGTTTATTATATCAAAGCGATTTCATCAGTACTGATGATTGTATCATTGAAGAAGGGATCACACTTTTAAAAACATGATTTACAAATATTTATTACGGCACAAAATTATGTTTCGAAATATTTGTTTAACGTTGTAATGGTTATCAAAAGCCTACTTTACTTTAGAGCTATCCTGAGTCACGGGACCACCTGTAATGTTTATCAAGACCATCTGCTAAATAAATACATCCTGGGAACGAGCACCAACTTGTAATGTATCGACGACGAGCTACCTATTAAATACCATGGAAATGCATTTACTGAAATATATCTACGCCTAAACTAAAGGTACAGGTCCTACGCCTGCTTCACCCCCGCCACTAAACTCTACTCCTACAACGAAACCCTAGGAAACCCTTCAATGAATACCTAGCCTTCCAGAACCTACAACTAACCAAGCCTAAATATGAAAGGATCCTTAATACAATTGAGCTGAACATTTCTTAATAATTAATGGCCAATATGTGATCGGGATAACCGTTGTGATACGTCTAGATGGTAGGAACCTACGTTGAAGTAGCAACTCAGTTTCTTTAAAAAGAAACTTAACCGTGATGTGTCGCTAAGTGCTTCCGTACCTATATACTGTGCTATGCTACTATGTATTTCCAAATAAATGTGTATTCTCTTAATTATTTAATGCAAGCTTCTCGTATCCTACTGCTACCTAGGTTCCTTATACTAATTAAATTTCTAACTTAATTTAATTGTATCTATCCTCATAATATAAACTTATTACTTCCCAAGAAGTCCAGCCAACAAGAATATCCATAGTTCCTATAGCAAGATTCAATATGAAATATTATAAATACTCTTATAAAAATATTATTAATTCTATAAAATTCATCCAATCCATAGTTAGGTATAGTTTTACTAGATTACTCTATGTAAC
This sequence comes from Apotomis betuletana, assembly GCA_932273695.1. Classification (NCBI taxonomy): domain Eukaryota; kingdom Metazoa; phylum Arthropoda; class Insecta; order Lepidoptera; family Tortricidae; genus Apotomis; species Apotomis betuletana. The sequence continues at coordinate 1,473,474 of OW026310.1, forward strand.
AATAAAGATCAGTATGTGAATCAAATCAATTATTATTAGGATTCCGAAATGAGGGGTAACTTAGTTTTTAAGATTGCATGTTCTTACTCCAGGATGATTAGAAATCATTCGTCTATGTACAATATGAAACTACACTTCATTACCAATCTATAATTAGATGGAAGTTACAGGATCTTTGAAATTTCATTATGAATTTAATTAATCTTAAGTTTTCATATTTGACAAAAATTTGGTAATTTTGTTATTATAATCTAATCTGGGAAGATGGTATACATCCCTTAAATAAGTTATAGTAGGACAATCAGAGGTGGATTAGACCTATGCAATAAGTAGTAAGCTGCTATAATCACCACAACTAAAAAAAAAACTAGTAAGGACTAGATTATAGTATAATAGAGAAGGTATCTCTATTGTGTAGAAAAAATAAATATAAATTTTTGTTAATGGTCCCCTACCACCCTGAGTGCGCGGAGAATGTCACTGAACGCTTTACCTATCTATTCCTGAGAAGCAAATCGAATTAAAGCGTTCAGCTAGAGGATGGGGAACTCCGCACCTATTCTAAACTGAACAAACCACTGTGGGATCTCATCACATCTATGCATGACGTCCTAGCCTACGGCATAGTGTCAAGGATCCATCTTTTTGGGGAAGCCTTTTGGCGCAGGCTTCTTTACGTTAACTACACAAGGCCTATTTTAAGGATTTTACCTACCTATTTAACTAGATAAACATATGTGATGGTTGTAAAACTATTATAATTCAGAAAAATAAAGTTATAATTGTATTTGTAAGAAGTCTAATACACTACTCCTTCCTAGTAGGTTTGAACCCTTCTAATGAGTTCTAGAACTGGGTTTTCGTTTGACCATATTCATAAATGTAGTATATCCTTGAAATCATGAAGACTATTGTGCCTGTTCGTAGTATCTTTCAACTTTCGACTGACTTATTCTGATAAGGGAATTCTTTTACGCCCTGTGATATAAATTAATTCAATTCTGGGATCTGTGATGTAAATACGGGAACGAATAACTTTCATTATTGCTATCCATAAGTCCCCGGCTTTTCTTAGCAATTTACACTTCAGATTCTCCACATCCAGTCTTAGGAATGCTTTGTATTTCCACACTATACAACGATCCACAATTTCCTTATCAAAATTATAATAAAGTTTAAAATTACTTCTGTTCATTGAAAAAGCGATTATCTACTGCCAACTGACTCAACTTTACCTCAGTGATGCCATTCTATCGCTTAAGCTATACCAAAGGTTCATTACTTTAAATCATAATCGGTAAGTTCTAATTAATTATTCCTTTAATTTAGGTGTTAAATATCTGGTTGGCCTAAATAACTGGTTCCCTATCCCCAATCTTTACAAACCGCCACTAGACTCTGTTCTTCCCCTACTAACTTCCCGGGTCATAACCACTTAAGAATTTAATAGTTCAACCTCTTAACCACTATACCTAACAAGGTTAAAATAATTTGAATAAATGTTATGCTAGTTAATGACGATTGACCGATTGCTCAGTAGGTAAAGATCCCCGTCCTAATGTTCCTATTAAGGTGTACCTATCGCTAAACCCTGTTCCCTAGCTAATACAAAGAACACTAGAGACCTAGGTCTCATATTTATATTTAAACGTGTATGGGGCCTAGCTAAGCTAAACTGTAAGTTCGGGAGATTAACCCGAGGATGTGACTATCATCAGTGTAATTAAGCCCCCCCCATGTGGCTAATGAGACGCCGGAAACATGGAGTAGCTTGCCCTAATATGTGTATATAAGCAGATATATAAATATATAGTTTATGAGACCGAGCCTGGAGGTCCGTTTGGCTTCAGCGAGCGCGGAAAGGCCCGCATGTCCATCACGTGTGGTCCTCGCTTTCACCAAACAAAACTATCCACACTCGTAGGCTATTCACTGCACTTATATATGGCTAGTGTCCGAATCGCCTAATTCGGATAAAACTAGAAGAGTCCGAAAGATATTCGTTTAACAGCCGCAAGGTTAAATATCTTTCACCTGGTAACCATGTACCAAAACACTATTTCTGGCATGTGACTAAGCTTAATATCCTTTAAAACAACAGAAACCCCACTAAATTTCAATAGGCAAATATAGTTTCAAAGACAATCAAAACCCCAATAGAAATTCCCCTTAGAATTAATTTTAATACCTTAACTGCCAGAAAACAATGTTACTCGGACGAAGTCCCAAACAAAAAGAATCCCCGTCCATTAAGCCGTTGCCTATTTATAACCAATATCTCCCGACATTCCAGATATTCTAGACTTTTCAGACTATCCAGACTTTCCAGACTTCAACGACTTTCGCGTCATTCGCGACATTCCCGACACGTCACGTGACCTAGCCCCCGCCCTCCAAGCGTTGTATATGGGATTTTGATTCTTATTTGGTCTAAATAAAGCTCAACTCCTCTGTTGTCAATTTGTGAATATCAACTTGCTATTTTTAAAGTGGTAGCATGTTTTAGTTATAGGAATGGTTTTATTTGCTTCCGCAAACATTCACACTATTACTCATATTTTGCATTTGTATTGCCTATATCTAGTAAATGATAATTTTAGTATGAGCTTGATGACGTATGATGCTAATATGTCTTAAATTCGATGATGATAATGATGATGTGAGTATCACGATGATGATATATGTTTATATGATGGCGGGCACATGACGAGATCATGTGAATCGCCACAACGTGCGTAAATGAACACCACATTTTTAGGGTTTCGTACCTCCGTCTCTTTCTGTCTGTCTGTACGTCTGTTACCAGGCTTGTATCTCATGAACCGTGATAGCTAAACCGTTGACATTTTCACAGATAATGTATTTCTGTTGCCTCTATAACAACAAACACTAAAAATTGAATTAAAGTGTTTGTACGGAACCCTCGGTGCGCGAATCCGAATCGCACTTGGTGGGTTTTTTTTTCAATGCTCTCTAGTGCGTCTATGGTTGAATGTTTTAGACGTTGGACCGGTAATCCAATGACACCCGATTCCATCACTGGTGTGGACAACATCTGAGCGCGAAGTATTTTTTTTATAATTTAATTTTTTCGCTTATATTTCTCTTAATAGAGTGGAACTAGCTTTTTAGTAGAGTTGCTAAGCCGCGAAATTGTGCGCATCGGGTTACAAGCATTAAATTTCTACCACACATAGAGCGTTCCACGGTGATTATTTTCAGATGTGGAGGGAAGTCAGATTCGTCCCCTGTGTGATGGGAGAGCGGGGTGAAGAAGACCAAGTACTGCTCTTTTTCTTTTTTTTATTACTGATCAGTTAAGGCTATTAAGGCTTGTGCGACATTGTTTTCGTGTAAAATAGATATCAGCTATGAATTCTTTATGTTACTTAAGAATAGTTTCATATAAAAATTCTGGTTTAATGCCGAAAAGGTAAAAATCACAACAAGTTTTTTTTATTCAGAACGATAAATTAGTTATCTATCCTGAATATTTACAACTTAAAAAAATATTACTAAACAGCAAATTTAATCTTGTTTTTAAAAATGTATACATATTGGGCACATCTGATACAAAAAGTACCTTGAAAAAAATGTTGATGTTAAGCTTAGCCTGCGCGTTCTAGTACATTTTGCTAAGTCGTGAAATTGTGAACATCGGGATACAACCACGAAATTTCTACCAAAGATAGAGTATTCTGCGGTGATTATTTTCAGATGTGGAGGGAAGTCAGATTCGTCCCCTGTGCGGCGGGAAAGCGGGGTGAATAGGACAAAAGAGTCCTCTTTTTCTTTTTATATTACTGATCAGATAACGCTACTAGGACTTGTGTGGTGTCGTTTTCGTGTAAAACAGATTATCAGCAATTCATTTTTCATGTTATTTATTCATAGTACCATATAAAAATATGGTGGTCTTTTCGAAATTGTAAAAATCACAACAAGTTTTTTTTATTCAGGGAGATAAATTAGTTATATTTCCTGAATATTTACGAATAACAAAAATATTGCAAAATAGCAAATTTAATCTAGCTACTGTTTGTATGAGAAGTGCCCAACATGCATATATTTTTAAAAACTAGATTAAATGAGCTTTTTAAAATAATAATGATAATTTGAAAATGTTCACGATATTTAATTAATTTACCTCACTGAATAAAAAAACTTGTTGTGATTTTTACCATTTCGGCCATTACACCCATATTTTTATATAGAACTATACAAAAATAACATAACGAATTAATTTCTGATATTTGTTTTACACGGAAACGATACCAAACACGTCCTGGTAGACTTAACTGACCAGCAATAAAGAAAGAAAAGAGGGATACTTGGCCGTATTCACTCCGCTCTCCCGCCTCACAGGGGACGAATCTGACTTCCCTCCACATCTGAAAATAATCACCGTGGAACACTCTATCTGTGGTAGAAATTTCATGCTTGTAACCCGATGCGCACAATTATGTTAGAAAACAGCGGACTAACATACTATTTAGCAAGCCTTTTGTACAAAGCCTTTTTTTTCTATAACCAAAAATAACAACAAATATGTTACTCTACCAGCTATAACTACCATATGCTTGTATTGCCGATTTTTTATTATCGTCATCAGCATATCAGCCTAGAGACGTCCCCTGCTGGACAAAGGCCTCCCCCAAACCGCAACGATGGGTCATCCAATTTCTCCCGCAATCCTAACAGGTCATCGGTCCTTGTTGTGGGCCTTCCCACGCTGCATCTTCCGGTCCGCGATCGCCACTCAAGAACCTTTCTGCCCCAACGGCCATCGATTCTACGAGCAAACTGCCCCGCCCACTGCCACTTGAGTAGAAAACCAGAAACAAATCTAAAAACAAAGCTACGTTTCATTCCAAAAACGAGCTTATAAAAACTGCTAAAATATTAATATTCCACTCACAAACCCTTCACTACTGTAGCGCCATGAATCAGCATTAACAAAACAAACAATCTCTCAAGATGATAGCGATAACGCGCGGCCTTAAATAACGCGATTTTGCTTCTTTATGAATTCGCGGTATCTGACGTGGAGATTAAAATTCATTTGGGAACATGCCGCCTGTTGTAGAGCCTTACAACTAATGTGCCAAGATAAAGGTGTGAGATAAGCAGAGGTTTAAAGCTAGGGACTCTTCTAAGAACGGGAATGAATCCCTGGTCACAGATAAGAAACTGAGGCGTGAGAATATGTGATTTTTCAAAAAATCTGTTATCGAAATTGATTCGTGAAAATGTTGGGTATATGTGAAACCGTGCGTCTCCAATATATTTCCGCGCGGTTTACGTTCTTGATCTAGATACATTCCTGAACGTAGATGTTTTATCATTATACTCTGTTACAGTTAAGTTCAATTTTTTGATTTTACAATACTTATATGTTATAGAAATTAATCTGAAATTCCTAAGAACCATCTCGACCGAAAAGAATTTCGATTAAAAACGTACTTAAATTGATCCATCCGTTTGGTTTGGGAGCTACGATGTCATAGACAGATAGACACAATACTCATGTTAATATTAACACCCCTCTATTTTCGTTGCGGGTTAAATATACAATTAGTTAAATGAAGTTTCATCTAAATATACTTACATATTGATAGAAAAACTCGCATAGCTTCAATAGTCTACGTTCAAATCACTTGTATATAGGTCCGTAAACGGGATGTATGGAGTTCCACTGTCCGCGTTCGGTTCCAAGGCACGCTGAAGCCAGCTTAAGGTACACCTACTCCTACAATCACCGTGGTGAGCTCCACTGCACGCTGTGCCCGGATATTTACCAACAAACTGGGTTTTGCGAGTCATATACCTATGATTTTATGAATAAAGATTATTATTATTTCGTATATTCATTTAATTTCTTAGGTTAAGTTTTACTTTATTATTATTATTCACTCATTTAATCATATGTCTTAGGATAGGTATTTTTTACAATAAATTTATATAAAAAGTAAAATATAAAAAATACATTACAAATATAAACACATTATAAAAAAAACCTAACCTAGGGTGCCGCCGGCAACGGGGCAGGGCCCAGGCTACCGGTGGTTAGGGCTGCAGAGACAGGAACCTCCTGACAATGCGCGCCGTGTCCAGGAGTACCGCCTTCTGTATCTGACCCTTGATCCAGCCATCTAGCGAGAGTCTCTTAAGATGTTTGTCGAGACTCTTCGCTATAAGACCGTTCGCCGAAACGACTATCGGGACAATGATCGTCGAGTCAACATCCCACATGGCGGTCACCTCGTGAGCCAAGTCAAGGTACTTGCTGAGTTTGTCCTTCTCGGCTTTCACGAGGTTCTCGTCATGTGGGATGGTGATGTCGACAAGCACTGCCTGGCGCTTGGATCGATCTACCAACACGATATCAGGCTTATTGGCTACAATAGTCCTGTCCGTGATGATAGATCGATCCCAATAGAGCGTGGCACGACCATTCTCGAGAACTGGCATCGGTGCGTACTTATAGTACGGCACCTCAGACCCCACAAGACCGTATCGAAGAGCAAGTTGCTGGTGAATGATCCTGGCTACTTGGTTATGTCTGTGCAAGTACTCGCCGTTAGCAAGATGAGAACAACCGGAGATTATATGCCTGAGTGACTCGCCGGGACGGCGGCATGCCCGACAAATGTCGACCGTACCGTCCTTCAGGATATATCTCCGGTAATTGTTCGTCATCATTATTATTATTATTATTATATCGTAGGAGTCCCATGAGCCCAACTACTTGAAGTCTTACAAATACAAATGCAAAATGCAAATACTCTTTATTGCACACCTCAAACATCAAGGAATACACAACAACATACGAGATACATTCAAGTAATAGGCAGAGGTAAACAACAGGCCATCTTATCGCTAAATAGCGATCTCTTCCAGATAACCTTTAAACTATCTTGATATCAGCTTGAGGACATCATCGGGCCTATGGTGGACATGGTGGTTGCTTTTACCACGCGATAAATAAGTGACAAAGCATCCGTCACGTTTTGACACAATGCGAGTGTGAGTGACAGATGCTTTTGTCACTTATTTATCACGTGATAAACGCAACCATCATAGGCTCCCATATCATCATCACCTGTCCGGAAAGCCGTTGCAGACCCGGCTTCAAATCCGTGAGAAAATCCTCGAAAATCGGGGAATTGAATTACGAATCTGAATTCGTACTAAAGTGCCCTGATTTGATCGGAGTCGTTAAGTTTTTTAATTTAGAAGTCGTGCAAGGATTACAAATTGGTACAAGTAAGGCTTTATCGATGAAGTTGTGTGTTCGCAGGTTTTACTTGGAAATCTTAATTGTTCCACTAAAGTTGAGCGAGTGTTGTCTGATGTGAGATGTTTGTTAAAAACTCAATTAAAGTTAGAACGAATTGTTTTTAAGAATATATATGTTGAAGCTTAACTAACTATAACCTAAGATAGATTTGAAACTACCACAAACATTTATTCAAATCGTCATAAGGATTTTGATATGTGCGGTTGGCATAGTGATTCATAATTATTAGGTATTTTGAATAATTATATGAATCACTATGCCAAGTATACATATATACAGTGAAACTAATATTTACCGAACATGCGCGAAGATTAGACAATGTTTTTATATTTTATTTGAAAAGTACTAATAAGTAACGGTTCTAACATTAATATATTCTTACAGTTAATTTTCAACTGTACATAAGTGCAGTAAAATTTTGGAACGAATTGCTTTTAACCCTTTGGAAGTCTCCGTCTGTTGCAACACTCACAACGTATTTAAAGAAGTTATGGCTTTCCAATGACTTGTCATCTGGTTGAATATCGTAATTAATCATTATTTTGTTGCTCATAGGTAAAATGGAATAGCTCTTTTATAGAGTTAAGTACGCTTTTGTGCCTGTGTTATTTGTTATAGATTATTTTTAACTGTTATTGTGTAAACAATAAAGTGTTTACAATTCTGAAGATTTGACTTGTACAGTCGAGTTCATTTACATCTACACACTTACGAGAACAAAAAATATCTGAACACGACTTTATGCTCCTGACAATAGGGTCGTGTTCAGATATTTTTGTTCTCGTAAGTGTGTAGATGTAAATGAACTCGACTGTAACAGAAATTGGTGATACAAAAGAAATAGGACTAAATATCCCGCATTCAAGTCATTTTGCATAATAAAGTCAAATCTATCGATGATGATGAAAGTCCAGTTTTTTTCTATAGTATTCAGTTATTTATTTCAGCAAGAAGAACGAACGATTAAGCAGCATTCCGATAAACAATGTTTTGAATTTGTTTGAAATCAAATCCTTGACAAATCGCTAATGACGTTTAATAATGCAAATATATGGCGTATGCATTGAGCTATTATGACGTATGCACATTATTGCCATATGAAAGCTGTTTGCTAACTACACTTGTTAGGCTATAAATAATTATTAAGTGAAATTGTGCAACAGTTTTTCTAATGGCATAAAAACTTATTCCGTTGCCCTACTTGCCTTTCTAGTTATAATTACTATTCCAGCAAGTCTGATTACCCAACGTCCCTTATCAGGACTCTGAACGGCAAGTTTTTTAAGTCTTAGAAAAACTCACTAGCCTGAGTAGGTATGTGTCGAACGAGAAATGAAAACTTCTCCACTGTCGTTACGAAAAGGATTAGCATGTTCTTAAAGACAAAGGCAGATACAGCCTTTTTAAGTTAAGCAGCCGACTGGGATCCCACCGGATACCGGGGCTGAATTCGACGGCTCTTATAACAATCGTAGGAGTTCCCGTCACTACTTTAGATATTATGCTTTTTAACATTTTTTCACGATAAAAAGTAGCCTATGTGTTAATTCAGGGTATCGGCTACCCCCATCCAAATTTTATCAATATAGGTCCCGCCGTTTGAGTGTGAAGAAAAAACAAGCATACAAACAACTCACAAACTTTCACATTTGTAGGTAATATAAGTGTTATTGACATTGACATACCAAAAATTTTTTCCTAACTTTCTTAGAAGTATGAAAAGAATCGCGTCACGTATCCGACATTTTGGTGGAATAGCCCCAGCTGCAGTGTCCAAGTTGGGAATATAGAAATGTCTCATCGAATCGAGGCCCTGGACGCCGTTATGTCTGTTCTTACACTGTTTTTGAAGGTTCACGCTTCGCTGGCCCTTTGGCCATGGCGAAACTTTTTGTCGGTATTTTTCTACCGAGCTCGTTCTTTGACGGAAATCTAAACAAAGAACCGGGAAATAAAAGAAAGCTTAATTGAATGTTTGAAGCTGTTATCAAGTTACGGAAATTTTAGCGTATTCGTTGTTATAACTTTGCGAGGGAAACAATGAAAATAGAAATCTTTGTAATGAAACATAAAAATAACACGAAGACCTTGATAAAAGCAAAAGCTTTCATGGCTACGACAAAATATTTTCTGCTGTCTTAGAAGCTGATTATTGTACAATGACAGAGACAATAAAATTAGTCATCTAACATCAATCAATTAGGAAATTCTTGATCGGATGAATTTAATTATGTAAATAACAAGAATTGTTAACCCAGGATGCTGCCCTGAGAGACTCCAATAATACAATTTACAGTTTCCGGGAAACAATGAGAATACTTCAAAAATAACCTTTACTTTCCATCGAACTGGAAATTTAGTATTTACGGACAGACGCCGGATCCAGGAAATAGGTGGCGAAACAAATATATAGGGTTACTTATGGGCCAAAGAGTAATGACGATACTTAAAGGAAGGAAGGGAGTATCTAGGATGGTAGAATTTTGTGTTGGGTTGATTTGGGATTGGAAAGATCTAAATTTTATGATACCTATAACGAATACTTTTTCTATGATTCTTCATTTAGTGTTAAATTTAAAGACTTTTTGATAACTTATAAATCTAGTTTTAATTTAGTGTATTTTAATGTTTGGTGTAATTTTAAGATAGTGTTGTTCCATTCAAACGCTAATGTAAAAATATTCCTTCATAAAAGGGTGAAGTAGGTTGAATATATTTTACAACTAGTTGTCAAGATGATACTAGCTGCTCTAACTACCCGGCTATCTTCTTTTTCATTAACTACCCAATATAAGGCATGCAGTATATATTAGACATCTTCAAGACAATATTTTCTGTTCAAATAAAAAAGCATAAGTGTTTTCTGGCATAAGTCAAATATACCCATGTTCCTCAAATAAAACCATTTGCAATCTTCACTCTCCCTTCGAGAATTTTCTCTTCACAGTGCCAACCCTAATCTCGCCGATTTAAAAACGTCTATCCCACTTTATCTTTGCCGCTATCACGCAGGGCTGGCACCGGCGCGTGCGCGCGTTGGAGCGTCCCCATAATGACGGTGCAACCATTGATATTACGCGTTGGACGCACGATTTAGCAGTACGGGCTATTTGCCGCCCACCGGGCGAGGTGATGTATGGCACTCACTTTTGTTTTTAGGGCCGTGTTTAGAGTATCGGTTTTCTATTGCGGCTGACGTGTTTTGTTTCCTAATGATTTTATTTGCCTGTGATTTAAATATTTAGTGGATATTCTGATAAATATCATGTTATTTCACGAATAATAAATGTTTGTAAATATACCATCTCCATCTCTAACTAGTATTGTCTTTCTTAACTAACGTCGTACAAACACGCTGGTCGAATCAAATGTTATGCAAATGTTTCGTATAATGAGATTTTTTGTATAATTAGAAATCGTAAAGTAAAATAGTTAGAATGTTGCTCTTTCTCTAATTGTAGTTTAATTGTTTGATTAAAGTCTACGTTTTCTAGTCAAATTGAGATTGTAATTTCTTGTATTAATAGCATCGTATTAAGTAAATATTGTAGTTCTTTGTCCTGAATGGATTTCACAAAATTCCATTTTTTTTCTACATTCTGTAAAACGAGTGTAGTTAAGAGTTAATTTATCGTATATTAAAAGCTAATAAAAACTAAGTACCCTCCCATAAACGTAGCTACCTTCACATAGCTTCAACGCGCTTGAAACCCACAAGATGTATGTCACATTATACTTTCATGCCCTTGTAATGACACGAATTAGAGATCGGATCTAATGACCGGCGTATTGGTTGGTTAGGGTACCGCATTTCTTACTAGAATCCGTTCTGGGATTCCTATCTCAGTTTTAACTATGTAAAACCTTGAAGAACTGCTGCTAAAAAAGGTTGTTGAGAGAGAGAGATCCTTGAGACGCGACCACGTTTTGAAAAATACAGTAGTTTCAACTGCGTAGAACCGAATGCTGTAGAGAGAAAAAATCTTAATTGGTGAATACATTTTAGACAGTACAGTGGCGGAAGGTGCTCAAAAAGATGGACCAACCGTACGAAACCATTGAAGCAGCGAACAACTGGTCTATTTATGAGAACACATTGTAAGAGGAATTTTTCCAGCAGTGAATGTCTTTTGGTTGACATGATGATGACGATGAAATTTAAAACTAATTTCGTTAATTTCAGAATTTCATTATTTTTAATTTGACAACTGGAGAAAGTGAAATTTTACATCGCCTATAACTTAAGAGCGTTTTAATTTTGTTTAAGTAATTTTACTATGCGAAAATAAACTACTATTTCACTAACAGGCGTCATTTGAAGTAAGTCAGTTAAAAACAGTTTTATTGGTTTCAATATTGTTATTAAAATGTAAATTGATAAATATGACCCCATTTTCAGATCCAATATACTTTAAATTTAAATTGAACACGTACGAAAGCAAAATGTATTCCATGAAACAAACTACAGCTGCATTGACGCACATGTTTCTGTGCAAAAAATGCTCTTCGCTAATAAAAGGACACTTATATCTTTAATCAGTCCATTTCCAAGTAGACCGGTACAGTATATTTGAACTCATTTGATATCATCCAAGCTTGTCAAGATAATAAATGATTTTAATTAACAAGACATGAAGTTGGCTTTGGTCTTATTCGATTAGCAACATCGGTAATTGGTATCAATATTTTTTGCTTTTCCAGCTAATTGAATGACATTGACAAGCAATAACGATAAATAGACTACATCACTGAAGTAGACTTAGAGTGGAGACAAATCGAGACAATTTTAATTGAAAAAGTCGAAACCGTAGTCCCTGAAACAGTCTTGACGACGTTTGAGACTGTTCCTACTGTTTGGCCGACTCCAGTGGAGTAATAATTTTAAGCAAAGAATTTCATTCTTGCCTCTAAAAACTGATTTTCGTGCAAATTTATACGTATTACATTGTAAATTAATTCAATAATCTTTTAAATGCTAAAGAAGCCTAATCAAACGAACGTACGGAATCCTTTCCACACCCAGCATCAAAGTAGCCGACATAGTAACGCCATAAATTGTATGATCTCCAAGTACAAAACAGCATAAGCGACGAACAGGGCCTACAAAGATAGGCTTTTCCGTGCATAGGTGAGAACCCCCCTGGGCTATATTCCTCTCAATTACAAAACAGTGTAAGCGACTTATACAGCATACAAAGATAGGCCTTTTCATCCATAGATGTAGTCCCTGGGCCAAATAACTTACAATTAGTGGTAAAAAACGTTTGCGGTAAGCGCTTTTTGATGCGATCTCCGCTTGTTTGCGGGACACGATTTCATTAGTGACTGCGGGATGTAGGTTTCAGAACGTTAGTGAGTGGCGGGATGTAGGAAGTTTCAGAACGGTCCTGAAAATAGTAAAGGAAAACTGTAGATTGATTTCAGAGAGGACCTCGGCTTTATGTTTATGTCAAAGTCTTTTATTTAATTACCTTGTGTGGGTTACACGTAATTTTATTGGATATTTCATTTTGTTCATTCAGGCTTTGCTGGTGTAGGAAAGGCCTGACTTAATTAAGTTTTTTAATGTTAATTATGAAGTTAAAAGTAGGACTGAAAACGTGAAGAGCATGGCCAAAGTAGGAGCGTAGGTGGTCTGTTTACAGATAATCGCAATATATTTTATTTTATGTTATAGAAATGAAACATTTTATTTCTTACTCAAGTCATCTAAACTTTAAATTAAGTTTCAACTTTTTCAATGCCACTTTCTTTTCACTATATGAATCTCATCAATGAAATTACATTTTAAACTAAGCTTAATAACATCAAATGTAATTTAAAAATAATACAGGAAATATCAAAACTCTTCGTAACTTTAACAAACATTTACAACTATTTTTTTACCAGCAATCACCACGTCCTCAAATTAAATACAAATCGCATTCCGAAGTACATTGAAAAGTCAATACGAATCATTACAGACCTCAGCCGCATTAACGGCGTGTTCTCAGACCAAATACCAGCTGATAAATATTAAACTTCACGACTTCATTGCTCTTGCATCGTCATTGTCTTGATGCCGCATTGCCGCATCCATTCAAAGGACGAGGGTTTTTTCGCAGCATTCCCTATTGGGTGAAGTTTTTGCGCTGTCCGAGCCAAGACATGTCCAAGTAGTTTTTACTCGATCCATCGAACATTTTTTGCAATACTCCGAACTTATGTCAGCGCGTCACGAGTACCCATACATTTTGGCGCTCCCTAATTGATGGAATTCATCTCATTTTTGCTGAAGCTTTTTACTGTTTTAATTTCGTTTCTTGTGAGGATTGCCGAAGGCAAGGAGTGGATAAAAAATTTGTTCAGACGTAATGTACGTTAATACATGTTTGACATAAAAAAATCACAAGAGAAAATTGCGTAATATTGACAATATTGACAATCACATATTTATAGGTACCAAATAATATTAGTATTTCGAATTGCAAATAAAAGTTGTTTGATCATATCGCGCGAGATTGCTGCCACAACTGCTTCGCATTTATAAAGCGAGTTTCAATTTAAAAACGCTATATTTCTTATTCCTAAAAACAAACCTAATAAATACATACAGGGCATTTGCGTACAAATTCAAATCGATTCAAAATGACACTCCTCACTGCCAGCTCAAATCGCCAATCTCGATGAATAGTCGTTTCATTTCGGCTCCATATCAAATATCGGACATTTTTTTTGGATTTGAGAACGCGTTATCGACATTCCAATAAGAAGACGGTTGTTATCGAGAAGTATCGAGTTATTATACAGAGGAACAGCATGCAACGGCTCGGGGATAAGATCGATGAGTCGATAATCGAATGCAATCAACGAGGAGATGAGATCTCGATTCTTGGTGTTAGTTTAAAAAAGGAAAGGTCTGTGGTGGGATGATTTATATTTATTTGTGATTTCATTTCTATATTGAATGTGTTTTAATTTAAAATTGCATAAATTGCAAATAAATTATCATCGGCAATAGCAATTTTATTCTTAAAATTTCCTACTTATAGTGAATAAGCAACTAGAAAAGTGAGGTAAACATTAAATAAGAAGTTTTTTTAAGAAATTGACTGAAATTTCAGTCATAACAAAAACTGGGGTAAACATTAAATACGAAGAGTAACAGAAAGTGAGGTAAACATTAAACAAGTTTATTTTAAAGAAATTTACTCCAATGTCAGTCATAATAAGTAATTTTTCAAATAACAGCAGTAAAAGACATTGTTGCGGACAAAAAAATCCTTGCTGATTGCTGAATAAGTTTTCTTAATTTTATGAATATGATAATATTTTATGGGTACATCATAGCAGTAGGCGTGAACTCACCGCCAAGTTATGACAACAATAAATTGAACAAAGTCACAAAGTCAACATTAAACCGTCGGCTGATCGCGAATCATTCAATTAAACCCGAAGTGATCGCGATCAATATCGAACTTTTAATAAAACAGATGGGAACCGTTTCTGTATCCGGTTTGTTAATTTTTAGGGTTCAGTGAGGAAATGGAGGTTTTTTGCGGCATTCCCTAGCTCCATGTTTTGTTTTGTCGACTGTTTTAGAACATCATTGTGTTTTTTACGATAATGAGGTGTGGATTGAAAGGAATACTCGTCATTGGGATATGTAGGGAATATTTTTTGTAAACTCACGTAGGATCAATACGTTTAGTGAGTATATGTATTTACTTGTGGAAGTGATTCAATATCCTATTGGAACTACTAATAAGGCCAATTTTGTTATTTTTTTTCATATCGAGCTATATTTATGCACTAAGTTTTAGCATAAAATACGAAAATTAGTTACGAAATTTCCATACATTTTGGAAAAAATTGTAGGACATAGCGTGAAATTGGACTTACCATGGCCAGCCAGCCTTAGGTAACTTTACCAACTCACCAAATTTGATTGAAATCTGAGAAAATAAATAAATATCAAAAAATAAATAAATATTCGCTCAGTGGGTCTGGACTTACAAAATCTGATCCAACTAATCGAGTGAAAATTATTGATATTTATTGATTCTATGGCCATTTACTGAATATATTTCTCTGCATTATTATTTTATTAATATTTTCACATAACTATAGTATAGGTCCTTCGACGGCCGCTAGGGTACAAAGTGTCGAGAGTCATCCAGAAGATGCATTGAAAGGATCTTCTAGGAATGCCCAAGTAGCAGGCTTTTACAACTTGAATAGCTGTGCAAGAGCTGTATAAGCGCTGTAGTCTGTATGCTACTTGGGAGTACAAGATGGACTGATGTTCTTATCATCGAATGATCTTGTGACCAACCCAGTGGATACCAGAATATGGAACCGCAATATAGAGACCAGACAAGAGGCACGCCAAAAACGGCATGGCGGGACTATCTGCAGCATCACATTTATAAACATTTCGAAAATATCTGTGTTTGATTCAGCTACTGCTCACGCAAGTAACCGTGAGTTCTCGTACATGAGCATGAAAAGCTAAATGAACCTTATGCTTACTCCGCAAAGTTAGGGCAACGGTCAAATCCTGTCCCTTCTCGCAATCGAAGCGGAACTTGTAACGGGCTAGTTTATACAAAAGTCGTTATCAATGTATCGATTCGGAACCCAATTCAACTCTTTCGAACTCGCCTTTTCGGGTGAAAAGCGTTCCCCTCGGCAATAATAATAGAAACAACGCGCTCAAAGGGATATCTTGTTTTTATTTTCGCCTATCAGGGCCGAAATTGGGCGACGCATTGTTTTATCCCCAATTTCCATTTTAGCGATATCACTCGCCGTCTTGAATTGTCATCATCATCATCATATTAGCCAACTAGCTTCCGCTGCTAGACTAAGGTTCTCCAAGATCTCTAGCTTCCTGCGTTTCTTACCAGTTCATCGTTCCACCTTGTTCACCCACTCTTTGTCTTCCAGTGCGCGGTTGTCAAACGGCTTCTACGAGCAATGTAGCAATTTTGAATTTAACTTTAGATTTAGGTTAATATTGGGTACATAATATCTGAATAATAACGATATTATCATAACAGTTGCCTTGATACAGCATACGCTGAAGTAGATAGTTGCAATACCTCAGATAGATATCATTATTACAACCGTCGAATTTTGCCGTCCTTTTAGAATCCGTTAAAAACGAGTGGCACTGTGGGGTAAAAAAGGTCAGCTATGTCGTCAAAGAAAAAAGTATCAACCAAATGAAGTTCGTATTCGCTTACTGCTTTTTGTTTGTGGATGGCTGACAGTAACTTAGCATATTCGGGCGCGTTAGAATTTAAAGGGATTTTTTTGGGTCGATGGTAATGGTTGATGCGAATTTGTATGGCTTAGAGTTTTTAGTAAACAGATGTTGTTTACTTGTTTTACTGTTAATGTCAGGACTGGTTCATTAAATATACATACAAATAAACATAAACATACATAAAATTATGTTGCAAGCGGTACATTTGTTTTGACTGTATATTTTGCTTTTATTTTTACCGGATTTTTACATTAAAAGTTTGTTTTTATTCATTAGCGAATGATAGTTCCAAAACTGAAAAAAACCTGACGAAATATTCCACGTCTCTTGTGATATGAGATCTGTCAAAAATTACACCAGGATTTGTCTACTTTAGCGATGTGGTCAAATAGCAGAAATCCGACGATCATGACTTAGCTTGGTAAGTATAGGTTGATGTCGATACAATACAAAATGCTTTATTGCACACCAAAAATGTTTACAAATTCAGTACAGAACAATAATTTTAATAACGGTAGACAACAGGCGGTCTTATCGCTAAAGAGCGATCTCTTCCAGACAACCTTTAGGTAGTGGAGTTGATTAGTATAAATCACACAATGAGTAGGTGATGCAGAAGGGGAAGGGAGAACAAAATAATTATCAACGGATAAGCAAGTAAACGTATCAATAGATCAGTATTGTGGCAAGATTTATTTTATAATTTATAATTTTAACTCCCATTTTCCACGTCCACCTTCAGATAACTTTGCAACTTTTATAAAACTCGTCAGGTGCTCTATTTACAAGAGTAAGCTAAGAAAGTTTGCTTTTAAATAACTCTAGTAAAGATAAAGCGTTATCTTCCTTCACCATTAACCTAATTGCTGCAGAAATGTTATAATCCTGTAAAAGGTTTTTTAATGAATAGAACTGCAATGAGAACCTTCTAAATGCGACTAAATGACGCTGGTGATAAAATCGTTTCAAGACTGCATTTTCTGACTTAAAATCAAATGGATTCATGTGAGTATAGAGGCCTACAATAAATACACTCTTTTGGATCAGGAGAATGGTTCACGTTTATGAGAAACTGGACTAATTGGAAAATTATGAGCACGCCATTGCGTGACAGAAGGCGGTGACAATTCTGCGGCATCCTTAATTTGAACCTAAATATCGTTGTATTTTCAGTAACTCCGGAAACCGTATTTTCGCTCAAAATTATTCTTGGTATTCAAGAGGGGCTCACTTGGCGCTATGGGCCGCGCTAATAGCATACTCGCTGACGCGCACCAAGGTGCTTGGTTTCAATTTCTGCTCTTGTTCTCATGCTTTGGTCAATCGTTTATAAGCCACTTGTATCGTGAATGCGTCAGT
Organism: Apotomis betuletana; assembly: GCA_932273695.1. Classification (NCBI taxonomy): domain Eukaryota; kingdom Metazoa; phylum Arthropoda; class Insecta; order Lepidoptera; family Tortricidae; genus Apotomis; species Apotomis betuletana. The sequence goes on from OW026310.1 coordinate 1,491,383, forward strand.
CAGTTACACGTGGACACTAATTTAGTCTCATTTTACACAAAAAACCAATAAAATATTGTTCTCAAGCGGCTTTTGCGAAGATCGAAAGAGATAATCTTCTGTACACATTTTGTGAATATGCCTATGCAGGTGGCCTATATGATTTTTTCATATTCGAAATCATTCTTTATAATCGATTAATAATCTTACTCCGTTATCATGCCAACTAGTCGCTTATTCTCTGCCTTCAACGTAACCCTAATCTCGCCGGGTGGCAAAGTCCCGGAGATGGTTATCTCAATCCCGCCGAATCCATTCCCCGTCCACCTGGCCACACAATCACTACCGCAACTAGGGAAACGACTGTTCAATCCAATATCTGTAGGTGATTCTCAACGTTCACGGTTTGCTAGGAATTGTATTTGCTAATTGAGCATTTTTACAGAATCGTATCCGTACTGTCCGCCCGTCCATCTGACCGTTTGCCTATCTGTCTATCTTTCTGGATTTTCTTTAGAAAAAGTTTTCATCTTCGTCCGTTCATCTGTCTTTCTGTCTGTCCGCTGTGTCCGTCTATCTGTAAATCTTCCTGTAATTCAGGTAGGTGGCAATTTTATCTGCCAGAGACCCGTGTAACCCCAATCTAAGCGGGTGGCAAGTTTCCAAAGATATTATCTCAATCCCGAAACCATTACGACAGCCACCTGGCCTCACTATCACCGGAACTAGGAAAACGACATTCAATACACTATCTGTAGCCTCTGTATGTATGTTATTCTCGATGTTTCAGTTTGGAAGGCGATTTCTATGTTTTTTCAACGTTAGTATTTTAAGAACGTTTGATTGGTTAAGAGGTCGAGGAAACTGGCGATAACGAAACCTCGATTTGTATGAAAAAATGAGGCGTGGTATTTCTTCTTAAGGCTGCTTGTCCAAAGAAGCGAAGCGGAACGAAGCAAACCAATCACATTTCTCAGATTTAAATACTTCTTTCGGGCTTCAGTGGACAGAAAGCATAGGCTGCAGCTTTCTGATAAAAAAACATTTTCAAGATTGTTTCATTGACGGAGTGTAACAATACAAAGACTTGAGGACCACCACAGAATATACCAGGCCGGTAAGCCAATAGTCAAGGCAAGTCTTTACTCTTTAGTCAAGTCAAGTCTCTAGTAAAGTCAAGGGTAAGATCACGTGATTACATACTCTTTGGGTAAGATTTATGATTGAAATGACATGGCCACAAGGGCACTTTTACCAGTCAGATTGAGAATCTACCGGAACTTTCTAAAAGGAGACAGTTATTAAAAAACAGCCGAAATAAAACTCAACAGTAAGTATTTTTTTCGTAAATCATACCTAATCAATTATATATGTGCTATAACTAAATTAACTAATTACATTGGTACACGAAAAGGAGATGTATAGATTTTCCAAATCAATTTTAGGTAGGTACATTAAATAAAATTTAAAATATTCCCAGAGATGTACAAAAGTCTCTAGGCGTCACAACATGCAATAAGATTCAATAAATTAATTTACAATTTTGATTTGTACCATAAGGATCATATTGACGAGGCAACTAGCCTGTCTGATTGGCGTGGAGCGCGGTCACTTATTTTGTGAATAACTAAGCATGTCTCTCCGTATATATAAACAAAACATTTGAGAATTCTAACCAAAACTTGAAAATACACTACAACTGAGCTATAACAAAAACATTATGACTCCAGAATGTTTAACTGCTACAGATATCGTGCACACGGCCATTAAGAGCGAAATATATCCTTTCCAGCATCTCACATAGATAATAATGTCGTAAAAACTTGCTTTAAAATACTTTAGACGGAATACTAACGCGTAAAAGTTTTTTTATACCCGAAAGGGGTGAACACATAAAGAATACTGGTTTGAGTAATGTGAGGTCATTGGGTTCTGTCTTTTCAAATATACAATACAGTTTTTTGAACCGATGGCGGTTCGGGCAGAAAGGTTCTTGAGTGGCCGCGTACCGGAAGACCCAGCGTGGAGGGCCCCGATCAAGGTGTACAGACGACCTGGTTAGGATTGAGGGAAGCAATTTGACGAGGATTGCGCACGACGCACACTGTGGAGAACTTTAGGGGAGGCATTTGTACAGCAGTGGACGTCTATCGGCTGATATGATGTTGAGAGTTTTACGAAGTTAAAAGACGTACCTCTTCAAAAGACTTTAACCAGGTGAAAAAAATAGTACTTTTTCATTTGTACAATGAGCTGCAGAATTGCATGTTGCATGGCCAATTCATATAAATGGACTGTGCATTTCTGCAGCCTAGTATAAGTGGACTAACTTATGTCAGGACCTAAACTTTCTCTTTTGATGCATCGATATAACAAACAAGACAATAAACTTTGAATATTAAATCGGTTTTATAAACATTATTACATCAAAGTAATTAATTAATTATCTTCTCAGTGATGATATTTGATATAGAGATAATAATCATTTTCCAATTGGATGTAGCATAATCTAATAAGAAAACACTGTACTGTAATTCTGTATGAATTGTAAAGGTTAAAAAAATATCTTATAAGAAATTATATGGTTATCAATTGTTTTTTTTGTTCTAAGTGACAATAATTTATTCAAAGTATAACAGAACAAAATAAACAATAACCAATTAAAATAAGTCTATCTAAATCTAAAACTAAATCTAAACTAAGTCTAAAAATGGCCCCCGTGGCATTGTCCCAAAGACGCTGGCAGCATTACCTCGCTGTATGCTGAGCGAGGAAGCTGCCAGCCCTTTGGTCACTAGTGGTGTCGATGAGCCGTTTCGCAAGCTCTTTAAAAAGAATTCTAGCGCTTGTTTTTAATTTTCTTATGGGTTTATTAATATTTTTCTGGTTCATTTACCTTCATACGAAATAAAGGGTTGTACAACATGTATTATGTAGTAAAAACTTAAAAAAAAAACAAAAACATATATTAATACTGAAACCGGTCAAGTGCGAGTTGGGCTCGTCGTGCTCGTTAGCAATGGCATTAATTGTCATATTTCTGCATAAACTCCTTCATTTCGGTACCCAAAAGTTGACAGGAAAAATTCACTATTTAGTGATAAGACTTATTTATAAATTCTCTACAGCCTGCTATAGAGAATAGGAGCTAAAAAAGGGGTTGAATAAACACGGAACCCTAAAAAGGGTCTTTGCCCTGTTGACGTGTAGCGCAGGTTTATTCGCTACGACACGGTGACGAATAGGGCGTAAAACACCGCGGCCCGGCCACAGAATATAATACCACAGAAGGTTCAAAAGCTCTCTTTTCATCTAGGTATTTAGGAATGCCAAAATACATCAAGACAAACTTTTTCTGCCAACTATACTTGAGAATAGTAATCAAATTATTTTTGGGGACTCCGGGTTAATACGGGAGACGTGGCCTGCCCTATTCCACTTAGGCTTAATCCTACTTAATGAAGTTAGATTAGCAAAAACATCTCGGCCATATGTCCTAGACAAGCACATATATATTAGGGTCGGTATCAAAACGACTGGATTTACAAAATGACCTGTTCTGCATAAAGACTATATCGCAAAACGACTATAAATGCATATAGTCTATTTATCAAAATGACATGGTAGCCAAAACGACCGACGAGTAGAAGGTCTTCATCTCTGAATGTCTTAGTATCAAAACGACTAGTTCGAAAAACGGCCACCTCGTGGAACGTCATGACCTTTAAATGTCTTATTAGTAAAACAACTAGATCGCAAAGCAACCTTTTTCGCGAAACGTCCAAATTTCTTGGTATCAAAACGACTACTTATCAAAATAGCTCAGATTTAAGCTATTTTTTTTAGGCAATATAAATGTGTGACGTAACATCAATATGTTTTATTCTGACTTATCGGGGATTACTTATTTTTTAAACCATAAAAATAATATGTAAGCAAAGCAAACAAACAACTTTATTTGGAATAATTAACTTAAACTTAAATAATGTAATAATTAACTTAAAGTGAACTTATTATTGCGAAAGTAATTTTATATTCTTAAATAATTTACACATTTTTAAAATGTTCTTAACATAGTACTAAGGGAACTTTAACCACTTAATATAGAGAGCTCAAGAGCAACTTTAAAAAATATAACTGGTATTTATATGCAAACATAAAATAGCCTTTTATTGAAAATAAACAGTCATATGTATATATTTTAGTTATTTAGACATTCTTAAACTGAATTTGATCTCAGTAATATTTTGAAGGAACACAAAAGGGCTAATGTCTCCTTCATTAAGCGATTGCAGCTCCTTTTTATATTTTCTGTCAAATATTATGTCATTTTTTTTGCGGTTTGTAGAGTTTGATAGAGATTTATGTAACTTTATGCTTTGGTACTGGGCTTCAATTTTAAGAGTTTCCAGGAAAAGAATAAGTGTTGGCTTATGCTGCATCCTAACGTTTAGGCGGCGATGCCACGCTTCTAAAGCGTTAGTTGTACGATGACGTTCGTTACAACAAGACACCATAACCGTTTGTTTTAACCAGTATCTCTCAATATACTTTTTGAATTTTTCAAATTCTGCACAAGCTGGACCATTTGTTGCAATAGCCTGCCACCCGTTACAAATCAAAGAAGCCGGTAAAAGAGGCAGATTTGCTGTCATTCTAACAGTGTTTCTTTGGTCGGATGTCATTGTCATTCCACAGTCTTCAGCATTCTTCCAGACATTTCTGTTAAAATGATAATAACACCCTGTAACCGTTGAATGTTCAAAAACAGTTTTAAAAGCATTCATCTGTCCTAGTTCGTAATCACATTTGTATTTTCTTATATTGATATGGAGCACATCACGTACTAAGGTAAATAATGCTTCATATGTTTTTTGACTTTTGTTGGGCAATAATGCAAACGCAATTGGAATAACGTTTGTTGCTATTTCGGAGCTTCCTGAATCTACGTGTATGCCAAAAAGCTGGAAGAATGGCCGGGGTACACGTTTAAAAGTTCCGTCACCGAAAAATTGTTTATTGTGGCCAGCATAATATTGTATAACTTTTCGGTTTTGCTCAGGGCAAAACAATAAGATCTTATTTTCCGAGTCCAGTTCATACTCCGCAACTAAAAACTCATGTGCTATCATCTTTGGTACTTTGACACTGCCCGACTTCGTGAACTCCGTTGTTTCTACTTCCAGAAAATTACGTCTTGCTCTCGCCAATGTATCTTTTACCGACTTAAAACACGGTAATTCGACTTCATTGGGTATGCTTATTTCATTGATGTGTGAAAGACAGGCTCTTTCAAAGTTTAATTTGACGGATTTCATATTTACACAGACATTATCCTTCGCCTTGTCAACAATAATGTCCCTCACAATTTTGTTAGGATCGGCTTCGCATACATGTTGTGACTCTCGAACAACTGTATCATCTTCTTGTTTGACGGTTATCGACGCACTACACTCTTCTCGTTTGTTGCATCGCCAAAAAGAAGTCCCGTTTTTGTTATCAGATACGTGATTATACTTGTAGTCTCCGTATATGCAGGCTATTTTATTTTTGTTACTTTTAATGTATTTAACTTTTTTCCTTTCCATATTTGTATTTTTCTACAATAAATTCAGCGGTGAATCGGCAGCGAAACAAAGCGAAAATATAACATTACCTGTCATTAAATGTCATAGGTACTTGGAATGATAAGTTTTAAGTGGCCTGTATTGTCTGCTTTATAACCAACCTTTACGTAAGTACATATTGTAGGTGGATTTGGTTAAGGGCTGATTGTAACATTAACTGCATTTCTTGTTGAGACACAATAAAAATAAAAGAGATGATTTCCCTCTTTTTTGCAAGAAAACCGATATTAAAGACTTAATCCTTAAGGTTGTTGACAGACTCATTTAAGATAGAACTGCCGAAATGGGAGGAATATGAAGTAATGAATGTAATGATATTGAATTGTAGAACCTAATAACTTTTATGCTATTTTAATAACAGATCTTTTTGCTACAAAGCCATTCTGAGATAAAGGTCTTCCGCGATCTAGTTGTTTTACTAATAAGACATTTAAAGGTCATGACGTTCCACGAGGTGGCCGTTTTTCGAACTAGTCGTTTTGATACTAAGACATTCAGAGATGAAGACCTTCTACTCGTCGGTCGTTTTGGCTACCATGTCATTTTGAGAAATAGACTATCTGCATTTATAGTCGTTTTGCGATATAGTCTTTATGCAGAACAGGTCATTTTGTAAATCCAGTCGTTTTGATACCGACCCTGTTTTTTAATTAATTACTGATTGACATCGCTGATGCCATCTAAATATGAAGAGTAATTTTTTATGATTGCATTTTTACAGTTATTGGAATGGTGACATAAAATGAAATGATATTGAACACTTGTGAGCATATTATTGAGAGTAATTGGGAGATAGCTAAGTAGTACCAGAAATTATAAAATGGTGAGTAAACATGTATTTATATGTTATGTAGGTATAACGTCGTCTAGTACCCATAATACCTACAAGCTTTGCTTAATTTGGGCGTGGGCCTAGGTCGATTTGGGTAAGATTGTCCCTTAATATTTATTTATTTATTAGCCGAATTGTAATGAATATTAAAAATGCGCATGTGTAAAATACACGAGTTTGTAGAAGCAAATTGAGCATACAAGTAGCACCGATGCACAAAGTTGAGCTTAAACTACCGCTACCGGTTCTGGTACACTCCGGTTTGTTATTGACTCGGTAAGTGAGATGGGTTCTTGTAGTATTAACATGCTTTGCGTTTCCTTTTCTCACGAGGGCAGAAATGTGATTGAAAGTGCCTGATTGAGAGAAATTTTAGTACTTAAGAAATTGTTGGTAAACTCAAAACTATAGATTTTTCAAATTGTTAGATTCTATCGTTACATATACAAAATGAGATCCTGTGGTCAATATTTACCAGTACAAAAATTTCTTCATTTAAGATATTCCGCTTCCCACCCACGAGATTCGTTTATCCTTATTTTCCGTCTATTTACGTCGTTTTGTCGTCTATAATCCACTGAGTGGATACCGCAGGATGGGTACCGGTGCAGAGGCAGACCGAAACGAAGATGGCGGGATGACCTGTACGCATTTGAGAACGTTTGGGAGCAACTTGCTCTTCAGCGAGACGACTGGAGAGAAAGAGGGGAGGCCTTTGCCCAGCAGTGGGACACACACAAACAGGCTAGATTAAAAAAAAATATATATAAAAATTTGCGATCAAGTCCGAAATGATGAGATACGCAAGAGAAATAAGGATGTAGATAATAGCTCAGACAGTCGCCAAACTTAAGCGGCAAACTCGTTGTAGAACCGATGGGGAAAAAAGATTTTTGAGTGGCGACCGCGGACCGGAAGACGCAGCGTGGGAAGGCCCCCAACAAGGCGGATCGACGACCGGTTTAGGATCGCAGCCAGAAACTGGACGAGGGCGACGCAAGACCGATCGTTGTGGAGACCTTTAGGTAGAGGTCTCTGTCTAGCAGTAGACGTCTATCGGCTGCTATAATGATGATGTTGATGAAGTATCCTTATTCCATTAACGTGTTTTGCCAGCATCATCTGAGTATTTTATTGTGCCTATTACGAGCCGACTGTACCTCCACGCGCGCATACCGTCTCAAGTTCCCGAGATGACCACAGCGATATTGGCTTTTTATTTATTGACATTCTCTAATGTACGCATACGACCATTCATCACAGATCCGATAACAGGCCTCATTGTTTGCCTCACAAGTAATGGATTATTGATAGGCAAAACACCTAATCTTTACCGTGATTTCAAGAGTCAATTGACCTAAACACGACCAAATATGAAAGATCCTTTTTGGAGTACTGTCTGTAAAGCATTGGGGTCATGTTTGATTTGGTCGAAGAAAGCAATGCCTCTTATAATGAATGATCGTGTACTGATATTAAGTGGACAGGGTAGCGTTTCTTAATGTAGGAGGTTGTGATAGTGTGCCTACACAGGCTGTAGTAAAGTAATAGTAATTTTGGATTTATTATTGTACTAGAAGGTGCTTGCATCTTTGTCCGCGTGGTTTTTTCGTGTAAAAAGTATCCTTTAACCATTTTTGGATGTCCATCTATTCCTGTACTAAAATTGGTTGAAATCCATCCGTTTCGGCGTGACGACAGAACAAAAAAGACTTTACCAAGAGGTGGCGCTGTACGGCTGATGTCCCGCTGCTGCATCGCGCTGTTAAGGTTATTCCAGAAATAATAATTTTGTTTATTATTGATATTTAATAATTAACCAAAACCATAGAAAATTGATTTTCAAAACAATTTTAAAATGTTATATTAGTCGGTATACTTGTAGATACTGGTATCTGGTGGTTTTAATTATAATTGACTGCAATATTTGCACGCTTGCATGCAAGCTAGATACATGGGAAGTCCGGGAGAAGTGAACCCCAATTTCATTAAAGTTGCTTAAAATTTTATGTATAAGTTGTAGCGTCTTGTAATTGGGCTCATGTATGTCTCATTTTGTTAGGTATAATTTGATAATATTAGATTGTTGATAAAGTCTACATATATTTTTTTATTTCATGTTTTTTAAAAACGGAAAAATTGATCAAATCTCCCACCCCTACGGGTGACTTGACCAGGGCTTGAGGGAGAATTGACCATACATTTATCTAGGAGAAATAAATTTAAATACCTATTATTTTGTTATTAATATTTAATGAAAAACACAGCCATAATTAAAGACGAGACTTTCTTACAGAAACAATCAACATTTAACATTATTAAGCTAGTTTTTGACTTGTAAATCATAGGAAATGAAAATCTTGTTTGTAACAGAAAACTGATTAATTAGAAAAACTAATGGCACATCAGTTATCACATATGATTATGCACATTAATAAATAAGCTTTAAATCCAAAATTGTACATGAGTTTTTCTCACAAATAATCAATAGTTAACGACATGAGGCCGTTTTTTGTAAATGTTAATGGAAATAAATTATGATCTCGCTTCTAACAGAAAACTAGGCACCTCAGGAATCACGTACGATTATACACATTAATTACAACATATAAAACCATAATTATTATTATGAGTTTTTCTTAGAAGTAATGATATTTAACAACATGAATTCGTTTTTCCACATATTACAAAAACTGTGAACTATAATCTCACTTATAAGCGAAAACTATGCAAGTTTCAAACAATAATCATCAGGAATCTAAAACCCGAAAATATAAATGAGTTTCTTTTACAAATGATCAACATTTAAAAATATAATAATAAAATAATAATCAACTAAAGAGCAGAGTGGGACATTTGAACCACTGATCATGTCTCCCACCGACAGAGTGGTCAAGTCTCCCGCTACCCCCTTGCCTTACGAAAGTGATGTTTCCTCTAAACAATTGCAACGGACGATTCCACACACATTAACTCAAAAATACTACATTAAACAAAGAATACGATGTGATAACAAAACAGATCTTACCTCCAAAACTGTTGAAATTGCATTAGAAAGCAAAAAAATATTTTTATTCACTTTTGAAACGCAAGAACACGTTTTTCTCGCTCAAAGCCGAACCGTACTAATGGCGGCCAATATGGCGCACTTGCAGCCACCGCCTTTATGCAAGTGTCTTTCGAGCTATCAACGGCGCCGATGGCACGAAATTTGAATGAAATATTTGAGATGGTTCAAGTCTCCTACCTGGTCAAGTCTCCCGGTTTTCCCCTACCTATTGTAACATCTCTATGTATACTGTTTAAACCATGAATACAAAGATCAAAGCTTAAAGAAAAATTGAAAAAAGAGCTACCCGGTGGAAGGGTTTTCCAATTTTTCTTTAAGCTTTGATCTTTGTATTCATGGTTTAACCCTATATAGGGCAGAAGCGAAATTAGTATGGCGTCTGTGACCACTCGACAAAGTTGACTTTAAGGCTCATATTTCATATAAACTTACATTGGTTATAGACCTTACTATTTAAATGAGTAGTCCGTGAACGGGCACAAGCAACAAATGAAACCACCAAAGTGAAGTCAGTCACTTGTCTTTGGTAGCGTGCGACATCTTGGTGGTCACGTTTGTGCCTTCTACCTCATTAGTGTTTACGACTTGTGTAAGTGACTGTGTCTCGTATTTTATTAAAAAATTTAGTGGTAAAATGTGATATTTACTGGATACACGGTAAGTAAATGAATAATTTAGTTATCTTCCTCCATTTTGGTACATAAATCTGAACGGCAACTTTTATCTATAAAGTACAATAACGATTTGAACTCAACAGGTAGTAAAAACCAATTTTTAGGTTAGAATTTGAACAAGTGCATATTTCAGATTCTTAATTGTTTATTTTACGTATTTGGGGCTATTGCCGTTAACTTTTGCAAAGAAGAATTATCACTTTATGCCAAAAAACAGTTAGTTTATTTAGATATTATTGCACAAAGATGTTATTAGGTGCCAAAGTGTAGGTATGGGGGCCGGTGAGGTTTATGCGAGAAGTACGTCCTAATTGAATCATTACAGTAATGAATTTTCAGTTTGTTTTAGATGTCTATACGAGCATTAGATTTAGAAAAAATGCCCTACGATCAGCTAGTCAGTTTGATCGAGGGCATAGATGACGACCAAGCTGAAAATTCAGATTTTGGGGGGGACTCAGACCCTGAGGATGATCTACCTCTGAATGCCATATCACGAAGATTAGTGGCTGGAGAAGACTTTCATCGCGATGCCATTGACTCACCTCCACATCATTCGCCAGCTCCAGTCATCAGTGATTCACCAATACCCATAACACCAGTTTCATCACAAGTTCCTAAAACTATTTCGTTAGTTAGTACCAAGATTGTTGATTTGTGAGACTTTTTATTCATAAGACTATTTGATTTATAAGATTTGATTTCTAAAAATTTGATTCCTACGACCACAGTCCTTATTAATGTTATATGTATAGGTAAGAAATAGATATTTTATGAAAAGTTTTTTGCAAATAGACAGTTGTAGTTTGTCATAAAGAGCTTTAGTTGTGATATCAGTAATTATTTAGACGATATTTTTTGTTAATCACAAAGTAGTCACTACGTACACTTAAAATAATAACTTAAGTTTTTTTATTATTAAAATTCTAAAAACATTGTTTTTTGAAGTAATAATCATTTCATTGTGATTTGGTTTTATTTACAAAATGTTTCCCTAAACGGTCACGGTTTCAAATAAAACCACCAAAATTTTTCCTTAAATGGTCTTGGTTTCATATGCAACCACCCCATACAGGCAAACCCACATAAATCAACTAGTGAATATTACACAAATTCCAGTCCTTATGTACCTACCCCTAAACCTACCCCGATACCAAAAATCCAAATACAACAAAAAAAAAATTCTGCCCTATAAAGGGTTAAATAAAAATTGTGGTGTACCCACATTAAAAAAAAATGAGACACTACATGTTTCATAAATTTATATCTCTATACTGTGTTTATGCAAAATAATTTCTGATTTCTGATTTCGTAGTGGTTCTGTTTTCCTTCAGACAAACTTTAGCATTCATACATTGTATAATCATTTGATCTAACCTGATTCTAAGAAGCCCACATGTACATTGGTTATTGATTCACTTTAGGTTCGAGGTGATTAATATGATATTTTCAGGCACACTTTTTAGGGTTCCGTACCCAAAGGGTAAAAACGGGACCCTATTACTGAGACTTCGCTGTCCGTCCGTCCGTCACCAGGCTGTATCTCAACAACGGTGATAGCTAGACAGTTGAAATTTTCACAGGTGATGTATTTCTATTGCCGCTATAACAACAAATACTAAAAATAAAATAAAATAAATATTTAAGGGGGGCTCCCATACAACAAACTTGTTATAGATTATATATATGTATAGGTACGGAACCCTTCATGCGCGAATCGAGCTCGCACTTGCCCAATTTTATGATTCACTTCTCACTTGAGAAGTGAAGACAAGAAAGTGGTGAAGGCTCCAAACTTTACTGAAAAAAATATGCTTTCATCAATTTCCTAACTTACCTTAAAATTATTTTATCCCATATTTTTCCGCACAGGTCCGCAACAAAATAAAGTTACGCAGTAAATTCACGTTAACCTACTCCATAATCAAATTGGACAGACCTGCCCCCAAATATACGGACACGCATAAAGGCATTAGTCAATGTAAAAGCCGTTCCTCCGACTAGCCTACTGATATTAAAAGCCATTTTTTATTCCTACTCACGATTTATGTAAGGTCAGAGTTGAGAATTTGTCTTTTGGATATAAAATGTGTACTTAACGTGCGTGGATATTGGGAAAACGTAATTTATAATTTCGAAATCGGGTAACAGTAGTTTGTTTTCTAATATTTGACCGCTTGGCAAACATACAAAGTGTCAAGACGAGCTCACCTGTAGGTACAGTGTACACGTTGTTGAAACAATATTGATTTTAACATCTATGATGTATTTGGCATTTAGTTCAAAAAATACGCGAGTTGGCACTTGCAACTAGGTCATTATAAGGGGTACAACTTATATGTTTACTGGTTTAATTAATGGTAATGGTCACTCTTAAGTAAAATATCTTTCCTTTCCTACCGATTGTAAATTTTAGGGTTAAGTAAAAACCAATTTTGTTTACGTCCCTCTTAACAAAATACAATTTTCCAGGAAAACCAGAAGGACTTTCCCTGAAAAATTGTATCGTGTTAAGACGTATTAGGTTGAAAATGTCTCTTCTCGGTTGGTAGGTGCGGACGTTTTGCCTATCCTCCTTTGTGTATTATTAAGCAAAGACATTTAAATCTGAATTTTTATTAATACAGTGGAACAAATGATTTAAAACGTTGCTGCTTAAACAGGAAAAATGTACTCTTAAAACACTAATAGAGTATTTCACTCGAGAAGTGACATAATGTGCAAGAAAAGCTAACCAACCCGGGTTTTTGCCGCCGTCTCGGTTTTAATTAAAAATTGAAAGGAGCTCTAATAGTCATATTGTGATAACTTGAATGGCTCTTAATGAATCCCCATTCTGCAGGGTCGTAGGCTGAAGCCGCTGGAAGTCGAATAATTACTGGAAACTCGCCACAGATAACATAGATGGACCAAATGGTATGCTGATTGATATACGAGGTTTTACAGAGATACATTTTCGGATTGCTATCTGAGACGTTGACAGTGTCATATATGATATCATCTTCATTGTCATCAAACAAATAACTTCACTTGAGAGGTATCAAATCATCACCATCATCATCATCATCATCAGCCAAAACACGTCCACTGCTGGACAGTGCTTCCCCCAAATAAACGACACATAAACAGATGTCACGTCACCCGCTAGCAAATTTCACTAACTCTTCAGTCTATCTTGGAAGGCTTTTGGAAGGAATACATCATAATACTAAATTGAACGCTCTCGTTTGACCTTGTCGGAGTAGAATCTTGATCATCCCCTTATTATTTTTTATTTGTTAGATTTTTCTTAGACTAAATGTTATTTTGCTTTACTGCTTTCCCTCGGGGACTGCTTTAAGGAGGTTTTCTAGAGAGCATGAGGTTGGACTTAGAGGGCCACTGCAACATAAGTTTGCTTCATTGCTATTCCACTTTGATAATAAGTTCTAGCCACACTTCCAGGATTGAGGTCTGTTTCCCCATCTCACTAGCTTATCTTTAGAGTTAGACCACTCGACACCTTTTCTTAAGTAGGATCATCTTCTGATCTTATTAAAACAGTTTCCGTCAGTTGTGAGCTGCTGCTTTCCATAACGCTGATCCACCAGATGGGTGACCGCGACCGTTCGAAACGTTGCACTAATTGTACTAATCGCTAAAGTAAAAAATTACCAATTTAAGGAGACTGTTCCATCAGTTGTGAGCTGTGTTCTTCAGATCGCTGACCACGACCGTTCGAAACTTTCCACCAATTTGACTCATCGCTAAAGTAAAAAATGGCCTATTTAATGAGACACTGTTCCGTGAGTTGTGAGCTGTGGTCTCCAGATCGCTGACCACGACCGTTCGGAAAGTTCCACCAATTTTACTCATCGCTAAAGAAAAAAGTGACCTATTTAATGAAACTGTTCCATCAATTGTGAGCTGTGATCTCCAGATCGCTGACCACGACCGTTCGGAAAGTTCCACCAATTTGACTCATCGCTAAAGTAAACAATGGCCTATTTAATGAGACACTGTTCCACCAGTTGTGAGCTGTGATCTCCAGATCGGTGACGGCGACCGTTCGGAGCGTTGCACCAATTTTAGCTTTATTGTTTCATTAATTGCTCGGGATTCGCGACGAGCCGCAACTCTCAAAACTCCAAACTTGCTCGATATTCCGAATCTTCTGTTTATTTTAATTCGAGTTGAAATTAATTTTAACGAAAGTTGGATTGATAACTAAGAAAGTTTTTAGTCTATCCAGCCTGTATCTTGTATTCAAGATTTAGCTGGGGCCTTAATTTTGATGAATACCTTCTTGAATATTAATCAGTCACAACATCGTAGGCACATTTTACTCCATAATTTGGCAATGTACACTAGAAACTGTTTGACCATATCTTTCTTATTTTTTTCAAACTAAAATTGTTAGCTCTTTTCAACCTTAACGAAACATAACTTTAAAAAAAAATTATCTGGACTACATAAGATTACTGCTTTCCATTTTATTTGCATAATATACAACGCGTTAATATATTAGATATTAGCAAAGTTACCAGAAGGATTTTATGTGTCTTGCCCACGTCTTGCCCTTCTACATCAAAGTGAGCTAACACATTGTTGACAAACAAAACTCTTCATATTATTATGTACGAGTATATCCTTCATATTTCCGCAACAAAGTCTATTCCATAACCAGCAATTAAAATAAAAAACAACCAACCAAGCTCGATGGCGGTTCCTTGAACACCTTTGATGTTTCCCTTTATTAGGATTTTGTACTATTTGTGTCTCATTTTGCTGGAATTTATGTGCAGCGGCTTGTTACGTAAATAAAAGCGAAATGTCAAAACAGGAGTCAGAAATAATTAATATCGAGTACATACTTTGCATAGAATGGCAGGAAGAAATCGTTTCTAGCCATAGCTGGTAGTGGGTGTGGACAGTGGAGACTAGTTTTTAGTGCTATTATCAATAAAATACCAATTCGTAAGCTTAACTTATGATTATACTAATAGGAAACGTCAAAAACTTACCTAGTTTTGCTTGATAAAGAGCACGTTTTAACCCCCGACAAAAAGGAGTGATATAAGTTTAACGTGTGTATTGTATCTGTGTCTGTCTGTGGCGTCGTAGCTCTGAAGCGGATGATGCGACTTGAGTGCAGTTCTACTATTTTATTTTGTAACTTGTAAGTCTTCTTTATCGAGATAATTTTAAGATATGACCGGTGGCAATACAAATAGTTTAAGCTATTCAGTAGTTTGTGTTAAGGGTTGTTTAAGTTATTTGCTCACAAAGTTTCTTTATAACCTAGCAAGCTAAGAGATGAGTTTTGGATATCTTAACAGGTTTACGAAGCTACTATATAAATACAAATACCAGAAAAGATCTAAGAAAGTCAATTAACAATTTAATGATAATTCTGAAAGTAAACGGATTTCAACTACGTATTTTTGGCTCACAAGTAGCTTAGGTACACATGGTTGTAGAATACGTTTTGCCAGACAAAGTAAAAGAGATTTATCATCTCTTTTTCTTCCCAGGGAAAAACAAAAGGTGCTCTTTTAGTATTTCACGCTCAAGTAATCTACATCTTTCTCGTAATAAAGTTTTCACATATTGAAACCGCAGAAACGCCTCAGTCAGGCGTTCTCAAAGTTTATGATTACCCGACCACTCTTATAAATTTCCAATTTCATCCCATAAGGTAACATTTCAATTCCCGACTCCAGATGTTCATAGCAAATAACTTATGCCGAGTAAAATGAACCCTAAATCTTCGCTGGGCGGATGGTTCCGCGCCAAGAATTGAATTTGCCTACGCTGCGGGGTTCTGGCTCCATGTAGGTAATTATTTTCCATGTGTTATAGTTATAGGATTCTATGTGCTCACTTAAATTGAATAAATATTGCTAAATAAGATTAGGCACTTGAAAATACGCTACTTAATGTATATATGTCTCTTAACTTCAATCATCTCGGTTACCGATGGGTTACCCATTTTGTTGAACACATTTGCTACGTTTTGCTTCTTTGATATTTGTTTTAATTTAATATGGTTCAATAACAAAATGAATTAGTAGAAAAGTCACATTTTCTTTTTGGAAACTGTCCACACGGTAGGGTCTAAGTTTTTTCAGACCCCGCCGTAAAGATAGACCTCAGAAATTGTCTGATCGAACCTTAAACCTCATGGCTGAACGACGCTCGCTACAGTTGCAGTCTCCCGATGACGCGAGGTCATATAGGCAGCTTAATAGACGTATATCGAAGTCCTTGCGACATGATCTGCGGCTCTTTAATACGAACCTTGTTAAAGAGACCATTGAGCAGAACAAAGGCTCCAAAGTGTTCGCAAAGGACAAGTCTATTGGACAAAGCCAGCTGACCAAGCTGAAACGGGAAGATGGCAGCATAGCGTCGACCAAAGCAGAGGTTCTAGGCGAGATCGAGAGGTTCTATGGTCAGTTATACACTTCAGTCGTAAAGCCCGTTGACAGCTTGGTAGGCGATCCAAGAGCCAAGCTGTCCCGACATTATACCGAAGATATCCCGGACATCAGTCTGTACGAGATTAGGATGGCCCTGAAGCACCTTAAGAACAACAAGGCGCCGGGCGAAGACGGAATCACCTCAGAGCTTCTGAGAGCGGGTGGAACACCGGTACTTAAGGTCCTCCAGAAGCTCTTTAATTCCGTCTTGTCCGAGGGCAAAACGCCTGAAGCATGGAATAGAGGCGAGGTGGTACTGTTCTTCAAGAAAGGTGATAAAACCCTATTGAAGAACTACAGGCCCATCACGCTTCTAAGCCATGTTTATAAGTTGTTTTCAAGGGTCATCACGAACCGTCTCGAACATAGACTTGATGACTTCCAGCCTCCCGAACAAGCCGGTTTCCGAAGAAGCTATAGTACCATAGACCACATACATACGCTGCGACAAGTTATACAGAAGACTGAAGAGTATAACTTGCCATTATGCTTAGCGTTTGTGGACTATGAGAAAGCCTTCGATTCGGTGGAAACATGGGCGGTGCTCGAGTCACTTCAGCGATGCCATATTGACTATCGGTACATTGAAGTGTTGAAGTGTTTGTATAGTAACGCCACCATGTCGGTCCGAGTTCAGGAGCAGAGCACAAAGGCCATTCCATTGAGAAGAGGCGTAAGACAGGGGGACGTTGTGTCCCCGAAACTGTTTACGGCCGTTATGGAAGACGCCTTCAAGCTCCTGGAATGGCAAGGACTTGGCATCAACATCAATGGCGAATACATCACTCACCTTCGGTTTGCCGACGACATCGTAGTCATGGCAAAGTCGATGGAGGAACTCAGCATGATGCTCGATGACCTCAATCGAGTTTCTCAACGGGTGGGCTTAAAAATGAACATGGACAAGACGAAACTCATGTCAAATGCCAAGGTTGTGCCCATCCCAGTCTCTGTTGAAAACTCGGTACTCGAAGTTGTTGACTCATACATCTACCTAGGACAAGTGGTCCAATTAGGTAGGTCAAACTTCGAGAAAGAGGTCAACCGCCGAATCCAACTCGGCTGGGCAGCGTTCGGGAAACTACGCAATGTCTTTTCGTCCGACATACCTCAGTGCCTCAAGACGAAAGTCTTCAACCAATGTGTGTTACCAGTGATGACTTACGGCACCGAAACGTGGTCTTTCACTATCGGCCTCATCTCAAAGCTCAAAGTCGCTCAACGTGCAATGGAGAGGGCTATGCTCGGGGTGTCTCTACGTGATCGAATCAGAAATGAGGAAATCCGTAGACGAACTAAAGTGACCGATATAGCTCACCGGATTAGCAAGTTGAAGTGGCAATGGGCAGGCCACATAGCACGCAGAGCAGATGGCCGATGGGGCCGAAAAATGCTCGAGTGGAGACCTCGGACCAGCAAGCGCAGCGTAGGACGTCCACCTACAAGGTGGACAGATGACCTTATAAAGGTCGCCGGAAGGCGCTGGATGCAGGTCGCTTCCAACCGGTATATATGGAAGTCCAAAGGGGAGGCCTATGTTCAGCAGTGGACGTCCTATGGCTGAGATGATGATGATGATGATGACATTTTCGAACCAACGGCAGACTGTAGCAGCTTCAAACTGACGAAATCGTCTAATTTACTCTTCTAAGCATTCACTTCACAATTAAAAAGAACATCACATTAGCACAAATAACACATCGAAATTAGGAACCCTTTTTAAAACCCCTTCAAAAAGACCAACGTTGCCAAGGTTTTTCAGATACCACTACAGTTTAGTATTAATCTCTCTCGATTCACAAAGCTGCATTTCATGTGCTCTTTTCGCAAAATTTCGCAATAAACTTACCGTGCCAGAATTCTCCTGGCAATTCAGGCTCAGATGTGGACACAGGCTGGGTTTAGTATTCACTGGATAGCATGTTAATTAAGCCTCTGAAAGCATTAGTAAAAAGCTGACTGCTTTTCATACGATAGAGCCGTGCTTGGGTGGAACACGACTGAAGTGCCATTGGGAATCCTAGAGTTACGCTCCTCTAGTGTGGCGATATGAAACTGTGCTGCACAGTGCACTCATAAAAAGCTGGCCGTATTTAAATAATGTGTTATTTGAATGACTTTTTGAAGAAATAATCATTGAAATGATCTACCATAATAAAAGGTAAATTGAAATATCTGTGTGTTATGGCATAAATATTTTCTTTTTGCAATGTTTGTATGTTACTGTGGCCATATTAAGTCACAATAAATAGACATAAATCAGCCATTTCAGATTTGATTGTAGGATATTTTTTACATGACTGCAATAAAGAATAAAGATGATTTAGTTTTTCTTCTTCACAGAAAAAGAGTACAATGTGAATAAGATATGTATTCAGTTTATCCATAGTCTTCGGCTAATTTGTAAGATTTATTCGTTATTCGAACACATTTTGCCCATCTCTGCTCTCGATCTTGAGAATAACGTAACTAAAATCCACTTCCTGCGGTACCTGCACCCATTCTGTTTTTATAACTTAGACTTAGTATTTTCTGCGTTAGGGACTGATGGAGTGAGGGTGGGCTGTTATGGATGTGTTGTACCTTTATTTGAAGGAATTTATACGTAAATTGTTCTGATGGAAAGATAAGTGAGCCATTACAATATATTAGTAGTATGATGATAATAATAATTATAATAAACTAAAGTAAATAGAATCAGCTAAATACTATGGTATGGAGAAAAAAAAAACGAATTACACTGATACATTACAATACTCTTTATTTCATTAGATTTAAGATTACAGTAAACAACACGCCGTATCGCTAAATAGTAAATCTCATTTTCTCAAAAATTGCATGTAATGTTGCCTTACCATCGCTAGATAGACTACAGTAAGTGGAACATACCGAAGACTTTTTAGAAGTGTCCAGTAAACAGCGAGATTTTAAATTTGGAATCAATATTTGTCCAGTAAGTAAGTATGTAATTCCTATTACGTATCAAGATATTTGAATATCGAAACACGATTTACATCGTCACCGACCTCTTCACCGACCTATAAAAAAACTAAGGATGTGAAGGCGATGAGGTCGTATATAAATGTAAAAAGGATGCATTCCACAAATTGTTTTAATTATAAGTACAGTGCGAGAGCAAATTGTAGAAATTAAAAAGTGGCGTCCCTTTTTCATAGATTAAATAGAAAGAGACGACATTGCAGTATACACTTGCAATTTACACTAAGAGCAAATGTAAAATAAAAAGAGGTTAGTACTATTGGCAGTATAAACGTAACTCAAGATGCATATTTAAAAAAAAAAGTAGCGACAAGGTTTAGTGCGGAAGTTTGTATGCAGCGTTTAGTTCATAATTGTGCTGTGTAAAATGACAATGATATTTCGGAATTCCTTCCTTTTTTGTGTCGTTTAGGTAAAACCTCGGAGTTAAAATTGAAGGTAAGCTTTATGATATGAAAATTAGTTAGAAAATACAACAATGTATAACAATAATTAAATTTTATCTTTAAGACTTAGATTTGTAAGACAGTGCAAATAATTAAACGCAGTATTTATAAAAAAAGAAATTAAGGCGGGATTTAAATGAAAAGACAAAAATTTCAAATTTGTTTGTGTGCTATTACGATAATTCAGCAAAAATTTGTTCAGACGAGTCTGATTCCTAATAGACGGCACTCCTCCATACTTAAAAGCGGAGGCAGAGTTAGCTTAAATAATTTACTTCCGACTAAATCCAAAGGAGATATAAAAAAACAAGAGATTCATTAAATGGAAGGAAGAAAATCAAGTTAAAAATTGGTCAGATAATTTGTGATAAGGTCAGAATATTTCAACAATCTTTCTGAGACAATCGGATGGCTACAAAGGCAAGAAATCACAAATATTCAGCAGCAAAATATAGAAAAGTTCTTAAATCAAGCTCTAGATGATAAACATTATGGCGATGAAGGTAAATAAATGCTGCCACTATTTGATAACGATATAACTATATCTTTTATCCAAGTATAAACTCATAATTATTTTTGTTATAGGTTGTTATCATGGGAGTTAATGGTGCCTGCGACGACGAATATCACAATGTGTAATAATAAAAATGGGATACAACAAAAATATTCATTACAAAATGGCCGAATATGAATGTCACCTACAAAATATAATTTAAATCTAATTTTCTTGTTTAATTTTTGAGAAAAGCACTATACTTGCTTCGACCGTAAGAGCCATCCTGGCCTCGTATTATATCCGGACCTCGCCTACGGCTCGGTCCGTCTAATTCCTACTCGGCCAGTATGGCTTACTTACTGGTCTCTGCCGTAATGTACTATTACACAAAATGACTTGTTAAAAATCAATAATTTTAATGGAGTAAGAGGCTTTCATTACAGTTTTATTTATTTATTTATTTTTATTTTATTTATTTGGGGCATCAACAGCAATACAATTTGTAATAATTAACAAACAGTTATACAGTTGGTATTATACAGTTGGGGCCAAACGCAAAACCCACAACAATAAATTAAAAATATAAACATTAAAATGTATGCAGGGAGCAAAAACCTTTGACTCTATAAGAAGTCACAACATGCGGTCACAAAAAAACAGTGACGAAAAATTACATTTTGAAAGACGACGAATTTAACTCGAGTTAATTACGAACTTGAAATAACTCTTCATTTCAAATAAATTGGTTTCACTTGTCCCGAACGCGACTTGTTCATTAGCGTTTAAATAAATTCATTAATAAGGCTCGGTGACGTTGGAGTACAAATCTATAAATCAAATAGTGAGGGAGTGTCACAGACAAAAGGACGAACATATCGTGTGACACACAGACGTGGAGATTGAGAAGCTACGGGTGAGACCAGATGAGCGTAATTTGAATCGCGTAATTTCGGTCGCGCCATACATCATGTCACGTGATCAGGTCACACTAAGTATCATCATCATCATCATCAGCCAAAAGACGTCCACTGCTGGACATAAGCCTCCCCCAGAGAACGCCACCATGACCGGTACTGCGCCCCCCGCATCCAGCGGACTCCAGCAACCTTCACCAGGTCATCAGTCCACCTTGTGGGGGCCTACCCACGCTGCGTCGTCCGGTGCGTGGTTGCCACTCAAGAGCTTGATGGGCCCAGCGGCCGTTGGTTCTACGAGCGATGTGCCCTGCCCATTGCCACTAAGTTTTGCTATCCTTTGGGCTGTCGGTTACCCTGGTTCTTCTACGGAACTCTTCATCTCTCCGAAGACTCAAAGTCACTCAGAGAGCAATGGAGAGAGCTATGCTTGGAGTTTCTTTGCGAGATCAAATCAGAAATGAAGAGACACTAAGTATGGCGCGACCGAAATTACGCGACTCAAATTACGCTCGTCTAGCTTCACCCTAAGATGCGTAAACGAGTTCACTACACGCTGTGAGCTTCGCTAACGGAGATGCCACGACTTTGACGACGTGGTTGGCGCTGTTTGTAGAGCACCTGCCTACTGAGCCGGCGGTCCTGGGTTCGAATCCCGGCCATGGCAAATGTTTTTGTGATGAACTCGAATGTTCCTGGGTCATGAATGTTATCTTTATATGTATTTATATATTGAATTAATCTAATTTATTATATTTTCAGGAGAAAAGGTTTATATATTATGTATATCGTCATCTAGTACCCATAGAACATGCTTTGCTTAGTTTGGGACTAGGTCGATTTATGTAAGATTGTCCCGTAATATTTATTTCTTTATTTGAGCGACCAGCGGCGCAGCGACCAGTTGGCCAAGAGATCCGAACGCGGCCATACCAGTGAGCGAGACAAGTATTTCGTGCCGCTAAGACCGAGTTCGTAACCTCCCTTATAGCCCACGCACCGCTACCAATGCTCTGATCTCCACTTGTGTCGAGCAAAATCGGCGTGCGCTCGTAGCGGTGCGCGTGCACCGATCGGTTGTATCACATCACGTCATTCCTCGTCCAATTAAGTCACATTTTATTTAAACGACCGAGAAAAAACGATTACTGTTGGTTTTCAGTTCATACAAGTATGTTATTATGGATTTTAGGAGGTGAGTATGGATATACCTCTTTAGACAAGACTTTTTCTCTGAAATGTATTATGGTGACTACATGTTTAGCAAAAAATAATGTTTAAGTAGATTGAATTTGGAAAAAAGATTTGGATACATATTGCATTTTTTTTCAGCGGTGTTTGTGATTGTGAACTGTTTGGTAGTTTCTAATAAGCTAGGGAAATAATAAATATGTACTGATGAAAAATATTTCTAGTTAGAATAGTTACGAAACTTAGTAAGAATTTTACAGTAAGTATCTGTTTAAGGTTTGTCCTTAACTAACGAAAGGTCATTTGGAAGATACCGCTCTTTATCGATAAGACCGCCTACTGTATATCATTATTGTTCTATTTGTGATTCTGTTTTAGAAATGTATTATCATTAAAGCATATTTCTATTGTATCCAACTTTTAAACTCCAGAGCCATGTGTCACACTTTTCACTCCATTTCCAAAAGCGGTTCCCACAAAGATCTTTCTTCACATTCGATGGCGCACGCATTAATCTATGTAACGGTCGCGTATAACTTAGCGGGTACGCCTTCAGATGTATTGATGCACTCAGACAAAAGGAGGTATGCCGTGCCTTACATCTTGTATGGCAGGAGATCACTAGTTTCTACAGATTTAACACATCGAAGCGAGAGGTGCTTGGAAGACGAAGCGTGGGAGGCCCCAAACACGATGGACAATTGTCCTCACATCATCCAATCGAATACAGGACAAACAATTTGATGTACTTATTCTACAAATCAAGTTCACCTGTATTTTCGACCGAATTCTAAAAGTAAAAGCTTCTCTTCTCGTTTTTTAACGTTTCCGTGAATTTTGAACCGATTTGGAAGATTGTTTTTTGTTAGAAAGTAAGCAAATTTATCAATATCCGATGAAGAGATCCACGAGGAATCGAAATGCGATTTGCTTGCGAATAGGATATCGAGACTGATGACTGAATGGACGACAGTAATAGAGAAAGAGCAAGATACTCACATTGTAGTTGTAAGTTAGTTAGGTTTCAGTTAAACTCTATGCCGGCAAATATGTTTCCTCCTTCTTACAACATGCGACCCTTCAAATGAAGCGTGAAGAAGCATCTCTCGGGCCAGCATGGCAGTGCCAACTGACACGGCACCGTTGGTTTCTTGTCAGTTGTCATTACGACTTGGGCTCCCTTTTTACTGACCATCAGGCAAAGTGGAGTCACTATCTTGTGCCAATATAAAAAATAAGTAAGTTAACTGCTTAAGAATCTTAAATATACATAGGTGTATTTAGCATTCTGTGTATAAATATTACTAGGAATAGGTATGAGCCTAAACCTAGTGGTATGCTTAGGCTTAGTAATATAATCTTAATAATTGAAAGATTTCCTCTAAGCTTTGTAAAACAAAGAAAATAAATAAAGTGAAATAAACACCTGTTTTTTTTTAATCCTTGTAACGCTTTGGTGTATATCGGTCATGTCATGTTACATTTTATGTGCATCAATAAATAAATAAATTATGATTTCAGTAATTTTCATAGTCTATCATCAGCAGCTGCATTATCACGGTGCCAACTGCGATGTCAATTTGGATCGATAGGTGTGATCAACTGTCTCATGCTACGGTTACCTGCATCCTCCATAAAGGTCGGACCTTAATTCTAACAAGAGCACGATCCAATAAGCAAGTAGGTTATCTGAATTACGATGCATGAATTTTAAAGCTCTTCACGCCTCCTACCGTCTTCCGCATAAAAATCCCCACAAATCTTTACACCATCACTCCATGGAAAAACGGAGTAACGAACCTTGGAGCCGATATGTAGTTACGCCCTTTTGAAAACGGGATCTTCTGCTTTATTTATAAGCAACCGTGCCAGTCGATTTCGCTCCTAAATTGAAAAATATGTAAAAAGGCCGATATACTTTTCTGATGGAAGAAAAAGACGGATTTTTGAGGTATATTATTGTTAGATCCGCCGTTTTGGACATGTACGTGTAGTATGGGAGTTGACGCTTGGAAAAACATGAAGCTGTCATTTTTAACGATGTTCGATAGATGGCGCACGCCTAAGGTAGATAAATCGCTCGGAAGGCTCCATTCTCCTTTTGAGAATGGCGTATAAGCCCTTAAAACCCTTCCATCGCTGTGCCTTTTTAGGATGGTATTGGTGGATGCTACATTGACTTCCCTAACGACCTTTGGCAGGGAATCAGTTTAGGGTTAAAGGTGATTTTCACTGCTTTATATAAAGGACAAGTGTAGGGCGTAACGATTGGGATTTCGACACTGAATTGGGACTTGGATTAGTCATTAATAGTTTGTTTTAACGAAATGGCGACACGAATAAAGATTACGGTCGTGTATTAATAGGTTTTCATGTTTATTTGTATTAATTTGTAATTAATGTCGTTACGAGAATTGTGATTAAGTACGTTAATCTAATTAGTACCTATTTCACGCCTCTTAATTCTGTCTGTACTAGGATCTGCTAGCTCTTTAAGAAGAAAATCATAACACTCTTCTTTCACAGACCGGTAAATAAGTCAGTAATTCCAGTCAAAAATAGCCGTATTCCAAAAATAATCGGCACTCATTATGTACTTATTAGGTCTTAGGTAACATAGGTACGAGTCAGTGGCGTGGCATCAAATATTTGGACAAGCCGAAGCAAATTAACTTACATAATTAGCTAAGAACAATAGCGAAAAGTGCTAAAACGCTCTAAAATGGGCAAGCCGGAGGGAATCGGGTTGTATGGATGCTACACCACTGATGCGAGTACGTATACATACAAAAGATATTAAATTAATATTTTTAAATTCAATGATCACCCAAGTCTATTATTTTTCTAAACATTTTACTTTTACAGGTTGATAATAAAAATATTAATTACCTACAGAGGACAAGTGGCAACAACAATTTTTACCCCGCAGAAAGAGGAAAAAAAAACAGTAATTCCATGGAGAAACGAAGCTTTGAGCTAACTTTGCGTTATAAAACGAACGTCATTTAAAAAACTCCTGTTTGTGCAACTTGAGTTTTGTTTTGTAGTTAGTGCCAGTCGCCGCGGTTAAGAGAATCACTAATAACAACTTTCGAGTTAAAAACTATTTCTAAGATTTCAATTCTATTTGTAAAAAAAATACATTTTGCTAGAAAACACCTTATACAAGGTTTTTCTAAATGGTACCAGATATTATGTTTTCATATTATCTTAAATTATGCAGTAATTATACTATATAAAATATTTAATTGTTTCTTAGACGCTCTCATTTAAATTGCTCTGCACCAGCTAGTATCTCTTTTTGGCTCTATGTTTTAACTGCCATTTGGCATTAAATACACCATTAGCAAGGCAGTCTTAAAGCATACCGGGCCCTGGTCACTCCATAATAAGGGGCCTCAAAAAACGACGTCTAGGTAAGTTTTTTCGGGAGGTCTTCCCACGTGAAATAAGGGGCTTGTGAGACAGGGGGCCCTAGGCACGTGCCCAAAGTGCCCAGTGAGAAAGAGGGGCCTAACCATTTGTACTGACTTTTATTTTTGTGCGATTGAGTTTAAATAGGTACAAAATAAACCGGCGTTCAGGAAATCAAATAAAAAAAGAATCAAAATGTTTATTTTGTAAGTAGGCCACAAGGGCAGGACATGTCTGTCATCTCTACCCGCATTTAACAATAACAGACTACTGTTGAGAAGAAACTTGGAAGTCAATCATTTTTTCAGAAAGGATACTTAACTATTACAGTAATATGAACTTAACCTTATTTGTATCTATTTTAAGAATTTTATCTATCCAAATATCATAAACCCTCCATGATGCGTTCAAGAACCGCACATTATGACCACCATAAAAATAGATTGTTTTATTAGAACAAATTTCTTATCTGTGAAAATATTATTATTGCTAAATAATAACATCGATTTCGATGATATTATTTATTCAAATTTCGAACATCTTTGAAAAACAAAGAAATTTGATTTGACCTCTATTCTAATATCAGTCGAGATGACGTTTAGTTCGAAATTAATTGTCAATTTGCATCAAATTTGACAAATGTCGCACGTAAGTAAGATATCGAACGATATGATAGTTGGGACCAAATCTAGTTTGTCTCTGGATTAAAAAAAACTATGACAGCTGTCAGGAAACTTTATTACCGCCATTACCGGGTAATATTTGTCGTAATGTGCGGCTCCTGAATGCATCATGGAGGCCTATGATATGTGGCTAGATAAAGTAGTGTATGTAACTGTACATAATTAGGTATTAAAACACTCGTGTGATGTTATTATGAAACTTGCCTTTCATAAACCCACACTCGTGTTTAATACCCTTCATTATGTACAGTCACATAAACTACTATAGTCTTCAAAGAAAACATTTTCAATGTGTGGCTATAAAATAATAATATTGCATTTGAAGTAATAAATAATGAAAAATATAAGAATAGTTAAAATGGGAATTACTTTTACTAACTAAAGTTGCGTGGTTGTAATGTAAGGATAGTGAGATTACTGAGTAAAGTACACCATGTACTAATCGATATTTCGATATGGTACGTCTGCACTTGTCCCGTTGTCGCACTTATCCCAACAGGCCTTATACGTTTTCTTTGCTTTCTATTACGTACAATCAACGACCTGAAATCAAACAAAACTTTCAATTAATCCACTGAACACAATAAAGTCTGTTATTACAAATAACTAGGTTCAGCAAACTTGAAATGAGAAATTATCCGCATCCACAATTGAACGCCGGTCGATGTTATCTGGTCTCATCTCGTCACGATTAACAAGGCATTTATTAGCTCTCAAATAGACCAAAAAGTTGATGACTTAGCGGATTTTTTCTTTGGATCGATTTCTTATGGCACTTTTACTTTGATTGGAACTGAACAGTGGTAATTGCGAAACGTTTTGATCACTGCGGGATTATTTTGTTTAAGTAAGTAAGAAAAAACTTGAATGTACACAACAACAATTCAAAATACATTCTATAAAATAACTCAGGTTATTTCTATAAACAAATTGTACTAAGTGACGACGCAAAAGTGCTTAATCCCTATTCATAATATTTTACACAAATAATGAAACTATTCTGTTTGGAGATAAGAATTGTACAATTATATTTTCTAGATCTTAATGTACGAAGAAGAATACCTACATTAAAAGTCAAAATTACGCACAAAAAAAAAACACTTTTTAACAAAAATTACGACGAACTAAGGATCTACTGCGTTTTTTGACGTCGGTTGGTAATAGATAAAATTCTGCACTCACGCCAAGTACATTGGACAAAGGACGTCAACGATTGCAGTTTCTTCACTCCACTCAAATGTATAACCGTAGTTACATATATATAGGTATAATTTCATTTAACTTCGATAGATGTCGCGACCTGTGGTGAAGCGGTGGTAGCCTAGTGGTTAACGCATGCGACTTTCAATCCGGAGGTCGCGGGTTCGAACCCGGCCCGTACCAATGAGTTTTTCGGAACTTATGTACGGAATGTCATTTGATATTTACCACTCGCTTTTCGGTGAAGGAAAACATCGTGAGGAAACCACCTAAGCCCAATAAGGCCTAGTTTCCCCTCTGGGTTGGAAGGTCAGATGGCAGTCGCTTTCGTAAAAACTAGTGCCTACGCCACATCTTGGAATTTAGGTAGCCGACCCCGATTGAGAATTCATTCTCAAAAAAAATTTTTAACAAAAAAAAGAACCGACTTCAGTAAAACTAAAAAGCCAACAATAACCCGTTCAAGTACAGATTACATTTGACTCACCCTTCGAAGTCGATCCCAAACCACTCAGTTCTTATATTTATATATTATAGTTTACGCGAGGTTTGGCACCGACTTCGAAGGGTGAGTCAAATGTAATCTGTACTTGAACGGGTTATTGTTGGCTTTTTAGTTTTACTGAAATCGGTTCTTTTTTTTGTTAAAAATTTTTTTTTTTGCTTTTTTTAGTGATTCGTATGTGTGTTCATCATCAGTTTCCTTACACCAAATCCTATTTACTGAATGTAAATTCTTGACTTTATCAATAAAGTACCGAAAGCGCCGTACATGTCCCTATAACATTTGAAGAGTTCCCTCGATTTCTCCAAGATTCCATCATCAGATCCCGACTTAGTGCCAACGGGACCAACTCGGAGTTATACCCTTTCGATTAAAAAAAAATAATTGAAAATCGGTTCACGATTCTCGGAGATATCGAGTAACATACATAGAAAAAAAAAAAAAAATAGTTCGAATTGAGAACCTCCTCCTTTTTTGAAGTCGGTTAAAAAATGGGACAAAGGCTAGGAGGATGATGAGATGTCGCGACCTGTCTTCGTTTTGTCTTGATTATTGTTACCTACATAAATTTATAGTAGATGACGCTAGCAGTCCTAATTTTATGTTTGACAGGTTGTAGATTTCATGTTTATTTATATACAAGTTTTATTATATTATTGTCCCAACAGATGTCGCTGACCCGTGTAAGGGATCTGCTGCATCACGCTGTTAAGATTTTTCCTAATTTGATAACCCCGACCTGATGTATTTTATATTCTACCAAAACCAACCAACAGAGACCTGTATATTATTAACCAATATGTATACGTACTCCGAAATCTTTGATTTTATTCACAAATGTCTTACTGAACTTAAAACTCGATGTCATGTAGATTAGAGTGTGCAATCCCGGGAAAATTTGCTTTCTGCAAACCCTGTAGGGGCCATTGGGCTACATTTGCCAAAACTTTATACATATAAATATTCCATCCCCTTCGAAAACTTTATAACATCGTGATACTCGTATATAGAAAGTAAAACATAATACTATCGGCACAATCGCAGAATTACCTACAAATAGGTAACCGGCAAAACTTTTAATAAACGAAACTGAAAGTCAATGAAGGCTCTGTTATTGGCACGTGCTGTTTGGATCGAAGTGATCACGTTTGGGATGTGGCCAACGGGGCAACGGAAAGTAAGATGGGTTAGGTCCGGCATGGAATTGGATAAGCGGAAGCGTTGAACAGCGGCCACTGGTGAGAGCGGTAGATCGGAGCGCCATCTCTTGCCACGAGAGGTTTTAGTGTTTTGTGATAATGTTATTTATACGGGAACTTTGAATAAATAGGCCTAAAAACCTAGTTAGCGCTTGAAAGTGAAGCCAGTTTTGGTTAGCCACGGGCTAAGTTTCGTCCGTGTGCGCATCTGTAACAACGTCAATGTCACACGCATAACGTTTCTTATGATTGATTCGTAGACACGCACACATAAAACCAAAATTGGCTTCATATCTTTCGCAAATTTGTTGTATGAAGACTCTTGTTCTAGGCGTACCTACTTATTCTAAGTAAAGGAAACGTAAACGCAATCAAGATGATTTGTTGCGTTGGAAACTTACACTTGAGACACAGTTCTAGCAAGAGTCGGTCACGCCACACCAGCGTGCACTTTTGGCATTTTAGCCAGTCGTAGCGGTGCACACGTCGTCAGTCAGTCGCATCGTCATAGTCTGTGACTAATTGCATATAGTTACACAATAAAGGTCTTCGCACATTATAACAACTCAACGGCGACTCGATTCTATGCCAAATATTGAAATTTAAGCCCTATGTCATATTTACTAGGTTTAATTTAAAAAAATGTTCGACGCGTCGTCCACTCGTCGTCCACTACTAATATCATTTTTTGAAATTAAACCTAGTAAATATGACATAGGGCTTAAATTTCAATATTTGGCATAGAATCGAGTCGCCGTTGAGTTGTTATAATGTGCGAAGACCTTAACCGTTTCCAGTCGGCTTTTATCAAAGTCAAAGCTCTTCATTAACAGTCGTTTAATAAGCAACAGAGCAAGGTTGAATTTAGCATAACTTTATTTTGATATTCGTACTATCACGTAGCAGTAGATGTTAGGGATAGTTTCTTTAGTGAACTTGTCGCTCGGAGTTTGGCAGTAGCTTTAAAAATACGATCAAATTGGTGAAAGTAGATTGTTTTTTTATTATTTTGCACTGTTGGAAAACGTGACGATTTGAAGTGTTGATATTGTAACATCGGAATATAATTGAATTTACTTTTTTTACTATAACGATTTAAACGTACTAACTCGAATTGTATTTAACTATTTATCCCGACGGTTGAAAACCTATACGTCAAATATTTGGGTGGTAATTATCATGTAATATAAAATTAACTTATATTTTTCAGTAGCAAGTATTATGTAAAAGTTCATTATGTTTTGTTACTTATGTGTAAAATATGTGTAAATTAGTTGCACCGCCTACAATTTTTGCCTCATGGCGTTAAGTACGCCTTTTGTACGATACGTTTTCTTTAGTGCAATAAAGATTTAATAAATAAAATGTTCTGACTTTGTTAACTTAAGCGATATGAATTAAGATAACCCAACAAAATAATGAAATAAGGAGAACATTTAGTCTCAAAAATTCAAGAAAACAACAGTACCTTATTGACAAAGCGAGGGAAGCAGGTACCTAATTGTTGGCCGAGTATTAATTTAAAACGGACGACTTTGGGAATTGCCCTTCCAGCTGAGACAAATATGGTGCTTTTCTCAAAAATGGTGCAAGAAAACAAAATAAGTAGGAACAGATATATGTTTTATAATATTAGCCACTGTATGTCAAAACTGAATTCTGGCATTGCCGTCTTTTTATATATTTCTTTATTAAAAAATTATAAGTGTATTTTCCTACCGAAAATACCATACGCTATTAATTTTTTTCGATAAATTGTGTCTTTTTCGATATGTCCGTAATAACTTTTTAAAAATTTTGTAACTCGACAAATAAAAGAATTTCAAACACAATTTTTTTGTCGAGCACACCCAGCTAGCAAGGTTTCTTTTTTAATTTTTGACTGACCTATGCACTTCGCTTCCTGATTTTTTATCAATAAAGTCAATATTCCCGACAATTTTTTTAGAAAACTAATTTTTTATTGGTGGATTCCTTTTATCGATTAAATAAAAAATGGCCAATCATTACTTGGACGTCTATCAAACTCTTAAATATCCCCGTCCTCCGCACGACAAAAGAAGCAACCCCTTCCCGAATAATTTATATACGCAGCACTTTTGTTTTTTTATTGCATACGTACAATTTATGTCCCTACACATTCGTAAGGTCCTATTGGTACCAAGGTTTCTTACGCCTCCATGATTTATACTGTGAACTCGAAAGAGGTTCCGCCAGTTTAATATCTTTGATTTACGGTAGAAACTACTCACATAAGTGCCAGTTCGTACGATGATATGTAGCGCGACGGTTACGATTCGCTTTTTTTGTTGTTCAGAATAATGACATAGTGTGCTCGTTTTAATAACCGGCCAGTGGAGCCTTGGGCTGGTTTTACAATTTATTCTGTGCATTTTTAACCGGTAGATTTTGTCGGAGATTGTGCGATGATAGTCCTAAATGTCGGGCTTTGGGTTGGATTATTTAGCACTTTTGTGAGATTATTAGATGACCCCGTTAGATGTAGATGATAAAGTTTGGATGAACTTAACCTTTTTTTAATTTAATTTGTAGTTCGAAGCAGTATTTGACGACGCGGTTGGTGCAGTGGTAAAGCAACTGCCTAATAAGCCGGCAGTCCTGGGTTCGATTCCCCGGCAAAGGCAAATATATGTGTCAAGAACTCAAATATTTGTGCCTGGATCGTGGTTGTTATTTGTGTTTATGTATGTATTTATATAGTACCTGTGGGACCTGTGGAAATCAAAGGGAGGCCTTTGCCGAGCAGTAGGATATTGTTATAGGCTAGGTAAAAAAAAACGTATTTAATTGAAGTACCTATTTAAACCATAGTGTTTGTGCATAGATTAGTCATCATCTCAGCCATAGGACGTCCACTGCTGAACATAGGCCTCCCCTTTGGACTTCCATATATACCGGTTGGAAGCGACCTGCATCCAGCGCCTTCCGGCGACCTTTATAAGGTCATCTGTCCATCTTGTAGGTGGACGTCCTACGCTGCGCTTGCTGGTCCGAGGTCTCCACTCAAGCACTTTACGGCCCCATCGGCCATCTGCTCTGCGTGCTATGTGGCCTGCCCATTGCCACTTCAACTTGCTAATCCGGTGAGCTATATCGGTCACTTTAGTTCGTCTACGGATTTCCTCATTTCTGATTCGATCACGTAGAGACACCCCGAGCATAGCCCTCTCCATTGCTCGTTGAGCGACTTTGAGCTTTGAGATGAGGCCGATAGTGAAAGACCACGTTTCGGTGCCGTAAGTCATCACTGGTAACACACATTGGTTGAAGACTTTCGTCTTGAGGCACTGAGGTATGTCGGATGAAAAGACATTGCGTAGTTTCCCGAACGCTGCCCAGCCGAGTTGGATTCGGCGGTTGACCTCTTTCTCGAAGTTGGACCTACCTAATTGGACCACTTGTCCTAGGTAGATGTATGAGTCAACAACTTCGAGTACCGAGTTTTCAACAGAGACTGGGATGGGCACAACCTTGGCATTTGACATGAGTTTCGTCTTGTCCATGTTCATTTTTAAGCCCACCCGTTGAGAAACTCGATTGAGGTCATCGAGCATCATGCTGAGTTCCTCCATCGACTTTGCCATGACTACGATGTCGTCGGCAAACCGAAGGTGAGTGATGTATTCGCCATTGATGTTGATGCCAAGTCCTTGCCATTCCAGGAGCTTGAAGGCGTCTTCCATAACGGCCGTAAACAGTTTCGGGGACACAACGTCCCCCTGTCTTACGCCTCTTCTCAATGGAATGGCCTTTGTGCTCTGCTCCTGAACTCGGACCGACATGGTGGCGTTACTATACAAACACTTCAACACTTATAGACACTTCAACACGCATAGATTAGTGTATTGTGTTAATTTTAAACAAATTAACACAAAATATGTGAACCTTATTTAGGAATAAAGTTGAATGCACTTCTAGCCTTAGCTGGTAGTCCCAAACCCTGCACATGGCCCTATTTTTTATATCAATGCGAAATGTAAATAGCTTACCATTGAATCACCCCTTAATAACACTCCTGTGTCTTAGAAAGTTTAATTACCAACATTACTAACCCTATTCCGGTCGGAATGGCAACGGCATTGCGACTATAATCATACCTATTTGTCAAGGAAACATGTACAGTGAGCCAAGAAATTCTACCTTTTTGGACCTTAATGAACACCGCAAATTTTAAGAAAAATATACATGTATGTAATGGACAAGTTTTTCTATTCTGTCAAAGATTTTCTAGATTGTAATGATAATAATATTGCTACTTTTAATTTAATCATATTCTTAGTTTACTGACATTAATCCCTATTATTTTAATTTACAATTTATATTAATTCTATCAAAGTGAATTTAAAATTTCTTATTTCCTTAAAAGGAGAAATGACATTACGCGCCAATAGAAGCAGAACATGTTAATACAACCAAATTGTTAACAATAAATGAGATCTTAGATCTTAGTTACATATGTTCGGCAATAAAATATTTTCATTTTATTTAATGCTCTTAAAGTACCAGTTTTTTTGCTATCTGTACATATCAATAGAATGACCAGTGTAGTCTGGAACCATGTCGCATGTAAGACTTTCTATAATGCCATGTTGATTCTAGCAATTATCTTACAACAATCAGGAATACGCCTTTAAATGCTTGTTGACTGTGTTTGAGAAATCTTAGCATTTGTAGACTTGTCGTAGGGATACAAAATGTTGAAACATATCCTATGCGTAAAGGTTGCTATCTTGTACTAAGATTGGCAACTTATTGAACTATAGAAATCAACAACAGTAATAGTACATTTTACATTACCAACCCAGGACGAAGAATCACTGCCCGTGGTTTGTCAAAGCTTTTACGTCTTGCCTTAACTATGAAGTAGGGAGTTCAACCCGGTTACTTTTTGTCTGGAAATTACCGGTTTACCGCAAAATTACCGGTAATTTCCATAGATTTTTTTTTCGGTTTGTATTCCCTACTATACTACGATTTCTAATTCAAGACCAAAAAAACTACCACAATGTTACCACTACAAAATACTAGTAAAATCCTTATTCTTTATTAGACACTAAGATAATTTATTAATTGATAACTTTAACTCTATGTTTTAACAAAATAATTAGATATATTTATTATTACATAAATACGAGAGGAGATAATAAAAACTTAAACATCGGAGATTTATGGTACAAAATCTGGGTATTGTACTTGTAACACTTGAGGTATTCAAAACATTTGGTGCAATAATTTACATGGTCAGATGTCATCTAAATTTTGACAACTTTGACAGTGACGTATCTGTCGTAGTTTTTTTGGTCTTGAATTAGAAAACCGAGTTTAGTCAGCGAGATTTTCTCCCCGCGTAACGGGCAGTAAATCCCACTTACGGCCTAGGTTGACATAAAGTACGTTTACTGATATGATATGAACTAAGTATGCATTAAGTCCGCCTTTTGTACGATAAGTTTTCTTTTGTGCAATAAAGATGAAATAAATAAATTTAAATATGATGATATGATGGTGATCGTGATCTAAACGGGAATTACCTTGGTTTTTCGACAAATGTTTCATTGACATATATTATCGTCGAAAGCATTATTCCTGACTTTTCACAAAACAAGTCTTCTGACAAACTTAATGCCTCTTCTAAGTAACTATAATAACCTGTACATTTTTTATTATTATTTATGGTTTAACGAAAAAAGTGCAGTGGCTTCATGTACAAGTGTTACAACGCAATTTTAGCTGTATTTGATGAAAAACTTCATATTATGAGCTCAAAACACATCGAACCACTCTTGGCAATTTCACGTAAGTGTAAAACACATCTTAAAATTATTAACAGTGATGTCTCACAATCACAAGTTTTAATAAGAGAATAAAGTGGTCTAAAGGTTACTACAAATCGTCTGCCAATGAAAAGAGAGAACCTATAAAGCTAAGATATAATAAGTTAAGATTAAAATTAAACAATTAGTTATATTGGCTACTTCTAAACGTGATAAAGATCTCCATACGAGTTCGAAACATGTCGGGCCGTTCCTGACAATTTCACGTGAGTGTAAACCGCTTAAAACATAACAATAAGTAATTAAATATGTCTCACGAAAGTCTTAATAAGATTACTTCTAAACAAGGTGAAATTAGCAAAGAAACTCGTGCAGTTACAAAATGGTTAAAAATAATATTCAATAATAATCTTGATAATCGTGGCACAATTAACACGCACAAAGAACAAACCAGTTAATTGCTTAGAGAAAGTCACCACAATATTAAGACAAATAATTGTTTTCTGTTACAATGAGTACCATCGAAGTTTTGCCGTCCACGCCTGTTTGAAATCTCCTTCAGACTCAAACAAGAAAAACATTGTTATTATCAAATACCAACTTACATTCAGAACGCTCAAGCGATTGCCAATAGATCATCAGCTTTAAATTAAAGAAATAGAGATGAGGAATTTCCTATCGAGCGGTAAAAGTATGGCAATCTTGTAACCAAAGAGCTCTCTACTACATGACAGTTAGGTTCTAAAGCTTTACGATATTTTTCCTAAGACACGGTGCAAACAGAGAATTATGAAGTTGTTTAGAAGAATGATATACGGTTTTGAAACGATTCAACAACTTAGATTGAAATCTTTATAAAATGCAGATGTCAATGTTTACTTTGACAAAAAAAATGTTATTACAAACGTACTGAAATTTGTAAGAATTAGAGATGTTTACTCAAGTCAACTATGTGCAAAATCTTTCCGGAGATTAAATTTGGTTTAAAAACCGACAACAGAGCCGAATTGTTTATTCAGAAGTGGCAAGGCACCTTCGAAAATGGCAAGACCAAAATAAACAAAAGACGACTGCAATAGATTCGAGACCCAAAACCAA
Source organism: Apotomis betuletana (assembly GCA_932273695.1). Taxonomy (NCBI): domain Eukaryota; kingdom Metazoa; phylum Arthropoda; class Insecta; order Lepidoptera; family Tortricidae; genus Apotomis; species Apotomis betuletana. The sequence continues at coordinate 1,527,967 of OW026310.1, forward strand.
ACGAGTAAAGTCGAAGTTGTCTAATTTGTGTTGTGAGAAATGGTACGTTTAATTTGGTATCGAAACGTAATCCTTTTTGTCATTTCGTGATGCCTGTCACTGTCAAAGTTGCCAATAATTGTTTACGTTCCCTTTTGAATGAATGCCGTAAATGGATTCATTGTCTGTCGCTTTTGTACAAAATAAACATCGTAAATTATTGTCAGTCTTAGTTTTGTCTAGTCCTCATGCCACACAAATAGATTCTTTGTGACATTTGGACCGTTGAGTATCACATTATGAGTATTATGTAATTATGTGACGAATCTATTTTAGTTCGTCCAAGCTCTGCGACTTTAGTTCATCCAACAAGTCTTTACAATGGACCTCTAAAAATTAACTTTAGTTATAATTATTAACCTATGTTAAATTTTAAGCCTAATTATAATCTCGCTTATAGCATGCTTATAGCACAATAGATAACTGTCAAAACATCTGTCACTTTTTGACAAACCAGAATATAAGTGCGAGAGTGACGTAAAGTTTATCATTAATCAGTTGCATGATAGTCATATGACTAGCACGGTGTCGCATGTAGGTTAGGATTCTATGTAATAATTATAAGTTAGCTCGATCATATATAGCAGTAAGTAATCAGCTTAGAATAAAAAATCATTATGTTCAAAATCGTATTTCTTTTCTCTTAGTTTTAATTAAGTATAAGATTAATTTCTCTCATTATTGTATAGGATAAGATATGAAGCTTTGGTTGATAAAGATGTAAAACCACCATGAATAAATATATAACAAACATATAGAAAGCTTCATAAAATAGGTTTAATATTGTAATAAATAGAATTTCCAATAAGAATCTTATATGATAACTTGTCAATCAAAATATGTTCCACCAATGTATATTATGTATTACGAATGTGTATCTACTGAAATAAAGAGATAATGTTGTTCAGTTTGCACCTACACATCTACACGCACACATGTAAGAATTGAGCCACGCCCTTCTTACCCATTGGTCCAATCAAGGAATAATCTAGCGATCATTTATAAGACCGCTCGATTAACTTGATATCATTCTCTCAGCGACCTCCGATCAAGACACACTTCACGCAACATTATGTGAATTATCTTCAAGTGTTATTATTTCATGGGACTTCCCTATACTACTGAAGCATCCCTTTTACCAGTATAAAGTCAATTAAATTAAAATCAAGCTACAGTCTACTACTCATCACAATTGGTACTTCGAAAGCCGGATATCAAGAATCAGCGACCTCGAAGGAAGGAATTGGACCTTCGAGCACCGGATCAAGAAGGAAGGAATTGGACCTTCGTTCCAGTGACAGGAGGCGCGCAAGAGAATCATCACAGGGACGTGTAGCGGATTAAACCCTGCGTCCCTGCGCCGGGCATCACAGACAGGGTCGAATTAAGTTTCCCCTCGCTCTGGCATCAATCGGATCGTGGGTCGAATTAATTTTCCCCTCGTATCCGCACCACGTCGTGCATCACAGAACTCGGGTCGATTAAGTTCCCCTTGTTCTGCCATCAATCGGACGATAGTCCGCACCACGACGTGCATCACAGAACTCGGGTTGATTAAGTTCCCCTTGTTCTGCCATCAATCGGATCTCGGGTTGATTAAGTTCCCCTTGTTTCCGCACCAATCGGTCTTGGATTGATTAAGTTCTCCTTGTTCCGCGTCATAGCGTTCACGTGTGACGCTCAACACAGCTTCCGGTACGGTGGTAACCCAGCGGTGTGAACAAGCCGTACTGGATCTGTGCAACGAGGGATTTACGCCGTAGGGATATTAGGGCTCATTAGCGTCGCACTTAGCCTCGCTAATGAATAGGTGTTAGGTATTAGGTAAATTCAGTGTTTTTTTTTGTTATTGTGTTAAATTCAGTGTGTGTGTTAGGTTAAGCGACAGTCCCCCCGTGCGATGTCTCTTCCGGAAAAGAGAGTTACGCGTTCTCAAAAATCACGAGACCAGACTCCGGAGTCCGGCGAAACGTCCACTAATCCTACAAATACTTGGAGCCACGGGACTGGCCTTTCTCATAACGCAAGCAGTAGCAATCCAAACGCGAACACAATGACGCCCGCGAGCGATCCCCCCTCCGCCCCCGCCCCGCGATCGAACGTAACCAATTCTCCCGCGCCGAACCCGGCCCCTGTGCCCCATACCGCCCGCGATTCCGCGTTAGAAGTCGGTAGGGACAATGTAGACAGGCCCGGTGATAGAAATTCGGACAATACGTTAGTTAATGCCAATAGGGAAAGTAGTAGTCAAATTTCTGTTTTAATGGCCGAATTACAGGTGCGTAAAGCCGAACTTGAACTAGCTCAGAAAGCAGCTGCGGAGGCAAATTGCCGGCTACAGGTGGCGCGTATTGAAGCCGCACACTCTGATAGCGCCTCCGCAGTTCGGGCCGATGAGAGAGTCTCGGGTTGGTTAGCATCAAATTACGGTAATCGTCCACCCGTTGTAGAAAACAGAGATTTGAACCCGGCTTATAACAGTAATAGGGTAGAATTCGGGCAAGTACGAAACGTCGATCGGGCATTGCAAGGCCCTCCTATACACAGGCATATTCCGGAATTGCCGCATTTCGACGGAAATATCTCGGAATGGATAGCGTTTAGGGCCGAGTTTGAAGACAGCGCGCCTCATTTCAGTAACGTAAACAATGTAGGTAGAATTAGGCGCGCCTTACGCGGGGAAGCGCGGATAGCGGTCAAATCTATAATGTATACGGTGTCCGATCCATACGAAATCATGGAGTCTTTAGAAAAACATTTCGGGGATCCGGAAGAAATAGTTTTGACCGAGATCCATAACGTGAAGCGCATGCCCAGGTTAGCCGAAGACTCGAGTAATATCGTAACTTTTGCCGGCCATGTAGCTAATACGGTAGCGACCATTAAGGCATTGCGCCAAGATCAGTATTTACACGCGCCAGAGTTAGTGAGTAAAATAACTGACAAATTAAACATGATAATTCGGTATGAGTGGGCAAAGTACAAACAAGCCAATCAGGGGACGCCTGAATTGGTCGCGATGGCTAACTTTTTAAACGACGTCAGTACGGCCACGAAGCGATCGCATCACAGACATTCAAAGTCCCGTGCAAACGTTCATGTGGTTAATATGAACCATGCCGAGTCGAGGCAGCCACAACAACGAATGCACGGTGGTGCGAGCCGCGGACGACCGTACTCGAATAGCTATCGAGACTACGCAAGCGACTCTGATTCGGACGATGACTCATACCGGGAATCGAACCGCGCCGCTACCGTAGCTACCGTAAATTCGCGCCCGCAAACGCATAAAAAAAAGCCCGCGCAAACGGTGAAACCCACGCAATCTCGACCGCCCCCGCAGTCGCAGAATAATTTCAATAATAATAGAAAAGATTGCGTACTTTGCAAAGGGAATCACAAGTTAGCCGTTTGCCCGGATTTTCTGAAAAAGTCTGTCGCAGGCCGGTGGGAATCGGCCCGAAGCCTTAAGCTGTGCTATAGGTGTTTAGAACCTAATCATAGGCGCCCTATTAAGTGCAAATACGTCGCATGCGGTAAAAACGAATGCGAAGCGGGCCACCACAAGTTGCTTCACGGGCTTACAAATGAAGCGCAATCTGTCCGCGCAAGTGTTAGTAGCATAAATCAGGTTCAACGCGCGAATACGTACCTTATGGTGGTCCCCGTAGAAATTTCAGGCCCGTTAGGTAGTGCCGAAGCACTAGCTTTTCTAGACTCTGGTTCGACCATGACTCTAATAGAAAGAGACACGGCCGATAAGGTAGCTCCCAGGGGTTCGGGCAAACCTCTCGCGATCCAAGGCATTGGAGGTCAGATAACGGATCACGAGTCCTGTAGAATAAATTTATCGATTCGCGGTTCATGTACAAGAAATCTAGAAAAAATTTCGGCGTATACAATCGATAAATTAAATCTGCCTTCGCAAGAGGTTTCCCGCGAATTAATAGAACAGTGCGACCACTTAAAAGAGATAACGGATCAATTAGTATACGAGCGCGGGACGCCCACAATTTTAATTGGACAGGATAATTGGGGCTTAATTGTTTCGCGGCAGCTCCTTTCGAGTCCCTCCTCATCAATAGCTGCGGGCTATACCAACCTAGGTTGGATCCTTTTTGGATCCCAGGATAGGCAGGCAAATAGGGTAGCACGTATAAATCACATTCGTCCGGCCACTACCGAAGATGACATTTTAAGCTGTATGAAACAGCACTTCAGTATCGAGTCGTTAGGGGTAGAAAAGAAATTGCCCCGGGCGGACCCGGACCAACGTGCTTTAGACATATTAGAGGCTACATGTAAAAAAATCCCGGGAGAAAATAGGTACGAAACGGGGTTGTTATGGCGATCCGATGACGAAGTATTGCCCGACAATCGCGCGCATGCGCTACGCAGGCTATACAGCTTAGAGCGCAAACTGGACGGGGACGAAAGTTTCAAGGCAGAATATACCGCACAGATTGAGAATTTAATTAATAAAGGTTATGCGGAAATAATAAACTCTCGCCCTCCGCCAGAAGCGCCGCGTACGTGGTACTTGCCGCATTTTGCGACTAGGCACGCGCAAAAATTAAAATTACGTCTAGTATTTGACGCAAAGGCTACAGCCTATAATACTAGCCTAAATCAATCATTATTAACGGGGCCTGACCTGTTAAAGTCATTATTCGGGGTCCTGCTTCGATTTCGCGAGGGCAAAACCGCGGTTATCGCCGACGTAAAAGAAATGTTTTTACAAGTAGGCGTGTTAGAGCAGGACAGGGATAGTTTACGTTTTTTGTGGAGAGGAGAGAGCAGGACAGAAGATCCACAAGAATATCGTATGAAACGGTTGATATTCGGATCCGCTGCGAGTCCAACCACAGCCTTATATGTCAAAAACAAAAACGCGTTAGAACAAAAAAACGTTTATCCTATCGCCGCCGATATAACTATCAGAAACACGTACATGGACGACATGTTGGTAGCCTTAGATCAGGACGATAATGAGGTTAAAAAGATAGTTAACGACCTGTACCACTTAAACATGCAAGCGTCCTTCGAGTTGCGCGGATTCGCCTCTAACAATCCAAACGTCATAAGCGACGTGCAACCGAAAACGGAGGATATTACGATAATAGGTAAATCTGATACCGAACGTACGTTAGGGCTTATATGGAACCATAGGCGAGACACGTTAGGCTTTAACGTAAATTTGAGAAACACACCGGAGGAGGTTCTCAACGGTTCGACTTTGCCGACTAAGCGGCAGGTCACTAGTAGCGCTATGTCCGTATATGACCCAATCGGGTATGCAAGCCCCATTTCCGTGTTAGGTAAAACGGTAATGCAGGAAGTATGGCGTACCGGTATCGGATGGGACGATCAAATAAAGGATAGCTGTAAAGCGCCATGGATGTCGTTTATAGATAACTTACAAAAGTTACGCAATCTTGAGATCCCCCGACACGTCCCCGCACACGACCGCAAGGGCGATATTCACATATTTTGTGACGCTAGCGAGAAGGTTTACGCTACGGCCGTGTACTTTGTGGGTAGGGACGAGACAGGGATAATTAAATCAACTTTAATCGCATCCAAGGCCCGAGCAGCGCCGCTTAAAGTAGTGTCTATACCGAGATTAGAGCTTCAAAGCTGTGTGTTAGGCACTCGATTAGCGGAATCAGTCGTCACAGAATCCGATTACGTAATCGAGAATAGGTATTTCTGGTCCGACTCGCGAACGGTGCTAGCGTGGATAAAAGCAGATCCGCGCACATTTAAGAGCTTCGTAGCTCATCGATTAGCTGAAATCGAAAGTAGCACTTCGCCAGCGGACTGGCGATGGGTGCCCAGCGCGCTAAACGTAGCCGACGATGCTACAAAGGGCGCGCCCGCGAATTTCGATAGCACCCACCGCTGGTTTTTCGGACCCGAATTCATTACGAAAGATAAATCTGAATGGCCGCGCGAAAAGGCGTCATCTCCGCCGCCACCGTCTACGGGCGAAGAACGTAATAACGCGATTACGTTATCAATCCGTACATGCGATAAATTCGATTATTTACCTCCGATAGAACGATTTTCGAGTTTTATTCGATTGGTTAGGGCTACTGCTTGCGTTATAGTTGCGGCTGAAGTATTTAAAACCCGATTGCTATTGAGAAAACCCGAAATAGAGATGAACAATGGACATGTAAAGATTGCGGAATTACTCCTAATTAAGCGTAGCCAACACGCAAGTTTCGAAGAGGAAGTAAAATTGACGAGAAACGGTAATCCACTGCCGCGACGATCGCCTATCCACAAGACAGCTGTGAAAATAAGCAAGGCAGACATCCTGGTACTCGACTCGAGAGTAGACCGAGGCAAAGTGGATATCCCAATTTTACACGCTAAAGAAAGCTTCACGAAACTGCTCATACAACATTACCATGAAAAGTATAATCACGGCAATCACATGACAGTGATGAACGAGATTAAACAGCGGTACTTTATAGTCGGTCTACGAGGGACTATGAGATATATATGCAATAAATGTCAATGGTGTCGGACCTATAAAGGCGCCACCCTCAAGGCCCCTGTAGGCGACCTACCTGTAGAAAGACTACTCGCATATCAGCCTCCGTTTACCGCTACCGCCATAGACTTGTTCGGGCCAATGCAGATTGCTATCGGGCGTAGAAGAGAGAAAAGATGGGGCGTGCTCTTTACTTGCCTTACGACCAGAGCCGTCCATCTAGAGTTAGCCGCATCACTCTCGGCGAGCTCCACCATACTAGCCCTCAGACGCATGATAGCACGTCGCGGAACCCCAACAATCATCTACTCGGACAACGGAACTAATTTTGTGGGCTCGGAACGAGAGATAAAAGAAGCGAAGAAATCGCTGCCCGAATCCATACAAGATCATCCCGCCATCCGAGAAATTACATGGAAGAAAATACCGCCCGGTAATCCCGCCGCGGGAGGTTCGTGGGAAAGAATGGTAGGCGCCATTAAAGCCGCTCTGAAAATCACACTCAGAGAGAAGGCCCCACACGAAGAGGTCCTACATACGCTCATTTTAGAGGCTGAAAATATCGTCAATTCGCGCCCTCTCACTCCAATCAATACTGATATGAGCGAACCATCCCTCACCCCGAACCATTTTTTATTGCTGAGATCCAACGCTAGTAGCCCATGGGGCACCTTCAAGGACGATACGTCCCTAAAATCATGGAAGACCGCCCAAGCTCTAGCCGACATATTTTGGAAGAAATGGATCGCCGAGTATCGACCGCTGCTATGTCCGCGAGCCAGTACTTACAGCAAATTCAAGAATCCTGCTATAGGAGACGTCGTGATAGTAGCTGACAATACGATGCCTAGAGGGACGTGGCCAAGAGGCATTATAGCAAAAACCTTTCCCGGCCCTGATGGCCATGTAAGGGTGGCCGACGTCCAAACTAACTCAGGCATAATCCGACGACCTACAAATCGACTCATCTACATTTGCTCCACTTGAATATTGTACTTTCGTACGAAGGGGGGACTGTCGCATGTAGGTTAGGATTCTATGTAATAATTATAAGTTAGCTCGATCATATATAGCAGTAAGTAATCAGCTTAGAATAAAAAATCATTATGTTCAAAATCGTATTTCTTTTCTCTTAGTTTTAATTAAGTATAAGATTAATTTCTCTCATTATTGTATAGGATAAGATATGAAGCTTTGGTTGATAAAGATGTAAAACCACCATGAATAAATATATAACAAACATATAGAAAGCTTCATAAAATAGGTTTAATATTGTAATAAATAGAATTTCCAATAAGAATCTTATATGATAACTTGTCAATCAAAATATGTTCCACCAATGTATATTATGTATTACGAATGTGTATCTACTGAAATAAAGAGATAATGTTGTTCAGTTTGCACCTACACATCTACACGCACACATGTAAGAATTGAGCCACGCCCTTCTTACCCATTGGTCCAATCAAGGAATAATCTAGCGATCATTTATAAGACCGCTCGATTAACTTGATATCATTCTCTCAGCGACCTCCGATCAAGACACACTTCACGCAACATTATGTGAATTATCTTCAAGTGTTATTATTTCATGGGACTTCCCTATACTACTGAAGCATCCCTTTTACCAGTATAAAGTCAATTAAATTAAAATCAAGCTACAGTCTACTACTCATCACACACGGTTTCAACCTGAGATCAAAATCGCTCATGTTGCATTTGTATCACCAAAAACATGACTATTATAAAGGACTTCAAACTGATTTAAAATAGCGTCAGTTGTAAAATGGAAGAAACATCATGTCACCCTCAACTACATCAACCATAATGATAGCTTTTTATTATCAAAGGTCACATTTCGTATGTCTCGAGCTGGCAACTGTCACTGTGCCACTATCAATTTATATTCCAGCATTACTGTAATTTCGGGCCATTAACTTTGTCGCACTTTGGTGTCGGAAGGCGGGTTATGTCTATAATTCCTGTCATTTCTGTCGGTTTCGTCACAGCGAACAAGCCAAACATATGGCTGAAGAGGCCAAGTAGTAATTTTATTCTGATTAAATGGAACAAATGTGACAGTTACTTAAAGGGGTTGACATGATTTGTCGTGACTTTTCAAGGTTTTTTTATAGAATAACCTAAAAAAGTCAAACAAGTAGACACTTAGTGACATATGTTATTATTTGTCGATGATGTTGTTCGACTGATAAATGAAAATGTCTCATTTTCTTATTATTAGTCACGTAAAAGACATTTTGTAGTGGGCAATTCCTCTGGAACCGCTCGCTTCTAGATCACATCACATAGTTTCCAAATTGAGAAGGTAAATATCGTGCTGATAGAAAACAGCGAAGCAGGATATTAATTGATATTGTACTGATTACATAAGATTTCAATGCGTAAATAATGCAATATTATCACCCTAGAGCACTCAAATAGCAACAGAATGATTTATAAAAAGAACTGATTACTTATCGTTGTTTCATGCGACACTTTCAATCGTAAATCAAAAAGCCGTGAAAAGGTCGGGCTTTGGCCACTAGAGATAAAAAAATATATGGACAAAAACCGGCTGATATCACAGCTTACATATGTTGTTGTGAGTTTCATAAAACATTGCCTCAAATGATGTTATAAAATAACGTCAGTCTCTAGAATAAACCACTTAGTCTAATGAATTCATCGTCTACTGTAATTAAGTATACCCCGAAACTTGCTATAATGAGTTGCTTAGTGGTTGCAAAATTTAAGTGAAACATTTATGGCACTATTGTCTAAAATCTAGTACGTATATGTTTACAATGACATTTAAAAACCTAGGTTTTTTATTTCAGTACTATATCAAACGAAACCAGGAAAACCAATTTTAAATTAACACCTCTAATATGGCAACGGAAGTATGATGTTACAGTGATTAATAAGAATTCAGCACATGTAGATGTCAATGATCTTATGTTATGCTGTGGTATTTAATCAAGTTTTACTAATCATAGCTATCAAATTTTGTTTCAAATTACGTAGACACATATCTACATAGGCATACATTTTTATATTTGTGACTGATTAATCGATAACGACGACCAGGGTGCCTATGATGGTTGCCTTTATCACGTGATAAATAAGTACCTAACAAAGTATCTGTCAAACTCGCGTTTTGTCAAAACGTGACGAATACTTGGTCACTGCCCGCAGATTGCTTGCACTTACAATTACTCGTTACAAACTGTTTCAATACAAGCTCCCGCCGCCGCGGTAGGTTAGGAACCCCAACGTTTATTTGTAGCTAGCCACGAAATGTACGTTACTGTCTCAAAAGATTTATACCCAAACACGCCGTAATCTCGTCTCGTGGGCGGAGACGCATTTGTTCCGAAGAGACTCACCCTTGTTGTGCCTGAGTATATTCGGTTAAAAAATCCTTGATAAGCAAGGGTCCGACCTCCATATTCGACGATAAGAGAAAAATATGTTAATTCACTCGCTCCAAAAACCCGATATGACCTACTAAGTGATTGGATTTGGTATCCCCCGCGCGTGTTGAATAGAAACCTGAAGTAAAATGGAACCAATGTTTATAAATTACTTAAAGCAAACAATAATTTAGTCGAAACGAATCCCTGAGTAATAGTTTCAAATATATTCCAATTATCAAAAGTTCCTCTGGCAATATACCAAAAGCGGCACAAAAACTAAAATTAATGACGAAAAGAAGAATCGAGTTCATTTATTCGTGAAATAAAGATTTATAACAGGGATTTGGGTATCATGAATAAAATAATGTTTCTAGCTAAATTAAATAACGAAATGGATGCCATAAAAGCTAAGAAAGTGGGTCAAATTGTTCGCGAAATAAATCCACTTAAGGATGCAAAATATTGCCCAAATGGATGCCTTTTCTCACAATATGGCGCCACTAAAATTTCCATCTTTTATGAAATATTACGGATTACGTCGACGGCCGTTTCATAAAATCTAATTTTAATTAAAAAATAAGCAAACGGTAATTAATTTTGCCGGTCCTCGCGGATACAATGGTGTACAAATTAAACACTTACAGCCAGAACGGCCGGATAAATTTTGCCGACTTGTACGTCTTTAGTATTTATTTTTTCCCTTTGAAAATAAACAATAGAGGAATTAATTTTCCGTTACAATTCCGCTGTTTTTTAATAATTGCTTTCTTAATTTGGAATACATTAAGAATTATTTCGGGAACTTTTTGGGGCGTTGTCGAGTCTAAATGTCATGCTGATAAACTCATACCGTCCTTAATAAACTTAAAACAAGTCAATTCCAATCGGCTCGAGGCGATGTTATTTTATTTGTCGGCGTCGGCGTATCGCTCTAAAATAATTAGAATGGGAATTTATAGATGTCATCGGCGGGGCGTGATTTAGGTGCGGGCGGCGGGGTATCCGCATTGTTTAAATAGAACGATCGGATCGCGTCGCCTCTTATCTACTCAAGCGATAACTCCAATACAGTTAACCTAAGATTTTCACAGAAAACGGATTAAATTTTGTAAAAACCAGAAAGATCCACTATAAACAACATTATTGGGAAAATTACAATTTAATGAGTAAGTAACTAGTTTTCGTCATGGTAGCAAATACACAGAAAAAACCATAGATGGCTTTCTGCTACTTTTTTCTAATATCTTCATATCAGTAAATTTTCTATATTATATTTTAAGCGTAGCGATATGCGTCGTCTCAATAATGGTGTCACAATATAACTTATAAATGATATTATTACACTTAAAGCACTCTAAAATAGTTCAAACACAGCCCCACTAATAACACGCCCAGCCGACACCATCCGAAACAACTTGTGAATATTTTATCGAATCGATACTGGGACGTCGGAAAGAGTAAATAGATGATATAAAAATACACCTACGTACTTTTGCAGGACACACGGCACTCTTTCCGCTGAATTTTCTTTGAAATATTACGATCAATTGGTACTTCATTCATTAATTTTATTATTTGTTTTATGATTTTGGAATAACTGAGTTCGAATAAAGAATTAAGAATACACTCGCAACTTCATCTGTAAATGGGGAGTATGATATGGCAGCCATAATGCCATCAGGTATTTTCTAATATTACCATACCATAAATTTAGTTATTACTTATTACCATCAGTCTATTTCAATAAACTTCAACTTCAGGACAGTTGTTTAATCAACCCCAAAAAATAACGTTTTCAAACCATGTTACTTTTTAGGGTTCCGTACTCAAAGGGTAAAAACGGGACCCTATTGTAAAGGGACTTCGCTGTCCGTCAGTCCGTCCGTCCGTCTGTCACCAGGCTGTATCTCAAGACCGGTGATAGCTAAACAGTTGAAATTTTCACAGATGATGTATTTCTATTGCTGCTATAACAACAAATACTAAAAATAAAATATAATAAATATTTAAGGGGGGCTCCCATACATCAAACGGGATTGGTTACGTTAACTTTGCACATCGTTTGTATGGAGCGCTATACATACCAGGTGCAAACTTAACTTAACCACTTAAGGATGGAAAGTGTTTTGTTTATTGTTTGTGGAACCCTCGGTGCGTGAGTCCGACTCGCACTTGACTGGTTTTTAATATTCACTATTAATATCGGTCATCATAAATTTAAGAGTCAAACTCTTGTTGGCGTAGCTGATGTAGTATGTAGCTGTCTCCATCCACCCTTATCCACAGATAACTCCTTGATTTCCCTGTACGACATGGCGTTTACCTTATATTCTATTTGTTATCAGTATGTTACTCTAAATGCATTACATTCACAGGCTTCGTCAGTATTAAAGGAGCCGTTTTATCTGACCTACGCGTGTTCTGCTCTCGCCGACTCCGGAACTACTGAATCAGATAGCAATCTTTCAAAATGACAAATGTCTCGCGCAGTCCCTTATTTATCGACCATGTTCCCAGTAAAATTAACTCGATTGGAATAAAGTAAGATGGCTTATTAATCAATGCCCTTTCTAACAAATTGTCGGTATGTGCTGTTGATTTTAGGCGCAGGAAGTTTTTCTTTCCTGGAAATATTTGGGTCAGGCTGCCTGAAGATGTTTTAATGTTTGTTTAACACTAATCGCTCCTATATCTAGAGCTAATTTGATCCCACTTCTGATTTCTAAAGTGACTTCTTTTTCTCCAATTTTGTTTTACATTTATACGACTTGTTTTTATTTAAATTAGTAAAATCATCATCCAACCGATAAACGTCCACTAATGACAGTATGTCCCAAAAACTTCAGCAAAGAAAGGTCTTCTCTATTCACCGACTTCCAGGAAACTTACTGGCCTCAACTTCGCTGGTCACAATACAGCACAAATCTTTTTGACACTGTATGGAATAAACAACATTTATCTCATGAAAAACAGTCCCGTGTTGCGTTGGACGGGTGACAATGTAGCGTGCGAAAATGTTGAAGAGGTGATATACCTCGCGTTATAAACTTCTTTTTCAGCTTATTCATTAAAAAGAAAAATAATCCATTTTTACCCGCTTACGTGCCTTGAAACCCACGAAGCCTGTTAAAGCTTACGCCACCTCCCAGATTAACCTGTAAAGGACGATGGGCAAAACGTCCCCACCCACCAACAGAGATGGGACATATCTCATCTTGTAGATCTCAACAATGTGATTGTTTTCCAGTATGGGAACAATCCCCGGAAATATGGGGTTTTCCTGGAAAATCGTGTTTTGTTAAGAGGAATGTGGACAAAATTGGTACTATTTAACTCATACAAAACGACTACTTATGCATAGGCGGTGGCGCCAATATTAATTTACACTTTTTATTCAACGGTGGGGGCCAATGTTCCCGATCACCAACACAAATGAAACATATCTCTATTTATAGGCCTTAAAAACATGATGATTTTTCACTAAGACAGCATTCGGCTTAAGCATGGTGTTTTCTTGGAAAATCGTATTTTTTGTTTGTATATATATTTTGTATATTTACTAACGAGCACTCTGTTTTGGAGGTTGGCCTATGAACGTCCCGTGATAGTTTTCATTTTAAATGTTGTAGTAACTAGTGTTATCTTATTATTACACTATTGTATTACTTAAAACTTGATTCATGTGCAGATTTTTTATTTCAGTAAACTTGCATATTCTTAGTATTTAAGTTGTATTGCATGGAACACCAATGTATTATGGTAGTTACTGTTTCCAATTACGTACTTATAATCGTATATATGCGTATACCAGTATAGTAATAGTCATTTTATACTTTTGATTTAGCAAAATTGCAATTCTTCTACTGCTCACCAGAGTTCGCTAGTGCTAAGAAGAGCTAGCTAGAGTACCGACCTCTGGTGGTGAGTAGACTTTTTTTTTAAACGTCAGTCTAGCCTTAGCATTAAAAATATTCAAAAGCCTTGTCTATGAGCTAAAATTATAAAGAAATTATAACAAACAAAAGTCACCTGTCACTAAAAAAAATTCAAGTCTCCAAAGACTTGCAAAATTGAATTTTTATCGAGAAAATGCTGGAAAAATTATAAAGGTTACCATAATATAGGTACGTTGATATTTTTAATAACATTTCTTTATAAGGCATCAACGATTTATGTGTTTGCCTTTCAACCGTATTTCTATTCTCGGAGAAAGTATACCGAACCCAAAACCAAACAGAACCGTTTGTTGTACAAATCGCCAGGGAGACATAATACTTATATAAAACAGTGAACGTCTTGGGGTCGAAATGATGATGAACTGAATTGTATTAGTTGTTTGTAGAAAATGCAAGGCGATTATTTATATTACATGGCCATACAATGGACGCTATGAACGGAGCCGAATATCCAAGTGTACGCTGATGCGCAGGCTAATAGCGCGGTTTGCGGCGCGCAGTAAGCCCATCATGGCACGGTTACCATCGTCTCGGTTTCCTGTTCAACTAACGTTTTGAATTCCTGCCCAAAAAGAGGGGTATTATAAGTTTAATATGTGTATGTGTGTTTCTGTTTATCCACATATTTGTGTGTTTGTCTGTGGGATCGTAGCTCTCAAACGGATGGACCCATTTGAATGCAGTGTTTTTATCGAATGTTTTGTCTGTCCAGATGGTCCTTAGATTTGTTTGTTGAAAATAACCGCAGCCATTTCCAAGATAAGTACTCAACTTTGATAGTTCGCTACAGACAAAAGACCCTGCGTGTAGTGCATCCACCGCCTCCCCGCGACCCACACGAGGTTATCCGTCCACCTAGGTATTCGTACCTAAGGCCTTCCTACACTGAGTTTTCCTATACGTGATCGCTACTCCAGGACTTTTCTGCCCCAGTAGCCATTCGCTCACTCAAGGATGTCATATAAAATTTCTGTGTATGTGTGGGTCTGTCTGTGGCGTCACAATAAACATTCTTTAGGTACAGCAGTTTGGATTTTGGAGCAAAAAAGGTCTAGGTACAGAAAATAACTGCTTTATCCCTGCATTAATGGATTAAAGTCTGTCTGTCTATTTTTCGTGTTTGTATGTTCCACTTAAACCTTATTTTTATTGTCACAGCCGTGAAACGCAACGATGTTATCAGCTCACTGCAAGTATGGTGATTAGAAGTCTTTTTAGGGATCCGTAGTCAACAACGGACATGGCGAAACTATAAGGGTTCCTTTATAGTTTCGCCATGTCCGTCTGTCCATCTGTCTGTCTGTCCGTCCGTCCGTCCGTCCGTCCGTCCGTCTGTCCGTCTGTCCGACTGTCCGTCTGTGCGTCGGTCCGTCCGTCCGTCTGTCCGTCTGTCCGTCCGTCCGTCCGTCCGTCCGTCCGACCGTCCGTCCGTCTGTCCGTCTGTGCGTCGGTCCGTCTGTCCGTCTGTCCGTCTGTCCGTCTGTCCGTCCGTCCGTCCGTCTGTCCGTCGGTCCGTCTGTCCGACTGTCCGTCTGTGCGTCGGTCCGTCTGTCTGTCCGTCCGTCCGTCAGTCCGTCTGTCCGTCTGTCCGTCCGTCCGTCTGTCCGTCTGTCCGTCTGTCCATCCGTCCGTCTGTCCGTCTCTCCGTCTGTCCATCCATCCGTCCGTCCGTCCACTAGCCATCACAGACCAGCACATAACTAAGTCTGTCTGTGCCTCGTAGCCTCTGAAGAGATGCTTTGATATTCATTAAACGTAGAATTGTGTTTTTATGTAGAGCATCGAGTTCTGAATCAAGAAAATCTGTACAGCGGTGTGGAGAGCATCAGGTTCTTTGTATACCGCGAAAAGTTAGCAGTAAAAGCTTGACTCTGCAACAGATCTAACTTTTGTCATATTTTAAGATAGCTCAGCTTAAAAGTAGTAGTTTTTTTTTTCATGTTTATCAGAATGTTTTGTTTTTCAGCTCATATTAAATATAAAATACCTATGAGAATAAAACAAATCAGGTAAGTATTTAAAGTAGTATTAAAATCCTGCATAATTATTTTTATATATTACGGAGGTGGCAAACAAACGTTTGGCCCGCCTGATGGTAAGCGGTTACAGCAGCCTATATGGACGCCAACTCCAGTGGATTCGCATGCATGTTACCGACCCTTTATACAACTGTACACTCTTTTTTTTGAAGCACTCCATTTTTGTAAGTAGTCTCCCGGGAATAACTCGGCAGGGACAGCAGGTCATTCCGTAGCCTGAACGTTGTGCGGAGAAAATTCCTTTGGAACCGTACGGTACGCGACCATTTAGACTCCAAGGTATGAGGACGAACGCCTTACCGTGAACGAGAGGTGAACGGTGGAGGTGGATACGATTCTGAATCTGCTAGTCTCTCGGCAGCTAGTGTGCTAAAACAACTGTTAAATTCTCAAGCTTCTACCAATCTATCTATCTGCCACGGACGTCGTCACTGCTAAACTAGGGCTCCCCTATAGCTCGCTTCAGAAAAAGACCCAGCGCACAGTGCAACCGTCCGCTTAGGTGGAGGCCTTCCAACGCTTAGTTTTCCTATACGTAGACGTAGTCACTACTCCAGGACTTTTCTGTCCCAGTAGCCAGCCGCTCAGTCAAGCCTTGCAGGCAATAGCGCAAGCAGCATAAAGACATTTTAACGTATGTATTGTATGCGTGTCTGTGTATCTGTGAGTGTCTGTGGCGTCACAATTGATAAAAGTCTGTCTGTTTGTCTATTTTTCATGTTTTTATGTCTGTGTAACGTTTAATAACGTTTCTGTATTACACATCAACGGTATGTTATTATTCCACTTACGAGTAAACCTTAACTGGTGAGACCAGAGCTGTGTAAACGCAACGATGTCTTTAGCTCGCTGCAAGTATGGTGATTAGAAGTATTTTTTATCAAGCTAGGGATCCTGGTTCGATTCCCAGTGAGAGCGCGGTTCCCCCGTGGTTACTAAACGGTTGCGTCCATTAGGTGGTGATATTTATTTCCTTCGACCTCATTTCTTTAGAGAACAGTCAGGCTGTTTTTGTATTGTTCACTAAAATAAAATTGTTTCCACAACATAGAATGACAATTATTTGTTACTTCTCATATTATTTAAGTTCTTATTCCACCATCTATAATTCCTTCCTGTTTAATTTTGTTTTCTCCGCTACCGAAAAGTTGTCTGGAAGAGATCGCTCTTTAGCGTTAAGACCGCCTATTGTCTGCCATTGTTTAATTTAAGATTTTTCATGTTATATTTTTCTTGTTAGTGTGCAATAAAGTACCTATTATTGTATTGTATATGTAGAATGTACGGGCGCTCACTACGAACCGTTCGTTATGGAAGTCTTTATCTATTAAATAATGGACGTCTTGGACACAAAATGATGATGAACTATATTTTATTGGTTGTTTATGTAAAATTCAAGGCAAACTCTTCTTGGGACATGGTGACGCGAGCTACCGACGCGTATCCCCCGCTACGTGTTGCCGGAGTATCCTCGACCCTGTCATATCCCGCAGCCTTCCTGCATTTCATATTTAATACTTTTTAACGCATTTACAATCTCATCCATAGTATGTGTTTAATTTCCCTTTTGTTTTTTTAGTTCACATCGAGAAAAAGTTCTTGTCCGGATGTCTTGTTCTACACGGTCTCACTACGCTTGGTTCGGTCACCATTTTATGTATGCAGTATGAACATATGTGAACGTAATTTCCTTCGTTTTCTACTCGAACATCCATCAATTATTCACCGAGACGTTTTTAAAGAGTCCAAATTCGGTAGGATTATGTAATATTTTTACTGAGTTCAATCGGTGACCTGAAAGTGCTTCAAATCCTGCTTGCTTGATATGACCAAAACATACCTGCATACATAGATGCAAGTAAAATAAAAGCTAGTAAAAATAATCGCTTTTTAACTCTGTTTCAGAAATAAACAAGAGATAACAACCCAGCGTGGACTGACAATCGAGTGAGACGAAATGAAAATGTTCTTAGAGTTGGCATACAAAATCTTACTGGCAGTGAAAACGACCGGTTTTTGGGCCTCAGAGGGAGGCAAAGGAGCTTTTTCTAGGGAAATGGGCATCGGCTACGCGAGCGGGCTCATGACACCGGTTCTGGGTCAATCTTGGGGCAAAGGCTGTCCATCGTGATTCATCGTAATCTAGGGGCCTTTTGCGCCTGTAAAGATTAGAGGCGGGCAATTTGATTAGATAATCTATTTTATATTTGTAAAATATTGCTATAATTAATATTTTGTATCAAATAAACTTTTTATTACTTAACAACATAGAAGATTTAGGCCATAGTTAAATGTCTAAGTAGCAGTGAAAATGTCCGCTACATAAAATCATTAATTCTATATTATTTTCAAGTACATAAACTTCCCACTTAACTAACTCCATACGATGAATGTGAGATCTATTTACTGAAAAAAAATTCTCCATAGATCCAGTTCTTAAAAGTGGATACAATAATGTATCAGGTGATGAAGTTACCAACGGGAGCGAAGCGTGGCGGTCTGGTGTATCGAGTACCTAAAAAGGAATGTGAGGGGTTTTGTGAAAGCGTAAGACACGTTTTAAAGATTACAGCGGGTCCTCGCCGAGAAGACGAGGTCAGAGCGTAGTTGAGAGTACCTAAGTTATACCGCGTTTTCAATATGTGTTGGAGGAAAGACCGGGGACTGGTGCACGGTTGTAATCGTGGCGCTGTACCTATAAGACTGCAGAAATTACCGCATAATTGGCCTCCTCAGTTCTGTTCAACATCCAAGAAGATAATAGAACGTGGATGTGTAACGGTAGCTGTTCAGTTATTTATTTATTCGTGAATAACTATCTGACAGAATAAAAAGAGAGTGATTGTGGATTGATGATGGAGGAATGACGTATCAATTTTTTCCTAATATATGCTAATATATTTTTCTAATATATATTTCATGCTCAGTAAAGTGTCACTTCGATCGTGGCACTCGCACTAGCCGACGGATTGAATTATGCAGGAGATTATGACAATCATGAATTAATTTTCCCGGCCATCATGAGGAAGCGGTGTGTATCAGCATTAAATTGCTTACGTGAGAGCTTCAACAGCATCTTTCATGTATTCTCAGACTGGTGGGACTCTCCACTCCTGCGGAGATGGTTCCAGGTCCACACTGTGTGATTTGTTTTATTTTATTTTATTTTGTCCAATAATACTATCGTAACTGTAAATAAGACAGACGGACAGATAGACAGACAGACGGATGGACAGACAGACGGACGGACGGACGGACAGCGGAGTCTTATTAATGGAGTCCCGTTTTTTATCCTTTCGGTACGGAACCCTAGAAAAGCTATAAAGAATGTGATCTAGGTATTCTGACGTCAGAATGGCTTGATAAAGTCCGTTCATGTCACCTTAAGTATTTAGTTTTAGAACTTGCATGCATCTTTTTATTATAATGAAACGTTATAGTCGTAATAAAATCAGATTCACTGAACTAAGAGAGAGTCTTCAAATTGAGTGATGCCAAGTTTTAGTAAGCCATATATGTATGGCACTGTGTAGTACCATTCATCACCTCGCTAAAAAAGGGAAAATACTTGGGAGAAATGGTGGTTGGGAGATAATGACCGAAATAAGAGATCCCAAGGGCTATAGTCGGATACTGCCCCAGGTGAGTGATATCAAGTTTTTAGTACTTATATGGACGCATAAATCGCGCGTAGTATGCGGTGATTCACGGTCTGAGATACAATTCTAGCAGAAGTGAGCTTGTAGTGGTTATGTTTGCTAGAAATAAGGCCTTTGATGCTGTTCCTACGGTATTCTTAAATGAGGTTTCACTAAAAAGAGTCACCAGCTTTAAGTATCTCGGACACTGGATCACTGAAAATCTCCATGATGATCCCGATGTTGAGAGGGAGCGCAGGGCATTCGCCGTGCGCTGTAACATGTTAGCACGTTGTGATAGAAATGTTAAAGTAATCCTTTTTAAGGCATTCTGTCAGACGTTTTACACGTGCAGCCTGTGGACTAATTGCACTAAAATGGCTTTCGAGGCCCTGTGCGCCCAATACAACAATGGGTTCAGAGTGCTGTTTGGGCTACCACGCTTTTGCAGCGCGTCAGGTATGTTCGCTGAGGCGCGCACTGATTGCATCAGTGCCATATTACGCAAGAAAATTGCATCTGATGCGGCGCGTGTGTGAGATGAAATGAAAATAAGTTTCTGTCAAAAATGACATTTTAGTGGCAAGCTTTTATAGCCGACTGTACTTTTCTTTAGATATCCATCAAATGCTCACTGAGACAATTCTAAATAGCCCAAGCTCGGTAGGATTGCTTTTTCTATTATAGAGTTCCTATGGCCACCTTCCGGCTCCATCATCAGATCAGCCCCATGGTACCATATTATTGTATTGTCATCAAAGTTAACACTTTGCACACCGTAAGTTATAATCGGTACCGCGCTCCAACAGCTGATCACGGGCACCACTCGTGATGCTCTTTTTCCCAAGAACGCCGCGCATTTTTTAAGGTGCCACCTATGGTTCGCCGGCGATTTTCGGTGATATTGTAAGATTTATAATATAATAATTAACGTAGATACAGGAATAATTTCTTTTTTATTTAAGAGGTGTTTTAGTATTTTATAATGATAAAAATAAAACAATGTGTTTATAATATTTATTTTATTTTAAAACTGTCGCTGAAAACAACTCGTTTTATGAAAAAATAAAAACTCTAACATGGATTTGTTAGGTAGCCTGCGCAGCGCACTGACGAGGCAGCGCGGGCGACGCATCGTCATGCCTTTCCCCCAACCCTCACGTTAATAAATTGTATGTGTGCGGGTAGCTTAAACGTTCTTCTACACGTTGCTATTAAGCGGATCACGAACTGTGTTCGATATTTTAATACAAACAGTATGAAATCTGATCACGAGTACTATTCGTTATCCGCGACTCTAAGCAAAAAAGTGTCACGAGTGGTACTCGTCATCGGCGAGCTAGACATGGCAGTTATTAAAATGGCCGGCGAATTAGAGAAAAAATGCGTACCGAGTGATTCTCGTGATCGGCGTGCAAATTGTTAAGTAAGTATGCAAAATTTTAGCTCAATCGGTTGAAGATATCTGCTTCAAAATTGAGTTGCAAGATTTCACCCGAACATACATACTTTAAACATACCATGCAAGCTAAATAAAAGCTTGTAATGAAATGAAATTATTTATTGATAACAGGCGGTTATAGGTCACAAATATTATTACAAATTAAACACTATTAGGTACATTTA
This sequence comes from Apotomis betuletana, assembly GCA_932273695.1. Classification (NCBI taxonomy): domain Eukaryota; kingdom Metazoa; phylum Arthropoda; class Insecta; order Lepidoptera; family Tortricidae; genus Apotomis; species Apotomis betuletana. Next base: position 1,549,183 of record OW026310.1, read on the forward strand.
CAATGTAAAAGGTAAATTATAATAATCTTCAAAATTGTAGAAATTGTTCTCGTGGAGCCATTTTTTCAATGTTCCTTTAAAACTTGGAACGGAAGCTGCATTTCTTACCGCGTCAGGCAACCGGTTATAGACGGAAGGCCCTGAGTAATACACGGACCGCTCTGATTTGGTAAGTTTGTGCGTATCTGCCACCAGCCTATTCTCGTGCTTGTTGCTACGCAATCTATAATTTGAATTACTCCCCTTGCGCTTGAAAGCATCAAGATGTTCGTGAGTGAACACCGCCACCTGATACAGGTATAGACAAGGCAAGGGAAGGATATTCAATTGTTTGAAGTGCTCCCGTGCTGAGGCGTCCGCCGGCAGGCCCACCATCGCTCTAATCGCTCTCTTCTGCATCGCGAACACTCTCCGCCAGTCCGAAGCTCGGCCCCAGAGCTCAGTTCCGTACGTGAGCAGAGAGTGCACCGTTGCAAAATAGCACTCGCGTACTGCGGCAGGCCCGGCCGTGCGCGCCAGCCGCCGCAACGCGAAGCCCGCGCGCCCGAGCCGGCCGCACACCTCGTCTATATGTGCGTCTCCCACTTGAGCGCGCTGTCGATGTGGAACCCGAGCAGGCGTGTGCAGGTCGCGTGCTGTATAGGGGCATCGCCTGCACACACCTTCAGACTCCCATTCAAAAAAAACATCAAAAATCTGACTGTACGAGTACGAGAACATAAGTATGTTATTATTTATGTAAGAAAAGTTTATTGATTCTTAAAGTTCTTAATATATCACTTATGATATGAAGAGCTTGTGAAATGATACTGTGTGTAATGTATATTTGTTAAATTACCATTTGTGATATGGAAAGTTTGCGAAATTACATGTTTGTGAAACGTTATTTATAAAATTATTGTTTGACACACGTTTTTTTTAAATAATACTAAACCTTAGGGCTGATTCACACCGGAAGGGCAGCGGCCGACAGCGGTCAGCAGCGGTCGGCAGCAGCGGCCGCCGGCGGCCGCTGGCGACCGTGCGCCGCCTCCCCCGACCCTTCTAGAGTACAGAGAACTGGTGGGCTGTTTCGGCGGCGGGGCGGGGGCGAGCAGCGCGGAGAGTGCGCGGCCGCCCGCGGCAACGCGAGCAGCCGCGCGGCACCCCGAACGGCCGCGCGGCGCCGCTAGTTTCGCCACCGCCAAGAAACGCGGCGTCGCGCGGCCGCTCGCACCGCCGCGGGCAGCCGCGCGACCTGTTAGAGGTATTCAAGTCATACTGGTCTTTTTATTAAATATGTATGTAGATAAAGTTGAAAATTATTTCACACTAAAAGTGCTCGCCGCGTCGCTGCCGGCCGCTGCCATTCCGGTGTGAATCGGCCCTATGGTGATTGTGCTTGTGTGTTATGATTTACGATTTTTGCAGTGCTCTCTTCTTCCGCCTAATGTTACTTTAAAAGCAATAAGTAGACCGATAAACTGACAAAAAAATATGCGTGAACAATGGGAACCTGTAATTCTAATTATCACGAAATGAGCGTCCATACGAGGGTAAAATAAGCATCAATATTCTACTGTGGGTAATAGGAATTGGACTCGCGAGATTTGGAACTTGACACAGGAAATCTAAAAACAAAACGTAAAAAATCTGTACTTATGGTACCCTTAATGTGATTCATTATAATAAATAGGGTTCAGTATAATAACGCATTTCGTATCTTGCTGAAACTACCACCCTTCAGCAGTACGAAGGGTATGTTTGCTGACGAGATAATACCTGACTTCTTCGCCATATTAACAACCCGGTCTGCGGCATTTCAGACAAGACCGAGAACCTCGGGTATTGAATTCTGTCACTGATAGCCAATGAGTACAGTGACTAGTGTCATAAACAGTGGTTTCGCCTGCACCGCTCTGAGAATGCACACTTTTAATTGTAATTTTATATTTGTGGCCGTTTTTAGGGTTCCGGGATCATTCTCTTAAAATCCATTGGCTGGATCCATGATGTATAAAGTGATTTTATTTTTTCTTACTAGATCCATTAGGTACTTGGAAGTATGGATCTAATAAAATCTTATTTCTCTTCTGATACATCTTTGTACCTAGTTGCAAGAAATGGATCTATAGAGAATATTTCTTTCAATAGATCTAGCAAGTTGTTATGGATCTAATGAGAAGTTGTACAAAATGTAATATCGGATATTTACTCATTTTCTATTTCATTTTATGTAAAACAAAACATCAAAAATCAACGTTTTTTTTTTAATATTTATGGATTAATTGGTCCGAAATAAATGCATGATCCTACTGGTAACGCTCATGGTAGCCAACGTGTTAAAAATGCATCAGCATATTCTGCTATTGAAGTGAGTAGTATGTGTAAGGAAAAAAAAGGAAATATGCAGAAAAGAAGCTGATTAGACTATGAAGCAAGATTAGACCTCAAACATACAAACATTGCTAGTTAAATAATCACTATTTCACTCTGTTTCAGAACAAAACGAGAGATAACAATTGACAATGGATTGACAATCGAGTGACAAGCGTACTAGCTGATAAGAGCGCTGAACGCAGACTCGTGGACCTAAGCACGACGACATTATTAGCTCGCTGCAAAGTATGGTGATTAGAAGAAGTCATTTTTATCAAGCTTAGGGATCCTGGGTTCGATTCCCAGTGAGAGCGCGGTTCTCCCGCGGCTACTAAGTGATTGTGTCTAAGATTGTATGTTATTTTATTTCCTCCGACTTCATTTCCTTAGAGAACTGAACAGTTGAACTGTTTCTGTATTGTGCTCTAAAGTAAAATGTTCTCCATCCATAACATAGGATGTACACAGGCAGTCAGTGGCGACCAAAATCAAACCCGTACAAAAACGAACAGTTCGTTATGGAAGTCTTTACGGAGACATATATTAAACAATGAACGTCTCCGAGTCAAAATGATGATGAACTGTATTTTATTGATTATTTTTGTAAAATTCAAGGCAAACGCTTCTTGGTACGTGGCGACATGGAGCTACCGACACGTGTACACCGCTAAGTCTTGCCACCGTATCCTCGACGGATACGCAGCCTTACCTGATTTCATACTTTTCAACGCTTTCACAATCTTGTCAATACTATGTATTTAATTTCTTTTTTGTATATTTAGTTCATTTCGAGAAAGGGCTCTTGTTCGGATACCCTCTCATACACGATCGTATGTATGAACACATGTGAACGTAATTTCCTTCGTTTTTTTTCTTTCAACATCCATCAATCAGTCACCGAGACGATTATAGAGAGTCCAAATTCGGAAGGATTATCTTATTTTTTTACTGACTTCAATCGGTGACTAGAAAGTGCTTCAGATACTGCTTGCATGATTTGTCCAAGATATTCATACATATATAGAAGCGAGTAAAATAAAAGCTTGTAAAAATTATCACTATTTAACTCTGTTTCAGATTAAAACAAGAGATGAAAACCGAGTTGGACCGACAATCGAGTGAGACGATGTTCTTAGAGTCGGCATAGAAAATCATACTGGCGGCGAAAAGACGGCTCATGGGCCTTTCTGGGTCAATCTTGGTGCCAAAGGCCATCTTGATCCTTGGTCCATCGTGATTCCACGTGTTTTTGTGACTGTAATGATAAGAGTATCTATCTGATTAGATAGTCTATTTTGTACTGTTTTTTGTTAGTAAATATTACCATATTTTCTTTGTTTCAAATAAACTTTTTCTATTTAGTAACATATCTTTCGAAGATTTAGTCCCCAGTTAAAATGTCTAAGTAGTATTGAAAACGTCCACTACATAAAACAATTAATTATGTATTTTTAAGAATGTTTACTTCCCACTTGAACTGACTCCATAAGGACAAAGTAAGATCTATGTACTAAAAAATAAAAGTTTTCTATAAATCCATTTCGTAAAAGTGGATACAATAATGTATCAAGTGAATTTACCAACGGGGGCGAAGCTTAGCGGTCTGGTGTATCGAGTACCTAAGAAGGAATGGAAGGGGTTTTGGGAGAGCCTAAGAGACGTTTTAAAGATAACGGCGGGTACCTGCCGGGAAACCGTGGGCCAGCCAGAGAGTAGTGGAGAGTAAGTCATACAGCGTTTCAATTTGTATTAGAGGAAAGACCGGAGACTGGTGAACAGTTGTAATCGTGCCTCTGTCTCTGCACAAATAGGATTCAATAAAACTGCAGAAATTACCGCAGAATTAGCCTCTGTCAGTTTAACATCCAAGAAGGTATTGTAATGGATGTATAACGGTAGCTGTTTAATTATTTATTCATGAATAACTGTCTAATAGAATATAATAGAGAGTGATTGTGGCTTGATGATAGGGGAATTACGTGTCAATTTATGTTTATTTGCGCCGATGCTCAGTCAATTATACCTTGTTTAAAAGAATTTAAAGCTAAAGCTGATTTAGGCATTCTGACACCAGAATGGCTTGATCAAGTCCGTGTCACCTTGTTCAGATTTACAACTTGCATGCATCTTTTCATAAAAAAATGGTAATAACGTCCTGACATCAAAATGGTTGAACCACATTCATTATAATTTTATACAAGGTTTGATTGAAGTTTCTGAATAGTACTAAATAGGTCCTTAATCTGAAAACTACATCATCGAAAATCGCGTAATCCTGACGATCACTCTGAAAAAGGTATAAAATGATTAAGCTTCAGCAAATAAAATGATCAGTCAGAATCAAAGCGTGCCGTGAGAAATAAACAAAATATTAGGGAAAAAATCCACATTTAACTTCTAGGGAAAGTGGTGGTACGGATAGTGGGAATCGGGAGGCATGGTGATGAAGGTTAATTTTCTGTTAAGTCTAGTCACATATTATATAACTTTATATACAGTGATGCATGCACGACTTTATCGGAATTACCAACCAACTTCTCATGTCTACTGATAAGCACTGATTAAGTACTTTAAAACATATCCTGGTTGGTCGGAAATATTGACATAGGTAAGTTTGTGTATAGTCCCGAGGAGTTTTTTTATACCCGTCATAATACCAGACATGAAATAATACTTAATCTTATCATAATAAAACGAAGCTGCCTGGTAGACATCTGATAGAGCAGTTCCAGAGTACTATATTTAAAGTAGAGTAGGGATGATTTGCATACTTCATTGAAAGTGTGCAAGCGAAAGTATTTTGGAAACGATAAATATAAGGCTACCACTGCGACAATACATTTTTTGTCTCTTTTTCACTATCATAACGAGAAAAAGATGATATACTGTCAAGATGACAGTACCTAAATCAAAATCATGCTTTCGCGTTGAGAGCCAACAGTAACTCTGAACCTGTGAACACTCGCTACCTGCTGTAGTAGATGTATTATAGGAATCGACTTGACCAAGTATACTTGCGGAACCAGCTAATCTTGTACAGTTTGTGAGCTGACAGAATATGATTCGAGTTTTATACCTGTCTCGCTTCCACATATGCGATTGAGATAAGAACCTTTCCGATTTCACCCAATCCCGAACTTCAATCTTAAAGCTTAGAGCCTGTATATGAAATGGGCTAATATCCGACCGCTCCTTATGCTTTGGAATGCTAGAAATATGACAAAAGCTGGTTTATTAGTAAGTAATGGGGACGCATAGGTATCAAGTTGCAGGAATGTAGATAGATATGGCATCGAGATTATTGTATCATCGTCCCGCTCTAAACCATATAGCATGAGTAAGATAGATAATGTACATTTATGCTCTGAATTTTCGTTCCGTACCTATACATACTTTTATGTATTGCTTACTGTCTTTGGCGCGCGGCGTTTATAAACGATTATATGGATCTAGCATTATTGACGTATATCATTAGTTCGGCTACTCAACACGTTTAGTAATTACTGTCAAGAATAATGTCAGTGTCAGTTCTCCTATTCCACACTAGATGGCCAGTGTAGTTTCAATAAAATTGCATTTTATTGCAATATAAACATTTTATGACTGCAAGTTAAGCATATTTATTTAATAATATAATTATATCATTCATTTCAGACCATTTCTAAAGTTGTCAAGCTATTTATTTATATACTGGCGCTACCATCTATGTAAAAGCTCTAAAAATATATGAGTTAATTAGTACCAACTTTCGCCACATGCAGTTAATTACCGAACTTTAAACTCTAATTACGGGAGAACCCCATTGATTTTTAAGTTAATAATTATCTAACCACCTTTTTTGGGTCATTATAAAACTATCTGCACCGGTCTCATCTCTGTTGGTGGGTGGGGACACCCCCCATACAAATTTGCCCATCGTCCTTTATATTTTACAACAAACATAAACTGATTACAAGCTAAAGCACATACGTTGAATTTTTACTCCCGCCTGGGTTGGCCATAATAAATATAAAAGTTAAAGGTTGCAGGGACCTTTACAGTCCGGCCACGACACCAGCGGTAAGCGGTAGCCACAGAATAATACACTCATCACCATCATCATCATCCCTATCATCAGCCCGTATAAGTTGACATAGGCCTCTCCCATGGCACGCCTTTGAGCTCGAGTTTTAGCTCTCTTCCTTCAGTTACCACTCGCTGTCCTATGAATGTCGTCGCTCCACCCTGTTACTACACTACGTTTACCGATTCGTGGCCTCCACTCTTTAACTTGTTCGCTCTAGTAGTTATCGGCTCTACGACAGATATGACCAGCCCACTGCCACTTCAGGTTGCTTATTCGCTGTGAGTATCATAATACTAATATTACTAATAATACACTACATATGGTTTTCTCTTCTGATCTTTGCAAAAATAGTCTAGTAAATTAGCCTACACCGTATTTAATACATAAATATTAAAGGACAATCGTAATCGTACTATGAGTAGACGACGATATATAATTATTATATATCGTCGTCTACTCATAGTACGATATTATAATATATATAATGCGACGCTATTGTCGCGCGTCGACTCTGCCCGGGTTACGATGCAGTTACGACATCAGCCGCGAATGGCGGCCATAAGTAGGAGCTGGCGACTGGCTATGCTCGCTGGTTTTCCCGAACAGAAGTGGAAATTGGAGAATAACAACTATGCTTTACTATTTTTGCTTTGGTACCGCTACCTCTGCCCGTCACCAATTTCGTGGCCTAACCTTCAGACTTTTGCTTTAGGCACACCGCAAGCGGATTACTAACATAACTCATGCCTACCGTCTCTGGGCGAGAATCGAACGGACAGAATACGTTCATATTAACGGGCTAATGTGTACATGTTTATGATCGTAAATGTGTACTTATTTATTTGATCGACTTGTATCTCGTTAAATTTTTAACGTTTATGATGTTGATGACTAGTTGTATTAAGTATTCGATTAATTGACTTAATTAAACTTTTGAGGGGTGAATTGTTTTAGCGAATATACCAATATATGTCGTTACATTGACAAGCATTAACTTAAAAAAAATATAAGATTATCAGTACTGTCCGGGTTAACTTAAGTTTGAGCCTGATATGTATGGCGCCGCATACAAATGAGGTGCAGAATTAACGCCACCGATCACGTTTGTTGTATGGGAGCCCCACTTAAATATTAATTTTATTCTGTTTTTAGTATTTGTTGTTATAGCGGCAACAGAAATAATAACATCATCTTTAAAAATTTAAACTGTCTAGCAATCACGGTTCAAATGATACTGCCTGGTTTCAGACAGAGAGACAGACAGACGAATGGACAGCGGAATCTTAGTAATAGGGTCCCGTTTTTTACGGGACGGAGCACCAGAAACATCATACTATATGTATGCTAACATGTCTATGTGGTAAACTTCGATGTCTAACCCAAAAGTTATCCAAGTGCATTTGAATGCCACGACCCGAGATTAGGACACTTTTGAAGGGTATTTCACCTTTTAAAACCTCTTCACCGCAATGGCGAGGTCTCTGTTTACAGCTAAACATAATTAATTATACATGAGCTTTAATCATTATACAGTGTAAAGCGAAAATGGTGCTCAAGAAAAGATCATGGATTAGAATATGATTTTTTTCACTGTACACTGCCGCAATTGGAGGATACAAGCTGCATGTACTGTGTGTAATTCTGAACCTCTACCCAAAAATGTTATCTATACTATTATAAAATACTAGATTTGTATTGAAAATCAGGGGTTTTCAGGAACAAATCTTAATAGCGTGGTGCCGGATCGTCTTTTGTTTGATATGGGCATGCGGTGCCATACCAGTCTGGTGCCATCTCTTTGGCATAGTTTTCTTTGTACTCTCATCACGCCTCGGCGCGCCGAAATGGCTGGACGGATTTTCACCAATTTTGGTACAGAGATATCCAAAGATGGTTATAGGATACTACTTACCTGACTACGGTATAAATAAATAGGCGTACGAAGCTGTGGGCACCTTCTAGTGCTTAATAAAAATGAGAAATTGGAAAGGCTTCATTGATCACTTCCACGCGGTACCACTCTCCCTCTGAGAGGGTATCAATATCGTTTATAAACGAAATGTGTGAGGAAAGAGGTTTGCTCGACCTTTGATTGTTTGCGATGCGTTACTCACTTACATTTGCGGGAACGCTCTGTATTCCCTTTTTGTGATTTATTTATTTCCATTGTAATAATAGTACATTGTTGTAGAGGCTGCAAAGTAAGCAATAGATTAACGAGTAAATTTCGAAGGCCGACCCGCAGGGGAGGCCTTCGATAGTACGAGTTAATCTATTGCACTTTCAGCCGAGACTTAACATAGTGCTTTTCACGACACGAGGAAATATATTATAATACGAGTTTTTCATATTGGTCATTAAACTCGGCGCCTTGTTGCAGCCTCATTGTTGTAAAAATCATGGCTGTTATAAACATAAAGCTGATCGTGCCCCCAGATTCAAACGACATAAAGACGATTTTCAACCCAGTTATGAAGAAATAACAAAAATATTCAAACTTACCTCACTTTCAACTTAATTTAGACATTTAAATATTTAGTCTAGGTTACACTCAGGTAAACAACCCTACGATACATTATACACTGAAGGGTCATTGTAACGGTACGCAATATTAACATACGTTCCTAATATTATATATTTCATGATTCAATGTGAACATTATTAAATTAATCACATTATCACATTACAAAACCAATTTTAATATTTACTGAACAATACATTTTGTTTTTTTTTTAATATGGCCGGCTGACCCGTAGCGCATGCGCGCATCACATCTCGTCGCAATGGAGTCATAGCTTTTCAGCCGAATAAAAAAAAATGAACTCTATATTTATTCAGGTAATTAAAAGTGTTTATTTGTTGAAAACTGTTTATTTGTTGAGAAATTAGTAATTGTAGAAATTAGGAAATTGTTTTACGCCCCATAACTAATTTTAAAATATAAATGTTCATGATTTTCAGAGTAAAACCTTTTTTAACAAAAACTTATTGAAAACTAAACCTGAGGAGTATTATCTTACTTAAGAAAATAAACTCGTTTATGGGTATTTATAAGTTTAAGAAAAAAATACACCTCATAAATGACGCATACTCATTGGTCAATTTAATTTGACATGCAGCAGACGATTAAGCTTTGATTGGTTAAATATCCCCCCTCGTCGTTTAAGCCGGCCGAGAAAATTAGTCTGAAATATTTTCTAAAAAGTCGTATCTTACTATGAAATTCAGTGTAGATACGAACTGTTACCGTAAGGTCCAACATTGTTGTCGTGTTGGGAGCTAACATAGATATACAGTTTACAAATGAACATAATATATAAGCAGTTTTGTGTACTGGATTCAGGTAATCTATAACCACATTTTCGAGCAGTGTCGTGAAAAACCATTTTGTTATTTGATATAGTTCGTCATTTGTCATATTTGGTGGTTGACTTAAACCTATTAGTGTGCTATTAGTTACGAGCTTTGAACCGAGCTTAAGTAGCATAGGTACGTGCCTGCGATACCGCAAGGTGAGGCTATTTGGAACTCAATGGGTTAATTTCGCCTTAAGCAAAAAAACTTTTTAACCCGTTTTTTACCATTTGAATATTAGGATGCTTTCCATCAACTGTTGCGATTAAATAATTTAATTCGCATGTTACCAAATAGCCCCTTGGGTCACCAGGCCCACCCTGTATGTATAGCATCATTCCCTTGCCCTTATCTCATTTGTTTGGGGTTGGCGCTGCAATCTTTCTTCCTTCATTCTTCCCTATTACTCGTCATCTTGTAATTTACTTCCTTCTTATTCATATCATCTTTCACACAATCCATCCATCCTTTCTTTGGTCTTCCTCTTCTTCTATATCCGTCCACATTTTTTTAGCTTACACGCTTTTCTGGTTATGTGGCTTTCCTCTCTTCGCATCACGTGCCCATACCATGATAGTCGGTTAGCTTGCAGCTTCTCCCTAATTGGTGCTGTATGTAAATAAATCTAATTTAATTACTTATCAAACTTCCACCTAATCGGCTATTTGTGTAAAATATGTTAATTTTTTTTTATTTGGGGCATCAACAGCATAAAATTCGTAACAATTAAGCCAATAGGTAAAAGATGTCCACAAACATACAATAAGTAGAACTACTTACAATAGAAATTAAACAAACATTAAGGTATTCTCGATCAGATGAGTGCGCATGTGTGTGCGTGTGTGTGTGTGTACCTATGTGTAAACGGAAAAGGGATATCAAATTAACTATCATCTAAACTTAGCATTCAAGACCGAATACATTAGAATTGGTTAAATAGTGCTTCGAACGTGCTAAATAGTCGATGAACCGCCAGTTATTGGAGCGAGACGTAGATATGAATTGAAACAATTCACAACACCACACGGTGTGACAACGTCGATAACCGAACAGAACAGTGCTATTAAAACAATAGCATTGACTTATGAATGAATAAACACACCTCAAATCATCAACTGAAATAATCGACTTATAAACAGTCATTTTCACCAACAAGTTCCTACAACCAATCACTGTCATTACAGCTTGTACATGTAAACAAAGTCATAATTAAAACGACATTAGCCATCGATACCTCGGGGATATACCCGTGTTTTTACAACAAATGATTTACTAAAAAAGTACAAAAACGAATTTATGTCTCTTCGGGGACAGTGCGGTGTACATTACACGATATCCTGCTTGATTTATAACCAACGATACGGACGCGAATAAATATATAAAATAATGCGACGGTCAGTAATGAAATGTGGGTGGCTCTTTACGGATAGGGTCAGGTATCTCTAGATCTCCTTAAGGCATCCTTTTAATGCACATTATACCAATATTTTGAAGATATCATCGGTGAGTAGTGAGAAATTGATAATGATAATTCCATTCCATCGAGACATGATACAAATAAATATTCTGATGTATACAACGTTTCTAACAACGGCGTGGACGAAATTTTTGACTTATTTTTATTACTCTTTTTAAGGGAAATGCAAATCTACAAACATGGTGGCGTTTGTAAGTTTGAATTTCCCGTAAAAAGTGTACAGAAAAGAGGTCAGATTCTGTCCCAAAAAATCTCTATGTCCACTTTACCGATATGCTCGAACTGATGGAAGACACTAATAACTGCACATTTGTAAACTGATATAACCCTCAGTAGAACGTGTTAAGGTATATGGCTGTATAGTTAACGAGTCTTCGTTTGTACCTAGCTCGATTTGCAAAAATACTTATCGTCCATATATCTCAGCACAATGTTGCCAGTACAATACGCAGAGGCTATAATTATCTCAATGTTAATTGAATTACCACTTTTGGTACGTCCCTAGGCGTACAATATTAACTTCTACTTTCTAGATTGCTTGCGGAATACAAGGATATAAAAATATACAACAGGGTTGTAAAAAAAAACCTCACCTACCTAAGCAGTGAGGCATAAGTCATTTGAAATGCGATCTAAAATTTTAATTCCCCAAGTATAGAATCACCTCCGGCATTATTAATGAGCCGTCTTATTAAGATATTAATATCAAGAAAATAAATGCCTTTACCTTCAAATATAAAATTACCACCCAAATAAATTAAGCATCACCGCTCGTAATTTTACCGGTTAAATGACTAAGTTTAAAGCTATCATGACTCAACCGTGACCTTACGTGACCCACAATGAACAATACGCCACAGTTCTTAACAAGCATAAGAACACTTCACGATCATATCATTCATCATTCACTCACCGAACGGCGAGACGCGGATACCTCTTCAGTAACAAAACAAGTTTATTGTCTGAAAACAAAGGCACTGGTTCAACAATAGATCAGCCTTAGTGACAGCGCCTTGCCAGCGCTAAGGCTTGCCAATTACGAAGCTAACGTGGATGGAACACGCGAACGCCAAATGTAAGGCCTCAGTGGGCGCTCGAGCTGAGCGTACAGCGGGCGGGTCGTGCGACGTTTGTTAAACAATAAACAAATGCAATCGATGCGAGCATCTTGAATGCACGTCACCCAGAGTAGCTGCCGATCGAACAGGTCGGGCAGGCAAACCTGTCTATGATTTGCATCAATGGAAAAGGCGTCTAAGCGATGCTCAAAGATATCTCAGGACTTAATCGAATGAGGAACGATAGCGTTAGCTCGACAATGTATGGAGCTCGGGATACTGTCCCTAATGAGACACAAGAACCCACTAAATAATAGCCCTGAATCGCACAATAAATATGACCAAACAAAACGTGCATAGCGGAAGTAGTAAGTTGCATAGACAAACGTTAGGCTCTTTAGGCTATAAGCTACACGGCAAAATTTGCCGCTTGCCCGGTCCGCTAAACGGTCCGCTTCAAACGTCAACTCAGGCCGTACACTAAAGTCAATTTCGAGCCTTGAGCGGCGAGCTTCCTATGTTTATGAGTGCAAGGAACCGTTTGTCTATGCAACTTACTACTTCCGCTATGCACGTTTTGTTTGGTCATATTTATTGTGCGATTCAGGGCTATTATTTAGTGGGTTCTTGTGTCTCATTAGGGACAGTATCCCGAGCTCCATACATTGTCGAGCTAACGCTATCGTTCCTCATTCGATTAAGTCCTGAGATATCTTTGGGATCTGGGTTCGGCCGCTCTGTGAGGCTAGGCGTCGTCTTTTACAATATACTATATTAGGATTTATTGTCTATAGTAATTTACTGTCACAACTCAGCGAGTTTGCGAGACCTAAGTGGCAGTGGGCATAGCACATTGCTCGTAGAACCGATAACTGTTAGGTCAGAAAGTCGCAGTGTGAGAAGGTCTTGAGAAAAGTAGACGGACAATCTGGTCAGGATCGCGAAACCGTTGGATGAGGGCGGCGTAAGACCGGTTGTTATGGAGACACTTTGCGGATGACTTTTTTCAATAGTGGACTTCGGCTGATACAAATACAAATACAAAATACAAATACAAATTCTTTATTGGTAACACCAAGTTACATGTCAACAATTTTAAGCATAGGTAGGTAGTTACTTATTTCACGAATTAATTAATTTAATTTATGGTTATCACATTGTCTACATTTTCCACATTATTAATTGCGATAATAGATTCGTACGATATTATTATAATACATTTGACTAGCTGACGTGGTTATGTATAATATTTACATGTTTCTAATTCTACAAGTTATTTATAGTATTAAATTACTGAATGGGAAGCTCGTATAACTCGTCGATCGAATAAAATGTATGGTCAAGCAGCCATTTACGTAACCTCGACCTAAATACCGCCGTGGAAGTTGCATCCCTTTTAATTGTTGATAAAATGATGTATCGACTACAAATTGACATTAAATCAAGTTTATATTTTTAGCCCCAATAATGATAAGCCAATAGAATTTCTATTATTCCATGTATCTGTATTGCTGCTAAATATCAGTAGCAATAATCTGATTTTGATTGAAATTATTTCGAATGAAAAGTTACTCGATCAACACGTTTTTATCCAAAATATATTTAAAATCAATGATTTCTAAAATCTTGTATTTTACTATAATTCTAAAATTCCTTTCGAAATATCGCTGCTTACCCAAATAGCTCACAGGCTGTATATACGCTGATACAGCCTTTATTCTGCTTAAATTGGCGGTATAAGGGCTATATAAAGGTTTTTGCAGCTCTTCTGCTACTTGTAAGCATCCATTATTTCGATTAGATAACGATCAACTAGTAACCCCAACACTACAAGCAAAAACACGGTAGTGACCTGACAAGCAGATTCCTACTGTCCTCAAATTAGTACGACAGAGTGAACATAAAAAGAAACAAAAAAATAAAAATGTCTTCCTAGAGCTTTTTAATGTCTTTATTAGTGCTGTCCAACATAAAGTTAATGAAACGACCATTTTTATTGATCTACCTGCGGGTGATACAAATTCTGGCCGCTCCTAACCCTGCATTATGTTTTTGTTCAAATTATTTTCCATCTTTCTCTACCCCTTCATTATCTCTAAGTTAGAGAAAGACGGGACAATTTAAGGACGAGCATTAAGGACAAGACATTTCATTTCGGGAAGCGATCCCCATCATTTGATAAGCCGTTGAGGCATTTTTAGCATTAATCCATTAGAACATGGAAAATATTTGGTTTTTTATCAAAGGACATCTTGTTTTTCTGCGTCGTTACAAAAAGTTGTGTTGTGGCTCACAGAAATCTTGTCTAAACAGTAAAAACAGTACCTTTAAAGGAAGCCGTTTTCACATATGTTTGAATTACAGTCTTAAGATTTCTACTTTTTCTACTACTCAAAGATTTAGATTTTATTGCATCACAGTACAAGTAGCAGATAAAATTCCATAAGGTATTCTCTGCCAGTCAACCATAGGGCCAAACAAACGCTAGCGGTTGGGCCAGTATCATTAGAAGCTAATATGTATACAACTGAATCATGATTACATTAGAAATATCTCTCAAATATTACTACACATAATCTTCTTTCATTACTGTTCTGATATGGCCTGTGGCATATGTTAAATAGATTGATTTATTGAATCACATAAACAATTTTTTATCAAAATATCTACTCGTATGCGAAAAGAATAAATCGAGTCCAAACTCAAATGGGTCGTTTTATTACAAAGTTCTCTCCTCTCCATCTCGGCTCCATCATAAGAAGAGTTCCATGTTATAATAATATCTTAATAAATTGTCATTCAATTTACATACGCATGCAAAATTTCAGGTTGATCCAACACCTGCGGGCCTGTGATGGTTGCTTTTATCACGGGATAAATAAGTGGCAAAGCATCCGTCACGTTTTGACAAGTGTGAGTGACTGATGCTTTGTCACTTATTTATCACGTGATAAACGCAACCATCATAGGCCCCCTGAAAGTGGGTCAAAATTAACTTGCAAGTTTTGGTTATGATAAATAAATAAATAAAATAAAAAAAAAAAAAAATTAAAAAGCCTTTATTAATTCCTTACGTTACCACATTTTTTACATCTAATGTAGTAAATTCGTATCTTAAAATGAACTTTATTATTTAAGGTCCCCTCTTCGGGTGAGTGAGTGGTGAGAGCAAGTTTTGATTACAGACATTAAATTAATATGAAATCATAGTTAACTATAGATCGCGATACTTTATAAAGGCGTCTAGCAATCCATCAAACTCCGAGCCCTCACACATCCCATTTCCTTTTGTGAGGCCGATAACATCATCAAATTTATGGCGGTGCCCTCACAATAAATACCTATCAAGTTGAAGTGACATTTGGTGTGAATATTAACACATCATCCATAAATATTTCCATAATTTTATTACAATCTACGGATAGCAAGCTGTCGGCGCCCGCATTCACACAATTGGTGCAATCATGGACAATGAGATTTGGGGGTGTGTAAAACGGGCCACAGTCGGTTTAAACGCAGTATTACAGTATACGTGTGACCTTGAAAATGGATTAAACTTTTTCATTGTGAAGAACATGGTGTATTACTTTCATAACCGTCATGTTTTAAAGTGGATTTATCCTGTAATGTTACGGATACGATACAAAGATGGAAATTACGGTTGAAAAAGCTGTTCAAACGGGTGGTAACAACACAGTGCTAAAATTCGTCTACTTTTTTATTCTCGCTCAATTGGGAGAGCACTCCAAAAAATCTTGCTACACTCATAAATCGATATCACAGTCATGCTCCAAAAATAAGTCCTTACTTGCTCTTTGACTGGTCGTACAAATGGACTGATAAATAATGTTATTGCTTGCTTCATTTTGGAATTAAGTTTTCAGTCACACACTCACACACTTTGTTTTAATGTATTTCTTGTTTTTGTGTACAATAAAGTGTTTACATACATACACTCTTTAGTGGCGACCAAGCCCCCTGTGCGGAGCTATATTTTCTTTAGTGGGCGTCATTTGCGTCAATATGACGTATCGGAATCACAATTTGCATGGACTGCCCTACTGTTTATCCTTCACTGTGACGGAACTATAATTGCATTGGCCACAACGGAATCGTTGTTATAGTCACTATTCAATAACCTCGAGCAAAGGCCATTATAATTTTCTATTGTGAATTAACTAGGATATCCTAGAGAGATGTGTACCGGCAATCAATTGATATTGTTCGCTAACTGGTGATTAGTTTTGCTAATTAGCTTTACTGCTATTTGTTTGTAACGGTTTGTATTTGCTTTGTTTTCTATTGAATTATTTCGATCATGATTATTATTATGCTATTAGTATAGTGTGGATGCCAACATGTGGGCGGGGCACATTGCTCGAAAAATCGGTGGCCGTTGTGGTGTCCGCGGACCGGAAGACGTGTGGGAAGGCCCTTAAGGTAGGTCGTCACCTGGTTATGATCGCGAAAATTGGAAGGGCGAAAATTGAAAGGCTGGCGCAACAACGATTTTTGCGGAGAACTTTAGGGGAAGCCTTTTTCCAGCTATAGACCTCTTTCGGCTGATATGAAGATGCCAAAAATGAAAGTTTGCAGATCTTGCAGTAGTTTTCGGTGTTCGCTTTAATGATACGGCGTCGGTAAGTATGAAATTGCCGATTAGTATGGAACATTTTAACCAACTTGATTGCTTCATATAAACTATTCTACGGCGCCGTTTAGTGTTGATGATTTATCCTTTTGCACTGTTTGTCCTTAAGGTGCCTTATCAACGAGAGCATTCGCCAGTGTTGTAACAAAAAATTACATGAATCTCATTTGTTTTTTGCTACATTACAGCCAAATGCGCGCGGTGGGAAAGCATCTTCAAAGTCAAATATGGATTTAAAAAGTGAAGTAATTTTTATTTTTAGTAGAGGAGTTGTGACGTCGTCTGCGACCGACCGACACGTGTGCGCCGCTACGACTGGCTACAAACGAGTGCCGATTTTTCCCGAACACATGTATAAGGCACACTGTGGCTGTTATATAGACTATTAGAGCAGTTTGTGGCACATCATCAGCCCTTCTTTATACTGATGGTATTTTTTTGATATACTTAATATAATCTTTAAAAATAATCTAATCCATAATCCTCCTTTTTGATTCGCCGTTGGCTAAGCCAGTAAATGCTACTGACAGCCCGAGGCGACGTAAAACCTATTAAATGCAACATTCTACGGTCGCAATTGCACTGTCTGTCAACCGAGACATTTACACCAGTCGTATCAAGGGGTAAATCCGATACTTCCACTGGCATGGGTCTGAGATATATATCTCATATATGTATATATCTTAGCTAAGCTTCTATTTCAGCGATGCTTTTGTAACCCTACCTCCACACTACTCGCGAATTTGACCGAAGTTCGCCGAGGCGAAGTTGGCGGAAGTATGGATATCCGCAGCGAAGTGCATCTTCCATACTATCATATTCCCCCAGCTTCGGTCAAATGCGCGAGTAATGCGGAGCCACAATTACAATTATGACCAGCCTATGGCTCGCGACTCATGTCGCGCGACTTAGCACCACCCGTCACTCTCCCACGATTCTGTACAGAAAGGGATAGGTAGCATAATCTCGCTGTGCTAGAGGTGCTGCACCTCTAGCACAACTGTGATACGCGACTATTTCTCGCGCGAGATATTTATCTATCTCTCTTTGTGCAGTACTGTGAGCCAGTGACAGGCAACGCTGTACCGCGCGAAAAGAGTCGCGAAGCATAGTTGTGCTAAACGGGCAGGGATCGTAACATGCGAGCAAAATCCATTCAAATGACGTATGGCAACTGGTGACGGCCCCACTTCAATGAATTTTGCTCGCACTTTTGCGAACCCTGGTAATGACAATGTATTATGGATCTCATGGAGATGAATATCCCCGAGAGTAGATAAAGTTCTGCTTTGCCCGAATCTTGACTGGTAGAAATGTCTTATGGCAATACGACTGCCTTTAATATGTTTGTCGTGCGATAAATGTTCTAATAAATGTTACAAAAATACTTATAGTAAAACTAAACGTAAAAATAAAACTAAACTACAACAAAATTAAAACAAAACGCCAAAAATGCTGGCGAAGTTTCAGAAATACATTGTAAACTAAGTACAATTCAAGATAAAAAAAAATGTTTAATTCAAGATAGGTTCACAAAATATCACTGTTGATATTAATATGAAATATTCAGATTTAAATGTGAATTTTAACTTTACACACTGACACTAACTTGAATAGCGAAAATCCATAATGTCTTATAGCCGTGAGATATTGTAAAATTGAGGATATCGCAATGCATCATCGAATGCCCAGTATGTTGATCTACTTTATGCATAATCCCTAGTAGGAGATCCATCTAATACTGTTACAAGTAAACCAATACTAGAAAGGTAATAAGTACCGTCTGTTTTGTATAAAGATGCGTCTTTTTGTTCAAATAGAGCAATGAGCACATGTTTAATGTTGGACTAATAAGGTCATAAGCGACGCTTAGTTTCTATTAAGATGTGTCTTTTTGATGGAGTAAAGTAGTGAGCATATGTTTAATGTTAGTTTGACTGACGTGAAGTCTGGTTCTTGGGAACGGACGAATGAAAGACGACTTGATATACTTAATTACGTCTATTACAACAACTATTAAGAGCAATTAATTATATATGGGTATTTTTTACATGGCTTGAAACGTTACAATTAAAGTCTACACATTTATGAATTGAATTTTTAAGAAATGAAGTTAAGTAAATGTTTTTTGTGTTTTTATTCATTTGTTTAAGCGTTGTAGATAACAAGTCGGTACAATATGAGACATGACTCACAATTTCATGTACTTTTTAAATCCTAACATGTTGCGGTTTAGCCCTAGAATAGTGGCGCTAGAAACAGATTTCATATTGTAAGATGAGCATACATTATAAAAAGTCAGTAACGATTTGTCAACAACCAAATCCAAAACCTTGTTTAACAGAATGCCGCTCGAGCCTTCGTTCCTCTTTTAAAATCAATCGTATTAATGAATCGTTTTGAAAAATGCATCTCTGTGGAGAGTTTTGGTTTTGTTATACGATAATTGCTTGAAATTCACGGAACATGTAAGCCTGTTTCCTGTTTGTTTACCTACATCAGTGACAATCGATGACTTTCAACATCAGTTGCCAAAAAATTTACCAGTAAAATCACAGAATAGATAATAGTACAAGTACAGAAGGCACACTGCTTTGATCTTTACAAAAAGCCGCTTTTTTTAGCCAAAAAAATATGATTTATGGCCCTTCTAAAGTCGTCGTCCCCAGCGCAAGCCAAACGGAACGTTAAAGCTGCGTGCCAACGGTGAAAATGAATTGTCTCGCTTGCCGCGTCGCCGAGAGCGAGGGCTGTCAACGACTAAAAAATAAAAATGTATTTCCCATTCAATTCATTTATTTCTGGCATTCAATATAGAGAGCAATATATTTATATTCTTCATAAATTATATTTATTATTTCATTATTTAACTATAAAATAATCAATCTCAGAATTTGGACGAATTGAATCCACCACCAGGCCGCAAAACATTTTAGCTTTATTTTTAAACATTTTAATACGTATAATATCATAAAATAAATAATGCAACGAATGCGTTACCTTAACATGCAATTAAATTCTTGAGCTTAATTTTGTTTTTGCTTAGTTGTCCGATATTTATTTATTTATTTATTCATATATATTCATCACTACATACCTAGTATAAAACAAAGTCGTTTCTTGCTGTCTGTCTGCCCCTATGTATGCTTAGATTTTTAAAAATACGCACGGCGCGTACCGTGCGAAGCCGGGGTGGGTCGCTTGTAACAAATAAAACATGTACAAAGGCGAACTTATTCCTATTAGGGATTTCTTCCAATACATTTATTGTACCTTATTATTTATATACTTTATATACTTACCTATCAAACTATCACTCAATCGTTTATTCATTATTGGTAATTTTACAAACGTGATATCAAATATTATTATAAAAACCTCTGTGATTGTTGATTTAGTAGTAGACATACTTATTTTACTAGAATTTAAATTGACAAATAGCAGCAAATAATCAATTCAAAATTACATAAGTACTTAACAATTAAAATTGTTCTGAGTATTACCAGTGTTAAATATGGAAGTAACCTGCAATATGTTTTTTATTATTATTCAGTAACTAATTATTATATATTATGTTCATTTTCTTACCTTTCGGCATCCTTCGGACATGTTGGGAGAGCGAAAAATGCGTGATTCCAATTTCGATCATTGTTCCTACAACCCGCTGCGATACAATATCTTTTCGCTGTCTTTTTACTCATTTAAACACTATTATAATATAACACTGGTATCAACAGATGAATGCGGAACGTTCACTTGCGACGTAAATTGTGAGCGCGCGAAAATCGTGTAGGTACGTGCGTTCCGAGACAGAGCGTGTCAGCCACTGAATAGTCCGCATGCATGCGGCCACCGGCATGTACTTGTAGCGGGAAACGTTAATCCCGGAGTGCGCCCCGCCTGGTAAAATATAATATTAGTACCACTAAAAATCCGCAATAAGTGAGCGGCATATTGCTCGTAGACCCAATGGCCGTTAGGGCATAAAGATTCTTGAGTGGCGACCGCGGACCGGAAGACGCAGCATAGAACAAGGTGAACCGACGACCTGTTTACGATCGTGGGCAGAAATTGGATGAGGGCAGCGCAAGAACGATCGTTGTGGACAACTTTGGGGGAGGCCTTTGTTCAGCAGGGGATGTCTATCGGCTGATATGATGATGATGATGATGATGACTCAAACTTAATTAAGATTCATTTCAGTAATTTTGTCATCTTACGCCACTTTGCTATGAATCATAGTAACCATCTAGGCACCCAAAGTATGACTATTTACATCTCTCATACCGTTTTAACTACAAAAAAATACAATAGCACCTACCTTATTGTGCACTCCTAAGCTCAACGTAACTGTAGTACTTTCCGAAAGGTCCTAACTGTGTTCGCAACAGAAATGGAGTTATGCCTTTTTTAAATCTATCCGTCGACTATCAATAAGTACCGTGGGTGGTCCATACAGCGGGTACTCATCTGTAATGATAACCTATTTCTTTATCCCACGTAACGCGCTTGGACGATTATGTCAAGTGCTAATTATAAGTGTTTTGAATGGGGGCCTGTGAGAATAAGAGCGTTCATTAACAGCTACTGGAGAATTCTAGATCTTACGCTACGATACGATATCAAAATGAGCCATTGCTTTTAAATTTGCTTTGACTGAAGTCAACCTAAATTGTTTATAGCATTGTATACTCTCGCAATCTATACTCATTATCAAAACGACTTATCAGCTCTTTATTATTTTCTTATTTATATACTGTGCATCCGAAGTGATCACGGACGATGACGACTAATAATACTATACGCGAATCTAGCGTAGAATTAGAAACAAGTACTATTCATGGTCATAAAATGAGTACTTATACTTTCATTCGCATAGAATGTAAGTACTTGTTAATCCAAAACAAAAAAGCGGGATTCCGAATTCACCAACTGTCCATTTGAATCAACTATCCAGAGTGCATTTGGTCCTGTCAATGGCTACCTTATTTACGCCAATTTAAACTTTTTATTCAAGTTAAACTAACCGTGATTAACAAAAACCCGTGGATAACCGGTGCTCATATTTCAAAAGAATGTGAGAAGATTTTCTACAGAAATTAAGTACAGTACACGTTATTTAGAACTGAAATAGGATACTTTTATGTGAACTGTTCTACGCGTAGCGTAGGTGACCACATCGTTGTCCCTGAAAACGACTCTTTACTTCTTTTAAAGAAGTGGGGTCGTTTCAGACATAAGTAAAACCGTAATTATTAATATTTTTAGTGTCAAACGGAAGTTTTAAATAGATTTAAATCCTTGGCTACACAATTAAGTACTACGGAAAGTACTCTCCTTCAATCTTCCCAAAATCAGGCTTTTGAAGTCGTCAGAGAACTGTATTTATTGGTTGTTTCTGTAAAATGCGGAGTTTATCGTGGTGTATGGCGACGCGTGCAACTGACTACGAACGAGATCCATATTTATATAAAAAAGCGGAAGTCTGAGTCCTGCACCATGGTGCACATGGTGTAATGTAAGCCACTTTTATACCAGTCCTCCCATAGCTACTACATCTAGATACAATCTCGTTTAGTTCAGAAACATGTGAATGAGAACGAACAAAAAAGCAAGTGTAAAAATCAGTATTCGGTTCGTTGAATTCATAATCTTCTATCTAATGCGTGTTGTCAATACAGATGATTGTTTATAGATGCCTTTTGATTAACAGATAACCTACCTGGTTCTCAAACAAAACAGGGTACAACTTCCGGGCTGCATATCCCACAGCGTTTTTTCTCTTTTGTTTTAAATAGTGCGTTGAGATCATTTCGACAGATAACATTGTACGTCGTTAATGCACAAAGTTGCATTTTTCTTTCTTTATATTTTTCTGCCCGTGTGCAAGAAAAATACAAGTTGGAACGCGCCGGCTATTTGAGATAAGGGGCGAGAAAAGGTTTTTTGCGTTTTTATATTTAAAAGTATTGTAATGCAACGCTTATGACGCATTTTAAGCTATTTTTTTCTCACCACAAAAATCTCAGGAAGTATTAGGATCCTGTTCTTTGTCTATGGATTCAAATGTGGTTTTATGGTTTTGTACCCAAAAGGCGCCAGTCCTAAGTCTACGGAGTAGGTACTGAAAGGATTGTTTTTTTTTTTAAGTTGTATCGTAAACTTCCATAATTATGACTGAACAAAAAAAGTTAATTCCAGTGCTATCAACATGGATCATTAATAAAAACACGACAAAACTTGTGAAATCGAGTACTTTAACCCCAACGCGTAACAGCAAAATACCTAATAATACGAAATGATGTCAGGAAAATATTTGTAATTTTTTATAATACTAAATTAGGTGATTTTTAGTATTCGTATCTACAAAGCATCTGCCTAATTTATTTATCTAAACTCTTGTTGTATTCACACATGGAGAAAATATTACCACAAATAGGGTTTTTACGGCGAAATATCCTTCAAGTACTACAGACACATAAAATTAATTATTTCCACATTTTTATTGAAATCGTTAGTTTCTTCTCAGTTTGTACGGATATTCTCTTTATTCCCAGACGGCTTAGACAGGATGTATTAGGATTAGAGTCCCTTGTCTACAGATTCAAATCCATTTTTTGTCCGTCCCTAAAACAATTCAATATGCGTCCGCAGTAAATTTCGGCTGGCACCCGAATGCATTATGCTAATTCTATGATTTCCTGTTAACGTTTCAGCCCCGAGCCAAATTCCTTGCGTGTTGATAGCCGATTGTCTTTCGATCTGCTTTTTTCCTGAGAACAGGGGATAAATTCAACATTTCAATTACATCTGCCCGAGATATACCACTATAATATCTTGTTTTAGCAATGCGTTGTAGTTTTAGACATGTAGACATAGATTCGATGTTTCTACAGAACGTCAGTGTGATCATCATTCCCACCATATTTTTTCCATGTTACTTTAGCGATATCAATATTTTATTTCTCATTGAGATGAGTATGTTTTACGCTAGGTATTTTGACAGACATAAAATACAAGAATAAGAATAAGAATATTTATTTGCAAAAATGTAGTGGTAAATACAGATGGAATATAATGTCATATAACTATAATTTTTAACAAAAAAAAGAACCGACTTCAGTAAAACTAAAAAACTAGATCTGTGGTGTTCATCATCAGTTTCCTTACACCAAATCCTATTTACTGAATGTAAATTCTTGACTTTATCAATAAATTACCGAAAGCGCCGTACATGTCCCTATAACATTTGAAGAGTTCCCTCGATTTCTCCAAGATTCCATCATCAGATCCCGACTTAGTGCCAACGGGACCAACTCGGAGTTATACCCTTTCGATAAAAAAAAAATTGAAAATCGGTTCACGGTTCTCGGAGATATCGAGTAACAAACATACAAAAAAAAAAAAAAAATTAGTTCGCATAACCTCCTCCTTTTTTTGAAGTCGGTTAATAAAGTGCGTACATTTTACTTAAAGAAGCATGAAAATTTGGTTTATTAATTAACTACTTACGAGTTATTTGTTATAAACAATAAGTAAAAAGCAGTGGTACCTATCACCTTATGTCTGTTTTGGGTAATGCACAGGGCCATTTTAACAGCTCTTTCGTTCCGAAATTTAGACGAATATAGACTTATTTTTAAATTTCATCACAATTTGCAAGAATCACTCTGTCGAGAGAGCTCACGGAGTAAATAGTGAAGTAAAAAAACGTTTATTGCTGAGAACCAATTCAAGAGCGTTTTAACCGCTCCTTGACTTTAGGTTATGTTACATTTCTCATGGATAATTAATATTATCGTAATGGCCTTTCAGTCTTGTACAGACTATACAAACAGTATCACAGGAAAACAACGTTTTTCGTGGCTATGCAAGCCAATACGAGAACTGCACATGCGACTACAGGACTGGCACATGTAATTGCGGGTCCACACTACTTCGCTGCGGAAACCAATACTTCGGCCAAATTCGGTCAACTTTGGGAGTAGTGTAGAGCTAGAGTTAAAATACATCAGAGACAATCGACCTAAACCGCTACTTCATAAGCCATATCGCAAAGCCTCATCGAATTAGTCCCTATATCTCTAAAGAAACGAAATAGCGTTGGATTTGCATGCAGAATTTATTGCTGTCACACGAGTTATGGAATATTTTCGCTCTCATGTCATAATAATTTAGGGACCGTATTTTATGGAGACATTAAAGCTATTTAGACAGGATTCTGAGAATGTTAGGTATGTCCATTAAACATTCAAATTCTGTATTGTAAACGGAAAAATTCATTTGCCGGCTAGTCATCGGGTTTTTATGGATTCTTTGTCCGAAGGATAAATTGACCTGGCCATATATCAGAGTATATTTATTGCCATATTTGTAATTGCTTTGAATCCTTAATTTAAACAGTAAAATAAAACATCATAGCTACAGAATTGGATTTTACAGAAATTTTAATTGACGAAGATATTCTTGGAAATTAGTCGAGATTTATCTAATTTTAGTATCCGATTTTGAAATGATAAAAAATAACTTTAAGATAAGATATATTGACTTATTTTTTCCAGGAAATTATGATTTATGATACCTAAGGCGTCATTCGATTTACATTAAAAATTAAAATGTAGCCATAGCAGCTATGTATCCACCACATCGCGAAAACGAAAGCGGTAACACCTACCGATGGCGAAGTTGTCATTCAAAATAGAGCACATCGCTACAGATGCAGGGCATCAGGGCAGATGTATGGTTCGTAAAGATGTAATTAAAAAACTTTGAATTTACTTTATTTATCGAGAAAGTCTGCCCTATGTGACTTTACGACATTAGTTCTGCATTCCTACTTAATGCAACTTTATGCAACCGTCATCAAGTTATAAAAAGCAAATTCATGCAAATATCATTCGGCAATCATGTTCGATTCGAAACTTACACAAGAGTTTTATGACCATTATGCAACATGTAGCTTACATTAAAACCACTAGACGACCGTTAATGACCGTGCATTAAGTAAGTAAACCAGACCACGCTAGAGAGCGTGTTGGGGTAATCTTTATCATTTTCTGCACGCATTTCCTTCAACAAACCTGTTTTGTAGCTAAGTCTCTCATCGATATCTTTTTTATCTGCAATGATTTATTAATAATCATTCGTTTTCAGTAAGCCTACGGCAACCACCTGACTCATAAATTATCTTAATTTTAAGATAATCCTCATTTGGCTGATTATTTCTTTATTTAAATAATTTTCTTGGGACGATTGAACATTGAATAAAAGTCTGCCTTAAGCCCGTAATAGGATTATATCGTATTTGCATCTGCATACCGAGTGCTCATAATTTAATTTATGATCCACCATTTTGCATAAATTACTATTGCACTAGTCATAAATCGATCATTGCTTTTATATCGGTTTTATATTTTATAAAAAACATGCTTAGAGCTAAATCTTTATAAATTTTCAAGACGCGTTGTCTAAAACACTTAAAATTAGACACGACGCGATGATTTTTCAAATCAAACAAAGACGCAACTGATAGGTGTGAAACTCGAACGAATGTGGACAATGGCGGCTAGCTCCAAATCCATTTTGTTTTTGTTAACGAAACTGCGAGAAAAATCACGTTTCAATGTCTTGTCATACGCACCACGCGACCTATTCATCACGGCGTTTTTACAAAACTGAACAAAAGCTCGACGCTAAACATTCCCATTATTACATTTATAATAGACAAAGCAACTTTGTTCTAAACAATACCATCGAACAGGCGGTTGTCGCCATTAATTTCAATACTTTTGACATTTGTAACGGAACCTTTTATGTTCGAAGCGAACACGTTAACCCCATGGAGGCGAAAAATTAGCACTCTGCATGTGTGCGGTACCGTAAGATCTTAAAGAATACAAAAGATTGTTACGCTATTTTCCCGTTAAACTTTAATTTCCCTTTCTGTATAGTTTTTTTGTTGTCGGATCGCGGCGATTAGTAACGCAGCGATGTCACCTGAGCCGAAAGACCTCACAGGGAACAAAGATGCGTATTTTGGTTCAAGGCAACCATTCACTACTTATAATGAAATATTATTCGACCGGACCCACGGGAACGCGGCCCACCGAAGGATGTTTTTTATGTTCATGTTCACATCTTGTTTTCATATGATTATTTACGAGCGTATCTCAAATTCTCAAGTACATTTGTATGCATCGTGTAGGCAATGCTTATCTTTAATTTATTTAGGCAACGGAGGTACGAAATTTGAATATAAGATGCTCAGAATGCGTTTAATTAAATTCTAAGTAGTTTCAAACTGAAACTGAAATGTAATATAGTACAATGTCTAAGTAACGAAGCGTGCTATTAGGTGTACTTGTAAACGTGTATTACATTTTAGAGAGTTACATAACAAGGAGAATATAATTACGAACGTAAATTGCTTCTGGTATAATTTCTCACGTAGGTTTATCATAGACGCCATAGACTTAGAATTCAAGTAGACCACCAATGCTTATATGCAAACAAAGTCGCACCCCATTAACTTGTTCTACCTCCGACTACGCTGCCATATCAAGGTTACTGTCACATGTAATTCGCGCTTAGACTTTGTTTAATACACTTGCACCATCCATTGTTCAGCAGTCTCTAATTGGTACAAATAAGTTCATCATCATTATTATTTAAGAGTTTTACTCTTGTCGGTGCAGTTCTTTCTCTCCAGTCCGTTCTACTTAACGCCAGTTCTTTTACTTCTTGATAAAACGCGACGTCCATCTTTTTTCTTGATTTGGTCCAAATAACTTATCCTCGGTCTATCCTTCCTCTTCTACTCCTAATAAGTTCAAAAAGGTTTAAATTCCATACGAAACGTACGGAACACAGAGATTGGTGAGGTATGGTGTCGCCGTCTTCAATAGTCGGTGGAACAAATATCATCAGTGAAATCGATTTAACTCTAGCTGATGTTTTAAAGGATAGCGTTGTCACATTTAAAACAACAACGTATCGCCAAGTACTAGACAATCTACACTTAAATAGAAGTTATATCGAATTACACTACACAACCTTACGATTTAGCGAACATTTACATTTCTGCTCGCGTTGTCCAGAGACGCCATCTAATGAGTTCTAGGTTTTACGAGGTGCTAGACTTCCCCTCGCGAGCCATTCAACACGGCCCTGAACGAGCTCTTAGCACGTACTCTAAATTATATGTTCCACTGTTTACGGAATCAATACATTTACATGTTCATTTTAATGGTGGAAATACTTCTGTTTCTAGAATTTCAAGCTCAAGCTCATAGACCAGTATATAGGGATTTACTGCTTCTTAGGCTGCAATCGAACCGGCGCCTCTATTTTACCGGAAAACTAGTGCACTACTAGGCTATATCCGATACCAATACTATTCTATTCTATATAAATGTGCCTTGTAACGTAACTCGCGGTACTAGCAACCTCTCGGTAAAAGTTATTTGTTCTTTGCGATTGACCATTGTATGTATACGTGCCACTTTTAAATAAACTCACTAAACGTTCCAAACTTCCGACTGTACCAGGGTAATGAACTCAGCGTCGGAATGGATGCTAGAGTTTATGACGTGCTAAACTCCGACTGTGAATGAAGTAATGCTCATAACGCTACGACGCTTCAAGAGCCTCTAGCACTCTTCACGCGTTCATTTTGAGATAAGATACCTGCCGCTACATTTTAGCAAGAATCTTCAGACATTCAATTACGTAGGCTCGTTATTTAAGCTTGAAAACGTCGCCAATTAAAGAGAACATAATGATGTAGTAAAATTGCGTCAAAATTTACCCCATTGTAAGAAGAATCATTGCGAATGAGTCCTGCTTTATTTCACCATCCCGCTGGGGGTCGTCGTCGTCGGTACACACACAGGCCCCGCACAAAGCGAAGGAAACGCTAACGCACACATTCTGGAGATCAAAGAACGCGCAATCTGTGTGAAAAAAATAACGTTTTGGTCCCGAAAGGGCGGACCCGTTTACGCGACCCAATTCACGCGAACGATTCGGACGACGAAGAAATTGAATTGAAGTCAGCCCGAACAACAAATTCAAACGCGTATCGAATTGTTTTACGTTTGACGAATTCGGTTTTCGAAAATTTTAAATTCGTAACAATAGGCTATAATGATGTGGGGCTCTTTCTTTGTCCGTATCAGAATGCGAAGCATGGTCGTTACGGAGATTCGCTCCTCGAAATGTTGTCGATAGCGATCGTGTGGCGATAGTGCAAACAAAACATCTCCATTGTTTTTATTGGGGCTGTCTTACTAAATTCCGAACCGGTCTCCGATGTTTGGATTAGCAACAGTCTTTTTATAGACTCGTTAAAATATCATCACCATAGTTTCTTCGCAATTAATGTCGATCTTGATATAAAATAAGACGTAGGTACCCTATTACGCGACTTCATTCATCACACGGACACGGGAAAATAACCTTCCTCACCGCATTTTCTCGCCTCCATAAAGCATTTACCGCGATACCATTTGTTAGTGTCTTGTTTAGAAAATCACATCTGCTGAACTTTATTAGCTCGCCTTTTGACAAACTTGATGGAGGCCCGTATCTAATCATTCGAAGCCCGCTCCTTAGCGCAGCTGGTTGGGGCGAAACGAATCATTTTATTTATTGTTCAGATCTTATACGTTATTTATGAAAATCCGTAGTCATTTAGCATTTTGCCACGGTACCCGGCCGGGTCGAC
The DNA here is from genome assembly GCA_932273695.1 of Apotomis betuletana. Lineage (NCBI taxonomy): Eukaryota > Metazoa > Arthropoda > Insecta > Lepidoptera > Tortricidae > Apotomis > Apotomis betuletana. The sequence continues at coordinate 1,578,871 of OW026310.1, forward strand.
GGCTTTAAGAAAAGTGTGTCACCTTGCCTGGAATTAGATACGCGTTCACAAATGATACATGGGTTTCCATCATGATTTCAAATCATAGGTTCGATTTGCGATTCCTGCCTTTATGCGTTGGTGATTGAGCATCCACGCTACTTAGTGTGCATGTGTACACGAACAACGTTATTGGCAATTACCGGCCAAAGCAATCTCAGTAGATACAATACATACGATTATTGATGCAAATGTAGGGATGCTAATTCACGAATTAGGCGCAGTTCTGCGGAGAATCATAGACAGATAAAATGTGTCAGTTAAGGTTTTTTTGCTATGCTGAAAATTCTTGAGCGTTTAAGTGAAAGCCTCGTCAGTAGTAATGGCCTGCCAGATAGATCGGCTACCTTATTACGCCGCGCCATATCGACCGCGCAAGCCCAAGTTTTTTGCTGCACGCTCCTGCACCGATTTTGTTGCTACGCTTTTTGCTCCCTTTTCCAAATAGACCAGAGTAATTGTTTGTTTTAAGACCCGATTGCGTCGGCGTCCGCCAAACGGATTTGTTACAGACATTTTCGGTGTTAGAAAATAGAGACTTCAAAACGGTTGAACGGGTCCAGCGTTCGAACTTAATCTTCATTGAGGGGTTTTAATGTAATGAATTCTCGCTTCACCTTAATTCACATTATTTCGAAGTTAACGTGCGCCGTCAGTGCTTTGATTTCAAAATGTGAAATTAATTCTAAATTACTCACAGAGCAGTGTCTGCTTTTTGCTCTAGAGCAGGTAACAGGAAACGGGTTGTCTGACGCTAATCCCACCATGTGTGTGTGTGCGTGTTATGTTGTGTAATAGCGCCAAGCGTGCGTGTGGACGTCGCATGTTTTTTTTACAAGCAATGCCAGCTCTGGAAGCCTACCTATCAAGTACAGTCCTCTAATAACGTCACTACCTATCTCTTTCCCATCCCTACGGCAATCCGCGACGCACTACCAATAACTAGTTACAATCGAAACAACTACGCGCACTTAGTTATTTTCTGCGAGCAAACTCGTTCATCAGTCCTCAGCAATGTTCAGAATGAATCTTTATGATTTAGATGCTTGCAACTAAGATGATTTTCTCAGGCTACCAGCAACTGGTTTATTTCCGACATGACTAAATAAGGTGTTGTTATTTGCACCTTATATTTCTAGCATGTTCGAGATAACCCCGTATTAAATTGGATTTATATTCATTGAGCAAGAACCAGATATGAACCGCGGGGGCAGTATATAGCTCGCGGATGCTGATCCAAGTATATTGAAGTCTTAACGTGTTTCGTTTCCACAGATTAAAAGGGTTCTGCAGCGCAGGTGATTAAACATATGAGCGTGGTATCAATTTTCACATCAATGGAGCTGTAATCCCGCATATTAAGGCGGCTGCGGTTAAACGAAGGCTGTCAAGGGGCGATTAAAGGAGACTAAGCTAAGGTTAATCCTAGTCCTAAATTATTACAGCCAACATTCGAGGCTTTGTTGAGCCATCATAATAATCTTGGTTTAAGAATGTGACTGTATTAAAAGCTTACAGTCTCTGATATGTGCGCACTCGTTTTTGATAATACATTTGTATCACCGTCCAGTTCTCTTTTTGATATGACATTTACCTTGCAAGTGACATTTTTAAACAATGGACATTTCTATAGGTACATGTCCAACTTGGCTACTCTATGAATAGAAAATGACACCGTTAACAAATGAACTTTTACCTATGAATAGCCAAGTGGTTTTAGTCACTCCACTTTTACTTCTGCCGACACCACCTACCTGCCTCATGGGAACTTCAAATGTGATCAATAAACTATAATTCCACCAATTTCCTTTAAGTGTTCTGTATAATTAATTTAATGATACTAATTTTCGACCCGTCTCAAATTTACCTGCTTTGTGGTGATTTGCTAATGATTCCGCTTTAATTTCGGAACCTTTTTTTAAATAAACAGGACCTTTTAAGATATCCCTGGTTTGTTTTTATAACGATTAGGGACTGATTAGCATTCTCCAGGGAAATAAATAAAGATAAGGGCTAAACCGAAAATGGGTAAATTTATTCGGTCATTCTTATGTTAAACTGTACGACAAATAGTTTTATTTGACTTACTAATTCCTTTGCTGTATGTATCACACGATACTGTTCTGAAATTTAAATAAGTTGAACCACCAGATTAAAAATGTTTCGTATGATTTTAAAAAGGGATACGTTAATCCCTTGGATTCAATGCAGTTAGACTTAATATGAACATAATAAGATGAATATGAATCGTATTACTAAATATTTTGGAGGCTTATTTCAATATGAATGTATTATGTGAATGTAAGGCCAATCCCATTGGGTTTGCATTAAATAATATTTAATTTAGTTCTAGAGAAGAACAAAACGTCTACCTATAAGTATAATCGTATATCGTATATACTATTATAAAACTCTAGATTTGTATTGGCAATCAGTTTTCTATGGGGAGGGGTCATGATTTCAGGAAAAATTTCAATAGCGTGATGCAGGATCGTCATTTGTTTTGTATGAGCGCGCGCCGCCATGCCAGTCTGGCGCCATCTATTGTTCATAATTTCAATTATCCTCTCATTACGCTGAAACAGCTGGACAGATTTTAACAAATTTTGGTACAGGGATAGCTGGACATCCAAAGATGGTTATAGGATAATTTTTATCCAACTACGGTATATAAAAAAAATACGCGTACGAATTAAGTTGCGGGCACATTCTAGAAATATTATAAAATTGAAAAAAAAAACAAAATAACATTTGTGCCCTTTCGTCACGCCTAAAAGCTGCGCATCCCCGAATGGTTATAGAATCCTTTTTTTACCCAACTACGGAAAAGCGAAAAGAGGGTTATGATTTTTTCTTCCACGCGGACGAAGATCGCGGGCGTCTTCTAGTTAGAATACATTTGTGTCATTGTGCTGCCAAAGGCATAAGGGATAATCGAATGACGACCCCAAATGACTAAAGATAAAAAAGACAAACGAATAGCTGGAATTCCATCGCCAGAATAACCCCCTTTTTGAGTAAAACGACATTTAATTTACCTAACTCGGCATTCCAGGCGTCCCAACTCCCGAGTCGCTCAAAAACTGGGCATCATAATGACAGTAATGTAACGTCTTTAAAACGGGGGTCTATTCTGAAGGCCGGATTAATGTCGACGTAATTAAACCTGTATAATTTTGTCCGTTGATGTAGTAGGGATCAGGATAATGTTGAAAAAGTTGTACCACAGATTAAAACACCTGGTTGTTAGTACAAAGGTTGAGACTATAAAACTTTTAAAGTAAAATAGAAGCTGCGATTGTATTAGGATAGATAAAATTCAAGTAAAATAGGGGACAAGATAGCGATTTTTTTTAAATATCTGCCATTGAAAGTGTACTTTTGGATTCAGGCAGCGCAAAACCGATCCGTATTATTCAACAGTGGACTGCTCGTCTTTTGGCTAGCATCTGCCAATGAGAATTACTTTAACAAGATCATTGTTTTTGAAATAGTTTTTTTTTTCGTTATATGAGCATTTTATACACATGACGTAGAGGGCGCTCCAGTAGTGTAGAATTATGGAATCAAAGATTTGGTGTGATTGACGTAACTATGTGTAACACTACGCCGCCGGAAACATAGGGTCGCAGGTTCGAGTCCTGCTTATATTGCAGAGGATCACATTACATTTTCCTTTCATGATTTACGTTTGTGTCAATAATTATAAGAACATTGTTACTTTACCCTATCAAGTTCATTAGTTAGCTAGCCACAAATTAATCATTACTTCCTCAAAATCAATATTGGCATCGGTCACTCCTTAATGCCAAACTGACGGCTCAACCTCCTCGTATCCATTTACCCTTCAGACCTCTAAGACTAGATTAAAGGTTGCGTGGGCACCCTCAAAGAAAGATCCGTGTCGTAGGCGGGTCGACTTTATCAAATTACAACCTGTGCCGTTTCGTACTGCGTCAAAGAAAAGTGACGCAACGTAACCTGAACACAAAGAAACTTAGGCCTTTTCGGGGCTGTGTAGGTTTGTACGCCGTAAAAGAAAAACAACGTAACATAGTCCGAACGCAAACAAAGTTACGCCTTTTTGGGTTCGTGTGGGTTTATACGCCGACAAAGGGCCGATATTCTTTGGCCCACCTTTGGAGACCCGCCGGCTTGAAAGACGCCGGGAAACGGTTTTGGGACTCATTTCATCAACCTTAACGCAATGGGTTATTAGTGACTATTTGTAACCTATGGTTATTGTGATGGTTGTTTTTTTGGCAAATTGGCAGTGGGTAGACCCGACGCGATGGTCAAATTAAACCAATATTTAGACTAGACAAATTATCTTAATTGTGTGCTGCAATGGATCCCACGAGTTGGATACTAGAATAGGGGCACGCCGAAAAGAATATGGCGGGACAATTTGGACGCGTTCTGAAATTATTTGCAGAACCGCATTGACTATGTCGACTGGAGAAAAGAAGGATGCCTTTGCCCAGCAGTGAGACACTTGGCTGGCTATAAAAAAAACATGCTAACGCAAATTTATCACAGTATTTATTTGTGAGTGACCATAAGCTAGATCAATTTGGCGACCATTCATTTCATTTAGAATTACAGATCTTTTAGATATATTTATATTTAAAGTTTGCTTTACTCCAAGCCGTATTATGAGTTTTATTGTGAACGACCACGTCTCAGTTCCGTCAGTCTGGCAACAGGCTCTGTTTGAAGACTTCCGTCGTCAGGGATTGCACCTTGTGGCAAGCTATGGGGACGGCCTATGTTCAGCAGCGGAAATCTGTGGCTGATAGACAGGTACATTTAAATGAATAATCTTTAGGATTTAATAATAAAACCGAATACTGATGTATTCACATGAAGTCACATTTATAATTATAATAGGTCACAATAAAAAAACGAAATGTCACGACATAAGAATGTAGGTAATTATTATTAATATAAATGCGACGCGTAATATATGACCAAACTGTAGACTTATTAAATATTACCATGGGAATCATCACCTGTTACTTTTTTATAAACTTTGGCGTCGCGTTCTCCAAAATTTCGTAAAGCATTGCTAATTCAAATCAAACATGGACGAAACATTGTAAACAACGAACAAAAAAACGTTCACACCCAATCCAAAGTTTTATTAGAGCATAAAGGATCACTAAATTTCTTATTAAAACAGAACCCGCCTTTATTGACCAACTTAACTCATCCGACCGCAAGCAATAAAGAAAACGTTCCATGTTTACCACAAAACTAAACGAGTAAGGTTCAAACTTGGCTGGCCTTTATACATCGCTCAGATGGACATGGGCCCACGTTTCATCTCGAATTTAGCGTGAAGAATTAATTCAAGTGTGAATAGCCATTTATTAATAAACAAACAATATACGATTTGAGGCGGCGCGCGGAACACACGTTCCGACTAATCGAATTCCGGTTTCTAACCCGAATTTCCAATTTAACGGAAAATGAGATTTCAAGCAAATACTTGACAGTTTTGTACCGTTTATGAATAGGCACTCGAGTAAATATGGCTGCATTCTATTGCCACAATGTACATTGATGGTCGGAAATGATTATTGAAATTGAGTTTGTTTAAACTGACTGGTAATTCTTTCATATGTCATCGAGTATGAATACATTTGCAATGAAGGAACATATTAGTTTAGGAGTTGCAATTTGTATTCCTTTTTGTTTGCAAACGAATCTTTCTCTCTAGGTTCGGTAGCAAATTGAATTGTCACTTGCGGTATTTCCGGATACAACCTTCAAGAAAAGAGCGCACTCCCACCTGAAAGGGCGGCAACGAATTTGCGACTCCTCAGTCAACGTGGAGATACTTAAGAAGGTTATTTGGATGAGATGATGCATAATGGAACCATAAATACGCACGCAATGACCAAAACACCTCTAGAAATAAATTCAATTTAACATGTTTCAAACATCACATTCGAGACAAAAACATCAGGTTCCATTATGTCTTATCTGACAACCCACATGATACGGTATTAATTAAGCGCGGTCCACGAATTACCATGAGGTTAATAGTCACCAATGAGCTTGGAGTAATTATGTAGATGAAGCTGCGCGAGCGCAGAGAGGGGGCAGCGCGCCGGCCAGATCTAAAACTCAGACGGGGCAATAGGTAGAAATGGTACTGGTAGACATAATAATATTCTTTAATATTGTTTTTTTTCTAAACTGCCCTATTTCCAAACCAGTTTCTGCCTGCGAGATCAAAATTCTGATTGGATTCTTTTCCGTCCGCGTAGCTGGTGTAATCGACCGAAACCGTCCTTCCCCACCCTTCCTCCTTCCTTTGTCCTTAGAGAGCGTCTCTTGCCGAAGGCTGCAAGGCTCATGAGGCAAGTTGGTTTCAGGCTCTAGCCGTGAAACGCGAGAGGAGACACCAAAATGCTTCACCAACCCAATCATCAAACGACCCCCCTATTTAAGTGTCAATCTTGCGGATGTCACTGTCGCTCTCGCATCGGACTGTATAGTCATTTCAAACACTGCCACCAAAACTCTGACGATGACGTCCTTCTGTTGATTTTTATCGTTCGCGTGTAAGTAATTCACTCATCGTTAAAACGTTGTTTTTCCTACAAGAAACCACTAAGTTGGTACAAATAGATCGAAGCGCAAGCTACAACCAAGTCTGTTGACTGTGTGTCCAGTCACTATAACAACATACTCTTTGCCGCCGCCCGCGCAGTAGGCGTGCCTCTCGGTTCGCGCACATCGCTCGCGTGCCGGCGCCCGCGCCACCCAAGCGCGCTACTGGTGCCCAAATACCTCTTTCAAGAGGTGAGTTTAAAACCGCATGTACGACGCTTTAAGGACACCTTTAATGGGATGTAATACAAGCTCTCAGTTATGTTATTGCGTGAGAACGTTCGGTCTCTTTAAAAAAGCAAAATTTTGACCCCACAAATTACAAGGCTAAAGGCACCTATTTTGTGCTTCCTAAATAAAGATATCAGATAATCTCCATCCCTACCATGTGTTGTTGATTACCATTAATGTAACAATCCACTATTCATTCAAAACTAATGAAGTAAAAGTAGGTAATAATCTCGATGATATTAGCTTGTAAATGACTGCAAAAATTCTGATAGTTTCAAATGGCATTTGGATCCATATTTTTTAAACATCCGCCTAACTTTATCTCCTTTATTTCTTTTTCTCTTGTTTTTTATGTCACAGGAGCAAACGAGCAAACGGATCGCCTGATGGAAAGCGATCACCGTCGCCCATAAACCCCAGCAACAACTTCTTTAAATGTTCATTTTGCTCAGTTTTACTCCGATATAATGTAAAATTTAATGTCTAACTGTTATTAAAGTAAAAATTCTCTCTATTTTCTTAGAGAACAAAATCTGTAAAAACTCACCATAATGGTGATTTTATACAAGAAATATCAATTCTCCGAAAGAAATTCTTCAAGACGCTTTATTAGGCCTTCAATTGTTGTTATTTTCCACACATTGTAATATTCCTTCGTACTTATTCAATTGGATTCATTGAATATATTCAATGGAATTCCTTTCGTCCCTAATGCCGGCATTAACGTTGAAATTTTTGATCCAATCAATTTTATGCGGCTTCTTTCGCGCGAACGTTAATAAAATTCTTTATTGCTCATTTCCATTCCGTATCGAGCGAAATCGTCTTGTAGAAACTCTGGAATATCACCCGTCCTTCTTTATAAGCATACTTAAGAAAGGGATGTAATTTATGGAATGAAGAATGAGTAGAAGGGTGTGGATTCGAATGTCTGATGCCGTATCGAGATACTCGAAAGCTGTCGTTAATTTCTAGAACATTGAGCAGCGGATCCGCTCCGGGTCTCCAGAGAAGCAGATAAACAAAATTAAGGCTAAGTCTCACTAATGACAGATTTTGGATGGCTTTGTCAGAATAAATAAGTTTATTTTAGCATCGTTTTTAATTGTTTTTTCTGGAAACATAGGGTCGCAGTCGCAGGTTCGAGTCCTGCTTACATTGCAGTGGATTACATTACATTTTTCTTTCGTAATTTACCTTTGTATCAATATTGATATCGTTGGGGATAGTGCAATACCGCGTAAATAACAGCTGTCAATAAAGTTCTCATTTCAATAAAATACTTTGCATTTGTTTGATTCGTATCTACACTTGTCACTTACGCGGTATGTTTGTTTTAGGTTTATATCTTTAAAATGGAATTAATTTGAGTTTTCTGCGAATTCACTAGCATTGCAAACCTTGGCTGCTTATTTTTTGGCACCCATGCGGTCTGCGGTGAACCAGTACCTAGCTCTTTCAGTATTTACGCCTGGTTCCAATTATCCTGAACCATGTCTCAGTAATAGACGTCAACCATATATACTCACAACACAAACGCATACCATTACCCTTACCATGAGTATCTTTTTAGGGTTCCGTACCTCAATCGGAAAAAAACGGAACCGTTATATGATCACTTTGTTGTCCGTCCATCTGTCTGTCTGTCAAGACCCTTTATCTCAAGAACGCGTGGAGGTATCGAGTTGAAATTAACACCATATACTCAGGTCTACGGTCTCTTGAGCTGTGAAAAAATCAAACTTCTACGTTAACGTGAAAAAATATATGGCCGTTTATGTCGCTAAAAACGTACATTTCGACACTCTTAAGGGAATCAAAATGATAGGGTACTTCCCGATGACTTAGAACTATGAAATTTGGCAAGTAATATTGTCACATACTACAAATACTTATAAAAATCTGAAAACTATAAATTTTTAATAAAATCATAAAAATATAGTCCTTTTCAAACATCATATTTGGAGAACTCGGCTGCGTTTAGTTTTCACCTCGTTTGTATGCGTCGCCATACATTTCAGGTGTAAACTTCACTCAACCAGGCCAATTAAGATGGGATAAATGAAAGTTTGTACGGAACCCCCAATGCGCGAGTCAGACTCGCACTTGGCCGGTTTTTTTATGTCATACGAGCAAACGGCTTGCCTGATGGAAAGCGATTACCTTCGCCCATAGACACCTGCAACACCAGAAGAGTCACAAGTGCGTTGCCGGCCACAAAAAGAGTTTACAGTGACTATACTCGCTAGCGAATGCGAACATTTTATATGGAGAATTGTAGTTCTAGCGCTGTACTATTCTCCATACAAATCGTTTACGCTGTCTCATGGTAAGGGTACAGCATTGCCCGATATCTATCACATACCTCGGTATGTTAGGACCACCTAGAACAGCAGGTGTGCAATGAACACATTAAACTGAATCGCCCATTATGATTAACCTGGCTCCGTGCAATCAGCCAAAGTAGCCTTTACGCTCTAGAAGAAATTTGCCATAAGATCTATATGGATTAAGTACTTTTAGGACCTTTTTCTATGGTATGGTGGAACTAGTCCTCAGGGCACGTTGATAAGGAAAACATACAGCCATTTTTAGTTATCTTTTTGTGTATCGAAGGTAATGTTTACAACGTAGTAGTCAACATCAGATATTTACCTTATAGATATTATGTAAATAAAATCACGGTATGTTGATTTAATGTCTTAAGTACTTGTAGAAGTTGTAAATAATATAAGTAGTCTTACAGGTTCTATAGTGATACTGCAACTGGCAATTGAGTAAAAACCTGACTAGAAATATCTTCCACTACTATTCAAACCTCGTATCTCAGCACTGAATCTAAACTGAGGTACGAGTATTCTAAGTATTTCATTAGTTCTTAAAATGGACCTACCACAGCATACTTATGTTTACATATTGCCAATTACATACGAAGGCATTTGGGTACAGGTGTGCCTCACATTACCCCGTATCGATTGCGTCGGGTATTCGATACTATAGCAAACAATATTCTTCTCGGTAACTGACGGAAGCAAGAAGCATAAAAACAAATGACGACAAACGACTACCGTTTCAAGTGACTTGTATCGACTTGTGCGTCAATGGGTTCGAAACAATTGGCTATCGTGGTTCATTTCAGGAATGCAAATGTATCGGATGTATCGATCACATTACGGGCATGTTATGCCGCCATTTTTGTTCGAATCCTGTGATTCGAGCTGCACTAAGCACAGAGAAAAAGTTTACAGGTTATCTTTATAAAGGTACAATAGACAAACTATATTTGAATGAGTCTGTATTCTCATACAGGAGCCACCATTATTATGTAACGGTCTCTCCTCCCCAAACCTCCAGTGCTCTCAAAATCGTGAAAAAGAATTGAATTTCTTTCGGCGTTTCTTCTCAACAGTGGTCTCCTCTTGTGAAATGCTGGTAGACTCAGATATGTAAAAGTGCCTTTGTGACATATAAAGTTTGTTTCATTAATCTCTATATGCCCTCTCCGATCACTTCTAAATGGATGCTCTTACTTGGTAGGGGGTCGAATTTGGCCAAAATTGACCTTGCGTAATTAAAGAATATTCTCACACGTTATATGAAACACATACAATACTCAGCTTAACCGATTGAAGCTACACAATAGCACAAAATAATATAAATATGATATACTGAATGCCTATGGACGACGCAGACGGGGCAGGCCCAGACGGAGATGGCGGGATGACCTAGACGCATTTCTCAGCAACTGGCCGGAATAGGCACTAAACAGGGACCTGTGGAAATCTGAGAGAGAGGCCTTTGCCCAGCAGTGGGACACAAATACAGGCTAGTAAAAAAAAACTGAATACAACTAAATAAATGACCTTAAACAAAACTAAACTAAAACTTTGCCCCGAAAGATAAATAATAATAATAAAAAATAGGTAAATAAATAACGGACAACCTCACACAAATCGATCTAGTCCCAAATTAAGCTCAAGAAGGCTTATGTTATGGGAATTAGACGGCGATATACATACTTATATGAATTTAGTTATTTGCTTAAATATCCACATTCATTATAATCTTAGTTACTATTTTTCACTTTTATTACTTGTAAAATGTAATCTGTTAAATGTAGCTGTACACATTTCGGCATTGCATTCGATTCTTTTCTTTTCTCTTCTTCCGCTAACGGTCTGCAGTGACATTGACAGCACTGTCGCTTGTCAATGTCATTGTCTTGGCATTCAGTCTAAGAGTGCAGCCGTGTGTGTGCGGTTCACCGTGGCGTCACCGATAGGTTTCACCGGAAGACCAGCGCTGGTTCCCTGGCCAGCATTTATGCTGAGGTGTGACCTTTTCGTAGCATACACAACAACGATATTATTTTATTTTATTTTTTCTAATATTTGTTGTCCACTTTGTGTATGTTAACGAATAAATTTTTATTCTATTCTATTCTATTCTACTTATATAGGTAAATTTATATTAAATACATAGAACAACCATGACCCAATATTATTCTGGAATACATGTTTACCCTAGTAAAAAATATATATATATTTACCATAAGCTCCTATAATATGAGTCGGTGAGAAAATGGAGGGTATTTCTTTTCTTCATTAAAATCCAATTGGCCAAAATTCGACACTATTCTGCTGTTACGGTATATTAGGAATTTGATGAATCAAGCTTCTGGTATGGTACGAATGTTACAATTCCGAGAACCCGTAATGCCGTCTTAAAGTAGAGAGATTTGCTTGTATTACGCCATTCGAGCGGAGCCGTAATTCCAGCAAGTGTCGCGGGGTCCATTGTGGTCGCTCCGTTATGATATAGCGGCAAAGAATAAGAAATATTTTACTAACCATGGTATAAGAAAACAAAATGATACTACGGCTAGTGAGACTTACTACGTCTCTGATTAGTTGTCAGCTTTATAGTACCAAATTATCGTCACCAAATTTTTTTGCCGCCAGTCGTTCACAAAATAAATATGTATTAATGCGTTGCAGTTGTCAAGTTTTAATTTATCGTCTTTCTTTATCTTTGAATAATTTTTACTTTATCGTAATTGATTTAAAACACACGATTTTATGACATGCATACAAGTGAAAAGGGAATCGGGGAGTAATATGATACACCACTGGCAAAACAGAAACGAATTGACAGAACCAACCAACCGATCATAGCGTGATGACGTCGAAAATCCACCTGTAATTTGTGTTTTCTTTTCATATACCATGGCACTAGCTAGAAAAGTCCAGTCAGCCCTGTTACCGTGAGGTCACTGGTGTCGGAGGTCAAGATCCACTTCGGGTCGTTAGTTCAGCGCAGTACGTAAGTAAGTAACTAGAAAGCGGCCACAAAATTATCCGCGTTAAAGTTTTTCTTCACCATAGTCAGATAAAAAGTATCCTATCCATCTTTGGATATTCCGCAGATCATTATACCTACGTCTAGATGTGTAGACGTGATGAGACGACAATTTTTTTTTCAATAGATGGCGTTATACTACTGACGTCGCGCGCCCACACAAATCCTGAATCTCGCTGTTAAGATCTTTCATGACCCCTCTCCATAACACACTGATTTTCAATAGCTATAATTGCATCCGTTTATCACAGGCTAGGGAAGCTAGTGTTCTAATAGATACGAGTAAAGGCATTTCTGTCAATACCTACTCTTTGCTCTAGAGTATTATGGAGCTATGCAATTTGTGCAGCTTTGCATGTTAGTCCAGTAACGGTGCGCCGTAGGATATACCGTTTATAAGGGAATTGGACTTATGTTTTATGGATATTTAGTTTCAATGGATATAATATTTAATACCTTTCTTCGTGAGCAGAATGTGGGTCAGTACGTATAAGGGATGTTCGTAAAATGACTATGGGATTGAACTTTAGATTATTACGTGTAGTAGGAATACGTGAGAGGTTTAAAATAATCTCCTACAGGCACCTTTTATGCAATTCTAGATTTTAACAACATTTAATTATTTTTGACTAGGCCATTTCCTGATATAATCAAATGAAGGATAAAAAATAAATATACCTATCCAGTTTTTTTTTTTTTTTTAATATCACATGTTATGATTAAAAATTCAATTTGGAAAGTTCCTTATCAATGTAGTGTAGACAACAAACTATTATGAATTGTCTACCGTTGTAAGTTTGTAAAGACAAGCACGCAACTTTTTGAGGACTCCTTAATTAATACGGATAGATGTCTATGATAGATTTATCTACACGATACCTTTAGGTATAAGTAAAAACACAGGGGAATGTATAACTAAATTAGAAAAATAATTAAAATAGAAAGAGCCTAAAGGTAATATGTACCTACTATTATAAAATTCTAAAATTGTATTCAAAATCATAATTCATCATTCTTCAATCATACTCACAGCGCGATGCAAGATTTGTATGGGCGCTATACAGCGCCATCTGATGGTAAAATCTTCTTCGTCCGCTCATCACACAGAAACTTAGATTTTAGGATTTTAGCATAGAGATAGATGGACAGGCCCTTTGTTTCCTAGAAACGTATTTCGTCGAATGTTTAATTTCGCCGAAAAAAAATTCGCTGATTTTTTATTCCTCTGTAGTGATAAATTTTACATGATTCTTTCAAATATCATCCTTTTGATTAGGTTAGGTTTGTTTTATAACAATCTCAAATAATTTACGGTTGTAAAGAAAAATGTTTTCTTCGGCAAAATTCGACGAAAATTAATTCTAGGAGTAGATAGACCCAGATGGATGCTAATAGGATACTTTGTTCCCGACTACGCTAAAGAAAACTGTTTCACGCGGTCGAAGTTGCTACTTAAAGAAATCTTACCAAGCTTTACAATATGTTTTCACCTACTTTGGTGCCCAAGCCTTAAAATTACTTATAGTGCTACGAAAATCACGCTTTCTCCGCACGACAAAGCAGCAATGTAGTCAGTCAAATGTCTACACACGAACTCAAAGTTCAAAGATCTTATCCTACTATCTCCTACACTCCCCTGTTAAGTAATATTAGAGTGACCGGGACGGAACGATACAAAATGTTGAAGGAGGTTTTTGAAGTGTTAGCAGTACCAAATCATACAGACATACGCCAAAGGTTAAATGGTTGTGCGGCACTAAAACGACTCGTTTTGCCATCGTGAGAGTTTGACACCTGGATACTTTAATACGGCATTCTTGGAGCAAAATGGGATAGCGTTTTGTTTTTACTGACTGCTATTCGATTTAAGGATACGACCTGTGTGATAGCTGTGCTATAAAGAGTGCTTGGAAAGAAATGTGCAAGTTAGTGAACGTTCTGCGTATGTGTGTAAAGAATTGATTGAATCATCGTGTTCACTTCACACTAATATCATAAAGTTGAAAGTTTGTGAGTGTGTTTATGTTTGTTTGTTACTTCTTCACGCTCAAACGGCTGAACCAATTTTGCACGTTAGCTACTTTTCATCCCGAAAAAATTTAGTGTTCCCGTCTGATGAGCGGGTAACACCGCGAGGCGCAGCTAGTAAGATAGAAGTCATTTATTCACTGTATTATGTACATTTTTGGTTTTGGCTTAAGTATGTATAATAGTACAGTTGGATAGTATACAAAACAATGAAAAGCTAGATGGCTCAGCTAATGCACCTACCCTGAGCCTAAATGCTCTTATAATTATGACTATGTGCTCTTGGTGACCGTCGCTGTTATTCTGCCGTATTGCTTATATTTTTCGTACATTCTGACTCCTTACAGATCAAGAATCCTAAAAACATTTTCCTCATCATCATCAGCCAAAACACGCCAAAACTGTTGGATCAAGACAGCCCCGAGCATCTTCTCATTACCAGGTCGATTACCAACCTCATCCAAGGACTTCTCTTGTTCCTGAAAAGATCATCGGTGTACGTTATTAGGGGCCTTACCACGTCTTTCGATAAATAGTCGTAGCTCAATACATTTCTTACCGAATCTCGTGCAACTTTACGAGCAATTTATTCACCCACTGCCACTTCTGAGCTACTACCTTGGTAAATAAGTGACAAAGCATTTGTCGCTCACTCTCGCATTTTGTCAAAACGTGACGGATGCTTTGTCACTTATTTGTCGCGTGATAAGCATACCATCATACGCCCGCTGCCCTCATTTTGATTTTTGTATTTATGTCACAATAATTGTCCAGTGTCTTAACCAATCCCTAATAGCAATAACACCTTGCTTATAGCCAGTAACTATGTGATTAACCTAGAGTTACACCGTATTAAGCGTGGTTAGCTGGGAGCATTGGCAACCGAAATGCGTCAATAATCACTGACAAGGGATTGGTGGCATTACTGGTATTAACTCCTAATAAGCCTCTGGTATTTCGCCTGCGTACTTATTGGACAATTACATACTTAGCCGTACCTATAGATTTGTTGTTCGATACGTAAGTTGTGGTTCAACGACCCGATGTCGACCTTGGCCTCCGAAACAATACCTTCAAGCTTTTCTGTCCAATGCTGTATCAATCAACGGCACAAAGTTTGAGGTCATTTAGAACTTTGTCACTTCAGCTGTCAGGCCAATGTGCCGCAGCACTGGAGTACCGATGTGATAAGGTTATAGTGGCATGTCTAAAATAAAACTATCCATCCCATATCAGTCAAAATCACAGACGGAAGAGAAATAGCTAAACAGCTGCAAAATTACTCTTTTCATTGATGGGGATATTTCTAAATTACCTAGATGTATCTTAAACACAAAAAGTTTACGGAACACTGTATTAGGTGGTAAACGCGATCAGTCCGCAGGGTTTTACTATCCCTAGACTTTGCAATCTACCTTTAAGCATATTTTATAAAGTGGAATAGAAAGGTCAACAACTAGAACCACTTTCCAGTTACAATAACACGTTAGGATCCACTCGTTTATTTAAGATCCGACCATGTAACTTATCCACTGACCGTCCAAATTCAACACCTATCAAATACCAGCATGAAATTACTCCACACAACAGCACAGTGTCGATAATGCGCAGAATAGGCATCACTTCGCCGTTTAATGAAAGCACGCATAGACTGTTATAACTTGTGGCAATCCGTAAGAAAAGGGTCCTTATGGCGATTTCTAGTTACGGAGATATTGGAGTTTTAGTAAAATAAAAACAAAAAAATGATAATTTTGAAGTATTTTACGAAAGCTCCAATTTGTTTTTTTTTTTGTTTTATGCAGACTAGCGCGCAGCGCCCAGCTGGATTTTTGAGTTTTTTTATATGAATAATATTAGCTTAATATGTCATAAAATAAACCAAAAAATGCATTTTTTTATTTAAAAAGATATTTTTAAATTGTTTTGCGAAATTTTTGTATGGAGGTCCATAGCAAAATGTAGCCTTTTACCTTAGCACGACAGAATTGTATGACAACAATGAACTTAACCGCACTTTTTCACAATAGGTACTTATTGTCTCCATACAAATGTTGGTACCCATAACATATGTATTAATGACGTCACAATTAGGTGGCCATTTGTATGGAGCATTTTTTTCGATATCTTCCTCTACTGCTTCAACGCGCACTGCGCTCTGCTGGATTTTTGAGCCGTAATGAGTTTTAAAAGTTATTAAGGCAAATTACCTCTGTGAACGGCCCGACTGCGATCAATAAAGACGGTAATGCAGTAATATGTTACATTGATGGCTCGGTAGGCGTCGGCTTCTAGAAAATAATATCTGCTCCCGTGTTGCGGCCCATTAGTCTATGATTTATCGACGGCTTTGAGGATCTGGACCCTGGAATTTACGCTGGACATGCATCATCGACGGGTTTGAGAATTAACGCTGGTAGACTTGGGATTCTTTATCGACAATGGTAAGAAGTTTGTTGAACTTGACTCCTAGAGATTGCATTTGAGCGCATCATGTTCCCCCATTAATCCCTCCTATCTGTCTCATATTAAATGTTTTAGCTGCTTCCACCATCGATGGTGTTAATTTAAGCCAACTGGACCTTTCCTGGACAATCAGAACCCCAAGTGTAAGTTTCCTACGCAACAAAACGTCTCGATTACGTTTATGTTTCTCGTACTTATAAATAACATTATCATAAACGTGTTTTTAATTTTTTTTGCGTTAAAGTACACATACTGTAGAGCTTCATGTCTATCTAAACTAGGTATATAATTTTGGAGGTGTCTGTAAAGACTGATCACCTAGACTTTTCTCGATCATCTCATACCTATAAGGGCCTTAATTTGATGTTTCTTATTATATACATCCGAGATATGTCCACATTAGCGATGTGTTCTTACTTCTTCACTTTGAAACATTAGCTGGTCAATGCTACTTTGTCACTTGATAGATATTACAATACAGCTTAAGTGTGACAATATTATATTGTGTGGATGAAAGGACTTAGAATGAAAGAATTCGGTATCGATTACCCAGAATTCAAGGCACTACCAATTGGTTAAATCATCCGATATATGGAGGTGGTGGAACAATCCTTTGAGTAGGTGCAGCAACGGGTACATAACTACATAAAAGATCCCATTGGGTCGAAGTGTATCCGTACAATAAGACCCCTATAATAAGATAAGTGTGACAATATCAATCACATGAACCAAACTTTTCATCTCTATAATTTCTATGATCTTGTCCTGTTATTAATCCCATACTTCATGATATTGATATTAGGGCTCAAAACCAACAAGTGTTCAATATTAAACACAGTCCTATTAAAACTTTCGTGAGACATATTTAATTATTGTATTAAGCGGGTTACACTCATGTGAAATTGTCAGGAACGGCCCGACATGTTGGGCTATTAGGACGGAGCGTCGATCAAAAATCAGTGACGCAGTTACCGCGCCGTTGTACGGGTACCAGTCCCTGATAGAGCTCGATACGAGTTCGAAATATGTCGGGCCGTTACTGACAATTTCTCGTGAGTGTAAGCTTAATACAATAGTTGAACACAATAGTAATAGCTTCGTTTAGACGACCAGTCGCCTTTCATTTTAATACCTTCATTTCTGCAAACGGAAACAATGCTCCAATTCACATGCCGCTATAAACGTCTAAATAATTGGCAACTAGCACTAAACATGTCTGTAGCACTGCCACTCAAACGGCGAATATGTCATTATAGCTCTCATATAATATTGCTTTTGTCAAATAATCTACAACACCAAAAGGACTCATGTCGTCATCAAAACGCGTGCACATAATGCTTTTCAGATTTTCGTTGCTGTTAAGTATTATAGTATCTAAAATGACGTATCTCGCGTCTGTTTCCATGTTCATACTTCTTTCTAGAAGCATTGCTGTAGTGTAGTAGTGAAATATGTCACTTAAATCGAGCCTCATTTTGTTCGAGCTAGGTAACAAGACAGCGCTAATATGTCGAACATTGTATAATGAGGAACAGACGTAGCGACGTAATATTGAATTACAGGGAATTTAAAGCCTACAGTAAAGTTAGGTGGTAAGAATTTGTGAAGTCAATAATAAGACTTAGCTTATTGTTATTCCAATACCAGTAGAGGCTGCTGCTGTAGCTGCTTAGGAGCTTTGGATGAATTGAAGTATGCTGGTAACTGTTGTAAGGCTTTCAATTGTTACAATGAGACGTTTTTATGTACAGGGATCGGAAATTAGGGTAGATATTTACCTAAAGTTGACAAAATCCTATTGCTACCTCACTCATAGCTCAAACCAAGCCGCCTATATCTGTACCGAACAACAAAGCCGCCGCCAAAGTTTAGGTAAATATCCACCTGAATTTCTGCACAGAGGCCTTATTCCTTTTAAAATTTATTTTTTTCATATTATGACAAATATATTGATAATTTCAACCAACTTTTTGAAGTGAATAATACTTTTCCCCGAGTTCTAGGTAGTAACATAGTTATTTCACGCTTTCATTGCGTACAGTCGAAAATAAGTTAAAAAAACTAATTTTCCGCGTGAATTTTGTCAATTTCGAGTAGTTTTTGAAACAAAAATTATCAATGAAAAATTCAAACTGTAGGTTTCAAATATTGTAACGTTTCTTTGCTACTGAGATACTTACTCTAGTCTATCTAGATTCTGAGGGGGGGATCCTAGGTGCCCTGAGGGGTATGACGCAGTAGTTAGGAATAAAACAAATGATTACGAACTATACACTATAATCAGAACTTGTACAACGGGTAGCACGGCACTTTAAAATGGCGATGTAACGAGGCGAAGTTGTGTGAGACGCGAATGACGAGGAGACCGCGTTTCGGTTCGGGCTTACTGGACAGGTCTGGGCTGCAGCTGAAGATGCGGCACTCGAGTAGACGGGGGAGAACGCCGCTAAGGCGGGCACCGATGCACTTCGGGCTCTGTGACCTTCGGGCTCCGTGGACTGTCGACCGGGATATTAGGGCTCCGCTAGTCTGACGGCCGGAACGCCTCACGTGGTACGTTAGTGTTCGCCGCCTTACCAGGCTACGATGTAGGGCTCCAGTGACTTGTCGTCCAAGCCAGGACGTGCGCGTGCGTTACTCTTTGCAGCGCCGTCGCGGACTGACTCGACCAAAATCGCCACCGTGTTTTCTGCGCATCTGCCGATCGCGTCTCTCTCGTTCTCGCTCGCTCTCGTGCGCCTCTCGCTCGTGCCTGAACGTACATATTGATGCAGCAGTCGGCGCCGGAGTGTGTCGCGTTCTCACGGCAGATGGCGTTACTATTAACGTACATACTACATTATCTCTCCAATTAAATGATTAAAAAAAAAACAAGGAAAAAAAAAAGGAATTGAAATTACCTTGAGAACAGTTTCGCTCTTTAACTTTTAAAGGATTTTTAACATAGAAATGTCTATAAAACTACAACTAACTATGCCTATAATTAATTATAAGACTATTCAAACAAAACTTATAATTTCTTGTAATCAACCAAGATACTACACAATCTCTAACGGTGAGGTAAACTTTAACAACAACTAAGGAAGTTAACTTTATCGATTGACATGACATAACAGGTACAAACAGTTAAGTATGATGTGACCGAACACAACTATAAATACTGATACACATAGCAAGAACACTATAATTTACATTACTACCATTGAAAGTCTGCAAACATCAGCAGAATAACAGTAATATCACCAATTCCTAAACATAACTAGTTATCAAACAACTGTAAAAGATATTTACAGGGAAAGAACAAGAAATATACAGAAAAACAGAAAAAAAAAAATACACACCAACAAGCTCTGATATCTAGCTTATAACAACATGACTCATTTTCTTACAGTCACAAACTCTACACGCAGCATAACTAATCTAAACTTTCCTATGTAATGGAAGTGGTAATTAGCGCTCAAATTTTTAGCTGAACAATAGTATTATGCATATTACAACACAATTTTAACTGTACAATATTTGGTGACATTACTGTTGATAATATCACGAATTGTTAATTACTGAAAATGTAAGTAACCAACGATGTTACAATGCTTACAACTAATATGATATATACATGTATATTATGAATAGTTATTTACAATATGATACATATTTACAGGAAAATAATTATTTACAAAAGTGTGCGGAGCCTAGGTTGGTCCGTCTTGGTGCTGTTGTGGCCTGATGAAGATTGCTCCCTGGCGAGTCCAGGTTCTCCTGCCTTTTGGTGTAGAGTTTGACAACCCTCTTCTCCTTTAGGTATCGGAGGTGTCAAAACTCCACACCATGGTATGGGGAATAATAGATGGGAATCTATTTGTGAAAAGTTATTGGCAGTTCACCGCGTTGTAATCTTGGTGTAAAAAAAAATTATTTAACAATGCTGTGCCTACTTGGGGGTAATGCAATTCCCGCAAGTAGGGTGAGTAAGTGAAAATAAAGGATCGTGTGTGTGTAGTGTATGGGAGTGATGGTGATGACATCGTCATCACTATCCTCTAGGGTATGTGAATCATTAATGTATTCAACAGCGCGTGAATACAGTAATGATTGTCAAGTTTAAATAACCTGTGAGGCTATAAAATTTATTCTATGGGTCTATTCTAACAAAATACTGCTGATTAGCATGCGCAGCTTTAATCTAGTGAACATGACATAACTATATACATTTGGAAAAATATGTATAGCGAGACTGGCTAATCCCTGACTGCATGAAAAGGTAATATACTGGTATTACTTATGTACCGAATCTCAATTCGACGATGGGTACACTAGAAGAAGCGCATTTCACTCACTCGCGTGAAAATGCTCAATAATTAAAGGGCTGAAAGAAAAAATTGCTGATGTGGCCCGACCATGGAATATCCCGATATAATAAAAGTTGTAAGTTAATAGCACTGTCATACGTCAGACTCTTGTTGCCACTTTCATACATCACGCATGCGAGAAAAAAAAGATATATATATAAATATACTACAGAGTGATTAGAGGCGGCCGCCTTGGTGAGATGCCATGTTCGGGTGTATGGGTTAGGTAAGAAAACTGAAACTAAACATGAAATACAACGTAACTAATGTCTAAAAATGTGACTCACATGGAACAGACCTACTGGGGTTCTGTCTAGGTTACCTAGTATATAGGTGTTTTCGGACTTAACTTCTAAGACTATAGACTTTACAAACCGTGGTGCGAGCTTGTTACTGAAGAATTCGGCGGCGTTAGATTGATAATGTGCCCTACGCCATACAATATCACCAACTTGGTAGTGTACAGTATGTCTTCTAAGGTTGTAACGGCTCGAGTTTTGCTGGTATGCTTTGAGCAAGTGTTTCTGAACATCATTAAATATCTCTACTAATTCTGACAAATTTGTGGTAAAATGGTCTACATTATCTAAAATGATATCGTTAACAGAGTTGAATTCTTTTAAGTTATGGAACCTGCCGTCTAAAATTAATTCTCTACCATGTATTACAAAATATGGGGTAAAACCGTGTGCTGCGCTAACATGGGAATTCAGTGCAGACTGAATTTTCAACAGGTTTTTAGTCCAATTTCTATGATCTTCGTTACAATAAGAAGCTATGGCTGTTTCTATGGTTCTGTTATATCTCTCTACTGTATTGTTTTGTGGAAAGTAGACACAGTTTCTAAAGACTTTCGGGATTTTATATTTTTCCACTAGTGACTTAAATTCTTTGGATATGAATTGCGAGCCATTATCAGTTATGAGACAGTTTGGCACGCCATAACGTAGGAATATAGCGTCTTCTAAAAATTTATCGACTGTAGCTGACGTAGCATGTTTGAGGGGATGAAACCATACAAACTTACTGAATATGTCTACGGCTGTGACTAGATAAGTATGACCAGAATAACTCCGCGGTAGGGGACCAACGATATCGACTGAAATTACTTGCATAGGGGCTGTTACTTTCTTAGGATGTGACATTTTACCGGCCGGAGGGGCACTATTTACTTTGTGGGCTTTACAAACATCACACTTCTCAACAATAGATTTTACATCTTTAAACATGTTAGGCCAATAATACGTCAATTGCAACTTTTTGTAGGTCTTAAAAGATCCTAAATGTGCTGACAGAGGGTCTTCATGAGTTCTTCGGATGAGGTCATGCCTATGTTCTGCGGCAATCACTCTTTTCCACTCATAAGGCTTATTAAGCGCAAACTTTGCTTTAGAATATCTGTATAAAATATCATTCTCCAACGCATAGTTTGGGTACACATTAGGAGTCTTACGGACACCGTTGACAATTTTATCATACCACCCGTCTTGAGTTGAATCTGCGTTGCCTGACAGGGAACTAACTTGAATTCTAGATAGCGCGTCGGGTACAGTATGTAACTTTCCTTTCTTATGAATTACTTCAAAGTCGAATTGAAGTAGTCTAGTAGACCAGCGCGCGAGTCTGCCAGTCGGGTTCTCAAGCTTGTACAACCATTTCAGGCATTCATGGTCTGTGACCACTTTGAAGTGCGTGCCTTCAATATAATGTCTGAAATGAGTGACTGATTCTACTATTCCTAACAGTTCCCTCTCAGTAGTACTGTACGCTGTCTCGGCTTTACTCAATGTTCTAGAAAAATAGGCGACCGGGTGGTCGTTACCTTCCTCATCCTTCTGGACTAGTGCGCAACCGATTCCATAAGCACTGGCGTCAGCGTGCAGGTAGAAGGTCTTGTTGAAGTCTGGGACTTGTAGGACCGGAGCTGAAGTGAGCGCTTCTTTCAAGCTCTGGAATGCTGACTCCGCCTCACTGGACCACTCGAACATCTGTTTTGGGCTGGTTAGCTTGGTGAGCGGTCTTGCCATTGCTGAAAAGTTTTTTATAAACCTTCTGTAGTATGAAGCTAAACCGAGAAAACTTCTAACCTCTTTAATGTTCTTGGGAGTCGGGAAATTTGTTATTGACTCGATCTTACTAGGGTCGGTGGAGAGACCTTTGTCGGAGACCATGTATCCAAGATACTTTAGCTCAGATTTGCAGAACTCACATTTGGACATATTTACTGTTAGGTTAGCTGATTTTAATTTATTGAATACTTTCTCTAGCAGTGCTATGTGGCTTTCAAAGTCTTTGTTTACAATGATCAAGTCGTCTAGGTATGCAAAAACTTTGGCGTACAGTTCTGAATCTGCGCCAAATAATGTGTCTACCAATTTCTGCAGGGATTGGGCCGCATTTGACAGACCAAAAGGAAGCACGGTGAACTGTAGGAGGCCCCGACCTTGGGTTATAATAGCAGTTTTTTCCTTGCTGGACTCTTCCAAGGGCAGCTGTAAAAATGCTTGACTTAAATCTATGGATGATATGAACTTAGCTTCTCTAAGGTTGTCGAGGATGTCATCTACTCTCGGCAGGGGATAACTATTTTTTTTAGTAACTGAATTCAATTTACGACTATCGATGCATAGTCGGAACCCACCGTTCGCCTTCTGGACCAGGACCACCGGAGATGCCCATGGACTGGATGACTCCTCTAAGACTCCAAGCTTTATCATCTTGTCCAGTTCTTCGTTGATAATCTGTTGTCGTGCTGGGCTAGCTCTGTAAAACCTTTGTTTAATCGGGTCGCCCGATGTTTCAATCTTATACTCAGCCAAGTTTGTTCGTCCTAAGCCGTTCTTTTCAAATGAAATTGACTCGAACTTCTCTATAACTTTTTCCAGCTTCAATTGCTGCGCAGGTGACAACACTTTCTGTTTAGAATGTGATGTGACCTCTACCTCCAATGGTGCTATGCTTGGTAGCTCTTCCTGCATACCAGTCTGACACGAGACACTATTTACACTGTTGCTAATATTTACAGATGTATGTACAATTGTATTTACAGGGTGACTGGTAGCATGTAGTAGACCTATTCTACCGGCTTTTGGTGATTCACTCTTAAAAGAAATGGGGCCTTGAATTTTATTCAGCAATCCAGACTTCTCCCAAAACTCTATGCCGAGAATGAACTCTTCTGATAAGTCAGGTACAACGTCGAAGTCTAATTCGAAACTGAAACCATCGACTTTGATTGGTAACCGGATCCGACCGATTACTGTACTGCCCATGCCGTTTGCTGAAGTAGCAGTACTATGAGGTGACTGAACCATTTGAAATCCCTGCTCTAAAAATCGCCTGTGGCTATGACCGCCTAGAATATTTATATCCGCTCCGGAGTCTAAGAGCGCAACATATTGCTTGTTTCCTACGTAAAACTCGACTACTGGACGCTTGCTGCTAGTACTGTTAGGGATTCGCACCGGATTTACACTACAATTGGTAAAAAAATTATTTATATACACTAACCAAGTTTTCCATTCTATGTCCGGCGTGTCCGGTGCGACTGCAAGTTTTTTGAACTGGTGGTAGGTTGCTGACTGCACTGTGGCTGCGCTGCTTGTCTCGCTTTGCCTTGGATGTTGCTCGGCGGAGGATTGTAGATTGCCTCTGCGCTGCTTCTTGATGTGTTGGTACAGTTAGCAGCCGCCACAGCTGAAACAGTTTTGGTATAATTTTTATTTTTATGTTTATACCCAATGTTACAACGGGGACAAGTTTTTACTGTCACGTCTGCTGTGCCACATTTGAAGCAAACCAATCTATTGCCGTTTGGACATTGTTTGTAGAAGTGACCACTGCCTCGACATTTGAAACAGAGTGAGTGTGACTTTGCATCCACCACATTTACGCAGGCACTGGGGCATACCATGTGTTGAGGTTTGTAATCTATACCTCTCAATTCGCTATTGCTAACTATGAGACGACTATCTACAGGGGCGGGATAACTATTTACATTATTATATACAATTTGTGGGTTCGCTTGCATTTGTGCAAGAACAGAATTGTCGTAAGAATCAATATTCTTTCCTATTGCCAGCAGACTTTCGATGGAATTCACTGAACCGTAGATAATTGCTGGGAAATATTTGGGAAGCATGTTATGTTTTATAATATCGAACAATTCTGCTTCTGTGATGTTGCCTGATATTTTGTTAGCCAAGAAACGCATCTGTGATGTGAACTCTAATAAGGTTTGATTTGCCAGCTGCTTGGTATTTCGGAGCTGAGTTATGATTGTGTATGTATAATCCACCGGTTCGAAGTAATTTATCAACGCGTGTTTTAATTGGAACCATGACCCAAGCCTGTGTCTATTTACTCTAAACCATGCTAGCGCAGGCTCACCCAGGAGATCGTGGAAGTTTGCCAATAAGAGGGGCTCCGGAATACCACGCGCGGTGAGCAGCTCTTCTACGGAGAACAAAAAATCACGCACATCGGATGTGCCATTGTATTTTAGGTTCCACGATAATAGCCCGCATTTACTGAGAAAATGCGGTCTATGCGGATTAGGTTCGGGGGCATGCCAAGAGTCTAATGTAAACAGGTCATTACCTGAGTCTCCCATTGCTGTCGAATGACGCGGAGCTCCTCCGAGGAAGTCATCTAGGCCATCCATCATACTTGTGTGGAAAGCGGCACACTCTACTTACCAAAAGACGCTGAAATAAATTCTATTAACCTACTATCTTATTATTAGTACGCGTAATATACGACAAAAACAAACACTCGTATTTAAAAACAGCCCAATACACATAGTCTACACTATTTACAAACACTACCAAAAATTTCACACGACCCTCGAATGTTCTCGATGATATTCAAAACCGCTGTCAACTATATGTCGTTCGATATCACTATTATAGCACTGTAATAACACCAACGCACGACAACCGCCATTTTTTCAAAAACCGACGCTATCCAAAGGTCGTCACAAACACCACTATATTGCCACAACGCCACTTGCGCGGCTAAAACTACGTAACTAGATAACTGCACAATATACCGTACACTATATACACAACAACATTACACTTAATAAACAACACTATACAATATTTACACTTTCTTAACACTAAACACCATTTATTTACACACAATGCGAACTATTGCATCATACCGGTCTTCGGGCCCCACGTTGGGCGCCAATGTAACGTTTCTTTGCTACTGAGATACTTACTCTAGTCTATCTAGATTCTGAGGGGGGGATCCTAGGTGCCCTGAGGGGTATGACGCAGTAGTTAGGAATAAAACAAATGATTACGAACTATACACTATAATCAGAACTTGTACAACGGGTAGCACGGCACTTTAAAATGGCGATGTAACGAGGCGAAGTTGTGTGAGACGCGAATGACGAGGAGACCGCGTTTCGGTTCGGGCTTACTGGACAGGTCTGGGCTGCAGCTGAAGATGCGGCACTCGAGTAGACGGGGGAGAACGCCGCTAAGGCGGGCACCGATGCACTTCGGGCTCTGTGACCTTCGGGCTCCGTGGACTGTCGACCGGGATATTAGGGCTCCGCTAGTCTGACGGCCGGAACGCCTCACGTGGTACGTTAGTGTTCGCCGCCTTACCAGGCTACGATGTAGGGCTCCAGTGACTTGTCGTCCAAGCCTGGACGTGCGCGTGCGTTACTCTTTGCAGCGCCGTCGCGGACTGACTCGACCAAAATCGCCACCGTGTTTTCTGCGCATCTGCCGATCGCGTCTCTCTCGTTCTCGCTCGCTCTCGTGCGCCTCTCGCTCGTGCCTGAACGTACATATTGATGCAGCAGTCGGCGCCGGAGTGTGTCGCGTTCTCACGGCAGATGGCGTTACTATTAACGTACATACTACAATATATACCAATAAATCCCAATAGCCCTGTTGTAGAAAGTAAAATCAATAGTATATTAAGAAACATGTTTGATCATAGAGAAAAATGTCTAAACAATCAGCATTTTAAAAGGAATAAGGCCTCTTAAATATGTATTAAAATGTCAAGTACATAACACAATGTACCTAGATCGTCCCACAAAAGTGTTTTCACAGCTTGATTATGGGATCCGTGAGTCTGTTCTATATTATATTACAATATATCTATATATTATTTAGGTAAGAATTTTTTTAATGATTGAAATATGTACATAGTTTTGACATTCACCACTTTCTTGGGGAACTATAATGCTCAAATTAATCACTAAAAGTGTGTAAAATGGATACCTAGAAATAATGCCAGTAAAACAAAATTACTTCCGTTACTTATCTATAATTTTATTAAATAACTATTACTACAATTTAATGTGCGGATTAAGTGGTAAAACAATTTAAAAACCTAAAACCTACACTAACCTAACTAGCCAAGGTCGCTCATTGGCGGAAATGATCCCAAGATGCTGGCGGCGTTTCCCCGCTGCACAGCAATACTGAGCCTTTGCCCGAGAAACGCGCCAGCTCTGGGATCACAGGTAGTTCGTATTAGCTTTTTTTTGTTACTTATCTTATAATTCATCATAAATTTCAATACCAGGTAATTAATTATTTCTAGACTCCCAACAAACGATTATAACAAATACAACTGACATTCAAACTCTTATTAAAAATATCCCGCACAGTTAAGAAATACGTTACTCACTACAATATTGCTACAGACATCTAATTCACGTCGCATCATTTATTATGCCTACATGCAACAGGAAACGTACCACAGATAAAACAAAAAAAAACCTTTATCGATCATCGTTTAGGCAGCGCTACGGTCGAAATGGTTATTTAATGTGAAAAAATTATACAACTCTTTTTATTCTAAGGTTCTGGTTATGACTGACTTAATTACTGGTTTACTATGATTTATGATATAAGTCGGGAATAATTTTAAGCCGTCCAATGACGTATGACTGCTCTCTCTGGTGAACAGGTTGGGTCGCCGCCGGCGTTACGTTGTACTGAAGATACTACGGACGCAGAGATGCTAGCATTTTCGGCCTACGACCACAAATTTTGATCCCAATTTAGTTTATTTTTTCCAGAAATCGTATCCCATAATTATTCAAATACAGTGCAAAATGTAATGGTAGATGTTGTTTTCGACATAAAGTGCCGTTTTGATTTAGGGGTCTCCTATGGAGACATTATATCTCCCATTCTTAGTGCATGAGAGCGTTATGATCTTGAACAGGTTTCTTTTTTGTAAAACCAAACATGTAAACATTATTTTTTTACATCAGATACCTACCTATGAGTTTTATTTAGTAGGTATGTGACATTGTTTAGTATAAGGTCCTATAGTTCGGTTTTCCACACAGACGAGATTTGTATGCATCTTATTATCTACCAATAATCTGTCAACGCCCGAAAATGGCTATTTTCCTAAACACTGTCACATTTATATACGTGTTTAAAAAAAATATTGCGTTGTTTCCTACTTTTATTTGGCATGCCAAACGATAGGTTACAGGAAAAACTGACCAGCAATTGACGTCATTAAGTCAGTAACACCTGGTAAGTGATTTCGCGATCGTAGAGGTAGCTCGCTGATTCAACAACAGTCTATTTACCCTTGTCTTGAAGAAAAACAAGTTATAATTTTCAGGAAATACACTCGATGCATAGGGAGCATCCTTTCCTCAGCGGTCTGTCCTGTCTACCTCCTTACTCTTTGCCGCAGCGCATGCAGCCTTCTTTCACTGCGCCCGCGCAGCGCTGTTATAAATAATACTATAATGACAAGGAATTACCGTGTTTCGCTGCCACACTACATGCTAGGCATTCCCGTTCTTATACTGGTTCATTATAGCCAAGGTCTGAACTGGACCTACTTACGGCTTTATAATTCACTGGATTAAACTGGATATTTGTTTGTCGGTGCAGTTTCAATTTAATACCACAGAGAGGTGAGCATTTCTGATATGCATTTGTGCGTGTGTGCGTGCGATTGTCGTGAAACTATTAATTCACATAGAAACGTTGAATCAGATGTATTATTTAGCGAAGAGAAAAAGGCGTTCATTTTTAACACTCCTATTTACATTTTGCGTTAAAGTCGTATCAAATTCATGATTTTCACAATTTCACAAAAGTTATCGTAATTAGACATCATTACAAAAGTTATATTTACTTATAATAATTTAAAAATGCTCGCGAAAAACGTATTTTAGTTTAATAATGTACTTAGTACCTTATTTTTACCCTCTTCTAGTACAAAAAATGTTTTACCTATATAACAGCCCACAGATTGTAGTTATTCAAATATTACTTTGTTTTAGAAAATCAACGGCGAAATTGCTTTGAACAAATAAAAGAAAAGGTTAAAGTCATGGCTTACCAAGAAGTGAAGGAGTAAGCCCAAGAAAGAAACGACAGGCGAGTGCTACACAGAGAAGAGCGTAGCTCTTAAATTGAAGAGAAGAGACAAAATCATTATTACAGTAGCCATACTCCCACTTATAGTTTTATTTAGAGATTCGAACACAATCCCTGATTGTGCGTTAAGCTCGGATTTCAAGACCATCTCGCGTTACCACACAAGTAGTGTTGGGCCACTGTACACCCCTGCACACTGTTGCGTACGTGTTTAAGGCGCAATGGTAACAACCTTGCTGTATACTGTACACATTTAAGAGGATATATCACTGCTCCTTTCCTCAGACTATCAGTTAACGTTAAGTTTGCACCGTGTAACTCGTCGACGGCGTCGGATTCAAATGAGGTCCAAACTTAACGTAACCAGCTTATACAAATCGAGGTTTGGTTCTCGTCTGCTTCCTCTTCCAAAACTTTAACAATCTTTATGAAATTTTAAGAACTGAATGGGAAGAAAAAGAAAATGTTCTATTTTGGATCGTTTTATTTTATAGAATTTCTGTACTAGGCGGCCGTTTACTGTTTGCGACGGAACTTTGGCCAAAAATAGATACCTAGCACACAAATTTGACACGACTGACACGGAAAATTTCCTTCCCATTCAGTTGCCAAAATTTCGATACGATTGGTTGAGGTTTGGAGGAGGAAAATATCGAGAAAGAAACCTCGATTCTAATAGAAGAATGAGCAGTGATATACGAGTATCCTTTAATATGATTAAAACTATCGTGAGGCATCTTTAATAATTGTAAAAAACCGGCCAAGTGCGAGTCGGACTCGCGCACCGAGGGTTCCGTACAAACACTTTCCATCCCTAAGTGGTTAAGTTAAGTTTGCACCTGGTATGTATAGCGCCCCATATAAATTAGGTGCAAAGTTAGGTATTAAAAAAAAAAATTATGGTTTTCGTAATTATTCCTTTATCTATGCTATAAGACGTTGCTTCGTACCAAATTTCAAGATTCTGAGTTCACGGGAAGCACCCTGTAGGTTTTGATTCCCTTGCAAGTGTCGAAAATTTGCGGCATAAACGGCTGTATAGGTATTCAAAAAAAAATTTATGGTTTTCGTAATTATTCCTTTATCTATGCTATAAGACGTTGCTTCGTACCAAATTTCAAGATTCTGAGTTCACGGGAAGCATCCTGTAGGTTTTGATTCCCTTGCAAGTGTCGAAAATTTGCAGCATAAACGGCTGTATCTTTTGATTGCGTTGGCTTAGAAGTTTGATTTTTTCACAGCTTCAAGGGACAGTAGACCTGAGTAATTGATATAAATTTCAGCTTCATACCTCCACGCGTTCCTGAGAAAAAGGGTCTTGACAGACGGACGGACAGACGGACAACAAAGTGATCCTATAAGGGTTCCGTTTTTTCCTTTTGAGGTACGGAACCCTAAAAATGGTTTAAACTCACGTAAAAATTGTCAGGAACGTCATGTTTCGAACTTATATAGAGCTCTTCATCAGGGGCAGCTATCCGTGTGTGTGGGTGGAGTCGCGTAGCGGCATGGATAGTTGCCCCTGATGAGGAGCTCCATATGAGTTCATGTCGGGCCGTTCCTGACAATTTTTACGTGAGTTTAAACCGTTTTTATAATTATTAGTGATTTATCCTCTTAAACAAGTGGTGTATTCGGCTAGTGAACACCTCTGCACACTGTTGCTCCTTATCTGTATGTCTTTAAGGCGTATGTTAATCCTTGCTGTTTAATGTACATCCTTGAACAAGTGGTGTATTGGGCCACTGTACACCCCTGCACACGGCTATGCTGCTTATCTGTACTTGTTTACGGCTTATGCTAATACCTCGTTGTTTACTGTACATCCTTAAACAATGTCCATAGGAGCACGCGTCGTTAATTACATACAAACATGACGCGGTTCGTTATGACGACATTAGTGCATGGGAGGCAGGAATTAATATTTAAGGATAATACTCCTTCAGTGTGTACGGGACCTTCTCGATCATACCAAGAATGGTTAATTACAAGTTAACTTAATTGCCCCAGCAAAGGTGTTTAAATCCTGAGACTAAATGACGTTTGATATTCGACCGACGTTAAAATGAATGTAGGCACAGTATTCTAGTACCCCTGAAACAAGTAGCTGTCATCATGAGACCCTCATTCGATGAGCGATGTAGAAGATGCTACTAAAACTGAACATAACTACAAAATTTGGAATTCTTGGCTCTTCAATATTGACTGAGATATTGTTACTAGTTCCAATTAAAACTGAATATCTTAGAATCTACTGGTCCTATTTCCACCAAACATAGCTTAGAACCATCTCGACGGACAAATCTTCTGATTAAAAAACCGCACTCAAATTATCCCATCCCTATTTTGACCAACGATGCCACACACTCTTTTTCGTCGCGAGTTAAAAATGCAAAATGGCGAGTCATTGCTAAAGAAATAATAAAAAGGAGTAATATGTCTAATTTTACCATACCTCATTTTTAAAGGTCATAAAGCTCTTAGCCTTTAGGTAAGCCCTACTCTCCCGGCGCCTGCAGTAATGCACTATTAATTTGAATGTTAATTAAGCTTCCATCTCCCGAGCTATCTCGTCGTCGGCGCTTCTGTTCTGCAGAGAGCCCATTGTCCGGCAACAGCGCTTGTACGCAGTACGCAAGATTTATCATATCTGTACACGTATTACCTACATTTGTCGGCGTTATGGATTGTTGTAGGATTCCATATATCATGTTCGTTCCGATTGCTGTACGTACAAGTAATTAAGGTAATCTTTGTACGCTGCCGAGGATGCATCTTCTGGGGGTCTATATTGACACCGAGAATTATTTTTTGCCGATAAATAATTCCGAAAAGCATTTTACTTTGCAGCCGTAAACTATTTGAGGTTGTTATAAAACTGTACGTTTTTCTAGAAATTTCCTGCCTCACATGACTGAATTGTGGAATGAATTGTTGCTTGCGGTATTTCCAGACCGATACGACCATCAAACCTTTAAAAAAAAGAGCGTACCCACCTGAAAGGCCGGCAACGCACTTGTGGCTCCTCTGGTGTTGCAGGTGTCTGTGAGCGACGGTAATCGCTTTCCATCAGGCGATCCGTTTGCTTGTTTGCCCCCTGTGACGAAAAAAGACAAACCTAACCTAACCAAACCTATCAATAGAATAGTATCAATTGGACGATATTTGCAAGAATTATAAAAACTACTAGCTACGCCGTGCGGTGCTACCCGCTCATCCCACGGGAACACTACATTTTTTCGGGATAAAAAGTATCCTATGTGTTAATCCAGGGTGTCTGCTACCTTCATATTCAAATATAAGTACCAAAATTTAACCAGCCGTTTGAGCGTGAAGAAGTAACAAACATACACATAAACACACTCACAAACTTTCGCCTTTATAATATTACTGTGATTTCATAGATCTAAAGTTAAGAAGAAAAGGTAAAATAAATGATATCGTCGATTTCTCGAAATATTTCTCGAGCACAGTCATGGCAAACTTGACTAATATTATGCTTTAGTTCTTAAAGGTAATGGAGTAATTCCGATGGCCGTATCTGTTACGGTTATTGACGAAAGCAATGTGACTTTCGATCATAAAATTTTACTAGTTACTATGAATCAAGGTGATAATGATAACGAAAGTGTCTCTTAAAGAAATTTGTGACGTCAGAATTGTCTTAATGGGTTGTAAGTGTAGTCTGGAATCAGCGCAGTTTTAATGTGAATGCAAGAGTGAGACAATAAATAGGTACGTATTGATTCGTCTTAGTCATATTCCTTACGATTATATTCTGAATGAATGAGAAAATTCGTAGATGACGAAAATAATTAACTACACAAGGTTATCTATTTACAAGTAG
This sequence comes from Apotomis betuletana, assembly GCA_932273695.1. Classification (NCBI taxonomy): domain Eukaryota; kingdom Metazoa; phylum Arthropoda; class Insecta; order Lepidoptera; family Tortricidae; genus Apotomis; species Apotomis betuletana. The sequence goes on from OW026310.1 coordinate 1,612,197, forward strand.
ATCTTCACTAACAGCGGCCTCCGGACTGTATTTTATTGGTTGCTCTTGTTAAATAGGATGCAATTGGCTGAGGGCACGGCGACGCAACCGACGGACGCGCGTGCATCGCTACATCTGGCTACAAACGAGTGCCTTTTCTATCCGAAAAAAAGAGACTGCAACCACGCAAATGGATACCCTTGTCTCGTAGGTTATTATCCTGGCTAAAAGCGTGTAGTGAACCAGTCTTGGTATTAGTTAGCATTCCTTGCCTAACAAGTGTCAGTCTGGCCCAGGGATATTGACGCTACGAACAGCTTTCATATGGCAATAATAAGCATACGTCATATATTAGCATAATTAAACGTCAATAGAAATTTATCAGGGATTTGTCATTAACCAAATTTATAACATTGTTTACCGGAACGCACGGAAATAAATACTGAACCCTATTTAAAAAAAATATCTCCACTGTCATCACTGTAGACAGTTTTGGCTCTATTATATGCAAAAAATTACTAGAAATTTGCAGAATATTTAGCCCTGTTTCCTCTTTGATATTCACCGATATTCAACGTCAATTATCAAAATGTTTGTCATTACCAGTAAAATAAATTAGTAGCACTAAAAATCCGCAATAGGTATATGTAGCGTGGCCTGAAAAACATCCATTTGGGTTATAAACAAGCATACTAGAAAGAAAGAAATACATTTATTCGTAACGTGGCCATAAAACATGAAGGGTGTGACAAAAATGATAAAAAAAACAATAGGCAACTATAATACACAGTCTAAAGGCACTTTACTTTCTAAGTTACGCCATTTCGTTTAAGAAATCCGGAAATAACTGGCTGTGCTATAATTCCATTCTGCTCCTTTACACTCACTCAATCAGTTCCGTCCGGTCTCGAAGCGAATTGCCCTGATATAATGAAATAGCTTGAATTATGTCGTTATGGCTCATAATATTATCCACGCAAATGCGATATGCTTTCGCTACTCGTTACCCCTTGATAGAGAAACTTATTTAAGATTTAATATTTTCTTGTTATCTATCAACTTTTATACAAATAAGTATACTTCTTAGTTCTAGTTTAAATATACATATTTTACTAGAACGATGCCGCGGTTCTGTCTACGCTTTGGGGTGGAAAAATTGAATGCAGTTTCTAGTTTTTTTTTACTGACCCATTTGAATTGACCAACCCGTATTACATAAATTATAATAATTAAGATGCTAAAACAACTATTAATAATAAAGTAAAGTGTGCAATGATATCGTCATAAGAAGTCTAAAACTACACAAATTTGAATGTCTCCAGACATACACACAGAACGTGACTCCACGGCAAGCACCCCTCCATTCAGTAGCTGTCGAATAAAATTTAATTCGTCCATTGTCTATTTTTTCTTTTTCCTCCCCAAAAACGTCCCTCATTACGCGGCCATTTCTAAACAGCGAGGGAGAGAACACATGTTTCCCTATTCAAGTAAAAAACAATTGCTGGCGTAAATCATAGAAATACTGGGTCCATTTTCGACGAAATATTGCTATATCCCCAATTTAGCAATTCATACGGTTCATCACGACCATTAACAAACATAAATATGTGTCAATTTTTACTATTGGAGTTAGAATAGCATTCAGTGACATTGAAAAGTTGAAATTCTAAAAGATATGGCTTTATATATCATTAATAAACATATTGCTCGAGTATGTCATTTGCGCTACAGCTATAACTCGATATTTTGACAATTGTCCTATAAAAATATTTCCAAAAGCATTCTACAGGTGTTTCAACCGCCGTCAGTCCGCTGTCATAAATATCAAAGCAATGGGCCATAATATGCTTTAAATTAGATCAATTATGGTAAGAAGTACGATTACAGTATAATCACTGTATGAAAGTTTGCAGCTTGGTGTAGCTCATACTTTCAATACTTTTGACAGCGGACTGACACGCCCGTAGAATCAAAATATTTGCAAAATTATTCCCAATAAAACACATCGCTAAAGAACGCATAATAGTGGCGAGATCTCGGACAAATGACATAAGAAACCTCGAATTTGGCTCTTGGTTGCTACCGAAGTTGCGTTTTATTATACTTTTGTTAAAACTTTTATTGGCCTGCCTGCTCCCAAAACTAATTTATTCAGGATTTGTGCGAAGGTTTGCAAGTTGTGTACTTCCTAACTGCCGTCCCATTTACTTTTTCTGTTTTATGACTCTTGGACTTCGGTTAAGTGTTGGATCAAATCTTTGCCGATATCCTAAGTTGAGTGCTTAGCGTCGCGTAAATTAGCTATTAGGAATGGTTTCGTCTTTTGGATCTTTATTAGCGAAGGGCTTTATGGAACTTTTATCTGGTAAGTATAATCTTGTTTCATTGGTAAAGAAGAGAAATGTATTTAAAAGTAGTTTCTAGATTCATAAGGGCTTTAATAGTTACCGCTGAGAATAAAATAATCAGTGCAATGGACATGAAAAGAAAGTCGCGAAATAAACTTACACAAATATTACATACAATTGATCAATTTGCCATATGTTATAAATGCATTTCTGGAATAAATAGGTAAAACTTTTATTGGTAGAAAGATCAAAGAGAAGAAAAATAATATACCTAGACATGCAACTGGTAAGCCAGATGGTTAAAACCTACTTTGTAACTTATCTTATCAGGTTCGATTCCCGATACGATGTAATATGATCGGTCACTATTACATTTTTCTTTGTACTTTGGTCTTTGCATCAATGTTGCAGTAGGACTACCCTACTGGGAATAGGAGAATAGTACATTATTGAAGAGGCCCGGAAAGTAGGGGATTGGCTGACGACGTGGTTTGTAAACCGAGCATCGCGAGGCTTGCAAAAGATACGAGTCAGACAATTCTCGTGGCTGCCGAGGTATATATAGTGCTTTTCTCAAACGATGTGAGGAAATAATAAAAATACACTTGCAAAATAACAAGTAAGTAATTTAATCCAATTAACGAGAAAAACGATTAACAATCAGTTACACAAAATTAAGTAGGTTTCTAGTCTAAGGTAAGGCAGGGTAAGGCTATCACCGGGGGAAAACTGCCACTACCTAACTAACTATTTTGGCTCAGTGACCCAAACAGATCAGCCTCCGAAACGAGAGCACGCCACTATTGTCCCGATCCTGCGCAGTTTCTCGCCAGTTTTCAACTGAAAAAGACTGCCACAGTCCAATAAATAACTAGCTGTTAGACTTACCGCATTAGACAATAGACTATGTTAGTCTTACCCCACCTCAGATATTTTGCAATTAAAAAAATTAGGTTGCGAAATCAGGCTTTATGCGTATTCTATTTTCAAATAGAAAACTAAACGTTGAGAAAAAAATATTTCATGGTAAATTCATCGGTACCTATTCTCGCACTCCTACACAAATTTTTGTATTACTGGCACTACTACTGTTGATTAAGTATATTCATTAGACTGAACAGGAAATCTTGTAGTAGAAGTAAGTTAGTATCCGTCCATAAAGGAGTATTTCAATAAGTAATTGGACAGTTGACAGTTTGAACAAGGTACTTTTTTGCTTTGTAATTTTTTACTTTCATACTGACTAGGACGTTTGCCAGCACAAAGAATTTCAACAACAAATAAACATGAAACGCGGTACACCGCCCTTCTACACTGAAAAAACATATGATATCTATGCAGTCCACAGAAAAACGTCGTATGAGCCTTTATACTGGGTAATTTATGTGACATTACAACTATAAGGGTATGTGGCAGCTACGCAATTATATCCATGTGTGTGAGCGTCAGTTTTGGTCGGCTGCTCCTGCGAGTAATATGCCCACCGTATGTTACAAAAAAGGATTAAATCGAATTATAAACCAGTCAATGCGATAGTTGAAAAAAATATATAACATTTTCTTTAACTATAGCATTGACTGGTCTTTTCCGCGACTGTCAGACATTTAAATAAAACAATTCGTCAGGGAGACTGTAACAATTAATATATGCGATAAGATCCGTGTAAAATGTTTTATTAAAAAAAATTACATTTTGTGTGGACTATTTAAGATAAATTAAAATTAAAATGAGTTGTTATCTTTATGTTGATAATTAAAAGATAATGGCGTGATAAATAAATAATAGAACATGCGACACTCGTGCACTTGATGGAAAGAGACCAATGTTTTATCATTAATCTCATTCGAATGCAATTACAGGAAGTTCTAATGACATAATTATCTGTTTACTAAATTTTATTATCTTCACAAACAGAACAGACATATTGCATTTATTTTAATGTAATGTGTCTTCAATACAGTAAAGTTTCATATTCTAAACTCAATAAAACATTATATTATGATCCACTTTCTTCACACAAAAAAATAACTGATTGCATTCCTTACTGAGACCTAAACTAAAGCTTGTAAAATAAACCTCATTGACTGTTGTATTCGTTTTTCTCGCAATCGGCGGCACTATCTTTCAAGTCCGTTAGCCAGATAAATGCTAATTCTCGAAAATTCCTTTAACTTTAAATTAATTTAATGCGGTAAAGTTAAAACTAAATACGGCTGAGTGACGACCTTTTTTGTCGCAGTATTTTATCCCGCTACTTATCCTTAAAGGTTAAATGACAAATTAATCACAATTACTGTTATTGAGCCACTGTGTTTGTTTGTATATTTTTTACTCTGTCACAAAAATCCCATGGTATCGTAAGTACCTACGTCCATGATTATGAATAAGGCTCTTTATCCCTTTAAAAATGCTGATTGTTTTAGACATTTTTCTTTTAGATCAAACATGTTTCTTAACATAATATTATCAATGTTACATGACAATGTTACAAACATGTTACAATCTAAACTATGAAATTCAATTCAATTCTCGTCTTTCTTCGGTGTAATTCAATTGACAAAAAACTAAAAACAAACCTTCACAAGTTCAAAACAAAATCTTATTATACTTAAACGAATTTTAATGTTTACGGCGGTCGAACTAAACACAATGTCACCATAAAATCCATCTTTTCACTCAATTTGAGGCATAATAAACAGCGTAGTAAATGTAACAGTTTCCGAGACAACGCAAGGACCCGTCGATTGTCATCAGTAGCTTTGTGTCGCACTCATTACAGAACGGGAGCCGGGAATCCATTGTTTAGCTGTCAAAACTCAAATGAATGAGAAAAATGTGCAGATGTGTAACAATGTCGCAATAAACTTAACGCACTTAAGCGGCAACCCAAACATTTCTGCCCAGTAGCCCGACTTTTGTCTTCCCGTTTATGGCCCATTCCGTCTCCAGCGTGAGCTATTTTTTTCTATATCTTAAATAAGACATAATGTTCTCAGAAACGGGACATTAGAATGGACCAGGCTTTCTCTTTTTGTCGACACGTACGTCGGATTTTATGGTCAATTGTTTTACTTTACGTGGCAAAAAGACGCATGGCCGACAACTGAATCTTTGTGCTGCTAAACGGATTGAAAATGAAACGTATTCGCATCGATAAACCTTTTGAAATGCGGGAATTCATTCCGCTCAATTCGTTGGGAGTTAATAAAAATACCGCTAGTAATTCAATAACGAATGTCAAATAGTCGCTTTGTTAAATTCACTACTACAGCGGCAGCAGCTAAATAAATAGGTATAGGATAATCTGAATACACAATTTGTAGCCCTAAACTTTAATTACGTAATTAAGTACAGCTTTCTTCATTGATAATAACTACTAACACTAGTTTTTGTAAGTTTTATTATTACTAACACAATTATCAATGTTGGTGGAAAATAAAGTATCCTATTCTATACTAAACTGGTCAATGCTAGTACTAAAGGTACTAGAAACCGATATAGATAATATTTCAGTACATACATAGATAACACCCATGGCCCAGGGACAATTATTATTTGTGCTCTAATTACACTTGCCGGGATTCGAACCCAGGACCACAAGCTTCGTACGCAGTTGTATCACCACGGAGTCAACCGCATGTACAAATATTCGCAATATTTTCTTCATTACTGCGATGAATGCATCATTTGCGTAAACCAAATGGAACACGATGCGTGAACAGTTTTCGCTATGCTCAAAAATGGAAATTTTGGGAAAAAGTGTGAAATAAGCATCGGATCATTAAGTGAAAGTAATAGACCGTTCGGGCTATTGGAGCGAGACGGATTAGTAACGTCTTTATAATGCATGGTTTTAAATTTCAGACCGCAGAGTGAAAGCACGATCTACATTCCGAGTTTTATGATATGTGGACTGACGACGTGAGAAGTGCCACTAATGTGAAGGGAGCGCGGTAAAGTGAAATGGGATGTCAGAATCTATTATGATGAAGTTTCCCCCGATACCTTTTAAACATAGTGTGGGGACCGTACTACATTGGCTGAACCTTATCGAATATTTCTGACTGATGGTATGCAATGGTTTTTCAGTTCAAACATATTATGCATCTGCTGCTTCCAGATTGCTAAAGAGTAGTAAATAGTATTAACGATCGTACAAATAAGATCTAGATGCCATTACCAGTGTACCAAAAATAGATTATTTATTTATTATATCAAGACAACTATTCTTACAGGCTAACCAAATTCGACGGCATGTTTTTTTTGTAAAATAGACACAAATACTGACATAGTTACACAAACGTAATACTTCACATTGATACTATTTATTTACTATATATTTCGTAAGTACAGTCGAGTTCATTTACATCTACACACTTACGAGAACAAAAATATCTGAACACGACCCTATTGTCAGGAGTATAAAGTCGTACTCAGATATTTTTGTTCTCGTAAGTGTGTAGATTTAAATGAACTCGACTGTACGACAGATAAAAGAAAAAGCTCTGTTACTCTTACATTACAAGGAACAAATTATTTATCGCGGCCGTCATAGGTCGTAACGTATTGTGTGACCTATGACGGATTATATTTTTCAAAATGAATGTTTTTAATTAATTTACTTCCATCTAGCTTATCTACTCTTATCTATATCGATAGATCAAATCAAATGACTCTGTATACATTGTTATAGCACAGTCATTTGATTTACTCATACTCATTTATTAATAAAATGTCAACATTTTACAAGTCAATACAATATAAAAACATCATTTCTATTACTATAAAATTTTAAAATACAAATTATAATAAAAATATTAATTATTAAATACAAATTGGAATAGGTAGTTACATTATTATATTATTTAATTATTCAATTTGATCAAGTGTATAATAGAGCGGCTCAAAATGTAGCAAGATCTCATACTATAAGAACGCTGAAGAACATAAATTCAAAGGCAAGTATATTTCCATTAACGCCGCCGTGCGCTGTAAGAAATTAAATTAGCTCTTTTTTCAAATGAATGTCCCAATAATTCTGATATATGAAGTAAAAATACTTCTTTATTCATCCATATGTAAAGAAATCGGAATTGGAAACAAGAACGCTTTTTACACATAATTTCTCGAGTCGAGGAAAAATGTTAGAATTCAACGTAAAGATTGGATTTCTTGAAAATATCTGGAATAAATTGCGTCGTAATTTGTTTAATAATAAGTCACATCAGATATGATTATGTGCAATTATTACATTCTCTATTCACATGACTTTTACAAAAAACGTTTCATTAACAGATTTATTATTAGAATACTAGGAGGCGCCTGTTTTGTTCTCGTGGGAAGAATAAGTCAAATAAAAGTCAAGAAAAAAAGGGCCACCTCTCTTTTGCTGCACCGTAGTCGGGTAATACCGACATAGCTCACCGTATTAGCAATTTGAAGTGGCAGTGGGCTGGTCATATTAGCCGATGAACCGATAACCGGTGGGGTAAACGTGTTCTTGAGAGACCGCGGATCGGCAAGCGTAGTGTGGGACGCCCTCAGACTGGGTGCAGCGATGATCTTTACAGGGTGGGTGGCAAGAGCTGGATGAGAGTAGCCGAGGATCGTTCACAATGGCGTGCAGTTAGAGAGGCCTTTGTCCAGCAGTGGACAAGAATAGGCTGATGGTGATGATTATGATGAGTCGGGTAATAAGAAACAAACGAATTCATATAAAATAAACTCATTTTTCAAAATGGCGGAGAAATGGGAGTTAGAGACATAAAAATATACTGGGGAGGTTTACTTTTCACGGAGCAACTAGTTTAGAATCTAAATAAATCTTTACACATTTCATTTTTCTTGACAGTCCTTCATGTACCAATGGAAGCCGTTTGTCTTCTAGAAGCTTATTTCGTCGAATGTTTTATTTCGCCTAAAAACCTTTTTCTGTACTCTGTAGTCATATTTTTTTTATAATTCTTGGAAATGGTTCATTATTCGAGCGTTTCAACCGCCTCATTATTTTTGAAGATATTTTTGAAGAATTGGGCGTAGATTTTGATGCCATTTTAGGATATTTGTTAGATGTCCGGTAAACTAACCTAACCTAACCAGAAACGAAATCGAAATCTGCAGCCACTTCTACGAAAATGTGACCACGAAAGTGATTCGGAACAAACGCTCGAATAATGACCCAAATATCATCCTATTGATTAGAGGTTAGGTTAGGTTTATAACAGTCATAATTCTAGAAGTGAAAGGACTCCCATTTGTACATGAAAATCTGTCACGAAAATTAAATATTTAAAAATAGACCTACCAATACATACTTGTACATATGTGTTTCCACCCCAGTTCCAGTGTTATAATGCTAACAAATTCGTATTAAGACTAAGCCCCGCGCGCCGCTCCGCCCGCCAAAGCGGCTTACACGCGATACTTTAATTAACACGTGCGTCCGATTATTAAACGACACACATCGCTGGAGAAGTGTTTTTAGTAAAGCCAATTATTTCCAGTTAAAAAGTAAACGTTGAGTTAAAAAAAGGATGGTGTTTTTCTAAAAATGTTGTTGGATCATAGAATAGGCACTATAGAGGAAGTCCCTCTTCCATCCACGTTGAAAACCATGGTATAAAAAATAAGTCACGGCACTCCGAAATGACAGGCGATACTTTTGATGTCATCTCGCTATGATTGGTTGGTTGGTTCTCTCAATCCGTTTCTGTGTTGCCAGTGGTAGTATCATAATACTCCCCGAGTCCTTGTTAAGGGAAGTTGTGTTAAGTGCGAGGCAGTTAGTTGGAGGATGGGGTGACGCAAGCGACTGACACATGAGACTGGCTACGAATGCGTGGATTGTCCGAACAGAACCAGAAAGCGTTGAGCGTGGTGCGCGCTGGTGCATTGCTTGGCTTTGGCTCTATAGAAACTGTACACTTGTATACATTATAACCTGTACACCTCGCTGGGTAGTAGTAACGATTCTGCTCTGAAAGTGGTCGTGTCTCCTATTAGTAATAAATGAGGGGAACGCTGTTTTATCCAGGTTTGATGCTATATCATCAACTTAATTAAAAACCAACTTAATTACTTCAGCCCACATCCACCCACTCTTGAATAAAGCTTCTGCACTTTCACCCCACTTTCCCTGGTCTTCAAATCTTTAAGAATAGCGTGCTTACTTCCATCTGACAAGCCGATTATGTAGTTGTAACTCGTCTAGTGTTGCAGGTGTCTATGGGTGACGGCACTAGCTTAACATCAGGCAATCCGTCTGCTCAAGTGCTCATTATATTTTAATGTGGGTACTGTAAGGAACTCTTTGGTAGTTGACAGCAGAGCTGGCAACTAGATTTTATATTATAAATATATTTAAATATTCGAATTATGGCCGTCTCTGTCACACACCAAGGGTTCGTGTTTGAACCCTGTATCTGAGCTGAAGTGCAATATAAAAATAATACCAAATCCTATTCTTTATTCTGCACATCCACTGAGCTATACCCTCGCCACACTTGGTGGAGGTGCGGAGTAAAGAATAGTATTTGGTATTATTTTTATTTTACACGACAGCACACCGGGAATCGAGCCCAGTACCTCTGGATTACCGGTTTAACACGCCGGACCGGTAATCCAGAGGTTCGATTCCCGGTTTCTTCCGCCAGGTTACGTATTTCAATTTTTCTTTATGCTTTGATCTTTGTATCAATGGTTTAATCTGCTCGTCTGCTTCTTATAAAAAGGTAAAATATAAATAATAAGTCACCGTTTTAGGACTACTTTTCCTCTCACTACACTACACGAGCTCTATTAAGGCTGTTTAATAATGTCGGTAATCATATACCGTTGTTGTATGATCAAAGGCAGTGGAGAATATTTCGGCACTTTAATAGTACCTAACGATGGCGGCGAAATATTCCTGGAAGTAATTACGAAAATCTGCCGTTAGTAACATCATTTCTCGAATATTCTTTGTTTTAGGCTTGTCAACAGATACAGACATTATTAAATATAAGATATATTAAATGGACATATTTATTATAATAGCAGGCAGAACAATACATATTAAATGTATAATCACGTTTGGCTCGGTTTGTAGACACCTGCCTACTGAGTCGGCGGTCCCGGGTTCGAATCCCGGCCGGGGCAAATATTTGTGCAAATATTTGTTCTTGGGTCATGGATGTTATCTATATATGTATTTATATATTATGTATATAGTCGTCTAGTACCCATAGTACAAGCTTTGCTTAGTTTGGGACTAGGTCGATTTGTGTAAGATTGTCCCTTTATATTTATTTATTTATTTATTTATAATATATTTTAGACTTATACTATTTCAATAATTAATTTCTTCATTTTATTTATATGTTGATGACTTTCGAGTTGAACATTTTTATATTCTTGTAGATGTATTTTATTATTATATTATTTTAAGAATTGATGTATTAATTTTAACTATAAGATCATGTTTGAGATTGTCCATATTGATACTCCATTTTGGATGACAGATATTGCTGTGCCCGACAGGGTTCATGTTTTGAACCTAACCAGTATATTGTGCTAGTATTAAGGATCTTTTGTGTACAACATGAATCGCAATAATTTAAATTGAACTGAATTGTAACCTGACTAGTTCCTTTAAGTAGATACAAGAAAAACGCATAATTTAGTTCACGATCTCTTTTATTAAACATGTAATAAACAAACAGCTGCTTAGTAAAGGAACCATTAGATTTACCACAGTGCAGCGCCACCAATTTAACGCTGTAACTTCTGGCTTCCCGATGCCTCGGATAGAAGGGTCAGTTGATCTCGCCGGAGCGGCAGAATACGGGGGGAGCACGAGAGGACCCTCGGATAGGTGTCCTGTCTCAGAACCTATAGTTCCGGCCAGGGAATGTTGAGGTTTCTATACTATAGGTACCCTGAATTGAACGATCTTCGGTATTGTGCCAGTATGTGCTTCTGAGTCATTTCGTTGAGCTTCTTTGTCCCTCCCTCTCTTGCATGCTCAACGCCTCCGTGTCCTTGCAGCAGAACTGCTAGCTAGGTGTAGTCACCGAAAGGAAACGAAACGAGTAGCTCCACCAATTTAACGCCTTTCAACGGACCCTTTTGAATATATAGAGAAAGTCCTCCTTTTCTTCCTACACTCCGTAATCGCTTCTTTATGCAATCAAATATTCTTTGTCACCGCGACAATTGCATAACGCGTTAGAGCATTTCCACACAATTCGGTTCGCACGCTGCAGTTTTATTTACCTTTCTACTGGACCAACATTAGCATTGGTAATTTATCGCAAACAGTTGAAATTGCTCTGTCATGCCGAATATTAATGACGGGCTAAATAAACCCGCATTTGTTGCTACTGACCGAGTAGCCTAATTGGTCAGGTTCATTTTTGACGCGGAGTTGGTAGTGCAGCTGCTTACTGAGCCGGCAGTCCCGGGTTTGAATCCCAGCCAGGGCAGGTATTTGTGTGATGAACTCGAATATTTGTGCTTGGGTCATGATTAATCTATGTATATATTTTTCTATATATGTATGTATACCGTCGTCTAGTACTCAATAACTCAAGCCTTCTTGAGCTTAAATAATTTGGGACTAGACCGATATGTGTGTGGTTGTCTGATATTTATTTATTTTTCATTAGAAAATTCTAAAATTGTATTGAATATGAGTATTCTATAGAGAGGGGTCGTTATTTCAGCGGGTACCTATATGATGGTTGCGTTTATCACGTGATAAATAAGTGACAAAGCATCTGTCACTCACACTTAAATAAGCGGCAAAGCATTCGTCACGATTTGACATAATGCGTATGTCAAAACGTGACGAATGCTTTGCCGCTTATTTATCGCGTGATAAAAGCAACCATCATAAGCCCCCTGGAAAGATGGTAAAAAAATATTTTAATTCAAATTTAAATTAAATTCGATATACTTTTCTTCGGATAAACATCCATTTGTCCACTCATCACGCCTAAAGGGCTGGACGGATTTTAACCAACTCGGGTATAAAGATGCTTATACATACTATACTTTTTACTTGGCAAAGATAAACAAAAATAAATAAATGCACGAATTTTTTTAGAGTAACTTTATTGAAAACAAGAGTGTCACCTTTTTAAATAAAAGTTTTATAAATAGAACCCCTGTGATAATCTGTCATAATATTATTATTTAAAGTGGTGGTCACCACTCACGTCAGTAATGTACTTAGTAGGTATATCGCTCGGCTCATTAATACTAAGGACTCCGTAAGAGTCCAAGACACGTCGAGCGTTAGTCGACTTTATTGACAAAGTGACCCTTTTTTAAATCTGTTATAATTGCGTAAAATAATTTTTTGTACGAAATGTAAGTTTAACCTTAAAGGGCTAATTATCATACAATTTAGGACAATATTTTAAAAATATGGATGGTCATTGTTCTTCTTCTAAAATATGCTGCTTTATTGCTGATTCGACTTTATTAAACGTTCGCTACTCTGTCATGTCGATCTAGAAGCAAAAAAAAAAATGTGTCTTTAGCAAACGATCAGTACCTCATTATATTTCGTTAAAAAACATGACATACTAAAGCGAATGCACCAACAGAAGCTTTATTGTCAGGTTTAGAAACCTTGTTGACTGGACTAGCAAGCGGCCGTAGGCTGAAATCTATTTCAGAGAGAAACTAGCTCTTAGACCGCTATTCGGTTATCGGATAGTCAGTGCTATTATGTAAGTTTAGCCGTTAATTTAGCTCAAAGGCTAAACGTATTTGCTAAGACTGCGTTGTTAGCCGTAGTTGGGAGCTGAAACTTAAATACTAAACTACCCCAAAATTCGCTCCGTTTGTATGAAATCTGGTAGTTTCGATCTGCAGCTTTGAATTGGCAATATTATGTTATACATAGTCCTAGCCTTCTTCTTCCTCTCACCCTTTACTGGCAACCGCAACCACATATACCGGGTGATCGATCCAAATGGGTCAGGAGGGAGGGGAGAAGTCGCCAACTATAAGAGATAAGGAAATCTGTTTTTAGAAACCATGGCATCGATTAAAATTTTTATAAAAACTGTAGGTATTTTTTTTTATAAATTTCAAGTTTGTTGCTCAGTACAGTTTATCTTTTATGATTCATACAATATATATTATGCTTTCATAGTTCGTACGGAACCCTCGGTTTGTGAGTCCGGTTCGCACTTGACGGTTTTTTTTTTTCAGCTGGCGTAGTAGTAGTGAACCTGCCTACTGAGCTGGCGATCCTGCGTTCTAATCCCAAGAAAGGAAAATATTTTGTTTGATGAACTCGAATTTAAGTATATATTTATTTATCTATATAAGTATCTAAGTATATCATCATCCATTGCCCATAACATAAGCCCTGAAGCTTACTATGGGACTAGATCCCATTGTGTGAGGTTGTCCGTTATTTATTTACAAACCCTAAAAAGCCAATTTTATAACCTAATCGTATGTCAAAGACGAAATACACGTGAAAATATGCAGCCAGTTTGGACTTCTAAAGTGACTGCAGTAAACTCGGTAAATCGCTGGAGCGTTCGTTTGGTACCTCGTCGCTCCACGCTAGTTGAAGAGCTCCTTTGATAGCGCGTAACATGAGGTTAGAGCGACAAAGTAGTAACCTTTATACTATACAGACCGTTGCTCTAGATTAGTGGAAACTGCAGTGTCCATAAAATGGCTGAAAAATATATAACTCTTTGTTGGTAGCTGCATATTGAGTTATTTTTGTGTAGGAATACAAATTGCAAATAGTGAGACTACTTAATGGTACCTAATAAAAGTCACCAATTTCCGTAAAAAATTGTCAGGAACGGCCCGACATGTTTGGAACTCGCATGGAGCTCTTCGGGGACAGCTATCCGTGCTGCTACGCGACTCATGGCACTGCAATTTTTACGAAAGTTTAAACCGTTTTTATAATTATTAAAGGTGTCCCACAATCGTTTTAATACTTATTATAACATCAATAAATTCCCTTAAGTCTACGACACGATTCAAAACGGCTGTCGGTTTGTAGTCTTCTTAAGCTTTAATCGCATAGGTATAACTACAGGAATGTACTATAAAATATCTGCGCCGGCCCAAAAAGGACCATTTCCAGGCCTATATTGTCAATCGTCTCAATGGCCTCAGTCATAACGTGGATTATTTGCGGGCGTGCATAGAATAATTGCAAAAATAACGAATTGCGTTCTTCCTTTCGATCTTCGCAAAACAATAGAGATTTGTAGTTTAATGAGGCGTGGCCACGCAACTGACCGACGTGTGCACTACGACTGACTAGAAACGCGCGCTTATTTTTTCCGAACCAATCCGGAAAGCGAAGTCAAGCCCCCTGGTGCGTGCATGTGAGTATAATAGGTTATTTAGCGCCCATTTTGCCTACACATAAGCACTTTTCACTTGCTCAGGCTCAAGAACAGTTACACTCATATTATTATGTTCTAGAAATTCTCGAACCTCCATTACTCTAAGTCCGATCTAATTCAGCCGCCAACCAAACATCAATGGCGAGCCCTCACTAAACAAACCCTCAATACACCATAAAACTTTTACAACGCAATTCAACGTCACACCCATAATTCCTTATTACTCCTTCCATTGCTAGTCCGCGCAAGCCTCCATCTCACCAATTAACAAAGGCTTATGTATGTTTACATTACGTGTCGCTTACGCCTTTCTGTCTGAGCATTACAAGCTCCATTTTGCCGAACAACAAAGGCTTATAATGTTTGCATATCGAGTCGCTTACGTCATTTTGTTTTGTTGTGGTTGTGCATTAGGTATTCAAGTCTGGAAGGCGGCGCTTCTGAGCAGTTGATCACGCGCCACGGCGGATACGACGTCCGGTTGGATTACTGATGGATAATAAAAAGTTTCTTAATGATATTACTTTGTATTGCGAACGATTGTGACGCTTAGACAGAATGTGACCAGAGTTCAACACAATAATTTAAACCTACACTTTTAGTACAACTAGAACCTTGCTCGCTAGCTCCATCGCTCCATCGCTCACCAGCCGATCATCGAATCTTTCGCCATCCCCAAAATAGTGGTCCAGACTTTTCGTTACTAGTCTGGAGAACCAAGCCCAAAGTTGCAATGACAGCGCCAATCTAAATCTAAACCTAAATCATCTGATGAAAGGGAGTATTTATCATGACTAGACCAAAGTGTTATATCTTTTTTTCGCTACTTCATCTCATTTGGCATAATTTTGATGCCTAACGAGACGCTACGACTTTGCGACTACGGCAGCGGAGCGCGATACGTGCGTCTCGCTCACTCGTATGGTCGGATCTCTCGCTCAACCGCCCGCGGCGCTGGTCGCGCAAAGTCATAGCATCTCCGTATGTATCACCACCAGCACGTCTAGCATAACAATGACACGCGACTCTTTGTCGCGCGACATAATCTACCTGTCACATTTTTCTTTCAATGCCGTGCGAGTAAGACAGGTGACACTGAGTCGCGATGCGTCGCCCAGAATGGCCGCTCCCCACTCTATACGGCGCTACACTGAGACGCTAGTCCCACCATACTTTTAAATAACTAGAAAACGAGATATCGTATAGACAAACATAGTTAGTGCTATGATCATTAGACACTGGGAGTGGCGTCAATATAGGTAGAATTCGATTCCCATCGGCTTGCCTGTTATCGGCCTGTTGCCTGTAGTTCTTGTAAAACGAGTAAAAAATCGGTCCCGGCTTGCCGACAGATTTTGTCACGCCACTGTTAGATACACTTGACTTTCATGTGTCCTTGTAAATATAAATACTACATATAACACCACAGATTGAACGATAACGAATGTCAAGGTCTGATAACCCGGCTATGAAGTTCACCACTAAGCTTCAATGAAGACAAATTAAGTAGTAATGTTAATGAAAATTACTTAAATTTTAATAAATCGTACACCAGTAAAATTTAAAAGAAAATTAAAGAAAGGTATAATAAAGGTACCCAATACTGACAGAAATGTCACTCGTATTTTGAAATGAAATTATATTATTTATTCACTTTAGATATGGTACAGATAAATAGGTAAACACATGCAAAGCACTAATGACATATCTAACCAGCAATGCTGGCATGCAAAAAACATACAATAAAGTCTATAGCTATAAAAGTTAGCAAAATACATAATATACCATGTGAAATATAACTATAATTTTTAACAAAAAAAAGAACCGACTTCAGTAAAACTAAAAAACTAGATCTGTGGTGTTCATCATCAGTTTCCTTACACCAAATCCTATTTACTGAATGTAAATTCTTGACCTTATCAATAAATTACCGAAAGCGCCGTACATGTCCCTATAACATTTGAAGAGTTCCCTCGATTTCTCCAAGATTCCATCATCAGATCCCGACTAAGTGCCAACGGGACCAACTCGGAGTTATACCCTTTCGATAAAAAAAAAAAATTGAAAATCGGTTCACGGTTCTCGGAGTTATCGAGTAACAAACATACAAAAAAGAAAAAAAAAATTAGTTCGAATTGAGAACCTCCTCCTTTTTTGAAGTCGGTTAAAAATATAATAGAAAATGTCTACTCATCACACGCATATTAACTCGATTTTACATAATTCTAATGAAATGAACGTCCTAAGGTATTTAAATAATCCCAAACCGAATAAAATGTATTTTCTTTTTAACCAATTGTATAATTTTGTTTTAAATGTCTGCAATTTCAGATACTTGAAATCATTTTGTAACTTATTAAACAAGTAACTTATTAAAGTAAGTAGACAAGTGTATGTCATACCATTGTATTCTAATAATATAAGTAATATAACACGTAACATTTGTAACAGCAACAAGAAGAAACCTTTTTCATCCGTCGTCCGTCCATTATAACATTATTTAGTTAATAATTTCTAAATCTTAAGCCCAAGCATGTTAAAATTTACTACTCGTGTCAAAAAAAGTTGACGTTTTTGAGCAATTAGTCGCCTGGGATTATCCCAAATACGACATTGACGGATACGATACCTGCTCCTACGTCAAATACAATACCCACCTTATTTCCAACAGTTCATGGTTAAGAACCCTGTGGATATCGTCTCACGTTCATGTTCTTATAAGTTGGAAAATCTCTGTACACTGGCATTGGCGGGAGGCCAAAGTGAATTTCCGATTATGGTAAATAATTGAGGATGGTGTTTTGTTGCCAAGAGCACTTTGAGAGCACATTTAAGATTTACATGGACGTTTGAATATTATGAATGTAGTATGATTTCATTATAACAAAACGGGAATAATCGCATTGAAAAAGTGTTTATTTAATTACCTCGACGTTTCAAACGTGATGTGATTCATGGTCTCGAAGGATAAATAAACACTTTTTGAACGCGATTAACCCCATAACATATGCTTAGGCACAAATCTGTGCGGGACAATTGAACCTTACGTTAAAATATCAGTTGATTTTAATTAGATTAGTAAATTTTTGACATGGTTAAGTCGCGTTTTGTTATAAAATGTGACCGAAATTTGTATTCACAGAAAAACTGGTAATGCAATTATTAATTTTACTTCTTCTATTTGTAGGTCTTACAAGCAAAGAGACAGAAAAAAAGAAGA
Source organism: Apotomis betuletana (assembly GCA_932273695.1). Taxonomy (NCBI): domain Eukaryota; kingdom Metazoa; phylum Arthropoda; class Insecta; order Lepidoptera; family Tortricidae; genus Apotomis; species Apotomis betuletana. Next base: position 1,630,121 of record OW026310.1, read on the forward strand.
AAGTTGCCGTCGGAGCAGAAATGTATTCGAGTGGCGACTGCGGACCGGAAGACGCAGCGTGGTTCTGCGATCTACTCAGGATCGTGAGAAGTCATTAAAAGAGGCGCACGACTGGTCGTTGTGGACAACCTTAGGGGCGGCCTTTGTACAGCTACTGAAGTCTTTCGGTTTATATAATAATAATAAGTTTAAAATAAGTGTACTCTTATAACTCTGCTCGTCGTAACTGACACACTTTCATTATTAAACAATGTCCTTTTGTTTTGAAAGAGGTCCGCCATTTTGAAAAGTTAAAGTGTAACCCCGCAGCATGTCCGTCCAATAATAAACTTCGTCGCTGAAAGGCTTTTAATTATATGAAACAAGAGGGAACTTCTAATTCAGGACTATCGAATTATCTGTTCCAGTAATTTTAAGCTTGTTTTAGGTATTCCCGTAGGAGAATTTGAGTTCGGGTTAACTTATATCTATACTTTTACAAAAATTTAGATTTATACCTATCGAAAATCGCGCTATCTGTTGGACAAAATTTCGTTTGTCCTCTCAACACGCCGAAACGGGAGGACTTCCAAAGATGGTTGAAGGATACTTTTAACCAGACTACGCTACGGTAAAAAAAAAATACGCTAACGGAGTTGCGGGCACCAAGAAAATATGATTATTATTCTATATTTTGAAATGCTTAAAATGCTGTTCGCCATTTTCACCCTCATAGTGACGTCATCAATACAGTAAAACAAAACTTATAACTAAAAACGTCATTCGCATCATAGATATAAGTGTATTACTGCTGGTCTATTATTATTTACGGGACCGCCTACGTCACACCACAGATAAGGTATAATGACGGACGGCATTTTTGTGTGTTCTCAAAATATTTTCAGTTTATAAAATGTATCGTTCTAGCTCAGTAAAAATATAATAGGTAAATTTTTAGTCGCTACGCGAGAATGTCTCCTACGGCCTAGGGTAATGTAAAATAAGTAAATGCTAGCTGTTCATTTACTAATTCATTATCATGAATATTTTGACGCCATTGTGTCTACAATGTATGTTTAACTATGCACATCATTGTACAACCAATTAAGATAAAATATTTAAAGCGATACTCTTCAACACGCGTAATTATGGAGACTTTACTAAAGACTAAAATGATCTCATAAGATATTACGAGGACTCGGGTAAATGGTTTAAGTTAAAAAGTTTAAAAATCAATAATATCAGCCTGTTTAGTGATTACGTAATTACGTATTTTGAGTCCACCTGCCAGTAATGAGACTTTCAATACGCTGTCCTTAATTTATGTAAGGTAATATCTCACAAGTAATTTGCGTTATGATACGTCCATTTATGTCACGTAGGACATTTAAGATTGAGTTCCAGGAACTTTTAGTCATCATTAAGTGTAGTTTGTAGCGTATTTTTATATTGTTTATCGAGTAAATGTCCCATGTTTACAAAAAGCACCTGCTTCGCTCTATACCTAAGGGTAGTATTTAAACGCACATCAAAAAAAATCTTTTTCTATGCAAAAATAATCAAAATTTATATCAAAATTACTGATTGCACAGCAAACATTGCACTCAAAATGTTACTAAGTAAATATACTACAATTTATATTTGTGGCGTGCATCTATTTATTTAAAAGTAAAGCATATTTTCTCAAACATGCTCGGAAATGTATGCGTTAATGTCCGGATATGAGGCCATGAAGTTTCTCGTTTATGGCTCCCTACATTACTTCTTGGCCTAGGCCAAAAACTTAAGTATGAAAATCCATTATTGTCCGCTGCTCTAACTTTTTAAATTTCCTTACTAAAATTAAATTGGCAAAGGAAAAATTACATACAGCCAACCACCACCGCACTCTGTAAGCATACTTGCGATATAAAAAAAAAAAACATAATCTATGGTACTATATTTATGTGCGGTTTAACCGGTGCTCAAATAGCTGGATCAAATAACATATTTAAAAAATAAAAAAGGCGGCAAATTTAACTTAGCTTCTTCGTATTTCGTAGTTATTATAATATAATTTTAACAGAAATAAAAATTACTTCTAGAAACGAGAGTGACTGGGAACTTATGAACTGTACTCCGCCTCATTTAAAAGAGGAGGCAAATTTAGCCATGCAAAATAAGATACGGGAAAAAAGTAAAAACTAATAATAGATATTTTTTCCCGTAGCATATTTTATTTACTTGATTATCTAGTAGTTATTTTAATTTTAATATTTCCTCACATTGTTTGAGAAAAGCACTATACAAGCTTCGGCCGGAACAGGGATTGCAGGACTCGTTCTATCTGGCCTCGTCTTCGACTCGGCCATCTACCCCAATCTCGTCCAGCAATCCCTTACTTCACGGCCTCTGCAGTAATGTACTATTAAGTAATGCATAGCTAATAATGACTACCGCACATTATGGAGCGTTTTATAGGGATATTATAAAATAAAACTAACCTAACCTAACCCGGCCGAGTCGGATCTGCTCTGATAGATGATCAGGATTAGATGGTTACCTATCTGAAACACTAATTTTTGTTTCCCATCTGTAACGTTTCGCCAAATTTTCATTTGTCTGAAAGCCATTTTTTCAAAAACTGTTTATTTTTCAGAATAATTATGAAACAAACCTAACCTAACCTACTGGGTTCTTTAAAAAGATAAAAGTAATGTCGTGCTGATGTGTATTTTCTAATTATCTGCAGTACAATTTTTGCTAGGCATTTATTTTATTTGCTGTGCAATAATTAATTTGATGTAAAAAGTATAATAATTGATGAAAATAAATTGATAGGCGATTATTTGTTTGCTGTGCCATTAATTTTGTGTAAAATAGCTGATGTAATATGTCTTCAGGAAACCTGGTTGGCAAATGAAGACATTCAGTACATAGGAAGCGTCGACACGGATTTTGAATTTACTAGTAAATCTGCTATGGATACGTCACAAGTCATTATTAACCGCGGAAGACCACATGGGGGTGTTTCGATAATGTGGAGACGGGGTATCTTCGAGTCTGTTAAAGTGATACAGTGCAGTAGTGTTCGAATAGCAGCAATCAGTGTCAGTGTTCAAGGTCGCGCGGCGCTTATATTTTCTGTGTACATGCCGACGGATGACTCATTGAATTTACCGGAGTTTACGGAATGCCTGAGCGAGATAAGTGCGATTATTGAATCACAAAGTGTTGAATGTGTGTTTATTCTCGGGGACTTCAACGCGCACCCCGGGCAGCCTTTCTATACAGAGCTATGTAATTTTTGTGAAGAACAAAAATGGCTTTGTGCTGACATTGAGTGGCTAGGCAGTAATTCAGGGACATATACATATATAAGCGAGGCCCATGGGTGCTCACGCTGGCTTGATCACTGCTTAGTAACTGAGTCAGCGTGGAGTTCTGTTAAGGATGTTTATATTAATTATGATACGTACTGGTCAGATCACTTTCCAGTTATAATTAAATCTAGTTTTAGCTGTATAAAACCCCGTATTTTGAATAATGAGCTTAGTAACATAAATAAATTTTCATGGGGGGAAAGAGACTGTGACCAAATTAAGTTATATAATGAAATTTGTTGTGATAAATTAAAATATGTAGATTTTCCTATAGTCTTAAGTTCTTGCTGTGATAATTATTGTAGGGACATTTCGCATTATCAAATTTTGGATAAATTATATGACGATATTATAAATATTTTACAGACTGCCTCGGGAATGAGCAAAGTAGTCAAAAAATGTAAGCGCAAGCAGGTGGTAGGCTGGAACAAACATGTAAAGGAAGCCCATGCACATGCAAGATTAAGTTTCCAGCAGTGGGTGCTATATGGGAAGCCTAGAACTGGGCCTCTTTATCAAGACATGTGTACTTCGCGGAAAATTTTCAAGGAAAAGCTAAAGTGGTGCCAAGATAACCAAACTCAGATTAAAATGGACATTATAGCCACGCACCACCGAGCTAAAGACTTTGGAAGTTTCTGGAAGCACACGGGTCAGTTGGCACCTAGATCTAGCCTTCCCGCCAGTGTTGAGGGTGTGAGCGAGCCTAACCAAATTGCTAATATTTTCATGGAACACTTTAAGGTTGAGAGTCCATTAGGGGAGCCGCTGCAGGTGTTTGCTGCTAATGACCGACAAGGTGAGTCACCGATTCAGTTTACACTCAAAGACGTTTGGAGCGTTATCAAAACTATGACAAGAGGTAAATCACCAGGTCACGATGGTCTTAGCATCGAGCACCTGCAGCATGCGGGAGACCACCTGCCGCGGGTACTTAAAATGTTTTTTAATTTGTGTATAGTCCACAGTTATCTGCCGGACAGTCTTATGAAGACCATTGTTGTGCCAATTATTAAAAACAGGACAGGGGATGCTTCCGATAGGTCTAACTATAGGCCGATATCCCTGGCAACAGTTGTAGCCAAAGTGTTGGACGGATTGCTCGACAGATTACTCGCGAAGCACGTTGAATCGCAGGACGCTCAGTTCGGCTTTAAGCCCAATCTGTCAACTGAGAGTGCGATTCTCTGTTTCAAGCATACCGTCCAGTACTAAGTTGAGGGGAAAACACCTGTTTACGCCTGTTTTTTGGACCTGTCGAAGGCATTCGATATGGTCTCGTATGATGTCCTGTGGAGCAAACTTGAGAACAGCACGAGTACTCCGGGAGGCGTGGTCGACTTATTTCGTTATTGGTACGGAAACCAGACCAACCAAGTGAGGTGGGCAGACGCTCACTCGGACGTGTACAGGTTGAAGTGTGGGGTACGACAAGGTGGTCTCAGTTCACCCAGATTATTTAACCTTTACATGGACGAGTTGATCGCTAGGCTCCGCAACACAGGTATTGGCTGCTCAATAGGAGGAACAGTAGTCAATAATATTAGTTATGCAGACGATATGGTGTTGCTGAGCCCAGCGATTAGCGCTCTTGTAAAAATGTTAAATGTTTGTGAGGAGTATGCGGTGAGCCACGGCCTCAGGTACAACACAAAAAAGAGCGAGCTCTTAGTGTTTAAAACGGGAAGCAGGACCCCCACTACAGTTCCTGCTGTGTATCTGTGCGGGGCTCCTCTTAACAGAGTATCTCGTTTCAAGTACCTGGGGCATTGGATTACCGATAACCTTCTAGACGATGCCGATATGGAGAGGGAACGCAGGGCATTGGCAGTAAGAGTCAATATGCTGACACGCAGGTTTGCACGATGTAATAAAGACGTGAAAACAACTCTTTTTAAGGCATTCTGCCAAACGTTTTACACGTGCAGCCTGTGGATAAGTTATACCAAAAAGACGCTCAATGCCCTGCGCGTCCAATATAATAACAGTTTCAGAATGCTGATGGGATTGCCTCGTTTCTGCAGTGCGTCAGGCATGTTCGCGGAGGCGCGAACTGATAGTTTTAGTGCGATCATTCGCAAGCGCACCGCTTCCCTGATGCGCCGTGTGCGTGACAGTCCTAACAGCCTTCTCAAATTGATTTGGGAGAACCCTGCTTGTGCTTACTGGAAACACTGGAACCTGTTGCACATGGGCTCTCGAGGCATTGTGTATAACATTTTTTAAGCACTGTTGCCATTTAGTTTAGTTTAATTTTATTTTGTTTAATTCTAACATCTTTAATTAATTTTATTTTGTTCAATTCTAACTTATATTCTGTTTTTCTAACATATTATGGACCATTGTCTGAATTAAATGTTTTTGACTTTGACTTTGACTTTGATTTATAATATCCCTTTACCGAATCCCTACCTAATATACCTAAAATCCTACTCGTTGCTTTAAACTACATGTGAAATTAGTTCAGCACTTTTTAAGATTATATATATCTATATTTATCTTATACTAGCGACCCGCCCCGGCTTCGCACGGGTGCAACGGTGATAAATGATGCATGTTTCATACATATAAACCTTCCTCTTGAATCACTCTATTTATTTAAAAAACCCCGCATCAAAATCCGTTCCGTAGTTTTAAAGATCTAAGCATACATAGTATGGACAGACATACAGACAGACACCAGAAAGCGACTTTGTTTTATACTAAGTAGTGATTTTCAATCAGTCTTGTACTTGTAGTAAGTAAGTAATGTTTCTTAAGTTATAAAAATTATTCACACACTTAACGACAATAATGAACTTTAAAGTGTCAGAGACAATGCAAACCTATTAAAATTTTGCTAAACATAAAACAAAGAACTATAACATAAAGTAGTTACCAAGTTTATGTTTCCTCACTAGTGACGATGTGTCGTTTACAAAGATGTGTCTGTGCTTAATAAAATCCACGATGCATGTAAAACATCGTTGTTTTCGGGCACAAGGGCCGAAAGAATAGAACATTATACTGCCATGAATACAAGTGGCCTATAAAACAAGAGTGGACACTGGACACATACAGGATACATTATACTTTAGAGACATAAGAGCATAAGTTGTCTAGATGTTGCTGTATATATGTCTTTATGACTCTAAGTCTGCATACGTATGTATTCAGTGGCTGGGCCCCAGCAGAGTGGACAAAATCATAAATATGTAAATGATATTTGCCTTTGCACTTTCATCATTCGAATATGTTTGTGATTTTATGAATTCCAACATTGAGGTAGCTGGGTTTTATTTAAGTATGAAATACTTGAGTCTCAGGCAGCTGTGGTATGATTGTAAAACAAAAGATTGATGCAATACTGAAATTTGATACCTTTTTAAATTAAGAAATAAGTCAAATATTTATACATTTCATGGCTTTAAAAATTATGACTTTGAATTACTGTGTACTTTATAATTTCAGTTTTGATCATTCAAATTGTGTGTCTAGAGGTTTTTGTTGTGTAAGGTTGGGAATAAAAATCAGTATTATAAATCTTCATCTTTTAGTTTTATTTTGTATAAATAACGCCATATTACCGACACTATGATCACTTGTTTTTGCTATTTACAATACATATTCTACAGCAGTCTTTAAATTTTATTACGAAATCTATACACAGGATAACGAGTAGGCAATACAATTACATAGATTTGGTATAGCACTTACATTCTAATAATTACAGTATTTACAGCGCACTAAAATAACGTTTATTTACATAGTTTGACTGGAAGCAGGGCAGGGGCCCCCTAGACTAGGTAAGCTTGCACGGCACTGCCCGTGCCTGTGTCTACTAGAGGAGGCGGCGGGGGCCATTGCCGAGGGTCCCGCCGCCGGCCCGGGGCCATCCCGTGCTCTAGCGACGAATAATCCGAGTCTATCGAGGAATAGATGTGGTCTGAGATCGGCCTGCCATCCGGCCCATACACGACCCCTTGCGTCTGCCTCACAACTGACGGTGACTGACGCACTTCACTGCTGTATTCCGGCGGAGCGCTCGCACCCTGCCCTCCTATCACAGGCGATTTATCAAACGGCATCGCACGATTCCCACCGTTAGGCACCGAGGAATCTAACGTATAAGTATTTATATTCTTCCTATAGTTGTGACTCCGTCGCTTATGATTCGGTTGCGACGAATCCGGCATCATATACCTGAGACGCTCCCAGAACCTTTTTTGTCCCCAACGGAGGCGCGATCCCGTTTTTAGATAAGGCCGTAAATCGGGGTCGCATATTGCGTCTGCCACCACAGTACACTCTTCTATTAGCACCAACTTATAAATGCACCCTTTTAAAGCATCGTGCAGCCCTTGTCGGAATTCGTAGCGAGACCATTCCGTTTGCATGAAGTTTCTTGTGAGTACGATTATTATTCGCTTGGATGCCTCCGCTGCTTCGACGACCGGCGGCGCGCATTGCATGTATTGCGCGCCGTGGTGGGGTATATCGCGATAATGAAGGCAGAGGTGATAAGATGGATTTCCGTTTTCTAACTCGGCCGCTAATGACTGCACTACAAACTCTTCATCCTTCGGACTGTAGCAGACGTATGCGTCATACAATTTCTCGCTCTCCTCGAACGCTCCGGCGAACGAGAACACTCTGATCCCACAGTTCGTGTATAGCCACACTCTGAGCGAGTCTCTAAAAAGAAATAGTATGACGAGCGCCAATAAAATTAACATAAAACCGGTGAGCGTCGACACCATCATGGGAACGTAGTTGGACACCAGCATGTTACCGATGACTGAATTATCGGCGTAATAATCGCTGCAAGCGGTGCCGTTTAAATTGAGCTCTTTTTTCTGCGGCGGCTTCGCGTCTCCGTTCCAACACCATACGTCGGTTATGTCAATGATTTTTTGCGCGTTTTCAGCCAGGTATGCGGTTAATTCCTGCAAATAGCGGCATTTACACGACCACAGGTTGTTGCCGAGTGACAATGCTCTCAAATTAGGGTTATTATTGAACGTCCACACGCTAAAGTCGACCAATCTGTTGCCGTCTAGACGTAGGGTTTCCAAGGATTTCAACGACAGGAACGTCACATTTACGATATGACTGATAAGATTATTCTGCAGGAATAGTTCTTTCAAATTACTCAACTGATGGAACTCGTATCCTTTCAATTCTTTGAGCTTGTTATTTCCCAAGTGAAGAATTTGTAAAGCATTCAATCCCGCGAATGTTCTATTCTGAATGTTATCAACGTTACTATTGTTTACATAAAGAGACCTCATCTTCTGTCTCCCAATGAAAACATGGTTTTGCAGTTCCTTTATATTGTTACCATCTAGGAACACTTCTGTCGCGTCCATGGGTATTTTATGCGGTATTTCCATTGACGATTGTCCGGAGCAGTCGACGACGTTCGTATTCCACAATGGGTCGTGGTAACAAGTGCAATTTTGAGGGCAGGTCATTTCACAGTCACACGCGTCGTAATCACAGCAATGACAGATCGCAAAACAATGAGTTTCGTACGCACATAGAAAGTCCGACGTCTTGAGATTTGTTAGGGGCACATGAGTTCCGCTCCGGGTGTTTGTCATCTTACACAAAACGTTTTCTAAGTCCATTAACCGCGGATACTGCCGCGTGGCAGTCGTATAGTCCGTATTATTTACAATTTGTAACCACTCCATAGTACAATCACACTTAATAGGGTTTCCGCCTATGTAAAACTCCGGCAAACTTTTATTGTTCGGCACTGTCGATAAACGCAAACTATTCTGTTCTAAATGCACTATTTCGTTCGCATACATGTCCACTCGCGTTAAGTTTTTCTTTTCGTAAAACGTATTCACATGAATATTGTTCAAATAGTTATTATTTATAAACAACAGTTCAACACTATTAGGTATCGCCATGGGCGAAATTTCCACTATACGATTATGGCTAGCGTCCAAAGTCTTTATACGGATTTCATCTTGCAACTTGTAATAGTTACCTAAATGTTCGATATAATTTCCGTGAATGTCCAACCACTTTAGATTACTAGGCACGAACGCGTAGTCAAACCACACTAGGTGATTCTCCGACAGGTTGAGCCACAGGAGACTGGCCAGCGTGGAGAAGACACCGTTAATGTCCGACAAAAAGTTCCCGTCCAGTCGTATGGCTTCCAGTTGAGTATTCCGGCTGAATGTCCCGCGCTCAATCGACTGGATCTTGTTTTTTGCTATGTTGAGCACTTGCAGGCTCGGCAGGTCCCAAAACATTCCAACGCTCAAGTTTCCAATTTGATTGTCAATTAATCGAAGGCCAGTGAGTTGATTAAGGTTTTTAAATGAACCGTTTTTAAAGTCAGTTATTTGATTCTCGCCGAGATCTAGCGTTTTTAGGAAAGATAGCTCCCATAACGCTTCGGGCACCTCCAAAAGTTGATTAGAACTCAGATCAAGTTCTTTTAAGTCTGAGCAATTCTTGAATGCTTTCCGGTCGATGTTTACAAGCAAATTGTTATTGAGAGTTAATTTGCTCAGCACAAACAGTCCGTTGAATAGGTTCTCATCAATGGTATGCAGACGGTTCTCAGCTAAATTCAATGTATGCAGATTGTAAAGCGGCAAAAATGCATTGTCTTCAATGTATCCAATCGAATTGTTCTTCAAATTCAGTATTTGCAGGAAAAATAGATCTTTGAACGTTTTTCCGTCTATTCTAGTGAGAGCGTTATTTGATAAATTCAATACAATCAGTCGTATAAGTCCCAAAAATGTTCCATCGTCGATATGGCTACTCGTGAGCTGGTTGCTTGATAAGTCTAAAACAATCAACTGTTCTAAGCGATGAAATATGCCTCGAGCCAGCTCAAATAACGAATTGTCGTTGAGGTATACTTCACGCAACTCTCTAGCGTTAGCGAAAAGGCCCTCCGGCAGCGTGTGGAGACGGTTATGTGATATGTTTAGCACTCTCATAGAGACGAGACCGTTGAACGCTTCACTTGATATGTCAGTGATATTATTATGTTGCAGATATAAGTACTGTAAGCTCCTTAGTTTCAACAGCTCGGATTCTTCAGGCAGACTTTTGATCTCATTATGGCTAAGATCTAAGTAATGCAAGCTGGAACCACATCCTTGTCCCAAACCGAGCTGTCCGATTGTCTTTATTCTATTATGAGTTAAATTCAACGTGTTTAAATTCTCCAACGAACAAAACACACCGGAAGGAACGAATTTGATGTTATTCTGAGCGAGATCCAACGAATGCAGTTCCGATAATCCATTAAAAGCGTTCAAAGATAACTCTAAATTCTTGGTAGGACTCCACTCGAAGTTTTTCGAACGAAGCTTCAGCCTTTTAAGTTTTCTCAAGTCTTGAAACGTGCCGTCGGGCACTTGGAGTAGTTTGCAGTTGTTTATTGACAACTCCGTGAGATCTTGGACGGAGCTGAAATAGTGGCCCCGTAGAGAGCTCTCGAAGAGCAGGAGGTGGTTGCACTCAATGGAAAGGTGCCTCGTTTCTGATGATACGGTGGCGATGCCGGCACCATCGCCATCTAAAGTCCGAAGTCTGCACAGCACACTGTTATCCGAAGCATCGGAGACTTTGATACATTTGTCCGAGCCGTACGGCACAGCCCATCCTACATGCAGCAGCGCCCAAAATACAGCCACGGCATACATTATGATGGTATCACAGACTCCTCATTTCACTACGGAACGTCTCATAAACACTCTCCTCGGGTCGATATCACCATTTCCGAAACAAAGTCCGTAGTACACTTCAGCGATGAAGAAAAACTCGCTAACATATCACTGCACTGTGGTCCTTAGTGTCCGGTGTCGATACGTCCTTGCAAAATAGATTGATGGCGAGTTTCACTGAAGAACTGGGTTTATAGTTTGAGATCAGTTTTGTGTTAATATTTAGTGCGTATGTTATAAAGGCCGGCGCGGAGGTTGTGCACGACCTTCTCGCGGCGCGGTTGCGTTGCGACTGTCAGGCGGAGAGCTTGACTTGTGGAAGTGGCAGTGGGGACGCGCAAGCTAGCCCCCCGCCGCGCGCCTCCCTCGTAAGCTCGTAGCTCTGTTCAACTCGGACCCGTGCCGCCATCTACCGGCGAGTAGCTGAATTAAGCGAATAGCAAAACAGTTTCACTTGTGATTTGTTTAATATTTTGACTGATAATTTTGTTATTTATTTCGAAGAGTACGATACAATTCAACAACGAAGTCATAGATGCTAAAAGGGCAATTATTAATTTGCACATATTTAGATTATCATTCTGTACATTTTAATTAGTCGTAGCTCAGTTCTGATTTGTTTTAAGTTTTTGTAACTTTAGTTTTCTTCTATAATTATGTACATTATGTTTTGTTGTCGTCGCATTAAATTACTAATTATGAAAATAAAGTAAACAGTCTCATTGTAGCTCAAAGTTCATCTACTTGTTTTTTGCATTGGAACTTTGGTTAGGTGTCCTGTATTCGGTCACAGAGCGAGACGATTTTTAATAAAAATAAAATGGGACAGAATCAGTTTAGTTACACTGACTTTATTCTCAAAAAAAGTGCTAGAGTGGTCTCTTTTGGACGGGTGATAAAGTAATGACCATTTAAAGAAAACTTGAGGATTTCTCGTTGAAAACGCGGTCGATGATTCTATTTCCCAAAACTCCTCACTAAACGTCACACAGATTCAATTTCTCTTGTAAGTAAAGTCACACTAATCCCGCTGAGGCATGGATTCAGACTTAATTTATGGGACTTCATCAAAACATTTTTGTAATGTAAAATTCAGTCGCGGCTTGCCGCGCGTCTAAAAGAGACCTGTGCGCCTATGATGGTTGCTTTTATCACGCGATAAATAGGTGACAAAGCATACGTCACGTTTTGACAAGATGCGAGTGTGTGTGACAGATGCTTTGTCACTTATTTATCACGTGATAAACGTAACCATCATAGGGCCTACTGCGCTTCTAGCACAACTGTGACACGCGATCTTTCTCGCGCGAGATATACTACTTATCTCTTTTTTTACAGTACTGTGAGAGTGACGGGTGATGCTATGTCGCGCGACAAGTCGCGAAACAGTGTGCTAGATGGGCAGGAGATAGATACCTTGCTTTTACTTTTTTAAGCACCATTTTATTTCTAGAATAAGGATTCACTCTGCGAATGTTTTATTTAAAGGATATAATTTGAAATCGTTGATGTTATTTCACATGATATCTTCTTTATGAAAAGTAGTGCGCAAAAATATTAGATGTATAATATTTACTGCTTACTTGAATTTGATCATTTTCTATAATTTACCGAGCGAGCAATGCGTTCTCGTTTTAGCATGGCCAAAAATTATTTCATATGTCCGAATTCCGGATGTTCGGTTGTCCAGATATCCGGTTGTTCTCGCCTACAGGTTGCATCTTTCTACCGATTCTCGTGAAATTTTTAGAGCGGGTTTAATATCTTATTACTTACATAGTTTTTGTCGATTCAGTTTATCTAGATTTTACTACATTGTTATTCTGGTGATGGTTTGTTATATTTGTTTGCGTATTTATTTGTCTTTTCTCGATGGGAGGGTCAGCATGAATGCATAAAAAATACGCAAATAAGTATAACGGGTTAGCACTTAATGAGTGCCACATTATAATACTTATCGCGGATTTGTAAAGCAATATCATTGTTTTAATTTATCCTATCTAGAACAATTAATTTCAAAATTTTATGAAATAATAATAATGAAATAATAATGAAATAATGAACTTTATTCTGCAAGTAGGCCACAAGGGCACTTTTACATGTCTGAGTCTACCGGCATGTAATGTCTAATTTTTTTCATGTCTCACACCCACAATTCTTTTATTAAACCGTTGATATACAAATCAAGCTCAACGAAAAATTGAAATGAGTACCTAACCTGGTGGAACAGAGCGGGAATCGAACCCGGTACATGGATTGGTGGACCAGGGGCCCAATTCGAGAATGCCGTTTGAGTGAACGCCAAACGTCACATCTCTATTAGATAACTGTTATATCGCCGTTGAACTGTCATTAAAATGCGATGAGCTTTAAATTGACATATCTCATCTCAATTTTGGAAATACGAAGGCGATAATGATTGTCAAAAATGTTATTCATGCATATGAATTTCTGTTTTGAATGAAACGTAACGGACTAATTTCACGCACTACGCGGTCAATTTAAAGTATGCGCTTGTTATTTATGCCGTCACATACAAAGGAAACAAAATTTTTTTTTCGCGCGAAATTTAGCGCGTCCGAATTGACGAAGTTGCGATATTCTAGGGATATCGCCACTTGTCAAGTAGGCACACGTCAAAAGTGAAACGGATGTAACGGATGGCGATGAAAAGGAGAGATCTCCATTATATCTCTAAAATTGGTCGAATACCCCCCCAGGTTACGCATTTAAATTTTTCTTTGATCTTGATATTTGTATCAATGGTTTAATTCATTTCCACTTAATAATAATAATAATAATAAACCTTTATTGCTGACAAAGAAGTTAACAAACGAATTTATAAAGTCATTTCACACTACATATAACTTATTATTAATGTTAACAACTGTCTGCGTGTCTCTGCGACACAAAGGCCTCCTCCAACTTTTTCCACTCTTCTCTCAATGTAGCTTTTCGTTGCCATAAAGGACCTGCTGTTTTTTTAATTTCATCAGACCAACGTTTCCTTTGTCTTCCTCTTTTCCGTTTTGTATGAAATCTAGGAGTCCACTGAGTTATATCCTTTGTCCACTTATTTTTATTTTCCCTGAGCATGTGGCCTACCCACCTCCACTTTAGGGTTTTAGTTTTAGTTGTGACATCTTCCACTTTCGTTGTGCGTCTTATGTCCACAGCCTTTTTTCGGTCCCTTTTAGTGTAACCCAGTATGCTCCTTTCCATAGCCCTTTGACAAGTGATGAGTTTCTGATCTTGTTTTTGTGTGGTTGCCCATGTCTGGCATCCATATGTTAATATTGGTAATATGCAGGTGTTGTATATTTCCAGTTAACAAACCTTTAATGTTACTTTAAGAAATAAAGAAGACAAGTTTAGATCACGAGACACACACAGGAACACAACACAGGAACTCAAAACAACAAAGCTTACACAAATCAATTCCAACACTCGAATATCTCGAATAGTTCTTGGGTCATGGATGTTATCTATATATGTATTTATATATTACTAGCTTTTTCCCGCGACTTCGTACGCGTAGAACTCGTTAATTGATATTGACAATAAAAAAAAAACAATTAGACATTCAGTTTTTCAATATTCGTATGGAATCTAGTTATTAGTTTAGTTCTGGGCTATTGGTGAAAGTGATGGACAAAATGCGAAACATCCTTTTTGAATCTCTTTGGAGTTGCTAGGCTAAGTCACATTCGATTCAAGTAGCTATGCTTATAAATGGCTCGAGATGGTGACGGTCCTTAATCAACTGACGAAGAAGGTATGGTTCTATTCACCAAAGATTATTGTGACAATATGAAATTGGGACAAAATAATTATTAGGTAGGTAGGTACTATTATTTTTTCTAACTTGGTTTTTACAACTTAGTTTATTGAAGTAGATATAGTTCAATAAGTTATCGTAAATGATTTATTTCGGTCAATAAAAACATGTTTTTTTTTATTTTATTTGGAGACATGTGATGTGAGCAAGCTACATACTGTTCATGAGAAAAACATGGCGTGCCCAAATGTTTGTATTCCTGCTGCTTTTAACATTTGCCGTTTGTGTAACGATTTATTAATAGTCATAGAAAATGCTAAACACTTTTAATGGAAACTGTAGACGTTTAAAATTAAATGGTAAATTATTCGGTATAATTGAAATAAGTGGTATAAGTAAACTTTGTTCCTTGGCTTCTCCCGTTTAAATCGTGCCCTTCACAATGTACTTCCCTAATTAGGTGAAGTGCCCTGGCAAGATTTGTGTGCGTCTCAGTTGCACATTAACAAAACAGCCCGCCTAGCATAAGTACGCTTTGCGACTCTTGTCGCGTCACATAGCATCACCCGTCACTATCTCACAGTATAGCGAAGAAAGAGATGGGTAACATTTCTCGCGCGAGAAAGAGTCGCGTGTCACAATTGTGCTAGAGGAGCTGGTACTGTTGATTTTCAAAACAATATCATTTTTCGTGCCAATATGGTTCTTTCACACAGTCAGTTTTCGTCATGAATATAAATGTGCCCATAAACCGACCATGAAACAATGCTCCGTCGGTGATAGAGCCAAAAAATGGCACTCTTTTCTATTTCCTCTTATAAGTATCGCAAATAGGCTATCCTTCTCTATCAAAGCGTGTCAGGCCCTTGACTTAAGCACGTCGACTATATGTAGTAAGTAGTATAATGTAGTTTATTGAAAATTCGGGTATTGTCGAGTATCCGAATCTAAGATCCGAGTAATACGAAAACTTTATGCACTAATACTGTACTCAGTGATAAATAAAATAATGCACATCGGTCTTTAGAAAGACGAAATTCAATAATTGGCTGTTTACGACGATTTCCGAACACTGGCGACCGTCCATCAATCATCGTTTAAAATTAAGAGGAACAAACGTTAATACTTTTACGTTTATAATATTATTAGGATTATTTATGTATGTTGATTATCCTGTATTTGCATACTCAGTTATTTACTACTTTATTTATATTCAGTTACCAAGCGGGGGTACATAATCAAAGCACGTACTATTTTCAGATGATGTGCGTAACGGAACGTGATACCTACCTGAAGGGCTACTTAACTGCGATGTTCGAAATTTTACCGTCATATAGTGCTATTCCATTCACTCTCAAATATACTTTGACAGTAGATAGAGAAGGATGGCACTATTCGACAGTCGAATTTTGAACATCGGAGTAGCCCTGCTGGCATCACTGGTTTGACATGACCTGCCAGATGGGTGTGTGACGTTTGTCAAATCAAATGTGATTGTTTCATATTTGTAAAATTTTATGTATTTGATTCTTGAAATTACGCGATTAATCGAATTTTGCGGATACATGTTCCCATATCAGAATTTATTGTTTTTTTACAAAGAATAGTTTGGTATGCGTTTCGTGAAGGTATATCGTAGGCCCAGACGAAATCATTGATTAGTTTACGTCAAAACGATGACATGTAGGGAGTTGTTACAACTACAATGATTTGCTCTCCATACAAATTTTAATCCCGCTTTTCGTCCCTAAAAGGGATAAAACTTGATATAAATGATAGCCTATGTCCTATTCTAATATATAAGGTACATAACTGGAAAGTTTCATAAAAATTCGTCCAGTAGTTTTTGAGATTAAGTGGAACGTACATCCATCCATCCATCCATCCAAACTTTCACGTTTATAATATTATTAGGATGTATATCGTCGTCTAGTACCCATAGTACAATCTTTGCTTTGTTTGGGACTAGGTCGATTTGTGTATGATTGTCCCATAATTTTTTTTTTTTACTCAATACTCATGTAAACTTCCCATCGAAGTAACAAAGCACTCATAACTCGACGCAAAACTTACGAAGTCGGCTAAGAGCAGAAGAAGCAGAAAAATGGGAAAGTCTTGTCGGCGCTAACGTTTATTTACTCCAGTACCATATTAGGGTTCCGTACCCAAAAAGGTAAAAAACGGGACCCTATTACTAAGACTCCGCTATCCGTCTGTCTGTCTGTATGTCCGTATTGTCCGTCTGTCACCAGGCTGTATGATAGCTAGACAGTTGAAATTTTCACAGATTTGTGTTTCTGTTGCCTCTACTCGTATAACAACAAATACAAAAAACAGAATAATAGTTATTTGTGCAACAAGAGAGCAAAGTTGTTTTTTGTTACGAGTGCTGATTTTGAGTCACGAGCAAGCGAAGGATTGTACGTTTGAATCACGAGCGTAGCGAGTGATTCTATGTTAGAATCCTGAGTGTAGCGAGGGACTCAACAGCACGAGATGCAAAAAACTTTGCTCTCGTGTAGCACACACAACTTTTCACCTCATCAGCGAGAACATATTCGACATTTTGTGTTTTTTCTTCCAACGTATGTTTATAGTCTTCGTTGCTAATATTATTAATCAGAAATAGATAAGTGCTGCTTAAAAAGGAATAACAATACAATTTAATTGAAATTATAATCAACCAACCAACACGGTTATTGTCATTATTTTATCAAATTGGAAGATTTAGCAGATACATGACGTGTTTATTTATAAATACATATTATATTACGAGATTTTGTTTATAAATTGATTAATATTTTTACTCCTAAAACACCAAACAAAATAAATGCAAAAGAAAATAACAAATTACAATATGAACTCGATATTTTTTAAGGTACGTTTCGAATATGCATCTATGATAAATGGTGAAATTATAAATTATTATTATATTTACAATAAGTTGAAAAATCTTATTTTATTCGAGCAATAGTCTATTGTTTTATATAAAAGGCACAATAGTTTTAATATTCGGTCGTTAAATAAAAATATAATAAAGGAAAAAAAAATACGTTGCAATTAAAACTTTTTCGGGTGTTTTTAATGAATTTTTTGGTATAACGCGTATCCGAACTGTTCTCAATCGAGGTCGGATTCGAAAATCGAATTTCAAATTGATAAGTTTCTATCCCTCTCTTTTATTTACATATGAAAGAAACAGAGTGCATCGAGATTCAAATGATTAGGATTTTATAATTAACCTTTGGCTGAATAATGGCAATTCGTGGTCAGCTATTGAAAAAATTAAAAAGCTACTTTCTACTCACGCTCGAAACAAAATCGCATTTTGTTCACTGATATCTGACAGCAAAATCGCCATGTTTGAGCTGGTGAGGTGAAAAATACATATCTAAGTGGGGCTCTCATAGAAAAAACGTGATTGGTTGCGTTAACTTTGCACCACATTTGTATGCGGCGCCTGTTTGTACGGAACCCTCCGAGCCCTGCGTGAGTCCGACTCGCACTTGGCCGGTTATGTACCTACTCTCGCCTGCTTTACATAAAGTGAATATTGCAAGACTTGAGTGCCTCCAAGTGTTATAGAAGTCATAAAAGAAATTCGTATACTTTCTACTTTATTTCAACTTTTTTAATAAACATATTTCTGCGTTAAAGAGGTTTTTTATGTATCCTGTAAGTGTTTTATTCATTATGGCGCGAAGGTTTCCAATGTTAAGTACTTGCCTGCTTGGAGCAATTTCAAAGTGTAGGTAGGTACAGATATAGTTCTTAATATTTTGCCGTCGTTTTTTGTCGGAAAAGTTCGTTTTAGGCTGTTTTCTCTATCAACTTCGGTGAAAAAGTCGAGATGGAAATATTGAAACGAGCTTACCCGACAAAATACGATGGATAACTATTATGTATTTTTTTTTATTTATTATTAAAAGCCGATAGACGTCCATTGCTGGACACAGGCCTCTCCCAAAGTTCTCCACAATTTCTGCTCGCGATCCTTACCAGGTCGATCCACCTTGCTGGGGGCCTTCCCACACTGCGTTGCCCAGTCCGCGGTCACCACTCAAGAACCGTTCTGCCCCAACGACCATCGATTCCGCGAGCAATGTGCCACGCCCACTGTCACTGCTACATTTCTGATAAAAAATGTATATTGAATGAATCAGGCTTGACCAAATTGTGTGAGATGATAATTATATAACTATACACCTAATTAGTGAAATATGAAACGTTTAGTGAAGTATAATCATGGTTTTTCTCTTTTATCCTTTGGAAATCCTACCCAAAGACACTGACAAGTTGTAAGAAATATAATGGTAATCGATGGCTTACGCTATACCATTTCTTGTAAACAAATTGTTTTTCTGGAAACAAACTCAGCCCAAGCCCAAGGCAAGGCCCAGCGTAGTGATACCAAAATAAAAATATTAGAACGTTATGTACTTGTAAATAAACAATTTGATTTGATTTGAACTCGTGGCCTACGCACAAAACTGTGAGTCGGACTCGAGCACCGAGGGTTCCGTGCAAACACTTTCCATCTTAATTGGCCTGGTGAAGTTAAGTTTGCACCTGGTATGTGAAAATTTCATCTGTCTATTACGGTTCATGAAATAGAGCCTGGTGACAGACGGACAGACAGACAGACAGACAGACAGACTGACAGACGGACAGCGGAGTCGTAGGAATAGGGTCCGTTTTACCCTTTGGGTACGGAACCCTAAAAACCCGTGGCGAAAGTGTTGCCTCTACTAATTAGCGGAACCTAGGTAAACACTAATGACTTAAAAGCATGGGGATCCGGGAAATAATATCTCTAATGGGTCTAACCTCCCACACAGTTCAAAGATTAACAAAGATTTGAAGACCAAAGATTTAAACACGTGCATACCTATTTTTCAAGTGAAATTGTCAGGAACGGCCCAACAATAATTAGATATGTCTCACGAAAGTTTTAATTAGATAGGATGGATAATTAACCTATTACTCAGAAGGACCTAGATTTTTATATTGCAATAAGGCATTTTAAATTCTCATACTGTTGGTAGCCCGAATCAACCGCAGTCATAATTGAAAGATCATGACTAAGACGCTAAAGCGACAGATCAAACTGCAATAGAAACTTGGTCCATTCTTTTGCAAGATAACAATATACGTAATGTAATAAAATATTATACTTGGGCCAATTTTTATTTTCTTGTCGATTTCTTTTTTTTCTCAGATTTCAATAAAATTTGGTGAGTAAAGTTGCTTCTACTGACCATGGTAAGCTCAATTTCACGATATGTCCTACAAAGTTTTCTCCATTGAGTTACGGAAATTGTACAAAATACGAAATTTAGTAAAAAAAAAACCATACATTTTTTGTAACTCAATGGAAAATGCTGTAGGGCATATCGTGAAATTGGGCTTACCTTGTTTAGAATAAGCAACTTTATCAATATCAACTCGCCAAATGTTATTGAAATTTGAGAAAAAAAAGAAATCGACAACAAAATAAAAATTCGCCCATTAGGAACTTGACTTTTGAATTTCCATTTCTCTACGTATGAATTCCACAGGTGAAAACTAGTTGTTTTACATGAAACCATACAAAGATCAAAGCACAAAGAAAAATTTAAATGCCTAACCAGGCGGAAGATATTGTAAAAGAATTACAAAGAATGAACATCACAAAAGGTTCTCTCTTTTTTCCTTATTTACATGAAATTCGGGACATGAGAATCAAAAACCCAACTTATCTAAATCAATTAAGGCCACTAAATCTTGGCGCCTCTTGTTTTCAGTAAAATGTGACAGTCACCATTCATTAAAGCAAACCTTAATGATTTTAGTACTTTACTTAATCTTACCCTTTGTTTTACATTTAAGAAACCTTACAATACTTTTAGTGACAAAAATAACAATAGATAATATTTTGCCAAATCCGTCAATATCATTAATGTGCCAAAACAATCGAAAACTTTCCTTTTCCACTGAATCGCTCACACTTATCTTTAACACCTTCATTGTTAAAAGATTATCGTAAGACACTTGCAATGGCCACACAAGAAGCATTAACCATCATGAGTCTCAGGTACCAAGACCTAGGTCTTTATTATTATCGCATAACAATGAGAAATGGGTAAACATACCCAAAATATTACCAATGAGTCAGTGAGAACATTTTAATCTGCGGTTTAGGGTTGAATTCTGAAAACGTTTATCTTTTAACAATAATGGGTTGAAACAGGCGCCGGTTATACTGGGGTACAGCTAAAAAAGGTTTTACTGCTTTATTGTTCGTGTTTATGGTTGTTACACAAATGTTGCGTCAGAGTTGATGTTGCGGCGAGATGGAAAGGACTGCGGTTGTGGGGAAATATGCAATTGTCAGATAGCCGAAAACAAAAGAAGGCGGATAAAATAATTAAAGATAATATGCTAGTTTCTTTAAGACAGCGACACTAACCTTCGTTAGGTAATGTTCGAAAATATACACGGAAGAAATCAATATTTTTAGATTACGGAAAACCGTATAATTTCTTTAACCATTCATGACAATGACGTTAATTTGCGTTTCTCTTATAAATTTCATACTGTTTCACCGGCGTTTCATAAAAGTTGCTGTCTTGATTTCTCCGGAGACAAGCCTATTGTAATATTGATCGACATTGCAAAACATGCGGCCATCGCCGCATTCCAATAAGTGTACTTAAAATCTTAGTGAAATTCTTCGCTGGCGACTACGCATCGTAAGACGTAGCGGGATAGGTCCCTCGCAAGGTGGATGAAAGATCGCTAGTGTCTGCAAGATGATAGAAAAATCTCTATATCTTCTTTTTGCCATATGAATATACAACTAGATACGCAATAAGAGTATAGTTCATTTCGCATACCTAGGTCCGATTACAGAGAACGTCATTAGGCAGTAACAGTGGAACAAAAGATAAAGTAAAAACGACACGTGTCAATTTGATAAGTGACGTTTATGATCGTAACTTATCAAATTGCAAGTAGTTAATAAAAGATAAACATTATGCCCAGGTAGCAAACAGACTGTATATGATGTAGCAAAATATTTTATCGACAAAAAATATATCGATGTTACTGTCTAGATCTAAATGTTATTCAACATATTTTTTTCTCTTCATTTTAAAATAAAAACAATAAAACGTCTATATTCGTTTATTTTAAAATAGGTTTCATAGTAAATATACAATCAATATTTATTTCCATATTCGTGGGTATAAAAGATTGCCGTCTAGATGAAAATATCCACTTTGTCAGACATGATATCGAACCGTTTTATAGTAATCGAGAACATTCAATGAGCTCATTTATTAATATACCTATTTACATTTCGACATCGTTTTTATCGATATCAAATCCCTATGAACGTGCCCCGAGCTAGCACAGATGTATATGAGCGTATACAGCCATAATAACTCTACCTAATTTAAGCTGTATAAAGGCTAAGCATAGCAGCCTGTTTGTTACTTAGGTGTTTCTCATTGTGTAGTCTCAAGTGGAACCGAGCCTCGGTATACGAAATGAACTATACCTAAGTTATATGTAGTAAATAGGTATTAACCGTATGAATGTATTCTAAGCTGTCGGTATATTGTCCCGAGCGGAACCGGAACCGCCCGAAGGATGCCGGGAATGGGAACGCGTCTGGATCCTTATTGAAAGTTGATATGGAGACGGACCCCGTTGAGTTTTTAATAGAATAATAGTACATTACCAGGCAACGGAAATTTGGATAGATATTTACCTAAAGTTGCCAAAATCCTATTGCCATCTCACTCAGACCTCAATTAAAGCCGCCTATTACCTACAACTGAACGGCAAAGCCGCCGCCAAAGTTTAGGTAGATATCGATCCGAATTTTCGAACCCTGTACATTACTGTTGACGCCGGGAAATAAGGGCTTGCCGGCTGAGTATTTTATTTTTATTTATTTATTAGACACACCAACAAAACACAGGCTTACACAATAAAAAATAAAATTATAAAACACAGGTAGCACGTCTAGCTTGTGCCTCAATTACAGGCGTGCAACAGCATTCTCAAGTAGACGGCTAGTTTACTGAACTACGTACGAGTATATACAGTGGTGTCAATTTATTTTAGAAATAAGATTTATATTACTAAATTTAAAACAGAATAATAATAATATAAACATAAAAGTTAAACTATTTATGGATTATTTCAGCATAAGAAATAAAAGAACTAACTAAACTATTTATTTATTTATGACTACTTTGCTAGATGACAGCAACCTACGCCTGAGTAGGTATAGACGGCCGACCGTAGGGAGGCTGGGTATAGTGATACGAAGCCGGTAAGCGCTTTTCACGGCTAGGCATGTATACTTGTATACCTAGTGCTTTTCTCAAACACAGGTATGCAATGAAATAAAAAATTCACCACTCGAAGAAAATATAATTCAGCTGTTTAGTCTGTACATGAACACAGACGCCATGCTTAAAAAAATACTTCCCGGCTTAGGCCTTTAATTTTGTATGAAATTCCTTTACAGTTCTCTCGAGTTGTTCCGCCCGAAACGTGATACTTCGAAGCCTGTTATAGCGCATGTTATGACGACATTTTATTGCATGTTTGAGGAAATCGAATTAACGCTATGATTCATACAATTTGACGACAGAAACGCATATTAAATGTTAAACAAGAGATGACGATCCTCTGCAACTAGTCTGACGAAAGGACCAGAAACGCTACTCCGGAGATCGAAATGGAAGTTCGTACAGTGCCATATCGCTCGATCGATCCATTTACAATTTTAAGATATAAGTAACTACTGAGAGACACATTGAAACAGATTTTTTTTTCGAAAAAATGACTTACCTACTGGTTAGTATCTTTTGGCTTTTTTCTCAACAGCGGTCTCCTCTTGCGAAATGCCGGTAGATTCACAATTTGACTTGTATAAGTGCCCTTGTGGCCTACTTACTGAATAAATTATTGGAGCGGAGCGAGCGAAGCTCCCATGGATCGACTCGAATGGACTTCGTAACAATGCGCAGATCTCAGCGAGTTCTCAACCGATTAAAAAAAAAATTGTTTTAAAATGCACAAATTAAATTTCGCTAGGTCGTGACGAAGAGAAATAGTCGAAAAAAAAAAAACTCCGCTCCAATCTATGGTGCAAGCTTAGCCGGTGGCTGACTCAGCATCGACCTAGTTTCATTTGCACCGACTTCAATTTGAAAATTTACATGTACATCTGCCGTATCAGAGATAAAAGAAAAATAAATTACTAGCCATATGCCAATAGCCAATATGTACAATATTAAAAGTAAAAAAAGGTTTCACAAAGCTTTTATTTTCTATTTTTTTCTGGATGGTTGCTATGATAACCGACATTTAAAACATTGAATCGTCCCGTGTACAGAAATATTGTTCGATAGGATGACAAGAGAGATAGTACAGTACTAACTTGAACTTGGAACTACTATAAACATACTATACTACACTTCTATAAACACACTAAGAATTAATATAGAATAGTAGCTTCCATACAATGTAACCGTATGAAATTCAACCCGTAGCGCCAAACACGAGTCTTATCTGCATTGTCGCTTCTTATTGCGGCGCATAATGATGTCAACACATTACGTTATCCGACACCAACTACTAAACGGCCTAACTCACAGACATTGTCTTACATATACAGTCTTTTCAAACACATGACGTACTTCACACTCACTGACGTTTCTTTACTTTATACGCTCTTTACTAACGAATTGAGTATCTAATCTTGAAATCACTAATTACAAAAAAACCGAACTGAAATAATGAAAGAAAAATGTAATGTGATCCACTGCAATGTAACCAGGACTCGAACCTGCGACACTACGTTTCAGGCGGAGTGTTTTTTTTTTTTATGTGCGATAGACGAACGTTTGACCTCGAACGTACCTGATGTTAAGTAACGATGAGGCCTAAGATGAAGCATGCTTGTCTAGAAGATGCCTATTCTCAACTTGAAGAGATCTAAGTTTTTGTTTTCAGGGAAAAGGTGCGCAGGAAGAGAGTTCCACTCCTTCACTGTCCTGATAAGAAAAGTAGACGCATAGAAAAGTGTTCCAGTGGATGGGAAAGGGATAAGAAAAGTTGTTTTTTGCTTTTTTCTCGTATTTTTTTCCAAAATTTTCTCTTTATGAACATTCCTCGAACTAAATGTTTACAATGAAGCGAAACATTGAAAAATTTAATGGTTCAGGCAGGGTGCGAACCTGCGCCTCCAAAGACTTTCTGGGCCAACACGGGTGTCCTACCTATTGGACCACTGAAACTGATGCGAGAGCCATTGAATTCAACCAGTTGCTTCTGCATGCCTTAGGGTGGAATCGTAGCGCCATCTACCGTAAAGATTCAGACTTTATGATCAATATAATTATCGTCTCAAATTTTGTTGAGAATCGATATTAAGAATGTGCTACACCCAAATGAATTAACTTTCTCTTATACTTTTTCGCTTGATTGTAAACATTTAGTTTACGTTAGCAGACGTTAGTGCTTCAATAAAAACTTCAAGGTACTTTAACATAATAGCAAAATTATACCAGTCGTTCTCGAGTTTTGCAATAAGCTACACATTTACTAATTTATTTTTATTTAATACTGAGCTAGATAGTGATCGGTCATAAAATTTGCTATAAAAAAATTGACATCAATTTAACTATATGAAAGTAAAACACACAAAAAATTCAATATTTCACCCAAAAATGCATACAAAGTCTAAATCCCGTGGAGGGTAAAAACCATGGAAGAAGTAAAAACAAACACTTCGACAAGCCACACAAATTCGGGGTTCGGACTTGTGCCAATATTTCATGAATATTCGCCGAACATAATATACTGACTTAGGTATGCAAACAAATAGGAGTACGTTGGCTTTGTTTGTTGGTATAAAATTGTAAATAAGGTGAGGTGGAAAATAGTTTAGCCATAAATGGAAACAGCATTATTTATAGAAACAGCATTATTTCAATATTTTCTTCGGCTCCCGCGATTGTCACATACCTATTTAAATATGCAATTTAAACAGCATATATCCCGTATATTAATTACTAATTGCGCCGCGCGGTGTTTCCCGCTCATCCAACGGGAACACTACATTTTTTTGATAAAAAGTAACCAATGTGTTAATTCAGGGTGTCAGCTACCTTCATACCAAAATTTATTAAAATTGGTCCAGCCGTTTGAGCGTGAAGAAGAAACATACATACACGTAAACACACTCAAAAACTTTCGCCTTTATACATAATATTAATTAGTGTGATTTGAGCCTTTCCAACGCTTCAAAAACCTTCCAGTTACCGTTGTCAAAATGTACACGTAAGCGTTTCAAAATAAAAATACACGATATAGTATAGGTATAATCCGTTAAATTGTTTTATTTAAAAGAATAGACTGTTTCTTCTCCTGTTCTCTTTTTAACCGACTTCAAAAAAAGGAGGAGGACAGATTACATTTGAATCACCTTTTTTGAAGTCGTTGGCAAACCTCACGTAAACTTGCGCGGCATCTGTTATCATAGTAATAATTGAGTGGTTTGTCACCGACTTCAAAAGGTGATTCAAATGTAATCTGTACATGATCGGGTTATTTTTGGCTTTTCAGTTTTTTTTGAAGACCGGTCTTTTTTTTTTGAAAATTGATTTTATTATTTCCTCTTCATTCGAGTTGGAAAGAAAGAGATGAAAACCGTGCTTTGATGTTCGCACGACCGATCATTTGTGGATTTTCTTGACTTGCTCAACAGTGGATGACTTTTGGATGGTTTCATTTTGATGACAATATTCAAAATTTGGCTTTTGTTATGTTTCTATTCCGCTATTACACCTAAGGAAATCTTATGTAAAGATTTGGAACTCGTTTCACTAACAATATCATTAAACCTAAGTACACAATATGTGTAAGTGGTCCAGGCCTAGGGCTTGCCGCACCAAAAATGAGACACTTAGGTCGTAAGGATTGCTTACCGCCCTAATGTTCTGTCCAATTTGTACACGCTTGTAATGGAAGCAGTGTAATCCTGAAAGTTGGTTACCTATTGGATAGTCTTCGTTGCAGGCAACAATGGAGCAACGAATTTATGTTATGTCATTATCTATTTTATGGTTATGTTTTGCTGAGGTAGAAAATAGAAAATAGACAGATAATTTTGAACTCGGAAAAAGCACGAATCCTAAAGGACAATAAAACAGAGGCTTCAACTTAAACATACTAACTTAGCTGGAATATAAAAGTACCTACCTAAATAAATTACCATAGGTACAGATAAAATCAGTAGCTTTCTTTCAAAATGTTTTACGT
This sequence comes from Apotomis betuletana, assembly GCA_932273695.1. Taxonomy (NCBI): domain Eukaryota; kingdom Metazoa; phylum Arthropoda; class Insecta; order Lepidoptera; family Tortricidae; genus Apotomis; species Apotomis betuletana. Next base: position 1,657,249 of record OW026310.1, read on the forward strand.
TTTTAACTCACCGTTTTTAAAAAATCATAAAAATGAATCGTCAAAAAATTATATAAATACTTCGAACCCACTAACAAAATTTAATGAGAATCGATAGAGAAAAGTGACTTCTAGGAGAAAACCGCTGGAAATCAACTGGGCATCCAAACATCCGGACATGCGAAAGAATTTAGCGCCAAGCTGAAACGTACGCTTGGGTCAATAATCACTGCACATAATTTTACGTAGAAAGGGCACCCCAAAAGGCGAATTACAGAAAATTATCACCCGAAAAACAAAACGCTTGCCTTGCCTACCTTTATTTCTCCCCGATGCTAATACCAACACACTCCGATAACTGAATACAAATTTCACTAAAGTAAATAACTGTCCGTTGGTTACACTTTACGATAATGTATACCTCCCTGGCCCCAAAATTGGAACACGTACGGAAAGAAAAGTGTTCGGAATTTCGTTATTGAAAAAACATTTTCGTGAATATGGCCCGGTCCGGAATTTATTGTATTTGATGATACAGATGATGATATGGAAATTCCATTATCAAGTTAATTTCCTGTATTGGTAAATAATGCGATGAGGGCAGAAGGCTTTTTGTAATTTAGTAACTGTTTTATTATAGTCATAATGCAATAAATAAATATCAGACAACCGCACAAGTCAACCCAGTCCCAAGGTCTTCAAGAAGGCTTGCGTTATAGGTACTAGACGTCGATAAACATACTAATATAGACAAATATATACTTAAATACATAGAACATCCGTAACGCAAGCATATTTGAGTTTCTCACACAAATATTTGCCTTTGTTGGGATTCGAACCCAGGACATGCACTACCACTGCGCTAATCGCATCGTCCAAAAGAGTCCAATGTGGAAGCATTTTAAAACTATCCTATTGAAAGAAATATATACAATTTACGTTTACGTTTAGGTCATTGTGTCAGATTTAGGTTCGTGTCTTTCCGGTGGACATTTGCGAAATTAAGGATTCTAGGGCCAAATTTTCTGATAAAATGCCTGTGAGAATAAAGAACGTTCCCTCCTCTATAATCCGATGTAATAGCAACATAACCTAGATTCATACAAGCTCTTAACTTTTGACCACCGGAGGGACGATTTTTGTTTTTTGAACTGACAATGACCCGTTTGCAGAAGCAATCAAACCAATATATTTTGAATTACATATGAGATGTTCACTTTGATAAACGTAGGTCCATTCATAGTGAATAAAGCCTAATGTGACTAATACACTTTCAAATTAGTCACTGACGAGAGAGATGCAGCTAAATATAATATGAGACACGTATGGAGATAACACCATCCAACTCCTTCTCGCTCCCTCTCTTCTCTCTCGTCAGTGACTAATTTAAGAAAGTGTATTAGCTTCTTAAGTACTAGTGGGCAATATGTATGTATGTATGTTGGCTCCTTGGCAGGCTGTTTTTTCACTGTAACAGCATGATAACCTATAGGGAACGTGCACGAAGTATAGAAAGCACTATAAATGTCAATAAGGTGAAAGATTCAGATATACGGCGCCAGTTGGCAGCACCTTCGTTGTGCAAGAGAAAGTGCAGGAGCTATAGGTAACATCACTATCAATGTCAATGTTGACACTGCCAATGTTGGCAGTATCTTCGTTGAGCACGAACCTTATGACACCATAGAAACTGTCTACGCTGTCGACCTTTAGGCACTGTCCCAACAAGAGCGAGGAAGCGATTAGCTGTCAACTATTTTCTCGCTCAGGAAACAAACAAAAGATATAATTATGTAGGCCCCGGCAATCCCGGCATGTTGGTAAAAGAGACAGATATATTAATAGTTGACCGCTGGCTGTTCACACTGCTGGCAACTACTCTGTCTTCATTACATCAACTAATAGATTGAAAGCGATAAAAGATAGAACGCGCTCAACGGTACTCGCTTGGCGGTCAGAAATCATGCTAAGAGATCAACCGGCGATCACTTTACTGTAGATGTCATTCATAGTTACTTGAAACCGACTTCTAAATACTTTTTAAATATTGACACAAAGGTACATTATGAAAGAAAAATGTAATGTGATCCACTGCAATGTAAGCAGGACTCGAACCTGCGACCCTATGTTTCCGGCGTAGTGCGTGCGCTACCAACTGAGCTATCAAATCGTTACGTCAATCACACCAAATCTTTGATTCCATAATTCTACGCTACTAGAGCGCCCTCTGCGTCATATGTGTTTAAAATGCTTATGCGCATTAGCCAATATTTATAATAGTAAAAAATGTGGTATTTCTATATTAAAACAGAATCGATAAAAGTACAGGTCCAGGACTGCATGTTCGGCCGCACCGCCCAAGCGAGTGAGTGGTGCGAGTAATGGCTCGTCATACTCTCGCTTATAGCCGAGCGACAAGCTATCGGAACTACACACTCGCTTCTTGCTGCTCGCCAACTCATTTCTAATTTATAGTTGGAATCGCTTCTCGCTCATCGTCGACGGTGGGACCGTGCCTTAGGTGCTCTGTTTATTCGTTTTAAGGTCGGCTTTAAGCTAACCATATTGTATTTTAACGACATTGATAAATATTCATCGTTGTATGGCGTTTACTGTCGCCAGCTGGTACAAAGCACAGCAAATAAAAGACAAAAACCCGGCCTAGTATGAATCGGACCAGGGTTCCGTAACATTTTCCGAACACGTTTCTGACGAAGAGGGTCGAGCAGTTAGTCTCGTCTTAACATAAAATTCAATTCGTTTGTGGTGAGACTGTCAGCCGTCCAGCGTCAACCTTTATGCAGAAGGAGCTCTAGTCGAAGGGTGTAGTTTTAGAGAAAATGAGCCATGGACATCCAGTGCTGAACATAGGCCCCCCATAGCTCGCCACAAGGTGCGATCATGTGCAGACCGCATTCGTTGACTCCTCACTACCCTCACGAGGTCATCCGTCCATTTAGTCGGGGGCCGTACCACGCTGCGTTTTCCTATACGGTCGCCAGGCTAGAAATTGTCTGTCCCAACGGCCAGCCATTCTCCAGGCTACATTGCCTGCCTATTGCCACTTCAACCGTGCAATCTTGTGAGCTATGTCGTTTACCTTGGTTCTCTTGAAGATATCCTCATTTCAGATTCTATCACGCCAAGAAACTCCGAGCATAGCCCTTTTAGCCGCCTTATGAGCCCCAATGCGAACTACCATGTCTCAGTTCCCTGGCAAGTCATCACTTTCACATTCACACGTACTGTTGGAAGATTTTTGTCTTCTGGCACTATTTGCGGCGAGGACATAATGACGCAGCTTAGACAGGTAACCTTAAGGCTTATCTATTCTTTGAGTACGGAACCCGAAAAACTGCGAAAATATCAAAGATTTATACCTCCTCTTTACGTCTCATCCTTTATTTTAAAACGTTGAAATAAATTGTAGACTTTGGTAAGCTAAAACATTTTTGAAGTGCCGTTTATCACAAGCTGTCTGAAAATAGGGTTTACGTGATAAAATTTATTTGTAAGCAACCACGTGGAACTTTTCTCATACTTCGTATAGCAAGAATCTTTCGATAAATAAAACCTTAATAAAAGTCAAGGGACAAACTTAATACACAACAGAATAAACAAGCTTAGACCGAGAGTCTTCATCTACAAATTTGCGAAATATGAAGCCGCTTTTGGTTTTATGTGTGCGTGTCTACGAACCAATCATAGAGACGTGATGCTTGTGAGCTTGACGTTATGACAAATTCGCACACAAACGAAACTTAGCCTGTGGCTAACAATAACAGGCCTCACTTTCATGCTCTTTCTAGGTTTCTAGGCGTATTTATTCTAAGGTACAAAAACATAGCTAACATCACAATCGACGTTTGATACCGAAATCAATCCAAGATATTACCACAGTTGTTTTTCTTACCTATATTAACTACTTTTCGAGCTGCCATTCTCTGCTTAATAATAATAATATTAGGAATTATTATTAACTAGCGACCCGCCCCGGCTTCGCACGGGTGCAATGCTGATAAATTATGCATGTTTTATACATATAAACCTTCCTCTTGAATCACTCTATCTATTAAAAAAAAACCGCATCAAAATCCGTTGCGTAGTTTTAAAGATTTAAGCATACAAAGGGACATAGGGACAGAGAAAGCGACTTTGTTTTATACTATGTAGTGATAATTTTAAAACCTCTTCAAAAAAAAGCAAAGACGACGGATTTATAATAAACATTCATAATCAAGAAATACTTAAAAAAATTACTATTTCTACATTAGAATATCAACTTGTTAATATTACTCTATTCGAATAGCGAAATTTTATAAATTGCAAAAACACGGTTGTTAGACAATGGTGAATTATTATTGCTCAATATTAGCCCTATCCTTGATTGGTAAAGAATGTCATTTGGCATTCAAGTTCGCCATTTGTACTGACTTTTGTTTTCTGTATAAGAGTTTAAACAAAATATAAACAAAATTACCGCAGAGCAAGCCGCCTAGAAACTATACCTACACCGATACACATCTGCCCAATACAGTTATTGAATTTACAATTTTTCATCTGAACAGACGACTGCGCTCATGAATATCCCTAAAGATAAATACGAACCCCGTAACAATGCAAATTGACAAATTTCTGCCTGATACCTCCTAAGAGGGGTACAAAAAATGATTCAATTAATCAAATAGTCACGCCGTGACTCGGGATCCCGAATTGACGATATTATTAGTCTTCCCTAGTAACGAGTCATCGAAGGGCGTATTTCAATTTCGTCTAATGCAAATTTAATACGCTCCCTACGGCCTGGAGGGTTCTAAATCGAGTTTCTTTGTTTTCCTGTTCACGTAGCCCCTTCCTTGAGAAAAGGCAAGTGCGAGTTGGCCCCGCGTCTGAAGGAATCAGTAACGTACGAAAAACATGACGCCAATAAAATATATATTCTGGTATAGTTTATACTAGACTATATGGTATAAACGTAAGTATATCATATAAAGTATTCGTGTACATTTATGGTAATTATATACATTCCTATTATATATCTTATGTATATTATTGATTTGGGTTTTAATTATTTTGTTTCCCTGCAACTTTGATCCTGCACCGACTACATATTTCTGTTTAACCCAGTGGTTGACTGCTAGAGAATGCCTAAAGGCATTAAGTCCGCCATTTGTACTAAATAAATAAATACTAACTGCACCGCGCGGTGTTATCCGCTCATCACACGGGGCACTACATTTCGCCGGAATAAAAAGTAGCCTATATGTTGTTCCAGGGTGTCAGCTACCTCCATACAAAATTTATCATAATTGGTCCAACCATTTCAACATGAAGAAGTAACAAAGATACACATAAACACTTTTACAAAATTTCGCCTTTGTAATATTAGTGTGATTTTTTGAAGTCGACTTTATAAATTATACGTGTCAGAATTTATTGATTCATTTTTATTTTATTCTTTGAAATAATTATTATTCAGTTTAACGTGAGCGTTGTATGATAAGAACGGGAAGACGTTGGATGTGAGTGTATTGTGGAAATCTCTAGATGAGGCCTTTGTCCACCAGCAGACGTTATTTAGCTAGTTATTCGTAGAAAGCGATTTGCTTTATTTCTAACATTTCTAATGCAAACCCCTAAGGCCATTCCTTCCCACTCGATCCCATCGTGTGTATTTCATGAAAATTGAAATTTGGGTCTCTTCAAGATAAGAGTGAATAGGACGTTGATGAGCCAGCGAGCTCTATCTTTGACCCTGTAGTCACGTAGGTGATGACACTGAGGTCAATCGCTGGTATGAATAAAAAAGTCATCATCCTCCTAGCCTTTATCCCAATGAATTCTCAATCGGGGTCGGCTACCTAAATCCCAAGATGTGGCGTAGGCACTAGTTTTTACGAAAGCGACTGCCATCTGACCTTCCAACCCAGAGGGGAAACTAGGCCTTATTAGGCTTAGGTGGTTTCCTCACGATGTTTTCCTTCACCGAAAAGCGAGTGGTAAATATCAAATGACATTCCGTACATAAGTTCCGAAAAACTCATTGATACGGGCCGTGTTCGAACCCGCGACCTCCGGATTGAAAGTCGCATGCCCTAACCACTGGGCTACCACCGCTTCTCGGTATGAATAAAAAAGTATATTCTGTAAAACTTTTAAGTGACAGCTTATCGATAAGTGTACGTTTGAAATAACTCAGCCCTGTACCTCAGAGGGTTTCACTCTTAAAGGCGGAACCCTAAAAGTAAAAACCTCGAATGTGATTGTACTAGCGCCTTAATTATTCCTTTGACTAAACTGCAAGCTATTTGTCTTGATTAATTAAAGTTTTTCAATGCCCCCTTCTGTTATTTGTATGAGTTTCGACAATTAGAATTAATTGTTCCGTGTCTAAGTAAATTTTGAGATGATAAATAATCTACCATCTGTGGTTTTTACAATTGTCTTTAAAAGGAAGTCTTTGTAAGAAAACCCAAAATTATTAGCATCTATAATTTTTAAGGCGATTGCCTTACAGGCAGCAGCGATATTTTAGTTATAAGTGGAAATAATATAATGTTGACCCATGTTAAAAGTTGAATTTTGAAGGAAAAAATAATTCAAATGTCTTCAGAAACAAATGGCTTCCACTTTTTTAGTTTTCGTTTGATTTGCAAAAGTGGTGGTTGCTTCGTCTTTCCTTCGTATTTTCCAATATTTTAATAAGTGGTCCATATGACATTTTTATTGCGCACTTTAAGTGCCGTGTTAGCCATATTTTCAAATCATCGTTTTAGTGTTCTGTGAAACAATTCCAGGTAGTCTATAGTAATGTCTTTCCAGCCACATATAGGCCAGGGATGTCGATCACGAGTGTCATTTACGTAAAGTACAGCAATCGCTCCCGAAACCTTGACCGTCCGACCTCCAGACACCATCTATATTTCATTGGCTGTGGTTTCTTCATCTATCCACGCTTTGTTATTCGGATAGTGGTTATTTACTTGATTGTTCGGATGTCAGCTTTATAGGTTGCATTAATATATATTGGATATACATATACTTTTGAGTTTTTGCATCTAGTTATTTCTATACAGCATGTAGTGATCGTGACTGGGGCACATTGCTTGTAGCCCATGGCCGTTGGGGCAGAAAGTTTCTTGAGTAGCAACCGCGTACCAACAGACACCGCGTGAGAAAAGGCTCCCAACAATTTGGACCACCCACCATCATGCACCTTGTTGAGTGCCTTCCCTCGCTGCGTACGGTACGCCTTCGCCACTCAAAAACCTATCTACCCCAACGGCCATTGGTTGTACGCGCAAAGTGAGCTGTATTTAGTGTTCGTAAACATAACCCTATCTCGCCGCACGTCAATGACCTGCTTAACCAGTTATGGACAAATTAAGCCAACACAATTACAAGCGTGACACGCGCCGTGATTATATCACGCGCCGGACGTGACGTCGATAGCTGATAGAACGTGACACAGACTACTGCAGTTTTGTTACCATTTCAACTCGAATAACCGCCAAGTACATATAATATTTCCTCGTCCTAAATAACACACTGTCTTGTACTGCTGAGACAAAGTCCCTTTATTGCATAGTCTAATCAAAAATGAAGATATCCTTAGAAGAATCAAAGTCGTCGATATAGCTCCGAGAGTTCTGTGGCCAGTCTTTTAACAGCCATCGTTCTTGAGTGCTAATGCTAACGATTCCCAGTGATCCTAACCAGGTCGTCGGTCTACCTTGTTGGTGGATCTTCCTTTTTCTTCTTTTTAGATACTACTGGGGTTATACATAGGTTACAGGTTATCGTGGGCTGGTTTTCCGCAACTCGTCTTACGATACGCCTATTTTGCGTTAAGGCTTGATGGTACTACTCTTGCCAACCCAACTTTACCAGAAATCCTAGCAGTCCCTTGATGCTGCCAACGACTTCTGAGAATGACCTCAGAGATCCCAGGTGTTGTGCCCGGTATTAGGCCACACTAGGACATGCAAGAATGATGTGGGCGGCTGTCTCCTTGGCCTCCATGCCGACTCTGCAAAGACGACCTACTGGGGTTATATGTACAACAGCTGTTAGAATCCTTAAGACTGACTTCCTCTTTCACTCCACACTGAATTCTTCCCTTCATAATGTAGGCCAAAATTCAGGACAAATTCGAAATACCAATTGAAACTATGCTACTTAGCAAAATTTTAAAGTGATGTTACTGTCACAATAGCAGTGTACGCTATAACCATCAGATAGCTACCAAACATGGCGCTTCGGACATTATGTTACGATGAACTAGAATTCTGGGCATTACGTATATTCCACCGTTAGCTACAAATGGACTTAAAGTTACTAAACCCTACACTAAGCGTAAGCCATTTTCGAGCTAGAGTAATATAATCGTTGCTTTATCTTGCGAGGGACGCTAATGTTACTATCTTGAATGAAAATGTACTAAACATTGTTGTAATGTTAAAAGGTTCTAAGCAGTAGTGTGTTTTATGAGTCTGTGTACTATTTTCTTAAGGTGCGCTGTTTACCAGCCTTTGTTTCAAAATGTAACATGTTTGATAGTAGCTACCTGTAATCCTAACATCGTCATTATTTCAGTAGGTATATAAGCTGTCGAGCATAGGTCATTTCCAAAGATTTCCAGAACACACCGATAATATTTTGTTATCAGTAGCTCAAATATTAACTGCTAGTTAATAATCGGAGGACTGACAAACGAGGGCTATGAGTAACAAAAATAAGTTGTGTAAAATTAGAATTTTTTTGTTACTACTAAGCACAATTTAGCTATTTCTCAAGAAGTTACTAGTTGAGGTATATTTTTTGAGTGCACCATGTTCAGGTGTAGATTTTAACTAAAAGTCAGGATACTGATACTTCTTAAAAACTGACTTGGGCACTATTTGTAATTTTTAATGACAAATTGTCCGAAAAATCGCACTTGTTATATGTTTCGGTTGATTTAATATTTCGGTGTAGATTTTTATTCGTTTAAAATTTTCATGATGGTTTCTTACACATTCAATAGCTATCTATACAGCGTGCCTCTGGGCATTAAATCCGCCTTGACATCCGTAAAAAAGTGCTTAATAATTTACAATAAAATCAAATTAAATCGGAACGTTTCCACCGAAAGAGAAGAAAGACTATCACCGAGGGAAAACGGCCACAATCCAATAACTAACTAACTGTTGGTCTTGCCCCATTAGACAATAAACTATGTTGGTCTTACCTCACCTTACCGTAGTCCCCTACCGCTGCGAAAATTCACATTCCAATTACAAATGCACTAATGAGTCCCTATATACGGACATACTCGTGAAGCGATATCGCACGATATCCACGCATCGATGTCATACGCCACTAATGAGCTGTTATATTTATATCCCCACCAAAAAAGGGCGTCGAAAGACAGTTTTGATTGACAAACGCTGCTGTAGGTAAGAGGGTTCTGGTTAATGACGCATTCTCGGCATAATCCCCGCGGCGGGCGAGTACTAAGTATATTTAACTGGTATTTGTACTCGTACTCGTGGGAACTTGTAGAAATGCTCAAAGCAATTCTAATTACCTGTAATTGTGATACCAGTCTTTACTTAAGCAACCTGGTCTAAGTAATTTGATTGCTAGAAAGCTTTATGTAATCCCATGTGCCTATCCTATGGATCTATGAGAATTGTTTATGTATCCGCTTTAAGGAATTTCATTTAGCTTGTGTACATTTTTAAAGCAGCTATTTGACATCGAGTACCATGATTAATGGTTAATGGTAGTGTTTGATATGATGCGATTTTTTATTAATACGTTTAATACTTGTACGCGCTATGAATTTGAGTTCTAATACTTTACGAGCCTTAACAGATTTTTTTATAAATGCGTTTAAAACTACTAACTAATGCTATACCGCGGATCATAGTAGCATTAATAATCCCTATACACGCTAGCCACACTAGCCACAGTAGCCACACGAAGTTTCTAAGATTAAATTTGACATTCTATAGTCGTCCTGGGTCTTCTACAAACTTGCCTCTTTCAAGACAGTTGACTCCCATCCTCACCAGAGAACCTAGCCGGCAGAGTCCCCACTCGCTTTGACCTCGCCGATTATGGTGTACGAAGTCGCGAGCTTCAAACTCGACTTTAGTTTCTTACCTCTGGATTGGAAGTACATATCTCAAAATACGAAGTATAAATCCCCGTTCCACGCAACCCTATCGACATCGCTTATGACATCTTCGACAAAACGCGCCGATATGATGCCGCTTTCCTGTTGCATGATTAATGCCTTCCCCTCGAGTTATCATTCATAATGTACGGAACTCGCCGGATTAGCGATACGGCGGCGCACGGGTTAGCAGCTGTTAAACGGGCTAACCCAAACGTCGTATGAACCAGCTGCCAACCAACAGTGCTTAGCTCCTTTGAGTTTATACGCAGGAAACACGATATGCCTATGTGAAGGAAAACTGTTCATTCTGAAGCAAATGTTGGAAATGACATAATTTTTTGGACCGGTGATGGTAGAAATTTAAATATACTCTAAAATTGCCAGTGAGGCAGTGTCTTTTTTCTTTAAGATTTCTGGAAAAACCCATTCATTCTTAGTTCATATCAGACAAGAATCCCATACATAATTTTACCATTATAGGTTTGTTTGATGTTAAGGCCAAGATGAGTCATACAAACAGTTAGGACTTTTACTCGTAAATAGTCCAGTCATAATTATTCTATGCGGCAACAACGGATCAACATATACATTTCGTGAGTGATACATAGATATTTGTAGTGTGACTATTTGTTATTTGGTAAAATTTTGGCTAAAGACTATTAATATTGTTGGCTTTACCTTCACAAATTCCACGCTCAAATGATTAGAAACATAATTATTTATTTAAAATTTATTTCCCATTACAAATTACAAACTTAATGCCATAATTACATAGGGCTTTAACACTATATTATCATCATCATTACTTAAAGCCAGAAGTATTCATTCATTTTTATTTTAATTATTTAAACCCACATCTTTCAAGGATCTCCACTAAGACTGGCCTGCGCGTGCCTAAGATCTCGATCAGATCGGTGGCCCATCGCCAACCGGGCAGTGAGTCGCCACGTTACATGGCTAAGGGTCCTTTTCAATCTTCCTCCTAATATCCACTATATTCACAAGCAAACTACCAATCCAGTAATACCATCCTGAAATCCAATTTAAAAAAAGCGTAACGTAATCGCTTTATACCAGTTCATAGCGCTCTTCGGAATTACAGTCCCATTTGCCGGGACCCAGCGTCAGACTTACACAAGAAATGGATGGTCCAATTTTCTCTTCCAGTAATCGAGCGTTGAATGGCCCGTAAGCCATGAAATAGGATCATTAGTCAAAATTAAAAAAGTTCGCGAGCTTACTTCCTGGTTTTTGGTCCTTTTCGATATGTAACGCCATATCGCAATGATGTTGCTCTAGTCAACTTGCTATGGCATGACAGTTAAATTTACTTATTCTTCTTTCATAAAAGTAAAATCAATTAGACTTTCTTTTTTTTTTAAAGTAACATTTTTTTTTATAAAATTTTACCAATTTATAAAATATTTTCCAATTTAACAATTTACTTCATACACCTGGAATTGCAAAGAATCTAAATGTGTCTCTTAGCTCGTTATAAATCCGAGACATCGCTAATTTGGGGTTAGAGAATTCTAGTACTACAAGTAGATATCTAAACTAAGCCTTGAATAGACAGATAGGCAAGGCTGGCTTCCTATAGGTGTATAAATTAGAATAAACTTCTATACAACAGTTTTCGGCCTATAAGGGTTCCTAGTTCAACTACAAAAACCGAAAACCGCTGTCATCGTGTCAAATTTAATGCAAAGCTATACGCATCGTTACATCATCAAGTTCCATTAGTTTCATTGCTTTAATTAAATAATCAGCCTACAATATTGTTCCGTCGCTCGTTAATAACTCAGCGACAGGTTTTGACCTACTTAGCGCTACGTAAACTGAAGTGACAACTTTATTTCACTCCAATGCCTGCACAGACATCTCGATTAATCATTTAATTTCTTGCTAATTGTATTGTTCTGGAAAATATTATAAGACAATGAATATAGGAAAATAGAGACTCTAGAACCCTGTCATTTTTAAATGAGTCTCTTGAGTGAATATTTTCAACGTTTGTAGTACAAACCTCTTTCTCGTTATTGTCATCTCTACTAATGTTTACAATGAAACGAAAAATTAAAAAAATTAATGGTTCAGACAGGATTCGAACCTGGCGTTTCCAACGGCTTTCCGGGCGAACACGGGCGTCCTACCAACTGGACCACCGAACCAGATGTCAGAGCAATTGAATCTTTCAACCAGTTGCTTCAACATGCCTTAAGAAAATATATAAAGATTTAGACTTTATCGTCGGCACCATCGTCCCAAATTTGTTGAGAATCGATCCTGTCTGAACCATTAAATTTTTAAACTTTTCGCTTCATTGTAAATATTTGGTTTACGTGAGCAGAGTTACTGCTTTAATAAAAAAAGTAATCTACCAATGTTGTTTAAATATATGATTGTTGAAAGTTGTTTTTGCATGAAGCCCGAAAGCACGCCTTTGTTTAGACGCAAGCATAATAAAGTGATACGTTGACATTGCGTCACTAAGTTTGAAAGGGAAACTAAAGTCACAAAACAATAGAAAATTTTAGATTTAGACATCCCCGTCTGTGCACTAAAATATTCACTAATAAACATAAACAATGAAACTTTCTTGGAAGTAAAGCGATTGGAGTAGAAGATAGTTTTCATTGACGAAAAGTTTGGCCATTTAGAATTCTTCGCAAATAGCTCCAGACAAGATGCCAACACGAGTTGTCTAGACAGGTGAATTGAATTGAAGTCGGTTTCAGTCAACGCGTGTCCACGCGTTAAAACCTTAGAACATTACATTTACATAAATTCATCAAACATGTAATGTCTCATTTGTTTATGTGGGTACACACCACATTTTTTTTATTTAAACCATTGATACAAAGATCAAAGCTTAAAGAAACATTGAAAAATGAGTTACCCGGTGGAAGAGACCGGGAATCGAACCCAGTACCTCTGGATTGCCGGTCCAGCGCGTTAACCACTTCGCTACCCTAACTCCCAAGCAACCTATCGATTTTGTCCTTATGATTTGTGTATCGATCTTTGCATTGTTTATTTGGAAGGTTTTAGGTTCCACCGGGTAACTCATTTTTAAATTTTTCTTTAAGCTTTATCTTAGTATGATTACATTTACAAGCTTAAAATTGCTCCTCCAGTTATCAGGCCTTCTTCTTCATAACTTTTTCCGGCACCACGTGCAAGTCTCTTTATGTAGTTGAATCAGAAATGATGGGATCAACAGGAGAACCAAGGTCGTAGATAGAACTCGGAAAATAGGCAAATTTAACTGGCAGTGGGCGGGTCACATTGCTGATAAGGCAGATAGGGGACAAAAGATTCTTGAGTGGCAACCGCGTACCAGAAGACAGCGTGACCTATCCTCCCCACAAGGTGAACTGATGACCTGGTTATTGCGGGAAGCAGTTGGATAAGGGAGGCGGTCGACGGCGGTGGGAATAACGACGTTGTGGAAAACTTTGCCGCGGCGTTTGTCTAGCATTTTGTGTCTTTCGGCTGATATGATGATGATGATTTGTAAAAAGGATATTCTTTTCTATTCTAATCTATTTTCTTGTATCTCAAACCTAACCGTGACATTACTCATTGGATAGGCTGTGTTTCTCAGTTATATGTAAGTCACTGTAGAGAATTTAATTTTAAACGGTTGTCAGTGATTGATATTTTGGACAACTAATTATTTTCTAACGTAAACTTTAGTGTCAAAACAATACATATTTTTTAAATACTGGGAGTTGTTATGTCACTGTCCGTGCGGTTACGATTACGATTGTACCTACTAAAAATCAATTTCGATGTAAGTAGTAAATACATAATTATAAATCGATTAAATCTTATTTTCATCAAGCTACTGTAAAATGGATGTGAAATTGTCCTTAATGGTAGAAGTCTAGACGGTTGATTAATTCGATTTGAATAAACATATTGTAAACTATACGTAGACGTAAATTACAATATGAGCCAGTGAGTACAAAATGACAATAAAATTTAATCATACGGTATCGCTTAACTCAAAATCACAGTTATTTCGCTAGTTTGTAGCGTGTTTAAACTTACACGATTATCACGATTTATAACAAAACGTCGAGGTAATTTAATAAACACAATTTGGACGATCAAGTCTTGTTATATATTTAGTGATACATGTAATTAGTTTGGTATACTAATTAGTTCATCTTATCACACACTTACACTCTACTAGACGCTAAGCAAAGTTTTTAAAGAATACATTCTTTTATTTTACTTAATTCCATCCTTCACCAACAAACCAAACTTGACACTTTAAACGTCTCGCATTTTAATGAACCGCTTCCCCGAGTTCGTGACCTCATACAAATAACTAAAGACAATCGGCACATATCGAAACAAAACCAAAAGGATTTGCCCCAATTAAAACTGACACGGCCTGCTCCCAGCGGCGGAGCGTCGCACGCAATCTCGGCGAACGTTAAACGATGCCATACATTTTGTTCTGTCGGGTGCTGCTTAATGTTTTCGTGAATTTAAATTGGTCCGTTAAAAATCTTGGCAGTCGCTAGTTTTAGGAGATTGAAGCCGGATTTATTAGTGTTGAAGGGGAATTTATGGGTTCCAGCGCGTCTAACACTACGCGTGTATATGTCTCTTTGCATTAGTCCTGCAATTTAAATTGTCATCATTATTTTATTTGGTCGCTGGTCGATCATGAATAGTTCCACGCGGGATGCATTTGTATACTTTCTTTATTTATTTGTATCAAGCTTGTAGTTCAAATTGTCAGTTTACGGAAACGTTTCCTGGTCGACCCTGAACTACTACGGTTATTCTCTGTTTTCATCGGCGTCTGACGAGTTCAGATCATTTTGCATAGAACCAAGGCACAAAAGCTTTCGTCACTCACTCCTGTGATGCGGAGATATGCCCGATAGTGATAGTGAGTTTATACTCCCATACAAAGTCTTACTTACTGGAAGTGAGACCTTATAAGAGACAGTTCAAGACACTTCAAAACAGTCTTGGGAAATTGGGTCTTCAATCCGTTTGGGAAACTATTTTTAAAGTGTTGTGTCGCTTTTTTGAAATTTAATAATCTTGTTAGGAATGTCTTGAGTTGATGATGATGAATGACCTTTGATGTATTCAAGCTATATCTACAAACACAAAAATAATTTTAAGTACCTAGATTCGCAAACTAAGAATCCTCTTATAATTCTATTTAATGAAGATTTTTGCAGGCTATAAAGCTGATTAAGGTAATATCCCAATAGATAGGACGTTTAACTTTAATAAAGATGACAAGCAGAATATCAACGATTTGAAGAAGGTCAATCATTGGGACATTTACTTTGTTGAAACGAATGAAACGCCCTTTACTCACCAAACTCCTAATTATATTTAAAGGCAATTCCCATCCTCAGCAGTGGCATTGAAATTAAATTTTAAAAAGGGGAAGATAATTTCGAACGGCAAGGTGTAGGGCGCGTAATTAAAAGACACGTCGGGCGACAGTCGTGAGGCGCGGGGTCTTATCGCCGGGTTTTAATTTGAGGCTGGCATGGGACACGCGAAGTGGTCACGCGACGCATCGACCGACAAGTCGCACTTTTTTTAATATCCTTTATCGAGTGACGATTGAAAGTTATTCTTTTGGATTCGTGTTATAAGGACCAGTCACTAAATTGGAGGAAGATTCGACTGAGATGAAGATTTGTTCGATAAATTTATTATTCGTCTTTCTTCATGTAGCGATTTTTCATGAAGAGTTTTATAATATTCGCGTTTATTTTTTTCGTTTATTTTACCAATAGATTATTTTTTCAGTCGCATATATTTTCAGCAGCATTAGGTAGCATACGCCTTACGTTGACGGTCGGTGACGGTGTATTTATTGGTCCAGGCTTTAAACAAAATTGCTCATTGCCCTTAAACTGACCTGACAACTACTTTAAGGTCACCTCGTTGCGTCTCCTATAATGTATACGCACGTCGTTATTACCATATCAACCGAATGGCATCCACTGCTTGAAAAACCCTTTCAACGGTTGCTCACAACGAACAAGCGCCCCCTTCATCCAAACCGCTATCTTTGTTGGCGCACGCCACGCTGCGTCTTCCAGCACATTTTTTTCACCTGAATTAACTGAATTCTTCTTATGACTTGAATTCTTCCTGAATAAAGACTCCATCGTTACCGTGCTAATCCAAAAGTGAAACTGGTTTTGAATCACGAAAAGCTTGACACTATTTGCGGTTGATTTCATGTGGGGTTAATCCCAAAATTTGTACGTTACGCTTATCGGTTGGCTTTGTCTTCATCTGTGTATTTGTGATTATTCCTTATCAATTTTACCCACGAAGGATTGAATGGAACGATGGTGATATATGTGTTTCGGGTTAAATATTGCTTATGTGTCTGTGCCTGGGCCGATTTAGAAGCAGTATTTTTTTTATATATGACTATAATTTCAGAGCAGGTTCTTAGATATGTTTCATGGTTGTAGGCCAGCAAGAAGCGACCCAGCAGCTGGAAAAAAATTGTATTATGTATGAGTATAGGCGTATTCAAAATGTTTCACTTGTCCTCCAGGTTGTCCAGTCTCCCAAAGTGACTCGCCAAATCATATGGTCGTGACAATTCAAACGCTAAATCTAAATTTGGAAGCTCTTACGCTCCACCGAGCATGCTTATGATGGGCGTTTTCTATTTGTTTTTTGTAGGGACAATAGGAAATAAGATTTCACGTAACACTTTTTTGGATGTCGTCGGTTGCGTGTCGGATCGTAAATAATTAGTTCATTCAGCCGAAACTCTCAGGACGTAGTCTCCATTGTTTGCTCGGACCGGGAGGCGCGTGAAAATCTGACGTCTTCTTTAATCCGTTAACAACTGCGTTTTTAGGGTTCTGTTCTGTACCACAAATGGAAAATTAAATATCTTCAAAGATCCACGCTGGATATTAAAACGTAATCGGATCTTTCCTCAAGCCCTCCAGAGCAGCAAGCACTCCAGTAATAATGGTCTGACCTGAAATGAAAGCCGTTCAATGCAAAAGAAATCGCGTCGACATTGGTCCAAACAACCTCTAACCCCAAACGCATATATTGCCGCCGTTCGTTCCGATGGTCGTCGGTAAAAAAAGGATCTGCAAAAAAATCTGCGAATATCGAAAGGGACAACAATAAAATACAAAAATTAATTAATTACTAACTTACTTTAACAATAGTAGACAAAATGCAGTTTATAGCTAACTAGCGACCCGCCCCGGCTTCGCACGGGTGCAATGTTGATAAATTATGCATGTATTATACATAATATGAACCTTCCTCTTGAATCACTCTATCTATTAAAAAAAACCGCATCAAAATCCGTTGCGTAGTTTTAAAGATTTAAGCATACAGGGAAGTAGTGAAGATCAATTTTCAGACAACCTTCGGGAAACAAAAAACAAAAACTAAAGAATGATCAACCTTCTGGTTTGTAAAATTCTATGCTTTTATTTAAATCAATTAAAACGCGGAGCCTTTCCTGTGTCTCCGTTTCGTAACTTGACCAATTTTTTTAATAGGCAACTGTTCTACTTTAATTACTCATTGTTTTTCACGACTCCTGAAATCAGCGTTTCACTAATAACACCCATTAGGGACTTCAAAGTTAATCTGTTCACCACAAACTTCGAGTATAATTTATTGGTTCATCGGAAGTTTGAGAATTCTAAGTCGGTCATTAATTGAGGATCCACCGCAAGCACTCCTGATACACTAAGTTTCACAATATTTGACCCGATTATTTGTCGCTTCATTGATTTACCATTATCTCAATAATGGCAACTGTTGCGGGCGAGCGTCTTAACTAACCCTTTATTAGTTTCCAACTCGATATAACTAGTGTTGGGCGCGTTGCACATACCCAAGAAATATACTATAATATGTTATCAAGATGGCGCGACAATCTGATCAGTTCAGGTTTACAGGAAGGTTATCGATGAGGGTGACGAACTACCGATCGTTGTGGAGATTATCATGACGATGGACGTGATGGAGAAACGGAAATTTCAAGTTATCATTAACAGTACTTACCTTTAAGGTAGGGTTTTCATGATATAGGAGGCAAACGAGCTGACGGATTGCTTGATGGTTAGCGATAACCTCAGATCGGAGTACGCTATTTTCTTGAAGATTAGAAAGTCACATCAGTCAAGAAATATCGGGCGCGACAGTTTACTCCACAGTTTAGCTGTGGAATGCAGGAAATTTCTGGAGAAACACACTATAAAGAAAGACCAACCATCTCTTTTTTTATAAATCTATTGTGAAATTTAAAAACACTTTCTTAGTATATTTCAGCTTACGTCGCTTACAATATCATAAAAAAACCTACCTTACCTATAGGTAACTATTTTTTATGGGATATTATTAAAACACACTAGGTAACTCCACTAATTAACTGAATGCATACCAGAAAAACGAATGCTGTGCAAAAAAAACAATTGATTAACTGACCATGTCCTACAAAAAAAACTTAAACATCATACAAAACGAGATGACCTTTTTAACCGAATTCACACCAAAAATATGGTTCGTACATCGGATATATTTGAAAGTTTCACCAAAAATACTGCTTGCACACTAATTATCCTCGCACTGCACACTGAGATCCGTCTCGGCCGGGTTATGTTAGGTTAGTTATTTTTTTTTTATATCCAGTAAAACAGTTTTGCAAATAACTTTAAATAGTATATTGCATTCGCATTATATAGTGTGCATAATTAGTGTGCAAGTCAGTATTTTTGGTGAAACTTTCAAATATTTTGATCGAAAAAAGGGAATATACAGATATCGATTTAATTTAAATACATGCCTTTTTTTATTACAAAATTAAGAAAATTTTTAATTTACCTTTAGTTGTCAAACACGTTACCAGCCGTCATCATCACCTCCACACAAAGATCGGCATGATTTATATTTCTCTAATTCCAGGTACATTAAGAGGCCTTATGCCTTTTAAATGTTTTTTTTTTTCATGTTATGTCAAATATATTGATAATTTCAACCAACTTATTGAATTGAATAATATTTTTCCCCTAGTTCTAGGTAGTAAATTAGCTATTTCATGCTTTCATTGCGTGCAGTCGAAAATAAATAGAATAAAACTAATTTTCCGCGTGAAATTTCTCAATTTCGAGTAGTTTTTGAAACAAAAATTATCAATGAAAAATTCAAACTGTAGGTTTCAAATATATAACAATAAATCCCAATAGTCCTGTTCTAGGTAGCTACATCAATATGTGAAACATGTTTGGTCATAGAGAAAAATGTCTAAAACAATCAGCATTTTAAAAGGAATAAGGCCTCTTAATTAAATCACAACAACTGCTATCTGTCTAATTTGTAGTATTGTAATTTGTAGAAAATTTAGAAATGTTTCAGAGATTTCCCATCTCTATCTAATATCTAATATAATATATTAGACAGATTGGATTATATTTTGTACCTTCTGCTTTGGAGTGGCTGCGTGTTCTATTCAGTTACAATTAACTACACCCTAATGTTTCTTCCTGATATCATCAATCAACTAAAATTTAGTTTTGGTACTCACATTCCTTTTATATTGACAATATCAGTGTCTAGTTGGGTCGATTTTACCCATCTTACCCGTAGGATGCTGCCGTTTTTGCACTATTGTCTATTTCAGTGTGGGTAACATAAATTACTAGCGTATTAGAATTTTTTGATTTTCAAACTTTTTTTACGATGTTGCTTCTTGCCAGATGTCATAATACCACTTGCCAGATAATTCTAAATCAAAGCTCTATGTTACTCTATGGCGCTTTATTCCCTTGCTTTTGATTGCGTTGAAGTATTTAAGAAATTCATTTTGATCCCCATACGCGTTCCCGAGAAAAAGACTCCTGACAGATGGACATACGACAGACGGGCAGGCGGATAGCCAGACAACAAAGTAATCATGTAAGGGTTCAAATAATTTATTATTTACATATATTATATTCTCTGAAAATAGACTAGCATGAAAGATCAAATAGCAATTTCAGTGAACAAACCGACAGCATAAATAAGTTCCCTGCGTTAACTGTGATGAATCAATCCCGAATCGAATTCGATATCAAATAACAGGGGGATTAAAAATCAATCAGACCATGTAGTTTCTCAGAATCCTAGAGATGCGCTTCTGTTTACTAATACACTACAACACGTTCAAAACGAATATGTACTAACGTTCTATGAGTTATACGCATACTTACGTCTTTTGTCCCTTCAAAGTCTGTACCATTATCGCAATACTAAGAGGCTTAAGTGAGAATCTGCGATGAAGTTTATAAGATGTTCTGGTTTTGATACAGAGTTCGAGTCTAAGGGCGGGGTTATTAGTTTACAAGTGTATCAACCGCCCCTTTGTTTATTATTGACTCTATACTCGTGGGACGATATTACTTTCCAACTCTTTCGGAAGTTTGCTTTCATTGTTGACATCTGTTTCCAGATTATTGGAATATTCTGCTATCGTATACTTTTGTGCCATTATTTGCTTAATCGTAGTTTTTTTGTAAATATTTACTTACTTGATTATAAGGGAAGATCGCAAGAAAACAATAATATAATATTATGTTGACATTTGATTTAGATACCTCTCTGTAGATGCCTTTCATAGTAGGTACATATAATGTGAATATATTAAACTAAACTATATTCATATTGTATGTACTATGAAAGGTATATTAAACTAAACTACATTCACATTGTTTGTACCTACTATGAAAGGCATCTATATAGTTATAGTTACAAGATGCTATATTCAACGTAACTAATAGCATATAATCTCGCTATTACTGTCAACATGCTCTAATTAAAGACATTATGACATTTTCTTCCTCACCGAGATGAGCAAATTTGTTGGTTTTTGTAGGCGCAAAATTAAATATAACGATTAATGTAGCTAACATGTAAATCACAGGCGCGTGCATGTTGTCTCATTTTGACATAAAGAACCCTATATCTTTCTGACAATATCAACTTACTAGAAGGTACTTGCTACTTCGTCGGCGTTTTTTTTTTTCGGTTAGTCGGTTAAAACTTACGTCGTACGAAACCCCAAAAAGTATACTTAAGATAATTTAGCCCAAGTAATTTACAGCCTTCCCGTTAGTTCCTCCATGTGTTGACAAAATTAAACCGAAAACCACACCTCGATTAATTACTCAAATACTTGCCTCACTTTATAAGGGAATATAACTCTTCACAAAGTGGCATTATTTAGGAGGCAAACTCGGTTAATTACGTCCTTTTGTTTTAGTGTAGTACACCACCTGAAACTTTATGGCCTCTAAAAATCGTAAGCTTAGTGAAAAGGGGCGTATGCGACTATAATGGTAGTAATAAACCGAGTCGTTGTTTTACCAAAGTTAGGAAATATTAATATGGTTATAAAGGGACTTTTGGTTAAATTCATAGACAGGTTTTATTACGTTTAGTTTATGTTTAGTATTAGTTGCCTAGTTTTATAGTTGAGTACTCCAAATTGGCAAATAAAGCCTACCAATTAATGGACGGAAAATGTTCATTCTTTGAATTAAAGGATTTTAAATCGTTAAAGTTTATTGATATTGATTCATTACTTTTTATGGCTTTATCCTGATTAATTACAGTTATTGCATATCCTGACTTACAATTATACGGCCAGATTTATGGCCATAAATGAAATGGCCAAGGTCCAATAAGGCCAATGCCATCGCCCTGATTAGATTACTTAATATGTAACTTCACTCAATGACTTCAATTTTAATTTGTATTTGAAAAATAAGTTAACTGATCACGAACCATACAATGTAAATTAAAATTTGGAAATTAATTCTAAAGTAAATTAAAAATATATCATATTTTTTTATACTACTGATCTATAATAATATTTTTGTGTAATATTAATATTAGAATAACAGATAGTTTATAAATTGTATAAGATTTAAGCCCAAACTCTAGTGCATACATTATGTCAATAGTATGAATATTTTTAACTTTGACTTTAAATGAACGTCAGTACAAAGCCCAATTCGACGAAGCTTTGCTATATCTTCAGTTTAGAAATATATCGGCTTTATACCTAACTCTAATATCAATTTATTTATTTTACTTTTTATATAGCTGAATGAATTACAATTGTCGACAATGTATGACTAATACTGAATAAATGGATATGGATATGTATATTACGCCATTATACCGGAAACGATTGAATAAGAGTAGTGCGCCATTGTGGGAAATTTTAGGAGAGACCTTTGTCCGCAGTTAATAACTTTCGGCTGATAATGATATCGAAAATATATTATGTCTAACAAAGCTAACGTGTTTCCATCGGTATTATTAATTCAAATACGACGCGGTTGGCTCAGTTTGTAAGCACTTGCCTACTGAGCCGGCGGTCCCGGGCTCGAATCCTGGCCAGGGCAAATATTTGTGTGATGAACTTGAATATTTATGCTTGGGTCATGGTTTTTAGGGTTCCGTACCCAAAGGGTAAAAACGGGACCCTATTACTGAGACTTCGCCGTCCGTCCGTCCGTCCGTCCGTCTGTCACCAGGCTGTATCTCAAGAACGGTGATAGCTAGACAGTTGAAATTTTCACAGATGATGTATTTCTATTTCCGCTATAACAACAAACACTAAAAATAAAATAAAATAAATATTTAAGGGGGCTCCCATACAACAAACCTGTTATAGATTATGGTACGGAACCCTTCATGCGCGAGTCGGACTCGCATTTGCCCAATTTTTCTATGTATTAAGTATGTATATCGTCGTCTAGTACCCATAACACAAGCCTTCTTGTGCTTAATTTGGTACAAGATTGATTTGTGTGAGGTTGTCTGATATTTATTTATTTTATTTAAATAGTTTGAAAACTTTCAAGATAAACAAAACCAATTCCTACTAATATTATGAAAATTCGAAATTAACTCCCTCTGATTGTCTGTTAACTCTTCATATTTAAACCACTAAACCAATTTAGTTGGAAATTGGTATAAAGATAGTTTGAGTCCTGCAGAGGTAGCATATATCTTGCCGCGACACAGCAACACCTGTCTTGTTCACACGGTATTGAAAGGAGAGTGACAGGTATTTGCCACGTGTCACAGTTGTGCTACATGTGTTGGAGAAGAGCATAGGATAGTTTTTAATTTTAAAATCATCCCTTAATGACTTGCCAATGGAGGGTTAAATCATCCGGGGATGGAATTTAAGTACCTATCGAAGATGGATCACATCATAGAGGCTTTCTAATTGAAAGTTTCCTAATTGGTCGTTTTGTTAACTCTTTATGCGGATAAGGAATCGCTGGCAGAAGTTAGCAAGAATAATACATAAAGCCATAAAAATATAGGAACACCAAATATGCCCGAGCTTATCCTGTACCTAATTTGCTACATGCCTCGCTGCTACATGAAGTCTTTCAATCACGACAAAACAACGCGGAGAAAAATCCACCTATAAATAAAATGCAAACGGACCATAACACCAAAGAATGTGGCGCTAACAAGCCAATATGGTACGATTAGTGGCCAGAAAGGTTACTTCCAAGTTAGGAATTCTATGTCTTATCATGCTATCCCTCTCGCCCACGTTTTAAACTGTATCTGAATAAGCGGAACAGCATGATTCGTTCTAACTTCGAACATCGGAGTAAAACTGCAGGGTTGTGTCGCGCGGTGTTCGTATATATATCATGTGAGTTGAGTTACTGTTATGATCCGCAGCAGCAATAAGGTGACATTTCTTTCTAGGTGAATGCCAGCCCTAATTCCGAGAGGCATTGGGATATCTCTAATTTAGCAATATTTCGGTATTATCGTGACCATATAACAGACAAATAATATTATAAAGTCATAATCTTTACAGTAGAAGGAGCCACGAATACCACCTAATTTAACTGTCTTAATTGTCCCCTGGTGCTTTTAGAGTTGTGGTTGAGTACAACATATCTACTTTTATAAGAATATGCCAATTTAAAAACTATAATCCTAGAGACAACGCTAGTATTTTATTCATTAATTTAATAAAAGACACGACGGATTTAATTTGAGTTTTCAAACGATTCAGGAATATTAATCCGTCTTGCCAGATTTTGAAATCTAGGTTTCTCACAAATTAATAAATCTGTATCCTTTGAAATTAGCTCACAAAAGAAGCCCTCAAATTCTGTAGGATTCAGTAAAATTTAGGTTAATTCAGATTTATCTTGCAAATATTGTACAAGGAAATCTATTTGTTAGGTTGGTAGGGTCAGCATCAAAGTAGCTGATTATTTTACTACCGGCCTATAGTAAATTTCATACTAAAATTGTCAGCTACTGTTGACGCAGTCTGGACAATAAATAAAGGGAAAGACGTATTTTTTTGCATAATGTACACTTCTGAAAGAAAATGATCGAGTGTTCAATATCTTTGGCACCTTCAACCTGAACTCACTTGAATCCTTCCTGGCAATAAGCATAGTTACGTAGCAATTGGATGTCCAACTATTCTTGTACCGAAATTGGTTAAAATCCGTCCAGCTATTAAGCCGTGATGGGCCGACAAATAAATTTGTACTAATAGATGGCGTTCTACGGCTAAAGACGCGCGTCTATCTATAGTTACACATTCTTCATCGCGCTGTTTTTTTTCTATGATAATGACCCCTCTCCATAAACACTAATACAATTTGAGAATTTAAGGTACTGAACTTCATGGTCGGTATCACGTAATTCTCGAAATGGTATGGGTCCGTGCAAGTGTAAACTGAACGCTTTACTGAAAAATGCTCCATGTTTAATTTCGGACGCGAAACTAATCGGAACAGCTCATCACGACGTCGCGAGCAATTGCTTCGAACATTCTGTAATAGCTGGCAACCGCGCGCGCGGTATAGAGTCGTTCGCGAGATGAGCTAAAAGGGTCAAAATAACGAAGTTATCGATAGAAGCATCAAAATTGGAGTAGATAATAGTTACTCGAAAGTAAATATTTTGACGGCGCGGTTGGCGCAGGTTGTAAGCACCTGCCTACTGAGCCGGTGGTCCTGGGTTCGAATCCCGGCCAGGGCAAATACTTGTGTGATGAACTCGAATATATTTGTGCTTGCTTGTTCTATGTATTTAAGTATATGTTTAAATCGTCATCTAGTACCCATAACACAAGCCTTTTTGAGCTTAATTTGGGACTAGATCGAATTGTTTATATGATTTCCTCTTCCCAAAAAGTATCCTGCAATAGTTGTAGGAGGTGGGGCACTAAGCTTAAAAGTACTTACGAATCGTACGATGCCCTTGACCTACACTGTTAAATTTTTTAACTTACTAATCCATAGAGATACTGAACAATGTCACAATGTGTTATTCTTGTATCATATAACTAAAGATAAGTCAAAAGCCGTCCACCTCTCATATATATCGCCCTGTCATATCCGTTCACATCAACGCCTTTTCCAAACATTTTCGCTTTCAGAATTAAAAAAAAAAATTTTTGTTCCATCGACAAGTCCCACCCTACCTAGCTAAGACGTAATTACTTGGGGAACAGTTTGTCAGCCAATTAAACACCTTTGCTTTATTAAGAAACCGCAGCGCGCGATCCGTAAATAGGAAATCAAAAGCGCAATTTCAAATGAGTACGAAGTTTCCGGCTCTCGTGCAAAAAATGCTTTACCATTTTTGCTGGCGTTTTAATTTGATCTTTTATGCACTAGGGAGGAAACAAACTGTAGGAAACTGTTGAGAGCGGAAGAGAATTCGAGCAAATGATAATTACGTTAAAATTATCATAGGGGACCGAAAAGAGGAAAAGTTGAATCAAGGAGAAACATTAAAAGGTAATTTTAAAATATAAATGAGAAGAATACTATTCAGTATTGCTGAAGAGTATACTCCTTTACAAATTCATGGTTAAGAACCAAATTGTTATCCCTACTGTATCGCAAAACAACGCTGTAAAAATGTCAACATTCGACATATTCATTGACGATACCATGCCGATTGTGATAGTGACTTTACAACATTGTGTTTAACGTTGTTAATGATCCAGTGCGGAACTGCTTACATACAAAGTCTTCTTGATCCCAAAATTATATTAGCTGTATTAAAGAGCAAAGCTATTTAACTAGATCATTAAAATGATCTCTTTAATTGACGGCTAAGAACCAAAAATAATTGTGTCTTAAACTCAAGTCACCAGCAACGTGAGTACAAATCTAAAAAGCTTACCGCTATTCTTGCAAAGCGGCCTCTCAAACACGTCTAAATTGCTTCTCATTACAAAAATTCCTAACTTGAATTCGAAGCTAATTAGATCTAACGGCTTGGTAATATCTCACACGAACATTTCTTAACACTGAACTAAGACTTTAACAAAGACTCAAGTAAGATGCATCCCACACTTCTTTCTCCGTAGATATGAAGACATTTGCTACACCATTCATCGTGACTTGAAATAAAGGAGTTCAGTCGAAATGAAAAGGATTATTGTTTTAGTTTTATCTTAATCTAACGATATAAGCGTCGGTGTGTAACGCTGTCGAACAGGGAACCCGTGGAGAGTTCGCTGGTAAAGTATGTTCAGAAATATTTTATTTTTCTAAATTGTGAATTTACACATATGCGCGTAGGCTGTAGATCCACCCTCAGGTTCAAGACAGCTTCGCTTCGGGCTTCTTATAGATTCTGGTTTGTAATCTGAGGCATGACGCCCTTAATATGACTTGATAATAGTAAGTCCCCTGGCCTACTGGGACGCTATGACATCGTCGCCAGTTACATGTCCCAAACAAAAATATGGTAGCAGAGCGTCATCAAAAGCATTAGCTTTCCCACATTCCCATATTATATGTCTGGATACGAGTCATCGTGGCAACCCGGTGAAGGAGGCGACTAAATAATGTTGATTGTGGCAAACCTAGTCCGTTGGTTGTGGTTAGAGGATAAAGAAATTAGAGGTTGACTTTTTCATTCAAATTGGATAGTTTACGTATTCTTGAGCTTAGTTGTAAAACATATTTATTCCAAATACGCACATCACTCGTTCCCTAAATAGTTCCTTAAAAACAACGGATTATAAATAACTTGCAGACCACTGGGAAATGTGTAATGTACATGACAAATTAGAAATATTCAGCTCTGAGTTCAAAAACAAATGAGTTATCATTTCACCATTATATTTCTAACACAAAAAGTACGTCACCAATTCAAAGTTCATCAAGGCCCGCTCCACTCATTTCTGTGTCACTTCATCGCTGGAAGACGACATTTCGTGGTCTCCGTCATTAATTATACGCCGTGCTTTGTCCCCCAGGCTCTCTGGTCCATTGTGACAATATTTGGGTCGCGCCTTTCAAAACGGACCCCAACAATGGGGTCTGTACGTAGACGGATCATCGTCGGCGATGGGAAAGCAGGTAACGAACTCTATAAGATTATTTTAAGCCCCGATTTGGGCTTTTGATAGCTCGTAACGTTTTTGATAGCGCGCTCAAACACGGAGATATTCGAGCGACAGTTTAAGACGATTAAAATATGATAAATTAAAAATAAACATTGGACATAAGATATGCTCACAGCTGCACGGTGGAATGATTTGTCGCTTGCGGTATTTCGGGAGCGATACGACCTTCAAACCTTCAAAAAAAGAGCGTATTCCCACCTGAAAGGCTGGCAATGCACTTGTGACTCCTCTCTCTTCTGGTTTTGTAGGTGTCTATGGACAACATTGACAAGGCCTCTAGACTCTCTGGCTGAGCACCCGGAAAATAAGGGACATTGTGTGGTGAAAAGCATCTATTCAGTAAAAATGTGTCTGAAAAATGGTACTTCCGAAAGGCAATTTTCGTCGTAGTGTTTATGGTGGAATCCAATTATTTTTCTACTTAGTTTTCTCTTTTTTTCAGCTTCAATCCTGTAGCAAAAACATTGCATTATTATTGGTAACAATTTATGCATAATTACATAATTATTTGTAGTAAACTACAAAGATACGAGCAATAACAATATTAAGCATTCAATTTGAAACATAACTTAAAACATCCAATCCACTTATGACAAAAATCAAACCGATTTCATAAAACAAACATCGCTAATGGACAATTTAAACCGACAACAATTATTCACAATCCCAATTAGTTTATATGTACACCCAATTCGCCGCGACAATGCGACCGGACCGTTGATTCAGTTTCATTGTCCATACGAATATGTACGCACAAATTACCTCACTAAATGCAAGCACGATAATTGACCCCTCTAATGAATCGACTGAATCCATCGACGTCAAAAATATGAATTTCATGAGGCTAACTGATTAAAATAATACATATTTAACAAAGAGTTCACTTAATTGTAGCGATGAACCACTAATTTATATAACACGAGAATATCTAAAATATTCATTCAATAATAACTTTTCACTTATGAACATAGTATAGGCCTAACTTCTTGAGCTGATATTAGTTTACATCACTGTTTAGTCAAGTAGCATTTACGAAAAAATAACTGACTGTTGAGCTTTCGGCGTTTCTTCTCAAAAGTGTCCTTGTGGCCTACTTTCAGGATTGAGGCGGTTCACGGAATGTTTATTTATTTTCTGGATATAAGTATATTTATACGAAAAGTGTATAAGAGAGTAATGATAAATAATCAATGATGAATTAAAATATCAAACGAAAATAAAGGTACCTGATTCCATGTTTCTCTACCACCACCTAACGTGACAATGATGATCCAAAAACTCCGACATGCATAGTCCTCTCTCTCTCTCTCTCTCCTTGGCTATTATTATTCCCATCTGATGGTGGGGTCTGCCTTCTTCGTTTTCTCTTTCCACTTCGCTCTATTTGACGTGTCTGACTCAGTAACTCCGCAGGAACTAAGGTCTTTTCGGACCACATCTAACCACCTGGTCTTCGGTCTTCCCCTCCTTCGCGCCCCCTGCATGTTTAGATTGGCCACTGTGTTTCCGATGTACTCTGGAGATCTTCTCTTCACGTGTCCAAACCATCGCAGCCTACTCTCTTGCAGCTTGTCGGCGATGTCGCGTACTCCGAGACTACCGCGAACGTACTCGTTGCGTATCTTGTCGAGTCTCGTCACTCCGCACATCCACCGAAGCATCCTCATTTCGGCAACTTGGACGGTATTAACCTGGCGCTGAGTAACTGCCCATGTTTCACTGCCATACGTTAGAACAGGTCTGATCATGCTCTTATATACGAGGCCTTTCAATTTAACAGGCATTCTACGGTCGCAGGTTACGCCAGTCAGCTCCCGCCACTTCAGCCAGGCGGCCGCAATACGATGCTGAATGTTTGCTTCCGAATCTCCTGTGGTGTGCAACATGGTACCTAGGTATTTATACTCATCGCATCTCATGACTTGTTGTCCGTCGATTACGAGAGGGTCTTCCAAAGGGCCTGGTTTATTACACACCATGTACTGGGTCTTAGAGACACTCAACATTAGACCACCCATCTGTAGCTGACGCTTCCACTCGTTCAGTGCCTGTTCCAACTCATTCCGAGATGTTGAGCAGATAGCTACATCGTCTGCATAGATAAAGGACCATGGAGCCAGTGTTTGAGCATTCTCAGTGAGTGCATCTATCACCAAACAGAAGAGGTATGGACTTAAGACCGAACCTTGATGCACCCCTTCAGTCACTGCTATTAGTGCAGTCTGCCCCACTGTGGTTCTAATTGTGGACTTGACGTCCTTATACATGTCAGCTATGATGTCGACGTATGTACCTTTCCGGGATATTTTTCTTGCGAAGACTCCACCAGATTGTAGGTCGAGGTACTCGATCGAATGCCTTTTCCATATCTAAAAACGCCATGTACAAAGGTTTGTTATTTGCTCGAAACTCCTGTGCTATCATGTTAATTGCAAACATCGGGTCGATCGTTGATAAACCAGGAACGAAGCCATATTGGTTGCTAGACAGAATGCTTTCCGATCTCAAACGGGCATCAATGACTCTTTCGTAGAGCTTCATTGTATGGCTCATCAATTTAATGCCACGGTAATTATTGCATTCATCTACTACCTTTACCCTTGTAGAGAGGTATGATGGTGCTCAATCTCCAAGCGTCCGATATTTGTGACGATTCCATGGCTTTGAGGAACAGATGCGTTAAAAGATAAATACCCTTTTCTCCAAGGCATTTCCATACTTCAATAGGGATCCCATCCGGCCCAGGGGATTTCTTATTTGCCATTCTTTTTAGTGCAGCCTTAACTTCTTGTGGTGTTATTAATGGTACAAGACCAAGGTTTTTAGTAACTTCGGGAAGTGAAACAGTTCTTGTAGATGTGTTTAAAAGTTGTTCGTAATAGCATTGCCACGCTCCCAAGACGTCTTTGTCCTTATGTAACATTGTCCCATCTCATCCGACATGCATAGTCCATACGTCCGATATCTATGGCTGGACCGAATTAATTGTCAAACGTGCCCGGGGTACCAACATAGCCCCTTCAATTAGACTTTCAAGCACCATTCCAGTCTTGCACCTTAGCTCGGAAATCGGACAAGTTTTTGTTGCGCATTCCTAAATCAATCAACGAGGGTGCTGGCTCCAACAAAAACTATCGTTGTCAAAATATGTAGATTCGGAATATGAAATAAAAGATTTGTTTGCTCAGAAGATATTGGTTATGATTTAAGGTCGCTGGCACTAAAAGGTCGTATTGAAGTGGTATACCTAAATAAGAGACTTGTTATGGATTGTTTTTAGCGATAACGCACGCAAAAACTATTAAATCATGAAACAAATCCGATACCAAAAGTAATTACGGAAGTAGCCTGATTTGTACGCCAAAAATCACTCAAGCAATTAAGAGGCTTTATTCCTTTTAAAATGCTGATTTTTTAGACATTTGTCTCTATGATCAAACATGTTTCTTAACAATATATTATTGATGTTACTACCTAGAACAGGGTTATTGGGATTTATTGGTAAATATTTGAAACCTACAGTTTGAATTTTTCATTGATAATTTTTGTTTCAAAAACTACTCGAAATCGAGAAAATTCACGCGGAAAATTAGCTTTTTCAACTTATTTTCGACTGCACGCAATGAAACCGTGAAATAGCTATGTTACTACCTAGAACTCGGGAAAGAGTATTATTCATTTCAAAAAGTTGGTTAAAATTATCAATATATTTGTCGTAATATGAAAAAAAGTTTTTTTTTAAAGGAATAAGGCCTCTTAATTATAATCAGAAACTTAATAAAACATAATTATCCTGCCAATCGAGAAGGCACTGTCCAAATAAATGTTTATACTCGATTATAATGAATTGTATCTATAACCCATAAACGTAATGTCTTTATACTAGTACCAATTTGGATCCCATGCCATAAAATCGAATGATTTAGTTTTACGGTTGACCATCATTCATTTTATCTTAATTAAGTTTACATAGAGTTGTCATATATTTTAATTAGTTCTGCTGTTGTACCTTTACTTTAAGCATCATTAAACCTGATTTTGATGAAGTTTATTCAAAACATGCACTATACAACCGAAAAACATCAATCCAGAGATAGATTCGTCGAATTTAACCGGTATTATCGGACAATTAAAAAAAAGCACTTCACCACTACTTAATATTTGTTCTTAAATTATGGATATCATTCCTCATTCTCTCGTAACAAATACTTAAGTTAAAAGAAGGGACAGGATTCATGATGAAGGAATAATATAACACGAACGAAACTAATAACAGAGATCAACCCAAGACCTGCAAAATAAACTGTAGGCGTCAGTTCAATTAATAGACTGCGTAAATAAAGATATTTCATAAAAAATAGTATAACATTATCAAGATAAATGGCGTGAAAAAGAGTTCCATGTAGAAATACGGTATTTGGTTGAACCGAAGAAGAGAGATGGAGAAAACTCAAGCCACGTTCTGTTCTGGCTTACGATATCATAATAAGATAATATGAATCAAAATAATAAAAAGAAGTAATAGAGTACCGAGAAGAGCTCAGAGTAGGTAATTATGATCTCATTAATTATATTGTTATAACTTGAACTTAGAGACTGATGCGATGAACCAGAGTAAGGAAACCGAGGAAAGTCTAGGCATACCTTCATCTCCAGGTTCACCAATGAACAATATATATATCATAGTACAAATGCACAAATAAAACCAACCGAAACCGCTTCCAAGTCACGTACCCAAGACTTACGGTATGCCACTCACGTAGAATTAAAAAAGCATATCTGAATATGACTCACTAGGGCTGTTAGGACTGTTAGGGCTCTGTAACTTGCAGCGGGAATTAAAAACTAGGGCGAACTGTATCGCAAAATAAGTCGTAAAGTTTTTTATTATGTGCTCATTAAAATAATACTCATTAACGTATAAAACAAATACGTTGAATGTTTCCGTTTCAGCTTCGAGCCCACTTTCCGCTTGTTTGCTGACCAATAAAACCCTATGAAATTTTATTATAATGGGTGAACCTTGCACGATAAGTTTATTACCTGAATAACTTTTGCCTGGACGATTTCAATCAAGACCTGGTTTTATACGCTGTGATTTCAATTAAAGTTTCGCTGTACAATTAAACGGGTTCGCATTGAAGAAAATTCTATTGAGTAGCGTGCAGTTTTTAAATTAATGTGCTATTTAAGTTTCAAAGTTATTTATTTAGCTTAAATTATAAAATATCCAGAAAAAAAAACATTTTCTTAACTTCTAAGTTAAGAAAGCTAAATTTTGCTGTGTTACTTTTGCAATTCGTGTAATTTTCATTACAAATTGGAACTTTAAAATTCATCTTTTTTTAAATGTTGAGCTGAAGGCTAGCTGAGTAGGTAGATAGTTCCCAAAACCTTTTCTAAGTCATTTCAATAAAAAAGAAAGCCAATGCAACCCCATTCATTATTTCCAACGGACATAATCCGTACTAAGCCAGCTAAGTCGCAAAATATGTTGTCAAAATTAAAACGCTCGATTGAACAGAGAGACAATATTCGCTAGACGTAACAATTCGTGCGAGATTGTCTTCGTGGATTAAAGGACTCTCGGTAATTCTTGTCTTTCCTTTATACAAAAGGACTTTATCTTCTAAAAGATTGCCAAGACTTATGTCCTTTCGTAGGTGAGACAGAAAGAGGTTTCGGGCAGTGTAAGTAAATATTCTGTCAACCGCACGGATACGCACAATGATGGCCTGCGGGCTTTCTAACAAAAATTGCTTCACTGGCGACGGTTCCGTCTATTTAAGATCAACATTGAAATTCGTGCTTTTGATGATAAGAATTTTGCTCAATTTGCTTATTAGGTACATTTATTATTAAGTTAGTTAAATAGGTACAGCAATTCGAGTAACGTGCATAGGGGGTCACCTAGAATATTTGTTTTATTTGGCTTATAGCTGTGGCGTTCAATATATTCTCATCAGTACAACTGTATATAAGCTATCATACTCTTAGTCGGACGTACCTACTTTATGTACTAGTGTTTTCAATAATTATGATAATCATAATCATAATCATCTTTATTCGTAAGAAAAGTTACATGAGAATAGCATTCGCATTTGCAATACGTACATAACAATTTAAACAATATGATTCAGTTTGGTCACCTAAGATCAGGATCCAGATCTAAATGACCCGGGTCTCTTTTATAAAATAGACCCGGATTGAAAAAGTTACTGAATCAGCATATAATTTATTTCACTCTAGAGTACGTCTGTCCTATTTCATCAAAACGGTGCACAATTTTTTGGTTGTTTCCTGAATACATACAATTTTATATAAATGGATGTACGGCTCTCTTTTGAGCTCAAGCGTCGAGTACACAAGTATAGGTAAACATACACATCTTATATCCAAAGCCAAGTTCATCATTTTCATAATTTTGACCAAAACTGTGTGTCTTTGCACCATCAATTCAGTGGCTTTATGGTGTTTGTTCCTACGGAACCCCGAATCTTTGTTTACT
The DNA here is from genome assembly GCA_932273695.1 of Apotomis betuletana. Taxonomy (NCBI): domain Eukaryota; kingdom Metazoa; phylum Arthropoda; class Insecta; order Lepidoptera; family Tortricidae; genus Apotomis; species Apotomis betuletana. Next base: position 1,691,362 of record OW026310.1, read on the forward strand.
AACAATGACGTAGAGACTTCGCTAAGACGTCACTTCTCCGAAACCGTGTATTTGCACCGATAATGTACCATTCTACTGTCATAGTGTAATCCTACGAATCTCTATACAAAACATGTTGTAGTTTCGATCTTTTGTCTTAGAATAAAGCTATTGTCTTTTGTTGCACCGATTATTGCGAAAATTGATTTGCGCATTTCTTAATTTCGACTGATTTGTTTGAAAAAGAAGTCTGAGTAACCAACTTAAATCGTTTTAGAGGTAAAGAATGATTAAAAAAACTAATATTATATCAAAAGAAGAAGTGAATGATGATTAAGAAGTATACTAACGCCAAGAATTGGGAACATGAAGACGATGGTGAAAAGGAAACATTGCATCTATATATAACTGTCTACTTACGTTATATCTTTATAAAAGGAATTATACGAAACTAAGCTACATAAATTCACAAACACATTCAATACAATCTCGAAAGGGCATTCCACGTATACATTCGAAATTTTGATTAGTCCACCTAAAGTGTTAGTTAATTGTAAGGAGAGGGAAGATGTTAGGTCATGTTATAAGTCACGATAACTACATCAAGGTGATAATAAAAGGGAAAAAGAAAAGAGGAAGACCAAGACGAACAAGTAAAAGAAAAGCGGAGAATGAGCTGGAAATTACTCCATCGACAAGAGCCTAGCTCTTAAATATTTGATGATGAATAAAATTATTTCTCAAGGCATAGGTACTTAATTCTCATTAAAAAGGGTTATTAACAAAATAGATTAATTTATGTCGATTCATTGTTCTAGAGGTCAATGTAAGCTATTAACTGAATTTCAGTAAAAGAACGCAAAGGCGATTATGGCAAAGCGCCTAGCGTAAAAAATAAGCAACTGAATTGCGAACTGTTATAGCGTCAGTCAGTGTCGCAATAATACTTTATGGTTATTATTACACTGGAAAGGATATAAGTAAGTAAGTAGATAAGTTTTTGTCAGTCTGTCTGGCGACCGCTCCATTTAATATAACTGCTTTGTCATCGGCACCACAAAAGACACTTTTCAACTCAATTATATAAAGAAAAAGTTGTTGTTGGCAAATCTTACTTAGTGAACAAAGAAGTTATATTATTTATTTTAAACTATAAAACAAAGTGGATGGTGGAGTGGTGGTTGTCTGGAAGAGATCGCTCTTTAGCGATAGGATCGCTCATTGTTTACCCCTATTGTAGGTGTGTAATAAGTAGTATTCTATTCTATTCTAAAGTTGACTTAATACTGATGTCAGGCATTAGACCCAAGGTTACAAAATACGAGTTAAATTGAATTCAGCTTGAGTATCTCATATTATTTTGATGTGTCAATTTATTATTTGTATTTATTTTATTTATTTAAGAGGCCTTATTCCTTTTAAAAAATATTTTTTTCATATTATGACGAATGTATTGATAATTTCAACCAAATTTTTGAAGTGAATAATACTTTTCCCCGAGTTCTAGGTAGTAACATAGCTATTTCATGCTTTCATTGCGTACAGTAGAAAATAAGTTAAAAAAACCAATCCTCCGCGTGAATTGTGTCAATTTCGAGTAGTTTTTGAAACAAAAATTATCAATGAAAAATTCAAACTGTAGGTTTCAAATATATACCAATAAATCGCAATAGCCCTGTTCTAGGTAGTAACATCAATAATAGGTTAAGAAACATTTTTGATCATAGAGAAAAATGTCTAAACAATCAGCATTTTAAAAGGAATAAGGCCTCTTAAGGATTACCAACAGGTAACACATCAGACTATAACATAGTATAAGTACACAAATGACAAACAGGATGCTTATCCATTTATAGGTAACCACGGCTAACATTCATTATGATCAAAAATACCTCAGTTTAAAGTCCACTATGATGTCAGGACGATTATATTTCTATGATCTTATACTCATTACTGGTTATTTTTGGAGTAGTAGGGCCTCGTGCAGGGTCCGTCCGGATTGTTACTACCGTCTTGCCTGCTAACCCACCGCCAAACAGCAATGTTCGCATTGTTGTGTTCCGGTGTGGGGGTAAGATAGCCGGTGAAATTACTAGCATAGAGGCATTCTATCTTCGTCCTCCGGGTAGGCAAGCACTTGTGACTCCTCTGGTGTTGCAGGTGTTTATGGGCGACGGTAATCGCTTTCCATCAGGCGATACGTTTGCTCGTTTGCCCCCTATGACATAAAAAAAAAAAAAAATGGAACATTTATGATTATGACCAGTGGCTCGGTGAAATTTAGACCTCGCGAATTTGTTTGTTTTGTTTTGAAATAGCAGACATTTGTGACGTTTTACGTTTTCAACCCCTATATCTCATCCATATTGAAAACGAACGAACGAACGTATTCACCAAATTTCGGTTTGGTTGAGAAATGCGACATGTAGACGAGAACATCCGGACATCCGGAATGCGGATATGCGAAAGAATTTGTGGCCAAATTGACACGGAGACGCTTAACTCACTCGGCCAAAAACCAAAAACAAGGATAAAAGCCCACACCACAACTCAAAAAGACATCAACATCATTACTGAAAAATATGGTCAACTCCTTACAAATAAAGAGATAACAGCCGAAACATTCCTTGGTACTTAGGCTGCTATGTAAAAAAAGGGGTGTGGTCAAGTTATGTCCCCTAATCCTCAAATCACCCTCATTTAGATCATCAACGCAAAGGACAGTATGTAACGACATCGTGACTTCGTCCTCAAGGAATTTTATGATTTTTGAGTCATTATCTCATGATTCCGATCAGCGTTGCATCAAAAGGACACACACGAAGCCTGGAGCAATTAATCTATCTAAAATATCTTTTATTCGAGGGTGTAACAACGCTTAATAATCTTGACGCGTTCTCGGAACAACGAATTCTTGTTATACACCCTTTGCGTTTAGATCCGTCATGTTGCGATGACATTTTTTTTGCTTTTTATCTGGATTGAACTTGGGTCTCCACTCGAATACGCTTGAATGAACTACGTTAACACACACGAAGTGTAACTCTTTAGTACTCTTTGTATTGTATGACCGCTTACGCTTAACATTCGATTGAAAAGTTTTTTTGTACTTTAAACTTATTTAAGGAACTTTGACCTTAAAGATGAGCACACCAGCTCCTGAAAACCTAAACTTACTATTAATAAACCATTGATACAAAGATCAAAGTTCAAAGAAAAATTGAAATGCGTAACCTGGTGGAAAAGACCGGGAATCGAACAAGGCATCACTGGATTACTGGTCCAGCACGTTAACCTTTTCGCCAACCTAACACCCAGATAACCTTTCGAATTTTTCCTTATGCTTTGTGTGTCGAACTTTGAATTGTTTACATATTAATAGTTCTCATACATTTTTGACTCCTTAGTCTAATAAAAATTTAGGTGTATATGTGTACCCTTTCTCCTAGAATTCCCGTATTTTACGTTCAAGTAGGTACAACATACTTGGAGATATTCCTTTGTTCGGGCAAATTCGGTGTATGTTCGTAGTAAGTCTTGGTGGCATTCGGTATCCAATTGCATCGCGTTTAACATAAACTACGAATAAAATACCGTACCGTAGATGGGTTTTGCTATGATCAAAGGAAAGAACCTTCTGCAGTCTATGATTTTCTGATTTAGCTAATTTAGTCCTTCTCAAATGCAACGAAGGTAACGAATGAAGAGTTACGGTTTATTACGTGAGTAGCAAATACTGGTACAAATAAATGTCCAATGTTTCCTAATTATGCCTCACTGCTTAAAATTCCAACTAAATAGGGAGAATTCTCAATCTTCTCCAGTTCAAATAGTTGCCATTGCTACAAACACAATTCATAACTGCGTAAACAAAACGCGATGTTATCACTATTGGCCCATTCATAAAAAGATCATGATAACCACCGAGTCCTGCCCTCTAACCACAGTAGAATGTATACTGGTCTTAAATATCTGCACTTAATACCGTGTCACATTAACCTCTTACATGTATAAGCTTAGGGATTTATCATAGAAGTTGGAGCGACGTGGTTCAAAAGACTTGGTGCAGATGCTATGATAAAAATCGCAACAGAAAGCGTAACAGACAATTGAAAGCGTAATCGCTAGTCAAAACACGTGCTCGGTACAAAGTACCCAAAGATTCTTGATAACTCGACAAAACCTCGTTTTTTATAGTCAAAAGTTTATCGGCTTTTGATCATTATTATACTATTCCAAAAAGACGTAAGTCTTTAAGATTCTTTAAGATACATACGGTGTTTTTGGTTAGCTAGGATTTTGGGCACATTTGTGTCTCTGTGGTCTTATCTCCGGATTAATCACCGTAAAGTAAGCCTCGGGTCCCAACCGCAGTTTTTTTTTACTTCAAAAGGTTTCCTTCAGATGTTTTGCAGTACGATGTTATTTTAAGATATTATCTGTCATTTGCAGCTTTTCTGTGGGTTGTGTTTGATATCGACAAATACTCTGGTATTTTTAGCGGAAATAAACAAGCTTTCAAAACATACATACGAGGGCTATTTGCCTGATATATTTATTTTTACATATTATACCCTGTAGTTGACGTAAATTGCTAACTACTTTTCAAAGAGGAACATTTCCAAATAATAATATTGCATTCTACAGCTTCTTTATGTAACTCCTATCTTCATAAACAAAAAATAACCATTGCATAACATAACCTTGCAAATCCGCGCTACTCTTAAATTATAATGATAAAACCCATTGGCTAGCAAAGCACTGAAACTAAATCAATCGGTTTAAAGTACACCAATATTTTGACACGTTACTACAAAACATCGGGCAAATAAAATAGACAACAGTAGCACTTTTTATCGCTACATTCAAATTACAATTGGTTGCATAATTTTTCCGTTGAATAAACGCCATCATTCCATGTCACGATTGTACTCACTGTCCAGCCAAAACGGTGTATCTGTACATACACACTGTACACTTATCACGTTTTTATCTGGGGTATTAAATGGCATTGTGTTTTTTCCACCTTTATATTTGTGGACAGTGATCACAACAGGCTATAAATAAAACACGCCTACTTTTGCGACATTGTGCAGGGCTTCAATTCGGCTTTATCAAAATTCGATTGTCGCTGATAGGTTTCGGAAAACAAAAGATTAATGAATAATAAAAGCCGGGTGGGCGTGAAATGGAAGTGCAAAGATGGTTCCGTGCTTTGCTTTGACACAATTTAATTTCAGTTCAGCATCAACAATAAGTGGAATTTCATATAAAAAATAATGCTAGCGTTCATTTTTAGTCCAGTCACAACGTTTATATCTGCGAGCTCAAAAAATACTTTCAATTTTTTAAACATCACACTTCACCACTCAAAATTTTAAATTTACAAAGTATTCCAGTTTTTACTATCAAGTCTCTTCAAGTTCTCCACTACCTAAAGGTTGTCTGGAAGAGATCGCTCTTTAGCGATAAGACCGCCTGTTGTTTACCTCTAATTGTAATTTCTTGCATTGTATTTCTCCTGTATATTTTGTACTTGTACTTGTAAGTCTCTGTACATGTATATTTAAATGGTTTTGAGGGACATTACTTTAATGTAATCAGACAGATCATTTTGTTGCTCGATTTTTTTCTTTCAGGCTGAGTGTTCTAGGATTTTCGGTATTAAATCAAAAATATTGCATTATTCCATTGCCTCCACTGGACTGGACAAGAAGTTAAAACATGTACATTATTTATGAATAAATAACTATCACTATCACTATCATTTAGTCCTCTGGGTGTGGAACCCTAAAAATCTATATTTATGATGCAATCCGATTCATTGTTCGGATCAAAATGATACAGAATTGTTTCTTGTTTTAAAACTCTTGATTGTAGGTGTCTTGTATGCAGTCTGTATCATTTGGTACCACTAACTTTATCGTTTATTCAGCCAAGCAACGATGCTCTAAAGGCGCTTCAATCACCTTTCAAATCAGCACCTTGTTGACCTGGTTTAAATACAATATTTTTATTGATTCTAATTTTTCATGTGGATACACCACCTTTTGTATATTTATAAATATACATAGACTCAAAGGTCATGAAAATCAGGAATAGAATCTCGAACGATATATGAAATCAAAGATTAAACGCCAAAGTAACAGTAATTACTTATTACCTTCTGGAAGTTATCGATTATGCGCGCCTAGCGAAATGTTTTAATACGGAATGGTACTTAACTAATATGTGTAACGTTCGAAGTATAAGGACACCGCGCGGCACTTACGTCATTTTAAAGAAAATTATGATTTTTTGCGATAACTCAAAAACAAATATAGTTTTTATTGAAAGTACTTATAAGGCCTCATTTTCATGAATTTTTCCATAATTTTTTGAAATGTTAGAGGGGGGGGGGACACTATTTTTTTTACATTATTTTCATTATTTTCGGAGCGAATATTTACAAAACTGCAAATTTCATAAAAAAATAATATTCGGAGACCCCTTTTATTTTTAAAAAATCTATTCAACAACACCCCACACTAGTGTTGGAACGAAAAAAAGTACACGAAAAAAAAATTGTTTTTGTTTTTATTTTACCATTTTGTCGGCGTAATACATGTACACATACTCATACCAAAGTTCAGCTTTCTAGTACTAATGATCACGGAGCTAAGCCGCGGACGGACAGACAGACAGACAGACACAGGCAGACAGACAGACAGACAGACGGACATGGCGAAACTATAAGGGTTCCTAGTTGACTACGGAACCCTAATTGTTTATTTACATTTCCATTGCGTTTTACCAGTCTGTTACATGATTCGAGGATGGGGGTAGATTATGTACTACAGTTTAGGTGATATAGTAAGACGAACTTATATAGGTGGCGTCGCTTTTGGCTGCGCCACGCACGACGCGACGTTGGTAACTGCATCCGTCCGCCCATAGATTTCGCTTCTATTCATTCGCTTGAGCTGTAGCACACATTCGTGATGTATCTACGTGTAAAAATAAATATGTAATGTAAAAGTATGCACTCGCTCTAATAAGCAATATCTTCTTGTGCAGTCCATAATTTCAATTGCATTATGCATAAATCAAATTTCTAAACATGTTTTTAATCCCGTCCGTCGCCGCTCTGACACGTGTTTGCACAACTTTTAATAAAAATGGCGAGTTCATAAAGGAACTATTATGGATCGCAGAATCCCATTATAACTGTCGGCAAAAACTTGGGCGGGATGGTGTGCGTCTACGCACGGCATTGTTTGGTAATCCTGGTGGTTGCGCAAAAAATGTGGGAACTAACGTGCAGTGGAGGGGATAGTGAGGGGAGTGAGATATGTTATCGATAGTTTTTATTATTAATGGTAAGAAATGTGAATGTAAATAAATAAATTTTAAACACGCCAACAAAGATAAATAATAAATGAAAATAATCACACCCAATTTGTAAAATAAATAAGTTTTTTTTTGTGTTGATTTAACATTTTTAAAGATGAGAGACTCCTTGATATAATTCCTAACTCTACGTTGATACTGCTTTTTAAATTACAGACAATTGTGAAACTATGCATAGTTGCTATGTCCATGCATATGACTTAACAAAACTAGACAAACGATTAAAATAAATGGTATAAAGAATGCGGCACGAAAGCAGAGAAGAGTCAAATAAATAATATTAAATATAATTTGAACGGCCCGACATGTTTCGAACTCATCAAACATGGAGAATAATCACGTTTACGCTATACGCCATTCTACTTTTCGTTGTACATTTCCATCGAAATTTTAGGAAAAATTAACTAGAAAAAAAATTAAAATATTTTCATTGGGCTTGTATATTTTAAACAATGCAAGGCCAAAATTTGTATAACCATACCGAGCAGCGAACTTTATGGCGTGTTTTTTGAGAAATCGGGGTATCTGTTAGCAATGGGCATAATTTTAAACAACTGCGTTACGTTACATAAGTATTTTTTTAATATTTAGCTCTCTGCAGTTTAGTTCTAAATAATCAAAATTACTAAACTTTGGGCCTGTAGCAATTATATATCAGGCTTTATAATCATTTAAAAACACAAACAATCCATTTTATAAAGAAATCAAAACGACTGCGTTACTTTATCTTTTAATAAAATCTCTAATTTGTATAAATAAATGCTCTACATCGGCTAGCAATAATTTATATTTAAACTAGCGTATCGTCAAGTTATAAGCTATCAATTTAATACCAACATATCTATAAAATATAGCTTGACACTTTGTACTACATCTCTAAAAGCTGCGGAGACAGAGGACAACGGTAACGCAGGGGTTGAAAATGTAACGCCGCGGTATTTAGGTGGAGTATATTTTACGTAAAAAGGTATTCAACAGACAACAGTAGTACAGAATGATTGAACCACGGGTTTAACATCTTCCTCCGACATGTAATACATAATTTCAGTGTCCAAAGTCACTTGGTTACATATCTCTTGCAATACAACTTCATCGTTTTACAAGTCATCAATAACTTTTTTAATTACTTTAATGTATTTTCTAACTTGCTTTTCCTGTCCTGATTGGCAATAATTTCTGACTTTCTGATCCATTCTACCCATTTTACGACTATCTGATTGCCGTGGTTCTTAGTCCAAGAAATATATTTTGTGCATTTTACTTTTCTAGTACGTTACAGTTTCTTTTTTGCCTGAGGTGGCTCTTGATTGTACATCATCTCCTGAAAAAACGAGTGAATTGTTTTTTCTCGAAACTGGGCTTATGTGTCGCAGCCGCTCAATGCCTAAATTGCCTAAACGACATTGTTTGTGTTGTGAGGTGATGAAAAGCGTAAGGATTTTGGAGTGTTTAATTTAAATTACATTTTGACGCTTTTCTTGACGTTGACGTCTTTTATTTTTGGAAAATCTCCATGGTTTTTTACAGCTCTGTGTCCTCTTTCCAACATTTCTCGAACTGTGTTCTTAGTGGCATGATATGCCTCACGATGTTTTTTCTTTGCCTCAGCATCACGGAACGCATTTTGTTTAAGTTTGGCTCGATAACGGCGTTGTTTCTCGACTGGTGTTAATGCCATATTGCTTTGTTATTCACCTGTTGATAGAAAAGTATCTTTCTATTCAATTTACTCCAACAATAACGGAAAAACAAGAATATATTCAACTGCGTTACTACACAAACAACTGCGTTACCACGTGATAGTCACGCAATGGAGGGGTAACGCAGTTGCTATATTTACCTAAATTCACAAAATACATTATAAATTATGCCATTATTAACACCATTGCATTAAAACTATACAGTGTGCTACAAATAATAATCAACTTAACAAAGAAAATTACTAAAAAGTTTTAGTTTTACCTTATTTTGTCGGTAACTCCGGTGAGCCATAATAAACACACGCACTCCTTTCGGTTGCTTGCGTGCAACTGCTTTCGACAGGATTCCCCCCTGCGTCTCCAAATGCTTGTCATAATGTAAAGGACCCATTCCCAATCCGAACAAAACCTTGCGCTGTGATGATAAAGCCCGTTTTATATAATTTAGTGCCGGTAACATGAAGTAGTGTTCATTTTGTCCGGCAGGGGAGACAGACGCAAAAAAAATTAAAAAATATATAAATGTACAAGTGAATACAATGACTAAATATTTAATTGATTATTTAATTATTTATGAAACTGTATAGATATTTTATTTTTTGTAGCCCATGGAAATATATTTCATAAATTCAAATTCTGTCTTTGTACCACGTGCTCGGGACACATTATTTTTGTATGAAAAACATCGGCGTTACCAAAATATACAACCGAGTTACCACATTGAATTCATTTTATTTATAAATATGATAATAACCATATTTTCACATGTATAAACTGTTATCGCAGATAGTTTAAATATTAGATTTTTTGGTGTTACTGTGTAATTTATTTTTTTCTCGTAATTTATTGTACGGAGACATGCTAATGGTCATCGAAAAGTAGAATGGCCCACAGTTTCAACAAATTAGTATCACCTCGTGCCGGTGCTATGAGTAATGGCATTGTTTGCAATCGATTCAACCCGAGACCTTTGACAAAACGACCTGCATTTACGATAACGTCGAGTCGTGTTGCAGTGTTAGTCTTGTCATAAACTGATGACATCGTGCAATTCAACGTCAACTGTAAATGCAGTGTGGACAGAATGTCGATACACATTGTCACGTGTCATTTCTCAAATTAAGGGAAAATCTAGACAATTGCGAAATCAATTTACTGAATTTGCTTCTTTTTGCTTTCCTAAAATTGGAACAAAGCTAAAAAACCAAATAAAAACCTAAACAAATGTATGCTTACGTCACACTTGGATTCAAACCATGACCATGTAGACGGCCGGAGATCCAGCATCTTCTGCTGCCGACCAGCGACGGAGCTTCTACTATGCGTGTGATTACATTGGCCATAAAAAAATGGCGTCATTACATTGGCAATAAAACATTATGTTCGGCGTTATAATAAAGCCATTTTATTATAACATAACGCTATTTAGTCTAGAAGACATAATTTAAAAAGGCGAAACAGCCAATATATACGTGCTACATTTATTGTAGATATATTTTCAATTACCAAAGAAAAATCTTTGTCATCAATAACAGTAACGCATTTCAACAGCATACTGCATATTTTTAAAGTGACACTAAACGACCCAATTCTCTAACAAACATTTGCAAAAATATCGATACTCTCTTCCCATCACTATGCACCCCGAAACGCATCAATTCGACAGAATAACGAGTCCACCATTCAAGCCCACATTGACAAAAGCACGGCAAATAGCTCGCCCCATTATTGCTGCACCATTTACATCCAAAAAGGCTTATAAGCGTTGCACCTACGAACATCCTTTGGACGTTCTAGTTTTATATGCAGCTGCTCTAGCCTATGTAGCAAAAAGGTATTATGTGCGTTGGAAATATGAAGGTATTTAAGCTGTTTTTGAATTGTGGATGGGTGTAGCTGTGTCATAATAGGTGAAGGAGGCGATTATTGATGGCCCTAGTGGGCGACGCAACTTTCTCATTGTGGGATTTTTCTTTGCAAATCAATTGGGCTAAAGCTGTTTTACAAACTTTTATTAGAAGCTTCTATACAATTTGCTACTTAAATTAAAACGATTTAGTTTAGTCTACATTGAAAAAACCGATCGAAATTCCAAATATTTGTCATAACATATAAAAAAGCTTTACGTTTTCTACTGACTGGTACTGTCTTTTATACTTACGTTGTGTTTATCTATCAATTAAAGAGGACTACCAATATCTTAACAAGGTCATACTTCACCGTCGACAGGAGGCGCCATTTTAGACCCAAGTAGTTTTAGACCCTCATTTAATGAGTGACATAGAAAATTCTACTAAAACTGAACATAACTACATAAATTGGAATTTTAGCTTCAATATTGCATATTGGTTGAGATCTTGTCACTTGTTCCAATTAACGCTGTATATATTGGAAACTACTGGTCCCATTTCCAAAAACATAGCTATAAGAACCATCTCGACGGACAAGTCTATCAATTAAAAAAAAACACACTGAAATTGGTCCATCCATTTGGGAGTAACGATACCACAGACAGACACATATATAAGTTAAACTTATAATATCCCTCTTTTTTCGTCGGGAGTTAAATAGAGTTAAAAGAACTTATACGGACCATTACAGAGTCGCGAGTACTCTCTAAGGTGCACCTAATACAGATATGACGTTATTAGATTATAATATAACGCAACGTGTAATTCTTAGATTATCTCGACGACGCGTTTGGCTCGGTTTGTAGACACCTGCCTACTGAACCGGCGGTCCCGGGTTCGAATCCCGGCCAGGGCAAATATTTCTGTGATGAACTCGAATATTTGTGCTTGGGTCATGGTTGTTCTATGTATTTAAGTATATATTTAATCTATATAAGTATGTATATCGTCGACTAGTACCCATAACACAAGCCTTCTTGAGCTTAATTTGGGACTAGATCGATTTGTGTGAGGTTGTCCGATATTTATATTTATTTATTATAATAAAAAAAACACCACTAAAAAAAAATATACTTCAGCTGTTTAGCCTGTTCATGGAAACAGACGCCATGCTTTAAAAAAAACTTCCTAGCTTAGGCCTTAAATTTTGTATGAAATTCCTTTACAGTTCTCTCGAGCTGTTTCGCCAGAAACGTGATACGATTTGAAGCCTGTTATAACGCATGTTATGACGACATTTTATTGCACGTTTGAGAAGATCATCTTCCTCCCACGTACATTAGTGTAAACGCACCCACGCCTTGAACAATTTTACAACCTTTGAGCCGGGTTTCCGCAATTCGACGTCTGTCATTGCGCCTATTTTGCGTGAAGGGTTGATGGCACTACTCTTGCTAAACCAACTCAACCAGAAAACCTAGCAGTCCCTTGATGTTGCTGACGGCTGCTGGGACCTTGGAGATTCTAGGTGTTGTGCCTGGTAATTGACCACTCCAGGGCATTCTAGAATGAAGGAGGCGGCTGTCTCCTCTGCCTTGCCAGGCTTTGCAAAGAGGGCGGACAGTAACACTTAGAGTAAGTGCTTGTTTAGTAAGGCATGTCCAGTTATTGCTCCAGTTATGAGGCGGAGCTGGGGTCTCCTTTACGACGTTAAGCACCATCTATAGACCTAAGCCGATACCAATTGCAAGGCTGTTTCACTACGCATCGCAAATAGTGCTAATAGTATTTGTACCTGCGCACACCAGGGTGTTCGGTTCTGTTTTTCGCCCGTATTCGGGTAAATCGGCTCGTCAGCCTGCATTTTACACAAACGACCAATAATATATAATTTTGCAAAGATGAAAAAGACTCCCAATCTTTCACAAAATAAATGATTCGGTTTAGCCGGGATAAAAATGCCAACCTCCGTTAATTTAAGTTTGTATCTTGTTTTTATTCTGTCTCATAGTCACTAAATACAAACTTAACTGAATTGACAACATTTCATATTTTGAAGACTATCATTTTATTACTTTTTTGAAATCTGCTTAAAAAGATGAAGTAATCTCTGTTTTTAATTATTTTCTGAGATGATTATTTATTTTATTATTAATTTATAAAAACATACTTTAAAATGTGGCAACACCAAAACCAGAACTTAATGGAACGGTTACTTTAGTCGGTTTTTTATTTAAAAAAAAACTTAATAAAACTCGGTATGCATCTGTCAACTGTCAACGTCAAATAAAAAAAATATATATTTTTTCGCTCTTTGGTTTATACAACAACCCAATTCAGCCCGTATTGTCTTAGATTGCAGTTATTTGATGTATTATCTTATATTTCTTTAAATACAGAGGAATAAATTCAAAGATTTTTTTTAAAGGTACACGACATAAAGCCCTGTCGATCTCTATATTAATTTCCACCTGTTATAAATATGAAATGTTGTCAATTGCGTACGTAGTTAGTACACATTATGTGGCAATATACAACATTACTACTGTTCACTTAACTTTCCTCCTTATTCTTATCAATATACGAGTAAGAAATATGTACAGTGTCTCAAGTGTAAGTTTCCAACACAACTAAACATTTCGATCACGTTTACGTTTTGCGTATAAATATTTTTTTCACAAATTAACGCGTTCAAAACGTTTTTTGTCTTAACATGAATTTAACACTAGAGTCTTCAATACTAAACAAGCATTTTATCAAATTTTAATATCATTAGGCAGTATTGATTCTCAAGGCTTGTAAAACGTATGCTGGGTAAGGTAGCCTTTGCAGGCTTTCGCGCTTGGTAGTTCCGACTGTAACTCGTAGATGGCGCTAATAGTTGATTTACTCTGGCTTTTCTTGATTCGTACAATAGTACATTACTGCAGAGGCCGCGAAATAGGGAATTATTGGCCGAGTAGTAATAGATGGCCGAGTGATAACGAGGCCATCTAGAGATACGAGGCCGATAATCCCTGTTCGCGCCGAGGCTTGTATAGTGCTTTTCTCAAATAAATCCAAGGAAATAATACAAATGTTCAACTTATATATTCATATAAAAACAAATTTATTTCAAATTTAATAAAAAAAAACAAATTTATTTTTTTAAGCTGTTCGGGTCAATGTTTTTGCCACCAAATGTTAAGATGATTCTATTTATTAAAAAATGACAACACCTTATTAATTAGATATTGTTATATTTTTTAACAATAAACGTGATTCCTTGTTTATTTTATTGAATATCTGATTTAATCGAATTGAATAATCTAGTTAAATATAAGAAATAAAACGTAAATATACATGCACAAACTATTTTTTTTTTATTGGCAGTATGTCATAGATTATCAATAAAAGAAATAAACCCCACTGAAACAAAAGACAATCTCTTTGTTGGCTACGGCCAATAATGTTGTATGAAATTCCTTTATATCGTTCTAATTTGAAATTAGAACGAATCTTCAACAATTGCTATACAAAGACGTATTTCGCGTTCTATTACCACGATCATAAGAACGACATTTCCTTGGATGTTTGAGAAAAATACCCTTTTAGATAGAATCAAGTAAGTTTGGGACAAACCTAGTACGTATTTATTAATAATAGTTAATTATGATAAATTATGTTTATATTTTTTTTTACTTCATCTCAGTCTGTAGTGAGACTGTATGTTACTGTCGCATCGTGCAACATAAGTTACATAAATTTTATACAATAAAAAAACCGGCCAAGCGCGAGTTGGACTCGCGCACCAAGGGTTCCGTACAAACACTTCCCATCTTAACTGGTATATATGGCGCCGCATACAAATGAGGTGTCAAATTAGCTTATTAAATTAGAAATACATCATCTGTGAAAATTTCAACTGTAGCTATCACGGTTCAGGTTCAGGTTCGGTTGAGATACAGCCTGGTGACAGACGAACAGACAGATAGACGGACAGCGGGGTCTTAGTAAAGGGTCCCGTTTTTTACCCTTTGGGTACGGAACCCCTAAAAATCGACCAATCTCACAAATCTACCTAGTGTAAAATTAAGCTGCAGTAAGCCTGGGGTACGGGTACTAAGTAGATGGCGATTTACAAATATTACTCGTATAATGTATATTTGCAAACGCATATACCAACAAATAAAAAACATCCATGACTCAGGAATAACTTTCTTTCACGCAAACATTTGTCTTTACCAGGATTTTGAAGAGGCGGTTGGCGCAGTGTTAGTGTAGACTGCCTACTGAGCCGGGCGGTTCTGGGTTCGAATCCCGGCAGCGCAAATATGTTTGTGATGTACTCAAATATTTGTTCCTGGATCATAAGTGTTTTTATGTATTTAAGGATGCATATATTACATATTTCATCGTCTAGTATCCAGAGTATACAAGCATTGCTTAATTTGGAGCAAGATCGATTTGTGTAAAATTGTCCCATAATATTTATTTATTCAAAGCCAGGAACACCGGCTTCGTATGCATCCGCGTCGTCGTAAATAACTGAATAGATGAATATTCATTTATTTCTTGTGATTACATAGATGAAGCATTATTACATCTTCTGACGACAGTCACACATAATACCCAATAATTTTAGGTACAACGAAGCAAGGTTAATCAGTAATCCATGACCCCGTCAAGTTTTTTGGATGTTATGTAAATATAATTATTAAAAGTAATATTTATTTCTTAAAATTCGTGAACAAACACGTGATATGAACATGTTTGGTGACTTTACAATATTTCAGTATGCAGTAAAGTTAGAGTTGTTATGTATGTACTTACGCAAATTATGATATACTAGCGACCCGGCCCTGCTTCGCACGGGTGCAATTAGAAACCTCTAAAATTATCAGTGTTTCTCTACTATATTATGCATGTATGTATTATACATATAAACCTTCCTCTTGAATCACTATATCATCATCATCATCATCATCATCAGCCCGGAGTCGTCCACTGCTGGACATAGGCCATAATCACTATATATGTAGTTTTAAAGATCTAAGGGCCCTTACAGACGAACGGCACTTTCCTATACGTAGTACAACTGCAGCCGTCGACAAGTGGCGACGGCAGCCGTCAACAGGTTGTACTACGTATAGGAAAGTGCCGTTCGTCTGTAAGGGCCCTAAGCATATACATAGTGTAACGATCATGACAGTATTATTAAAATAAAATATAAAAGATACCTCTATTTCATGAATTTCAGTACAATGCTTTAAGCTTTTCAGCCAGCGGCTCAGGTAACACTCAACTGGAAGGATTTTTCATGGCACACTGAAAAGGGAAATGATATAGAAAATTAATATTTTTGCAAGGAAATATTCATAAGAAAAGTCAGGAAAAATTTTAAGTATGTAGGGGAAATTCTTTTCAGGTTAAAGGAAATCTATAGGAGTTAGGTAATCTAACAAGGGGAACCTATGAGTTATCCAGATGAGAAAAAAATTAAAAATAATTAGCTGAAATAATTCATCTTCTTATAGGAATCAACTTTTGAATCAACAGGAAATTATAGAAATCAACAGGAATCTTATAGTAACAATAATAAACTATATGAAAGCATAGAAAATGGATATTAGAAACATAATGGGGATTTTGTCTAGATAATATGCATAAGTTTTGATATTTTGAATTAATTCTAGAAGAAATAATACCTTCTAGGAGACCCTGTACATGATATAATACAGGAACAGCTTGGGGCAGTGTTCTGGGTTCGAATCCCAGCCAAGACAGGAGTTGGGAGATAAATTTGAGTAATTGGTTCTAGGACATGGTTATTAATTAAGTTTTATGATGTATATATCATAATTATTGCCATTAGGAGCTATGGAGCTGTCTTTGCATAGTTTGGGATTAAGCCAACTTCAACCGTAGGAATCATTTATTAAGATTAAGCTTTGGTTGGAAATTGAACCATAAAAGTTAGTTAAATGTGTATTTTTAACTGTTATATCATATGACAATTACCCATATGCCTCAAAGAGTACAATTTAAACCAAATTTTGAGTAAATAAGTATATAAGTACAAATGTTTGATTAAATGATAACTTACATTATATGGTGGGATATTTATGCCATTTAGAGTCTTCAGAGGGGATTACATGACCACTTAGTTCATCATTCTTGATAATTCACAAAGAACAAGAGCCTGAAAAACATGAGAAATGCTTGTATAATAAGAGGAACTTATTAAGAGGATCGGTGGATTGGTTTTAGTCAAACTTAGGATGATGAGAGACTTGCTGATTGAGTTAATATCAAATAACAACTATAATACACAGGGAGGAAAGATTAGGCATCATAAGAATATAAGAATGCTATTGTAAATGGAGTTTATTGGAATAATATGAAAAAATATGATTAGCAAGTTGAATCTAGTTTGAGAACAAAGGAAAATTTCCAAGGATTGGAGTAAAAGGGCAATATTAGTACTTACAGGTCTTAAATAATTCCGTTCCATTTAGTTTTAGGTATTGCGATACAATGGTTAGGCCGAAAAAAAGGATTTTTAGTTTTCATTCTGCAAAGTAACACATGGTTTTAACACATTTGAGAACTCATAAAATAACATATTTTGGACCAGTTCGTTGGATTAATTGTATTGTTTTAGTCTTGGAGACTAATAATTTAGATGTTTTGGAAGCTGAAAAGATCTAGATTTTGAGATTTTGGAGTCAAAATATGGGTGATCAACCAATCAGACCTGATTTTGGAGCCTCAAAAACCAGAGAAAGGATTGTAAATCTTAATTGGAACTGGTTCAAATTTATTAAACATATAATGAAGTTTTTAATTTTAGTACAGAGAGATTTGGGCATTTTGGATTAGCGCCAAATTTGACATTGAAAATTGTCAAAAAATCATAAAAAATCATAAAAATCATAGAGGCGGATACATTCGAGATACGGTAAAAAGCCTGGCAAATGCCGAAATTCTAGCTTGTTGGATTAACGGTTTTAAACCTTTCTTAAACAAGATTGAGATGGTTTTTCAGTTTTCCCCATTTATGGGGAAACTATTTGATGAAATATTTACAAATTAATTAAGGATAATTGAATATAAAAATATATTATTGAGAGATTTAAAGAAGGAAGTATGTCAGAAATGAAATAAATTAAAATGGAAGGGAATTTGGTAGTTTTGTAGAAATTGAGTGGGGAGAGCGGGATTAACAGGGGAACATTGGGGTATTTAAAATACAAGAGGGTAGGCAGAGATTTAGGGGGCTATAAAAGGCGTAGCGCGACCAGTATTCGTCACTTGACTTCGGGCAGCCAACAAACAAGGAAGAAGAAGAACCAGCCAGAGCCAGACTCCGGGACCAGCTAAGCAGGAGCTGAAGACATCAATCGGTGAGTGCTTTAAATAATCACTGGGGTTTTATATATAGCTAGGATACTGTTGAGGGTTTTGGGGCAGTTGATGGATTGGAGCTCAGGGGTTTATGCCTACCAGTCTAGACTTGGGGTTTTAGAAGTGAATTTCTGAAACCTAACGGTGACAATAAAGGAAATTCGCTTTTAAAAGTCTACTTAACCTCAGTTGGCTGGTGGTGTGACCTCAGGGTTTGTATCTATCAGACTGAACCTAAAATCTTTACAGTTGTATAGGCATTATTCCCAATAGGCGAAGCGGTGGGGAATTATTGAGGGTTTATAACAGTTAATGGGGGCTCTACGTGTGTAAGCTGTATTTCTTGGGAGTATTGAGGGTCTTAGAACAGTTAATAGGAACTCTACGTGTGTAGCTGTGTTCTTTGGGGTAGAATTAGGATGTGGGTGTGTATTATACTGTTGCATGATGTATTCCTTTAGGTATCACATCGTGGAACTATATTGTGTGTCGGCGTCTTCATGTAAACCATATTTTAATATTAGAACCTGATGTTAGCTGCAAGATGGTGTCTACGTTTTCATGAAAACTAAAGTAGATTCCTAGGTCACTGGCCGCGTCTTCATGGAAGTCTAACTTAATATCAGAAGCTCACGATAGATATTTACCTTCCTTTTAGGGGCCTTTAGGTGCTACACGCCGGATGAATGACCTGCGTGTTTGAATCTTTACTGATATTATCTTATGACTAGTGTGCATGTGTGTGTATTAATCCGTTTAAATCCAACAGATTAGATCGGGTGAGTGCTAGTTGATAATTCCGTTGCTTTTATACTGTTTTACTGTGTTAATGTGCTATTCTATTTGATATATGCCCTTTTCCTGCTACGTTTCTGCTACTTATTGTGTGTGTGTCATGTTTTAAAATATGTGTTTCGTAACTTGGTTTCGCGGTACGGATTATATGATAAATGAATTGCGTATTGGAATTTTATATTCCACGGTTATTATTTCCGGTTTTTTAGATTATTTGGGTAATGGGGAGGTATGAGGAAGAATCTGGCAACACCTGACGTTTACTTTTTTAATAAACTTCTTTTTTAATCAGTTTATATCAGTTTATGGTAAACAATGACAAATTATGTCAAAAGTTCATTCAACGCTAATAATCGCGCTTGAATAGCTGTAAGGGACACCTTGAGGTCCTGTCTGCGACTTGTACGGATGTGATCGCTCTATTATCCGATAAATATCACAACGGATGCCTGCACTTAAACATTGACTACTCATCATATCACTACGACTACCTCTTACTGGAACGACACTATTTCTATAATTATCAGTTTCGACTGCTATACTTTTCTTCAACTATACTCTAATAGAAATACCTGATTTATCACAGATCTAATAATTGCTTGTATATTCGACTGCTATACTTCTCATCAATTATACACTAATAGAAATACCTGATTTATCACAGATCTAATAATTGCTTGTATATTCGACTGCTATACTTCTCATCAATTATACCCTAATAAAAATACTTGATTCATCACAGTTCTAATAAATGCTTGTATATTATACAGCTTCCTATTTGACATTTGATACTCCTCTGGGGTACTACAACTTCTAATTGGGCTTTTAATAGTAATACAACTACATATCTACAGATATCTACATATTTAGGGGTAATATAGCCCCGGGAATTTATTATAATCTACTATTGGATCAATAAATAGATCCTTCAATAAACAAATTATGTCAAGGTAAAGTTACCTTGAGTAGTGCTGTCTTCTCGGGATTCCTAGGCCGTCGAAGCTTTGATTCCGTCTGCTTGTGCTGTTGGTTGTAACGAGTCTAACACTTAGAGTGCTCACGGGCTTAAAGGTGTTAGCCATCAAATAAACGGTGCATCCTTTTGCTCTGGTGTTCAGATATCAAAGACTTTACAGTACTATTCAGTCACGAGTTGAAGTTAAGACCAAGTAAGGTTGTTGGGGTTAGTTAATACAACAGGAGCTGTAGTTAATTCACTAGAAGGGTACCAGACAGGAAAGAGTAGCATTCTAGGCTTATAACAAGTTTAATTATAACTTCAGCATTCAGATAGGTCATAATCTTTTCAACCTTTTATATAATTAGCAAGTTGTAGGTTAGGCAGGTAGTTTAAACTAGCGTAGGCCTTGTGTAGTTAACTTAAGAAGTCTGCGCCAAAAGGCTTCCCCAAAAAGATGGATCCTTGACACTTTGCCTTAGGTAGGACGTCATGCATAGATGTGATGAGATCCCACAGTGGTTTGTTCAGCTTAGATTAGGTGCGGAGTTCCCCATCCTCTCGCTGTTCGCTTTAATTCGATTTGCTTCTTAGGAATAGATAGGTAAAGCGTTCAGTGACATTCTCCGCGCACTTAGTTTGGTAGGGGAATATTACCAAATAAAAACATTTATTTTTTTTATACACCTTAAGGTTACCATCATCATTTACTATAATCTAGCCTATGCTACTTCTTGACTGAATTGATCATAACATATTTAAAGTCTTCTATTAATTTTAGATCTTAGCGATTCTAACTAATCATATACATAACTAAATAAAACTTCCTATTCTCCTTTCCTGTAGAAGGAACTCGACTGTTTGAATCATATACTTAACTAAATTACACTTACCTCCAGGTTCTACATGAATTAAATAAAAGACTTATAGGCATAGCCCAAGCTTCAAAGGGTGACTGGGAGATAAAATATAATAAAATTTACATCATGAGATTCCATTGGATCCATCTTTTATTCTAAAATAAAATAGTATGATATACTATCTAAAGGTTTTAATTATTTATGTTTAGTACTGCCATTATGTAGGGTTTAAAAGCTTGCATCATATAATAGAGGATCCATTAGGACCATACTTTATTCTAGATTAAAATTTAATAGTAAACTCTCACCTTTACATTAGGAAATAGTTATTTTATATCTAGTACTGTTAGCATATAGGTTTATCTAGTAGCAAGACTCTATAAGACTTCAAGGCAACTTAAAAAGGATTTGGGTTCTACGGACACAACGAGTAAATGGGTTCCTATATACCACTAACGATCACGACCATGGCCAATTTAATTCTCAATAAATAGTTTAATTACTAGGAAGCGTTCCATTTATTTTAGGTAACATTTCAGAAGTAATTAGTTCAATATGGTAGGAAAGGGAAAATCTTATTTACTTGGAAAATTACTAGTATAGTTATGGGTTGAGGTTCTTGGGGATTTCATTTCATTACAGTAGAATTTTCATTACATATTAGTTTCAGCTTGATAGGTTTCAGTGGGTTAGATTTAGCTAGGGCGGAAAAGTTCTGTGGGCGGGCATAGAATAGTTCAGTAGGTTTTCCAATATTTTCCATTAGTTTCCATTAGCTTACAGTTCAGCTTACAGTTCGTTGTCTCTACAGTTCGGATTAGGTAACTTGAGAGCGTAGGTAGAGTTTAATTCGGGGGGATCGTTTCAATGTGATTGCCGTGACCAGTATGTATAAGTATTTAGGTACGGATAAGGATTAGCCTTGTCCGTTTCAATTTGGTGTTAACCTTGATCAGGATGTATTTTACGGGTTACTACGGGTAACATTTAGCCTTAATTTTGAATTCTTTTAGCTAGATCGGATATAGACTTGACATAGGATAGTTAAGACCTGGTTTCAGGTCAATTTGTTGCTTGTGAAAATGGATATAGTTTGCATTGGAGTCTAACAGAGTCTTTTTAAACTTATTGGCATAAATTCTCATTAAGATTTTCTCAAATTATCTTAGTTTCATTTTGTAATGATAAGCAATAATAAATATTTCACAATAATCAATTTCACTTTTGTTTATCACTTGAACACACTTTTACTGGTAATATAGTACACACTAGAAGTCTGAGGGCGGTTTCCTTGTAATACCAATCGCATACGATCGGTTTGAATACGATGATTGCTAAATCCGGGATAGATCTTAAAAGTCTGAGGGCGGTTCGGTTCTAAGATCACTCCATCATACGTTTCTTCTGATTAGGTAGATCACTCTAGTCAAATCACCCTGCGGGAACGTATTCTGAAATATCGACATAATAAAAATATATTTGTTGCATACATGAAGGATTTTGGATGAACTTTGTTTAGTAACACAAACCTTTTGCTAGTTGAATATTGCCGAACATCTGTTAGTAATTCCTTATCCTCAAGACTTTTCTGTATATTTAAATGTCTGTTGTTTAGTTTTGTTAATGTACATTCACGCATTCTAGCTAGATTTTAGGGAAATAAACAAATTACTTAAGTCTTAAAATTCGAGAAATGCCATACTAAAATTTCTTTGTAAACCATGACACTGACGGTTTAAATGATAATGAGTGAATGATTTTTTTTAACCATTCAATTGGTCTAGATCGCTGGCTGTTCTCGCTTGAGGTTGCATTTATCAGTATATTAAATTTTGTTTTATTTTAGGAACATTAAAGTCATAAAGGTTATTATTATTTATAAAATTTGTTTATCGTATCGAATCCGGGTTTTGTGTGGAAGCACCACGAGTTTCATTCTATAATTATTGACACATAAGTAAATTGTTATTTAGTTATGAAGGTTTATTGACTCTATTTATCAGGAAAGTGGATTTTAACGGGTTTTTAATTTTATGATGTAGTGGAAGATTTCATTTATGATTATTAAGATAGTTTCATTAGGTGTAAAAGTCTATCACTTTGATTAGCGTAAGGAACACTGACTAGCATTTTTAATTTGTTTTAATTTATGTATAATTTATAATATTAGTATAGGATTTTAGATAATTTTCGGTAATTAAAATCCTTTGAAAATAGTATAATATTACGTTATGGAGCTTATGAAAATGTCGTGTCATCATTTGACAGTACCCTAGTTTAGTGAGTGAATGGATAATGGTGAATGAACTCTAGACTGGGAACTTCGCATAGACGGGGGCGACATCTAGTGAAAGAAACTGATAAACTAATTCATTCCCTAAATTGTTCATACTATTGAAGGTAATTAACCTATTGACCGCCAAGCTGCCTGGCAGTTTACCGTGCCACTAACGCCAGAGAACAAAAAGATGTGCCCCAAAATCAACAGGGATTGAAAAATACTTGTAGCGATTAGAATTACAAAGTTTTGATCATTGAAATTTGGAAGGCTGGGGCCGACGTGGCGTCAAGGGCACGATTTTTTATTGACTGCCACAGCCGACCGTGGCGGTCAAAAGGTTAATGAATTTGAAATATTGCTTAAAATTAGGGTTCTAATGTGTTATTTTTATTGATATACAATAGAAAATTGTAGGATTATGTTGTATTGTGTAAGGTATAATCAATTTGTCTGAAATAAATGTAGGTTAGTAAAGGGTTTCAATAAAACAAAAACACTTTCAAAATCATTATTCGAAACAACAATAGTTTAACTGTAGTTTACTAGGAGCACCAGAACAAACGAGTATATTAAATTTCATTTATTGTTTCAAATTGGTACATTCACAAATTATACTGTAGGCATTCTGAAGCATATATTATCTTATATGGAAACTTTTCTACATTAGACATTTGTTTAACTATTTTACTCTGCTTTCCTTTCAATCTTATTGCAGGTTTTCGTTGTTTCTGCGTGAAGACGCGACGTATGAACGTACGTACATGATATTTACAACTTTGCAGCCTCGTAGGATACAACTTTGTGGTAGGCGTACATGCACTTGTCGCGTGATTTTTATACAATAGGTAACGGTGATAGCTTATCTAATAATAGACTTATGAGTAGGAAGGTATAATGCTGGTTTCTTCTGTCAGGATGCAGTTGTTAGATGTGGTTTAGTGTTGAAGGGTGGATTCAGTTTTGAGCTCGGAGGGCGGCGGTACGCATTGTGCGAACGGTTTGGGGGCGGTTACGCCAGATCTTGTTAATGTTGTCCTCGTCGTAAACAGGTGCTAAAATGTAGTGATCCTCACAGTTGAGCGGGGAGGCGCAGTACAAGCTGGACGTTGTTGTGATTGTAGTGCCGATTTTCCGGTTCTCACTAGAAAATAAAACAATATGCTTTGTTAAACAAATTATTATTTGTTTATCACCATCATAAACTATCATTATAAATTTTATAAATAGGTCTTTAGGAAATTCACCCTTTTCTTTCAGCTTCCATTAGCTTCATTTTTTTTTTCAGATTAAGCAAATTATTCGTTTAGTATCACCATGAATTATTGTTATATATTTTAGCAATAGGACTAGGAAATTCTAACTTGTCTTTCAGTTACTATTAATTTTATTTTTCAAATTAAGCATTTGTTTTGTTTTGTATCACTATGAACTATCATTATATATTTTAGTAATAGGACTTTAGGAAATTCTACCTTTCCTTTCACTGGTTCCATTAATTTTTATTTTTCAAATTAAGCTAGTTATTTATTTACTTCTACCATAAATTATCACTATATATTTTATGAATAGATCTAAGGAGTTCTATAATTCTTTCACTTCATTGCTTTCCAAAACTACTTTTCGAATTAAATTTAATTTTATTGTATCCATGCTTTTACTTAGGTATCTCTTTTATTCTTTTACTGAATGCATGATTCTAGCCTTACTATTGCTTGTTTAGAACATATATTTCATTATTAAAAATGTTGCCCCATACAATTTCTTATTTCTCTCCACCATAATCTAGTAAAAGTATCTTATAATCAGTTTTGAATATTTAGTAGTCTCTATATCAAGACTGGTTAGAATCAGTCTAGCATTTTGGCTTAGTGACCCATCAAATAAACCTTTATCAATAAAAGATATAGTCCTATTAGGTCATTGGGTCCGAACAAATGCTTTGTTAAGATTTTTCCTATAATGGTAGAATTTTCAATACTGTTTAAGTATTTTATTATATTTAATATCAGCCTATTTATAATCTGAGTTAGAAGATCCTTCCCTAATTATTTTGTTTTCACTTAAGTAATGTAGTTTTGTAGGTATAACTATAGCATTTAGTATTTGTATTTGTGTGATACTAGCTAGTCGGTTAGTGGAGCAGCATGGTGGTGATGTGCCCCTAGTGCATGGTGGCGGCGACGTCGGCGTGCTGGTCCTCGACGCTATCCTAGGTCCCTGGAATTTGGGAAAACAGAGTTGGAATAATATTTAAGGCAGGATTTGATTAGGTTATTTAGATGTTTGGGACAAAAGGAGTGGTGGGTCAAGTCCACATACTGTTAGGGTACCGCCATGATATTTTACCAAAATTTAGACAGGGAATGACTTGCTGGTTCCTCATGCAATTTTTAGATTTCAGGATAGTAGTTCAATGTACTATTTTCAATTGTTTTAGGCCGGATTTTGTCCAAGTTGATTCAGTAATGTTAGCAAGAGTGTCACAGACAGGGAGATAGATAGACAGTAGGATGAATTTATATTCATATTATTAGAGGTACAGTCTGTTACTGGTGTGTTAGCTATCTAATTTTATTATAAGTAATTTATATCATACTTACAGTTTTAGTAGTGGAAGTTGGAGATGGGCTTTTATTTTATGAATCCAGTTGTTCTTGATGTATTCAGGATAGAATTGAGTGTATTTTCTATAATAGGTCTAGATCTATGTGTCTGGATAGAGTCATGTTCTGGGTCCCGATGGCAAATACTGGAGTGGACCATGACTGGATGTGGTGCCGAGGGGTAGTTTTCTTTCTTGATAGGTTGATTGAAGTTCAGGATTGGTGTTCATGTTTTGGGGGTCAGTAACTCTGTTGCTTGATAATGTCATCATTGTACTGAAATGAAAAACAATACATTTTTAAATTATTATTTCTTTTTTTACTGTAATTGCAAATTCG
This sequence comes from Apotomis betuletana, assembly GCA_932273695.1. Taxonomy (NCBI): domain Eukaryota; kingdom Metazoa; phylum Arthropoda; class Insecta; order Lepidoptera; family Tortricidae; genus Apotomis; species Apotomis betuletana. The sequence continues at coordinate 1,717,502 of OW026310.1, forward strand.
ATTATAAAAAAAAAAAAAACAATACATATAAGGGGAGATGCCTTATTTGTTTTATGTTACTAGGTTGTATATACATAGTATTAATAGTCCTTACATAATGTAGTATGGTAAATTACAAATCTTTCAACAATTAAAATTTGAGTAGCCAGAAATAGCATTTATAAATAAAATGTTGATATATGAGTAATGAAAAAAAAAAACAATTAAAATTATGTAATAACAAGATACAAAGGGGATAAACTTATACACTTATATGACACTTACCTTCTCTTCTGGAACTGGGATCCTAACAATATTCTTCATTTTCTTGTCATTTTGATGTCCGCTTTATCTGGTTGCATTGTCATTATATTCTGGGTTTGAAGTTGCCTTTAATGTTGATCTCCAGTTGTAACTGTTCATAAAAAAAAAATAACATAGCTATATTTAATTTATTTCAATGCTGTTGCATAAGACTTAAGGACATCCTTTAGATTTCTATTTATATTGTTCATACTCCACTCTTTGGGAATTTTTATTACAATTTAAAAATTAGCACTAGAAGACAGACTAGACTTTGCAATGATATTGGTCATAAATAGTTTTGGTTATAAACATCACATGCTTCTAATTGTATTTATAAAACTATTACAACTTACCTACAACTCCTTATACTATTAATAATTGTGTGGTTTCATGGATCTGATCAGAACTGTGACAGCTTCAATGTTTCACTTTTCACATATTTGTTTAGGGCACACTGAAAACGAAAATAATGTATTAGTATACATTGTCTTTGTAGTGATGAGATAGGTAGATAGATCTTTTTGCTTTCATATTAGTGTGTCGTTCTTGTAGTGATCTTCTGATAATTGCCCTAAAAAAATTCTAAGGTAATTGACAGTGAGTGGTAATAAAAATTACTTCGACGTAGGTAGCTAAATTATAGTTGTCGTAGGTTTGGTATTATTTGTTGTGAAGAACTCGGAAATACGATTTGTTAACCTATTTACATTTAAAGTTCAATAATAATAATGAAAATCCTTACCTGTAGTTTCCAGCGTGATAGATATTGAGTAATATATGCTTTGTGAGTTACGCCTTTCAATTCTTGCGAGTAAGTTCTGTCTTCATTCATGTAGGTTATCTCACTTTGGCGCGATATTTTTCGCCAACAATAAACTCTTAGCTCTAAAACTGTCTTAGGTTCATATCTTTGATGATTGCTAGAAGTATTCTCTCGTAGTTTCGTAGTTCAAAACGTTGGAAACACAGTAATTTTCACTTTTAAAACACCAGTTCAAACCACAGATTGGCCGGTTTACGTTTAGACAAAGCGTTTGTTTTCGTAGCTAGATTCGCATTATTTACGCAGTAGAATAAAAGTAAACTTGTATTTCATTATGATACGTTTCATAGCTCGATAAAATATACGATATCTCAATTATTTAAGTTACAATTATCATGACAACGAGTGACGTTAGTTTCACTCTACAATTTAGGCGCCATATTTGAGATTGACATTTGAAGAGAAAAAAAAAATAGTGACGTACCATAATCGATGGTTACCAATTCCCTTGATGGTTGGTCCGTATTTTAGAATAGTTATTTATAAAACTTATATTGTGGAGTAGGTATTTGCGATAAAATTAAAAGGAATCTTGTAGTATTTATTTATTTAATTTTCGAAGTAAAGGTGCACGGTCGTATTAGTAGTGAAGAGTGAGACAAAAAGATAGTATGACATTATGTACAATTTCACCTCTAGTGGAAACCTTTTCTTGCGATTATTTGCAATTTCATTATTAAATGACAATAAATACTAGTTTTAATCATTTTGCGCTGTAGGACATCATGGTAGATTTTATTATTAATTTGTACAACGGAATTTATTTCAAATCTGTTAACTTTGGGTATTAATTATTATTCACTTTCAGGCTCACCAACATGACGAAGGGTAAATAATAAGTTTGTTATGTTGGTCACATCACGTTTACGGTTAGACGCGACACTCAAACTTACCACAGATAGTTTCGGAGTGGTCTAGTTTTAAGGTATTAATAAATATTCACTTTCAGGATCACCAACATGACGAAGCGTAAATAATAAGTTGTTATGTTGGTCAAGTGACGTTTAACGATTAGATTTGGCGCGACTCTTAAACTTATCACAGACGTGACAGATAGGTTTCAGTCCTTTAGTTTCAACGAAAACTGCTAGGTGGCGGTACTAGCAGTTGTAGAATTTTATGCGCTATTTTAAGATGTGTCGAACTGAGTTCGAATGTAATTTTCTTTAGTTTTTATTTTATGTACACGTGTTCCTTTGAGGTTGGGTTTTGTTTTACAAATATCGACGATTTTTATTTTTTTTTATTTAGTTATTTTAGGTTTTACGTGAGATGAAAATTGTGTATAGCGGGTGATATTCGTACACGTTTGAATAGATCAATACAGTGTAGTCAGGGTACATTTGCGTTTTATAATTTTCTCAAGGAAGTTAAAAATAATACTTGTAGATTACAAAAGTATTTGTAGAAGTTATTTCAAACAAAATAACAATAGTACGTAGAATAAAGGGATATTAATTCGAAATCTAGTAGGCGCGAAATTCAAATTAGATAAATTAAGCTTCTTTATTGAGTAATCGTAGTTCAGTACAGGGAAATTAGAATCGTGTTCTTATGCAATATACAATACATATGTATAATATTATTAATCTTGTTTGGTTGGGTGTTACTTGAAAAAAAAAACGGTGCCGTGAAATAATTTCGGAATTTGAACGTACTCTGGCAATTATGGCTGTCAAAAGTAAAGTGTCAGTAACTTAGGGTTAAAAGTTGTTTGTTTGAATGTAGTTTGTTAAATAATTCAGTTTCGAAGTTATTGTGATTGAAAAGATTAGTGAAAGTGTCATTTTCAAGAGTTATAGATAGTGAATTATTAGTCCTATTAATATTGTGCCTTACGTTCAAGATTTAAACGATAATTGGGACGCGATAGTCGAGACAAAGTAAGTTTAATTTTTGTTTGGGAGATAGTTAGTTTAGGAGTTCTTGGTTTTAGTAAATTAGAATTTAATAGTAATTAAGATCTCACTGGCTACCGACTCTGAGTGGGCGATTGGGGTGTATGAAAGGTCATGAAAGAGAGACAATGTAGGATGATGTTCGAAAGGTTTAACGCGGAGAGAGGATTTAAGTTTGATGATGGATGAGTGATGATGTACGAGAGTGATGAATGTCAATTATGTATGCGAGGGCTCATTGGCTCGCACAGAGGTCAGCCGTGGGAGATCGCTCATGTCGCCAATACGTGGATCAAAAACGGGGGGGAATTAAAGGATTACAAAAGAGTGTTGCATAAACTAGTATGTGTTAGGTTAAAGAGGATTGTCATTAAACGACCAAGTTTAAGCAACATTACACTCTACCGGCAGGGCGGGGATCGTTTTGAACACTTCGTAGGATAAGTGGAACGGGTTATTTCGGCATGTCATAATTTAGACAACATTTTGGTCTTTGCCTGGTACACTTGTCCGCACGATGACATTCTCCAAGGTGGTGGTGAAGGTTTTGGCTGTTCTTTATGAGTCGTTACTGTCACTCTATGGACCTTAAATGTCTGGATTCGGTAAGCAGACTCTTCAAATTGACGCGAGGGTATCGCATTTAATACTCACTGCGGCCGGAACGTCATGGCCTGATTCGGATGTGTTAACGTAACAACACGGAGTGATTCGTATGTCACAATGCCAGTAATCAGGGTAGAAGGTGCGAGACTGGATCCATTAGGGGTCTCTAGCCTCACAACCTAGATCGTCAGTTGAATTGGGGGTTCTGTGATGAAAGGCCTTTATGTTTCAATGGGTGGAAGCTAGAGATTTGTAACTTGCAGTCCTGACTGGTTACCATAGCCTTGGTTTAAAACCACACCACATACACACTTAGAAACATATATTGGCGATTTGGGTAGTTTTAGTACCTAATTGTGTTTTTTTTTCTTTCCAACCAGTGTGTGGTTTCCATTACAAAAAAAACCCGAGGGCGGAAGCTGTAACGATCATGACAGTATTATTAAAATAAAATATAAAAGATACCTCTATTTCATGAATTTCAGTACAATGCTTTAAGCTTTTCAGCCAGCGGCTCAGGTAACACTCAACTGGAAGGATTTTTCATGGCACACTGAAAAGGGAAATGATATAGAAAATTAATATTTTTGCAAGGAAATATTCATAAGAAAAGTCAGGAAAAATTTTAAGTATGTAGGGGAAATTCTTTTCAGGTTAAAGGAAATCTATAGGAGTTAGGTAATCTAACAAGGGGAACCTATGAGTTATCCAGATGAGAAAAAAATTAAAAATAATTAGCTGAAATAATTCATCTTCTTATAGGAATCAACTTTTGAATCAACAGGAAATTATAGAAATCAACAGGAATCTTATAGTAACAATAATAAACTATATGAAAGCATAGAAAATGGATATTAGAAACATAATGGGGATTTTGTCTAGATAATATGCATAAGTTTTGATATTTTGAATTAATTCTAGAAGAAATAATACCTTCTAGGAGACCCTGTACATGATATAATACAGGAACAGCTTGGGGCAGTGTTCTGGGTTCGAATCCCAGCCAAGACAGGAGTTGGGAGATAAATTTGAGTAATTGGTTCTAGGACATGGTTATTAATTAAGTTTTATGATGTATATATCATAATTATTGCCATTAGGAGCTATGGAGCTGTCTTTGCATAGTTTGGGATTAAGCCAACTTCAACCGTAGGAATCATTTATTAAGATTAAGCTTTGGTTGGAAATTGAACCATAAAAGTTAGTTAAATGTGTATTTTTAACTGTTATATCATATGACAATTACCCATATGCCTCAAAGAGTACAATTTAAACCAAATTTTGAGTAAATAAGTATATAAGTACAAATGTTTGATTAAATGATAACTTACATTATATGGTGGGATATTTATGCCATTTAGAGTCTTCAGAGGGGATTACATGACCACTTAGTTCATCATTCTTGATAATTCACAAAGAACAAGAGCCTGAAAAACATGAGAAATGCTTGTATAATAAGAGGAACTTATTAAGAGGATCGGTGGATTGGTTTTAGTCAAACTTAGGATGATGAGAGACTTGCTGATTGAGTTAATATCAAATAACAACTATAATACACAGGGAGGAAAGATTAGGCATCATAAGAATATAAGAATGCTATTGTAAATGGAGTTTATTGGAATAATATGAAAAAATATGATTAGCAAGTTGAATCTAGTTTGAGAACAAAGGAAAATTTCCAAGGATTGGAGTAAAAGGGCAATATTAGTACTTACAGGTCTTAAATAATTCCGTTCCATTTAGTTTTAGGTATTGCGATACAATGGTTAGGCCGAAAAAAAGGATTTTTAGTTTTCATTCTGCAAAGTAACACATGGTTTTAACACATTTGAGAACTCATAAAATAACATATTTTGGACCAGTTCGTTGGATTAATTGTATTGTTTTAGTCTTGGAGACTAATAATTTAGATGTTTTGGAAGCTGAAAAGATCTAGATTTTGAGATTTTGGAGTCAAAATATGGGTGATCAACCAATCAGACCTGATTTTGGAGCCTCAAAAACCAGAGAAAGGATTGTAAATCTTAATTGGAACTGGTTCAAATTTATTAAACATATAATGAAGTTTTTAATTTTAGTACAGAGAGATTTGGGCATTTTGGATTAGCGCCAAATTTGACATTGAAAATTGTCAAAAAATCATAAAAAATCATAAAAATCATAGAGGCGGATACATTCGAGATACGGTAAAAAGCCTGGCAAATGCCGAAATTCTAGCTTGTTGGATTAACGGTTTTAAACCTTTCTTAAACAAGATTGAGATGGTTTTTCAGTTTTCCCCATTTATGGGGAAACTATTTGATGAAATATTTACAAATTAATTAAGGATAATTGAATATAAAAATATATTATTGAGAGATTTAAAGAAGGAAGTATGTCAGAAATGAAATAAATTAAAATGGAAGGGAATTTGGTAGTTTTGTAGAAATTGAGTGGGGAGAGCGGGATTAACAGGGGAACATTGGGGTATTTAAAATACAAGAGGGTAGGCAGAGATTTAGGGGGCTATAAAAGGCGTAGCGCGACCAGTATTCGTCACTTGACTTCGGGCAGCCAACAAACAAGGAAGAAGAAGAACCAGCCAGAGCCAGACTCCGGGACCAGCTAAGCAGGAGCTGAAGACATCAATCGGTGAGTGCTTTAAATAATCACTGGGGTTTTATATATAGCTAGGATACTGTTGAGGGTTTTGGGGCAGTTGATGGATTGGAGCTCAGGGGTTTATGCCTACCAGTCTAGACTTGGGGTTTTAGAAGTGAATTTCTGAAACCTAACGGTGACAATAAAGGAAATTCGCTTTTAAAAGTCTACTTAACCTCAGTTGGCTGGTGGTGTGACCTCAGGGTTTGTATCTATCAGACTGAACCTAAAATCTTTACAGTTGTATAGGCATTATTCCCAATAGGCGAAGCGGTGGGGAATTATTGAGGGTTTATAACAGTTAATGGGGGCTCTACGTGTGTAAGCTGTATTTCTTGGGAGTATTGAGGGTCTTAGAACAGTTAATAGGAACTCTACGTGTGTAGCTGTGTTCTTTGGGGTAGAATTAGGATGTGGGTGTGTATTATACTGTTGCATGATGTATTCCTTTAGGTATCACATCGTGGAACTATATTGTGTGTCGGCGTCTTCATGTAAACCATATTTTAATATTAGAACCTGATGTTAGCTGCAAGATGGTGTCTACGTTTTCATGAAAACTAAAGTAGATTCCTAGGTCACTGGCCGCGTCTTCATGGAAGTCTAACTTAATATCAGAAGCTCACGATAGATATTTACCTTCCTTTTAGGGGCCTTTAGGTGCTACACGCCGGATGAATGACCTGCGTGTTTGAATCTTTACTGATATTATCTTATGACTAGTGTGCATGTGTGTGTATTAATCCGTTTAAATCCAACAGATTAGATCGGGTGAGTGCTAGTTGATAATTCCGTTGCTTTTATACTGTTTTACTGTGTTAATGTGCTATTCTATTTGATATATGCCCTTTTCCTGCTACGTTTCTGCTACTTATTGTGTGTGTGTCATGTTTTAAAATATGTGTTTCGTAACTTGGTTTCGCGGTACGGATTATATGATAAATGAATTGCGTATTGGAATTTTATATTCCACGGTTATTATTTCCGGTTTTTTAGATTATTTGGGTAATGGGGAGGTATGAGGAAGAATCTGGCAACACCTGACGTTTACTTTTTTAATAAACTTCTTTTTTAATCAGTTTATATCAGTTTATGGTAAACAATGACAAATTATGTCAAAAGTTCATTCAACGCTAATAATCGCGCTTGAATAGCTGTAAGGGACACCTTGAGGTCCTGTCTGCGACTTGTACGGATGTGATCGCTCTATTATCCGATAAATATCACAACGGATGCCTGCACTTAAACATTGACTACTCATCATATCACTACGACTACCTCTTACTGGAACGACACTATTTCTATAATTATCAGTTTCGACTGCTATACTTTTCTTCAACTATACTCTAATAGAAATACCTGATTTATCACAGATCTAATAATTGCTTGTATATTCGACTGCTATACTTCTCATCAATTATACACTAATAGAAATACCTGATTTATCACAGATCTAATAATTGCTTGTATATTCGACTGCTATACTTCTCATCAATTATACCCTAATAAAAATACTTGATTCATCACAGTTCTAATAAATGCTTGTATATTATACAGCTTCCTATTTGACATTTGATACTCCTCTGGGGTACTACAACTTCTAATTGGGCTTTTAATAGTAATACAACTACATATCTACAGATATCTACATATTTAGGGGTAATATAGCCCCGGGAATTTATTATAATCTACTATTGGATCAATAAATAGATCCTTCAATAAACAAATTATGTCAAGGTAAAGTTACCTTGAGTAGTGCTGTCTTCTCGGGATTCCTAGGCCGTCGAAGCTTTGATTCCGTCTGCTTGTGCTGTTGGTTGTAACGAGTCTAACACTTAGAGTGCTCACGGGCTTAAAGGTGTTAGCCATCAAATAAACGGTGCATCCTTTTGCTCTGGTGTTCAGATATCAAAGACTTTACAGTACTATTCAGTCACGAGTTGAAGTTAAGACCAAGTAAGGTTGTTGGGGTTAGTTAATACAACAGGAGCTGTAGTTAATTCACTAGAAGGGTACCAGACAGGAAAGAGTAGCATTCTAGGCTTATAACAAGTTTAATTATAACTTCAGCATTCAGATAGGTCATAATCTTTTCAACCTTTTATATAATTAGCAAGTTGTAGGTTAGGCAGGTAGTTTAAACTAGCGTAGGCCTTGTGTAGTTAACTTAAGAAGTCTGCGCCAAAAGGCTTCCCCAAAAAGATGGATCCTTGACACTTTGCCTTAGGTAGGACGTCATGCATAGATGTGATGAGATCCCACAGTGGTTTGTTCAGCTTAGATTAGGTGCGGAGTTCCCCATCCTCTCGCTGTTCGCTTTAATTCGATTTGCTTCTTAGGAATAGATAGGTAAAGCGTTCAGTGACATTCTCCGCGCACTTAGTTTGGTAGGGGAATATTACCAAATAAAAACATTTATTTTTTTTATACACCTTAAGGTTACCATCATCATTTACTATAATCTAGCCTATGCTACTTCTTGACTGAATTGATCATAACATATTTAAAGTCTTCTATTAATTTTAGATCTTAGCGATTCTAACTAATCATATACATAACTAAATAAAACTTCCTATTCTCCTTTCCTGTAGAAGGAACTCGACTGTTTGAATCATATACTTAACTAAATTACACTTACCTCCAGGTTCTACATGAATTAAATAAAAGACTTATAGGCATAGCCCAAGCTTCAAAGGGTGACTGGGAGATAAAATATAATAAAATTTACATCATGAGATTCCATTGGATCCATCTTTTATTCTAAAATAAAATAGTATGATATACTATCTAAAGGTTTTAATTATTTATGTTTAGTACTGCCATTATGTAGGGTTTAAAAGCTTGCATCATATAATAGAGGATCCATTAGGACCATACTTTATTCTAGATTAAAATTTAATAGTAAACTCTCACCTTTTCATTAGGAAATAGTTATTTTATATCTAGTACTGTTAGCATATAGGTTTATCTAGTAGCAAGACTCTATAAGACTTCAAGGCAACTTAAAAAGGATTTGGGTTCTACGGACACAACGAGTAAATGGGTTCCTATATACCACTAACGATCACGACCATGGCCAATTTAATTCTCAATAAATAGTTTAATTACTAGGAAGCGTTCCATTTATTTTAGGTAACATTTCAGAAGTAATTAGTTCAATATGGTAGGAAAGGGAAAATCTTATTTACTTGGAAAATTACTAGTATAGTTATGGGTTGAGGTTCTTGGGGATTTCATTTCATTACAGTAGAATTTTCATTACATATTAGTTTCAGCTTGATAGGTTTCAGTGGGTTAGATTTAGCTAGGGCGGAAAAGTTCTGTGGGCGGGCATAGAATAGTTCAGTAGGTTTTCCAATATTTTCCATTAGTTTCCATTAGCTTACAGTTCAGCTTACAGTTCGTTGTCTCTACAGTTCGGATTAGGTAACTTGAGAGCGTAGGTAGAGTTTAATTCGGGGGGATCGTTTCAATAGGGACAGACAGACAGACAGCGGGAAGTGACTTTGTTTTATACTATGTAGTGATACTCATCATCATCAGCCCAAAGATGGCAACATCATTAATGAACAACAGGTCTCTACAATATGTCGTCTACGGTCGAACAAACAAAAAGATGCTAAATACATGGGACCACAGACATCGAAAACTTGGTTCGCACGTGCGTACCACTTGCGAACATCAAGCACTGTCTTCATAAAAAATGTTCGTAGTGAGCCAATTTGGTTGTTTTGTGCGAACGGTGAAGATGTTCGTGTTCGCTTTGCTAATTTACTTTGAACCAAATGTTCCGTGTTCAAATGTTTGTGTTAGCCATGTTTTTTGTTCGATCGTGTACACGGTTAAATACTTGAACAGCAAACCGCCCTTCGTAATCCACGTTTATACCCGTCCATCTTAACGTGGTCACCAGTCTCTCTTAAGGCCACACTGCAGTTTACACATTGATCCTCGATTCTTTGAACATTATAGTTGCTCGTGCCACTGGGATCAGTTGTTGATCACTTTAGGTCTAATTCTTTTTTCTTTTTTTTATGTCATAGGGGGCAAACGAGCAAACGAATCGCCTGATGGAAAGCGATTACCGTCGCCCATAGACACCTGCAACACCAGAGGAGTCACAAGTGCGTTGCCGGCCTTTCAGGTGGGAATACGCTCTTTTCTTGAAAGTGTGAAGGTCGTATCGGTCCGGAAATACCGCAAGCGACAATTCATTCCACAATGCAGTCGTGCGAGGCAGGTAATTTCTAGAAAAGCGCACAGTTGTGGACTGCCAACTATCTAAGTGGTGAGGATGAAAGGATTGTCGCGTAGAACGATGTCGGAAAGAAGCGGCAGGAATCAATCCGAACAACTCCTCGGAGCACTCCCCGTTATACAAGCGATAAAAGATGCAGAGAGAGGCTACATCTCTACGTAGCGCCAAGGAGTCAAGCCGATCTGAAGCATCATCATCATCACATCATCACATTACTGTACATTAGATACCATCAAACCAGCCGAAAGACATCTTGTTTGTTTACCCACCTCCTCCTTAATCGGTCCCTCAATGCTGAGGATCGTGGCTCTGCCAACATAGTCCAGTAGGTATTCCTTTCTCCATGACGCTCGATCGGTTTTCTGTTGAAAGGCTGCACTCTAACCGGCATGTCAAGGCATTCCGAAACCTCCTTTACCCATCGTTTAAGGCTACGGCCCAGACCCAGAGGTCTCTTCCCTTGTCGGCATCGGTGTCGGTTTGTTTAACCAATGCTTTCAAATTCTCGTTCCTCTTTATTCCTCAACAACGTCTTCCTAAGTACCGTGGTCACGTGTTCCTATTCGTGGTCGTCATTCCAACCCACAAAGACGAAAGATCTAAGATTGTGCCCCTCCACTTTCTGACAACCCTTAATACCTACCTATTACATTGCTTTCGAAACGCTACCTATACTAGATTGGATTAAACGAACAATCAGGATATTTACTTTAGTGCATGCTTAAGAAATAAATATGGAATCAGGATGGCGTTTCTTGTAAGAGCATATCAATTTATTTTAGCATGCACTTAAAAGTAAATGTCTTGGTTCTTCACCAAGTTTATTTCTCGGTTTCTTGGATAGCTGTAAATCTGATTGACCATAAAAATTATAAGAAGCATTAAGAACAAGCGACTAGGGTAAGTTTTTATTAAAAGTACGAGATCTTCACGGTCGGAAGAGCGGAGGCGAAGGAGATTGCAACTTTTAATTTACGAGTTAAACGTCCGCTATAAGGAACAATATTAAATTGTTCGTAGAGGATAATCATAAAGCTTACAGTGCAAATGGAGCGTGACGGTGGACAGCGGCATCGGTGGAGTCGTCTTTGCACCTCTAGCACAACTTTGGCATGCGATTCTTTCTCGCGCAAGATATACTAATCTCTATTTTTTTAAGTACTGTGAGAAAGTGACGGGTGATGCTATGTTGCGCGACAAGAGTCGCGAACCATAGTTGTGCTAGACGGGCTGGTACAGAATAGGCTACGTCATTTTGAATTTCTTTCATGTGAAATAGGTCAAGCATTTAGTCTATGCCAGAGAACAGGATGTCGGCGTAGATACTTCATTTTTCGTTTCGCAATAGTGTCATTTATTACGTTTCTTTAACCAAAATCTGTCATGGCTTTATTGTTAAATAAGTATAGAACATATTAGATTAGGTTAGGTTTTTAACAGCATAGCTGCTGGTGAAATGAAACGATGAGGAAATAAAAAATCTTTTGGCGTATCTATAATTAGCTAATTAACAGCTTAAGTTATTTTATATATACAAATGAAATACCTACTGCAATCCCGCATCAACACCGCATGAACACCTCCTTCTTTATTTCTTATATTGTATTAAGAGGCCTTATTCCTTTTAAAATGCTGATTGTTTAGACATTTTTCTCTATGATCAAACATGTTTCTTAACATATTATTGATGTTACTACCTAGAACAGGGCTATTGGGATTTATTGGTATATATTTGAAACCTACAGTTTGAATTTTTCATTGATAATTTTTGTTTCAAAAACTACTCGAAATTGACAAAATTCTCGCGAAAAATTAGTTTTTTCAACTTATTTTCGACTGTACGCAATGAAAGCATGAAATAGCTATGTTACTACTTAGAACTCGAGAAAAAGTACTATTCACTTCAAAAAGTTGGTAGAAATTATCAATATATTTGTCATAATATGAAATAATTTTTTTTTAAAGGAATAAGGCCTCTTACATAAATAAAAATAATTAAACATAAGGCAGCTCCACGCCATTTAGCACCGTATTCGCCGGCTGGCTGCAAGATTCTTCTACGGTAAACCCAAGATAGATATTTGACGCCTCGTTTAGCGGAATAGCTGCATCCTGGTGCAGCCAGCATCAGCTATACCATTTGAATATTTTAATTGGCATCATAGAATGGCCTGGACTAAGCTTCAAATTTTTTAATTTAATGTTGAGGAAGATTAGTGACACGTGTCTTCCTAACAAACTACATTCATTTCAAAGCAAAAAAAATGCAACCACAGCTACTTCAATAAAACACATCGCTTAAGTAAACGTCAGTAGCGATATCTTTGATGGATTTCATTATAATTGTCGAATTTAGCTGCAATAAAATAATAGCGATGGCAAAAAAAATCATCATCATCATCATCATCATTATCAGCTTGTATCAGTCTAATGCTGGACATAGGCCTCTCCCATGGCACGACTCCCTCCACGCTCTCCTCCTCCAGTTACCACCCGCTGTCCTAGGAATGTCGTCGCTCCATCTTGTTACAGGGCGCCCTACACTACGTTTACCGATTCGTGGCCTCCACATCTGGTACAAATAGTCGTGGGGCGTTTAGGTAATATAATGGACTAAATCAACCCCTTACAATGTTGTTTTAGTAAGTAAAAAAGTATGTATCTATCAGTGAAATGGCAGTCACAAAACCCGATTCCCAACGGCTTACCTTAAGACGGTTGAGTAACGTCTGAAGAGATATTTTCTCTTTTCTCACCCTCCCTTTTCCGATATAAAACCACACTTGCCGTATTACGATGTCATCGCTTCACCGTGAAAAATATTCCCACACGTACCAAGAAGTTTGGCAATTTCCTCATCTGCCGAACTATAAAAAAATGGAACTCCTTGCCGGCTCATGTGTTTCCTCCTTCTCGTTACATGGGACCCTTCAAATGAAGTATGGTCAACTGACACGGCACTGTTTGTTTCTTGTCTTGTCAGTTGCCATTGCGACTCCTCTTTTTGCTTGCATCAGGCGAAGTGGAGCCACTATGTTGTGCCATTATAAAAAGAAGTTCTCAATTGATTTTGACAAAAAAATACCTAAATCTGTCCCGGTATGCCCGAAGACTTTGTAAGAGGCCGCGCCACTGGTGTTAATGTTTCATCTGAGCGTGTCGCTTCTACGCATGCGTATTCTAATACTTTAGTTCGTCATACTTAAGGGTGCTTTTTCACCGCGAACATTCGCCTTGTAGCAAAAACAAATGTTTAGAATGAAGTTCGCTTTAACAATTTAAGCATTTTATGGTTCAGGCAGGGTTCGAACCTGCGTCTCCAACGGCTTTCCAGGCCGACACGTGTCGACAGGCGTCCTACCTATTGGACCACTGAACCTGATGCGAGAGCTATTGAATTTTTCAACCAATAGCTAACAAACCCTTAGCAACTTACATAGTTGTCTGTCATTACTATATAAATACCTACTGTATTCAAAAGAACTCCGAGCAGCCGTGAAATATAGTAATGTAGGAGTATTGACTTTGAACTTTGCTTCAAAATAGCATTGAAAAGATTTCCTCATCGATTTTAAGTACGGATAATACGGATTGCCTGAATATAGTTGCATACAATGATGCAACATGATGACTGCCATTTTACTGTGTTGAATAATAATTATCACGTACACAACAGATCCGTGAGAATAAAAGACTGATAAATATATTGCTAATGACGCACAGCACAAACTAATGGCGATTTTTATTCCTAAACTTATAGACATCCTTAAGACAGATGACAGACGTCCAATCGAATCCCAGATTGCCCTTTGCTGTAATTAGCAAAGCGACAGATGACAGACGTCCAATCGAATCCCAAATTGCCCTTTGCTATAATTAGCAAAGCGACAGATGACAGACGTCCAATCGAATCCCAAATTGCCCTTTGCTGTAATTAGCAAAGCGACAGATGACAGACGTCCAATCGAATCCCAAATTGCCTTTTGCTGTAATTAGTAAACCTGTGTTTTTATATCAAACCAATAACACAAAGATCAAAGAACAAAGAAAAATTGATATGCGCAACGGCGGAAGAGACCGGGAATCGAACCCGGTACCTCTGAATTACCGTTCCATTGTGTTAACTTCTCCACCACCCTAACGCTAGATAAACCTTTTGGATTTTTCCTTATGCTTTGTGTGTCGATCTTTGCATTGTTTATTTGAAGGGCTTTACACCTTATATTCGCATGTCACCGCACTACTTTACAGCAGTGAACGAGCAAGCGAGAAAGGGCACTGTTATTTATAATTATGAAACATGTAATGTCTCATTTCTTTTTCATTTTCTTTGTGTTTTGGTATTTGTACCAATGGTTCGGCATTTTCTTTTTCAAAATGCTCGACCATACTTCATACGTTACTCAAAACATTTCACAAATCACAGCTCAACAAAAAAGGCATCTCATAAATAGAAAAGTTACAAGATAATACCCTAAATGTATTTCCGCGTACAAATTCCGCCGAAATCTGAAATCTGATAAAACTCTCTCGATCCATTTCGTGGCAACTTTCCTTTTATCTTTACACCGCGGAACGCCTAAATTTGTACACGCTTATCGGCGCTCAAACTTCGCGAATTCCATTTTATATTCAATCTTTCAGCAGTCACTGCACGAGAGTGATAAGGGGAAACGTTTTATTTTTCGGTTTTCAAAGAATCTATTGAATTTTTCATTTTAACACCTGGAAATCAGAAAGCTGATTAATTTATACAAAAAGTACCAAAGTAGTGGCAGATCTTAGAGATATTTAAAGCCTGACCAGAAATATAATAAGGATTGTCAAGAGATTTATATGGCAACAATTTTAGCAACCAATCGCAACCGCACTATAACGACATTAGTTTAAATATCTA
Source organism: Apotomis betuletana (assembly GCA_932273695.1). Taxonomy (NCBI): domain Eukaryota; kingdom Metazoa; phylum Arthropoda; class Insecta; order Lepidoptera; family Tortricidae; genus Apotomis; species Apotomis betuletana. The sequence continues at coordinate 1,732,909 of OW026310.1, forward strand.
TCAGTCCCTATGGTTAAACTCGTAATATTATTTAATGGAATACACTCTTTTCCTGACTGTTTTTTGTGTAGTAAACACGTGTACACTTTATTTATAATATTACGATCATGACTGTAAATGGTTTTCGGTACTTACTTTGGTGATTTTTTTAAAATTTGTCTTTTGAAGAAACCACCACTAATGACATTGACATTGTTGACAAACCATCGTAAAATCATTGCCAGTGTAAGAATTAGTTCCAGTGAAATTCCGCAATATGGCGCATCCTCATATATTTATAGTCAGGCTTCAATAGAAATATAATTAGGTGAGTAAATAAATATCTGGTAAAAATATGTCAACTACTGGCAACTTACGCTGAATGCATATTATTGCAATAATTAATGAATAAATTGACTGTTTGTTGAGTTCATATATAAACTATTAAGTACTATAATAGTTAAGTATCCTTTACGAATAAAATACTGACTGTTGAGATTCTTTTGACGTTTCTTCTCTACAAGAGACCATTCTCTTCATGTGAAATGCCGGTACACTCACGGCACATGTACACATATATGTGTACATGTATATGTGTGTATGCACGGTACATGTAAAAGTGCCTTTGTAGCCTGCTTACAGAATACAGTTCATTATTTCATTATTTATTTCGGCTTCCTTTTGTTATCACAGAATCCGTCAGTTACCCGACTTCGTACGGAAAACATGGTCTACGTGGACATTTATTTTCTGTCATTAAATATCCAGTTCTTTGGTTTCTAAGAATGTAAAGAGGATGTTTTTCAACTGAGTACATGATGTCTCATATTTGGATAAATAATGAACGTATATTTTTGTGCAAAATTTTCCTAGTTAAACGGATATTTTCTTATTTTAAAATATGGACTTTGCTATTCTACCGAAGATTACTGTCGCAAGATGTACAGAGTGATCAATCCAAATGGGTCAGTAGGGAGAAAATGAAAACTATAAGAGATAGGGAATTCTGTTCTTAGGAACCATGGCGTCGATTTTAGATTTATAAACTGCATTCTTTTTTTTTTTTTTTTTTATATCATAGGGGGCAAACGAGCAAACGTATCGCCTGATGGAAAGCGATTACCGTCGCCCATAAACACCTGCAACACCAGAGGAGTCACAAGTGCTTGCCTACCCGGAGGACGAAGATAGAATGCCTCTATGCTAGTAATTTCACCGGCTATCTTACCCCCACACCGGAACACAACAATGCGAACATTGCTGTTTGGCGGTGGGTTAGCAGGCAAGACGGTAGTAACAATCCGGACGGACCCTGCACGAGGCCCTACTACTCCAAAAACTAACTATTCAATTATTTTTTTATAAATCTAATTCATAACCAGGAATGGAGCCTGGTTAAAATTCATTCTTTACAGCGGTTTTGACCGGGTTATGTATGAAATTAAGTACGAGTTTTTATTCAATCTAAAATCGACGCCATGGTTCCTGAGAACAGATTTTCCTATCGCTTATTCCAGACTTCTCCCTACTGACCCATTTGGATTGATCACCCGGTATAAAATGATATGACCGCCGATACCTTATCGTCGGCTAAAAATATCACAGCAGGTAAGAGACATTTATTCGAGGTGCTTGTATTTAGAAGAGATCTTTTTTTTTTATAACATAAATCGTTTTCAATGTCATCCATGTAGTTCACCTTGATTTGCCCACCGCGAGTATGACAGCGTCCCACGACGTTGCCTCTTGAGGAGAAAATACCTACCATAGAAACTGAAGATAGAAAAAATTACTGAAAGTAGACTTCATTCATATTTTAAAAACAGTACGAACTGCTTTAAAATAATGTTTAATCATCGCATGTCTGAACCGGGCATCGAACCCACTAAATGTAAAAGAAACTGTAATTTTACTGTACCGAATGAAAGGCCCTATCATAATAATGTATTTCTTCTGAATAACATAGCATCTGAAATTTCTATCTACAGAATCTTTCTACAGTATTTAGGGTACTTTGTGATGTTTTCATCAACTGGGACGGATTTTATATATTGTTACAAGGGGCCTCCCTCGAAATTCCTTACATCTTTTGTCCTAAAATAATTTGTCTTAACATCTTTGTCCTAAACATTTTTTACGTAACGTTCATTTGCCATAATAAGCATGTGCCCTAAGCGTTCTTTTGTCTTAAAAGTCAAAATCCATAATATAAAATTACTTAATACTCTCGTATCCTAATATTGGAAGACCTAATGTTTGTTTGACATACAACGTATAAGTCCCAAATATGAAATACGTGATTAAGGTCACCGTTAGGTACGACGACGAGCAAAGCGAGGGAGAGTGTTAGGAAGAACTGCGACCCCACAGCTCGCGAGCCGAGCGAGTGAAGCGAGCGTGGCGGCCGGCGAAGCGCCAGAACTGAGGTGTTTTATCCCTCGCCTTTAAAGAACGAATAATTATGTTTGTATTAAATTTTATCCGCACTAAAGAAAAACTCATGATCATATCATGATCTTTTCTGCATCACAGTATTCGGGTAAAAAGTAACTTATAACAGTTGTAATCCATCTTTGGATGGAGTTTTAGATGTAGGCTGTTTGCCTGATGTAGGCGCAAAGACACCTAAATACATGACCTACAAAGAAAACGAAAAATATATTTTTCTGACATTTCATTATTCTTAACAATGTTTTAATAGTATAGGCGGATAAGTATATTTTTAACTAATTTGATACCATTCAATTACTGACCTACGCAGATCTCAGAGTAAATAAAAAACATCAAAATCAAAACTTTTATTGTGTAGGTAAGTAGGCGTCAAGGGCACTTTCGCCTGTCTCAAATTCAGACATCTGCTGGCATTACACAAGACCACTGTTGAGAAGGAAGCCGAAAGAAACTCTACACTAAATATTTTTTTCGTAAATTGTTACGCAAAATAGTCCACTCCCAGTGTAAGCTAGACTTAAATCAGAAGAAGTGACGACCGTTGACGTGTAAAATATACTCTAATACTGCAAATTGAAAGGAGCCTCGGCCTGATTAGGATCGCTGGAAGCTACAGGCTGCAAAAAGCCTATGTTCAGCAACTTAATCAAGATGTCCCCTTTGCTGTTGCCGGTAACCTATCGAAGTTCCGAAACACACTTGTCCGATTTTCACTTATCCGAAAACGGTTAACCGAATTCTTATAATCCATATACTTTGTTTACCATACTTTTGAAATGTCGCCAATTTGTTTCTCCTCATGAAACTCGATAACCAGAAGAACGATTGTCAACTTTATTATTTGACAACTGCTTTGTTAACCACCTTTTCATAATTCCGATGCTACGTAAAATCGAAATCTCACTTCCCAAATATCATTTTACCTGAAATGAGATTTGACATGCTACAATTTCGATTTTTTAGATACAGGGGGATAATAATATTTCGGTCTTAATACTTTTCGGCATAAAAAGTAGTTGACAAATGATACTTCGGAATTCTAATAAGTGCCAATTTGAATGATATGCGAAAGTAAAATTGCAACGAACTGAGAATCGGGAAAATAATAATATGGGAAATTTAATTTCGGGCAAACAAAATTTCGGGCACCTAAAAAAATGCGAAACGTTTTCGGGATTTTAATATTCGGAATTACAATTTTCGAGTTTATGATAGGTAACCGCTGTTGCCTTTAGGGTGTTTCAGAGGAAAACGTAGACGATACAATTTTTTTTTAAGGCTTTTGAAGTCTTCTAAAAGTTGAAATCTGTGAGTGATCTCAGATGTCGATGATCTTCTAGTTTTCCAGACACCTTTGAGTGATACTATTTTTTTTTCTATCAGATGTTCTACTTACTTATGATATGTAGACAAATTAAATTGAACACCTTACAATCTTATTATTAATACAGACAAGTCTACATGATCAGTGACGAGTGTAAATCGCAATCATGGAATCTAATATCCAAAAGCAAAAAGGCGTTAAAAACAAAGGAAAACACGAATCGTGTGAAAACAGGTTTTTTATAAAGCTATTAAAAAAAGGCTCATATCTCACGTATGTTTCGCCTACTTACGTCCGTTTGGCATGGTGTAATATATCGTGAATAATGACGATGTTGTGTAGCATATTTAATGCGGGACAAATCAGAATTTCAAGTACAAGGTAGATATAGTGTGGGATCGGCAGTCGTATCTCGTCCTTACTCAAAAATGTTTGTGCGGTACTCAATAGTGGCTCTTGCCTTAATAGCTCTGGTTAAATCCAGTGTTGGTAAGATTTTTCATTATTCATTTAATCTTTTAAGGAAATATAATGTTTTGTATCCCTGTGTATTTGGGGTATATAATAATAGAGAAGATTTTTGATCAGCACTTGAAGTGCCTCTCGCTAGATAGCTGTAGTAAGGGTCAGATGTTGAAGGTGCTCCTGAACACAATAGGCATCGTTCCTCTCTCTGAACACATTATAAATGACCTAACCTAGGGTCCTGTTCAGCGAGGCAGGGCTCAAGCTACCTGTGGTTAGGTCTACAGAGAAAGGTACTTCCTGACGAAGCGCAGTGTCCAGTCCATCTGATCTTTGACCCAGATTTTTCTATATATCACTAATTTACCGATTATATTTCATTATTTATGTACACAGGAATAAAACCTTTTAATATCAAAATGTTTCTCAATACTCAAAAAAATTTAAACAGCGACATAAAATATTTAAATATTACTTTTGGTGCTAAGTTGGAATAATATTTAGCCTCTGTAAGACCGAACTATATCGTAAATTTTGAAATCTCTGGATTATTGCGAAAATTTCTTTAAAGTATCGATACACACAAGCACCGTATTTTGTTATTTGGAAAAGTTATACAAATGAAATATTATCTTTATCTTTCGTGATCCGTGCTTTTACTAGGGTTCCCCAGTTTCGGATCTATTCATCCCCTGACTTGTATTGACTGATAAAGCAGCCCATTTAACATTAGCACCACATATTTTCACTGTATGTAATAACAATTTATCTTCATTCCCAGTACCCATAACAAAATGTAAGGCGGACGACTCAAAATGCTTGAAGGATAACAGCCAGGTCTTGATCCCTCTGTTCGCGGCCGGGATCCCAGAACTTGGCGTTGAACAGCTGGACCCCGTGCACTTCAAGGAAATCGATTCCAGCAGCAACACTCTGAAACTGATCTTCAGTGACGTCACCCTCAAGGGACTGAGCTCTTGCAGATTCAAGAAACTCACGTAAGTTTTATGAAATAAATAATAGAAGCAATACGCGGTAGATTGATCGAGGCAATATTTTTGGAGCATTGATATCTACAAAGGTCTGAGGGATCCACGACATCAATGCTTTGAACGTTAACTGAAGGTCTGTAAAAGATCACTATTTAACGATAAAGCCGCCTATTGTTTGCCTCTGTTTGTTTTTATTGTATCTCTTATGATTTGCTGTTCCTGTGTATTTTAGGTGTGCATAGAGGAGTATTATTTTGTGGAGCCAAGGTCAAGACTAAGTTAGCTAGTACTAGTTTTTTTCTTTTAGGAGTAGTTTTCTTTTAGGAGTTTCTTTCGGCTTTCTTCTCAACAGCGGTGTCCTCTTGCGAAATGCCGGTAGATTCACAATCTGACTTGTAAAAGTGCCCCTGTGGCCTACTTACTGAATAAATTATTTCATTTCATTTCATTTCATTTCCTAGTTAATTACTAGCTAGTACTACTAATAGTTCGTTAATTCTTGAATCTTAATAAAACTCAACATTATTCCCCTCAAAATTTTATGAAACTGAGTGACGTTATAAATATTGCTGAACTTATGATCCTGACAATTATATTATATAGATACATAAATTATCTGAAACCAGTTTAACCACCGTCGATCCAGATAATAAATAACAGATCTTACGTAAGAAGCTGCCCAAACGTCCGTCTATGACATAGCAAACTATTATTATTATGTTTTTTTTTGTTAGAAACCCAATTAAACTATTCTATGCAAATGAGTGATAATTGCGGAAACCGAAGATTGCCTTTATTTTTTGTCGACATTTTTATGATCTCTTGGCTTAGTTTTGGTTCAATTAGTTTTGTTTTATTTTGTTCCTTATTGCGCATCTTAAATGGCTCAGTTGGTTTGAGCGTATTCTATTCGCAATAAAAGATTATCTTAATAGTGGCCATTGAAAAATTATCAATAACATAACTACTTCCGCGTTTCGTTTGTTCAGCAACTCAAAATTTATCTTGGTGCCCGCAAAAGGCCTGTGCCAAAAATACCAGTGGCCTCAGAATAAGTAAGACTAAAACGAGAGTCTTCTATACAACCTACTTCTATCATTTATGTGGTAATTGAGATTCCCAAATTTGTTCTCGCAGACAAACTATCATTTTTTAAAGTTCCTAGTAATAAAAAAAACAAACATACAGACGATACTTATTCCGTGACTAATCAAAACTGGCTTCACTTTCAAATGCTTACTAGGTTGTAAGCGTATTTATACTAAGCCTGTGGCCGAATTCATTTTTCATTTAATTTATTTATTTAGCCATAACTTGTGATACAATTACCCATAAGATTTGGTTATAATAATAATATAATAAGACTGACATAACTGGCATGACTGGTATAATTAGACTGACATTGAGATACCTACCTATAACTACTTAGTTGATATATTGGCCATACAATACAACGTACATATAATTATAACCGCCATATGCCCGATGGATTGATATTGTAGAAGTATCTCCATCATTATTATTCTTCTTATCACTTAAAGGTTATTAATGGTAAATTAGCCACTAAGCTGAATTAAACATATTATATTAGCGATAATTCAGACAAATATTATTTTATTATATTTTACAACTTATTTCAATTTATTCGACTGTGAATCGTTTTTGCTTTAGGCGTGACCCTGTCAAGTTGGTGATCTCAGCCAAGATCCACTGCGACGTTGTCTTGGACGGTTTATATGACATGAGTGGAGCGGTCCTCGTCCTGCCCATCAACGGCAAAGGAAAAGTCCATATTGAGCACGGTAAGTCAAAAAAACAAAACTTGTATAGATTCCGCCATAATCATCGTTAGCCATAAGACTTCCACAGCTGGACAAACCCAAAGAAGTCGAGCATAACCCCATCGATTCTTCCGGTGTTATTTATCATTCCCTTGCCCTTATTCCATTTATTTGTGGTCGGCGCAGCATGTTTTCTTCCTCCATTCTTCACTATTACTCATCATCTTGTCGTTTACTTCCTTCTTATTCATATCATCTTTCATACAATATATCTATCTTTTTTTTGGACTTCCTTTTCTTGTATATCCTTCCACATGATTGGACGGATATAGAAGTTCGCCAAACGTTATTATAATAGTTAATAATATTTTCTAAGTAGATTAAGGCACCAGCAAGATCTTGCCTGATTGTATGATGAAGTCTGAGATTAATTATGATTGCTGCAAGCAATCTGCACACACGGAATATTTATACAACCTTGAACTCACACATGAGTTGAGGATGCCCCATTAATTCTAAAAATTAGTCCGACCGAGGTATAGTCTCCGTCGACCTTGCCAGCGACCATATATTTATACTGGGAATGGCAATAGTAAACAATTAACAGATCTTCCGCGGTAACAAGGACGTCGGGTTCTTTGTTACACAGAAAAGCGTCAAGTTATATGAGATTTGCAATAAGGGTAAGGTCTCTTGTAATAACAGAATAAATACATATGTATATCCCTTGAACTCGTACTCGGGTATGACACCAGCTTGACTTCTGTCTTTATCTTTTAGTTTTTTCATGGCGTCTTCTTCGCGTAACATTTCCTTTTATACTCGTAAATTACATTGATTCATCGTATTGTAGGTATTAGACATTAGTGTCATCATGATTCATCTTCTATTGTCTATCAGTGACGTCCTATTTTCTTCCATCATTAAATAAATAAATAAATATTATTGGACAATCATACACAAATCAACCTAGTCTCGAACTAAGCAAAGCTTGTATTATGGGTACTAGACGACGATATACATAATATATATAAATACATATATATATATAGAAAACATCCATGACCCAAGAACAAATATTCGAGTACATCACACAAATATTTGCCCGGGCCGGGATTCGAACCCGGGACCGCCGGCTCAGTAGGCAGGGGTCTGCAAACTGCGCCAACCGCGTCTTCTCCATCCGCGTCATCATTAAACTAATATTTACGATAAAACTAAAAATTATTTCGCATCACAACAGAATCTTGGACTTCTCCAGTTAAGGCTGAGGTTATCTTAATTTTACTATGCGTTTAATGCAGCCTTGATTTGGCAGAATAACTGGTTTAGGTTATTTAACACTTCATTTCCTCAAAATGTCAAGTTCACAAGTAGTTGGAGCTCGCATTTGGTCAATATTTTTTACAATGTTTGAATTGGAAAATTATTCCTAACTGGGTGGTAGTACTGGTAGTTACTTTCGTTCTCTCTCGATCTCTATATTAATTTCAACTTGTTAGAAATATGAAATGTTATCAATTGGTTATAACAACAATACCTAATAGTATCACAAAACTCTCTCGGTGCTATAAGAAAAGGCCCGTATAGCATAATCGCATCGATTTGCGAGTGAATTTTGTATGAAGGCAATCACGCAGCGAGTTTGCCGCGTGCTTATTTGTATAGAAAACTCGCTCGCAAATGTGATAATGATAAGGCCCTAAAATCTTTAAACATGTATAGGTATGCCCACTACAAAAACTTACTCTATAACTAAAACAGATTGATTTTCATCAAGCCAAAATACCAACATAACCAAAATCAAAATATTGATAAAGGTAACCGGACTATTACGTATAATCAAGTAATTAATTCAGGAAATTACATTATTGTCGTTCTGGCAAGGCTGCGGTCACAGCAAAGATAAACAACGTCGTTTATTTTTATTTTAGTAATAGATCTGTAAACAGCCTCAACCAGTTCCTTGTGATGTCATTGTTTTTCACCTTTGCCACGAAATTTTCGACGTCTGTCGTTCTAGGAAAATACGTCAATCAACTTTTGTCCTTCGCTACAAGGTGTACTTTGACCTATTATGGTACGAAGTTTTCTTAAATCCAATTATGGATTTGCGATGCTCTCTTTGGATGTCAAATTGCTATTAAATTTATTTTTCTTTGGAAAGTGAGAGGGCTTTGTCATCTACCTATCTTTCAGATCCTGTGGGCGACTATGTTTGAAATTATACTCTATCTTTGTATCAATGACACTCTAGTCGCAATTTGACGTCGCCTTATCTCCAAACCTTACTGTTTACTTAGTTTACGCACAGTTTATTCGTTCCTCAACAAGATTCTACTGAAGAACTGAAGTCTCATAGTATGTATATCTGCTTGGTTTGTTTCATCGTCGTATATATGTATGTATGTATATATTTATATATATGTTTATTATCTATATGTATGTATGTAAGTAGTATGAGTATTTTAATTATATGTAATTATGTTGTGCATTGATGCACCGCCTACAATTTCTCTGCTTTGCCCTAAGGTTGACTGGTAGAGAATGCCTCATGACATTAAGTCCGCCTTCTGTACGTTAAGTTATTCTTTTGTGCAATAAAGTTTAAATAAATCAATAAATAAATTCTAACCTCATAATTTATATTTAATGCCAATACTACCTTTTTTCATGAAAGTAAATCAATCTCATTGTGGACATCTATACTTCCATACTAATATTATAAATGTGAAAGTGTGTCTGTCTGTCTGTCTGTCTGTTACCTCTTCACGCTTAAACCGCTGAACCGATTTAGATGAAATTTGGTATATAGATAGTTTCAGTCCCGGGGAAGGACATAGGATACTTTTCATCCCGAATAAATTTAGTGTTCCCGTGGGATGAGCGGGTAACACCGCGGGGCACAGCTAGTTATTAATATATACTTATTAGTGCTTTATTTTCAAGAAGATGCCAGTTTTCAGGAAAAAGGTCTTACTTTGAAGTTTGAATCTTGTTTACTAAATTATACATGTATAAACGAATAGACTGTAGAAAGTATCGATATAGTATACTTTTATCCGCTCAAATCTTTATAACTTACTTTTGATACATATTTCTGATTACCACTGGTGATTTTGTACCCACAAATTGCAATAACGATGTTATCGTTATAGTCGAGTTTGTTGTTGATAGCAACAGGAGTTTAACATCATCATCATCATCAATACCTATCACTCCTAAATAACGTCGCCGATCCTCCCCGCATCTAGTAACCTTCACCACAGAGATGATTAACAAAGAATAATTTCTTCCAGAAAAAGTTGAGATCACTTTCGACATGAACTACAAGGAAGAGACAGGAGCCGATGGCAAAAAGCACTGGGCTACTGGCACCTGGAAGCACAACTTCTCTTACAAGGGCAAGACAAAGATGGAGTTTGACAACCTCTTCGGTGGAAACGAACTTTTAGGTATTTCTTTTGTGTCCGGCATTTAACAGCACCTTTTAGTCTTTTAAAACAAAACTCCGGGATTATTATATATTTAATCGTATGGCATACACAGTGATAACAGACAGTTCGAATACATTACAAATCAACATTAAGATTTGGCTTCGTCACAGAAAGAACAGGTCTAAAAGAAGGCCGCTGGCATAGCGCGTTACGGGACAGTCGTGGATGATATGCTGGATGGTTTACTCTTTGACTCCACAGGTCATACTCCGGGATAATACAGAGTTTTGTTTTAAATGACTATAGGCCCGAAGAAGGATAGCTGGATAAGAGGCCAGATATTGCATCAAAGAGATTCAATTTGTGTCAGAAAACAAAGAAACACATATCGAAGTAGACACCATTCCATAGCTGTCTGTAATCGTTTCGTGTGAATGAATGGCAGTATGGTATGCCTTTTGGCAACATACAAATAAAGTCCCAACTACGAAGAAATTTCTGGACAAGCAAGGGTTCAACTCAAGTCCCTCCTTAAACTCAAAATTTTCATAAAACGTTCATCATGACAAATCCATACGAACTATGCTATGAACTAGACGGTGAGTGTCACTATTGTCCTTAATATATTCACGGCGTAGTGATCCCTAGATCACCCATAGGTAAGCCGCACTCATTAGCTCGGTGTGGTACTAGCGGGTCAGACGTCCGTCTCAGCTGGTGGCTCTCACGTGACTGTCTCTTCCCACCCGTACTCTGCAGATTTATGCAGATCCACAAACACTATTCCATTTTTTTATATTTATTTTAAAATCAGTTTTCTATCCAGAACAACGCCAGTCTGGCGCCATCTGTTGATTATAATTTGTTTGTCCTCTCATCACTTAAATTTAACAAATTCTAGCACAGGGATAGCTGGGCATCCAAAGATTTCCTTTTATCCGGCCACGGTCATGAAAAAATACGCAGTCGAAGTTGCAGACAACTTGTAGTTAACTTATAAAACTTATTGATTTCAGGTCGCGCTGCTCGGGAGCTCATCAACACCAGTGCCAATGAGATCGCTGCTGAAACTGCAGGACCAGTCATCAAGGTCATCACTGGAAGAATCATCAAAAACCTTAAGAACTTCTTCGAGAAGGTTCCGGTAGAGGAGTTCGCCCTGGACTAAACCTCTGAACTGTCAAGAAATTACGCAGTACTTAACTGACGGGACAAATTTTATTATGCTGTGTCAGTTTCTGCTGATTGTGCTTTTCAATGTCAACTGTCGACTAGTCCAGTGAAATGTTATTAGTGTTTAATCAGCCATTAACAACTAACAGAGCATGGTGAAATAGGTCCTTAAGGAATTTTACACTTTAAATGCGTTCTACACAGTTAAGTACTACGTTTTTTCTAATTGACTACTATGCTCATGTGATTTTGTTCCTTATACAGAACTGAACGGGGAAAAATTACGACGGTTTATTAATAAAATGGTTATTTTATGTTCGTAACTGTATTTCTATATATTATTACCCATTTAATAAGTTACTAAGTATACTAGCTAATTTTAGTACATAATATTTTGCAGGTAACTGTACCTGCAATGAAATACTTTAATCGCCATTTGTAATTCAGTCTTTATTGCGTCATAATTCTTGTACTTATGTGTTTATTTATATATTACATTTATTTACACTAATGTGGACATAATTGTTATATTTAGCATTCTTCGGTATCCATATGCCGTGTTTTGAATTTCATTGAAGTATTTCTATATAGGAAATAATAGGATTATCATTATCTCGACATTGTCATTATCTCGACAGAATGACCAGGGATCGTTATCGGTATTAATATTAATATCTTTCTAATTTCGAGTTTTTCGTCCAATGCTACCTACTAAATATAATTTTGGTTTGAAATGACCGAAAACCGAAATCGAATACCGGTATTTTGTATGTAGCCAAACCGGTATCCGATCCGTGCAAACGGCATCCGTCATCAAAGATCCTTCAAAGATCTACACAAGAATCCAGTCATAAGTATTCATTGTTTTAAAATTTGTCTTAATTTCTTCTTAGCGACTAAATAGTTCTAAACATGGGAGCGTCAAAACGGTTTTTAAACCCAAAAAAATTGGCTTACGTAAGGTAAGAGCTGACATAAAATGCAAAAGATGGACTGCATTTGTTCAAATTCAGTTCTGCTGCTCTAAGGACCAAAAACCGGCCAAGTGCGGGTCGGACTCCCCCACAAAGCCTAAAACACGATTGCTGTATGGCGATTCTTTTAATTTTAAGGCATTTTTTAGTATTTGTCGTTGTACGGCTATATTAATTTCAAATCTATTTATTATCTATAAAGATGTGACCGACGGACAGACTGACAGCGGTTAATTATTAAGTAATAGGGTACAAGGAAGGGTAACAAGAAATTACCAATGCCAATGCCCGGACTGGTCTTGCACTATCCGTATCTATACGAAAACATTCACGTAAAAAACCATAAACGCCCCTATTAATTATAAGAATCCTTATTAAACTGTCAACATTACAAATCTCTGCGTTGGTAACACAATAAACCACAAAAGAACAATTATTTCGATCTTCACACGCCGACGACGAATAAAACCGTCAACACAGCGATGAACGGTTTAAACATATGGCCCGGAACGTCAGTTCTTTATTTTGAGACAAAGGGAGCTGGTATTAAGACTGCACCGAGCGAAATGTGAAAAAATAGGCAATTGCCGTTAAGTAGATAACGTCAACACTAGTTGATTAATCTATTTCTTAACTATATATTTAGCACTTCGAAGAATGTGTCAACAACTTCTCCGTAAAAAAATTATAAGATTCTTAATATTTTACCCTAGAGAACTAAGTAAAGTTGGACGAAAATTGTAAAATCGTAAGCAGGCGTTAAGTGTTTTTTTATACTTTAACAATCGAAATCTAATCTGATTTTCAGTTAAAAAAAAAAGATGAATGTTTACATTACAATTTGTCCGCATCAAATATTTCAATTATTGTTTGGTATTAAAGGTCCAGATGTATCAAAAAGTGCTTTTAATTATCCATACATTTTTACTATGGCGGCCGCGCGCCGATCTAAATACGCATTCCCCGCGCTCTATGGGTCAGTCGCAACCGCTCGGCGCCCTCTTAAAGTTATGGATGTTGGTGGCCCAGTAGTTCAGACTATGGACTAGACGACGCAAAGTCCGGGGGTCATAACTGGACTAAAATACCAAATCTAGCAATATACCAGCGTTTTTTTTTTTTTTTTTACATTGACATGCTGACATTGTATGGTTCAATATGTGACTAAAAGAAAAAACAATGAAATGTTCACACCTTTCTTTTGCACTCTTACTCATGATGGAACAACAATATTTTGGAAGCAAAAGGTAAATGCTCTTGAGAAACTCAGCAGGTAGTCGGTAATGTGGTAATTCTGTAAGTGAGTAAAACACTAATTGCATTTGCACATTGCATGGATTTAATCAAACTTTTATTTCGAGAATAACGCTTACTCTCACATAGTAATGTCAGGACCCTATATTAGTTTTACATTACTATATCCGAGTTACTTATTAAGTTTAGTTAAATACAGCCTTAGAATTTTACGAAATGTTACGAAAACTGTTGTTCTATTTTCAAAACGGATGCCTTTAGCTATCACCAGCTTCGCAGTGATTTCTTTTTTTTAACATAAACTACACAGCACGTGTTTATAAACGTTTAAAAAAAGAACATTCTGTAAAATAAAAGAACGTTTTGAAATTCGAACCAATTAGAGATGCAGACGATCGATACCAACCGTCATTATTTTGACAAATAGACGATTAGCTTCGATGTGGTGATCTACAAACGATACGGCTATAATTACGGGCGCTGACTCGACTGTTTCTGGCATCTGTTTTTTAAACAAGTTATTGTATAACTAATAGTGTTTTCTACAAACATGGTTTTTTGTATCCCTATCTTTTGGGTTCGGTTAAAAGAAACTTTATTCACATTAAGACAATTTTCACTTAAATGGCTAACTAAGTAGGTAATATACATTCACAAGATTTTAGATTCAGGTTACTTTGCAGTAGTGTTTTACTGAATCTATTTAAAAGGACATAAATCACAAAACCAAAAGTAGGTGGTGGCCAAAATTACTCTGCGACCATTGTGTAAATAATACACAAATCGAACCTAAAACTGGTTAAAAATAATATACAGAAAATGTTTTTAGTAGATCCACAGTCGCCATAAATTCTATCGTCTCTCATTTTTATTAGTGCTCTTTATCCAATAATACGAATCAGTGTATTATTTACGTACAAATTTAGTTTGTACAAAACTAGTATTAATACCCATTCCATATACCTAGTAGCTCTCTCGCAAAATTGACCGAAGTTAGCCGAAGTATGGTTTTCCGCAGCGAAGTACCTCTTCACACACTCATATTCACCCGATGATCTATGTGCGATCATTGTTTTTCTCCACGTTTGTATAATCATAATTTAGCTTTTTATGATATTTATCACGATTTTAATGCAATTAAGCTCAGACACGTGACAGGGCCAATCTTGACAGAATAACAAATGTAGCGGGGCGTAACTAACCGCCAATCAATAACAGGCGATATATCCCCTAGGGGGCCATATCGGTGGTAAAATCGCGCAAACTACAAGCTTCGGTACATTTTTGTAAATAGTAAGAGCCGCCGCAGATGGGCGCATGGATGTTGGATACGCGTCGCTGAACGCAGTCGCACGTTCAGGTTCGCAGATGTACTTTAGTGCAACTGTAATACGCAAATTCTTGTAGTGCTACAAATATTGTTTACCAAAGTTGCTCCCTAGCTAGTTATACGTTATTTTTTAATTTATTTATTACATTTCACAGCATAACAGTTACAACCAAGGCACTGTGAAACTAAGAATACATAACGTTTACATATAAGAACAAACGACAATTATAAATTACACAGAAGAAGGTCGAACATCTATGATCTCACAGAACCTCAAACATTCATCGCACACATCTACCCATCTGCTTGCAAATATATAAAAGCGTGGAGCTGATTCCAGGAGCGAGTTTAAGAGGTGCAGGGCCCGAACCAGTGGAGATTTTCGATGGGACATAGTTCGCGCGGACGGCGCCGCTAATAGATGGCGACAACGGGGTCGGAGAAGGATCCCACTTGGAGTGGGAACATACAGGCACACCAACTGAGCAACTAATTCGGGGCAGTCTGAATTACCACTTACAATGCTACTTGCTACAGTAAGCAGCCTGCAATTCCGTCTTACCTCCAAGGAGTTAAAGCCCAAGAAGTTATGTTAGGATCTTATTTAAAACATTGTCCCTTAATATTTATTTATTATTTATTTTATATAAAGAAAACTTTGAAAGTGGTGGCTCTGTGAGCTATTGACTACGCGAGTCTGTTTCGAAATGCCTGGAATATGATATTGAAAAAATGCCAACCATTTTATTTAGTATTTCTTAAATAAATCTACAAAACAATGTCGAGAACGTATTTATTTTGTCGATACATGGTAGCCGCAACGATCAAGATGTTTCAATGTTTTTGCAAGTTAAGCTACAATATAGTAGCTCAGCACAACTTTTTTTTTAAGACACGAACTGTATCAGGTCTGGTTAGCCCTCACTATCAGTGTGTGGGAGTATAACCCGCTAATGGGATTATCTCCGCGCCACAACGTGCATGCAGACGTTTGTATGCGCCCGCTCTAACGCCATTTTGAAACGCGTAATGCACCCATTTTGCAGCGATCAAGGGGATGAGTCACGTGCCGAGGATCGCGTGCGCAACGCACCATTTCCCTCGTAAACGCACTGACGAATGGCCGAGGTTTGCCCATACATACCAAGAAAGTCGTAAGCGACAGGATTTTTACACTAAGATCCGGCGTTATGTATAAACTAGGGGGTGATTATAATATGTTGAGAAGGACGCAAGTGACAGGATTTTGTACGATATATTGACTTTTTGTGTAGGCAGTGGAGCGTATAGGATTTAATGGCTGATAATATTGATATTATGGGAATTATCGGAAGTTGGTGGCGAAAGGTCGAATGTCTTTTTTTGTGTTTAGTTTTGTTTCGTTTATTATTATTGTACCTACTATGAGAAGTAGAAATTCTATGACAATCTGATATAAAATATCAATTTTAAAGGTTCTATTTACATAACAATTAGCTTTCATAGATAATCTAAGTTATTGACCTTTTACGATAAGGATTTAATTTTTGTGTGAGATTATTAAAGCTAAGGCTTCAAGTAGAAACTACGAGTAGTAGGTAGTAGGTAAGGATGAAAACCGAACAAGCTATTCATGCGATCAAAGTCATGGGCCAAGTCAAATAACGAAGGTCATAAAATAAAGTAAAACTACATTATTGGCAACTATGGACATTACTAACACAGGTAACTAAGTCACTTGTAAGTCTGTGAAATATCATTCTTATTCCAAATTTACATTTCCATTTATCTCTACAAAAAGTTTCTACAACATTTTGCCGTTATTGGAACTCTCGATATGTAAAGTTATTCAATAAATACCTAATATTCATACAAACAGAAGAATTGAAACAGTGTTTTGACCCTTAAAAAAAGAAAAAGCAATCTTTACAAATACATTTTTGAATTTACCGCGCTGTTCTAACTACCGAACATTAGGTTTCCCATACTCAACAGAAGCCTGCCAATTACAATTTGAATCACCAATTGACAGCCAAATTCGCAAGACGTTAACCTCCACAATAGTACATTACTGCAGAGGCCGCGAAATAGGGAATTGTTGGCCGAGTAGTAATAGATGGCCGAGTGATAACGAGGCCATCTAGAGATACGAGGCCGACAATCCCTGTTCGCGCCGAGGCTTGTATAGTGCTTTTCTCAAATAAATCCAAGGAAATAATACAAATGTTCAACTTATATTTATATTCATATAAAAACAAATGTGTTTCAAATTTATTAAAAAAGAACAAATTTATTTTTTAAGCTGTTCGTGTTAATGTTTTTGCCACCAAATGTTAAGATGATTCTATTTATAAAAAAATGACAACACCTTATTAATTAGATATTGTTATATTTTTTAACAATAAACGTGATTCCTTGTTTATTTTATTGAATAGCTGTTTTAATCTAATTTAATAATCTAGTTAAATATCAGAAATAAAACGTAAATATACATACACAAACTACGTTTTTTTTTTATTGGCAGTATGCCATAGATTATCAATAAAAGAAATAAACCCCACTGAAACAAAAGACAATCTCTTTGTTGGCCACGGCCAATAATGTTGTATGAAATTCCTTTATTGATCTCTAATTTGAAATTAGAACGAATCTTCAGCAATTGCTATACAAAGACGTATTTCGCGTTCTGTTAACACGATCATAAGCACGACATTTCCTTGGATGTTTGAGAAAAAACACATGCAGCGTCATGCGTCTTATTTACAAATTTAATTTGCAGAATAGCTATCTAACCGCGTTCATTGTGGACTTTTTTCGAACAATCTAAGACGAACTTTACCATTAATTCGAAACAGACGTAACGGTTTTAAAATGAGGAGTGATATACGCCATTTTGTAGAAGTACAGTGACTTGCACATTCCTGGTTTTTGCCTCTGATGTAATTTGGAGGGTACGGACGCTCGACGGTGGACGGCCGATGATAGATAAAGCTAATTCAACCTAAGTGATCCGCTGATCCGGGATGAATACAGCCGGCATGTAGGCCTACAAGAAGTTTTAGGGTTCCATATACACGTTTTCCGTAAAAGAAACAAGGTTAAAGATGTCGTTTTCAGACTAAGCAGGCCAATAATGGCTGGCTGTACGTGAATAAAGGTCACAAACTGCAAGATGTAATGTGCACAGTACTGACATTGATTGATACATAAGAAAGCTACTGTTACTTACATGTAGGTACTGTTACAGATAAAACGGCCAAGGGGGATGATTACATACACCTAAGACGATACCTTCTCACTAAATAGTTGAATCAAGCGTTAACTTTGCGGAAATCCATATTTAAATTAATATTATTAATTTAAATAATAATATTGCTTTGCTAATATGCGTTATAATAAGTGCCTGCCAATTAGTACTAACCTGTTGTAATTATTTGCGTATTCTTTCATGCATTTATAATATATCGGGGCAGCACTAAGATTAACAAATACTTTCCAGATAAAGTTGCCCATGAAAGTGATGGGGTACAAACGTTCAATCATACATTTGAAAAGGAAAAAAATTGCATCATCTAGCCTGCTTAAGGTTAATTCAATTCGCCACTATAGACATGTTTATGCACGATCATGCCACGTCGTGTATTCACTATTTGATAAACGCAATAAAATGAAGTTCTAATAATTTGCAAGTTTGGTTTGTTCCTTGTTCTGCTTCAATCCGAAGTCACATTACACATATGCTGAAACATTAAAGGACAGTACAAATATGGGTAGTTTGCACAAAAAAAAGAGTTTTTCTCAGTATACCTTTGAAAACGGTGACTGGAAAGCTACCGAAACGTCAAGGAGGCTCAAATAATTAATGTACGCGATATAATCCGTTCAAATTGTTTTATTTAAATTAAAGTATAGGTTTAAATTTGTTGTTGATGGGTAGCAGTAAAATTAGTGCAGTTATAAGTAATAATCTAAGTAAGTAATTTATAAGTGGTAGCACACGAAAACGTTTGTGAGCGCTTTATCCGCCAACAAACTGTCCTCAGTTTGGCGGAATATAAATGTTATACCTACATACCACATAAGTTCTTTTTATGATAAATAAATTTAAAAAATAAATAATAATAATAATAATATACGTTTTTGAAGCGGTTGTTTACTCTTGTAATGTTCTCAAAAACATAAACACTTTGAATTGGCGCTTTAAGCTACAGATGTCCGTACGGAAATAATTCTCCAAGACTGATAATAAAATTCTGCTAAATACTTTTTGCCAATAGTCATGCTTCAATGCTTTATTGGCTCTAAAAGTGAGTAGATCTACTCTATCTACTACATCTACTTACTACATCATCTAATGTTGACTTGACTTGTGGTTGACGACGCGGTTGGCGCAGTTTGTAGCTCACCTGCCTACTGAGCCAGCGGTCCCGGGTTCAAATCCCGGCCAGGGCAAATATTTGTGTGATGAACTCGAATACTTGTGCTTTGGTCATGGTTGTTCTATGTATATAAGTATATACGTATATTTATCTATATAAGTATGTACAACGTCGTCTCGTACCCATAACAAAAGCCTTCCCGAACTTAATTTGGGACTAGATTAATTTGTGTGAAGTTGTCTGAATTTCTTAACTATCTTGCAAATAAAACATTCATTCATCCATTCGTTCATTCACCAATTCATTAATTAATTCATTAATTCATTGAGAAATGTATTCATTCATTCATTCATTTACTCATTCAGTCATTCATCCTGTTCGATAATCTGTGTACTGTGCCGCGTTCGTGCCACTAATGCATGTGAAATGCAGAGCGGTGCCGCTGTGACAACCACCAATTACCTCGAAAACAAACCGCGTCCGCCCAAACACAGCAATATCAACCCCACGGTCTACAACAGAGAGGTTATCCAGTTTTATTTCTGAGTTAATATTTAATTCCGTATTCTAGATTGCGTGCTGAATCTAATGTGGAAATGTTATATTTGACTAGGTCTGGCTGGCTATGGAATTTGTATGCTATTAGCTTTGTAAACGGCTGAATGCAGCGACCATCATTCTGAAATTGTCATTTGGATTGTTATTTGGGAAATATTATCACGGTTGTCACTAGTCGAAGATTTTGCAACTCTATAACTGAGAATCAGAAGAGTAGGATTTAATTACCTACTGTAAGTAAAAACCGGCCAAGTGTAAGTCTAACTCGCGCAATTAGGGTTCCGTACAAACACTTATCTCATCGTAAAAAGTTAAGTTTGCACCTTGGTATGAATGGCGCCGGATACAAATGAGGTGTAGAGTTAACGTAACATGATTTTTGAAAAGACTATATTACATTAATTATTTATTTGATTCTGTTTTTAGTATTTGTTGTTAAAGCGGCAACAGAAATACATCATCTGTAAAAATTCCAACTGTCTAGCTATCACGAGTCATGAGATACAGCCTGGTGACAGACAGACGGACGGATGGACGGCCAGTGGGGTCTAAATAATAGAGTCCTTTGGGATCGCAACCATAAATAGAAGAAGAAATAAAAATAATTGCAAGGGTATGTAGTTTTAAAATCAGCTAAGTGTGAGTTGGAATCGTACGCTGTGGGTTTCGTGCAAACCGATAGCTTAATAAGGCCAGATAAACACGTATAACGAAATTTTGTTTGATTTGAAATCTTTGGCCGAAGGTTACGAACACCATAATGATAACTGGTTCTAGCCACGAAATGCGAGAACAGATTCCAAGATTTGAGGAAAAGTTCTATTACAACTCAATTACATAACTGCCTACTCTCGACTAAATAGCCAATTTTGTCTCGTGATTCCTATTATAAGACGCCTTATTCGATGATTAGGTATTCTAACGAGTAAAAAATTATGCGTTAAAATGTACAAAGAATGTTAGGTCTCGAAAAGATGGAGATATTGATGATGATGTGGTACCATACCAACATGGAGAGCAAAAACAGGATGAAATCAGTTTTTTTCTTCAAATTGAGAAATTTTAACCGATCACATAAGCTACTCGTACGTAACGTACTTTGTCAAATGATATCTTTATACAGAGTGATCAATCCAAATAAGTAAATAGGGAGAAAATGGAAACTATAAGACATAGGGAAATCTGTTCTTAGAACCCATGGCGTCGATTGTAAATTGATTGGAAACATAACCGGGAATTGAACTCGGTTAAAATTATTTTGTGCATGAAAAAGTGTTATGTTATGCGGTTTCTATTAAATTCAACGCCATGGTTCTTAATAACAGATTTCCCTATCTCTTATAGTTTGTGACCCATTTGGATTGATCACCGAACAAGCAGACAGACAATGGAAGGTTTTTTATGTCATAGGGAAAACGAGCAAACGGATCGCCTGATCCTGATGGAAAGCGATTACCATCGCCCATAGGCACTTGTAACACCAGAAAAGTCACAAGTGCGTTTCTGACCTTAAATATTTGGTCTAGTAATCCATTTGCCACAGAACTATAACCATGCCTAGTTACTCGTGTGATTGGAGTCAATTTTAGTGTAAAATTCTTCAAATTATTACTTTATTATGCTGCAACGCTCTGTGTGAGATTGCTGGCCTCACGCGATCTTGTTTGCATTTGGGTTAAATTGCATGAGTGTCACTTTTTGTTGAATTAAGTGGAAAACAAGCAGGCGAGCCACGGCCTACTTATAACTATAATATTTTGTATTTCACACTTAATCACACTAAACTAGCTGTGTGTGTAAATGCTCTAGTAGCGTAATCAAAGGTTTGGTGTCATTGTCATAACGACGTGATAGCTCAGTTGGGAGAGTACTACGCCGGAAACGTAGGTTCACAGGTTCGAGTCCTGATTATATTGCAGTGAATCACATTACGTTTGAAGTTAACATTGAAGAGAAATTTTGATGTATGAAAATGGAAAAATTGAATTAAATCCCAGTTCAATACATATGTTCATAAGCGGATCTGCGGTGAAAAAGATTCTATACTTAATGTTTTGTTGCATAGAGAGAGACCACATCTGTCCACCTGCTACGGTCCTGAGATACATCTTTCGCTTCATCAACATTCATTAATCTCCTCATGCATGCTCGTCGGTTTAAAGTACTCTTGACTTACCCCTTTTAAGAACGTCTCCAATTTGATCAAGAAACGTTCGTTTAGGTCTTCCTTTTCCAACATTTCCATTCACATTCGCCTTGTAGATTTGTTAAGTGAATCTTCTTTCATGCATCCTCTCTACATGTCCAAACCAACTAAGCATGCCTTTCTCAAGTACTAGTGACTACATCATCGTTCACATCACAGCGTTCCCTTATGCTTTACACTAATCGTGCTTCTCAATGCCCTCATTTCTACTGCATTTATTCTACTTTCGTGCTTTTTTTGCCACACTCAACTTCTTCTTTTACCAACAGCAACTCTTCTTTCAATATCACTTTCACACTTTCCACCTCTCGTAAACATTGATCCAAGGTATACAAACTCATTCACTTGCTCTAATCTCTTGTCCCCAATCCATGCACTCACTTCTCTCACATTATCTTCTTTCTCAAATATCATGACTTTCGTCTTTGTTGCATTCACTCATTCCCTTTCTTTCTAAAGCTTCATTCATAATTAGGACAAACAAATGTGTCACAACCCACAAAACAATTATCACAATATTTTGTCAAATTACCTATTAGGACAGCGTGTCGTTTCACACACATTCAGTTCGAGTGATTAATGATCATCCCATAACCTTGTTTGACCATCATTAACAAACAATCCAAATGAAACAAACAAACGGTCAAAGCACATAACACTTAATTGAAAAACGAAACCTATGCAAACATGCGAACGTAATATTTCGCCTATTAAAGTCAAATAAGCCGTTTTTAATCTGATACTAATAAATAATTGTTCGAATACAACACCCGCTGACGGGAAATAAAAAAGTAATTCTGCAAACAGCTAACATAACGAGGGTACTCGTACATGAAACTGAGTGACCCAAGTCATGAGCAATATCACACTTATATTATAAAGTCGAAAGTTTGTAGGTGTGTTTATGTGTGTGTTTGTTACTTCTTCACGTTCAAACGGCTGTCCCAATTTTTATAAATTTTGATACGAAGGTAGGTGACAACCTGGAATAACCATAGGCTACTTTTTAGGCGACTTCAAAAAACGGAGGGGGTTCTCAGGGGGTTTTATTTTTTGCTTTTTAGTAATTCATATAAAATACTTATGGCGGGGTGATCGGGGAGATCTTGAAGGCATGCATCGCGTGGGATGAGCGCATAACACCGCGCGACGCAGCTAGTACCATTTAAAACTCAGTGCATCCAATCGCTATTGTCCGTGCTTACTTTGGCCAGCAAAACTATACCTCAGTTGGCGAAAGATGATCCCTGGTACGGTCAACGTAAAAAGTAACTGATGATTTTACTATTGGCCAGTGTCAAATTGTGCACCAAAATTTAATTTTCAGCTACTTTTGATGCTGTCTGTAGACTTCATATTACATTTCAAAAATTCACCTCGTAATGTCTGGATGTTAGGTACATCAACATTTTTATAAGAATGATGAAAAAAAAAATATATATAAAAAGTAATGTAACCTACTCGTACATGGTCGCCTTGCCGCGCCCCACGACGAATTGCTTCGCAGTTTACACACACAACCAATAAAATATGGTTCATTCGGATTGAACGTAGATAAAAAATGGAATCTTGTGTTTTTTTTTTCGGCAGTTTTATCTCTCATAACTTGGGCCCGTACGAACAAAAAGAGGTCCGTAATGGAAAAAACATAGCAGTGTTTAGGCCTTTGTTTCTAGAGCAATCGGAAGGGAACAATTAGCTGTTTTGCTTCTCAGCCCTTTGCTATATGTTGTATGGCTTGTATGGAATAACTCCGGTGTGAACTCTTTGAACGAAATGTAAGCTGAGTAATTACGGCGTTCCTAGTGAAAACTGGGCAAGTGAGAGTCGAGATTACTCCGAAAAATGCCTTTCGTGTAACGTGTTTGTTTTTTCAAAAGTAAACTGACTATTTTTGTTATTGACTCCAAATATCGAGATGGCCTACAATGCCCACGAGTATTGTTTTTGATCAGGGGCCCTAGGATGGCTGCATTTATCTCATGATAAACAAGTGAAAGAGCATCTGTCATTCGCACTCGCATTTTGTAAAAACGTGACGGATGCTTTGTCACTTATTTATCGCGTGATAATGTGTCACTGCTAAAAGTAACCACCATAGGCCCGCTGTAACTAAGGCAATGGTTTAGTAACAACTTCTTGGGTAATTTTTGTATGATAAGATGGTAGCGCATGAAAGATTAGCGTCATTTTTTAGCAAATTAGGAACTCTCTCACCGTCTCCACCGACTGTTGTCTCTTTCATGATCGCTATTTTAACTTGACGGACACCATAGTAATTATACAAAAAGTAATTATACAGGTAAATAAAGGTTTTATTTTCCTTATATACTTTCACGGAACTCTAACCAGCTTAAGCGTACTAGTTGCTGGTGCAGACTAATTGCATTTTTCACTTGGATCTCATAATTGTACTTGTGCAGAAAACTGTTGGCAATCATGAAAAGCTTGCGTGCTCCGGGCACTAGTTGTGAAGTCGTGTAGTTAAAATGGTAATGGGAGGTGGAAACTATTGTTTTCTACATACTGTTGCAAAGTAGATAAAGTAAACACTACTATTTAACTGTCGAGGAACGAACGCTTTTTGAATGACGTTATCGCACTAATATTATAAAGGCTTTGAGTGTGTTTGTGTGTATGTTTGTCACTTCTTCACGCTCAAACGGTTAGACCAATTTTGATAAAATTTGTTATAGCAAAAGCTACTTTTTATCCCGGAAAAGTGTTCCCGTGGGATGAGCGAGTAACACCGAGATGATTTAGTCTAGCATTTAAAGAAACATTTACTTTGCTACTATTGATTTTAATACAACATTTTCAAACTAAGTATATGACATCACTAATAACACTTAAAACAACTTTTAAATAAAACAATTTGGAACGGGTTGTATTTATTTAATTCATCTTTATTGTACAAAAGAAATAATGTATCGTACAAAAGGCGGACTTAATGCCATAAGACATTGTCTACCAGTCAAGCAAGCAGATAAATATTAGATAAATTATCAGATTTGTATCGCATGTACTCATTTTTTGGGCCTTCCTGACGTTTCAATCACTTTACAGTTACCGTTGGTTGTCAAAGTTGCATTTGTGCACTTAACCGAAACCACGTTTTGTTTCATACAAATCGGTTAACAGATTGCATTCCCTAGTGAGTAAAGCGCTTCATTACAGCGACACCTCGTTACGCCATCACAGTGCATGCTTAGGCTGCGTTTACCAGTGAACTTTGTAAGTGTGACTAGTCTACATTAGATTCAGTTAGCTCTTGATTATATAGATATTTATAAAGCTTGTCCTGCACGTCTAGCATTACTGTGACACGCGACACTTTGTCGGGCGACAATACTACCTCTCACTTTCTTTTCAATATCGTGCGAGCAAGACAGGTCACAGTGAGTCGCGCGACAATGTATGGCCTATAATGGTTGCATTTATCACGTGATAAATAAGTGACAAATCATCTGTCACTCACACTCGCATTATGTCAAAACGTGACGGATGCTTTTATCACTTATTTATCGCCTGATAAAAGCAACCATCTTCATAGGCCCGCTGGACGCTAATAAGAGTGCACTTTGAGATATCCCCAAACAAACGATGTCCCGAGTATATCACCTTAAACTGTTATCAAAGCGCGACGTTTGTGATTCGAGCTGCATAAAGGGACATTTCACGTCCAACGGTACGCTTTAATGGCCGCTTTCTATTCAAGCAACAATAAGTTACGTTATCAAAATTGAATAGCAAAAAATGAGCAAAAAACGAGTCCGACTCGCGCATGAAGGGTTCCGTAACATAAAACAAGTTTGTTGTATGGGAGCCCCCCTTAAATATTTCTTTTATTTAATTTTTAGTATAATTTTTGTTATAGAGGCAATGGAAATACATCATCTGTGAAAATTTCAACTGTCTAGCTATCACCGTTCTTGAGATACAGCCTGGTGACAGACGGACGGACGGACAGCGAAGTCTCAGTAATAGGGTCCCGTTTTTACCCTTTGGGTACGGAACCCTAAATAAGAGCAAATTAAACTAAACTAATGCTAATATTTCAGACATAGAAAGAGTTTTTTCATAACATAAAAGCACACAGAAAGCGGACATGTCATTATAAATAAAATAAATATTGAGTCTTATAAATACATTATATAGGAAAAAATATTCAAGTCCAGGAAAAAATATTGGCCTGGCCAGGATTCAAACTCAGGACCGCCAGCTTAGTATTAGATTATTACAAACTGCGCCAACAACGTCACAACCATCATTATCATTAGATACCGATTGGTAGAATCAGTCATGTCAAAAAACCTTAACACTGTTGTTTGTAACTAGGCTAACAGTGTTAAGGTTTTCTGGTTTTCTGTCTCTTACGATTCGACCGTGGTGTACTTGCCCTTACCTCACCAGAAGTCTTCCTTGCTCTTGACCTCACACTGCAACATAATAGTTCACCCGAGGCGGTTATTGATGATCCGTCAGGTGATTACGGCCGAACTGGGTCGGGTCAGGGTGGAGAGAAACTATTGTAGGAATTCAACCTTTGGTGCATATGCTTTCTTTATGGCATTTGATCTAACTACTAGCAAGCGTGTTCAGAGCAGCAAAAAAAGCAAAAACTATGAGAATTTCCTCATAGTTTTTGCTTTTCTTGCTGCTAGATATGGAAATAGCTTGCATGATACAGGATTTGTACGAAGAAAAAATAACAGTGGGACATAGTCTAGAAATTACATGTCCATTCTCATTTTAGTTTATGAACTAATGAAAAGAAATATTGTAAAGAAGTTTTATGTTTTTGTATCTTCTCTTATTATGACAAGATCGTTTTAATTGTGCCATCACCATAAAATAATTATTCGTTCGTATCCCAGCTACGTAGAAGGAAATAAAAGTTTTGTTTGTAACCTAGTTACGCAGGAAAACAAAACCAAGAAAAAAAAACCTAGTTCGTAGCTAGTTACAAAACTTAGTTACGTGCGCGGACGAAGGGCATATTTACATATAAAAACTTCACATCATCATCACCTTTACAGCCACAGGACGTCCACTGCTAAACATAGGCCTCCCCAGTGACTTCCAGATCGGCCGGTTGGAAGCGGCCTGCATCCAGCGGCTTCCTGCAACCTTTACCAGGTTGTCTGTCCACCTTGTGGGTAGACGTCCCACGCTGCGCTTACCG
Source organism: Apotomis betuletana (assembly GCA_932273695.1). NCBI lineage: Eukaryota > Metazoa > Arthropoda > Insecta > Lepidoptera > Tortricidae > Apotomis > Apotomis betuletana. Next base: position 1,760,376 of record OW026310.1, read on the forward strand.
GTACGTGGCCTCCATTCGAGAACCTTTCTGCCCCATCGGCCGTCAGTTCTACGTGCTATGTGCCCTGCCCACTGCCACTTCAGCTAATCCGTCGGGCTATATCAGCGACTTTTGTTCGTAAAAACTTCCCATTTAAGCAATATTATTAAGAATGTATGGACCATCATTTGCTGACCGAGGCATAGAAGGTGGGTTAAACTCGCGCACTTGGCTGATTGTAAAAAAATGCCTAACAAATATATTTACAATATCGGTTCATTCCAAAGAAAAGGGCTTTTTTACCAGCTTTTATTTAACTTGCATTGTATGTATGTATATAAGTATGTTTGTTCGGGTGGAATCTTACAACTCAATTTTGAAGCAGATATCGTCAACCGATTGAGCTGAAATTTTGAATACTTACATAACTTTGATGTAAATCCATTAATATGGTACCATGGGGCTGATTGATGATGGAGCCGGAAGGTGGCCATAGGAACACTATAAATGAAAAAGCTATCCTACCGAGTTCGTGCTCTTTAGAATCGTCTCAGTGAGCATTTGATGGATATCCAAAGAAAAGTACAGTCAGCTATAAAAGCTTGTCACTAAAATTTCATTTTTGTCAGAAACTTATTTATATACATATATAACCCTGAAATAAAAGATAACAATCTATTTCAAAAGAACACAGACCCAGATTGCGGAGCATAATGAAAATTCTTAACTTATTCCCTAATTTTCGTAACACATTGGGAACGAACTATTCACGTTCTATTTTAAGAACACTCAAGACAAAGTCAATAAAACTGGGGCCCAATTCGAGAATGCCGTTTGAGATATCGCCAAATGACAAATCTCCATTAGATAACAGTTATATCGCCGTTGAACTGTCATTTAAATGCGATGAGCTTAAAAGTGACATATCTCATCTCAATTTTGGAAATATGAAGGCGATAATGATTGTCAAAAATGTTATTCATGTATATAAATTTCTGTTTTGAACGAAACGTAACGGACTAATTTCACGTACTACACGGTCAATTTAAAGTATGCGCCTGTTATTTATGCCGTCACATACAAAGGAAGCGAAAATTTTGCGCGTCCGAATTGACGAAGTTGCGATGTTCTAGGGATATCGCCACTTGTCAAGTAGGCACACGTCAAAAGTGACGGATGGCGATGAAAAGGAGAGATCTCCATTATATCTCTAAAATTGGTCGAATACCCCCCCTGCTTTTCTAACTTATTATGTAGTGAGCGAAGATATTGTTAAAAGGATTAAAATCCAGTGCAAAGCTAAGACTTAAAAACAAAGATATAATTTGTTGTCGCTATTTTTATCTCTGTCTGCTTTGTATACAGATTCATAAATCTCCTTGAGTCGGCTAACTTGATTGCCTTTGGTAAAGCATATTAAAACTAAATTATGAGTTTTAAATGTCCTCTAAATGCTTATTAGTTATTTTTATGGATATGAATCATAACTAGCCATTAAAAGTGTTAATTTATGATGAACAGGCAATTATGGAGTAAATTAGATATTTGAAAATAGGTAGGTAAATTAATTTGACAAATAAAGAAGGCTGATAGTTCAAGTTTCACATAAGTTTCATTAAGGTTGAATAGAGCAAACAATTCTTGTTTGACAAAAAAAATATAGAAAGATGGTTAAAGAGTTTGTACATTGCCAAATGAAGGGTTCAGCCTCATTCACTTTTACCTTCAAGTAAACTAATAACTAGTTTACGAATAAGTGTCCGTAACAAGTACTTACCTATTCCCAAATTCAGCTAAAACATGAAAATTTGTAGCTATGTCTGAAACTTGAATTCAATGAGCAAATTGACAAGGAAATGGGAAAATAATGTTGTTAGAAAAAGGGGCATAATTTATAAATACCTAATTCAAAACTTACAAAAGTATATACTTTTGTAAGCATTCATCCTTTTACTAGTGTATCAAATTGTGCTCATAATATCAAGCTAAGAAAAAATAAGGTACCAAGTTCTCGACTCTACCTCAGAAGACCTTCAATCTTAATTCGTAGCAATAGATATGAAAACTAAATGTCGATTATTAGAGAAGACGTGTCAAAGATTGGGACGTTCTTAGGTAGGTATAAGAACACACTAATATTATAAAGGAGAAAGTTTGTGTGTGGTTTATGTGCATGTTTGTTACTTCATCACGCTCAAACGGCTGGACCTATTTTGATAATTTTTGGTATGAAGGTAGCAGACACCCTGGATTAACACATAGGCTACTTTTTATCCCGAAAAATGTAGTTTTCCCGTGGGATGAGCGGGTAACACCGATGTGATGAGAATTAGCATCTCATAGGTAATTCATCTCGTGTCATAAACTCAGTGAATCTCTATTGAAATTGTAACAGAAATAATCACACCGTTTATAAAATTCCGCTGCAGTATTAATTTTATTGTCTTCCCACTGTCGTTTATGTAAATTATATGCCATAGCTTCTACACTGTCTTCTGAATTAAACATCTTCTCGGGCATCGGCCGCCAAGGTCATAAGTACTAATTTATGTATCCCTTTGTACTATTTATACATTCGACGAAGACGTGAGGATGTTGCGATATTTTTCATCAAGATCATACTTAAATGACCTTTGACCTTTTTTTTCTTTTTTGTAGTATCATATCAGATTTTTACAACAACAAGGTGGACAGACGATCCGGACAAGATCTCGGGCAGCAATTGGATGAGGGCGGTGTACGACCAATCGTTGTAGAGATCTTTAGGGAGGCAGATTTGTACGTGCAACCAACTGACATAATGTGAATACTTTTTATATAGTAGCCTATGACAACAAATGTCTTCTTTTAATAGCTTCGTACAACCAACGTTGTTCTCGTTGTTATTATTTTAATACATAAACAGTTGTGTTCCTTAACACCGCCGACGAAACAGAATCGAGCCCACACACTAACTAATCAAGTTTTATTGTTTACACCGACATTGATGCCGCCATGTTCCAATACCGATTGCTACAATCTAATTGACGCAATTCCCATGGCCTAAGTACAGTTAGCTCAAGATACAAATCAAATAGCGGGATCGGAATCAACATTAATTGTTCGAGTCAATCGGACAGTTCGCCGCGCAAGTTGATTATACCATCGACTGATATAACCCTTATCGAGTGATGAGACACTCAGCGAGCTATGGAAAGAGCTATCCTCGGGATTTCTCTACGAGATCGAATCAAAAATGAGGATTCGTAGACGAACCAAGGTCGTCGACGTGGCAAACCGGGTAAGCAAGGTGAATTATTGGCAATGGACGGGGCACATAGCTCGAAGGACGGCCGTTATAAAAATGTAGATTTGTATTGAAAATCTGTTTTCTATGCTATAATTGATAGCGTGATGCAGGATCGTCATTTGTTTTTATGGGTGCCGCCATTTGTTGGTCATAATTTGCCAATGGCCGAAACGGTTGGACAAATTTTAACCAATTCTGGTACAGGGATAGCTGGACATCCAAAGATGGTTATAGGATACTCGTCTACGGCAAATAAAAAAAAATACGCGGGCGAATTTGCGGGCGCCACCTAGTTAATATATACAATTAAACTGCAATACTTTATAAAATATATGAAGTCCACTGTTCGACAAAGGACTCCTCCAAAGTTCTCCACAACGACATCGGCACCGGCCTAATCCATCGACTTACCGCGATGCTAACCATAATCGTCGATCCGTCTTAAGATTTTGATATTTTCCCATTTAGAAATAACTAGCTGCGCCCCGCAGTGCTCCTCCGTTTTATCAGATAAAAAGATAGCCAGATAGTCAGATAGAAAGATAAACGAAGCGTGAAGAAGCATTTCTCGGGCCAGCATTGGTTTGCAGGCACCGTTGGTTTCTTGTCAGTTGCCATTGCGTCTTGGGCTCCCCTTTTAAGCTTACCATCAGAGGAAGTGAAGCCACTATGTTGTGCCAAGTTGTGCCAATATAAAAACTGACCAAGAGCATGTCGGGCCACGCTCAGTGTAGGGTTCCGTAGTTGCCCATCCTTCACAATAGATGGGCTTAAATTAGGTACGAGAAAGATTTCAAGCTCTATAAAAAAGGTAGTAAACGCCAAAGTAACTCTAATTACTTATTACCTTCTGGAAGTCATCGATTATACGCGCCAGATTGAGCGGAATCTTTTAATGCAATATGGCAGTTAACTAATATGTGTAACGTTCGAAGCATAAAGACACCGCGTGGCACTTACGTCATTTTAAAGAAAATTATGAAATTTTGCAATAACTCAAAAATGGCTCGACCGATTTTATTCAATATAGTTTTCATTGAAAGTACTTATAAGGTCTCATTTTCATAAATTTTTCCATAATTTTTTGACCCGTGGTTTAAAAGTTAAAGGGGGGGGACACTATTTTTTTTATTTTCGGAGCGAATATTTACAAAACTGCTGACTTTATCAAAAAATGTTAAAAGACCCTTATTTTTTTTTAAATACCTATTCAACGACATTCCACACACTAGTGTTGAAACGAAAAAAAAAATTCACCCCCACTTTAATTGTTCGAGAAGTACCCGAAATAAAAAAAATATTTTAGTTTTTATTTTACCGTTTTGTCGGCGTCATACATACACATACTCATACCAAATTTCAGCTTTCTAGTACTAATTGTCACAGAGCTAAGCCGCGGACGGACGGACGGACAGACAGACGGACAGACGGACAGACGGACATGGCGAAACTATAAGGGTTCCTAGTTGACTACGGAACCCTAAAAAAGGCTACGTGTTAATCCAGGATATCAGCTGTATGGACCGCCATCTGCAGCCGTTTGAGCGTGAAGAAATGACAAACATACACACTCACAAACTTTCGCCTTAATAAAATTAGTGTGATAGGTGGCATAGCATCTTTCGCATCAGACTCGAGGCTTCTATACTCGACGCCACGTAGCTTGGCAATAGCGACCAATGACTCCTCCTACCATGAAACTCAATTTCTAATAACGACACTTTTTTTTGTTCCCCGTAACGACAATTTATACTTTTATTGCTACACCGTGGTAGAGGGTCCGCTCCCTCCACGCCCATACACCCTCTACCACGGTGTAGCAATAAATATATTAACACTGCAATACGAGTACTGTATAACGTTGTATCTGACAAAGATATAAGAAAATGCTTAAGATAACTATGTAAGTATTACAATAGAAAAGAGCGAACACTGTAGAACTTTTAGAAGCACTAAAAGAACAAGAATTGCCGCTACTCGATGGATATGATTTGAAAGAAAGAAAGAAGAAACAATGACTATTTTGAAATCACACGCAATATCGTGTACAAGTTTTCGCTTGAATCTAATGAAAGAAAGAGGTGTGTTGACGGTATTTAAAAAAATAATCCCACTCAGCATATTATGTCGGGGCACATAGTGCAACGACGCAAATTTTCAGTGGGTCCATGACGATTACACTTGACAAACAACGTTTTACAGAAAAATGTTTCGCCAATTGATCATTTTACAACAAGTCATTTTACAAATGACACTTCTCCAAATGATCAGAAGTTAAATTTACATTTTACAAATAATCATTTGACAAAATGATCATTTAGCAACTGAGTTATTAGACAAAACTACTCTTGGTCTAAAAACTTTTGTTACAATGTATTATTTGACAAGTGTTTCTTTTGTTTTTTTCTTACGCAAATCTAACTTTTTTTCTCCGCGGTAGCGGTCGGAAAGCGCCAGAACAAAAAAAAAAAAAGTTCAATTTGCTCTATCCGTAAAACTCGTAGAGCAAACTTGAGGGAAATGTACAATTTGCTCTATTAGTAAATACAGATTGTAGAGCATAGTGGATAGATTCTAAGATAGTAGCGGAATAAATTACCCAACTACAGATTACAGACTAAATCATAATGTTTGAAAAAGAATCCTTTTTATGAAATAACTTTTTGCTAAATGATATTTTGTTATTTAACACATTTACCAAGTGTAGTGTTTGTAAAATAATCATTTGCTAAGTGACTTTTTGTAATATGATACTTTTGTCAAATGTCTCGTTTGCCTAATGAATATTTGTTGAAACGTTGTTTAGTCAAATGATCATTTGTCAAACGTTTTTTGGTCAAACATTAGTGAACCAAGCAAAACACATACTTAATTGGAGCGGAGCGAGCGAAGCGAGCGAATCTCCCATGGATCGACTCGAATGGACTTTGTAACAATGCGCAGATCTCAGCGAGTTCTCAACCGATTTTAGAAATTATTGTTTTAAAATGCACAAATTAAATTTCGCTAGGTCGTGACGAAGAGAAAACTTCGGAAAAAAAAACTCCGCTCCAATCTATGGTGCAAGCTTAGCCGGTGGCTGACTCTGCATCGACCTAGTCTAAATACACCATACACAAAATATACAAAATGCAGTGTCAGTCTTACAGTTTTAGTCAGCGGGAGCCAAACAAGAAACGATATACCTATATATATTTATAGTGTACCTACTGTTGTATTGGTAGCTTTATTGATGAGGTTGCGCGGCCGGGTGTACACCGCCGGGCCATCTCATCACGGCTTTAATTCTCTTCTAAATATGAGTCCAAAACGTGTCTAGACGTGAATGGAACCACGTGTTGACTAAAATTAATCGATTTATATTGGCGGCACGTACGGAATACGTAATAAGTACCTACGTCTAGTAAACGCGAAAAACGTATTACGCGTAAACGATAGGCTATCGCTTTCGCCTAAAATGGCGTATGATTGTAAGTGATCCCTGTCGCTTACGTCCTTTTAAATAAACGATAAACTGTGAAAAAAATAAGTGGCTGGCTAATAGTACCTACCGTTGTTCGAATAGCGTAAAGTTAGAAATGGGATCCAATGAGACTGTTTTATTCTTCGATTTTATATGTATACATACGTATATAGCTTAACCTATTAACGCGTGCCCTTATAGATTTAAAACGAAATACTTAACCATATTTCGTCCAAAAATCTATAGATAGGGGCACGCGTTAATAGGCTACTAAGTATTAGATCAGATTACTATCTAAACGTCGAAAATTATGAACATTTTTGATAAAGGAAAGCCACACTGCCACAGTTGGTTACCAACTTACCACAAAAAGAACGGCGAAGGTTTTTGAGTGTGTTTGTACGTTTTTTACTTTTTCACGCATAAACGGCTAGACCAATTTGATAAAATTGCGTATGGATGTAAAAGACGCCCTGGATTAAAACTAAGGTTACTTTTTATCCCCAAAAATATAGTGTTCCCATGAGACGAGCAGGTAACACCGCGAGGCGCAGCTAGTAAAAAAAAATATTCTTCTCCACGCATGCCTGTTATTTCTTGAAATTTTCTAAGTCACATGCCATTTATAAGCAATAAATGCATGAGCACTAAGAGGACACTAACAATAATTCTTCTTATAATTAGTCCAATCCCAGCTTTATTATTAATCCAGACTGGTCCTTCTCGGAACCGTCGCGGTCTCTGATGAGTTATGTCTCTGGCAAATATTTTAATGCGCTCGTCCTCGTATGATGCATCGCTCGTATAAATATAATAAATATATGGCGACTTATTGACTAGCCGTCGCACAAAACTGTCCGGCATATGCCGTCCGTCCGGGTTTCTCCGGATTTGTCCTAATTTAGAGGGCGTACGGGGAGCGTCCGGGCGGGGTTTTATTTGTAGTCCGAGTTTAACATTTTCGCGCACAGTACGTCGAGAGACGTTAATTAGGTCGCTCGTGATACGGGGCCACGTTTGTGGACGGCGACTTTTATCTTCATGAAACTACCAATCCGTCCACATCCGAACAAGATTTTAAGATGATGAAAGACTTTCCTTCCTTCCTTCCTTCCTTCCTTCCTTGTATGAAGGTTGATTTTAAAATTAACCTCAGTAAGTACAAAAAAGTTATGGACATGTCCGCCGGTCCGGGATCTGGGCTCCAAAATCCAGGTTTTTTTACATTTCTTGTCCTGGTAGCCAGGTTTTAGAGATGGCAACCCTAGGTATAAAGCACGAACATGCGGATTATTTGTTATTTAACCTAAATTGAAAATTTAAAACACCCCCGACACAGGAAGTTGGTCATCATGAGACCCTCATTTAAAATCAAATAAGTAATGTAGAAAATGTTTCTAAAACTATATATAACTACTAAATTTGGAATTCTTAGCTGCAATGTTGGCTGATATGAGATCTTGTCACTTGTTTCAATTAAAGCTAAATATCTCGGAAACTACTGGACCCATTTCCACCAAATATAGCTAAAAACGACCTGAACGGACAAATCTTTCGATAAAAAAGCACACTCTAATAATTGATCGATCCGTTTTGGAGCTACGATGCCACAGACAGATGCACAAAACACAGACACACAGATACACATGTAAATTTTTTTAAGACCCTTCTTTTTTCGTCGTGGGCTAAAAACTTGGCAATCATAACAATCATGAAATCAATCATCATCATCTCCATAAAGGTTGTAGGTACTCTTATAATTAGTATATTATTATATTAATTATGACACAATAGTCGTCATACAGTAATTTATATTGTCTAGGGCTGCCACGCACAATTCGGTACAAATTCTACAAAATAATTGTAGTTGTAGTTGTAATTCAGTGAATAAAGGATTTTGACCTTACAAACGGTCCGGTAGTTTTGAATTTTTGATATGTTGTCTAGGATGGTTAGTCAGTGTTTAAAATGCAAAATGCACAATTCCCCCCCCTCCGCGCCCGCCGCCATATTGAAAAAACCGGCACTCTCTTCATATTTTTGCTCATATCTTCCTTTAGGAGCATTTTAGCTAGAAGAAAGCTTCGACAATGTTATAGAGAGTTAAATTTACTACATATTCCATTTTATATTTTGTTTCTAAGACAGATAGTTACGGAGATATGCACATTTAAAAAAACTTAAGAAATTGCAATTTCCAACTCAAAAACAAACTTCTGGATTATATCTTCGTTTAGGAGCATTTTAGCTAGAACAGTGCTTGGGCAATCTTGTAGAGAATTAAATTTACTATAATTTACATTTCAAATTTTGTTTCTAGGACAGATAATTACGGAGATATATAAAAAATAAAGTCACATTTTCCGAAAATGTATGTAAAAATGGACATGAGTTTTATAAGCAATTATATTTCCTACATGTTTTAATTTGTCCTAGAATAGTCCGTAACTGAATGACAGCGTTCTAAACCAAGGATTTTGAGAATTTTTCGGAAAATTCGACTTTTCCTGTTTTTTAAATGTGCATATCTCCGTAACTAACCGTCCTTGAAACAAAATTTGAAGTTTAAATTACAGTAAATTTAATTTTCTACAACATTGCCCAAGCTTTGTTGTAGCTAAAATGCTCCTAAACGAAGATATAATCCAGAAGTTTGTTTTTCAGTAGGAAATATCGATTTTTTACGTTTTTTTAAATGTGGATATCTCCGTAACTATCTGTCCTAGAAAAAAAATATAAAATGGAGAATGTAGTAAATTTAACTCTCTATAACATTGTCCAAGCTTTCTTCTAGCTAAAATGCTCCTAAAGGAAGATATGAGCAAAAATATGAAGAAAGTGCCGGTTTTTTCAATATGGCGGCGGGCGCGGAGGGGGGGGAATTGTGCATTTTGCATTTTAAACACTGACTAACCATTCTAGACCACATATCAAAAATTCAAAACTACCGGACCGTTTGTAAGGTCACACATAGTACTTTAGTCTCTATTCACCGTATTATTGTAGTTAACGGTGCTCCTGCAAAAAATTTCACTCTTGAGTTAAATTTCCAAAGATTTCAAAAAAGTATATATTTTCACGCATGGCAGGAACATGCAATTCACCGAGACGAATGGCGACAAAGAAGGAAGGCCTTTTCACACTTGTGGGTAATAAAAAACAGCAGAATGTACCGAAAATAAAAAGCAAAATCCACTGTCGTCGCGGCCTATAAATTCGCCTAGCTAGCCTTGTCAGTGCCCACAAAAGACGAAGTATAGTTCTTGCAAAGGGTCACCGTCATTGAAATCCTTGAACAGTAGTTAACTGAGTAACTTGTCCTACTCCAAGACGACTTTTTGTTTTGGAGGCACTCCATTTATCAGCTGTAATGACTTCTAAATATCTACACTTCGCGATTTGTAATTGTCATATTACAATTTTAATAAGAATATCAAAATTAGATGGTGACGTTTTGTTTTAGGTGTCGTTGGTTGAACTAATTAATTTATGTAAATCCATCTTGCTTGAATCAAACCAATAGACAAATGTAGTGATTGTGTCATAAGTTCAAAAATGATAGAGTTCGACATTTTTACCGAGCCTTTGAAAATGCTCCATACAAATCACGTAACGTCATTTTAGGATACGTGGATGCTTCCACTTCCAAAGATGCTTACAGGTGGGATGTGAGAGGTGGCGGTTATGGGCATATTTTACCCGATCACGGAAAATATGCTTGTAATTAAATGTTTTAATATAATATTCTTCGGTGTTTTTAAAAATTTTCGGTGGTGGTGTATTTTGTATAGAATTATTCTTCTAAAAAATTTTGTACCTATACTTACTTCATTTCGCTGTCATAAGAGCGATGGTACATATTTTTGAGAGGAAATTTATGTATACTTATATGAAGAAATAGCTGACGTCGCAAGGTGTATAGCCTCTGCGCATTAGGCAGCCATGAACTCCCATTTTATGTTATAATTGCTGGTGCGTAGCCATCAGGCTGTCTATTGCGCGGGTGGCTTTAGTGATGACATGCTGTCAGTGTAAAAATATGCTAGAAATAGATATATTGCGAACGCCTGTCATTTGGTCTTTAACGATATAACTGGACATTTACATGGACCATCATGTATTATCAGATACACCTTTATCTAAACTCCTTATACCACCCCCAAACGTTAAAGGTTCCACGACGAGTCTTTCCAATAAAAAACACGCTTTATAAAGGTATCTCTTTAAAAACCTATACAGCGCCCCATATCGATCCATCGCACATTATTACTACCCACGTTTTTTACGGCCGCCATATTTCGCCGTAGTTTAATTCAAGCGTCCACCTGACTCCGTAATATTGAGCAAGTAAATCATCCTGGCTCGTGACCTTTGGGAAAAATTGTTGAAACTGCTACCCGACCCTACCACAGCTTAGATATACAGTATTTAAACTGATTTAGTCCAAGTCAACCGAGAGTCCTAATTTTTGGAACACCGTTATGGCTCAGTTTCATTGGTCGATAGGGCTCGCATGCGGGGTGCGGTAGATTTCCAAAACGCATGCCATAAAGGCCTACATTGCGGGGAATTCTTTACATTAGTCGATAGGGTCCGCATGCGGGGTGCGGTAGATTTCCATAACACATGCCATTATGAGTTTCACTGGTCGTTATACCATCTGCGGGAGTCCCCGCATGCCATATGTCAACCGAGTTATCGACCAATGTAACTGAGCCATTAAAATTATATTTTATTCCGATAGTCCTTGCTGTGAAGATCTACGAATTACAAGGTCATTCATTTTACTTTATCATGGTTTTTCCAAAATTATTTTTAAATTGACAATTTGACAGTTCTCAATAATATTATTAAAATATATTGTTGATTGTTGATACTTGTTAATGTCAAACCGTTGAAATCAACGCTTCCTTTTATGATGTTCTATGGGGTTAAGGTACTGCCATAATAATTCTATTTCGTCTGCATAGTCCGCGTACCCCCGGAATACAAAGTCGGCCCAGATGTATGTCGTGCGTAGATAGCATCTTGATTATTTCATCGAATCATACAGATAATAATGATTCAGAATTTCAAGATTAGGGGCTCATAGATGCTTACCGGCCTGTTTACCTACTTTTAAATGTATTATAAAACTAGCTGCACCGCGCGGTGTTACCCGCTCATCTCACGGGAATACTACATTTTCGGGATAAAAAGTAGCCTATGTGTTAATTCAGGGTGTCAGCTACCTTCATACCAAAATTTATCAAAATCGGGTCAGCCGTTTGAGCGTGAAAAAGAAACAAACATATCCACAAAGAAACTCACAAACTTTCGCCTTTATAATACTAGTATTAGTGTAATAAAATATATATATATCGGAGTATTATTATATTTCATTTGATTATTTAACTATATTGCACAAAGTGTGATTCAGTGAAATTGCAGAGAGAATACTCGTTCGTAGCAACAAATTGTAAAATGAAGACTTTAGCGATAAACGTTTTCAATTTAGCCTCAAATCGAAAGATTTAATCTAAACTACAAAAGTATAAAATTGAGCCATTAAGTCAATTCAATCAGTAGTTAAAGAACATCTATGCCGATGGCCTAATTTGGCAGAGAAGATAGGGTCACGGAACTATTTATGCAAGATTTTTAGGGTTCGACCGTATACAGGGTGGAACACATCGAATTTTAAGCAAACAGGGAATTTTTCAGACTGAGTACTTCAGTTTTTACCTATGAACTATGTAAATATTTCTATCCATTTTTGAGATACAGTTTGTTAAACATGAGTGTAAAAATCTGCACATATCAACCCTAGCATCTTTTGAACATCGCTTGAGTTAAAGTCAGGTGTCAATTTAAAATGTAAATCAAAGCTTTGAATTAGTAGGGTTGACACTGATATTAAAATATTTTATTTTTATGACTTTTTTTACTCTTAAATCCAGCTTTACAATTATAATAGGTCGATTGTAGATCACTCAGATGACACTATCCTGTCAGCTCAGTCTTTACAAAAGTTCCACCCTGTATAATCTCGAAAACTTGTTTCCATGGTGGGATGAGCCGTCAGGCACAGCTAGTACCTAACATTATAAAGTAGGATCATGAAGTGAAATTATTGTTGAAAAGGACTCTACCATACATTGTAGTGGCCTGTTCTTTCTGTTCATATCTTCCGGTTCGCGGTCACCGCATGGTCAATGGGTGAGCCACGGTACGTGTTCCACCGGATACACTACAAAACTCCGACATTTTATTTGTCCGAATGCATCACTATTCCGAATTTTCATAATTCCGAAAACCACGTTCAGGTGAAATATTTTGACTTTTTTTTGGGATAACATGTAACCCTAACCTAACCTAATTAAATTGTGTCACATACCATCCACTAAAGTACACATATCTATGCACTGGCCTGTGTAAATTAAATTAAATGAGAATAACATGTGTTCCAGAACGTTCCAATCCGAATTACTGAATCCAATTAACACAGAAGTAACACGATTAGCCACCACGGGTTACCCGGCCCCACAACGACAGGCTTGTGGTAGCCTCTCCAGCGCTCGTGGAGCGGACTCGCATCCCAATCTCTCGCCGCCACGAGCAGGGTGTGGAGGAGGCGTAAATGGCCTTTCTAGTGGCACTGCTCGTGTCCTACGCACCAGCCCATCGTCCGCCCCTCGACGAACGTGGCGTAGGCGCCACTGCAGCACGTCAGCGGAACGGAACATAGAGTGCCACGCGTCGTCATACTGCACTTGCATGTCTTTTACAGCCAATATTGGGCGACTAGCAGCAGTTAGCGTCGAGCGGCAAAAACAAAGTCGTACCAATATGTGAAATATGCCACGAAATGCCGCGCGCGATGCTGCTCAAGCGATTTTGCCCGAGCGAGCGCGGCGGGAACAAATGTATCCTCGACCAGCAAAGATGCCAGGACCTCCGAGCGGCACGTGCGGCAGTGCGCGTGGACGGGTCGGGCAATGTAGTACTATGCCCACCGAAAAAAAAAACACCGAAGTCGAGCTCGGCTCGGAGACGCCTATAAACTGTGTTCCAATCGACGCTTAAGTATACATTGCAATCAAAATGAATGAAACTTGCTTCAGATATGAATATCCCCACAAACTCCGGTACAAATGCGCGGTCATTAGAGCAGCAGCGCCGGGCCACGCCGCGCGGCGATCAGTTAGCTCGACGTAAGTGATTGCAGCAAACTTGCAAACTGCCACGCGCCGTGCAAACTGCCACGCTTTGTGCATGTGACGCTGACGGCCACGCGTGGCAAAACATTAATTTTCTATTTGACCGTTAAACTTCCGTAAATAACGAAGTGATTGAACGAAAATATACAACCTTTTTGGAAAATGAACGAGAGCTAAATTTAACGTTTCTAACAACTTCGCCGTTATTTGTCTACACTGTAGCGATGTGCTCTATTTGCCTTTAAATTATTTTACGTATCAATGACCCACGGCCGAGATCACGTCACTAAAATACTGTATCGTGTAAGAGTTAAAAACCGATAACATTATTTAAAGGCATAAAAAATTTAATCCTTAAATTGCAATCTGATTTTTAATTTAATTAAGTGAAAGGTTTGTCCACGGTTAACCGATATTTTATGCATTGAAATATCTTTTGAATTTTTAACCGATTGTGCAACAAAATCGTGTGATTTTCAATATCAATTATCTTTACCTTACTATCATAAAATTCAAATTTGTCTTGAACATTTTAAACTTTAAATGTCTAGATCGATTTGAATTCTTTTTGTTAAACCGGGTAGATAGGTTTCCACAAATTCTGCAGTAGGACAGCGGGTGGTAACTGAAGGACGAGAGCTGAAAATTCATATTCATTTGCGTGTCATTGGAGAGGCCTATCCAGCAGTGAACTGATACACGGTGATGATAATGATGATGATGATTATAGTAACACTTTCATGCTTGTATTGAAAATCTATTAAGTTCGTGTTCTGTGAAAAAAAAACAGAAACACTAATATGCCGCAAATAGCACAGGATATCCCTGTACACATCATAAACAATGTCAACAGTAACTTTTTGGAGAGCTGATACTTCTTTGGTAGCATAAAGGCTTATCTTACGATGAACATCATACTTAGATACGTCGTTTTCAAACGGAGAGCGTTATATATTTACCAAACTTCCAGATTTCTAAGCGTGTGTGAGCGTAAAGATACAGGGGTTCCTCAAATCTTTCTATAAAACTGTCATGAAAAATCTACGAGTCATATGTATTAGTAAATTTGTTAATCCTTTTACCTACGTAACTCTTCTTTATCTATTTACATTCGGTAATAAGTATGTTATATTAAACCATTGATTCAAAGATCAAAGCTCAAAGAAAAATTTAAATGCGTCAACCTGGTGGAAGAAACCGGGTATCGAACCCGGTACCTCTGGATTGCCAGTCCAGTAAACTATGTTATACCCTACTAAAGATAACTTTGGATATTTCAATTGGATAAAACTCTGTTCAGTTGTTTTGGCTTTCTACGGAGGGGACAAAGAAATCAATTATATATTTAACACGGAATAAATAATTTAAAAGCCATAAATATAGCATCACAAAAAAGTGTGTTCGCCATTATATAATCTTGATCAAAAACCCTAATTCAAATAGGTTGTTAGGTTAGTTATATTCTTATATGTAGAACTCAATATTTCTAAAAAAAGACGGACGCTTTTACTCCAAAGATAACCTAGTACAATTTTAAAACATTCTCTCACATTAAAAACAGAACTCTAAAAATGTAACAAAAAGAAAAAACAGAACAATCCCGTTTTATAGCTTCCGCCCCTCGCATTATGAAAATGAAGTTTTTATGTTTTAGAGAGGTATACCTACGGTGCCATTCTAAGTTAAAAAGACAGTGTTTTATAAAGACTCATCATGAGATAGGGCATTTTGTTTCTGCGGCCGTCGGACTCGCTCATTTTATCGCTGTACTCCACTTATCTGGTCGTGTTGGGCTATTGCGACCTATTTGAAAGAAATGTTTGCATAAATTGATATGTGGAATGTGGAGAGAACGAACCATTGCCTTTTGGTATCTACTTTCGTATAATAACTTTAAATTGGCCACGTAAATGTGTTCGTGAAACCGTTGTCTCGTGTCTGGGCTTCATAAGAAGGGTTCAAGTTCAATGGGCAATGCACAATGGCCATAATAAATAAATAAATATCGGATATCGTCAAACATATCCTACAAACAGTCCCACAGTAAACTCTACAGGCCTTGTGTTATGTGAACTAGACGATACATACTTCAGTAGACAATTTCATACTTAATTACACAGAAAACATCTACATATAACCCGGGAACAAATCTTCGAGTTCATCACACAAATATTTGCACTTGCTGGGATTCAGTAGGCAGTTGCACGTCAAGCCATGCTCGGATTTTCACTTGTGACTCCTCTGGTGTTGCAGATGTATATGGACGGTAATCGCTTTCCAACAGGCGATCCGTTTGCTCGTTTGTCCCTATGACATAAAAAACAGTATAATTATGAGAGGATTCACTCTCAGGGCCTACTACTCGGAGAACCGATGGCTGTTCGGACGGAAAGGTTCTTCATTGGTGACCGCGTACCGGGTTAGAAGATGCCAAACAACAACAAGGTGTACTGATGATTCGGTCAGGATCGCAAGAAGCTGTTGGACGAAGCCTTTCACTAGGTATGAAAATAGCTAGTTAGCGATAAAGAAAGAGTCTTATGATGTAGAAAGGACTGGACTGTGAGAACTGTTTTTTTGACATTCACATGGGAGCGAAGACACAAGCAAAATTATTATATACTTGGAATTCCATAACATAATAGCTGAGCAAAAACTGACGCCGTCTACATAACTAACCACTCATTGCATTTATTTCAACGGCAAAAATGCTTCACGACTCATAATTACCCAATAAAGGAATTATCTTGAACTAACTAGAGCTTTATTACAGCATGCCTCTAAAATCATGTGAAAACTAACAACTGGGGTAATTAAATACTATAATTACGCCGACTTAAGCCTTTAAAGTGTAGCTGGAATAGTGTTCGTGTTCACATAATCCGGGGTTGCATTTTCGCCAGGGAACGGTGAATTCGTAGGATGCTTCACTTCAGAAAATTTTCATTAAGACTGTTTTAACCACCGACAAAAAAGAGGGATGTTAAACGTTAATATAGTATGAGTGGCACTGTGTAGCTAACGCATGAACCAATTTGAGTAAATATGTAAAGCCTTGACTATCGATATGGTTCTTAGCTATGTTTGCTAGATATAAAAGCAGTTTTTCCAAGACATTGAGCTGTTATTGAAACTAATTACAAGATCTCGGCCATTATTGATGCTAAGAATCCCAAATGTTGGAAAAATATTTATTTTCACAGAAGATGCTACTTCTATACCATTAATTAAAGAGATGACAGCATTTTTTTTCAGATTTTTTTATTTTGTAATTTAATCTTGTCAAACCTAACGCCTGAACGGTTTCCAACAAATTATTTTTGAAAGCTGGGAACCCAGAAGAGTTATAGGATATTTTTACCCGACCTTTATACTATTCGCAATTATCTGACATAAGTACATGGGCAGCTCAAGCGAGGCAGGCCTAGGCGGAAATGGCGGGACGACCTGGACATGACTCGACAGCTGGCCGGAGGAGGCATCTGATCGGGAGTCGTGAAAATCAAGGGGAGAGGTCTTTCCCTAGTACACAAACACAAACAAGCTAATAAAAGAAAAGTAAGTACATATTTCCAGTCCATTTTTCGCATAACTGCTCGAGTTAGGTTAGTTGCAGGGAATATCTCTCCCACAGTGTGACACCAGGAATCCTCTAATTGCGGACGCTGGTACATAATTGCACGGTAGTTGTACTCACGCGATGTAGTGTCAACCGCTGCACTTACCGGGATTCAACGATTACTGGTACACTCAGCTCGATATAATAAAAAAAATAACAAAAAAACACAGTAAAAATGTATGACTGGGATTTATGATATTTCAAAATTCTAGGACAAAACAGGCGAGAACGAAATCTCGATTTGTATAACCTGGTTACGTTAAGTTTGGACCTCATTTGTAGGCGCAACATCGTTACCAGGTGCAGACTTAAGGTAAACGAACAAAAAGGGGTATGGGAAAAGGAACAGTCATATATCCTCTTAATCGGCAGTGGGCAGGGCAATGGGCAATGCTCATAGAACCGATGGCCGTTGGGGCAGAAAGTTCTTTTCACGAAATGTTTAGTTTTAGCAGAATTTTTCATACCACTCACTAAAGGAGGGTATCATGATTACCAGCAATTTTCTGTAATTGCTTATGGCATCTTTTTTATATTTGTAATTTAATTTTGCCACACCAAAACGGCTGAACGGATTTCAACTTTTTTCATTACGTTGATAGTCAAACATTTTTGGATATTCTAAATCCATTAGTATTCGAAGCCTTATAGGTGTGTGTTTATTTAAACCAGTACTTGGAAAGCCACCTGTGTATTAAATCAGGTAGCTTAAAGCTAGCTAGGTAGCCTAAAAATTAAGGTGCTCATGTTAGCCTGGAGAGCTAACTAAGCTAAGAGGGGATGCAGGTTCAAACCCCGCTGAAAGCATTTAATTTTTCACTTCAATATAAACTATTGAGATAATTATTGATGACTGTACCAGGAGCACTGAATCGGAGCAAGTATATGGGAAAAGCTACCCTACTGCAACAGATACCTTTGTCACATATTGTCGTGTTTTGTATCGAAGCAATGCTTACAATGACTTAAGCGCCAGGACCGATAGAGTCGTTTAAGTTTTGTACGATTTTAATTTCTAAAACAAGCCTCATTTGAAGAGTTGTGGAGAAATTATATTTTTGATAGTGTATATTTTAGAATAGGCACTTAATTTTGAGTAATTGGACATTATGGTTGTCACACATAGAACAGATAATGAAAGACTGTCTCTTCAACGAGAAGATTTTAACGTTGAAAATGTTTGTTTTCCTGATCGATTATACAGCGTGTATACTTATTTGATATCACCGGAAACCTTACGGGGTCTTAGTATAAGCACTTATTAATATATTGATCCGTAAATTATTAACAAAATCGGATCTTTTTTTCCAGTTAAAATAATTCAGCACGCAATGTATTCGTTTGTTGTTGTTTATTGACACTTAACATGTCACAACTGTCACAAGTAATAATAATAACTCAAATAAGTGTACGCCATATATAGCTGCTCAGAAAATTTAAAAAAATTATTACGCTATGGCAGTAAACGCTAAATTAACTAGGTCGATGCAGAGTCAGCCACCGGCTAAGCTTGCACCATAGATTGGAGCGGAGTTTTTTTTTTTTTTTTGAAATTTTCTCTTCGTCACGACCTAGCGAAATTTAAATTGTGCATTTTAAAACAAAAATTTCTAAAATCGGTTGAGAACTCGCTGAGATCTGCGCATTGTTACAAAGTCCATTCGAGTCGATCCATGGGAGCCTCCAATAATTGTTATAAATATCAGATTATAGCACTAAAATCTGCGGCTACACTTTGCGGTTATATCAAATATACACGCTGTAGAGTGAAACCACGCTAACGCTTCCAAGCAAATGAACTGCCGAACCTAATGCCGGCTCCACATCTTCACAGGTTAGAGTGAGCACGATATAGTTCCGTTTCACTCTAAAGTATAACTGCGTCCTGTATGTTTGCCGTTGTTTGCCAAACATGTGGAGCCGGCAATACAAACTGGCTCACTGACTTTGGTTTGACAGTTCATTTGATTGGAAGAGTTGGCGTGGTTGGCTCTAGGGCCCCGATTTATGAAATTGTGAAATTTGCCTAAATTAATATTATTTCATTTGCCTATTGTTTCACAGATATGAGCGGTACGCAGATGGGTTGTATATCAAAATGTGCGTCTGCCGGAGGGCTTCAAAGTACAACTTGCATTCCCAAAATCTGTCGATAACAATGTGAGATGTTCTAAAATTAATAAATTTCGCTGACTTGGATTGAGAATTTCTCAATTACTTTTTTTGAGCTCGCTATTCAAGAAACGAAAAACAATAATTGAATTAAGCTACAGTTTGAGCCATTGTAGGAGGCGAGCGGATAAAATATGTAGACGGTAGCGGCTCCTTCCGCGCGAGGTCAGAAAAAAAAGTTGTCAAATTTTATAAATGATAAATTTTCTAAATTACATTTTCAATGCCTTTGATAGTTGCGCGTAGTGTGAGATCTGTATATTTTTTTCTAAAAGCTTCCCTTCTAAATAGTTAAGCACACTGTCTTAATATATCCTAACCATCCCTAGACGACAGCATAAAATTTATGGATGTCACAAACGTAGATACAATATAATAAGTAAGTCTGTATTTAAAATCAGTTAGCGTTAATAGTATAAAAATATACTCTGAGAATTTGATAATAGATTATCCAGTATATTTCGCGCTTCTCCAAAATTAATCACGAAACCCAACGACTTTGTTCACTGGACTATAAATATATTTTTAATTAATTTATATCGCACATTAAAGTCTATCTTTATACCGAAAATGTATTTTATAAGCGATGCAATAAAACTTTTAAATACCTTTTCTCATCACCGATTCTCATTTAACTGCCTTTTAATGTTGCCCATAAATATTGCTGGTAATATTTTAAGATACAATGTTATGAATAATCAAATTAGGAGTTAATCGTAAAACTGAGCTATTAGGCTTCGTACCCACCACAAAGTTAGTCATGGTTTTACCTACGCCACATCTTGGGATTTAGGTAGCCGACCCCGATTGAGAATTCATTCTCAAAAAATGGGACAAAGGCTAGGAGGATGATGATATGATTATAAAATATTATTAGAATAAGTACCTACCTACATTTCATGCGTGTACACCGGAAAAGAATTTAGAAGACTTATAAATTAAGCATGTACATCTGCAAATGTAACCTATCATTCATACGCAATAAATCATTAATTCATTAATTCAAAGAAAACAAACATATTTAAATAAAGCTTCAGTTCAAATGGATTATATCGCGTATATTCATTATTTGAGCCTCCCTGAGGTTCGGCAACTTTCCAGCTCCCGTTAAGGGTTGACTGAAAAATAACTCAATTTTTCTCGGTCAAACTTATAAGTGTGATATTAAATCGTTTTATTTCAATGTGTGGCAGTCGCGTATACCGAGGTGAATTTTATAAACAACATAGTTTCTGTGCTGAAATAAAATAGAAAACTTTCAACATATTTCTCTGTACATATCTAAGTCTAGAGGAGCGTCCTAACTCAACACGTACAACATTTACGAGGTTCTTTTCACAGACAGTAATAGTACGAAAAGTTGTATAACTACATTCAAACTTCGATTATTAATTGCTTTCGATAGAAACGCAAGCATGCAATGTTTAACGACCGTCGTTAATTTCTAAGCGTTCATTATAATATTAATAAACCTATCATAACTTACAGGTAAGAGTTAAAACAGCTAGTACTTATTGTTAGTACAGTTTCGTACGAAGGATAAAAAGCCAGCCAAGTCTGAGTTCGACTCACACAACGAGGGTTACGTACAAATACTTATCCCATCTTAACTGGCAAGGTTAAGTTTGCACCTGGCATGTATAGCGCCGGCGACAAATGAGGTGCAAAATTAACGCAACCGATCACGTTCGTTGTATGGGAGCCCAATTAAATATTCGTTTTATTCTGTTTTTTAGTATTTATTGTTTTAGCAGCAACCGAAATACTTCTGTAATATTTGCCTGGTGACAGACGGACGGACATCGGAGTCTTAGTAATAGGGTACTCTAAAACGCCACAACGATCTCTTCTGATTTACCGTGATCGTATTTTTGCTATTCGTAGTGCTCTAAGTGACATTAACATCACTAAAGTAGAAAGAAGTACAGTCAATATTTCAGACAGATTTCAAAAGATAAGTGCCTAGTGCCTACCAAACTTGGCATGTAACCAAATCTTATTGTAAACCAGCTGCGCCGTGCGGTGTTACCCGCTTATCCCACGGGAATACCTACTAAATATTTCGGGATAAAAATAAGTATGTGTTAATCCAGGGTATCAGCTACCTCCATACCGAATTTTATCAAAATTGGTCCAGCCTAAGTGTGAAGAAGTATCAAACATACACCAAAACACACTTACAAACTTTCACTTTATAATATGTGATAGTTGAGGAACATCTTGCACTTTTTTAATGTTTCTAAAAGCGTAACAAAAACTCCCACATTAAATAATCCTTTGCCAGCAAATGAACCGTATCCGATCCGACCTCGATACCTCATAGTCTCATATTTCAGGACAAACAAAGAACAAGGTGCGTCGACGTAATCTTAAAACAATACCAAAACACCGTAAGCACCATACGGTCTCAACAAACATACGACGTCCTAATATCCAGCGGCACTAATGAAGATAAATAGCTCAAGAAGCAATGGCGTATGTCCTTTATAAATTGCTGGTACTTGTGACCTTTTGCTGACGTGTGATAATGAAGATAAAACGGTCACGGTGGACGAAATCCTTTGGCAGGTGCCGTGATATAGTTTGTGAGTTCGCTAGTGATACGTGAAATGGGATGGGATAGTAGTGAAAGGAAGTTTAAGATGCCTATTAGGAACAGCCTCATAGAGGCACGCTTGTATTAGAAAATTTGTCCTTTAATTGTATTTTAATTAATCGACAGATTAATTAAAACTACTTTACTATCCTGTGACTATCCTCTAGATAATACTCAGTGACAGTATCTGCGTAGGCACACCTTGGGCTTAAATCGGTTGACATTGATGGCCGTTTGTTCGTCTTATTGCCAATATCTCGACTGGCGGATATCCCGTCCCCAGAGGCAATGGGATGAGCTGTTGGGGGAATTGTCGACTTGGTCTAGTTTCCCGGAGGCCAGGCCGCCTCAACGTTCGATGGTCCGATGATAACGTAGCAATAGCTGGAAAAAATGACGAAAAGTGAATTTATATTAATGAATATTAGCCAGTATTATTTACAGTCTATTATCGTTATTCTTTGCCACTCGATATATAGTCGACATTACACCTGCTTCGCGGGTAGGCGACAAAATGTCCGGACCGTTTTTTTTAAAGCGGTTATCGCGGCGGTGGCTGAAACAAAACAGCCCTTATCTCCAGATAGCGCGATATTGCCCCGCCCGGTGTTAATTACGGTCTAAAATCGGACGTTTCCGACTTTTTTCCTAAAAAATGTCGCCCGATAGTGTGTTTAGGCGGCAAATTGGTCGTTTAGATGAGATTTCAATTTGTGTCGACTTTTAAAAGTGGTGAAAACTTTTAAAGGTAAAAGAAAAAACCTTTTTTTTTGTTAATTATCTAACACACCGTTACTTTAATCAATAATTAGTATATCAAAGAGCATAGTATAGTTATATTACTTACTATAACCCTAAGCAAATTCATGGTGTTACATTATTAATATTTTTTTTCCTTCTTTGCTAGATTCAATCAATTGAAACGCAGTTTCTCATTCATCATCCTCCTAGCCTTTGTCCCATTTTTTTGAGAATGAATTCTCAATCGGGGTCGGCTACCTAAATCCCAAGATGTGGCGTAGGCACTAGTTTTTACGAAAGCGACTGCCATCTGACCTTCCAACCCAGAGGGGAAACTAGGCCTTATTGGGCTTAGGTGGTTTCCTCACGATGTTTTCCTTCACCGAAAAGTGAGTGGTAAATATCAAATGACATTCCGTACATAAGTTCCGAAAAACTCATTGGTACGGGCCGGGTTCGAACCCGCGACCTCCGGATTGAAAGTCGCATGCCCTAACCACTAGGCTACCACCGCTTCAAAACGCACGAAACGCAGTTTCTCATTGTTAATTAAAAATCCAGAGGTGAGTATTATCTTAATGCGTCCGCAGCACTATAACTATAAATAAATACAACTAAATAAAATAAAAAACTCTTTGAATATCCGTCATGTATTTAAATGTAACAAACGATATCTGTCTTCCCCCATATTTTCTTTACACAATCATAAACGCTTTTATCTACGCACATATCATTAGTGCTCTAAAATGCGTTCAGAAACCGTAGGAAATGACCAGCATTATTACAACCAAGTTTACTATGAGAACTTTTTTGTCTGTGGTAGTAGGTAAATACGACATTTGATCTCGAGTGACATGAGAATATGGATACATATGATTTAGAAAAAAAAGCATTTGTCTTGACGGAGGTTCGAATTGCCGCCATTATTGTTGTCATTTGTTTGTTGGTTCTTTGCTGTTACGAAAGTAGAATTGTGAAGATTTGTTTGTAATTTACATTTTAGTTGAAGATATATTGTTCCAATGTAAATGTCAATTACAACTATTACAATAAATAATCTGTATGTATTTGTTCAGATTTATTTTTTACTGCATTTTAAGTATAATGTAGTCTTTAGATATTTTACAGGTAGCACTAGTGGTGCAGGTCATTTCCATAATGGCTTCTGAACCCATCTTAGAGTACTTATGATATGTGTATAGATAAAGTAGTGTATACAACTGTACATAATTAGGCATTAAAACACTCGTGTGATCCTATTATGAAACTCGCTAACGCTCGTTTCATAAAACCCCACTCGTGTTTTAAGGCCTCTTATTATGTAGGTATCAGTTGCATAAACTACTATTATAGAAAACGATACAAAAATCCACGTTACAAAACGACATATTAGCCAAAAACGTCTGCTATATCGCAAAATATTGCACAAAATATCGCCCGCAAAAGCTCAACGACACATAGGGGATAAGGCGGCAAATGTATCAAGTAATAAGTCATACTTATCTCACCGAATAGGTGATATTTTGAGTAAAAGGCGACGTTAAGGTGAAGACCGTAAAAGTGTGATAATATCACCAAACTGATCCCAAAACGTTATAACTACACTAGGCATTTTATACAGCTTTATAACCTTTTGGAGTTGGTGCGGTCGGTAAGGCGCCATGATTTAAGGTACGTCCCCTGCGGAACCATGAAGATTATCTCACTCCTTTGCTAATGGCTGGTTTAATTAATTATTAAAAACTAGGTCAGCTCTATTAGTGTTGCCGTTTCCTTTTAATGGGGACTTGAGTTTGCCTCCGACTTTGCCAACGGGCATTATTATAATTTATACGTTCATTTTGCTACGAACTTGCCCCTGCAAGATAATTCTTTAACATTAACATTTAGTCGGGGGCCAATACACGCCGTGCTTTCCTATACGCGGTACGTGGCCACTCCAGGACTTAGCTGCCCCAATGGCCGTCCATTCTACATGGCCTGCCCATTGCCACTTCAATCGTAAAATCATGTAAGCAATCGGTTACTTTGGTTCTTCTGCGGATATCCTCATTTAGGAGGTCTATGTTGTATGTATGTATAGATAGAACATATTGTTTGTTTTACGAACGCAATTTTTAAAGTGAAATTAATCACTATTTCTTGTAAATTACAAATACAAAGATAGAAACAGTGAAACAATTTTAGGCACTGGCCAGGGGGGGTATTCGACCAATTTTAGAGATATAATGGAGATCTCTCCTTTTCATCGCCATCCGTCACTTTTGACGTGTGCCTACTTGACAAGTGGCGATATCCCTAGAATATCGCAACTTCGTCAATTCGGACGCGCTAAATTTTCGTTTCCTTTGTATGTGACGGCATAAATAACAGGCGCATAGTTTAAATTGACCGAGTAGTAAGTGAAATTAGTCCGTTACGTTTCGTTCAAAACAGAAATTTATATACATGAATAACATTTTTGACAATCATTATCGCCTTCGTGAGATGAGATATGTCACTTTTAAGCTCATCGCATTTAAATGACAGTTCAATGGCGATATAACAGTTATCTAATAGATATGTGACGTTTGGCGTTCACTCAAACGGCATTCTCGAATTGGGCCCCAGTTATATAGTTCAACGGCGATATAACAGTTATCTAATAGAGATGTGACGTTTGGCGTTCACTTAAACGGCATTCTCGAATTGGGCCCCTGGTCTTATAACATGCCGAGGCGATACACTCTGACCAATTAAGCTACAGAGTGGTAAAGGTGTCTTCGAATTTTGTCACTGCTTGATGTTGTTTTGAGATCTTTATACTTTTTGCATCTAACCGGAATATTATGCAGTTAATTAATATATTTATTAGATATTTGAACACATTATTGAAAAATTATATAAAATATAACCGCATCAAAATCCGTTGCTTATTTAGTTTTAAAGATCTAAACTATGTAGGTATTTAGGGACAGACCAGAAGGAAGCGACTTTGTTTTAGAATATGTAGTGAAGTCTTCAACAAACAGACGTATTTTTACAAGTTTGAACTATATTTAACTTGTAAAAAGATACAGTTTTAAGTGTTAAGTTTTGGGTACGCTTAAGCAAATTTATACATGTAGGCAGCTTACTAGTCTTAGGAACGAAATTATGAATATATACACCTTATTATGTATGTACCAGAAGCTAATAAGAGTGATAAAGTGACTGTTTAATTCGTATAATATAACACTCAGTCAGTAGGTACAGTATGTATTTATCTATATAAGTATGTTTATCGTCGCCTAGTGCCCATAACACTTACCAGGGATATTTATCTATTTATTTATTTTGTTATTAAATCATATTGAGCTAAAGTAGATATAAAGGCTACAGCTGTTTCGGACAAACATCATTAGAAAGTTCAAATTGAAATTGTGCTAATGCAATAAGAAACACCCACAAACAAAAAAACATATTTTGCGCATCAATAAATATATTCCTCTTTTGTACACGATAACATCAATGCCAATGCTTAATAATTGGGTCTCAGGCCAAGAATCGAACCCACACCGCTTGTCAAACTACTCATTGAAACGCTTTTCCTCGCTCCACTTGATTCAATATGGAGATACGCTTCAGTTGACTGAATTGAAGAACTGATAGAAAGATAAGTGAGAGTCGGAATTCCATTTTTGGATCGGCAACGCTTTGACTATCGGTAATCGGAATTGACTGCACGATGAGTTTTAACTGGCTTTTGGACAAGTATATTATAAAATGTTTTGGCGGTTACGGTACGGTATCAGTAGGCCTTTGATTAATCGAGATTTTGTAGATTCTAGATGACAACATGATACTTAGTTTTCTGGGGCAGGTCAGATGACCGACTAAGTATATCTTTTCATACACAAGTTCATATAAGTAGGTATAGGCAGAGTTACGGTCACGCAAACCACTTTAGGTAATGTTTTGGCGGCGTAATTTTGATATCAGTGCTGTTTTTTCCTGAAGATAGCAGATTCAACAGTGCAACATTGACTGGAAGCTTCTACTGATTTCAATTAAACCAATAATATATGCTCAATGTGAATTTGTTTTTTCTTGTTATCTCAATATCCAAAATATCAGAAGCGAGGCTTTAGAATTCAAGAAACTTAAAATAACCTATTGCTAGAATTTACATGTACCTATCTTCAATGCAAAAACGTTTTTATTAGCAATAGATAACTGGGTTATAAACGAATTTGGCGGGCTTATCCCTCGGGAACCTTGCATGTGTCGGGGGTGAAAAGTAATCAGTAACATGTACCTATATTATATTCTCATGATAAATTATGTTTATCAATAACGCTCAAATAATCACCCCAACATTATTCACGTTTTAAATTTAGTAAAAAATATAGAGGATGTTCTGACGCCACCTCAGTAGCCTCACCGCACACTATCGAATTACCAAAAGCATTTTATTACGCTTCTTTTATTCATGTTACATCATCGCTACCTGGCTAGGCTTCATCGGTAAGTCAAACAGATCTGTATCCGATTTTTAAAACAGTCACGGGTCACAAAAAGTGCCGACAAAGTGACTTGTTGTCAACCAACTTCCTGAGTAAAATGAGGTAAGTTTATATGAGTTTAATTGTACTTATGACCTTTTGTATGAGCTAGAGAAACGTCGGTCGGTGGCGATCATGATGTTTTTTATTCGCGCGGCGATATACGTGTATCGCGGTTGAGAAGCTTGTGAGATAGAATCCACGGCTAAACTACTAAAATTCACTATACGACTGACTGACTGTAAAATATATTCTACGTCAATGTCAGAATGATGTTAAAATAAAATATTCATAATGTGGATGGAAATGAGAGAATGGTCGAGGTCGAAAAATTCGGTTCAGCAATTTGAAAACTGCTTTTTTTCTAGAGAATTGGGATTCTCTGGAAAAAAGCTAAGTTTTCAAAACTAATTAACTATTTTGGCTCAGTGACCCATCAGGATCTTAGCCTCCGAAACGAGAGTACGCCACTTGTCTCGATCCTGCACAGTTTCTTGCCAATTTTTGGCTTGGAGCTTACGCAGATCCACCTCCACCACGTCTCCCCAACGGTACCTGGAACGACCAACCGGACGTCGACCGGTTGGTTGCCCCAAGTATGCTCTTTTAGAGTTTTCAAATCACTTTTTTTTTATTGGGATTGACTGGATTCAACCTCCGTTTTGTAGCGTTTTAGCGATTACTTGTTAAACTTCTCATTTTAGTATACTCTCCTTATTAGAGTATGGTGTGCCTAAAAACCAAAAGCTTTCTGGAAAGCTGGTGGTTTGCAAACTAATCGCGTGCTACCGTTTCGGAGTGCGATGTCGCTATGAAAAACTGCAGCACAGTGCGTTGTTTCGTGTCGGGCGTTTTCTATCAGTTACAGACGTCCACTGCTAAACATAGGCCTCCCTCAAAGCTCGCTACAAGGTGCGATCCTGTGCAGACCTCATACTACGACTACCCGCGACCCTAACGAGGTCACCTGTCCACCTAGTCGAGGGCCATCCCACGCTGCGCTTTTCTATACGTGGTCGCCACTCCAAGATTTTACTGCCCCAACGGCTATCCGTCCTCTCTATTGCCCTCCCATTGCCACTTCAACGGTGCAGTCCTGTGAGCTATATCGATTACTTTAGTTCTTCTGCGAATATCCTCGTTTCTGATTCTATCACGAAAACGGCGTTTTCTGTGTGATGTAAAATCTCCCACCCCACTGGGTCCAAGTACGTGATCATCACGTCTAATATAACTGTGACACGCGACTCGGCGCGCGACGAATATTAAGTACCTGTCACTTTCCTGTCAATACTGTGCGAGCAAGACAGGTGATGCTGACTGGCGACTAGCGAAGTCACGGCAAGATATTCTACCTATAGCTCAGTAGTGTGATAATTCTTCCCTGCAAGTTCGCCTTCCGCTACGGCAGTGTGTCGCGGCTAGACAAATGCACCTGCTTAGAATCCCGATCGCGGGCCCCACTGTTCTCGCCCTCGCTAATTTCGTCTCCTTTCATATGCAAAGGATTGCCGGAAGCTGTTTACTGGGCTCCCCACAATTGAGTGAATTACGTAATTACATTTGTATAGACTCGATGAGTTCACGACTAAATTGACTCTCCCACTCAACATTAGGCAATCTTAGAGCAAATTCCCCTTCAAACGCATGTTGCGCAAGCATCTTGCGGACTCTCTTCCTCACTTTCTTCAAAAATTATACTTTGGGTACATAATATTTGGGTATATCCATATTCATATATATTCATACTCATATATATATAGTATAAATAAATCCATACTATCCATACTAATATTATAAATATAAATAAATCCATACTATCCATACTATCCATACTTAATATTATAAATGCGAAAGTGTGTCTGTCTGTCTGTCTGTCTGTCTATCTGTCTGTTACCTCTTCACGCTTAAACCGCTGAACCGATTTAGATGAAATTTGGCATATAGATAGTTTCAGTCCCGGGGAAGGACATAGGATACTTTTCATCCCGAATAAATTTAGTGTTCCCGTGGGATGAGCGGGTAACACCGCGGGGCACAGCTAGTATTATATATATATATATATGTATATATATGTATTCCCATAAATATGTATTTATCAACGTAACTAGTGTTTTTTGTTTCGACATTTGCATCGTGTGTTTACACGTATTGTTGTACACCCTTCCCGCACCTATAATGTCTCTGTTTGATCTTGTGGTTGGCTGGTAGAGAATGCCTCATGGCATTAAGTCCGCCATTTGTACTTTTACTTATGTATTTTGTGCAATAAAGTTTAAATAAATAAATAAATAATATGTCATAAATAAATATAAATTGCTAAATGTGTAAGTAGCTATTTGATTGTTGTCCTCGTTAGATGAAACTACAGACTTAACAAATAAATAAATATCGTCACAAAACAATCTAATCCCACAGTAAGCTCTAGCAGGCTTGTGCTATGGGCACTAG
The DNA here is from genome assembly GCA_932273695.1 of Apotomis betuletana. NCBI lineage: Eukaryota > Metazoa > Arthropoda > Insecta > Lepidoptera > Tortricidae > Apotomis > Apotomis betuletana. Next base: position 1,790,408 of record OW026310.1, read on the forward strand.
ACGACGATAAACTTACCGATTTCATTGATGAAAATAAAAATGTCGATTTTATAAACAAACGATTCATACTGAAGAATATCACTGAGGTTCTTCAAATTACTTGAAACTTTATGACTGTATAGCCTATATGCTTCAAAATACGGTATTTCGAAGCACTTGTCTTTGTTTCATTTAAATCAAGCGAGTAGTGCCTGGTAGCCAGTGGTCCTGGGTTCGATTTCTGGCAAGAGCAAATATTCATAGATATTTTCCATGTATTTACTATTTATTGTATTTATTATTTTAACTAGATATATAAGAAGGTATGGAATTTTCGTTTCGTACATATCGCGAAATTATGTTTCTTTCTTACAAAGAAGAATAAATTCTATGTAGGTAGTTACTTCCTAGTTTTTAAATAATTGTGAAGCAATAAAATAAGGTTAATTTGTGTGCGAAAGAACAAATCATCATAAAAACGTGTGGCGCGTGCGACGGCCCGCGACTAGGTGGATAGATGACCTCGTTAGGGTCGCAGGTAGACGATGAATGCGTTCTAAACAGGATGGCACCTTGTGGCGAGCTATGGGGGAGGCCTATGCTCAGCAGACATCTGTGGCTGATAGACAGACGTAGGCAGGATTATTATGTAATATATTATATTGACTGATTTTCCTTTTTTGCCCATCTGTCTCTCCTTTTGGTCTTTGCATTTTCATGTGTATTATTGTATAGTTTTTCTCCTTCGTAGTGCACATGTTGCTTGGTATGTCTTCCATTTACATTTATTTACCAGTCATTTACTCAAAAGTAAGCTGTATGAGATCCCTTAAAGGGATAAGATCGCCGAAATTTTTTTTTGGGTACGATAATGTGTTTACATACATACATACATTAGGTATAATTGTAGTGACAGAGGTTCGGTACTGATTCTATTATTTATAATAACAATTCTATTATTGCAAGATAGAGTGAACGATAAAATAAACGGAACGCGTTTGCGGTTTGTTACTACTAGCGCCATCTGTCGTCGAGTAGTGGCACTAACTGGAGAATGAACGCTGTAAAACGCTTGAAAGTTGGCTAATATCGTTTTTTTCTATGTATCATTTTTATGTCGCGGTTGGTGCAGTGGTAGTGCAACTGCGTACTGATCTGGCGGTCCTGGGTTCGAATCCCGGCAAGGGCAAATGTTTTTGTTGTGAACTCAAATATTTTGTGCCTCGGCCATAAATGTTTTCTATGTATCTATTTAAGTATTTACACAAATCTACTAGACTGTAATTTGGAACTATGTAGATCGATTAGTGTAATTATCTATTTTTCATGATTTTTGTTCGTATTGCGAGCAAATTTCATTGAAGTAATGAACGAGTGCTTGTAAAGTGCTAGGGCCGGCGGCCACTGGTGGTCATAAGTGATTTCAATCGATTCTGCTCGCATTTAACGATCCCTGATAATTACAAAGAGACAAATTAGCTAGCGGGGGTCGGTTTGTAGGTACGTGCCGCAGCAATGCGTGTGGCGACGGCGCCGGCCCAGCCTGCTCGCGGAGCCTCAAGCCAGAACGCAATTGCTGCGCCAAGCACCCTTTACCAGAGCCCTTCGCACTCTCAATCGAGTAGCAAACATATCAGATCTTTTCTTTCGTTCTTTGAGCGAATTCACTCTATGTTTTATGTTATGCTGTATAGTAAATAGTATAGATAACGTGTAGTGTTGTGTTTGTGTCACTATGCCTGTATTTGTGTCTATTTTGTAAAATATACCATGCTGTCGAATAAGGTTAGCCTGTAAGGACAGTTGTGTGTGTATGTAAATAAATAAATAAATCTTACGAAGAACGTAACGCGTTATTTTCATTATATTCCCTCGTAAGAGTTTTTGTCAGGGACATCAATAGGTGTCAATAGTTATAATTTATATATATTTTTTCAGGACATATAATATAACTACAATATGCTGCATACCCCTATTACTCACTGGGTGACATTGAGCCTTCTTATGAGGCCCATTGTTACCGACCACCATGTTTCAGTGCCATAAGTCACTACCAACACCCACTCAAGGAACCATCAAATTAATCCATTACTTGTGGATTCACGCCAGTCAAGTTATAAAACGAGTAAACGTCATATACTTCGCGGAAAATCCAACAAAGCAAAATCACGCTTTTCACGAAAACGTGGGTGATTCCACGAAGTTGATGTGTTCGGCGAAACCTACTCATAGGCTTTTGAAATTTGGCCTAGTTGTAGCAGCATTGGTCATTTTACGATGCGGCTGGCGCAGTTTTTAGTTCACCTGCCTACTGAGCTCACGGTCCTGGGTTCGTAACCCGCCAAGGACAAATTTAATATTTGTGTGATGAACTCGAATAACGCCGAAAATATATGTAGGTGACAACTATATTTTCGTGCCTTTTGCGGTAGAGACTCTAGGCCCATGGGGCCCAGCCGCTCGCAATTTGTTTGATTCCCTAAAAAAAAACTAATACGAACTACCTGTGATCCCAGAGCTGGCGCGTTTCTCGGACAAAGGCTCAGTATTGCTGTGCAGCGGAGAAACGCCGCCAGCATCTTGGGATCATTTCCGCCAGTGACCGACCTTGGCTAGAGTTAGGTTAGTGTAGCTTTTAGGTCTTTAAGTTGTTTTACCACTTAATTCGAATGTTTTTTTACTCGAATATTAATCTATATATAATTTATAAATTATATATGCCGTCGTCTAGTACCCTTAGTACAAGATTTGCTTAGTTCGGGACTAGGTCGATTTGTGTAACATTATTCCTTAAAATGTATTTATTGGCCCATAATATTGTCAACATTTCAAATTTTCAAATAGTGTTCAGTTTAAACAAATTTCATTATTTTTTATCACAGAATCCAAAACAATTTTTATTAGTTTTTAGAGTTCCGTACCCAAAGGGTAAAAACGGGACCCTATTACTGAGACTTCGCTGTCCGTCCGTCCGTCCGTCTGTCGCCAGGCTGTGTCTCAAGAACGGTGATATTACGGTGAACGGCTAGACAGTTGAAATTTTCACAGATGATGTATTTCTATTGCCGCTATAACAACAAATACTAAAAATAAATATTTAAGGGGGGCTCCCATACAACAAACTTGTTTTCTGGTACGGAACCCTTCATGCGCGAGTCAGACTTGCACTTGCCTAATATTTTTTTTATTTGATTTCAACAAGGTGGTGGCGACCTGGCTAGGATCCCGGACAGAAATCGGATGAGGGTGGCGCAAGACCGATCGTTGTGGAGAACTTTGGAGGTGCCCTTTGTCCAGCAGTGGACGTTAGCTGATATCATGAAAGCAGCGTCATTGAAGAATCGGCCCTCTTCATGACGACACTGCGTGGAAAATTTGACAGTCACAACACATAGAAAGAACAGTGGTACAATTTCCATACTAAATCCGCCTTTATAGGACAATAATAGTCCGACTGTAAGATTTTCTGCGCTGTGGCTGTAACTATTATCTGGCCGCCTACGCTCTTTTAAAATAAGAGACTTTTCGCATGAATTTTCCATCACGAATTGGGTTATTTTCGAAAATGTAAAAATGTGTTAATATTTCATTTTTTATCCTTTATACCGAGAAAATACCTGAATACCTATTAAATGGTATCAATTACGGAGATATTAATAAATGACAAGGTAGGCGTAGAAGTAGTTCCCTGCTGCCTACGTAGTTCAAATCCCAGCAATTAAATATAAGTACATCTAATTATATATAAGACAACCACACACAAATATAATAGAGAACGTAATTCATACTGAAATAGAAAAATACATACTTACTTACATAGAAACCCATGACCCTGGAACTTCGAGTCTATCAAATAAATATTTGCCCTTGCCGGGATTTGAACTCAGAACCGCCGGCTCAGTAGGCAGCTGCTCTACCACTGCGTATTTATCATTTCTAATTTTCTATTTCCATAAGTACTTATGATAATATCTATTCTATTTTTTTTTAAATGGCAACCGATCACAGTTAAGCGACCATTATGATAATATCATAGTTTAGTGTTCATAACACAAGTCTCATTTATAATATTATTTATTATATTTGACGACACGTTTGGCGCAGTTTGTAAGCACTTGCCTACTGAGTCGGCGGTCCCGGGTTCGAATCCCGGCCAGGGCAAATATGTGTGTGATGAACTCGAATATTTGTGCTTGGGTCATGGTTGTTCTATGTATTTAAGTATATATTTATCTATTTATTTATTTATCGTATGGCATTTCAGTCACTGGATATAGGTAGGTACAATTAATTAGATTAGGTTGAAGTTAGCCTTCTCCAAGTAATCTCTATAAGTATGTATATAAGTATGTATATCGTCGTCTAGTATACCCATAACACAAAAGCCTTCTTGAGCTTAATTTGGGACTAGATCGATTTGTGTGAAGTTGTCTCATATTTATCTTATTTATTTATTTATATTTAATATGAGAATCGGTTCATTTGTATGAGATTGTCTGCTATTCCATTATTTTTATTGTATGATGGCTGAAAACGTGCATTTCTCCAAATTCATGATTTTGTCTGCCTGTTTATTTGTGGTATGCAATAAAAGGCGCATATACATTTTGTCTTCGTAAATTCTGTCAATGAGAACAGGGCCGTAATTACCCCTAAGCCTACAAGGCCCGAGCCTAGGGGCCCAGCCAGTCTAGGGGCCCAGTCCCAGACGCAGGACTTACACCATAATAATGTTCTCCTTATAGGGGCCCAAATGCCAAGTGCCTAAGGGCCCCGGCCCTCTAAGTCCGGCCCTGAATGAGAGAATGGGTTAAAATATAGCGAAGTTACGCACACTTCCTTAAATGAATCTAGTACCGCCATCGTTCACGAGATGGCGCTACAGGTCTAAAGCGTTTCTTCAACCATGAGACTTCCCCCTTTTATTTATTAGCGGCGAGTTTTGACTGATAACAATTTAGATCCAGAGAACAAGAATGATAATAATTTAGAAGATGAACTAGACCATAATTTACTCTCAGCTATTGTCATACTACCCCGCAATATAATTATTATGTTCATTCAAACTCCACGCTTTTGTCAGGGTAACAGATCCCAGTTATTTCAGAGTAACCTCTTTGTCAACAACACCACTCGAATTACGGAACAACAGGACAGCTAAAGACTCTCGTTATCTTTCTTAATCTAAAAGCATTCTGACGACACTTCGTTATTTCGAATAAGATCAAACGCTATTCAGAAACCGCTGGTTCTCTCGAAGTGACAGCCCTGAACGACACCGTGTCGAGCTGCGACAGGAATTTTAATTGTCATAAAAGACTTCACATCGCAAAGTTTTAATGACGTAAGATTTGTTAAAAGACGCGGTACTTATGACTTTATAGAATTAAGACATCGTGGCGCTTACGACTGTTGATTTTGCTCTGTCAGTATTCCGGTTGAGTTTAGTTTGCACCTTATTGCTAGACAACGTCGTATATTTTAGGTGCAAAGTTTATTCAAACGTTATACGCGAATTCCAATCTAGTGTAAGGGTCTTTCCACAACTGGAAAGCGCCGTATTGAATATGTTGACGCGAACAATAGACGGAGATAGGTATTTCAATGGAAGCTACTAAGCTTGTTATAATAACAGGAGATTTAATCTTTCACTGAAAATGCTCGGTGTAAGTTGTTGTTTATTATGAAAACTTTCTAGACTCCATTCTTACGAGGTAATTACTTATACAATGGAGTCATTCGTGAATACTTCGGGCTTGTACTTGTGTATTTATTATTTCCAGATGTAATTTATATGCGTATTACGGATGTGAAAGTCTATTTTGCAGCTTATTCAACGAAGTTGAAGAATGTTTTAGTCATTTTGGTTACATTTATCATAGAAAGCATTAAATGTTTTTTGTTACTTATCAGTACATGCAGGACAGGTTCACATGGTGTGGACTGCTCTATGAGCCTACGCACACACACGGCTCCGCCTTCTGCCTTTCGTTTAAAATCGGCGCGCATTCGTCGTACAAATGCGTCTGGCGGTCGTGTCACACCAGTCAAAAGTCCCCGTAGAATAATTATTATTGTAATTTTTTTTTCATTAATAAACTGCGTACCTTTGTAGTCGCATATCCAAAGTCCTTTTTTAGGGTTCCGTACCCAAGGGGTAAAAACGGGACCCTGTTCTGAGACTTCGCTGTCCGTCCGTCCGTCCGTCTGTCACCAGGCTGTATCTCAAGAACGGTGATAGTGTATTGCCGCTATAACAACAAAAACTAAAAATAAAATAAAATAAATATTTAAGGAGTTCCCATACAACAAACTTGTTATAGATTATGGTACGGAAACTTTCATGCGCGAGTCGGACTTGAACTTGCCCAATTTTTTTTTTATTTCATGTTATATCGAAATATTTTAGTCATATTACAGTATATGTTATTTACGGGAAGCCACAGCGTGGGATAGTCTCTATACAAGCCTGGACTGACGCTCTGGCGAAGGTTGCTGAATGTGGGCGTTACAGAAGCGGTCGTGGTGGCATTCTTTGTCCTATGTCTAGTTTTTTAGGTTGATGATGAATATAATGTACCTAGTCTAGAAAACTACAGTGAGTCTTATACATTTTAATATACAAAACGGGTTCACTCACGTCGTAGTGCTAGTTTGGTCGCCGCTGCGACTGCTGACTCTCCTGATGATGAATCGCGTACCGATTCGAGACATGTCTAGCGATATTCGACTTCTAGTGCGTGAGGAAACCCATTTGTATATTAATATGATGTAGTCTCATTTCCCATTATGAGTTAGTGTTTCCAATCCAATAACAAATGACAAAAACATACACTTAAAATTCACTTTAATGCACAACAAATGCGCAGTAACAAAATTCATTAAACACGAGGGCGAACTGCATTAGAAATATGACACGAAACAAAAATATGTCTCGACAAAAGCGTCCATCACTCGAATGTTTCCGTTATTAAAACGTCAAGAACTTTCACGATTCCATTTGTCAGAATCCCTTCAGAAGTTGGGATTAGTCACCCCTTTTATAGCGGACGGAATTTTATACTTAGACGGGTAAATGAGATGGGTATGTAGGCCGCGAGACGCTTGTGAGAAATATATGTCGTTGAGTATCGAGTTGATGAAAATAGAAATCTCCATTGTTTTATCAGTCTAATAGTGTATATTGATTTTAATTGTTATTCAAATAAAATTAATAATTAAATATAATCCCTCGAAAGACAAATACACTGATGAACAATACTTTAGAAAAGCCATGCAACTTGTTCAAGTTTTTATTCCATTGTGTTTATACATTACCTTATAATACGTTTTGTATAGATATTATGTATTTGTATTTTGTTTAATAACCCTATTTTAGAATTAGGCTGTGGTCGATGTCGGTGCAAAATGTTCCTACTTATTTTGCATTCTAATTAAAAAATTACATTTTGAGCCATATTTTTTCTTTCATTTACTCCATGGTATGTCTAAATAAATATTAGCATTGAAAGATTCATCATTCAGATTCATTCACAAATTTTCTATGAACTGTTATTGTGTTACAACACCGTCCTGAAATGTATTAATAAATTATGTGAACCGCATCAAGTAATATTTATGTTTAATTCCCAATTAATCAATTTAAACTAATGCCACAAAAGATTTCATCATTACAGGCCTATTTGTTTACAAAATATGTTTTCCTTTGAGTAGCATTTATTGATATACCTGACGATAATAATTTCTCATTATCACCTCGCAGCCTAAACCACCCTCTTAATGTGTGATCGACTCTTTACGAGGTCCGAATCTTAATCCTTTTAACATAACCGCCACAAACTTCACTGCAACCTCCAAAATCTTATCTCCTTGTACTTTGGTTGAAAATGGAGTGTCACCGTACCTACTTAAATTGGCAAGCATGGCCGCTCCGAGTCGCAGATGTGCATCGAAGTCTGCCTTGATTACTCGTTCTGAATCCGAATTTAATTTGTGTGGTGGTTATAGGATCAGCTGTGTCGCTTGTCATACTTAATGGGTTTACGAACGTTCACTGAATGTTCAAGAAACTTCGTTATGTCTGTGTATCTTCGGTCGTTATGCTGATTCGATTTCTTTTATTTGGTTTGAATGCGCTTTGAAGCGGGATACGATTATAGGTCTATGTGACTATTTAGTTTTGTTTCTTACTTTGGTTAAATTTACTGAATTAAGAGTGGATTCTTAATCACTTTTCGAGAAATAGCTCGCTGAGGCTTTTTAAGCCTGTTTTATTTGGGTCTACGTTTATTTTTCGAATAAATAATTAAGCTAGTACTCTCCCAACTTTAGTTCTTTGTCTGACTAATAATAGGATATCATAGAACCATTGATACAAAGATCAAAGTACAAAGTGTCAAACTCCCGATGTTTAATAAGTCTATTTATCGCTCTTTTATCTATAGATATTAATGAAACACTAAAAACATCGTTAACATTTATACTGATGGTAATGATAAGGATAAACAATTTTGTCTCGAAGAAAAGACTACGTGTAGAAAATGTTTAGCAGGTTATTAAACAAACAATAAATACTTAAAGTCTCACATATCACAGTAATCAAAAGTACATAGAACAAGTCGAGTGAACCTAGGAACACAATTACTTTACACTTTAGACATTAAAAATGTATTAGAAAACACGTGCCGGCGGTAATATGTTTCGGAGCAGATTTATTATCATTTGTTTTATATTTGTGCTGCTGTAATTTAGCAGGACTTCACAGATTTACGGGATTTATTATAGCCATGGGAATCCAACCGACGTTACACTTTATTATTATCTCAGGCATTTACTATTAAGGGAGTTTATACTTTTTAAGTCGCCAATTATTAGCGCAGATGGCGCAGTGGTAGCTGCCTACTAAGCTAGGGGTCCTGGGTTCGAATCCCGGTTAGGGCAAATATTTATGTGATGAGTTTTGAACATTTGTTTCTGGGACATCGATGTTAACTCTGTATTTAATTTATTTATTTAAATTTTGCACAATATAAAAGCACAATCGGCGGACTTGATACCTTAAGGCATTCTCTACCAGTCAATCGGTTAAACCGAAATAGGACGTAGTCGGTGCAGGATGTATTTTGTTAATTCATACCGTCGTTTAGTACCATAAGTACAAGCTGTACCAAATTTGGGATCAGATAGATTTGTGTTAGATTATCGAACCTAATACTATTCATTTTTGGAGCGGAGCGAGCGAAGCGAGCGAAGCTCCCATGGATCGACTCGAATGGACTTTGTAACAATGCGCAGATCTCAGCGAGTTCTCAACCGATTTTAGAAATTTTTGTTTTAAAATGCACATATTAAATTTCGCTAGGTCGTGACGAAGAGAAAATTTCGAAAAAAAAAAAAACTCCGCTCCAATCTATGGTGCAAGCTTAGCCGGTGGCTGACTCTGCATCGACCTAGTATTTATAAACTAGAAGGCGCCTGGAACTTCGTCCGCGTATTTTTTTGCTTTACCGTAGACGGGTAAAAAGTGTCTTATAACCATTTTTGGGTGTCCAGCTATCTCTATACCAAAAGTGGATAAAGTTCGTTAAGATGTTTCGGCGTGATGCGAGGACAATGGAATTTATGACCAACAGATGGCGCCAGGCTGGCATGGTGCCAGCCAAAACAAATGACGATCCTGCATCACGCTATTAAGATTTTTCCTGAAATCATGACCCTTCTCCATAGAAAACTGATTTTCAATACAAATCTTGAATTTTATTATAATAGTTAGTATAGATAAGAACGTTCGTATCCTCATTGTGAATCCCGTTTACTTACCTTCCACAACCTGTCGAAGCTAAGCTATACAATGCAATTGAATTCCTTATCTACATTTACGTAAATGATCAATTCAATTTTATTATTCACTATCCAGTAACAGGAAAATATCTGAGCACCTCCACCATTTTCTACCGGACTCTTATAACTGAAGATTAAAGTTTAATATTCATTGGATTCAAGTTTAACAGCGGTATAGTTAAGACGGTTGCTACACAAACAACTACGAAACGTGGAGAAGATTCCAGCTGAATCATTCATTCATAAAGACCACCTACGTTTAAGGTGGTTTAAGTTGTATTACTTAGTCATCAGGATGTACGGCGTGTTGGAACGTGACAAAATTGAACGCATCATTAAAATACATGAACATTTTGTCCACGGTGAACAATTTTGTTTATACTTATTTTGGACAAGTTTATTTAGAACTTTTCTGGTTATTGATTAAGCAGTTTTGTTTTAAAAGTAGGTGTAAGAAATGAAAGCGTGTATTAGGGTGCGTCTTCATTGAACCAATCACCTGAGTTGAGACCTGTATCTCAGCTCCGCTCACTTTTGTGATTGGTTGATTCCGCTCCGGTTCAGTGGAGACGCACCCTTAGGTGAAACTATGTTCGTTAACCGACTTCCAAAATGTAGAAGTTTCTATGGTAGTCTGTATGGTCATTATAAGCATGTATTCACCTATTTAGTTAATAAATATAGTGTAGTATTTATCTTGGAAAATAAAATTGTCATCATATTGTTGCAAATGGATTCTAAGTATTTGCATTTCACCTAAATATAATATATCTATAATAACCATACTGACATGTATACCTATTAAGAATCTTTTAAAGTATAATAAAAATAATTTAAGTATACTTTTTTATTTTAGGCACTAATTTGCCATTTTAGTTCGAGATAGACCGGGTCTTTTAAAAATATTGTCGTTGGTTTTAAGGCTACCTATGTTTAATATATATCTATGTTTAATATATTAATACTAGCTGCGCCACGCGGTGTTATCCGCTCATCCCACGGGAACAATACATTTTTCGGGATAAAAAGTAGCCTTTATGTCCTTTATCCAAGATGTCCATCCAGCCGTTTGAACGTGAAGAAGTAACAAACACAAACAAACTTTCGCCTTTATAATATTAATGTGATTATGACATTTCCGTATACGCAATAAATGGTTGACATATTTGACGTTTCATCCCAAATTACATAATATACCCGACAATATCACTATTTCAACGGCTATTCCAATGCTATTAGTCCTTTTGACTGTTCCCGAATCGCCCGCGCAGCGGGTCTATTAAATTTATTGTCTGTGAAACGGGGAGTCTAATTCCGACCCGAGTGCATCTATATCCCTGACCCAGCTGTTCTCAAAGTGTGCACTGCCGTGCCCTAGAGCAGATGGCAACTTAAAGGACAAGATGCGAAAGCCTGCTACTACAGCAACATGGTGTCTGTACACCTGCCAATGTGTGTGCGTATTTCAATAAAATTTCGCCAGGTTTCCGAAGGTATGCGTTGAATAGTGATGTATCAAGAATAGAATACGAAACCAAGCGTTTATAAATATATTTTTTTTTCTCGGAATGCAGGCTTTGGAGTTGTTATTACTTACTCAAAATCGTTTTTATTTTTGAGCCTTGTTCCAATGAAACGATAAAACCCAAACAAATCAATGACTCAGAAGGCCGCTTAATAACGCATCACGTAAAGTTTGGACACATTAAAAATAAGACAGCCTGGACAGCTTTCATCGGCTCAGTAAGGCGATAGTTTGAGAGTTTTAACCATCTTATTACTCTGTTTCGAATGTTGACGAACTATATATCAATTGTGGCACCATTTTTGGTTGTCTTATTGCAGTCGCGGCTTGTTGTTTCAAAGAGATCCCGTTTCTAAAAAAGCTTTGAGAACCGCTGCCATAACCTTTGCCCGCGTCCCACTCAAAATAAACTTACTACCACGACCTACGGGGCGGAGTATAAGGTTTGAAATCGAAGCAGACACTATTCCGTTTGTCATTTTAGTTGAAATAACGGAATTGGAGAGATTAAGCCTAGGATGAGTCGATGCTCTTATATGGTAGGTATTTAATTATACAATGTTAATATGCCGCGGGGTCCAATGTACTTAGTTAGATTACTGTACTTGCGTGAAACTGTTGATTATTGACAAAGTTAAATTGATTTTATCAGAATTTTAATGGTTGATTAATAATAATATAAATGATATTGATTTTAATCATTAATAGGTACAATATGGAATCATCGAGCCTATTATCTTTTTCTCTCCCCTGGTGTAAAAAAAAATGTGTGAAAAGAAAACATAGGTATACAAATGGGGTGCGAAGCCCCCCAAAACTTAAACCAAAAGTTCAATTAGAAACGTAGGTTAGGTTAGAAAAAAAAAAAAATAAAGGTTTGAACTACCACCTCATATTTATTTCATATGATTTGTATACCAAATGAACATTATACCATATGATGGTTATAGGAAATAAGTGTTCTACCAAATGATAAATATACCAAATAAAAATAGATATTTTAAAATTATACCAAACGTTTATTATACAAAATGAGTGATTATACCCTGTGAAATTATATCAAATGTTGTTATATCCAACATACTTACACCATTTATTTTTATATCGATCATTACACACCCATACAAATGTTCTAAGTCACCCTAAGCCGTAAGTGAGATTTCCTGCCCGGGAAAATCTCACTTCCCGGCCATGCCGAGACATAACACTTTAGTTAGACAAATCACGGGCGCTAATTCGTAAAGCCCCAGATTCACCTTCTCACTCACCTTCCGTTCGGGCCACAAGCAACTGCGGTCTGGGACGTTCATGAACTCATTGCCCTAGGGATGTAATGTTATAGCAATGGACAAATCATTTTCGTTTCACGTGCTGGCTCCTCACACAAATATTTGTCTTTGCCGGGATTCCAACCCAGTACCACCAGCTGCAATACCATGCATGGCTCCTTATCTCATATGGTATGTATTTAATTATAGAATGTTAATATGCCCGAGGGTTTCGCTCGGTGCATGTACTAAATTGGTTGCTGTGTTCTCGTTATACCAGTTTGCATTTACCGGCAATGTAAAGCTGGGTCCAAATATGAAGTTCTAATTTACAACTATACTAAGCTAGAGCTTGCTGCGTGTTTTTGGTTGAATAGTTTTGTTTAACACCCTTCCAGGGCGTATTCGGCTCTGATCTTAAAAGATCATAATGAAGGCATTTTAGTATTATTTGTTTGTACCGGCATTCGAGTGTGGCTAATATAACAATTGAATTAAAAATACAATACGATAGCGAGATCACTCAAAATCAGAGTCGAACACATGCCCAAGTACTATAAAAAGTACAGGTCAATTTGAAACATTGAATGTTCCTCCGCTTTTGATGTTCTTAATAATGGTCTAGGCAAAATATACTATATTTTGGATTTTTACTATATAAGTATTAAGGTGGAAATACCATAATTTCTTGTCCGAAGTTGTTGTTGGAATTGCGCTCCACTGTCTGTCAAACCATTTACCAGAAAAATATAACTTTATCTCTTCATGACGAGACTGAATAGAAATTTCTATCAAGAGAATCTAGCTTAGCTTGATCTTCACTTATCAACATAGTGACATATATATTTTTTACGAAAGTCATGTTTTAATACCGTTCTATATTTTTAATAACTATTTATTTTATACTTATTGCAAACATAAAGATAGAAACAGTTAAAAAAAGCGCATTCGGTCAGGCTCTAGAATGTTTTTACAGTTACCACCATTTCTGTATATTTATAAAAGTAAAATCCCCGTAGAAGTCAAATTCTAGACTATTTTACAAAGAAAAAGTTTAACTTTGGATGGTTGTTTTAATGCCTCGACCTTAATACTAGTTACTTTCTCAATACAGACTCCCGCCAATTGCTACAAATATAAATTCTGCCGTCGTACGTTAAAAGTTCGTATCTTTGTATGGGTTTCATAGTAAGATACGGCTTTTTGTCGTAGCACGACAGAATTTCCTAGAATCAATAACGCTCAAGAGCATTTCACGGTAAAGTTAGTTGCCAATAGATCAGGGAAGGTCGCAGCCCCCAGGGTAGGGAGACTTATGTGCCCGGGCTCTCGTTTTGAGGGCAAACTAAGCACTTTTCTTTAACTGTATCATCGCTTATTCTTTGTCCTATTTTATGGTGGATCGTAAAAGTTCTGCGGAAATGAGGTAGCCAATTAATATGTATGTTGAAAATATATTATTTTGATTTTTATCTACGTGTAGTTTAACATTTTCGCTCCGGAGTGTTACGTCAAAGTCGTAAAATGTCCAATGTTTTCACGGGCAGTAAGTTGAGTGACGTAAATTAGGAAATTAAATGAAATACATATTTAAATGAAATGACATATTTATTAGATTGCGTAATGTGGGTGGGTTACATAAGTAGGTATTACAATGTTTACTATAAGCGCTGTTCCCCATATTCTACTTATTCAGCATTCAAACTTAGGTGTTTAAATTTTGTTGATGTTATTCGTATAGCAATGCATACATTTTTTTCTTGAACAGACTCAAGGACCCTGATGATAAGGCACCACGTCTGTGAACGGCTGCATTTATCATCACAAAACTGTCAATCCGTTTACAGCCGAATATTTCTCATAGTATTTCGTATGAATTTTGTCTGTGCCGCAGCATACAATTTTTAAAATGTGGACACAATGTGCTCTATCGAGCACGTATAGTGTAGAAGCTCGTATTTATACTTTTATCTCAACTTTTCCACCGAAGTTAATAGAGATGCATGCTAAAACAAACTTTTCCGACAAAATACGATGGCAAACATTAAGCACTTCATCTTCCAATTTTATATAACAAACTGGGGTTGTATTAAAGGTTGTAGAATTTTAGAAGCACTCGCTGGCTTCTGGCTCTTGCCAAGACTGGCCGCCTCCTCCATGGTGTCAGAGAGAGTGGTTCCCAGGGTCTCCGGAGTCAGAAGCACAAGGGTTCCAGAGAAGATTGCCATACCGCCAAAAACCGCGAAGGGAAGGTATGTCTCAGCAGTCTGGAAATTGGATCATTTATATTATAAGGTCTGACAAAAGTCGGTAGACTTACGAAATGCTGTGACTTCCTGACATGTCCGAGACCTAATATATCCTAAACCGCCTATGTTTCTGCCTTTAGATGAGACAGTGTGCCTACACTATTTTTTTATATGCAACGCGGACCAAAAAGTATACTAAGGCAATATCAGTTAAGTAACTTGCCACTTGATTATGTCTTTACTCTGTCACGATCACGACACACATTACATGTTTTATTAAGGACGTTTAAGTTATGGATTAATTTTATATACTTATCCCATCAAAAACATTACATGTAAAAAAATTGCAAGTCTCGCAACATTCTACCGAAAAAAGTTGTGAGATACACCGTGCCCCCAGATATCGTTCTGACTTTTCCATTCTCTCTTTAATGTGCTGTGAGTAGTTACCATGAGCTAGTAACCATGGAAGATGTGAATGTGAAAATGAAAACATAAAATAATAGTAAAAAGAAGGTCATAAAAAGAATACCCCTTACAACAAGCCCGCTTAAGGCATGGTCCCCAGTATAGGTACTGGCGGGTGGCGTTGTTTATCAATATATCTACATATATAGAAATCTTCCATAACGATGTTCTTGTACCAATTTGGACCACTGTGACAAGATTACTCTTAAGACTGAGCAAAATATTAAAATACTTACTATTGAGGTTATTAGTGGAGCAAACACGCCGCCTAACGAGCCAATTGTGGAGGAGAAAGCGAACAGGCTAGCGCGATATCGCGTGGGATATAGCTCTGCGGTGTACACGGCCAGCGTCCCATGGCCCATGGCCGTGCACAACTTGCTGACCAGGTACAGTGCTAGGGAGAGCTCGTAATGACCTGAAATATTAAAAGGCTTTAAGCTTCATCGTCACTTTACGTCAGGTGAGATCGAGGTCAAATGCTTGCCTATTTTACATAAAAAATAACGTTTTGCTGCCTTCTTTTGAGTTGTCTTGAAGCTATGTCCAACGCTCTTTCAAAAACGTCATGTCATAATTTATTAGTTGGTCCATCTGCTAGGAAGCTGAACAACATAATGATTTATTACAACCAGAGGAAATGAAATTTGCCCGCAAAGGAAATAGATTTGCGTACCACACAGTAGAACTATGTTAAAATTACAAACTAAACTTATAAGTCCTAGTGTGACAGAGTTCATCATCAGCACGTTACACCTTATCTGTATACCTTAAAATTGATGAAGAGTTCCTTACCCTTAGGTATGAAGATGTATGCAATCTGACAGGCTCCACAAACCCAGAAAGCCGCCATCAGCAAAGGTTTTCTGCCGATCCTGTCCAGTAGCACCACAGATATCCAGTACCCTGGAATTGATACTCCGGCAACCAGAATGTAATTAAGGAATCGGTTGCCGCTGAAGGTTACTGTGGATATTGATAAACCAGAAAATATAAAAATGATCGTGGTCCACCATATTGGCGTCACCATGCAACGAAGTAAAATGGTCTTATGTTTGAATACAAGATAAATTAGCCAAGGCTCATGTGTATCCTTTTCTTTTACTCCAATATCCTCCGCGTTTGCAAAACTTCGCAAAGTCTCCTTCGATAGTGCGTTTCCATTTATTTCCGCGGCATTTTTAAGGATAGCTAAAGCTTCTTGGTGCCGGTTATTGCTCATTAGCCAACGGATAGACTCCGGTGCAATCCAAAAGTACAGAACAGTGAGGAGAGGTGGACCATGGACGATGAGAAAGATGTTTCTCCAGTAAGGCTCTGTCCAATTGATCATGCCCATTATAATCCTTCCTAAGGCACCAAAGCTGCTTAAAGCAGCGACGACTGCTACTCGGTGTTTTGTTCCTACGTATTCAACCCCTGCAATTGGTGAAAAAAGGTTAACTAACAATCATTTCGTAATGCCCATGTGGATGTATAAACCACGCTTTAAAGTTGGTTTTTATCAGTGAAGTGCCTTTCCCAGGTATATTTCCCAATATGGAGAACATACCTCCAAGAAAAATATTGCTCTTAAAGGGAATATTGGGAAATATTCTCCCTGAAGAGAATAATTTAAAGTAAGACTCACTTTCAAAAGTCCTACTTCTTATTTGTATCCCTTAAAATTTAAATACAGTATTTTTGTTCAATCAATACTTATATTTGTTCCGTCAATTATATTGATATCAATGAATAAGTAACGGTAAGAAAGCCATACGCAAATAAACATTAGCAAGAAATTTCATTACATACCCAAAATACATGCATTGTCGTAGCAGCTTGCTCCAAAACAGGTGCTCAGAAAACCTATCAACACATAGCTGATAAACGTGTCGGCGTAATACAGTGTGGCTCCTACCCAGGCCAGGTTAAAGGCGCTGAGGGCCACAGCGGCGCGGCGACCCCACCGGTCGGCGACAAATCCCCCGATGGGGGCCCCCAATATATAGCTGAAGGCTATAACAGAGCCCGCCAGCTTAGGACGCCAGTTGTCACAGGCCAGGTCATACTGAAATTGAGGTTGTGTTTTTTTTTTTGTGGAGAAAGTTCTAAGTTATATTATTTTATGTTTCATATCTTCGCTACAGGTCCTCGCGCCACTCTGGTAAGTAGAACGAATACTTACAGCAAAAATTGCAGTGTTTTCATGTTCGTAGACATGTTCCGTACATTCCACCGAGGAGTTCCGGTCGAACAGATCAGCTGAACAGATGTCTGAACCGTTATCTGAGATGAGCGTGAACTGACGACAGCTATCGAAAGAGCCCCGGACAGTCGGTACGGCGTCGGATAGCCACGCTGGAGTGAAGTTCACCGGAGAACTGCCTTCACACTCCTTGATCAAGCATCTGAAACATTTTCCTGTGTTACAGTATTACTCATAAATATTGTACAGTTTTAATTGTTTATTCAAACTTAACGTGCAAAAGGCGGACTTAATTCCATGAGGCATTCTCTACCAGTCAAGTAAGTTTTCACCTTATGCGCCATGATAGTTTCTTTGTGGAATGTCAACATTCTAGAAAGCAAGGTTAACGGTTGAAGAGATAAAGGAAGTACAAGAATAACTTAGTTTAATCCAGTGAAGTCATTTCGGGAGACCAAAGAATAGCCAGGGAATACAGAAAAGTGGCGATTACTTCACCAACAAGAATGAAATTGCCAAATTATGAATGAATTAAATAGTGTAACTATACAGCATATTGAATTACTTACCCATTCATTACAACTTGCCAAAGTCACTAAATGCTGCTTGAATAGAAAAAAAAAATATATTTATGTGCGTTATTTCCGTGATGAAAAAACCGATCTATAGTCAGCCCACTAACTCTTCTAAGCAAATGAACTGACAAACCATACAGAGTGAGTCAGTTTTTATAGTTTGACAGTTCATTTGCTACATAACTCTTCCAAGCAAATGAACTGACAAACCATACAAAGTGTCCGTTTGTATGGTTTGACAGTTCATTTGCTTGGAAGAGTGAGCGTGGTCTGACTCTATTACTAAAAAAGTCCCGTCAAATGAAGGCTCATGCATTACAGTGCAGTGAGGGAAAAAATCTTAAAACACTCACCTAGTCTTCACCGGAGCAAACGTGAAGATATACAGATGGTAATGTAGTCCACAAAACAGGGACACCAGCGCGCACAGCGCTATAACTCGCAACTGGAATTTCCCGAAATGGCCGACTTCTTCAATCAGGATTCGGTCTAAATTCAGCACCTTTTGACGACTTTTATCCATTCTAGCCTTATTGGTCAAAGGTACTACTTAACATGAAAAACCCAGCTTGTGTTGAGAGTTGATACTACCATGCGAACGCGACTATCTAATTCGGGATTTGACAAGTAAGAAGTGACATTTCAAAAATTCTCATTAAATCATGCTTAGGTAGTTACGTTGTTCCTTTTCAATTGATTAGATATACGTATAGTTACGTGGTTCACAGGAAATATAGCTCTCATAAAACTTGGATATTATTCACTGGACTTATATTTCTTTCATAGCTGGTTTATTTACTCTATTTTTTATAATTTACTTTGTGTATTCAGAAATACATATATCTTTATTTTACTTATATAATTATATTTTGATTGCTTGTTGCAAACAATTGAGTGAAATTAATTTAACAACGATTGATGATTTTAAAAATGAATTTACTAAGTATTTTCGAGATTGTTAGACAGTGCACTGTTTTTATACAAATGATGATAATAAATAATACATCGTCGTAAAATTGATGCCAACTATGAAAATAACGAACAATAGAGACAACAATGAATTTTAAGCGTAAAATTGGCGTCTCGACGCCTATTGAAGCTTGCAGTGTTGCTAATTGTAGATTTTCAATCTGTGCAAAAGTCCTAACAAACGAAAACGTATGTAGGTAAGTACCTACTTTTCACGGTAAATGCTTAATATTTTCTTGGGTTTCCGTGACTGTCACACATTTAAATAAAATAATTTAAACGGATTGTATCGTGCTTATTAATTATTTAAGCCTCCATGACGTTTCGGTAGCTTTCCAGTTACAGACCTACCATAATTATACACTTTATTGTTAATTCATATTTGTAAAATGGGTAGTTTGCACAAATGTAACTTTGACAGAGAAAAATTGTGTTTTTGTATTGTGAATTGTGATATGATGGAAATGTAATTTTCGATGCTTTGGAAGTAAAACTGTCTTCATACATTATCATGTTGATGAAATTTTTGCATTGTTTTTCGTCTGTTTTAAGTCCTAAAATTCAATATATTATTTTCCTATTTTAAGAAATTTTCTTTTCAATTTACGCTGCATTTCTTCAGCTTAATTACTTTTTTCAACGGGCTTTGCATTTAAATGCGGGTTAATGAGGTATTAAATTTGCTCGGTGCACGCCGCGAGACTTCAGAAACGGCAAACGTTGTAAAGAGTTAGAAAAGAAAAGCTAATATTTACGCTTAGAGTTTGTAATTTTTTACGATTTGTTATGATGTTTTTGAATTACAGAGTAAGATTTTAATGGAGATAGAGTGAC
Organism: Apotomis betuletana; assembly: GCA_932273695.1. Classification (NCBI taxonomy): domain Eukaryota; kingdom Metazoa; phylum Arthropoda; class Insecta; order Lepidoptera; family Tortricidae; genus Apotomis; species Apotomis betuletana. Next base: position 1,810,303 of record OW026310.1, read on the forward strand.
GGTAATAACTCCATTAAAGTTGTAATACGGATTTATTTATTTAACCCGTATTATAATATTTTTATTAAGAATTGAACTTTGACCCGTATCAATGGGGTCAAAATTATTATCTGCCATATATGGCTTCGTATACAGTAAAGGTTTAACTAATAATTGTGATAGTTTGAAGTATAATTTAAAAAATAAAGTTACCGTTGAGTTCCTTTCGGATTTCTTCTCAACAGCGGTCTCCTGTTGTGTCTCAGAATAAACGTTTCGATTTTGATTTTGATTTTTATTTTGAGATGCTCGCGGCCTGGTTAAGCGTATTTTTTTACCGTAGTCGGGTAAAAAGTATTCAATAACCATATTTGGATGTCCACATATCTCCGTACCAAAATTGGTTCAAAATTTTCAAATCCGTCCAGCCATATTGGTGTGATGGGAGGATAAAGAAATTCAGACCAACAGATGTCGCCAGACTGATATGGCGAAAACGAAATTCGATCCTGCATTTAAGATTTTTCCTGAAATCTTGACCCTGTCCATAGATTGTTTTCTCAATACAAATGTAGGATTTTATGACAGTATATATTATATCTGTTTCTTATAAATTATAAATCCGTGGGCTTGCATAATTTTAGAGATCTTATACGATACTTATACAACTATAGTCTGATACGGCCGATCTATTTTAATTTGTTGCTAGAGCTGCACTACGTGACACTGACAACTTTTCATTTAAAAGAGAGTATGTACACCGCTAAATAGAGAGTAGTAATTGATGTCTTAAAACATCTAGCCGGGTAAAAAATATCCAATAATCATTGTTGGATGTCCCGTAGTCCCTGTACCAAAATTGGTTAAAATCCGCCCGACCGTTTCGGGGTGATGAGACAACTCATATAATTTTACCAACAGATGGCCTATAAATACCCTGCATACATACACAGCCAAATAAGTCCAAATTTAAAAAATACTTAAAAAAGCATCTATTGCAGACACTTGAGTAATAAAGTTGTCTATTCAAAGTGTCACTCAAGTGTTTAGCAATAAATAACCTTTGTTGAAATTATTATATAGAGACTCACACCTGCAGATAAACTGTACAAACAGTATTGCAGGGAATTGTATATATTTAAGTTGTATACTTTAATTAATAAACAATTAAAATAAATAAAATACTACAGTGACCCCTTCCATAGAAAACAGATTTTTGATACTATTTATTTACTACTTTTCAGTTACCACAATTATCACCCATAATATTATTTGAACGGTGTGTATAGCAACCGTGACTAATATGTATTTATAATATCCCTCGCAAAGTTCAAGCCAAATACAATAAGCTGACAACTATACGTACATACGAACAATCAAAACTATTACTTAAAATAACTAGATCACCGACACATTTGATTGCTGATGAGATGATATCATGTTTGACAAGCGTGAAAATAACAATGTCGGTACACATAGTAGCTCCAATTATACAACGGTACATTACACGGTCAAGTGCGAGTCGGCCTCGAAAATAAATAGTTCCGTAACATTATACGCAAAAACCGCTGAGAAAAACATAATATCGTAAGGTACCATTCATTATTTCGCCTTTCAAATTGTTGTAACAACTAAATTTCATATCATCCGATCATCTGACATACTCCAGTACCAACACTTCGGCTTACCATGCGAGGTACACCGAATTAATAAATATTTAGGGACAATATTACACAAATCGACCTCATCATCATCATCATCATCATCAGCCTATTCTTGTCCACTGCTGGACATAGGCCTCTCCAACTGCACGCCATTGTACGCGATCCTCGGCTACTCTCATCCAGCTTTTGCCAGCCACCCTGCACAGATCATCGCTACACCTAGTCTGAGGGCGTCCCACACTACGCTTGCCGATCCGCGGTCTCCACTCAAGAACACGTTTACCCCACCGGTTATCGGTTCTTCGGCTAATATGGCCAGCCCACTGCCACTTCAAATTGCTAATACGGTGAGCTATGTCGGTAACTTTGGTTCACTGATATAACGATCTTTCGATATCCAGCTATCTCTGTACCAAAATTGGTTAAAACTAGTCCAGCCGTTTGCAGCGTGACGCGAGGACAAAGGAAATTATGAAAATAGATGGCGCCAGGTTGGCACGGCACCGCGCGCCTTTACAAAACAAATGACGATCCTGCATAACGCTATTAAGGTTTTTCCTGAAATCGTGACCCCTCCCTATACAAAAAAAAAATTCAATACACATTTAGATTTTTTTTTAAATACTTATAGATAATCGTTTAGGTACCTAAATACATCGTTTGTCACTTAGTTCCGTTTACCGTTGCATCTGCGGCATACATATTGCCACTCTTAAAACTACCCATTTGGTACTATTTGGAATGGAACCCTAAAATCACGGCCAAGTCCGAGCGCACCCAGAGGGTTCCGTAACTCGATTCGAACAGTAATCCACTTCTCAACTTCTCTTAGTCGCAATTACTTCTTACTAATTAGTCTTAGTTAGCGAACTTCTAAATCAGCAGATAATTATTGCCGTTGCGTAAACCTTTGCGATCGGAAGTCAGTAATTAAAGCAATTCTGGGACTTGGCTTTGTCAAAGAAAATCGAGTTTTTTTAACAATGGATCAAACAGAATCCTTTAAAGTAATGCCTATTTATATAGCTGTGTTATTTTGAAGCGCTTAGGTACTTATTTTAATCGGATTCATTAATTTACGAAGCACACGTTATATTTATAAGTACGAGTATTTTATCATTGCAGTGGGACAGATGCAAAAAGTTGAGTGAGGTAGGCCGTAGACTCAGGGAAAAGTAAATTAACACAAGATTTGCTTACATATTGCGACAGTCGACTTATCAACTAATTAGAGATTCGTATCGTATGTCGCAAGTGAATATAGTAAGTCACAAAACGACGTGAAATTTAAAGATGGATTGTAAATGAAAACGATGACGTGTTTACTAGTGTTTTACTTATCAAACAAAAAAATCTCTCAATTGTCCAAATTTCCATTAACTATTCTCATATCTTTGTAAATTGACCAAAACACAATCCCAGTTTCGGTATAACGTTGTGAACCCTAATTTGAATACTGTTCCAACAACAACATGTTGTTAAAACAACATCATAATCAAAAATCATAGCGGACCAACAATAGGGACGAAGACTCGTGTTAAATTTTATAGCATATAATACCTATATAAATGAGTAAAATAAGCTCACTATATAGACAATTTTTTTTTTTTATTTGTGACTTCAAAAAGGTAGGCAAATTATGACGCAGAATTTAACAAAATAATAATCATATGACAACCATGAACTTAAACGCACTTTTTCACGGTGAAAATAGCAAATTACTTTTTGTCTCCATACATATTGGTACCATAACATATAATGACGACACGATTACGTTGCCATTTGTATGTAGCGTTTTTAGCGCTCTAACGTTCCTTTCTGACTTTTACAGCAGTCTAAGTGTAGTCTCGTACAGACTTTTGATCCTAATAAAAATAGAATCGAATAACATCCTCAAAAAAAATGTTTATGCCTATTCAGCCGGACCAGATAGGACCATTCGGATCTCGGCCATAGAAAATAAAACAAGACTCAGCTCTGCTTTTCAAGAAAATATTTTATACCTCCTTTGATCCACTGACCTTTTTACTGCCCGCAATAAATGCCTCGTTAAAGAGATAAAAGTAAGTTCGATTCCTTTGTGCACGAAGTCAGCCAAAGTGACTTCAAATGTAATGAAAATCTTTTGGCCGAGCAGGGAAATTCATTCGCCACAATGTTGCTAAACGAGACGATTTTTATTTGCGTTATTCAACATAAAAAATTATAAATTAAATCGCTTTAGAAATGCTTTCACGACGCTATTAAAGGCATCCTTCTCATAAAATACTAGCTTATCTGTTGAAACGGTCGCTTAAAAACAAAACAACGCCTCTTGCATTCAAAATTCGAATACATTTTCAAATTCGGAACGCTTTAACTGGTACAGCCGTTGAATTATTGCGTCATACATCGCCGATTTGAAATGTACAATCAATTTTAGTTTCACAAAGTATGCTACATGTATTCAAGTATCGAATAGGTTTTGGCGATGTGAGTTCCAGCGTTCAATTCTCATGCATGAGCCGGGCTGACCTGCGTTGAAAGTGGGTCAGCAAATTGATCGACGATATTGGTCAATGTGTGATTTGCGAATATTTTACAAGGAATTCCAAAGTAAACTTCATTTAATAATCGCTACCGCTAACCCGGTCTTAAAACTAAAAATGTATTTGCGAAGGTAATTCGTTTCCTAATAATTATGTAAATAATTTAATCTAAAATATGTTTGGTATAGTCTAGTAAAATGACTGTTTAAGTTGATCAAATTCAAAGCAGCTAAGTATTTTTGAAGTGAAACTTCTAATGCGACTTCCAACAAGGTTGCGTTAAACGTTTAACGTTTAACGCTACCGTGGAGGGGGTAGGAAAGCACTGTTGCGTTAAACGTTCAACGCAACAATCCCACGGACAATGCGACGGATTTAAGGTTATGTCAAGGTACGTCTCTTGTGAATATCAATTGATTGTTACGTTTTCTCTTTTGAAATTACAATTTCTACCCCTTCCTATTTTCATTTCCACATTACGAAGTTTCACTTCTTCCGCGCGGAGGGCCTCCACGCACTATTTTTTTTAGTATGTCATTAGTTCTTAATATGTAAAGAATTTAAACAAAAATATTTTAGGTATAGTTGGTATAGTCTAGTAAAATGACTGTTTAAGTTGATCAAATTCAAAGTGGCTAAGTATTTATTATGTCAATAGTTCTTCGTGGTTATAGCAATCAACTCGGAAATTGACGATGAGAGGAGGCGAGGGAAAAAGTTAACTAAAAGTAACGGTATGAGGAATTTACCGAATTTGCCAAATCATAAAAAGGAAACTCTTTTCAACTGTTACGACGCGGTTGGTGCAGTGGTAGAGTTGCCTACTGAGCCAGCAGTCCTGGGTTCGAATCCCGGCAAGGCTATCTATAGTAGTAAAGTATGTGTATCGTCGTCTAGTTTAGTACCCATGACCATGAGACACAAGCCTTTCGTGAGCTTTTTGGGACTAGGTCGATTTGTGTGAGGTTATCTTATATTTATTCAACTGAATCTATATATATTTTTCATTTATTTATTTAAACAGTTTCTATATCACATTAGCGGGATAAACCGGTTAGACTGAAGGTATTATTTGAATTTCACATAAATCTAAATACTTTTATAAATTGTTCGCAAATTTTTAAATAGTTTGTCTACTTTTAACACATATATTGCAAATTCAAAGGTGAGAAAGCACTTAAAAGCCAAATATATACACATTTAGACATAAGCGGAGAAACTGTGAGAATTTCGGGTCACCATAACATTAATACTCATATATTATGCATAAAAGGATGACACATTCAAGACTGGTCAGACTTCGTGTAGAACCCATCTGTGGTTTGTAATATTACTTTGGAATTTGGGATTACTTTTTCCTTTAAGTGACACATGACTGTTAATATTATATATGAACCTTTACCACATAATAAAAGACTTTATTTTTCGCAAAAACTTTATGAGAAGTGTAGTTTATTGGATGAAAAAGGTAACACAATTGACAGGATTTTATATTTTTAAGACTACAATTTTATTAGGTACTTTTCCGTATTCCGCTTAGAAAAAGGACGTAATTGATAAAAAAAAAACTAGGTATTGATACTGTTTTTATATTTTTGAGGATGGTTATCCACGAAAGGAATTTTATTTTATTTATTGGTGAAAAAACAGACATAGACAAAACAGTTACATAATATGATAAAATTGATAAGAAATCGTTAGGTATAGCCTACATCCTAACGCAATTTCCACTCAGAGTTTTTGCTGGTAAATAAAGAAGCATTGCCATAAAAGAATACTATTAACTAAACGAACTATTACGTCCTTTGGTGATCTTTCAGGCTTATGCGCCCGTTCTTAGATAACAGCGTTAAGTCGTAGGTATACACGGTTTTGATAGAGTACTTTTACTAGTACTGTTCCAATTTTATTCGTTACCCCTTTTAAATAATAAATAAATATCGGACAACCTCACACAAATCAATCTAGCCCCACAGTAGCTCTAGTAGGCTTGTGTTATGGGTACTAGACGATGATAATTGATAAACATACTTATATATATACTTATATATATAAATGAAATAATTAAATTATTATATTAATTTTATGAAATACTAAAAGACCGCAAACCACGACGAATGACTAAGCTTTTTAATGAATGAATTTATATATATATAAATATATATAAATTCATACTTAAATACAAATAACATCCATGACCCCAATAACATCCAGGCACATATATTCGAGTTCATCACACAAATATTTACCTACCCTTGCCGTGATTCGAACCCAGGACCGTGGGCTCGGTAGGCAGTTGCTTAACCACTGCGCCAAACGCTTCGTCAAAATCAAATATCCTCAAATAGCGTTGCGGTGAAAACTAAATGTAACAATCAGATTAGCTTACAAAATATCTTTCTCATATTTGTCCCAAAACGTACTGACTCTATTACTATTTGCCATTAAAAAGCTTAGTCATTCGTCGTGGTTTGCGGTCTTTTAGTACTTCATAAAAGCGATAATATATGGTCAAACGGAATTACATATTTCTCTCCAATCTCAGTGAATCCCACGAACAACTAAACTCAATGTACAGGCTTTATTTGCGGTCACAACTTACAAATGGTTTATAATATTTCAGTACCTACGCGTGTGACGTCATCATTTTATAATTTTCACTTTTGTGACCGCTAGGATCAAACATCACGATCAACTTTTAAAGTGATGGTTTTACTCATGATTGAGTTTCAAGTAGTAAATAGTATAACGAGTTCTATCTCACGAATTTAGTCCTGGCACCAAAGGGCACCAAGCGGGAAAACAACCGGTAATTTTTTGTATGGAATTTACCGGATTACCGGTAAATTATCGGTAATTTCCTTAAAAAAATACCGATAATTTACCGCTTACAACAACTTTAAAACATTACTATTGAAAGTGGTGTTGCAAACCGGATTTTTTGTATGGAAATAACCAGATTACCGGTAATATACCGGTAATTTCTATAAAAATATTACCGGTTTGCAACACCACTTTCAATTGTAATATTTAAAGCTGTTGTACAATTTAATACGATACCTATTGTATTATAACCGCGTCATTACCATAATCCCCGGACGTAATGCGCAGGCCAGTTAATTTAAATTTACCAAATTAATCTGATTAAAGATTAATCACACGTCCTTTCGTAAAAACAATATAGCCGAACTAGCACAACTGGCCACGAATTCGTTCATCGTATGTCTCAGTATCATCCGTCCTGTTCGCACAGTTTTGAAAGGAGAGACACGGTATTTTGTTTTGTGATAGAATTATTAATGTATCTACTCGTAAGGATATGTCACTCTTTTACACGGTTTGATTTAATTCCACGGTCAATCTACAGCAAACACACGAAAATCAAAGTGAGAAGGAAAATGAGGGCTCTAATTTAATTCATTTTATTTGGGTTCCGTACCCAAAGGGTAAAACGGGACCCTATTACTGAGAATTCGCTGTCCGTCCGTCCGTCTGTCACCAGGCTGTATCTCGAGAACGGCGATAGCTAGACAGTTGAAATTTTCACAGATGATGTATTTCTATTGCCGCTATAACAACAAATACTAAAAATAAAATAAAATAAATATTTAAGGGGGGCTCCCATACAACAAATTTCATGCGCGAGTCGGACTCGCACTTGCCCAATTTTTTTAATTTGCAATTTTTTTGATAGGTGAGTCGCTCAGCTGAGAGCGAAAATTCTGGTATGTATATATATTAATTTGTTTCATTTTGGATAGAAACTAAAGTGGCATGTAAAACAATTACTTATATTCGACACATTATGTAACATTGTCCCTTAATATTTTTAATACATATTTTACTAATACATTCATCATGTTGGGGTAACTTCCTGAACAGCAATCCATCCTTTCTATACTATATTTTTAAAGAAAATTACCGGCCAAGTGCGAGTGGGACTCACGCACGAAGGGTTCCGTACCATTATCTGTAAGTTTGTTGTATGGGAGCCCCCCCTAAATATTTACTTTATTTTATTTTTAGTATTTGTTGTTATAGCGGCAATAGAAATACATCATCTGTGAAAATTTCAACTGTCTAGCTTTCTCACCGTTCTTGAGATACAGCCTGGTGACAGACGGACGGACGGACGGACAGCGAAGTCTCAGTAATAGGGTCCCGTTTTTACCCTTTGGGTACGGAACCCTAAAAAGTAGCAATACAGTTAACGACATTTATATGCGAAAGCACCGGAAACTGCGCATGCATCACGCCACTATCGCGCACGCGCCGGCAGCGGCGATTAGTCAGCCTAATGCCTTCATTCAACTTAATCAACATTCGCCGGATTGCCTAAAAAAAACGGCGCAGTGTGAAGCGGACTCGCGCACCGAGGGTTCCGTACCAACACTTATCCCATCTTAACTGGCCGGGTTAAGTTAAGTTTGCACCTGGCATGTATGGCGCCGGAGATACGAGTAAGTGATGTGCAAAGTTAACGCAACCGATCATGTTTGTTGTTTGGGAGCCCCTTAAATATTTACTTTATTCTGTTTTTTGTATTTTTATTATAACGGCAACAGAAATACATTATCTGTGAAAATTTCAACTGTCCAACTATCACGGTTCATGAGATACAGCCTGGTGACAGACCGACAGACAGACAGACGGACGGACGGAGGGACAGCGGAGTCTTGGTAATAGGGTCCCGTTTTTTACCCTTTGGGTACGGAACCCTAAAAGAAGGCCTTGCAGCTTTACGTAACAGAACGTCTAGCAGAACATAGACACGCAGCTCTTTGTCGCCCGAGAAATACTACCTGTCAGTTTCCTTTCAGTAGCGTGTGAACATGACAGGTGATGCTGACTCGCGCGACAAACGCACTCGCGGCAAGATATGCTAGCCCTACAGGTTTGTATGACTCCGTGAGGTTCTATAACCAGTGAGCTGTAAACCGGTGCACACCTCATGTCGAATGTATGATTTTATTGAAATAATAAATGAAATAATGAACTTTATTCTGCTAGTAGGCCACAAGGGCACTTTTACATGTCTGACTCTACCGGCATTTCACAATAGGAGACCACTGTAGAGAAAGAAACGCCGAAAGAAACTCAACAGTCAGTCATTTTTTCAGAAAGCATAAGTACTTAACTATTACAATGATATGAACTTAACTATACGTAGTTCTACAAGAAAACATATTAAAAGTGTATTTTAAGACATAAGTGAGAGTATTAAAATATTTATATAATTTCAGAAAATTAAATTAGAATTTCTCCTTACCCAACATTTCTTGAGAAATTACAAGTATACCCCAAGTATACCTTAGCTAAGTTCCACTCCACCTTCGCATGCTAGACAAATATTTGTCTTCTAGCAACGGTGAGCCAAGCACTAAATATGAAAAAGATCCCAAACGCCATTGATACCCTGGCCACTTACACCCTTTATGTTTACGAAGGTAACAGAGTAAGGCATTACTAGCCGCTTGGAGCACGCTCGGTACACTCCGATATCGATGCGCGGGACGTGTTGATTGGACTACAGGGACCGAGGGATAGTACATACTGCAGCAAAATTATAATCTAAAGTCTAGGTCACTGCGCGACCCCGAATATTCAGGGAAGCTTTCCTTTAGGTAATATCATCCTTCATTCCTGTAAGTCCTTTTAGGTATACGAGGATGTGGCGTACGAAAACAAGTTTGGTCCGTTGTCCGCAAATGGTCGGTCTTATAAGTAACGCGTAGGGTGGTTGTTTGATAGTAAGTTTGGGCCGAGTCTTCCGTAAGTAGTGTTCCTATATGCTTCGATGAGCCACATTTGGGATGATAGTCAAAATCATAACCCGAAAGACACAGTGAAGTTCTAAATTATCACTCTAATATTAGAAAGGCGAAAGTTTGTGAGTGTATTTATGTGTATGTATGTTACTTCTTCACGCTCAAACGGCTTGACCAATTTTGATAAATTTTTGTATGAAGGTAGCTGACACCCTGGATTAACACATAAATAGGCTACTCTTTATCCCGTAAAATGTTGTGTTCCCGTGGGGTGAGCGGTTCACACCGATTGAAGTAGCACTTAAAAGGAAAGACAACGCTAATCTAGCAAAACTGACGACAGATCAGATATAAGGAAAAAGGGTGGGTAGGTCTAAAAGAGCATAAGTCACTTCTATTTGCTAAACAAAATTTAATTAAATTTAATAGTAATTAACACAAAATTTAAGTGAAAAAGTTGAGTGTATTTGATAATTAATCGCCAGTTGTGTGGGGAGCTACACTACATGCCTCTGGAGTGAAATATTATCACCAACCTGCCTGTTGACCTTTGGACCCTAACTTAACTGCACTATTATAACAACTGTACACAAGCACTTTGGTTCTGGCTGAAAATGGATGCTTTGAACACTATCTTGGAGTCTCAGAAGGCACTGGAAACATCCTTCACAGAGCGTTTTATGCAACTGGATGCTGCACTGAAGACTGCTTCTCCTCATACACATCCCACTATTGCCAGTCTGAGCAAGGAAGTCAGCAGTTTCAAGGAGCAAGTATCTGCCATGCTCCAGCTATTGAGGCAGCAGATCCTTGGCATCAGCAACACAGTGGACAACATGGAGATGCGTCATCGGAGGAAGTTCTTGCAGATTGATGGAGTGCCAGAGGTAGCCGATGAAAACATTACAGAGTTGGTTGCCAAAATATGCCATGATAATCTCAAACTGCCCAATATAACCTGCAACTCCATCACTACTTGTCATCGGCTTGGGGCTAGAACTGATGGCCGCCCTCGATCTGTTCTAGTGAGGTTCGTAGATATGCAAGTCAGGAACACTGTGTGGCAAAAAAAGACTGCTCTTAAAGGGACCTCCATTGTCATATCTGAGTTTTTAACAAAGTACCGGCGAGCTACATTTATTACTGCGAGGAAACACTTTGGTATGCGCAATGTGTGGTCCCTAGATGGCAATATTTATATTAAATTGCCCAATGGTAAGAAGGAGCGCCTAACCACGGCGGAGCAACTCCAAGTGCTGACGTCCAGGTACGCAGCTGTCCCCGTTGTGAAGCCAACACATGAGCCGGAATCGGTTGGGCCCTCGAATCCAGCATCTAAGGAGCCGGGAGCGCGTACGCAAGTCGTGGAGTCCGCCTCAGCGCTGGTCACCGCGCAGCCACCCAGTGCAAGCGCGGCTGGCCCATCCAGAAAGGCCGAAGAACGCCGGGGGAAGCGAGGAGCTTGATCTTCACGGTGGTTGTTTTGCGTATTTACGTGTACTTGTCGCTCATCTCGGTGATTTTATAAGGTAGTGGTTAGTCTTATACGAAGGCACTGATAATATTGTATTTCGTTTTGATGTAATTTAACGGTACTTTAACTTTTTCGACACTCTACCGTATTTATTTTAATTTCAAAATTGTGATTCGTTTGACGTTTGACAGCATGGCTATGACGTTTACTGTAACGCGCGTTTTCAGCTTGTTACATGGAAGAAATAAATCTCCATTTCGTACATTATTTTCCCCTAGTTTTGACAGCTAGACATTAGAATTATCTCATTTAATTATTTGACAGCTTCAGTGCGTTTCTTTACGCAGATAACTTTTCATTAGTTTGACAGTTGAAGTTTGTTTTGAAACTTCAAACTCTTGTTTATTAATCAATTTCTTCGTCCTTATACGATGATCGATTGCAATTTCGTCGTGACGTTTGAATGCAGCTTAATGACCATAGGTCACAATCTGTGGTCATAGACCCCATTCAATAGAGTTTTTGTTCGATCTATCTGTCACTGTTAGTTTGACAGCTCACTTTTGATTAGATTCTTCTTTGAAGGAGAGGTGTTAGAATTTTATCCAGGAATATTTCCTGGATCCTCGGATTCCGTGATGTTTTGCTGTTTCGTCTGATGTCCTGACGACTGTCAGCGGACTTTCTTGTAAGTATTTCGATAATTCATCGCCATAATTTTTTCTTGAAATTGGTTTGTTAGACGTGTTTTTCAAGCGACAATTTTGACTATTGTTTTAGCTTATGCCCGCCTGCGAGTGGACGCCGTGATGTCGGAGCCCCCAGGATTGGAGCCCTCGGGCAAACGTGAGTACACGTGCATTTTTTTCCCTCTTAAATTGCACCATGAAGTCGCAAGTTTTAATCGTAGTTTTTTCTCCCTTTGCTTCAGGTTCCGCCTAAACGTTTGCCCTTTTGGACGAACCCGTCCACCTACCTTTTTGGACTACCTTTTGGCACTACCTTTTAGGGCGAACTTCTCGTCCTTGTAGTTTTTTTTGTATAACCTTTTTCACTCCATGCTTTTTGGATACCTTTAACTCCTTTTAATTTATCTTTAATAACGCGTTAGCGAGTCGTGGCGCTTGGACGCCGACGCTTTTCCCTTATTCCTTTCCCCGGGTTTCACCTCGGTTTGATTTACTGCCTATGTGGCACTAGTTTTTTTCTCGCCTTGAGCGATAATAAGTAAATTTGCCTCGGGTGCTTCTCACCCCTTCCTTTGCCCTACGTGGGAATAAGTAGAAGCATTTGTTGGAGACCCATCTGTCGGAGCCGCCTTCGTGGCAGGAAGCGTCGCTGGGGCAGACGGGCCTGCAGAACCACCAACTCTTAGGCTTTGTACCTACTGGCACCAGGTTGGTGACATTATTCTAATTTAATCTGCCTTCGTTCAAAAGATGAAACATTGTAACACCTAAACGTGGCCCCAATGAGTACTGTAAAATAAGGTCTTAATTTTAAGCGATACCACCCATACTGAAAATTTAGTTTCTGTGCCCTTCAGGCTTAACATTGTAAGATTAGAATAAATAACTTTAAGCGATCCTTCATTACAACAAGGTTATAAAATTTGTCTGTACTTTTTGCATGAATGTGAAAAATAAACCCTTCTGGTTTTGAAAATCTAGTTTAATTTCTTTCCCACATATAGAACCTATTCAAACTTGGCTTGTGATTAAAAGTTCATTTTTCCTGCTCTTAGCTATCCGCATGGTGAGAGCCTGGCGCCCGATTTCTTTTTTATATTTTTTTGTATTGACCTAATCATCTGATATAGGTCAGCGACCCCTCTGGTCGATTTGTTTAATCTTTTATTTAGTGGATTTTTCTACCACCTTTAATTTCTTTAATATTTTTAGATGCTCTGGTGCTTCTGATAAGCCCATAGTCACACACTATTTTCTTTTCATTACATTACGTATTAGTATTCGCTGTCATATAGACGTCATTGATGCGTCATTGTCATTGCGTTTTGTTTCTCCATCGTATTTTGCTTGCTTCTTATTATCTTTTATTCAGATTTGTTGCTACCTGTCTTTGTCTTTGTTTTACTTTTAATTTTTTTTTGTAATTGACAACTTGATGTGCAATTCTTTTAAATTGTTTGTTAATTAATTATATGTGACACTAAGGGTCAACTGGCGGGGTAAACAAAACCTAGCTGGGTTTAATACCTCAAAATAGTGCGCCTCCTCGCACATATTCTTGTTATACATAGTATATTATATTATTATTATTATATTTTTGTACCCACTTATGTAAAATATTATGTCAGATAATGAATCTTACCACTCCGCTTGTGACTCGTTATCTTCCTTCTTTTCTCTTGATAGTTCAGTGTTATCCGAGCCCGATACACTAGGCAACTCCATCTCACGTACTTTTCAAAAAGAGCACAATAATTTTAATATATGCCACATAAATGCTCAAAGCATACCCAGCCATTACAACGATCTTTTAGACACTTTTTCCTCGACAAATGTGCACGCCATCCTAATTTCTGAAACCTGGCTCAAACCAAATCTAGCTTCCACTTCCTACGGTTTACCCGGCTATGTTTTGCTGCGGAATGACCGCACGGGTAAGGGAGGCGGTGGTGTTGCCATATATCTACGTAGTGACATCCCCTTTAAAATTATTTCATCATCTCCGTCACAATTCTCAGGTTCCTTGGAACATATTTTTATAGGGGTCACTCTTAAAGGGGTAAATACGGCTCTGGGAGTTATTTACTGCCCCCCCACAGTTGATTATTTTACAGATTTTGAGGCATTGCTTGACACACTTAGCACGGAGTACGCACATCACTTAATCATGGGTGATTTTAACACCGACCTTCTGAAAATGGACAACAGGTCAAGCAAACTAAAAGTAATTATTGAGTCCAACGACCTCACTGTGCTTCCGCTTAAACCTACACATCACAACACCGACACGTCAGACACTTGGTTGGATCTTATTCTTGTCTCTTCCGAGGATCTTGTGGATAAAGTAGGTCAGTTTCCGGCACCAGGTTTTTCACATCACGATCTGATTTTTCTGTGCTACGATATCCAGCCTCCTAAAATACAACCTGTGTTAATGCAGATACGTAGCTTTGCTATGTTAGATATTGAGGTTCTAAAACAAGATGCGCTCGCACAGGACTGGTCGTCGATTTTGGAGGCGCCGTCGGTAAACGAGGCGGTAGATTCGTTAAACACGGCGGTTCTAAAATTGTACGACAAGCACGCGCCCATTAGAACTGTCAAATTAAAACGTCCTCCGGCGCCGTGGATCACTCGAGCGGTCCGTATTGCGATGACCAGAAGGGATCGAGCATTTTGCAAATTCAAACGCAATCGTTGCGACGAAAACTGGGACTCGTATAAAATTGCCAGAAACCGGTGTAATCAGATGGTGAGAGCAGCAAAGCGTAAATTTATTCACGATAACATTGTCTCCTCTTCTCCAGCTAATACCTGGAAATTTTTAAAAAGCCTTGGGATTGGTAAACCTAAAAATGAGCATAACCCACTTTCTTCTTTTTCATTAAACGACCTTAACTCCCATTTCGCTACACCTTCTAACTTAGACCCTTCCTCTAAAGCTCAAAGTATCGCTTATATTAATGCCCTGCCCTGTCTTTCTAAAATCTTATTTTCACTCACTCCAGCTACCGATGACGAGATCCGTAAAATTATCTTGTCGATTAAATCTAACGCAGTCGGACATGATAACTTAAGCAGGCTGATGATAATCAGCATCTTGGAATGCATTCTTCCAGTTATCACTCATATTGTTAACTTTTCGGTGTATTCTGGGGTTTTTCCTTCGCTGTGGCGTAATGCCCATGTCATTCCTCTACCTAAAGTATCTAATCCCAGTTTACTTAAAGACTTTCGCCCGATCTCCATACTCCCTTTTCTATCAAAGGTTTTGGAAGCTGTTGTTCATAGACAGCTTTCAACTCACGTCTACTCTAACCAGCTACTCTCCCCATTACAATCTGGTTTTCGTCCTGGGCACAGTACGACTACTGCGTTATTGAAGGTTGTTGAAGACGTGAGGCAAGGTATGGAGCTTACTCAATTAACTGTGCTGGTTTTGATCGACTTCTCTAACGCTTTTAATGCCGTCAATCATGACCTTCTGCTTGCTACACTCAATCATTTAAACATCTCGTCAAAGGCGGCGGAGTGGTTCTCCTCCTACCTTCAAGATCGTCGGCAGGCGATCCGTGCTGGCAGTACTCTTTCTGACTGGTGCGAACTTGCTTCTGGGGTTCCACAGGGCGGCATACTCTCTCCTCTTCTTTTTTCCATATTTATTAACCTAATTACTTCTAGGATTAAATGCTCTCACCATCTCTACGCCGACGACCTACAAATATATACCCAGGTAAGCCTTGGTGATTTAGATAATGGGATTGGGCAAGTAAATAGCGACCTTAGCAGCATCTCCGAATGGTCCAGAAGTTTTGGTATAACTGTCAACCCTACCAAGTGTCAAGCAATTATACTCGGCAGCTCTAGGCAGCTATCTCTCATAGATTTTACTTGCTTGACACCGATCATTTTTGACGATGTTGCTGTTCCTTTCGCAGCCACAGTGAAAAACCTGGGTCTGGTTATTGATAGTAGTCTAACCTGGAGTCCCCAGGTGTCTGAAGTCTGTCGTAAAGTCACCAACATTTTGAGATCACTCTACAGGTTTAAGCATTTTCTGCCGGTCTGCACCAAAACTCTTCTTGTCCAAACGTTGATACTTCCCATTATTGATTATGCTGATGTGTGCTACTCCAATATCACTCAGGAATTGTTGAGTAAGCTAGATCGGTTGCTCAACAACTGTATAAGATTCATCTTTGGCCTCCGGAAGTATGATCATGTATCTGCTTTTCGTCGTCAACTAAACTGGCTCCCTATCCGGGAACGCAGGTCATTAAAAATTCTATGCACTCTTTACTCAATTTTGTTTGATCCAGCAACCCCGGGCTATCTTAAATCTAAATTCATATTTTTAACAGCTCGGCCTGGGTGCGAGCTGCGCTCATCCCGAACTCTCAAACTCACTCTTCCTTCTCACCGTACTGGTTTCATGTCCAATTCCTTTGCGATTCAAGCAATTCGTTTGTGGAACGATCTCCCTCTCTCCATTAGGAAAGCTCAGAGCAAATTCTCCTTCAAGCGCATGGTGCGCAAACATCTCTCCAAAGAATTTCAGGATTGATTGTCTATATGGTGTTTTACAGGGGTACATATGTATGTATATATATATATATTATATTATATATATATTTGTATTTATGTATGTGTATTGTATTGCATATATGTGTATGTATAGGTATATCGTTAATATATATATATCAAACTTATTGAATTTTGTCTCGTTTTTAGCCACGACTTTTTATGATCCTGCACCAACTGCTAGTTTCTGTTTGGCCCTATGGTTGACTGGTAGAGAATGCCTTATGGCATTAAGTCCGCCATTTGTACTCTTACTTTTGTATTTTGTGCAATAAAGTTTAAATAAATAAATAAAAAATAAATAAGGAAGGTGATGCCAGGCAAAAGATATACACTGAATTTATCATACTTACGACTCTACCTGAAGACAGAAACAAGTGAAGTAGGGATCAATTTTCCATACAAATATTCGTCGAAGTCACGAGCTAATGAGAAATACGATACAAGAAGAATGAAATTAACAAACACCGGCCATCAAAACTAACGAGTCTAAAAGCATACAATCTTTTGTTGAAGATGTTTGAAAGGTCCTCCGAAAACTCATCACCCTAATAAGAGGTAAAGTTTGTATGAAAATAATATTTGTTCAACCTACTTTATTGTGAATTACATGCGATGCGAATACACGTAGTCCGAAATTCTTGCGGACCCACAATTCTATTTTCTATTAAAATACATAAAAATCTATAAAAATGCATATACAATCTCGTCAAGCATAGCTCAGTTGCCTAAGTGTCAACTGCTGAATATTTATTTTAGCAAGGGGACCAGATCAACATATACAAGACATATATGTCACGACACCAGTACCTCTATCACAACTGTAACATGCCACTCTTTCTCACGCAAGACATATTACCTACCTCTGTCTTCGCTGTACTGTGAGAGAGTGACGAGCGATGCTATGTCGCGCGACAAGAGTCGCGAAGCGTAGTTGTACTAGACGGGATACTCTTTAAATATGTCCGCCCCTCGCATTCGCTCGGAAGCCTTTGATTACAAGTGCAGTATCGATCGCAGCGAAGCGATGGGGCTAAATACAATGTGTCTTCCGTCCTCGGGTGCCATGGCGATAACAAGACGGTCACGCGATCCGGGACTAGATGTGTCTGACTTATCTACTGGTTATTGTTGCATGCACTATTAGAAATACAAAATAGGTACAAAATTCTTTATTCGATAAAACGTACATGGTGCATGTACATAGGGGTGGTGCCGTTCGGTAAGCAAAATATTGCCTGTGTTGGAAGGAATAAGTAGGTAAATGTGGTGAAAATTGTTTATCATAAAAGACTCAAATAAAACAAAAGTCACGTCACTTCTGACCTGATGAAAACACTCATCTTCATCATCTCACCCGAAAGACGTTGAGACAGTTTCTAATTTTTTTTTTGACCTAGCAAGTAAAGGAAATGCAAATCATAATCTGAGAGATGTTAGATGACAATCTGAGTTAGAAATGCCTGAATAGAGAGTAACATTAAGTATGGAATTAATGAGCTAACCAAAACTGCTTGTTTGATAATAATCAGTCGTCTCTAGGCATCAGTGGGAATACAGATTTATTGAATTGTTTATACATAACAATGGGTCTCATTAGGTGGCTAAAAGTCACGCAACGTGCTATGGAAAGGGCTATACTCGGAGTTTATTTTCGTGATACAATCAGAATTGAGGATATCCACAGAAGAAATAAGGTAACCGACATAGCTCATAACATTGTATGGTTGAAGTGGCAATGGGAATGAATGGCCGTTGGGGCAGCAATGTCCTAGAATGGCGACCACGTAAAGGCAAGCGCAGCGTGGCACGGCTCCCGAAAAGATGGACAGATGATATCGTGAAGATATCATCTGTCCATCCAATCTAATCTAATCTATCGTGGATGCGGTCTGTACGGGATTGCACGTTGCGGCGCGCTATGGAGAAGGCATATGTCAGCAATGGACGTATGTGGCTGGTAGATAGATCATACTTAACTGCTTCACCTGGCGTTAAAATACAGAAACATATTTAATAGTCTCGAACCACAGAACAGTGAGTACCCCATCCAGCAACAAATATTTCTTAACATCCTCAACGCGTCATTATTTCGAAGTGCACTTCTCAGTCCCCTCTTCCGCCCTACCAGGATAATAAAGTCTTATCTTCATTCAAATGCCAATCACATGTGGCTTTTTGTTTTAACAGGTTAGTGTTTGCCTGATATCCGACACATTATAATTATTCGTCAGGTTTTCTCTAATGTTTAACTTAACTCTGCAGGGGCGGAAATATAGGGGGCTGCTATCAAATAGATCTTTATGGATCTGCACCAGGAGATGTGGTTGCGATATGGATGTATTGCCGTTCTATCTCCCTTCTACGTAGGTTTAACGAGAAATTGCAGAATTTTAATAAAGTATTACGCTCCTGCAGAAGAGGAATTACCTATTTCATATGTATTCTTTTTAGTATGTATGGCCCGACATGTTTCGAACTCGTATGGAGTTCTTCATTACTGTTTTTTTAGTTAATCGACCGCTGTCATATATATTTACTGCCTATTTTGTTGTCCATTATTTCTTTGGATTTGAATGCAAGTACAATAACACATTTCATACTCCCGCGTTTTGTACAAATAATTAAAACAAAATGAAAGGGGTTTTACATTAAAAATAAATGCTACAACAAACCCTATTGCTACAACAAACTAGCTCATATTATTATCATCTAATTTGAGCAATTTTTCTAAAAACTTGCATCAGCATCTACCAAACTTGGTACAAGTTCAGCAATAGAATATTCATATCGCAGCATCCCGCGAACGTTCAGTTTTAATTACATACAGCCTGCTAGTTACAACCAACCACCTGGCTCTATTAAACTTTGATGGAGACCATCTATTTCCTACACCAAGTATCTAAAAGCTCTCCGAAATCCTAAATGCACCCTGTATGAGTGAAATAAGATCTATAGTCCAATCAAACGACTACGGTGAACACGATCTTAAGAGATCCACTAGTCTGTATGCCATCTTGTTACATTTTAAATGTCGTAATATATGAGGAAATGCTTGTTGGTTACGTCATTTTATGAATTAAGGTATTGTGTAAACTATTTTGAATGTGATAATTATTCCCCATGAATATCAAAGGTTGTCTGGAAAATCGCTCTTCAGCGATAAGACCGCCTGTTGTTTACCTCTAATTGTAATTTATTGGTTGTATTTCTCCTGTATGTTTTGTGAGGTGTATTGCATTGCGTTGCATAGTTATGTCAAGAATTCTTATCCAGCAAATGATATATAATTACACATAAGAAAATATACAGTTGGCTGTCTAAAATGAAAAAAAAACTATTCTCAACTTTCCACAAACATAACTACATATTACACATACACATATTGCCATATGTAGGAAGACCACGTTAGAGTAATTGATCCAGTGAGCCCAAAATTCTATCGTATCTTAGGATGTTTGGATGTCCAGACGCTTTCCGGCTGTTCTCACCTAGAGGTTACATTTCTCAATCGATTAATTTGACGACGCGGTTGGCTCAGTTTGTAGACACCTGCCTACTGAGCCGGCAGTCCCGGGTTCTAATCACGGCCAGGGCAAATATTTGTGTGATGAACTCGAATATTTGTGCCTGGGTCATTGTTGTTCTATGTATTTAAGTATATAAGTACTTATCTATATAAGTATCTACATCGTATCGTCGTCTTGTTCCCATAACACAAGCCTTCATGAGCTTAATTTGGGACTAGATTGATTTATGTGAGGTTGTCCGATATTTATTTATTTATAAATGTATCTCTCAGATTACAGTCTCAGTGGCTTGAGCCGGGAATTGATATCAATGCTTGAATAGGAGCCCATAACGCGGTTACAGACGTGAGGCGTCTAGCCCGGCGCGTTACTCTATTGTCTTATCTCGTCTAGTCGTTGAAGCCATTTTGTTTTCTTTGTCTGCGGAATAAGTAGTCCGATCAAAGAGGATTTTTGCCCTGATAAAGACTTATTCTGTTTACCTTAAGGTTTTTTTTACTGGAAAATTCATTAGTGGTATACAAAATTGTTCTTGGGCTTATAATTAGTCATACTAACTTGAGAGTGCTCTCCTAACTACCTCAGCCACTATTAGAATCCTTGGTGTCGACATCTCGAGTGAAGTCCAATTCCGCAGCCATTTAGAGGTTAAGGCTAAATTAGCCTCCAAGAAGCTCGGCGTGCTCAACAGATCGAAACAGTATTTCAGACCGTCCGGACCCATACGACGTTCAAACCTTCAAGAAAAAAGCGTACTCCTACCTGTGCGGCCGGTAACGCACTTGTGATTCCTCTGGTGTTGCAGGTGTCTATGGGCGAGGGTAAGCGCTTTCCATCAGGCGATCCGTTTGCTTGAACATAAAAAAGACTCAGTCAAGGAAGTGGCAATGGATAGAGTAGTATAATGTAACAGTAGTCGGGTATATGGGGAAAACAGCAGTCTCTTAAATCTATGATCAAGAAGGCCTTATCTGGTAAAAATTGCAGGATTCGGCTGAATGCAGGCGACGCAGAGACGACCTAGGTGGCGTTGTCTATGGAACGTCGTTCAATGACTAAAACCGGCCAAGAGCATGTCGGGCCACGCTCAGTGTAGGGTTCCGTAGTTGCCCATCCTTCACAATAGACGAGGTTTAAATTACGAGAAAGATTTCAAAGTAACTGTAATTTCTTTTGACCTTCTGGAAGTTATCGGTTATAAATGCGCCAGATTGAGCGAAATGCTTTAATACAGTATGGCACTTAACTAATATGTGTAACATTCGAAGTATAAGGACACCGCGCGGCACTTACGTCACTTTAAAGAAAATTATGATTTTTTGCGATACTAAGTCAAAAACGGCTCGACTGATTTTATTCAATATAGTTTTCACTGAAAAAAATCAAAAAATGACGCCTTATAAGCATAAGGCCTCATTTTTTGATTTTTTTCATAATTTTCAGTTTCATGACCCGTGGTTGAAAAGTTAGAGGGGGGAAGGACGCTATTTTAGCGATAAGACCGGCTGTTGTCTACCGTTATTTATAAATTGTATTTGTCTTGTTTCCTTTTGTAAACTTTTATTGGTGTGCAATAAAGTATTGTTGTATTGTATTGTATTTTTTGGATTTCAGGAGCGAATATTTACAAAACTACCCACACACAAGTGTTAGAACGATAAAAAAATCACCCCCACTTTAAGTGTACGGTTGGTACCCGAAAAAAAGTTTTTTTTTAGTTTTTATTTTACCGTTTTGTTGGCGTAATACATACACATACTTACTCATACCAAATTTCAGCTGTCTAGTACTAATTATCACGGAGCTAAGCCGCATATATTTTACTTATACCAGATTTCCTCTGAACATACAAGGTGTAAACAGTAAGAGTGACCAGACGATAATTTTGTAACAATGATTAAAACCACATCAAAAATATGTAAATAGTAAACCTAAAAATCTCCAAAATAATAAGATTAACCCGTCAAGCGTCCAGTAGACTAACGTTAGTCTACAGCAATTTTGTGCCGGTAGCGTCCAGTAGACACACGCTAGTCTACAGCCCAAACCGCTCATTGGATCAATTTCTCTGCATCGATTCGTTATGGTGGCAGCTTGATAGATATTTTACTATCCAACAACAGCTATCAGAGCACACAAATTTGATTTTTAACCAATCAGAATCCTCAATAGTGACATGTAAATAATTTTTTTTCTCTACATTGGCGGAATTCGTCCGCCATTTCGAAAATCACTTGCATTTGAGGTGTCGTGTCGTGTAATAAATATGTCCAAATCTTTTAAACGGAAAGTGTTTATATTATGTATTATATATCAAATTACTGGCAATTAAATAAGGTTTTCGTTTTTAATGTTAAATTTAGCCGCACGACATTGTTTCCTAGTGAAAAAAGTCCTCAAGTTTGAATGACGCAATAATTTTGCAATGATGGCCGTCGTAATTCATTTGTTTCCTAATTTTCAATTGTTCAAAACCTTACGAACAAATAATAGTTTTATAATACACTTTCTCAGGATTTCATTTCATATATTAGATTGGTGTAAGGTCTTGGGAATTTTGATAGATTTATGATTTTGTTCAAACAGTGCTCAATTTCGCGGCAAATCCGCCATGACAGTTGTGATTCGGGCGGCGCACGTTTGTAGCGTGCGCGTACGTTCTCGTAAATAAATATTTGTTGTGAAGTAATTATTAGGTGTTTAGTAGTGAAGTTACGTTAAATTGACGCATAAACTAGCCAGTATCATTTTAGTGTATGTAAAATGTGATATGTGGTTTTAAATTGAGTGTAAATTGTGAATGATTAGTGACGGATGTGACGGAAAGCGAACATCTTGGAATATAAATAAATCTACATCTCACTACAAGTAAGTGCGGCTATTATAACATATTGTGCCGAATTCCAAATTTATCTAGCTCTCTAACGATATATAACACATCTCATATAATTATTCTCGGGGTAGGTAAAATTCCCATCTTTAGCGGAAATTCAGCCGTTTCTTGTTTGTATGGGACATTTCGCGGTGTTTTGTTCTAGGAAGGTCTGACACTTGACGGGTTAAACGCTTCCATACATTTAGTCTGAAGTCCGTTAAGGGGCTTTTGTTTACAAGTACTAACGAACTATGGACAGTGTCTGAAATTAAATTATTTTATTTTTTAGTTTATTGTCCTTCGTTGGTTGGTCTAAGAGTCGTCGATCTGTTGAGCAAAGATACTTCAATTCAGTTAGCAAGCTACAGTACCTGATAACCTCTGCTATTTGACATTCTCCTTAAGACGTTGACCTTCAAAACTATTCTTGCTCAATTACTTTTCGAACTTTGTGAAGTATTCTGTAATTAACTTCGATCTAAGTAATTTGGAGTGGCTGTAATATCTATTACATTAGTTTGTTAACGACTGTAAATTTGATAATAGCTATCGATAGTTAAATACCGAATAAGTTAAGTACATACTTAATTACACGTTCATTAGAGCCCACTTCAAATCTTCTATTTAAGCTGCATTTAACCGAACTTTTATTCGCATAATGTCAAACTTATACCGGGTGATCAATCCAAATGGGTTCGATTCCCGGTTATGCATGAGATATACGAAAAAAAATTGAATGCAGTTTTTTATAAATCTTGAATCGAAGCCATGGTTCCTAAGAACAAATTTCCCTATGTCTTATAGTTTGCGTTTTCTCCCTACTGACCCATTTGGATTGATCACCCTGTATAACGAGGAGCGCTCCGAGGAATTGTTCGGATTGATCCCTGCCGCCTCTTTAGCCATCGTTCTACGCGACAATCCTTTCATCCTCACCACTTAGATAGCTGGCAGTCCACAACTGTGCGTTTTTCTAGAAATTTCCTGCCTCGCACGACTGCATTGTGGAATGAATTGTCGCTTGCGGTATTTCCGGACCGATACGACCAAAAAATTCAAGAAAAGAGCGTACTCCCACCTGAAAGGCCGGCAACGCAATTGTGACTCCTCTGGTGTTGCAGGTGTCTATGGGCGACGGTAATCGCCTTCCTTCAGGCGATCCGTTTGCTCTTCTGCCCCCTATGACATAAAAAAAATACTAACATGAGGTTTTGACATTACTATCTGAGAGAGTAAGCGTTATTCTATAGGAATAAAAGTTTAATAAATCCAGCCTGTGATAAGTATAATCCAGCCTTGTGATAGTATTTGTTCTCGCTCACTTCACTCGCTTATCCAACTAATTAGCTTGTTGTCAAACAATCTACTATTTTTACTATTTACTTGAAATGATAATTATGTGTAAGAGACAAATGCTTCCGGTGTAAAAAAATATAGAGTTCTACAACAACCCGCTAAATGGAGTGCAAAATCATCAAATAGATTCAGTGTGAAACTTCACTAGTACTGAACGTTCAAGACACAAGCATGCCTAGGTCGGTCGGGACGGGAGTGACCCGAATACCGGGACGCCCTCCCTCCGTAAACGCAACTTCATTCATACTGAACTTTTAATTGGAGCGGAGCGACCGAAGCGAGCGAAGCTCCCATGGATCGACTCGAATGGACTTTGTAACAATGCGCAGATCTCAGCGAGTTCTCAACCGATTTTAGAAATTTTTGTTTTAAAATGCACAAATTAAATTTCGCTAGGTCGTGACGAAGAGAAAATTTCGAAAAAAAAAAAAAAAAAAAAAAAAACCGCTCCAATCTATGGTGCAAGCTTAGCCGGTGGCTGACTCTGCATCGACCTAGTACAATCAGTGGAAGCGTGCTGGGCCTATAACCACTTACGACAGACTTTCCGTTACCAAGTGTCACTTATTTTATTATTTTATCACACTGATACTAAACAGATATCGCTATAAGTATTTAGTTACAATAGACAACTACACCTATTTACCATTGTGAGACATGTCCATAAGGTCGGTCGGGACGGGAGTGACCTGAATACCAGGGCGCGCTCCCTCCGTAAACGCAAGACCGCGAGAGTAATTGCGCACGTCGTAAACATGTATACACTATACAGGGTGCAATGGGTGAACGTGCGTCATTATTTGAGCTTACAATCAATGTTAAAACAAAAAGGTTGTCTGGAAGAGATCGCTCTTTAGCGATAAGACCGCATATTGCCTGCCATTGTTTAATTTAGGATGTTTCATGTAATATTTTTCTTAATAGTGCAATAAAAGTATTATTGTAGGTATTGTATTGTATTTTCAAAACATTATTTCTCCCAAATCCCAAATCCATTAAAGTTTTTAAAGTCAAAACTATTTCCAAATTATTATTTATTTATTTAGTGTTGAAATGAAGAAAAATAAGAAATTTAAGTTTTTTAATAATAGTTACCTAAAGACGAGATATGGTCGGTCTTTTAACGTCACAAAAAGCAGAAGAAGATATGTCTTTTCAATTGGATTAATCTTAAAAAATGTTTCCAAATTCAAAAAATTCAAGTATTACATATATCAAGTTTTATTATATGTTATCTAAGATCCCTTCAAAAAAACAAGAAGGCTTTTGCAAAAATATAGGAACCTACCTATATTTTTTTTCAAAAGCCTTCTTGTTTTTTAATAAAAGACTTCATTATTACAATGGGTTCAAGGTACTTGCCCCTTTTAATTCCACTCAATTTCCTGCCACATAATGAGTGGGTATTCTCATTTCGCTCAAAGAAGAAATAACAACAAGGAAAGCAATCTAAAGTTTCTAAAAATAGAACTTATTAACAAACATGCTCAAAATGTTACTCACCCTGTATATCGTGCGAAAATAACTCCAAGTAATTTGCGCCTTCTGTGCTTGAAAGATAATGACAAAACGTACCGAAACGTGGGTAGTTTCAGTTTAAGTAAGATGTGTTTATCGCCAACTCGCGCAAGACAAGTGAAATTTATCCCTCGTAGATAAACTCGAAACCGTAAACACTCGACTTAAGCGCAATTTTATTTACCACGGTTACGGCTAAATCTGAAAATACGGATAGTTTAGGCTAAAATAGGTACATAAGTAGGTTATACGTTATAAAGCCTGAACAGAAATATATATTATGAGGATGCGCCATATTGCGGACTTTCACTGGAACTAATTTCTTACACTGGCAATGATTTTATGATGGTTTATCAACAATGTCAATGTCATTCGTGGTGATATCTTTAAAAGAAAAATATTTAAACAAATCCAAAGAAAATGCCGAAAACCATTCACAGTCGTCAACGTTAGATTATAAATAAAGTGTACATGTAAACACATGAAAAACAGTCAGGAAAAGAGTGCATTCATTCCATGATTCATTCCATTAAATGGTATTACGAGGTTAACATAGTGGAACTGACAGGTATTTAAAACTAATGTCATTATAGTTGGTTGCGATTGGTTGCAAAATTGTTGCCATATAAATCTTTTAAATAGCGCCCTCTTGACAATCCTCATATGGGCGAATATACAAAAGTTGGGTAACTTTTCGGGATATTTTGTTTATGATATTTTTTTAATCAAAATGCTACAAATTCGGGTATATAAGATAGGTAATGTAATGAATATATTGCTCCAGATTGGGCCAGTCACTTTTTTAAGTAGAACCGGAGAAATTTCGGTTTTTCTGAATTTGACTGCCAGGGGACTGACGAGGCTGACAAAGTACTGACAAAATACACAACTTCATAACATATGCTTGATATTTATTAAAATTTAGAAATAAATCTCTTAGGAACTAATCTATCTATTAGCCACAGACGTCCACTGCTGAACATAGGCCTCCCTCATGACTCGACACAAAGTGCGATCCCGTGCAGACCGCATCCATTGATTCCCCGCTACCCTCAGGTCATCCGTCCATCTAGTCGGGGGCCTTCCCACGCTGCGCTTTCCTATACGTGGTCGCCACTCTACGACTTTGTTGCTCCAACTGCCGTTCATTTACCGGGCTACATGGCCTGCGCATTGCCATTTCAACCGTGCAATCCTGTAAGCTGTGTCGGTTACCCTGGTTCTACTGCGGATATCCTCATTTCTGATTCTTTCGCGCACAGAAACTTCGAGCATAGCCTTTATTGAAGAACTACAGGACCATCTCACTGCTGAGCCATGTTCATCAGCTGTTCTTCAGAGTCATTACCAATCGTCTCACGCACAGTCGATTTCCAACCTCCCGAACAATCCGGATTCCGAAAAGCTTTAGCACCATAGACCAAATTCATACACTGCGGCAGGTTGTACAGAAGAGAAATGAGTATAACCGACCACTATGTTTGTGAACTATGAAAAAGCCTTTGATTCGATCGAGACATGGGCTGTGCTTCAATCTCTCCAGCGGTGCCGTATCGACTATCGATACATCAAAGTGCTGAAGTGTTTGTACTGTAGCACCACCATGTCAGTCCGAATCCAAGACCAGAGTCTATCCAACTGCAGCGAGGAGTAAGACAGGGAGACGTAATTTCTCCAAAACTGTTTACTGCTGCACTGGAAGATGCTTTCAAGCTACTGGAATGGAACAGACTTGGCATCAACATTAACGGCGAGTACCTCACTTACTTCGATTTGCAGACGGTAGAAACTATTTTTAGTCTTATTCTTATGTTTTTAGTCTTATTCTTAGTCTTCATTCACTGAAGTAATAATTGAAAAAACTGTTTAACGTGTAATACTGTGAGAAAGATCTATCTCCACTATTCAAACAGCTTTTTAATTGGCTTTACTACTTTGAGGTAGTTTAACAGTATACATTTTCTAAGTAAGCATCCCTGTTTTTTTATAAGTCACTGCTATTTTTGGTATTCTCTATAATTTTGTATTTGTTGTAGCTTATTCGAACTTTTTTTTATCTCTTTATGTAGTTTCTTTTAATTTAATTATATAACACTTCCGAAAAGGCCCTTCTTCACTGTTTCCTTCTTTTCCTTTTAGTAATATCTTCACTCATTACTCCAATTCTGGTTTATGGAGTTTCTTCCACAGATTTTACAACTTACTTAGACTGCTTTTTGACTCCCCTATATTTTGGTCGATGATTTTTCAGTCTAGTTCTCAGTTTTGAAACCATTGCTTGGTTCAATATTTTTTAATTGCCTATTACTGGACTTATTCTGTCTTTCGCTTCATTTGCTCTTTGGTCGTCGTTTATAATAGGTCATTTGTTCACCATCTATTGATTATGCTTCGTGGTCAGTAGTTCTGGCGAACAAAGATATAAGTAGTATCATTCAGAAGTTGTTTTTTTTTTTGCGTGTACTCAGATGATTTTTTTCTTTTTTTTGTGGCTAATCGTTGCTCCCAAGGTGTTATTTCCTTAACAAATGTCTTTACCCCTGTTCCTTCTTTTTTTAACAGGCGGCACGATGGTTTAAACTGAAATAAGTAACAATATACAGCTTCAACACGCTACAAATGTCAGTACCCTGGAAACCCGTCAGTCCTTTGGCGCAATATAACACAAAGGACTGACGCCAACGGACTGATGAAAAAGACATGAATTTGGGGTTATCTTTAGAATCAACATTTAATTTGATATTTTCGAACATCAACTAGCTACATTTTAACAAAACAAAGTTGACTGTGTATAAATTCAAGTATAACACAGATTTACAAGGAAATAACGGCTTACCATAGGACTGACTTTTTGACTGGATTGGCACGTGTTCACATGACAACCACAACTCTGGTACAAACTCAGTAATAGTGGCCATAAAATGGCTCGACCTGCAGCTAACTTTACTATCAACCTTGAAATTCAACGCGGATTTGAATTTGAGTCGCCGATATTTAGCGCGAAATTCCAATTCGAACAACAGACAGCGGACTGACGAATAAAACTGAACACAAAGTTTCTTATATTTTTTACAACAACAGTGAGAATATTATATTATGAAAGTAGTGTTATACATTATTAAATACATCATAGATTGTATTGAAACAGTAAGTTTTCTTACATTAGAGGTAATATTTAATATACAGCCATTTGATTGCCCACTTTTGAGGTTGTGACATGCCAAAGTACTGACTTTTTAAGGATAAATTGTGGAGTTTCACAAATTTGTATTTAAAATGAATAGCTGAAATTGGGTGACCAAATAAAAGGCTTTTAGTAGTATTCAAATAAAATTAAAAATATAAACAAAATATAACAAAACAATATTTTATTGCCCTGTGACATCGAGTTACCCATTTTTTGTAGAATCACCCATATATTTCTGGTCGTTCCGGTTCGTGACTCAAGATGGCCGCATGCGTTTAAGTTTCGTTGTTCATTATTTATTCATTTTTGTTGTTCAATGTGTAGTATTGATAGCGTATTGTGTAGTGATCTAACGTATATGAGTGAATAGCTAATGAAGAATTCAACTTGAAGCGTTCATAGCCCTTCCTGGGTCAAGGCCCGATAGTCCGTGTGGTTTTTTGTAAATCGCTATCACTTTACAAAAAGTACGATTTTTTCAACTCACCGTACAACGTGGTATTTATCAATCCTCTATCTAGTCGCCTAGTGCGATTGGCAACGAGACATTGGCAGTAATGGTCGCTTAACTGTGACCGGTTGCCATTTAAAAAAAATATATATATATATTTCTGGTCAGGCTTTCCATAAAGATACTACCTACGGGTTTTCAGTCCATCTTTCGCAAACTGTCCAAGAGATGGCACCGCAGGTCTCCGCACGATTTCTCACCATCTCTCTCTCTACGACTAGCATAACTGTGACACGCGACTCTTTGTAGCGCGACAAACACTACCTGTCACTTTCATATACCGGTATTTTCAGGTACCGTGCGAGCAAGACAGATGATACTGGGTCGTGCGACAAGCGAAGTAAGGGCAAGACATACGCTAGCCCTGTTGTCAGACTGTCAGATACGCAGTTTCTGAAAGGTTGATGATACTACTACTTAATGATATGAATTGCCTAAGAATAAAAATAAATGGTTGGAAACAGTGATCTCCAAACTGCGGAGGTTGCTCAATGAATGAATGAATGAATAAAATTTTATTTCGGATAAAATACAATCCATAGCATATTAGTAAATGTTCTTATATTTAGGGTTAGTATTACATATTTATTTTTATTATATTACATATTATATTACATATTGGGCCGCGCCTTTAACCTGCTCTGTCCAGAACCTCTGTATAGGGCAATCAATACAAATTGATTTATTTTATAGATTAGGTAATACTTTGGCTAATGTCGAGACTTTGGCCTAATTAACCGTTCTGTAATCTAAATATAGTTCTTATAAAAGTATATTTTTAAACAATCACAAGGCCTTCAATCACTATACATATTTAATTTAGATTTATCAGACTGGCCACTCGAATGTTCGCGCTGCACTACACCCACGCGCACTATTTTTGGTTTGTATGTAGTTCCTCAGTCTAAAACGTCGTAACTACATTAAACTATGCATAGTATATAGGCCTGTTACATTCACACTGTTTGGTTACTACGTAGTTTCTTGTTCTAAAACGACGCAAGTCTATTAAAGTGCACATAATACATAGGCCGTTCCGGTTTGGGTACATATTGCATGGTCTGTGCGCATAAAACATGCATTGCATGCTCTATAAATGCTGCGTTTGTTTCGCCGCATATTAAATCACCGTGATGAAACTAACAGGGTTACTACAAACAACCTGCGGAACGAGATGCCAAATATTTGTAAGGGCTATCCGGAACAGTTTTGAATGAAATACCTATCCTCTATCAGAGAAACTCCGGGCATAGCAATTTCCATTGCATCTAGTCTAGCTCGGAGTACGGATGGCCGTTGGGGCAGCAAAGTCCTGGAGTGGTGGCCACGTATAGGAAAGTGTAGGTGGTAAGTAGTGTAGGTAGATGGACAAATGACCTCGACAAATGACTCGGGCGTCGGTGACCTTGTAATGCCGAATCCTTCGCCAAGGCATTCACGTGAATGCCTTTCCCCAACTCGCGCGTCCCGCGCTCGCCCGCGCTCGCCCTTCGACACGCACACATAGCCGCGAGTTTTGTTATTGCACACAAGTGTCGCTGTCGTTTCTTTTTACGTTAGTATATATATATATTCTTTGTTAGGGTCGCAGAGTCGATGGATGCGGTCTGCACAGGATCGCACCTTGTGGCGAGCTATGGGGGAGGCCTACGTTCAGCAGTGGCCGTCTGTGGCTGATCGATAGAACTAAGAAATATTATTGGACAAGACAAGCTAACGCACCACTGGGACAACTTTACGGCCTTCTAGGGCAAATTTACCTAACAGTGCATTTTCCGGGGCGTTAAAAACATGAAAACCTCCGGGTGAACGAAATAAAAAACCAAATTTTGGAGTCTTTAGCTAATAAAGTGTGGAAAAAAAAGGCAGGGGAAAAAGTTTTTTTAGTTTTAGCTAATTAATAATACTTATGTAGAAATGCATGCGTTGGAATTAGAAGCTGGTTTCATATATCCAAATGTAGGTGTGTTTAATAATTAAATAACTAACTGAATGAGTGCACTAAAAAAATGGCGCGTGCCGTACTTAATGTGTGTAATGTGTCGATACTTGTTGTGAATGTTTTACAAAACAAATAAAATAAAAGCAGTGTTTTCTTATATAAACGATGTATGATTGAAGAGATCAAACGTCAATGTTACTGAAGCATAACACGCGCTTTGTGATCATGCTGTTGTAACCGTTTAAAAAACTTAAATACCCTGGCTAGCAGCGATACCAGCGATATCTACCGACGGTAATCACAGGCTGCCGTCCGGCCCATTGTACCTGATTCATTACCGGCTTAACTGATGCCTCCCAATGCTACCGTGGTACGAAACCTATGCTCGTGCGTACCGCAACAGCCACGTTTAGAGCTGAGGAGTGAATGGGTGGTCCACAGTTGTATGGAGAAAAAAAGGACATGACAATCTTAGCCCCACGTGGCTAATTTTGTTTTGTTATCAAGTCATTGTACCATTAATTTGGAAATCATTTACTGGTCGCTCTAATGTGAGACAAATTTCTGATGTTCATATAAATTGCATTTTGAAAACGAAACCTACAGATGTTATCTATCAAAGAAAGTTTCACTTAATCGTTCGCGACCGACGGTTGACGATAATGTCAATTTTATAACTTTTCAATATCCTTTGCCCACATACATTTTCTATACGAAAAATTGCTACATTTTGAGTTACCTACCTCTAAATGTCATCGGTTTTGCAAACTGGTGAGTTTGTGGTGGTGGGTGGGAATGATCAAATAAATATCGGCCGGAATAGCTTTGTCGCCATTTGGTACGATATTATACGAGTACATATCGAACCTACCAGCACCTCTAGCACAACTGTGAACCGCGACCCTATCTCTTTCTGTGCAGTACTGTTAGAGAGTGACGAGTGACGCTTGTCGCGCGACAAGAGTCGCAACGCAGAGTTGTGCTAGACGGGCATAATCTTTTAGGACGTTATTCACCGGACCCATTCGCCTGATATGTACCAATAAATACAATATAATTACTAACTATACACAATAATACAATATAATTACTAACATTACAGCAATTGCTCGCTTAAATATTAGATATTATTGTGATTGTGATATGAACTTTTTACCCAACTATGCAGTCATAAAAAGATGGTTACACAAAGGTTACATTGACGTCTTTTTTCCAACAAGACCGTGGGTGGCAAGCAACGCCTATACGCATCTTTGGCTAAGGCTTGAGTTGAGTTAACAAATAAGTACAATACATGTGTGTTATGTGTTGCCGAATGTTTTGCGATGGATTGCGTAAAATGGTTTATAAAAACTTAGATAACTTAGTGCTATGGCGATACATACATGTCGAGCATATGAAATATTACCTACCGAATGCTTAGTCCTAGAAGTATGGTGAACGCGCTTAGCATTACACAAATAAAAGTCGATCACGATAAACAGAACACTGGCAAACAGAATATTAAACACGTGAGATTTGTAAGGGCACTACATACGAGGTAATTTTTGTTTCCTTTTATAATTTATTTCTTTCATATTATGACAAATAATGATATTAATAATTCTGAGTTCTAGATAGTAACATAGCTATTTCATGCTTTTCGAAAATAAGTTGAAAAAAACAGTTTTCTACGTGAATTTTGTCAAATTCGGATTACGTAGTTTCATAAAGAAAAATTCAAACGTTTCAAATATATACCAGTAAATCCCAACAGCCCTGTTTGGTCATATAGAAAAATGTCTAAAACAATAAGCATTTTTGAATGGATAAGGAGTCTTAACCATCTGGCAATTCAACGTGTCGTTAACGCCATGAATATATAACGCGTCGAATTGTTAAGTTTGCATTGCTCCCGCTCTATAAAACGCTTAGTCGGAATGCTGCGGTCGGTTGCTCCGAGTTTGCGGATCGCTCCGCAACTTCTCTCGGTTCGGCCCAAATCAGAAGCAGTCTAGCATAAATTTGACACGCGCCTCTTTATGCGACAAAACTACCTGTCACTTTCCTTTCAATATTGTGCGAGCAAGACAGGAGATGCTGACTCGCGCGACAAGCGAAGCCGTGGCAAGATATATTAGCCCTGCAGATTCATAATTATATACCTGTCGCAGTAACATATGATCCATGGAAAAATATATCGTTTCGCGTTATTTCACTTTGAAAATTCGAAATAATGATGGTTTCGGATAAATTAAACTTTGGATTATTTGAGTGATACCTCGGTGAGCTATCAATTGTGATATAGCTCAGATCAAACAGTAAACTTAATGTCTAACCATATGACCAGCACCTATAGCACAACTGTGACACGCGACGCTTTCTCGCGCGAGATAATATTCCCTATCTCTTTCTGTACAGTACTGTGAGAGAGTGACGGGTGATACTATGTCGCGCGACATGAGTCTCGAACCATACCTATTTGTACTAGACGGGCTGTAAATCACTCTTTTATATGCCATTGCCAATTAATAGGCCCCTGACTACCTGTCTATGATTGAAAAGAAACAATAACTACTCTAGTACTAAACATAAAACTCAATTCATACTATCGGTTCAATCAATGGAATGGCATTACAAGCCACTATAGCTTTGAACAATGCGGCCATAAACTGGAAACTGGGACGGGCCATTAACATTTACGATTCGGCAAATTAACATAACATTACAATTAAATTAGAGTAATCAACGACCACGTTACTGTGTCACTATTATAGTATACTGAAGGTTTTTTAATGAATAGACGTAATTTACAACTGCCGGTAGCCGGCGCGAAACGGTGCAAGATCGGGACAAGCTAGCGCTTAGCACTCGTGTCGTTTCGAACAATGAATGAATGAATGAATGATTGAATAAGATTTATTTACTCAAATATGGTGTACTTATATAAACGGTCTTAAATATAGAAAAAAAAGTTGCACATATTTGGCCGCTGACTCGACGTGTAAATTTTATAAGTCCTTACAACTAGAAAATATGACTAGGCACAACAAATAATCAAGTAGAATTCAAATATACGCTAGAAAAGATCAAGAATAATAATAATAATAATATCATTTATTGTGCACCACATGAAAAAGATACATAACAAAGAAATAAAGCAACGATACATAGGGTAACAACAGGCGGTCTTATCGCTAAAGAGCGATCTCTTCCAGACAACAAGAAGAAGAATGAAGAATGTCAACTAGATTAAATTACAGCATCGAGTACCTATGTTATATTAAAATACTGTAATTAAAAAAAAACTCAAATGAACTCACAGCATAAAAACCAAATTAAAATCGCTAAAATGTCAGAATAGAATAATAACTTAATAAACACATTAAATATAGAAAAATAAATAATTAATCCTTATCATTAAATTCCGTGGTCAAGTACCTACTCTTGAACTGAGTAATACGGTGAAACATTAAAAAATTATTGATTTTTCTCTTATGTTCCCGTATGTCACACTGCTTTAGAGACTCTGGTAATTCATTATAGATTTCATTATTATAGATCTCAAATAGTATACGGTCAAGAAAAATGCTTTCTACGAAATGATTGTTCGGCGAAATGAAACATCGACGAAAAATAATTCTAGGACTCAACATTATGGAGCCCCGCGAAGTCATGGAACGCGGAGGTGAATAAGGTGCTTAACCGACCCGAGCTGCCTATTAACAGAGACCTAGCCACCATCATCAGGCCTGTTGTGACTTACGCCTGCGAAACGTGGACCTTAATCCAGAGAGACGAATTGAAACTTGCCGTGTTCGAAAGGAAAGTTCTTAGAAAAATCTACGGTCCCGTGAAAGCGCGACGGCACATATCGTCAACGTGTGAACCATGAGCTAGAGGAACTCATTGGGCACGAGAACATTGTCAGGTTCTGTAAGTCGCAGCGACTGAGGTGGGTCACCTTGAAAGAATGCCGGACACTAGAGCCGCTAAGACAAGGTGGACGCCGCAACAGAAGAGACTGAGAGGCAGGCCTAGAAAACGTTGGAGTGATTGTGTGGAGGAAGATCTTAGGAAGATGGGGAAGTTTACCAGCTGGAAGAAGGTGGCAAGACATCGTGACAACTGGAGGAAGATCGTGGAGGAGGCCAAGACCCCACAAAGGGTTGTAGCGCCAGCGGAAGTCCTTCGGCATTACAGGCACTCCAACCACACTACAACTAGAACACAAACGAGGCCTGGTTTAAAGAATGGTCAACTAGTTGCATCCCACCCGAGCGTTCCAGCTGAATTCACGCTCTCGCCCACCTGGTTTTAACGAAAAACGTCCGGTGTGGTGCACCGTGCACCACACCAGTCCCGTTCTCAGGTGGTTGAGCGTGCAGCACGCTCAACCGCCTGAGAACGGGAGTTGGCAACTGCAACCAACTAAAAGATGGGGCTGGACCGAGTTCGAAAGCTGCGAATGCGGATGCCCAGAGCAGACTGTACGCCATATTGTCATGCCCACTAACTAGATTTGCAGGCCAAATGGAAGATCTCAAAGACCTAACAAGTGATGCTGTTGACTTTTGCGACACAAGTCATGTTTCTGTGACTTTTTACACCTATGAACAAAAAGACAGATCAAATATGCTATAATAATTATGAGTCTGCAGTTTTGGTAGCTATGGTACATACAGTCGATAAATTGATATTGAAACATAGGAGAAATTCTCCTGAAGCTCGTAAATTGCGGCGGATATCCTGCAGATCTTTTATTCGCAACAGCTTTGTTGGCTCGTTGCGTTTTTCGCGGCGCTGCATAAAGTTTCTTTGACGCATTTGCCCGCGTCGGTGATTATACTGATGTAAGTGCGAAGCAACGACGAAGTCGATCTTGGGGTCGAGTTCAAAGTGCAATCTGTTTATTAAGACTTTAGATTACGCAGAATGTGTACGCGTACAGACCGAACTGATCCTGAGGGTCGTGACCGTGAATTCGGAGTCTCGCCATAACGTCAATTATAATTCTTATGCGATGCGAGTTCCTACTGACTAGACCGTTCTTAGAGATGTATCGTTCTCGAGACCGTTTCCGGATATCTATGAAGAAATAACAATCTCGAGAACATTCCCCATACAAATTGAGGGAAGATTCCGAAAATTCTCAAAAACGGCACATCACTAGACTAGACCTAAGAAGAATTTTGACCGAAAGGTGTCATGTTCCAGCACTTCAGCGGGCGGCTAACCTGACACCATGAACAGCGTAGGTTAGACACATCGCAGTAATAATGTGACCTAGCTTTTCACCAAGCTTCAAGAGTCACATCACAGCATCGGAAGGCAACACTTGAATGGTGATCGTGTGCCGATTCCAGCGAGCCTATGATGGTTGCTTTTATCACGGGATAAATAAGTGACAAGCATCTGTCACTCACATTCGTATTTTCTCAAAACATCATAGGCCCCGCAGGACCCTTTAGATCAAAATAGGGATGATTTAAAAAAACTTTGATATGTTCATTCGAAGAAGCTATTAATATAAAATTGATAGGCTTATTATTTTCGCGGCGACAGAAAAATTTAAGAGCAGCAAACTATTTGCAACTAAAATAATAACTTGTCAGCGATTAAATATTTTGGCAATCATTTATATTAAATGAGCTTTAAACTAAGGATATTTTAAAATTCAAATAATGGCAGCTACTTTAAGGTAGCAGAAATAATAAACAAGATTACTGAAATCATAGGCGAGGTACTATAAATAATGACTTGGCGACTAATATTAGCAGAAGATCCGACTTGGCCGGGTTAGGTTAGGTTGTTTTTAGGGTTCCGTACCCAAAGGGTAAAAACGGGACCCTATTACTGAGACTTCGCTGTCCGTCCGTCCGTCCGTCCGTCCATCCGTCCGTCCGTCCGTCCGTCTGTCACCAGGCTGTATCTCAAGAACGGTGATAGCTAGACACTTGAAATTTTCACAGATGATGTATTTCTATTGCCGCTATAACAACAAATACTAAAAATGAAATAAAATAAATATTTCAGGGGGGCTCCCATACAACAAACTTGTTATACCTATATATACATATATATAGGTACGGAACCCTTCATGCGCGACTCGGACTCGCACTTGCCCAATTTTTTTTTTATATCCCTAAAAAGCGCTCCTTTTATTTTTTTTATGACCTTGATTTATTTTATATGCAATCTCCATTGAACAATTAGAGTAGGCCATTTTCAACTTTTTATCCGCTGTCATGTTTCCGCTTAATTAGTTAATTCAGTCGCCAAACTCGATGCTAGTTTATATTGAAACAAAGCCGAAAATTGATTACTTAGCTGCTACTTTTTACTTTATACTAGTCTCCGCAATTAGTCGCCAACTTATTATTTTTGCTACCCCCTTTAATTTTTTATAAATCCCTAAATCAGATTAATTTGTCGCCGCGTTAAATACATGCCAAATTGATATCGAATAGTTTGAGTTCTTTTATTCATATTGACCTCAGTATCATCTGATAGTAATTAAGTGACTACGGGGCGGGGTCTAAGATGTAGCTCGCTAGTTCAGTAACAGCCAACTCACTCTTGTCTAGAAGAGACCCAAGTTATAATTTTCAGGAAATATACACGATCGGTCTATTTGAAACATTTTAATCACCGGACCCAATCAGCTGTGCCGGCCCGTTTAACATGTTAATATGTTTGTTTACAAACCTATAGATATATTGTGGGCAGCTGTAATGAATCGGGGAGTGCCCTACTTGTCCAGCGGAGCGTGGGGCCAGTAGTATATAAATTAATATAGCTACGGAGCTGTTTAGTGCTGCTCGTTACATTTTGACATTACATTAAAGACAATAAATATTTATTATTAAAAAAAACCTTTAAGTATTATTTATATTTATACAAGGTGACCAATCCAAATGGGTCAGTAAATAAACATATTAATAAACATAAAATGTTTTTAATAGACATATTTTAAATGCGATAAGTTCAGTTTTTAATACAATAATGTGTAGAAATAATCATCTCTAGGAAGGCACGAGAAATTCAGCCCTAGTCAATGTTAAGTAATAGTTCAATATGGAGAAGCCAAGGTTTATAGTAACCAAAGATCGGACAGGTATGATCAATATACACGGGTCCTGTATTTAATAGACAAAACCTTCTAACCCGCGATTCTATTTTATTTCATTACAGGCGAATGCTCGCGGTGAGCACTCGCAGAGTGAAACAAGGTCCATATCATAAAAAAACACATATACTCCAATTACCTCCAAAAGCGGTATCTCAAAGGCGAACCTTAGAAAGGTCCAGAAAATTCTTTTTTATTCTGATTTAAAAGGTTGTCCATTAAATACAGATCACCGTGTATAACGTCGCCCATCCGTCCAATCTCTGATATAACATAGGCGAAGGATTTCGCTCGGCCCTCGCGGTATGTGGCCAACCACAATTTCGATGCATTGGCGAATTTTAACAAAACAAGGGATTGGCCCTTTGCTGAGGACAATCAAAACACGATACGGTTTTAGCCTTATCCTTCAATTTTGTAAATAAATATGTGTGCCTATCGTAGATACCTACATTGTAAAATTCCCAGTTTTGGTTGCATCAGGACCATTAAAATGCAAGGACCGGGATCCTCTTAAAACACTTTACCGAATGGTTCATTTTATAGAATTTTCATTTCATAGACAAAATTATCCTCGGAAGTCATATCAGAAATCTTGAAAATGTCTTATAAGTAAAAATATGTTTGTCCCTAACATTCCAATGGTAAAATTAATCAGGGTTAAAAGCATTATTTTGCTTAGTACGAAATAACCCCTTGGGTTCCAAATAGCCTCATCCAGCGGTAGTTTATTAATACGGGCCTTACAGCACGTAAATTCCTAAACCTAGTACGAGATCACACAAGGCTAACTGAAATCAGCAAGCGAAGCAAATCGGCCGCTATTTACGACTACAAAGCACCATCGAAGCAACCTACATCGAGGATTAGTATGATTACCATCTTACCCCCAAACTGTAAAGCATTAACTGCAAAACCACTTCCATACTGAATTCAACCCTAACACGCCTTGACTGTAACTAAATTGGTGTGTTTAATTATAGATTTTTCGCTGCTTTGTGTCTGATGAAGATGCACAAAGCCTTCCCCTGAACTTGCATTTCTGGCTCAACATTTCACAGGTTTAATACTGCGTTCACATGGAAAAAGGCATTAACATGCATGAGTTTTAAAGGTAGTTACATCGTTTTAGAATGGAAGCTTCGTTAGTGTCGAGAGTGAGATCTGAACGACCTACATTTTATCACCTATAAAAAGCTACGGACTGTACTGATCTCGTAACGCCTGAGGATTTGTATAGGATTCTTCTTTTAAGCCGAGTACGAATATAAAATTAATTACGCTATTTTGGTCTTTTTAGTGCGGCTATTACACTGCTCCTAATTTAGTCACTGACGAGAGGGATGCAGCAATATGTGAAACACGTATGGAGATAACTCCATCTCACTCCTTCATACTGCTGCATCCATCTCGTCAGTAACTAATTTAGGAAAGTGCAATAGCTGTATATTCCCCGCATTCCGATATAGAATTTGCAACGTCACACTCAATACTGCGCCTAGTTCTTCTCGGAATTAATTAGACACGTGAAGTAGTGGTACGTTATCTAGATCACAGGTAAAAATATGCTGGTCAGAAGTTTCGATTCGATTTCTTACGGTGACTCAGCCAGCTCCTCGCCATCATCGTCTGGCGACGAATTCGCTACTGCTGCCGACACCAGCGAGTCGAGCGACGAGCGCGGGCCGCCGCCCCCGCCGCCACAACCACCAGCACGACGAGGACGGCCACCGCTGCCGGCACGCTTGGGGCCTACGGGGCAACCTGCTCCGACCACGGCTCCCGCTACCGGTGGTGTAGTGCGTCGCATGCGATGGACTCGAGTAATGAACGAGAACTGCATGCGCGCCTACTATGGGGCTACAGAGGGGGGAATCAACCTGTTCGCGTACCGGGACACGATGCTGCCTCTGTTTCAGGCGTTTGATCCGACCATCGCCGTATCTGCGCAGCGGCTATCCGATCAAGTGCGTTTCATTCAGCGGCGCAAGCTGCTGGACGACGCGACACTACACATACCCACGACCACCTTGCCACTTCTGCCAAGCTTCCGGTGCATCTCAGTCTAAACCCGTGACCACCTCAAACGGGGATAGATTGTTATAATTGGCTTCCGTACCATGAGTTAACGTTACAGTACTCGCTAGCAGATGATGACAGATGCGAACCCAGGACCGTCGGCGCAGTAGGCCGGTGCAATACAAACAACGCCAACCGCATCATGATACAGAACCACGGCATGCTACCAAAAGTTTCAAACCTTATATAAGGCACAATGAGAGCTCAAGATAAAAGGTGGAATTTAGTATAGAAGTCAAAACAGCTGGACTTTAGAAATGCAAATTATTTAATTGACATAAGCACCAAGACAGCAAGCTCACAAAAGTAAAGAACAAACGAAAACTTCAAAAATTACCGGCCAAGTGCGAGTGGGACTCGCGCATGAAGGGTTCCGTACTATTATCTGTAAGTTTGTTGTATGGGAGCCCCCCTTAAATATTTATTATATTTTATTTTTAGTTTTTGTTGTTACAGCGGCAATAGAAATACATCATCTGTGAAAATTTCAACTGTCTAGCTATCACCGTTCTTGAGATACAGCCTGGTGACAGACGGACGGACGGACAGCGAAGTCTCAGTAATAGGGTCCCGTTTTTTACCCTTTGGGTACGGAACCCTAAAAACTAAATATATACAACCTGAACAGTGAACACCTTAAAACATGTGCGTTCTGAGCTATCAGCGAGTGAGCACACGTTGTTTTCATTTAAACTAAAGCTGGCCGGGATTCGAACCCAGGACCGTCGACTTAGTAGGCAGGTGCACTATGCGCCAACCGCGTCGTCATGATACAGAACCACGCTACAAACAATTCCAAACCTCCTTATAACACGTGCGTTCAGTATCAGCGAGTGAGCGCACGTTATTTTCATTTAAACTAAAGCCGGGCGGGATTCGAACCCAGGACCGTCGACTCAGTAGGCAGGTGCACTATGCGCCAACCGCGTCGTCATGATACAGAACCACGCTACAAACAATTGACAACATTTCATATTTATAACAGGTGGAAATTAATACAGAGATCGACAGGGCTTTATGTCGTGTACCTTAAAAAAAAAACTTTGAATTTATTCTTCTGTATTTAAAGAAATATAAGAAAATACATCAAATAACTGCAATCTAAGACAATACGGGCTGAATAGGGTTGTTGTCTAAACCAAAGAGCGAAAAAATATATATATTTTTTATTTGACGTTGACAGATGACAGATGCATACCGAGTTTTATTAAGTTTTTTTTTAATAAAAAACCGACTAAAGTAACCGTTCTATTAAGTTCTGGTTTTGGTGTTGCCACATTTTAAAATGAGTATGTTTTTATAAATTAATAATAAAATAAATAATCATCTCAGAAAATAAATAAAAACAGAGATTACTTCATCTTTTTAAGCAGAATTCAGAAAAGTAATAAAATGATAGTCTTAAAAATATGAAATGTTGTCAATTCCAAACCTCCTTATAACACGTGCGTTCAGTATCAGTGAGTAACGACACGTTGTTTTCATTTAAACTAAAGCCTGACTAAACGTACGCGGGCACGCACGCTTGTTTGAGGGGATTCCGGTTTATCAGGGAAAAATTGCGGGTACTAGAAATGCGAGTGCCAGGGAAATGTGGCCTCGGGAGAATATACGGCGTTGCAATCAAAAGTATTACCTATTCTACAAGTAAGACGATTAATCTATAAATACGACGTTTCAAATACATCTGTCCTAATACTGTACATCTGTCCGAAACTTACACAATTTTAAAACAAACGACTCAGTCGACGACCTCGACGTTTCCGTGCCGTCGCTTTCAAATCGCGAGTGTGCAGGCTCTTAGAGCTGTTGAAGTAGGAACAATAAAAGTCTAACAAAAGTCCCTTATTTGTTTTACGTCACCCTAGGCTATAAGCAGGATTTTCTGCCCGCTACGCAGGAAGAAAAATCTCACTTCCTGGCCAAGGCAAGACGTAAAACATTTGATAAACCACGGGCGGTAATTCGTAAAGACACACCTGCGATCTTTATATATATATTTTGCGATCTTCCTGGCACATTCAATAATTTACCACCCTAGGTGGGTAATATCAACTCTGTTGTTCAGGATTTAAAATGACTTTTGTAAATTGAACG
Organism: Apotomis betuletana; assembly: GCA_932273695.1. Lineage (NCBI taxonomy): Eukaryota > Metazoa > Arthropoda > Insecta > Lepidoptera > Tortricidae > Apotomis > Apotomis betuletana. Next base: position 1,853,189 of record OW026310.1, read on the forward strand.
CTAATCTCATATTTCAACCAAACAATTCTTTTTTCTAGACAATACTTGTATAATTATGACCTCTGCTAACCATTGGTCCTTGTAGAGAGTAAAAGTAACATAATTTAGTTCTTAGTTCAAGACTTAAGTATTTTCAGTAGTATTTTCACAAGTTTTGCGGTAAATTACTGTGGCAGTGTTATGCAAATGTCTTATTCTGAGCAAACTATTCATGTTTTCAATACTAACATTTAGAATAACTTAGGAGCTGTATTCGCAAAGTTCGCTCTCAATGTTAGTGCTTTTATGAATCCTAATGCTTTCTTGTCATATCTATATTATTCTCAAAGGAAACTAAATTGAACGGTATATATTATTAGGTATTCTTACTTACTACCATAGAACGATATTCATGAAGACTGCTAATGGCTCAAAGATACGATCTTTTGTTTGTAGATGGGGCTGCTGTAGCGAGGGCTCTGTCTCACACATTTTGCATGTCGCTTATTTAATGCAATGCAATACAATACAATACAAATTTAACGCAAAAAAACATACCTCTAATTGTATTTCTTTCTTATTCTAAGCAAAAGGCGGCGGCGGTTTTATCGCTAAAGAGCTCAGACATCGCGTTTTTAACAGATCTTCTATGACAAGGCTCATGGGGTAGGCTAGGAGGGGTCAAAAATGGCCAAAATTGTCCTTCGTATTGAATGTATGGCTAAATCAGTGAGTCAGTTGAGTTAAGTGGTTGGAACGCTACTTTGTATTAGTATGTAGTAGTTTTATTGAAATAGTTGTCCATGTTATAACTTGGCTCTTCAAGCGGTTTCATCTTCGAAGGGGATATACTTTACTAACCCCGTGCATTTCTATCATAAAACTCCTGTTCACCTTGTGATGCTTCCGTTTATCGTTTATTTAGCGATTGAATACCAACAGCTTACTTATTTGTGGGTCACAGTTGCCTGAAAATAATTGATTGATTTATTACATTATCGCTTATAGTGATAGCGCATCGGTCACTTTCCAATAGCACGTGAGTGATGGATGATTGTCGCGCGACAAACGCGACCCGCGTTTTCGCGTTTCCAGGGGGCCTATGATGGTTGCGTTTATCATGTGATAAATAAGTGACAAAGCATCTGTCACTCACACTCGCAACATGTCAAAACGTGACGGATTCTTTATCACTTATTTATCGCGTGATAAAAGCAACCATCATAGGGCCCCAGGTGAAGATGGATGGAAGCAATACTTTAATATTTAGGGGTCCAATTTAAATCATACATTTTTCTTTTTAACCCCCCAAAAAACCGAGCGGTGTTATAAGTTTAATATGTGTATCTGTGTGTCTCGGTGTGAGTCTATGGCATCGTAGGTTCCAAAAAATTGGTTCGATTTCAGTGAGTTTTTTAATCGCAAGGTTTGTCTGTCCAGATATTTCTGTTTTAGCTGCTTGATGAAAATAGGAGCAGTCGTCTACAAGATACTCAGTTTTCATTGGAACAAGTGACAGGGATCTCTGTCAGTATTAAAGCTACGAATTCAACATGTTGTGGTTATCTTCAGTTCTAGCAGTATTTTTTTTATTTATCTCGGAGGTAAACGGTTACCGCAGCTTAGACGCTTGCAACTCTAGGGGACTCGCATGCGTGTTGCCGACTATTTAAAAATCTGTACACTTCCTTTTTTGAAGAACTCCATACTGTAGTCCGCCGGGAGAACCTCGGCAGAGTTCATTTTATAGCCTGAGCGTCCACGGGAGAAAATTTTCGATACCACTCATCAAATGAGGGTCTCATGATAATGAGCTACTTGAGACGATGTTTTAAATTAATGATCTAGGCCATTTGTCTTTATGATACCTAACAAGTTATAGGCTATATACGATATTAAGACAAGACCGAAAAATTTAATTAAGCACATATCATTAACGTCGGGTGAACGCTCCCGCCTCCTTGGTTGTCTTTCGACTCAACCATGGTAGTTATAAGAAAATAGGGTATGACCCTCCGGCTAGTGAGACTTTCTACTTCACAGATTAGTTGCCGCTCTATGGTAACAAAATAATTATAAGGAAAAAAGTGTTTGCCGCCAGTCGTACAAAAAATAATAATTATGCATTTATGCATTACGATTGTGATGTTCTTAAACTAAGTTGTATTTTGTCGAAGTAATTGATTTAAAACACTCACGATTTTATGAGATTCGTGCAGGTAACAAAAGGGAATCGGGAATATTATGACACACCACTGGCAATACAGAAATGGATTGACGGAACCAACCAACCAATCATAGCGAGATGACGTCACAAGTCTCCACTGTCATTCCGGAGTACCATGGTATATTTTGTTATACCATGGACTAAACCCATTTTTAACTCCGATACAAAAATGGTTATTTTACTTGAAGGCTAAAGTTAATTATAACGGGTACTTTAGCCATAGTTCCTCGTAAGAACAAACATATATGCCACGTTAATGGATACATAAAATGGTCGCTGATAATACTTACTATCATATCATTTTATATACATAGATAGTAGTAGCTACAGTAGTGAGTTATAAGATTGCAATTTGGGTTTGAGTGAAAACTTAGAGGTTCTTATCAGGAGCACGTAAGAGCGAGTGAGACAGGTAGGTATAAAACGCGAATCGCATTTTGAAGCTCACGCACTGTATGTAATCACTTGATTGTATATAACACCAAAATAACAGACACGTAATAACAATAGATATGTACAAAGGCTAACTTATCCGTAAAAGGGATCTCTTCCAGTATTATGTACATATTTATTGTCCCTTTTTAGCACATTTTTATTATTACAAATAGTTTACTGAAGTATAGGCGATTTTAGGATTTTTGATGACAAAACATTTTCGATCCAACATGAATTTTCAAAAAGTTTCAGCTGCCCCTGATGACGAGCTCCTATGAGTTTGAAACATGTGGAACCGTTCCTGACAATTTTAACGTGAGTTTAAACCATTTCTACAATTATAATTACATACAATACTATTATAAAATCACTCGGGTAACTGGAACGAGGGCAAAGTGTTACGTACCCCTTGCACTAAGACCAACTTTACCCCTATCGTGTTAGGTCTCGCTAATAAATCTATCGTCCTGACTGCCACGGAAGCACTCGCTTCCCCCCACTGAACATAGCGATGTATCAACCCATATCAGGGAATCTAGGACAATTATGCGTACTTACCGCATACGGAACTTAGTACTCTGTCTACGATGAGGATATGGCGATTAAGTAACCACGTGGGCTAACTGCTTAGGCGCAACAACCCAAAATATGAGTTTTGGCCTCAAACACAAGAGCACGCGAGATGCACGCCTCTTCCTGACAGCTATCGTAAGCTCCCAGTTCATACAGATCCGCCTGTCCATACCTTCACAGCGGGGCTCGCGGCGATGATTCAGACAACTCAAGCCGCTCCACCGCTAAGCTTCGCTCGCGATGGAAAGAAGAAGACGGCCCAGCCTCACTGCCGCTCGATGGGGGCTCGCGGCGGCGAAGCAGATGTCCGCAGCCATCCCCTAAAAGAAGGCCCGAAGACCAGACGCACCGATACTGCTGTCATGGGCCGCAGCAGCCCGCACAGTGCCTCCCAGCCTCCGACGAAGCCAAGACTGCTAGTTGGAGCTTGAGAATACGAGCTTGCTTGCTGTCCATATCATGTCTTTCCACCGATACTAGTAAATAAAGTAACCACGTGGGCTACGTAGAAAAATGCAGAGCTGAAGTGGAATGGCCCAGTCAGCAGCAGAAGATGCTGTGCACGCCAGGTACTGTTTTTTTTCTTTTTTTTTAATTTAGAATAAAATGATATGCACACGGTCTTTATTATGTAGAGAAAAATAATTGACAACTTTTTTGGCGCAGGCCATGCCCACTATGCCCAGTGCCCGTGCCCGATCATAATAGGACGTGTTACAAATTCACAGTGACTTTGTGGAAGCTGGAAGTGGATTAAAAAGTTTCGCATTTCCCCACCCCTATTGCGCACTGCACTGCACAAAGACAAACGACATAAGTGAGAACAGGACAAGTACAAAGGACAAAGCAAAACTCTTTGCCTTTTTGCTCGTCGACGTACCTACGGCGGCTAGACTGGCTGTGATTATTATCTAAACGGAATTTCATTAAGAGGCCTTATTCCTTTTAAAATGCTGATTGTTTTAGACAATTTTCTCTATGATCAAACATGTTTCTTAACATATTATTGATACAGAGCTATTGGAATGTATTGGTATATGTATATTTGAAACCTAGAGTGTGAATTTTTCATTGATAATTTTTGTTTCAAAAACTACTCGAAATTGTCAAAATTCGTGTGGAAAATTAGTTTTTACAACTTTTGTTCAATTGCACGCAATGAAAGCATGAAATAGCTATGTTACTACCTAGAACACGGGGAAAAGTATTAAATATTTACTTCAAAAAGTTGGTTGAAATTATCAATATATTTTGTATTATTGTATTAAGCGGTTTACACTCACGTGAAATTGTCAGGAAAGGAGTTCGAAACATGTCGGGCCGTTCCTGACAATTTCACGTGATTGTAAAATTATTTTTCACCTCACTCGCTCGGAAAACCTCCGTTTATAGGGCGAAATCTGCGTGCAAAAGTCTATTTTATCCGCTAGCGTGCAAAAGTCATTTGAATTTCGAACACGACGATTTTGATTCTCTGTGGTGCATGTAACTTTTTTATATTTAAGACTCCTTCAACGCGTGACTGATTTCATCAGTCGATAAATCTTCGAATAACCAATCAACGCACGCTAATAAAGGGCGATCTGGTCAGGCCGGCTAAAATCATATGTACGTTTGAAAACTTCTTTAAAAAAAAATACACCTACAATATCACGTCCAGAAAGCTGGTTTGTGGTTACAGATTTTTAAGTTTTTATTTTTTCTACACTTTATTTTATGTTGAATATGTTTATATATATTAATAGTAAGTATTTCAGTTTCATATAGATATTTTGACTAGTAAATATATTAATTACAACACAAATTTTAATATTTATTTGTTATAAAAGTTGGAACATAAGAGTGTAATTTCTGAACGCACCCGAGAAAAAAATAAATAATTAAAAAGTTGGAAGTTACTCGCTACGCTCAGGAATCTATCTTTGAACAATAGTTATTTGTTATGCAAGGCTGCAAAGTTGTTATTTGGCGCGAGTGTTGAAATTGAAAGCTGAGCGAGCGAAGGAATCTAAGATTGAACCATGAGCGAAGCGAATGGTTCAAAGATAGATTCCTGAGCGTAGCGAGGCTTTCAAGACACGAGAAGCTAAATAATTTTGCAGCCATGCGGAACACACAACTTTTCACCTCACTACAGCGAGGAAAGTGCAAGATTCAAGAAAAACAATTAAAATATAAAAATAATCATTTAATTTTGCCTTCTATTTAACACATCAAATTTAAAACAACACACTCAAATCCAAACCAAATAAATACGAGAGAAGAACACATTAAAAATTAAAAGTAATATGGCCGTAATTTGTATTATCGTCGTGTATATATATTATCGTTGAGTTTTTCTCAAGCACTGTTATATTTGTATTTGAAACTACTTGACACATTCGCTGTGAATGTGGGAGAATGGCATTCTGGGAAGGATTAGTCGGCCACTCGGAAGTATTTTCCATAACACTTGCTTTGGAAGTTATTGGACGATGGGATCCGAACAAGATTATTTCGGCTTTATCTTCTTTAAAAATGCCGATAAATTACTTATCGTCCTAATATTTATAACAAATCCTTTTTCGTCTTAATGCAGGCTTTAAGCTTTGAATAAATACTCCAAATTGGGCTTAACATTCTTGTTTTCGATATTTCTATAAAGTAAGACAACAGTATGTATTCTCCACAGAACAAATTTACTTGAATTGTGAAAACTTCCAACTTTTTAATTATTAATTTTGTTTCTCGGGTGCGTTCAGAAATTACACTCTTATGTTCCAACTTTTATAACAAATAAATATTAAAATTTGTGTTGTAATTAATATATTTACTAGTCAAAATATGTAAATGAAACTGAAATACTTATTTTTAATATATATAAACATATTCAACATAAAATAAAGTGCAGAAAAAACAAAAACTTAGAAATCTGTAACCGCAAACCAGGTTTCTGGACGTGATATGGCAGGCGTATTTTTTTTAAAAGAAGTACTCTAACGTACATATGATTTAAGCCGGCCTGACCAGATCGCCCTTTATTAGCGTGCGTTGATTGGTTATTCGAAGATTTATCGACTGATGAAATCAGTCATGCGTTGAAGGAGTCTTAAATATAAAAAAAGTTACATGCACCACAGAGAATCAAAATCGTCGTGTTCGAAATTCAAATGACTTTTGCACGCTAGCGGATAAAATAGACTTTTGCACGCAGATTTCGCCCTATAAACGGAGGTTTTCCGAGCGAGTGAGGTGAAAATAACTATTCTACGTGACAATGCGGTTGGCGCAGTGGTAAAGCAGCTGCCTACTGAGGCAGTCCTGGGTTTGAATCCCGGCAAGGGCAAATGTTTGTGTGATGAACACGAATATTTGTGCCTGAGTCATGTGTGATGTATTTAAGTATTTATTTATCTAAATATGTAAGTATCGTTGCCGACATATCTATTTTCTTTCCGAGAGCTTAAAGACTGTAGAATGAGTTTTCCCCGAGCTATTTCTATTGCGCCACGACACGGGGTACAAAAACGAGTAAATAACGCACTCAAAGGCCGGCAGCGTAGCTTCGCACATGTCGCATATGAGAATACAAACAAGAGAGACGCTAGACAAGTACTACATCTAGTTACCTACCTATATAGTACCAATAAATAAAGACATATTTATTTGCACACACACGAACACCACAGTACAACAGAATGAAAATCATTCAGTTTGAGCCTTGTCGAAGCAAAAAGGGCCATGCTCAGCATGTGCTACAGCCCGCAGGCTGCAAATAACACTCATTTGTAGTAAACACACTTTTTTGAGGAATCGCTCTCAAGTAACGTCTCAACTTCGGGAACAAGGTTTAGGTAACATACCTACACACAGCAGACGCTAACTTCGGGAACAAGGTTTAGGTAACATACCTACTCGTACACACAGCAGACGCTAACTTCGGGAACAAGGTTTAGGTAACATACCTACTCGTACACACAGCAGACGCTAACTTCGGGAACAAGGTTTAGGTAACATACCTACTCGTACACACAGCAGACGCTAACTTCGGGAACAAGGTTTAGGTAACATACCTACTCGTACACACAGCAGACGCTAACTTCGGGAACAAGGTTTAGGTAACATACCTACTCGTACACACAGCAGACGCTAACTTCGGGAACAAGGTTTAGGTAACATACCTACTCGTACACACAGCAGACGCTAACTTCGGGAACAAGGTTTAGGTAACATACCTACTCGTACACACAGCAGACGCTAACTTCGGGAACAAGGTTTAGGTAACATACCTACTCGTACACACAGCAGACGCTAACTTCGGGAACAAGGTTTAGGTAACATACCTACTCGTACACACAGCAGACGCTAACTTCGGGAACAAGGTTTAGGTAACATACCTACTCGTACACACAGCAGACGCTAACTTCGGGAACAAGGTTTAGGTAACATACCTACTCGTACACACAGCAGACGCTAACTTCGGGAACAAGGTTTAGGTAACATACCTACTCGTACACACAGCAGACGCTAACTTCGGGAACAAGGTTTAGGTAACATACCTACTCGTACACACAGCAGACGCTAACTTCGGGAACAAGGTTTAGGTAACATACACACTGCAGACGCTAGGTAAGAAGGGTTTGCCGGGTGAATAAGTATCGTGTCACGGATAGTAATACAAAGCCGGCAAGCCCTTTTCACGGCTAGGCATGCATAGTGCATTTCTCAAACATATGCAATGAAATAAAAAAACACACCACTCAAAAAATATAATTCAGTGATTTAGCCTGTTCATGAACACAGACGCCATGTTTAAGAAAAAAATTGGGCAAGTGCGAGTCCGACTCGCGCATGAAGGGTTCCGTACGTATATATATATAATCTATAACAAGTTTGTTGTATGGGAGCCCCCCTTAAATATTTATTTTATTTTATTTTTAGTATTTGTTGTTATAGCGGCAATAGAAATACATCATCTGTGAAAATTTCAACTGTCTAGCTATCACCGTTCTTGAGATACAGCCTGGTGACAGACGGACGGACAGCGAAGTCTCAGTAATAGGGTCCCGTTTTTACCCTTTGGGTACGGAACCCTAAAAATACCCGGCTTAGGCCTTCAATTTTGTATGTAATTCCTTTACAGTTCTCTCGAGTTGTTCCGCCCGAAACGTGATACTTCGAAGCCTGTTAATAACGCACGTTATGACGACATTTTCATTGCATGTTTGAGAAAAAACTATTTTCCTTTTTTAAACCTTAAGGCTGTCTATGACGGATATAAAGGTATGCACTATTGGGTTCGAATCCCGGCTAGGGCAAATATTTGCGTGATGAACTCGAATATTTGTTCCTGGGGCATGGATGGTTTCTATATCGTCGTCTTAGTGCCTATAAAAGCTTAATTACTGTGGGACTTGACCGATTTGTGCGTGAGGTTGTCCGATATTTATTATTACGTTATTGATTCCATTCTTCGTGACTGTTGCTGTTCTATTTAATTGTTTTAGGATTAAGATCGCCTCAGTTAGAAGATAATAGATAGATACAATTCTTTTTACTGCACACACTCAAACACGTAAGAAATAAAAACTCACAGAAAAAAAACTTAAAATGACATTAAATTAAAATTCTCTTTTTTAGGGTTCCGTAGTCAACTAGGAACCCTAATATGTAGTTTAGCCATGTCCGTCTGTCCGGCTGTCCGTCCGCGGCTTAGCTCCGTGATCATTAGTACTAGAAAGCTGACATTTGGTATGAGTATGTGTATGTATCACGCCGACAAAACGGTAAAATAAAAACTAAAAAAATGTTTTTTTTTCGGGTACCTCCAACACCTAAAGTGGGGTGTTTTTTTTTTTTGTTTCAACCCTAGTGTGTGGGGTGTCGTTAAATAGGTCTGTTAAAAATAATAGGGGTCTTCAAACATTATTTTTTGATATGGTCAGCAGTTTTGTAAATATTCGCTCCGAAAATAAAAAAAATAGCGCCCCCCCCCCCCCCTCTAACTTTTCAACCACGGGTCTAAAAATTATGGAAACATTCATGAAAATGAGGCCTTATACAGTACTGTCAATGAAATTTATATTGAACAAAATCGGTTGAGCCGTTTTTGAGTAATCGCAAAATTTCATAATTTCCTTTAAAAGGACGTAAGTTGACTTTTTGAAGGTAAAAAGTAATTACAATTACATTGGCTTTTACGACCTTTTTACAGAGCTTGAAACCATAGTCGTAACTTAACCTCGGGCTTAAAACCGCTGTTTTAAGCCCGTCTATTGTGAAGGATGAGCAACTACGGAACCCTACACTGAGCGTGGCCCGACATGCTCTTGGCCGGTTTTGTTTTGTTTTTAATACATGAATCATATTAATAACTCCAACAGTCGATTACGACACAAAACGTAGAGCCCACACACATGAAGTCGAACTATTGTTTTGACACTTTAGATGACGAGCCACCTAAGTGAAAACATTTACGTTTGACGAGCAGAAGACCCATCGACTTATTCGTCAATATGCAGAACGCTCGACCATAATTACGCTGCAATCGAGCACGAGCCGCCAGACAAATGACGCTCACATAATGAAGCACTGACGTGTCCGTTCCGTGCGAATGTCTACCAGCATACTGACCACATTATTGGTACGATGGTTATTGATATTGCAGTTGTCACATTTGCAATTACTCTACAACATATACGCAGCACAGCACAGAACCTTGACAAAGTTGCCATCTGGTCCGTCTTCGATCAGATATTATGAACAGACTTCTAGACTTGGGGAACGATTTCATCCTTACCTAGTATCATTCAATGTGTCCCATTCGCCTTTTGCATCACCTACTCAATAAACGATTTTTAGCATCAACTCCACTATCCAAAGGTTGTCTGGAAGAGATCGCTCTTTAGCGATAAGACCGCCTGTGGTCTACCGTTTTAAATTTGTTTATATGTGATTTCTTGTGTAAATGTTTTTGGTGTGCAATAAAGCGTACTTGTATTGTATTGTATGATTAGGTACTCACGTTCATACCTATACGTCTTCGAGAATAAAAGCCCTTTGATCACCAGTGGTGTCAACGAGCCGTTTAGAAATTGTATTATACATAAATAATTGTTTAATAAGTATTATACATAAGGTTTTTTCAGGAAAAATCTTAAGGGTCTCCCTACAGAAATCAGCCAATTTGATGATTTTTACATCGTATCTAGTTTGTGGATTATAGAGTTATAATGTCCTATTTAATATATATTGTAGTATGGTCTATGCTTAACACTTTGTAGTGACCCGAATTTTGATTTAACGACTGTGTATTTTATAAAAAAATATTCGGTGAAGGACCAAAAATACACTAATCTCGTTTCTACTTTTATCCCCGGTGTATATGTAGAAAATATCTTACATTTTATTGTTCTAAACCATATTCCACAAAATTTGTTGTGAAGCTTTTTCTATTTTTCTCAATACTTTTCGAGAAAAACGCAAAAAACCGTTTCCACAACTTTTTCCCCGAAAAAATCGTAAACTTTGACGGCCTGTATCTCAAAGTCAGTGACATTGTGAAAGGTACTTGATACGGTATTTTGTTGTGGAAAAACTATGTAATTATGATTAGCTATTTATAATATGGGAAAATCTATCGCAACAGATCGAAGGTCATTGAGAGCGGGGAGCCCCTTAACAGCACGATGTATTGTGGGCGCCCGGCGCAGTCGTATAGCACCATCTGCGTTTTCTCTCATCACGCCTAAATTACTGAACATATTTTAACCAAGTTTGCTATAGGGAGCTGAACATCCAAAGATTAGATATTAAAGGTTCCTTAAAATGCGAGTTAAATTGATGAGCCGTCACCGGTTGTCATAAGTCATTTCATTCGTTTTGCTTGCATTTTACGATCCTATTATAGGATAGGTATTTTTTTACACGACTATAGGATAATAAAGACGCGGACAAATTTACAGGCAATGACAGATATACACGTATAACAAGTTTAACGCCAACGACGGATTAATCCGTCACAGAGCGCGCGACACGGCCGCTCGCGTAAAGCCTGTTGCTTTGACACTCAGATGACGTGGCGTCTGAGTGACAGTGACAAGAAGACCCATTGAGTTACGTCGATATGCCGAACGCTCAACCCTAATTACGATGCAGTTGAGCACGCTACAATGCAGTGGTAACCCTGCGCGATGTTCCAAATTCGAAATTCGAATAGTGCCGTTTCGCTTATCCGAGTGTTATTTGACAGCAGATCGAGAAAGATGGCATGCGAGCTTCATATTTCAAACTTTGGAGTAGCTCTATAGACTAGTGATGATGTGGAGTGACTAGTGTTTTGTACGAATGTCTTCTAAGTATCCTACGTTGTTTTGGGGTTCAGTAGTCTCAGCTGAAGAGATATTTAGCCTCGGACAGGGGCGTATGTTCACCAATAAGTAGAGTAGTGTGGTTGACTGGTAGAGAATGCCTTATGGCATTAAGTCCGTCATTTGTACACATTTTTTTGTGCAATGAAGTTTAAATAAATAAATAAGTAGTCAGTAGAAAATTTCACTACATAATTCTTAAAGACTTTCACTATAAACATACAAAGTTATAAAAAAAAAACAAGTTAAGGCACTGCATGTGAGCAGTCTTAATACATATTCAAAACATGCATTCAATATCTTAATAAGGATACCACGATGTTTTGAATAATGTAAACATTCTCCTTAAAATAATAAACATATCGCTCAAACGGTAATTAAATATAAAATACACCATTTTATTATTGGCTCTGCCCGGTAGGGGGTGCTGTGGCTAACATTAAAGAAAACACCTCAGCTACTCAATCAAATATAGCACTTAGTACATTATATTAAGTATCTTATTCATGATTAAGTATATTTACGGCGGTAGACATTTTGGCTCGTTATATTAGTTAAATTGAGCCATAAAATACTAATTTATGCCTGATAGCTAGTGATTGATTATTAAGTCTTATAAGAGAGATATTACTATGTTTTTGAGCTCACATGTAAATTAGGCTTTATATTGGCATTTTACTATATTTTAGTGACGTTGTGTTTTTAAGTGCGATTATACATCAGCGGGCCTTTTATGGTCGCATAAATTATGGTCCAATATATCTAAACTAAACAATATGGCTTCCGTTACTCTCGCAGCCATATAAGAGTCGGAAAATGACGGATACTTTATCATTTATCTGTTCTGCGGTAAATATGTATACTCCTCTCCAGACGATCGGCTTGATTTCCCCACCAAAATCTGCCATCCTCGAGGTTACTTGTGGCCGACTGACTCAACGCAGTCACCTCTCTTATTTCTTTAGGGCGGCACTAGCATCTGCACGAAAGTTTTAAATTGCCCCGGTCACGATAAAAAAAGTTTGTGTGGTGTGGACCAGAATTTTTCAAAAATAGTTGCACCATTTGCATGCTTAATATCAAACCGCCCGGAACGGGATTATAAAAATACGCCCGCAAGTCAGTTGCTGAATTCAAGAAACCATCGAAAGCAGCTAGGAAATATCTTATTCAGTCGCTTATTGTTTTATTTCAATCCACGGAATATAAGTGTGTATGGAATAGGATGCAGGCTTAATAGTACGAAAACCGCTGTCACCAAACTCACACATGTACAAAAAATATAAAATCATTTATTAACAAAAACAGCTGTATACATTTTCAAGAGTATCCATCAGAGACCAAACTAGGCTGAGCCTGTATCTTGCCCATCTATGTCTTATTACTTCTTTCCAGTTTTTAGGAAGCTGGAGCCAAATTCGAAATTTTCAATGATTTTTCTCCAAAATATCGTCACTATGTTAAATACTTTTAGACGGCGGTGGTCTGTTCAAAACAACTCATTGGAGAAGAGGACGTTATGAATTCCAAAACGTCTAGATAAACTATGTTTAATATGAGATTTACTCTTACTTTGTTGTAATAATGTGTAAAAATCGTATAAGTGCAAATCTTACAAGACTCACGAATTTGCAAGTGTGATAGATTTTAAGTTATTCAGGTCAAAAGTGAGCCGAAATGGTTCGTGTAATATTACCCACGGCCGGTGTGCCTTTTTGCTTCCCGAACTTGGACACACTGATCAGTAAATCACTTTTTGTCAAGCCACAATTTAATGTCGCGCCAAACCCCGACTTCGCAAACTTACATTGCCGTCAAAGTGAATCGATTTAGCCTGTCTCTTTAAATAATAGCTCTAAAAAAGCACTTTGATCGCTAGCTAATCAACGCAAATCGCTGGGACATTAATTCTGTTTGAACTTGGTTATTTCGAGTCGTACCCATTTGTCAATGGACGCTACTTTTATAGGACTTCTTTATGGCTTTTTAATCTTACATGTCGTATATTCGGTATATCTAAAATTATTTTTTAAGTTACCAAGATTCACCTGTAGCTTCTTACAATTGACTATTGAGTTAAAACAACCAGTGTCCAATAGTTTATATATGGATCTTTAATTCATGTCTTTCCGCATTACTCAATCGAGTCAGAGACGATCGAATCTCTAGAAAACCAGCCAGTCTAGCACAACTATGGCTCGCGACTCATGTCGCGCGACATAGCATCACCCGTCACTCTCTCAAAGTACTGTACAGAAAGAGATAGTATATCTCGCGCGTGTCACAGTTGTGCTACAGGTGCAATGCAGATTTGTCTTGTTTTAATTGTGCATATTGTATTTTTCTTATAAAACGACCGTAGCGATCCTAAATTGGATCGCATAAAACCGTATTCTTATCGAACATAAACATTATACAGCCTTTAAATTAACTTAACTGAAAACATCTGCTGTTTATACAACTTGCTATTACACAAAATGGCTAATACTTTCTACATAATGCCTCAGTGAATTAAATAAATATTACCTATAAAGAAACTGAACGAAGCACCACCGTGCCGGCGTGCTCGTTCTCAAAACGCCGGTGTTGCAATGTAGTTTTATTTAATTTCGCTCTAGGAAGCACTATCGGTTCAGTATCAAGTTAGTTATAAATATGAAGAAGTTTGTTATGTAGATATTTTTTTTAATTTTTCACAAGAAAAGTTCCCGTCGTCATGAAGTGATACAACAATCAGGGTGCGTCTTTGTGAGGTCCGAAAGAAATGCATTTTAATCTGAGAAGTGTTATCGGTTAATTTTACACATCTCTGCTCCGTTCCGATCCGGTTCTGTACATACAGCCTTAAATGAGCCTTTTTCGTCACCGTGCGACAACTATCTAGAGACTTTTCATAGCTTTAAAGTTATTTCGATCGGTATTTACAAATACTTTTAATATAAATAATTGAGCGAGAAATGCCTGTCCATTCCTTTGTTATCAGAAGTCTATGTCAGATTTGGACAGGGTTAAGCTATTAGAGAAGCTAGAAATCGAAAAGTATAATGTTTCCCTGCACCTCTAGCACAACTATGACCTGTCTCATTCTTCACAGTACCGTGAGAGAGTAACGGGCGATGCCACAGAACAAGAGAATATTATTCTCGTTCTCTTATTCTCTTGTTCTGTGGGCGATGCTATATCGCTCGACATGAGTCGCGAAGGAGTTGTGCTAGATGGGTTAAGGCCCATAACCCGATTCTCTTTCCCCTCTCCTCCCGCCCTAAATCAAACTGATTCGGTTCAGTCTATTCACGACGCAGTCCATGCGCCCAGTGCGCCCGCGTCACCCCAACCCAAATTACCCCTGTGGCGCGGAGATAATCCCATTAGCGGGTTATACTCCCACACAAAGTCCGACTACTGGTAGTGAGGGCTAACCAGCACTGACTGATACAGTTCAAGTCATGTCTTAAAAAAAAAAGGGTTAAGGTCAGTGCTGTAAGTGCGAGCATGCTACACGGGGTAAAGCGCCCCTGCCATAAAATATCAAACAGCACAAAGTTTGACGACGCGTTTGGCTCGGTTTGTAGACACCTGCCTACTGAGTCGGCGGTCCCGGGTTCGAATCCCGGCCGGGGCAAATATTTGTGCAAAATATTTGTTCTTGGGTCATGGATGTTATCTATATATGTATTTATATATAATGTATATCGTCGTCTAGTACCCATAGTACAAGCTTTGCTTAGTTTGGGACTAGGTCAATTTGTGTATGATTGTCCCTTAATATTTATTTATTTAAAGTTATACTAACTTACTTGCATGGTTGTAAGGTGGCGTTAATAACACACAAAACACAACAGACACATCAACATTTGTACTTTTAGAATAGTTGTAATAGGTGCACTTATCCCGCGTAGCACGCTTGCCCCGACCTTAGGGTGCGTCTTCACTGGAGCGGAGCGGAGACGTTCGGAATCGACCAATCACAACAGTGGAGCGGAGCTGAGATACAGATTTCAACTCAGGTGATTGGTCTATTCAGTGGAAACGCACCCTTTCCATTCGAAATTTAAGTTCTTGAAAAATTAAACACAAATGCAGCGCTCAAAGCTAACTCAATATTTATAATTAAGAAATTATATACAGAGAGAGAGAGATCATTTATTTGTTTAAACATAGGTGAGTAGGTGTTCCATTTATCTTATGAAACTCTATGTTTTGCCAGATTGGCTTACCAATCCACATGAATAGATAGCTAAGTTGATAACATAAGAAGTATATATATAGTAACACAAAGTGCCACAAAAAATCTAACTCATAAAAACACTATTAATATTAAACACAAGTTCGTGTAGGTATAATTAGTTATGTTTGGTAATACAAGTGTAGTTAAGCTACCGTCGAAATCGGGGAATAAACTCGTTAATGGAAAGAATATCTCAAGTAGTTAAACATGGGTAACCGCTGAATATTAACTTTAATGTTCCTAGATTAATGCAGCTGGGAGTTTTTATTACACTTAACGCGTTTGTTTAAACTCCGGTTATTTTTGGTTTCATTTGGGAACATTACTTGTAGTTGTAAAATTTAAGTTTTCTAAAGACGTCTTAAAGTATGTTACTAAAACTCACAGTTTTAATAGTCACAGTTTTATTTACACCTTTACTGGCTTTGTTTTTACCTCCGCTAATAAAGTTTACCATGTATTTCTGCGTCTGTCTGTGGCATCGTAGCTCGCAAACGGATGGTCCGATTTGAATGTGTTTTTTTTTTAATCAAAAACCTTTTTTTTCGAGATGATTCTTAGCTATATTTGACTGGGTCGGAGGTTTTAAATTTAACTAGTCTTTACTACTATTTAATTTGTGTTTACAAAATAACACAGAGTGATCATCAGGAGCACCTTATTATTATTATTAGGTCGTCAATAAGTTCTAAATACCACTCATATTACAAGAGCGAAAGTGTGTGCATGTGTGTCGGTGTATGTTAGTTTGGATGTATGGTACATCTTCACACTGAACTGAAACGGCTGAACGGATTTACATGGACATATATATTTTATACCCTAACTTAACACATAGGCTTATTTTTATCACGAAAAAAAGCGCAGTTCCCGCAGGATTGTGCATCCCGAGTAACGCGAGTGAATAACCACATTAATGATAAAGGTGACAGTTTGTGAGTGTGTTTGTTAAGGTAGCTCTGGATTAACACATAGGCTATTTTTTATCCCGAAAAAAATAGGTTTCCCGTGGGATGAGAGGTTAACACCGCGCAACGCAGCTAGTAATAAATAAGTCCCAAAATAGAATTAGGAATCTATGTTTGCCTATTATTATTCTGATGTGCTTTGGATTCTTACAATAAATTTCCATTATAAAACAAATGAGTACCAAATCCACTAACTATTATTTATCATCCGAAATTCGAGTGTAACACAAATTTCCAATAACGACACAGCAAATACCTATCTCATAACGAGACCCATTGCAATATCGCTCGTAAATGTCAAATAATGAAATAATTAACCGTTATTGGGGTAATTTGAATGTACATAAGTAATTGAATTTTATTGTGCCCAGATGTGGGCCAGTGAATTAATTACGTAAATGTTTAATATGCATGCCTTGCTTATTACCGCGTTCACGGAAATAGCTTTAATTTAAACGAGGTCTGATTCTCCCCGAAAGTTGCTCGTTAATAATAAATAGCGGCCCACGATGAAATTGGAAGAAAGGCGCATAGACATGGCACAAACATACATACGTAAAGATAAACACTAAGTATATTACATCCTACATGAATAAATTTATGAAACATGTAATGTCTAATTTTTTTAAATGTGAGTGTACAGTCGCCGGCGAATCGGGAAACCGTATTTTTGAGAGTTTGAAGGACCTTAATGCGAGAATCGAAAAACGAAATTTGGAGCCCTAATTGCCAGTGAAAGCAAATCGAATTCACCCAATTGCATTTTGGCCTTCTTCGTGGCGGTACCGACAGCTTTGCTTCTCGATCTGATGCTGCACAGGATCTTAAGGAGGATATTCCAAGATTGGGCGCGCTTCCACACAATTAAATACCACAATATTTATAATTTTTGTTTCATGGCACAGGGCTTACGCGTTTAGTAACGAGCAGCCATACATAATTATCTACCCTCAGCTGGCAATATACCTATTAAAAATCATACAGGACGCGAATCTACCCTACCAAAACTGTCCCTAGATATAAAGTGCATTCCGAAATAAGAAAATTAATGATAAATCTTACAAAACTAAATAACATGGTGTACTGACGAAACAGCGGGTACACACCTCAATTTTAATATTAAACATTGATACAAAGATCAAAGCTCAAGGAAAAAAGCCTTTCAAATAAACAATGCAAAGATCGACACACAAAGCATAAGGAAAAATTCGAAAGGTCGGCGTTAGGGTGGTGGAAAGGTTAACACGCTGGACCGGTAATCCAGAGGTACCGGGTTCGATTCCCGGTCTCTTCCACCAGGTTACGCATTTCAATTTTTCTTTGAGCTTTGATCTTTGTATTAATGATCCAACATCTACTTAAACATTGAATTGTAAAACACTAAATTGTGAATTATGGCCCTAATTCCAATTATATCTTTTTGATATCTTGAGTAGCGAGATATCGCTTATCGCCAACTCGGTTGCGTTAAGCCTACGCCTCTTTTATATGCGACGCCATAAATATCACGCGAAAACTTAACAAGACCGGGTGGTAACGTGAAATTGCGGTTCTAATTGCAAATATCGCGTTTTGTTGACAGTTAAAGGCGATATACCCGAGACATCGATTTCATTTCTCTGATTTATCCGGAACACCCAAAAATTCTGAAGTTTAATTTATCCGAAACCATCATAATTCCTCTCTCTCTCTCTCCTGAGCAATTATTATTCCCATCTGGTTGTGGGTCTGCTTTCTTCGTCTTCTTCTTCCACTTCTCCCTGTCCAACGCATCATCTGCCGATACGTCGCAAGAACTGAGGTCCAGCTTTAATAATTCCGAATTTTCATAATACCGAACGCGCTATAACGCCAAACGATGATACTTGCTGTGGAGGTTAGGGTTATATATATCTTATCCCAAAGAAAGTCAAAATATTTCACCACAACATGGTTTACGGAATTATGAAAATTCGGAATAGTGATGCATTCGGACAAATAAAATGTTGTAGTTTTGTAGTGTACCCTGATTTATCGTCGTATAATCGAGAACGTCTTAGGTGTCTAGGTTTGTGGTATTTTTATTCAGTGTAAGATATTATCCTCGTCCCGCAAAATCCTAGAAGAATTTTATCAAGATTCCTCTCATTGTTTTATCATGGGATTATTCTTTAAGAGAAACTTAGCAAAAAACCCCGTCAGGGTGCAAAGTGCATGCAAGTCGAGTCCTTTATCTCGCTCCTTTTATTTGCTGTAACTCGCTGTCAGGCGATGTCAAACTTTTCACTTAAGCTACGTTCCTCGCATCTGTGAGTTCACATCTAAAGGTAGTGACACACTTAGAGCCAGTGGTTTCAAGCCGTCTGTTATCGTAAGTTACGATAAGTCCTCATAGATGGGTAAGGTCTGCTTTGCCCTGAGGTTGACTGGTAGAGAATGCCTCATGGCATTAAGTCCGCCTTTTATACGATAATTTTTCCATTTGTGCAATAAAGATTTAATAAGGCTCAGGAGCGTCTCGACTGCTCGTTCTATCCCTTGTGTTACGAAATTTAGAGGTATATAATCATATCTTTTAATTCAAACACAATTCGCAACAAGCGCTCTGTTATGAGCTCACCAATGAAAGCTTTTTTGCAATATTTTTTTTTATTTGACGACTCGGTTGGCGCAGTGGTTAAGCAACTGCCTACTGAGCCGACGGTCTTGGGTTCGAATCCCGGCAAGGGCAAATATTTGTGTGATGAACTCGAATATTTGTGCCTGGATCATGGATGTCATTTGTATTTAAGTATGTATCTATTCATATAAGTATGTTTATCGTCATCTAGTGTCCATAACTCAAGCCTACTAGAGCTTACTGTGGGACTACATTGATTTGTGTGAGGTTGTCCGATATTTATTTATTTATTTTAAATAAATCTTGAAATAACATATTCAAGGAACGTTGAAAACGCTCCTGAGCCTTACCCAGTTATGGTTCTGTCATTTCCGAATGTGACTTGTGTCTAAGCAAAACCTTTGCGTATATTGTTAGAGATGTCGTAGAATTATTTGACAAATCTTATTTTTACGAAATTTCTAGGCATATTGCGAAAAAAGAGATAATTAGACCGGAGAGTAATAAATTAATAATATTGCCCAAAAGGTTAAATTCCGTGAAATGTATTTAATAATAGTATTAAGCGGTTTACACTCACGTGAAATTGTCGGGAGGAATTGTCGCCGTCAGCGCGCGCTATGAGAGCGGAGCGTCGATCAAATAATCAGTGACGAAGTTACCGCGCCGCTGTACGGGTAACAGTCCCTGATGAAGAGCTCCATATGAGTTTGAAACATGTCGGGCCGTTCCTGACAATTTCACTTGAGTGTAAACTGTTTAATACAATCGTTAAGTTCTTTAGATATATGTCGAATAACGGCAAACCGCCGAGAAATAGGAGCGCCGTGACATCAGGTCTCCATTTAGCCCCACAGTGTGCTGGAAAATTCAACTTTGGAAATTCCACGGTCTCAGGCTAATGCCAAGTGTGTTACCACCTTTAATCGCCAGCCAGACACTGCCACCCACTCATAGTGACAAAGACATAACTCCAAAACATGCCCTGGAATTTCAAGAACAAAAGAGTTAGACATAGGGTTGAAAATAAAAAATAGCGGTTCTTTATGGGAATCGGTCACTATCGTGAAGCTTACTTTGTCTCGGTTTTGTTTTCGCAGACGGCGTTCCTATCGATACGTTTTATTTTGACTACTGTTATACTAAATTACTGTTCTAGGCAAATATTAACGCTAAGGTTAATTGTAAGAAAAAATATTGTGATCCACTGCAATGTAACCTGACCTACACAGGTCATCAGTTCACCTTCTTTCGCTTTTGATAACACTTTTTGTTAAATGACCTTTTAGTTAAATTCAAGTCACGTTGCCATAAAGAAGGTGAGGTGTGAAGGTGGAGGATCGCTTTTTTTCTAAGGCTAACTAAAAAGTTTCGTCGTGCTACAAAAATTAACGACTGTTAATTGTAAGAAAAAATATTGTGATCCACTGCAATGTAAGCAAGATTTGAACCTGACCTACACAGGTCATCAGTTCACCTTCTTTCGCTTTTGATGACACTTTTTGTTAAATGACCTTTCAGTTAAATTCAAGTCACGTTGCAATAAAGAAGGTGAGGTGTGAAGGTGGTACGATCGCTTTTTTTCTAAGGCTAACTAAAAAGTTTCGTCAAAAAAAATTAACGACACAATAATGAACCTCAAAACAGTACCTTAAGCAATAATTTTAAACTTTAAAACTTTCGTGAGACATATTTAATTATTGTATTAAGCGGTTTACACCTGACAATTTCACGTGAGTGTAAACCGCTTAATACAATAAGTACCTTAAGGTACATTATTCGATGGCTAATTTGTCGTCGTACAATGGAAAAATTGATACACATTTTAATTAAATGAGTTAAGGCAGCAAACTTTTTGGCCTTCACCCAATATGCTGCATATTGTATGTAAATACAGGCGAACTGACAAATGTCATTAGTAACTTGGAATCTAGCCCCGGTATGACGAGTCATAGGCCCGAAGCTGCGTCGGAACGTGCCGTAACGTAATGATCGAGACTAGGACGTCTCGTAAGATATGCATGACAGTCTACAGTGAGCTTGCACGGAGTCGTCGGTAAGTACGGGGTTGTGAAGACGGGAGGAACTTCTGAACAGATACCTAATTTCTGATACAAGCTAGTGTGGGTCAAGTTTAATAGCGACGAAGTTATGTTGATGTTACACTATAGAACGACGATAATGGCTACATTGAGTGACATTGACAAACTGAGATATGCCTTAATCAATAATATTCTATATTAAATACTTGGAATAGAACACATCGCTGAACGATAAACTGTATATCTTAAGTGAGTTATCAGACAAATTACACAGTGACGAGACATCAAGACCCAGTCGACTATACCCAAGTCCCAGGCCTGAAGCTGTGAAGGAACGTGTCTTAATGATCGAGATGCCTCGTAAGATATGCAGTCTACAGTGAACTTGCACGGGGTCCGTTGTCGGGGAGTACGGGGTTGTGAAGACGGGAGGAACTTCTGAACCGATACCTAATGTCTGATATACGCTAGTGTGGGTCAAGTTTAATAGCGACGAAGTTATGTTGATGTTACACTATAGAACGAAGATAATGGCTACATTGAGTGACATTGACAAATTGAAGTTCGGGTCAGGTTCGTCTTATTAAGGACGTATTGAATATTAAATAAAAGTAGCGTGTAAAACAAGAACAATTACCGAGACGTAAATTTCGTTTTGTTGTTGTAGGCAACCTTTCGCACACAACGTGTTACAAACAACGACGTTGCACGTCGTTCAAAATTACCAATCAAATACTAGTAGGCTAATTCCTTTGCAAAGGTGGCAAACAACAAAAGAGTGCAGCTTCTATATTCTGTGCCAATACGGTATTCAAATCAGCTACTTTCGTATGAACTTTCTATGAAGAGACTGGCTTTTGACGTCATTAAAATCAGTAGTCAAAACGCATCTTTTTAGTTTTTGTCTGATGAAAATAGTATAATCATCAAAAGTTAGTGGTAATTGAATTGGTTCCGCGTATTTTTGAATGTGTGTTTAGTTATTTCACTGATACAATTTATTATTACTTTAGAGTTTAGTGAAATACCGTATTACTACGGCTAGTGTTTTTCCATAACTTGGAAGAAATGAGGCGTATGTCTATTGATGAAAAGACGGACACACAAAAATATCCTGTAAGGATTCCGGTCTACCACACGAACCATACGCAAATAAGTTGTGGCAAAACTAACCACAACTGTGGGATTTTCTAGAATTTTCCGGCTGCATTGTTGAATGAATTGTCGCTTGCGGTATTTCCGGACCGATACAACCTTCAAACCTTCAAGAAAATAGCGTACCTACTCCTACCTGAAACGCCGGTAACGCACTTGTGACTCCTCTGGTGTTGCAGGTGTCTCTGGGCGACGGTAATCGCGCACCATCAGGCGTTCATTTTGCTCGTTTGCCCCCTATGCATGGCATAAAAAGCTCATGAAAACCCTTTGGCCTAAAAGCAATTTGGCCATAGACAATCGAGCTACACGCGAGCGAATCGGGGGCATCACTATAGTTCCAAATAGACACCATACATCCCACATTTATGGGGAAACTAGAGCAACAGAACTCCAAGCCGTCATCAATGTGTTGGCTCGCAGTAATTAATCCGGGACCGAACCGGCGGACTTCGTGCATAAATATTCATTCTACTCTCCTTTGCAGAACACGTCGTAAGCGTCTTGATTTCCTTAGTGACTTAAGCCCTTGTGGAATGCATGCCGGTAGCATACGTCTTTTGGAAAGAACGTCGTAAGCGCCTTGGTTTAATTAGTAACATGAGTCTTTGTGGATTGTATAAATTACATTCCGCTAGCTTGGGCTGGCGAGCGATGGCGGTCGATTGGTTTATTGGAATGTTCGTTTATGAAACAAAAGAACGCTGTGCTGCAGCTATTTGGTATGCCATCTCATCCCCATTTGTAACTCCTAGCTGTGACCCAAAAAGGGTCTTGCTCAAACTGAGTATGCCACTTGTCCTGTTTCTACGCAGTTTCTAGCCAGTTTTCGTTTTGAAGCTTGCGTAGATCCGCTTCTATAACGTTTGCCAAACGATACCAGGGTCGGCCAACCAGTGGACGATCTCCTGATTGCTCATAGTAAGGTATCACAATACTCTGTAAAAATCTCAACAGGCCCGACAAATGTTGACCATGCACGACTTGTCTGCCGACCCAACCACGACCCAAATAAGATGGACTGATGCAGTGATGCCTGATCTGGTGAAATTCGTAAAAACTTACAGGCGGCATGGTTAATTATGTATAAGGAAAATTTCAACTCAATCGCAAACCGGGAAGTGAGTCACATTTAACTTGATCTGCCATTTTTCAGCTAGGTAGTACCTAGTTCATATTATGCTGTCCGTCTGTTCCGCCCTAAGATGTTTACGTCACCCTAAAATCTCACTTCCTGTCCAAGGCAAGATGTATTACTTTACACAAACTACGGGCATTCACGAATCCACTGCTCTAGGTACCAACTTTCAGTTTTTCAGCAATGTACTTACTATTACTGAAATAATGATCTCTTTCCATAGTAAATTCAAAAAATTCAATAGAGGAAAAATTATGACACGAAACATCTCCTAACCATCGCACAAAAAAGATAACATTTCATTATAATGTAATTCTGGGCTTATCTAAAATAACATCTTTTTCAAAGCATATTTCCATCGCAATGCACCAGCACATTACGCAAAACTCATCATACTTAGGATTACTCTAAACCATCCCCTAACCAAACATTAACAGAACGCAAACTCACCAAAATCGACTACCGTCACAAATATTTACTGGTATACCTCAATACAGACGAAAAACGCACTAACAATACTTGAGGTTCATCCAACTTATCACCTTCTGGGTTTAGTTATACCCAGCGCGACCCTAACAGAGTTCTTGATATTAATCTACTACAAAGTTAAGGGGCATTTCGTCTCGACAAGAAATGGTAGCGTTTTCCACGAGTAAAAAACTCAAGTATCGATTCAACGCTGAGAGACGAGTGCTGGGTCCTTATTGTGACGTCAGTCGACATTGCTGGCGAAAATCGAGATGGTTTCACTTTTGTTTAGTTAGTGACTTATAGTAAAAGCTTTTAGTTTTAAGATGCCTTTTAGGATTTGTGCTACAAACTAAAATAAAAAGACTTGAAATATACATTGTCGTCTCGTCACTTAACGAGATTGTGAGAGCAAGTTTAAGTAAAGACCTTTTGTCCAAGAAGACAATAGTTAAAATAGAATGGAACTGATTAATTTCAAGACACTGTATCCATTACGCAGGTACAGTCGTAAATAAAATCGCTCATTACGAGTACATGCCAAGATTTTGAATCAGAGTATAGTATCTGTTAATTTATTATTGAATATTAAACAGACAATGTCTGAGGGAGATCGCATATTGTGATTTTTTGCAGCGATTCAGTCGCGTTACAGTCGCAATACTGTCGCTGGAATAAAATATTAACCTTAATTTATTAATATGAATGATAAGATTCACAAAAACTTAAATAAAACCATAAAACGCATCAATATTTTACTTATGACACCATTTTTCCCCATATAAAGATCAACTCCAGAAACGTCAGAAAACCAAACATTCCAGCAATTGCGCTCAATTGTCTCGTAACATCGCCATAAATCGCACAGAATTAAATTAGATCCGTATACTCAATAACCTTTATCAAGCCTTATCCAACAGGAATCCGAAATACGCGAGTATTATCGCCAAGTTTAGTAATAGATGCCTCGCGTGCTGTCAAGAGGACACTTCGGGGGAAGAGCCCCGCTTTATAAATTGCCTCGCTATCTAAATCTGAGAGATAAGTGCGTCTGAACTTTCCAATTTCGCTACACATCAATAAAAGTGACGTGCGGGACAAATCAAACATCCGAGGCACGTGTGACGAGAGGCGAGGCACGGGGACCGTGGATCGTACGTGCAAATGGGTGCGGTGGATAAGATCTGTTCTGGCGTTAATTTTTGAAAATAGAACGTACAATAACTTGATTTGATTTCACAGAACAAAAAAGGGGCGCTAATTCGAGTGTTCTTGAAATATACCCAAATATGCGATGTCTCAGGTATGTCGTCTTCAACTTCTCGCGATTTGAGCTCCATGCTACATTTTACGTTACTACCCAGTCAAGTTAAGTTTGCGCCTGTTATCTATGGTGTCACATATAAATGAGGAGCAAACTTAACACGACCGAATGGTGAAGTGGAGATATCTCCGAGATAGTAGAGAAATACATGAAATTAAGGCACAGGAGCTCATTTTGACATTTCTTAATGGAATCTGTGCAAAATAACTTAAAAACCATCACCATTCTAAGTAACTAAAAAAAAAATACAGCATAATGTGTAATTTATAATTAAAAATAACATGTGACGTCACTGTTTCGTTCGATAAAACTTAAGTGCTTCGTTTTATAAAACATGGTATTATAGAAAGTTTAAATTTGATCCTGCTAATTTTAAAATAAATACTAATATTGGTACAAAATATATTTTTATTTCATGAAACATCCCTTTTCTTTTTAGAGAAATTTTATAATATTACTTACTTTGTATTTTTTGTATTCTTATAAATTATTTCAAGCCCCGACGAAAAAAGAACGTTATAATAATATCTATTCTCTGAAATGTATGTAGGCGTACTATAGTCGGCGATAAAGCCTATTTTTATTTAGGCACAGTCTTTAAATATGATACATTTTCAACCGCTGGTATTAAATGTCGTATAGTGACGAGACATTGGCAGTAATGGTCGCTTAACTGTGACCGGTTGCCATTTAAAAAAAAATAGAATAGAATAAAAATACTCGACAATAATGAATTAACACGACGATCGTGTCCTAACAAGTTTTATTTTCGTAAACGCTGAGCCCGTATGAATTATGGATATTTGCCGGACAGCGTAATGTCCTAAATAAGTAATGTGTTTTCACCGACACTTTATAGTGGCAATAAAGGCTGAATTTAGGGAAGCCGCTAACTTGGATGTTGTCGTGATATGGCGAGTGATGTACCGACGATAATTGGTACATGTTACCTGAAATGGGTGCATGACGTTTTATAATAATTTCAGTTAATCTATTTTAGTTTGATATACCATTGCTTTAAATTAAATTAAATAAATCTTTATTTCGGATATGTTACATCCATAAAAGGTTAGTAAACTTAAAACTAATATTAGTACGACACATTAAAAATTATTAATAACAATAATAATTTACTTATACCTAAAAGAGGCAAATGCCCTAACCTGACTGACCCAGTACATTAAGATTTGGCAGTCATATCGATCAGCAATCACACTCAGAATGCTTTGTATAATGTTACGAATGATAAAATCTCGTTTTAGACAATTTCCATATGATAGAAAGTAACAAGATATATAATTAGGTGCTACAAAGCTATAAACCTTTCAAATCGCCCTTTGTTTGCCAGTTTAGGTACCTTGCGTCGTTCAGAGCGGTAATAGAAACAACGGGAGCAAGTAAGCGGGGCTACTTGCTCCCGTTGTTTAACATTAAAGAAGTATACGAATTAATAAAAATATTAAAACAAATTAGAACGAAAAACCGTTATATGCAACGTTACATTATATTACGTTTTTTTCTTTCAATACGGTCTGCTTTGCTCGTACCAGTTTATTTTATTTATTTAAGGAATACCAACAGATGATACAAACGTCCTGTCATCTTAAACCGGTACATTTATTAAAACTAGTACATGAGCCAACTAACCGGTACATTTGCAGCTCTAAGCTACTACGGCTCGAACACTCGCCAACTGTCACTTTCAAGGCAATTCATTAGTTTTATTATTTTCAAGATATATTTATACCTTCAAACTGTACTTAAGGACTAACGGATTATGAACAGTGCAATATTAATATTAGTAACGTCAGCAGATCTATTCTGAACTTTGATTCAGTCCTTAAAAATGAACTTTGTAGTTTAATAAACTACTGACGAAGCGTGTTGCGGATATTATTTTGTTCCTATAGATTATGTTGACGAAGCTTGTCGCGAATATTATTTGTATATTTCTTTTTAAAGATTACGCTAATAATAAAATATTAAGTTTTGTTTAATAAATGTGGAGAAGAATGTCTAAAGACCTTCAGTGATGGATGAATAAAATAACAGTATCATCGAGGAAACCTACTTAACTACGCTACTCCTAAAATAAAAGTATAGCTATGTATAGTTTTCAATGTTACTAGTAAGAAAGACTAACGTTAGTATATGTTACATATTGAGATTATTCAGTGCATCATTCATCATTCACGTATATTAGGATCATCTAAGGTATATCACGCGTAAACACACGGTCTGAAATATGTATTGACATTAGACAACGTCTGTAATTCATTATCGTAACGCAATGGAACGCAACGTTCCGGTGACGTCACAGACCAATCGCCCATGACGAATAATTAGACTCTCCGAGACATTAAAGACAATTGCCATCCAACCACGGTTTTCTGCATCATGAATCAATGGTAACCGCGTTTAATTATTTGCGTATGTGTGTTACCCGTAAATGTGTGCCCAAGAGTTCTTCACGCTTCATCTGAATGGTCCCACGTTGTAAGAAGGAGGAAACACATGTGCCGGCAAAGTCTTTTAGTAATAGTAGTCTTTTAGTAAGATAATTTTTAATAATAGTTCGGCAGATGAAGGAATTTACTTTTTGGGATCTAAACTGAACTAGGTATATACAGGGTGATCAATCCAAATGGGTCTGTATACTGACCCATGAAAACGAAAACTATACGAGATAGGGAAATCTGTTCTTAGGAACCATGGCGTCGATTTTACATTCAATAGAAACTGCATATATTTTTTTATAAATCTCATACTTATGTATTACCAGGAATTGAAACTGGTTAAAATTATGTAATTAATCGCATGTTATGTTATGTTTGAAATTATGTTGGTGATTTATAAAAAAAAACAGCAAAATTAAATATATAATCGACGCCATGGATCCTAAGAACAGATTTCCTTATCTCTTATAGTTTGTGACTTCTCCCTACAGACCCGTTTAAATTGATCACCCGGTAAATCGATGTCCCCTACGTCGCAACCACTGTGTAGGGCTAGGGTGCACAAGACTGACCACGTCGCTTCACTGAATGGCTGTTCTATGGGTTGCACAAATGGCCCATTTGACAATGAATTCATTCATAAACCATGCAATTCTGCAGCTCATTATCCTACCGCTACCTGCCGCTACCGCTGCGAGATGTACGGGGATCGATACCGCACACCTCCACCATATGTGGGGTGCAGGCTCAGGGAAACTAAGTCCTTGGTAATTTAGATTATTATGTCGTTCAGCTGACAGTGACAATCTCTATTTAAACCAAATACTTCTTTATAACCGGCCTACATCCCTACAGTACATAGGAACTATTTTAATTTAGTTTCCGTAAGTAGGTCCACCACAAAACGTGTAATTCCGCTCACGTCGCAACTTTACAAAAATGGCCGCCGTCTAGTCGCAGTCTGCTGAACCAATAACCAGAGTGCTTTTGTTCTCGCTGATAATAACGTATAATAACTCTTAATACAGGGTGGGGCATTTGCGGCGATTAAATTCGTAGGCTTCAAAAAAAAACGAAGAAAAAAGATGCCACCCAAAGGCATAAATATAACATATAAAAGAAACATAATTTAATATAGTGACTTGCCAAGTAGCACACCTGCTGTATAAGACTTTATATATTCGAACTCGGGTTCGAATCCCGGCCAGGCCAAATATTTGTGTGATGAAATTGAATATTTGTGCTTGAGTCATGGTTGTTCTATGTATTTAAGTATATATTTATCTATATAAGTATGTATATCGTCGTCTAGTACCCATAACACAAGCCTTCTTGAGCTTAATTTGTGACTAGATCGATTTGTGTGAGGTTGTCCGATATTTATAATTTATATAGTGCTTAGACAGCTGAAATAAGCCTTATAAGGGGTGTATAAGCTCTTATGCAGCCTGTGTGCGACGTGGGTTTGGTATAATGAAATAATGAACTTTATTCTGCAAGTATTAAGCCACAAGGGCACTTTTACATGTCTGGGTCTACCGGCATATGACAGTTGGTTGTTCACCTGTCTGGCCCAGAAAACCGTGAATATGTGGGTTTAAATCCCACTTAAGAGGCCTTATTCCTTTTAAAATTTATTTTTTTCATATTATGACGAATATATTGATAATTTCAACCAACTTTTTGAAATGAATAATACTTTTCCTCGAGTTCTAGGTAGTAACATAGCTATTTCATGCTTTCATTGCGTGCAGTCGAAAATAAGTTGAAAAAACTATTTTTCCATGTGAATTTTGTCAATTTCGAGTAGTTTTTCAAACAAAAATTATCAATGAAAAGTTCAAACTGCAGGTTTCAAATATATACCAATGAATCCCAATAGCCCTGTTCTAGGTAGTAACATCAATAATATGTTAAGAAACATGTTTGATCATAGAGAAAAATGTCTAAACAATCAACATTTTAAAAGGAATAAGGCCTCTTAAAGCATACAATTCTTCATTTTTTTTTATATAAACATTTGGTTTACTCTAGCAGACGTCGCTGCTTTAATACAAAATTGCTTTTTAAGTTTCTGAAACGTTTTTATTACTCCCTCAGGTTAAACTGTATCATTCAACCAAAGAGTATCTGAGTATCTAATGACTTACCGGTCTTCTTTTATAGAAAATATCTAGAAGAACCTTTTTTCCTGGATAATATTTAGTCACTTAAAGACTTGTATTCGTGTATTAGCTTTTAATTTAGCCGATTTACAAGTGGTCATATCAATGTACAGAATACACATTTTATGGCATCAAAAAATATCAACATTGTATTCAATGTATTCATTCGAAAATGTCGTTGAGAACGGACCACCCTGTAAACGCTGTGGACACGATCTACCACATCCACGCTTCATAATTCATCTGGATGCGGGCATTATCGAAATTAAAAGGTGTCCCGTAACGGGCGCCATTTGTAAACCAAACGATACTCCAACCAATGAGGCGTTTATAATGCTAATAATTGTAGTAGGTAACAGTGCGTGTGAAATGTGATTCGAGTTTTATACCTGTTTCACTGGCACTGACACGATCCAGATAAAAACCTCTCAGTTTTCACCCAAACCCGAATCCTAATCTGAGAGCTTACGGACCGTTACAGACGTGCCAAGACTTCGGTGGCGAGCGGTTGAGCGAGAGATCCGAGTGCGGTGGCCATAGGAGTGAGGGTGACACACGTACCACTCACCGCTGCCGCGCTTGTCGTCGCGGGTCCGTAAATAAGTAAGAATATATATGCGTTTGTTGTATGTGATATATTAATGCTTACAACGGTCACTGTTCTTTTCTTCCTTCCTTCCTTGCTCCTTCTTCCCAACCCACTCTCCCTCCCCTTTCTTTTTTTCTATGTTTCCATCTTTGTTTCTTGATATATTCATTTCTCCATCAGTCTTCTCTCTGGCTCTCTCTATCCACTCTCGTTCAATTATCTTAGATACAATCGCCAGCACCATTCCTCGTCAACTGGGTTATGGAGTTATTTGTCATGGGAACGTGAGCCCCGCGCGGCTAACTGACGACCCTCGTGGGCACCTGCCGTCACTCGTTGAATTAATTACATTCCGCTATATGCTACACATCAGGTTAGGATAGGTCAAACTTTCCTTGAGGTTCTTTAATTGTCATCATTTCCTTCCTTCGCTTCTTTTTTCTTTCCGTCATTCATCTTCTATTTTTGATCCCTTCCTTCCTCTGCACCCATCGCTTCTGCCCCTTCCTTTCACCTTCTTTCTCTCATCTATGAATAATAAATATATCTTTGTCTCTCTCTCTCTCTTTCTCTCTTTCCTAGGGATGATTTAATTAGTCAATTTTCGTCACCATTCCTCCTTAACTGGGCTACGGGGCTATTTGTCAAAGGAACGTGAGCGTCACCAGGGCTAACCGGCGGCGGCGGTGACCCTCCTTTAAAGGCACCTGCTTGTCACTAGTGGAATTAATTTAATTTCAAACCGCAATCGTCTGTAGCTGTCACTTTTTGTCCTGTTATATTGTTCTCGAGTACTTTAGCGATGGGATTGTAAGTGATGTTTTACCTGATTGCTCTCGATCCTCATGAGATCGGCGGTCCAGCATGTTTGGATCTTCCTACTCTGTGTCATGCCAAGTGAGACTTATGTATAGCATTTTGCCTCAAATGAAAATATCGCAATGCTTAAATTAAAGCCCAACCACCCAACAGCAAGCGTGATTCTAAACAGCCCGTCTAGCACAACTATGTTTCGTGACTCTTGTCGCGCGACATAGCGCTACCCGTCACTCTTTCACATTACAGCACAAAAAGAGACGGGTAATTTATTTATTTATTAAACTTAATTACACAGCATAACAGATAACCAAGGCACTGTGAAATTATAAATAATAATAATAATAATATAACAATGATATACACACATTTGAAAAACATACATTAACGAAATCAATTATACATTACAAATTCAAACTGAAGACAGACGGACATCCATCATCTCACAGAACTTCAAACATTCATCACACAATAATGCCCATCTGCTCACAAATACGTCACACTCCGGGGCTGATGCGAGGAGATTGTTCAAGAGGCGTAAAGCGCGGACTAGCGGAGATTCTCTTCGAGACACCGTGCGCGACGTCGGCACCGCCAGCAAGGGGCGGTCACGAGGTCTGAAACTAAATTTGGTCAACGACGGGACGTGTAGTCGCACTAACTGCCCTACTAATTCTGTGGAATCAGACTCACCGCGCAAAATTTTGCTGGTAATCGTAAGAAGAGCCAAATTACGTCTGACCTCTAGAGAGTTAAAACCCAAGGCTCCCAGTAAATATTTGGTTGGGTATAAGTATGGGTAGTACCCATACATTTTTTTGTACAAGAACCGCAGGAACACTTTCTGTACTCTCTCCAGAAGTAAGACATAAGTTACTTCGTGGGGATTCCAGATGACAGAAGCCGTCTCTAGCTTACTTCGCACTAAAGCGGTGTATAGGAGTTTTATGGTTCTAACATCTTGGAAGTCCCGAGCATTCCTGACAACAAACCCCAACCTCTTATAGCAATCGCGAGTCAATGCATATATATGCTCGTGGAAATTTAGATGGCTGTCGAGGGTGACGCCTAAGTCCCGAATGGAGTTGACACGGGCTATTTCTTCACAGTCCAAGAGGTACTTATAGTGAAATGGATTCCGAGCTCTACTGAAGGAGATAACCGCACATTTTGCGACATTAAATACAAGCCTGTTCCGTAGACTCCACTGATTCACTATGTCGATGTCCTTCTGAAGTGATTCACAGTCAGAAAACTCTTGGACCCCGTAAATCAGTTTCAGGTCATCGGCATAAAGTAGGCACCTAGCAGACCGGAGAACCGAAGCGAGATCGTCAATCATTACTCCAAAGAGCAGCGGACCTAGTATCGACCCCTGACTAACTCCTGAACGAGTGTGGAAATTTTTCGACACAAAGCATCCGTGTTGTACATACTGCTGTCTACCGCGCAGATAGCTGGCAAAGAACCGAAGCAGTTGTGGGGAAAAACCAATGTTACACAACTTGCCCAATAGCACATCGTTATCTACGCGGTCAAATGCTTTTTTAAAATCGAAGTACAACACGTCTACTTGTATGGACTTATCTAAATGGTCTGAGATGGAGTCAACCAGTGTTAGAAGGTTCGTTTCGACTGATCTTCGAGGCCTGAAACCGTGTTGAGAGTCACCGAGAAAATGCTGAACTTGAGGCGCTACGAGAGTATTTATGACGTCTTCAAATAGTTTGGCTGGAGCCGAAAGGATAGCAATAGGTCGATAGTCCTCGACACGGGATAGGTTGTTAGACTTAGGAATAGGCCTCACACGAGTGACTTTCCATCGATCCGGATATTCTCCAGTGCGCAAAATTGTATTAAATATATACAATAGAGGAGGTATAAACGACTCTTTGCAGCCTTTCAAAATATATGCCGGAAGATTGTCGGGACCCGGGGCACTTCGTATAGTCGCGTATGGCAGTTATGCTAGATATGATGTTGTTGGAAGTCTTCCTTGCAATACCTTGCTAAATTAGGGCTCAGATCACATACATAAGACTATCTATGGATACGGTCGACGCAACATACGATACGATACGGTTTGAAACGCCGCCTTTAGCAGGAACTCTGCTCGTTCATCACAATAACGAGCGGCTCTCATCCGAGCAATAAGTTCTCTAATTAATTGTTTGTTATTGGCGTATGTTACTTTACTGTAGCTTGTGTCGGCGCTGAGGAGTTTTGTTCTATCCTAAAGGCTAATGTTATATCTCGATGTAAGTAGGCCACAGGGGCACTTTTGCAAGTCAGATTATGAATCTACTGGCATTTCCCAAGAGGAGAGCACTGTTGAGAAGAGAGCCAAAAGAAAGTCAACGATAAGTCATTTCTTCGTAAATTATACTTAAAACAATAAGGACAGGGAATATAAAGGAGATGTGTACGTAATAGTGATCGGCCGACCTCATGTCAACGAAAAATTATTATTTTACACAAACAACCTACAAAATCTAGGGCAGCTCTTATTTATTTAATATTTACTGCACATAAGACAGCCTTAAGGAACAAAAGGCGGACTTAAAGCCGTGGCCATTCTTCTAGCAATTCAAAGAGCAAAGCAGATAAATTGTGGGCTTTTGCGAAACCAAAGAGGAATTTATTTTACGATTACAGTTCCAAAGATAACATCCCTGAGACAGACAGTTAGTGAAATCTTTGGGTAAGAAACTGGTATAAAGAATATAGAACTGAGGAGTTTTTACTGACAGCGTTGACTGAATTAATACAACAAACCCTATTTTAAAGGACGCCCTTTTTCACTTATACCTGTACCCTTACCAAGAGTTTGCAGTGAACGTACTCGCTAGTGACTGCATAAACGACTTGTATGGAGAATTGTAGTTCTACAAAGTAACCGCTAGGGGCGCTGTACGATTCTCCATACAAATCGTTTACGCTGTCGCTATAGAGTACGGTCACGTTAACTCATCATAAAGACCAATTCACTGCACAAAAACATCTTAGTATGTTTACTATTCACCATTTATCCACTTTTCCACTAAATCAGCCACGCTTTCTTTTTGCCAACGAACTAAAACCGATCATTATCTCATTGTTTTGCGAACCTCATTTTGGTTGAAAAGCGAAAAAAGCACGATGCAATCGCGACTGTTCAGATGATTGCATTGTTTGTAAATGAGATCGCTTCGAATAAAAAAAAGCAAATCGGTTTCGCGAGTCCCTATCGCTCTTTCGTTTTCACTTGCATTTGATGACTTATATCGCGCAATAAAAGGTCGTTTCTGGCTTTTAACTTTAAAAGGAGATTCGAGATTGTTATAGTGAACGATTTGATACGGCTTTCTCGATTGTGTAGATTAAATCGAACGTACGAAGCCCTGGTTATAAATTAACGGCGAGGATCAATTAAAAGGGCTGGTATGTTATTTACGAGTATTTGATCATCTTTTTAATCCATGCAAATTGCTTAAATTTTATCCAGTGAAATTTCAAGCTTTGTTGAATTTATGAACGGTACCTATTCGTGAATAAATTTGGTTTTTATTTAATTTATTTCTGTTTCTTGGATAAAATACTTGTTTCGCCACTATATTTCGCCTCTAATTGTATAAGTACTTTAACGTGTCCGTGACATCGCTCGAATGCCGATATTGATCTGATTGAGCTTCATGGTTCGTATTAACTTTTCCATATCTTTGTTTGAACAGAATTGCGGACTCCCTTTTTTTGTGGAAATGCCATATTTTTTAATATTGTACTTGCAGGAAAGGAATGCGAGGGGGGTTGTTAAGTAAACGCTCGTGCTAAAAGTATGGTCAAATTAGCATTTTACTTAAAGACAGTACAGGTGTGAAAGCGTGTAAGCAGAAATGGCGATTTTCGAGAATATAAGGCTTAATTTTATGTGATATATATATATATACATAACGTTGTGGTAACTCAGTGATTAGACCACTTCTCCGGATAAATAGGTAGAGGTCGTGAGTTCGAGCCCCACTTGCAATGTGGATCACATACATTTTTGTATTTATTATTGAATCTTTGTATCAATTATTTTCCATGTCTATCATTAACCGAAACCCTATTCGTATCGTACTATATTGCTTGAGTACTTCACAGGTAAACCTTTCAAAGAAAAAAACAATTATAGGCACCTATTAGTAGCAATCCCGATTCCAATATACTCTATAAGCGACCAACTGACCCGTGCTACCAGCAATAAAAACAGTAATTGTTAAAGCAGCCAACCGAAATAATCGCGAACGCACAACTCAACAATACTTATTGTTCTTCCCTAATAATAAACGCTGCTAAATGCCTGTTTGCTTGTTAAACACAGACCCCATGAAAACTTAGTCATCTCACTGAAATCTCTCTCTTTTACTCTCCCGCTGTTCACTGAAGAATGAAACAGACAGCATTATAGTATCGCGTTTCGATGGATGAGCGTCTGAGTTCGCTCGAAATGTTTATTGGTTTTGCTCAAACTTTATAGCACTATCGGACAATATACAAAGCGAGGGATAAGCAGAACGTGTGATATATGCTAATGTAGCAGTGGATATGAATTACTTTTGTTGTTCCATGTAAGCGTGATTTGTGGTGGTTGGGAGTATTAATTTATTTGGGGAAAGTTTGAGTGTAATGCAACATTTAACATTTGTCTTAAAAAGAGGTTGATTGTACTTATAAGGACCAAAAGGTTGGATGAAACATAGGCGTAATTAGGAATATAAAACAAGAAAAAAGCGATTGAAAAAAAAAACGTATACGTAATAATGCGTAAAAATCGTGTACGTTTAAATCGATACATTTTAATCCTTTAATTATTTTTTTTCATGACGTTTTGAGCAATTTTTATACATATAACTAATTACAGTATGTCGTATAATTCAACATCAGTGCATCATGCGTATATTTGCTTATGAAATGGTTTTTCAAACTTCCCCTGAGACCTCTTAAAGTAGAATCAGAGTAACTTCTACCAACACATAGCATAACACACTAATACTACTATAGTTTCCACCATCTGCAAACAAGTATTTCCAGTATCTATTCCCTATCGCCGCAGCCTATCATCGACTAAGTTATACACTTAAATGCAGCTCCAATATCAAGTTAGTAACGCGAGCCCGAGGCTACAACTACAACACAGGCAAGCCGGTGACACGACTAAAACAACGCGTAATGCCACCGCGGTTAAGAGTGTCTTTTCAAAAGGTCTTAGTAACTTAAGTCACTGCAAATACAAACAAAAATATGCACGCACTGGGAGAATTTATAATCAACAGCGGGACCATATTCAGTGTTGGCTTGAGTGTAAGCGATCGTGAGAGATAGCATTATCAACTAGCTGCACCGCGCGGTGTTACTCGCTCACCCCATGGGAACACTACATTTTTTCGGGATAAAAACTAGCCTATGTGTTAATCCAAGATATCGGCTACCTTCATAACAAAAACTTTCGCCTTTATAATATTAGTGTGTTTTATCAATGTCAGTGTGATTAGATGGATAGATAGATAGATTTTTTATTTGTAATAATCATACATTGTCAATCTAAGCTATAACACAATCATAGCCATTATTATTATTACATATAGAATAAATTAAATTCAGTATTCTTATTTTACATTTAGTATACATATATTAAACTTTTGACTCTTGCTTGCTCATTAAGTGAACAGATAGAATTAATAAAGGTTTGCCACAGCATTGCGTCGGGAAGGCTCGTATTCTTATTTTTATCTTAACTCACTGAAGTTAATCGTGAAAACCAGATAAACGACGTTTTACGACAAAACGTTACTCATCACTATCACTACATCAGTCTGTAAGTGATTTGAGCATATTACAGATATACCCTTTCCTTAAAACAAAAGCCAAGTTTGTGGTTATTTTCGACGTCGTGCTACATTACATTGCGTAGCTGTGAAGTACATAAGAATGAAGAGTGTTAAAATTCTGCAGCCACACTATTTTGATCCCTTGTATCCAATAATACTTAAATTATCAATATCATTGCTTTAGAATATATGGCTTCTCCCTGACTAGATAGCGACGAAGTACAAAATCTTTCATTTTAACCAAGGCATTATAAATCAGAATTACTTTATTTATTTCGTCGTATGGCAGATTATTGCATTTGCCTTATCGCTGTTACTCGCTGAGTAATGTGGAATAGCGCTCTGGAATGAGAACGACACATTACACAGATTCCGAGAAAGAACTCATAATCTGCAATCATTTTAATGCCAATAGAATTCGAACACGTTACATCGCATTTGAGGAGTTACCACAGAGTAATAATAATGATATCTGAAAAAAAAAATGATCTTTTTTATATGATTGACATTGCAAATTAAAGTAACTACACTATGCCAAATCAATTAAAATTGACAGTCAATTTAATTGTTTTACTGCTGCAGCGCATAGATAATGTATATAAAATTGTAACAAAGTTATATATTTTAGCTGTCGAAATAAAGAAAGAAAGAAAAACATTTATTCGGGAACAAAACTTATTAACATAAATAGTGACAAACAAAGTAATAAAAAACTATTAACTAAATATAGTAAATCTAATTATGAAGTGCCTCGAAAAGGTTCCATCTCAGCATGATGCTAGCTCGACAAGTGACAGCCAGCGCTGATCTTCCAGTGGGACCATAGGTAAATACAATATCTATACACTGTAGCAGTTAAACAATTAAAACAAGCAGTGTATAACCACATTTACACACCACATTGGCCCACGCCAATGTTATACGGAAGGGCCAAAGGTACCCCGATTGACTGTAACGCTGTTCCTCCTCTGTCTTCTGTGGAGGCGGAGTGAGGATGCATATATCATTACCACCTACATACTTATTGAAGTCCATCTTACCTTTTTGCTATTCGCCCTTGACAGTAATGAAGTTTTCTTTCTTATTCAGATATGTACATAATCATTTTAGAACTTGGATGAAGTACCTATGGATTCGGCATATGCGTATACCCGAAAGGGACAGCAGCAAAGTACATGACTAACACAGGGTTACCAGGTTCCAAATAATTCTCCCGTTTTTCCAGTGTTAGTTGTTAGCGGTGTGAATTAGTTTTAAATGTATTATTATACTAGCTGTGCCCCGCGGTGTTACCCGCTCATCTCACGGGACACTAAATATTTTCGGGATGAAAAGTATCCTATGTCCTTTCCCGGGTCTCAAACTATCTCCATACCAAATTTCATCTAAGTCGGTTCAGCGGTTTAAGCGTGAAGAGGTAACAGACAGACAGACAGACACACTTTCGCATTTATAATATTAGTATGGATTGTATGGGACAAATTATAAAATAATTACAATAAAACTTTAAAAAAAAAACTGTCAAAATGTAGGTAATGGTAGAATATACTTATTTACATAAATTTAATTACAATTTCGAGAGAGCAGCAAGATATCCCATAGGAGGCATGAGGCAAGATGTTTACTGTCCTTTAAACAAAATTGTCGTGAACATAATACAAGCATTTTTGGTTGGTTCCCAATTCGATCGTCCTGATGCACGTATCCAAGATTAGAGTTAAGCAGGATCATGTTTTGCAAAAAATCTAAAACAAAAAAATATATTTGTAAAACTCCCTGAGTTAAGGGTAATTTACCAATTCTTATACTGGTATCCCTTAAAATCGAATAAAGCGGACAAATTAAAAAGCAGTAAAAAAACGCGGCGGAACGTCAAGTAAAGGTGAAGACAAAGAGTAAAGACTACTGACACTGACAAGACGTAAAGACTATTGAATTTGTAGGGGTAATACCTAAAAATAAGATATTACAAAATTAGATTTTAAGCAGATTTCTGATGTTTTGATATGATTTTGCTGTGCTATTTATCGTATAAATAATTATTAAATATATATTTGCAGAAATCAAGCAAAAGCAAAGTCGAAACATCGCACTTACCTATGAAAGCTTATATTTTCACTTTTTAGGCCAGTGTCGTTTTTACAGCCAATTATGGAGCAACGCACCGTTGTTTTACAAATCTATAGCTAATAGCACTCACTATTATTCATATATAAACTTTCGAAATGTAAAATTATCCACAATATTCGTTGTTTTATAGTAGGCTACAACGCACATTTGAATTGCCCGGCAGTATTTAGCGGAGCTCTGTCAATTTGACAATCATCCGCTAAACAAAAAAAAGCGGAACTCTG
Source organism: Apotomis betuletana (assembly GCA_932273695.1). Taxonomy (NCBI): domain Eukaryota; kingdom Metazoa; phylum Arthropoda; class Insecta; order Lepidoptera; family Tortricidae; genus Apotomis; species Apotomis betuletana. The sequence continues at coordinate 1,892,902 of OW026310.1, forward strand.
ATAAGGACAAAACATCTTGTCTATGTCTCTGTCGCTCTTAACGGTTTCTGTAAATAGTTGTCCCGTTCCCTCCTGGTATTATTATTCGCTTGTCATGTCCAGAGGTTACTTGGTCCATGTTTTAGAAAGATTTCGCTAAAACTCAAAATGACGAGTGATGCCAAACTACAAATGATTTAAGAACGAGCAATATTATTTTATTTATTCAGCACAGCAATCAGATAGACCATACCTCCTTTTAAAAGTCATAAACATCGCGATAATTTTAAGAAAGATACCCAAGACATTTCACATTTGTTGATATCATAAAACACGGTCGAATTAGCACCCTGTTCTTACTCTGTGTTCTCTGTAAGCGGAGCGAGGATGCATATATCATTACCACCTACACATTAAGCAAAACGTATCGATGCATCTTTTGTTTGTTCTCCGCAATCCCAGGTCTGTGGGAACCACGCTTTACCCGACAGCTACAGGTGTTTGGTTATCGTTTAATAGTAGATTGTACGACAAGTGCATAAAACGCATCATTTTACACGAGATGTTTATCCATCCGAGCGAGCTTGCGAGCGAGGATGAATATAAAGTCGAGTGTAAAATGCGTTTTATGGACGAGTTGCACACTCTACTTTTCACTTCGATTGCGAGGAAATGAAACTGTATCATGTAAATAACATAAATCTAGTTTTTAATTTTTATTTAAGGTTTTATGTTAATTATTATTTACTATCACTATCTAATTAATGACATATATACACATATCATACTTAAAAATAAATTTAATTCAAATTCAATGAAAAATATTTAAAGTAATAGTTTAAAAAGTATTAAATGATAGTAAATAAAAGTTACAAGTTTATTTCAAGAAGTTTTATTGTGTACTTTGGCTGTTGGTATCTTTGCCTTGGTCTTAGAATACTAACAAAACGAAATAAAATACAGAGTTAAATCCGTTCCAGACCTTCCGATCCGATCCGATTTATCGGAAGAAATCGGATAATGTGTAGTGCAATTGTTAGGATCTTATACACTACACATTATCCTATTTCTTCCGATAAATCGGATCGGATCGGAAGGTCTGGAACGGGTTTTATTGTATGAAGTTTTATGTTTTTTTTTTACTGCTTATTAAGGACCTTTTTCGTGTGGCTGTTGGACCGATCGCCTTGGTCTTCGACGACGATTTTACTTTATGCTCTAGAGCATAAAAAGCGATTTTATGTCGCCTACGCACAGCATAAAGTCGAACTTTTAGAGCAAGAGAAGTGAAAAAATATTTATTAACTGCCGTGGTTGTAAGAGAGAATGCATATGCGTCATTTTATGGTTCTCTAGCGACCCGCCCCGGCTTCGCACGGAATGCTATATTATGCATGTATTATACATATAAACGTTCCTCTTGAATCACTCTATCTATTAAAAAAAATGCATCGAAATCCGTTGCGTAGTTTTAAAGATTTAAGCATACAAAGGGACATAGGGACAGAGAAAGCGACTTTGTTTTATACTATGTAGTGATAAACCAAGTAGGTAAATCTCTAAAAGTATAAAATGTAGAGTAACTATTTCACTTAAAACTACGTCTAAAGTTACATTAATTTATACACGTATTTCTATTGTATCTATAGAGAGCGCGCAATTTGAACTTAGAAAAACGATATAATTGTATTTCCGTTTTTTTTTCCATTTGTTCTAAAATTGAGCTTCTCTGCTCGATCAAGACAAAGTCATTGTGCGGCAATGTTTACAGGACAAGCTCTCGAGTGGATATTAACAGCTTCAAAAATTGCATCTATAAGCTCTTTGCATTCTTCAGTATTGCGTTTTTGTAGTCATTTGTTCGTGTAGTCCACACGTTATAAAACGCAGTGTATAAAGCCTCTTAGATGGAATACATTTTACGGTCCACGAAATTTCGCTACTTGTAAGCTTGATTGATGCATAAATCAGTGGCGTTTTAATATCGGTTTAGGAGTCTGTTATTAATGAAAAACTGCAGTGCGAAATTTGTGTACACACTTATAACGGCGAGCATGGATAAGTAAAATTAGTGATATGATTTTTAGGGGTTCCTCGTAGGGTTCAAACAGAACTTTATTTATTACTAATACTAAGCCTCCACTCTTTATGTGTCTGTTTGTCTATAGAAAGCCTTTTAAAAAGCCTAGTCACTTAGGCGACTATGACACTCTGTTAATATACAGTTGTTATATATATATCTTATCGCCTATTCAAACCTATTTTTACAATTTTGTACAAAAGTTTAGCCTCATCTACTAAGGGAAGCCCCAAAATCGGGTTGCACCCCCCACTTCAAAAAAAGTCATTCAAAACTTCCCTTCTCATATCTTCATTCCGGACACATTCCAGAATAGCGTGGTATACGTCTTCTACGGTGGCATCGCAGTTTGGGGTTGGTGCTTGACCCATTAAATGTGAAACTTCTGAAAATCTGTCGTGAATTTGTACGTCGCACAACGTAGTTTCCACGTCACGACGACTGACCCGCTCTAGTGTTGACAAGAAGCCCAAATAACCCGCTCGTAGTTTGTTGGTCGTACGGCTTGCGAGGTGTTGATCTCGTTAAGCAGGCTTAGCCAAGTGACCTGTAAGCATGTAGATTACCGTCCGGCGAATTATCGGCTACATTACGTCGATAACATCCGATTAGGAGACTATATATAGCAGTTGACACATATTCTACATATATGTAGGTCTACCAATGTGTGTTGCCAGTGATGACATACGGTACTGAAACGTGGTCGCTTATAACGGGCCTCATAAAAAGGCTCAAAAGTACTCAAAGGGCATTGGCGCGAGCTATGCTCGGAGTTTCCTTGCGGAATCGAATCCGGAATGATGAGATAAGCAAGAGAACTATGGTTGTAGATATAGCTCAGACAGTCGCCAAACTTAAGTGGCAGTGGGCGGGGCACATTGCTCGTAGAATCGATGGCCGTTAGGGCAGAAAGGTTCTTACGTGGCGACCGGACCGGAAGGCATACCTATTATCCTCAATTCTCAACTTGAGCGATTACATAAATACCGATTACGTAATTTTCAGCAGAATACGTCCCCGGGGCGGTATAGTGCTAATAGCGTGTAATAGTAGATAGGTGACTTTGATGATTAATGCGGCATATGCCGTATCCTTTATGTAAATACGCTAGTCGGTTAGGTGAGAGGTGTACTCGACGCTATGAGTGTCATTCAAATTATCGCTAATATTATAAAGTTTGTCGTATGTTACATTTTCAGGGTAGGTAAAAATAGACTTTTTATCACCACATTTTTCAAGGAGTGACTCCACACGTGTCGCAGAAGGGAGCCCTTTGACTCCTTTTATTTCTTCGAATGTTTCAATTCGCCGAAAAATCATTATGCAGAATTTCTATTCCTCTGTAGTCATACGTTTTTCATAATTCTTGAAAATATCATCCTATTGATTAGATAAGGTGAGGTTGCAAAGAAAAATGCTTTCTACGAAATGATTTATCGGCGAAATGTAACCTTCGACAAAATATAATTCTAGGAGTCAATATTTATTTTATTTTTATTTATTTACTAGCTTTTGCCCGCGACTTCGTACGCGTAGAACTCGTTAATTGATATTGACAATAAAAAAAAAACAATTAGACTTTCAGGTATTCAATATTCGTATGGAATCTAGTTATTAGTTTAGTTCTGGGCTATTGGTGAAAGTGATGGACAAAATGCAAAACATCCTTTTTGAATCTCTTTGGAGTTGCTGCTAGCTAAGTCACATTCGATTCAAGTAGCTATGCTTAGAAATGGCTCGAGATGGTGACAGTCCTTAATCAACTGACGAAGAAGGTATGGTTCTATTCACCAAAGATTATTGTGACAATATGAAATTGGGACAAAATAATTATTAGGTAGGTAGGTACTATTATTTTTTCTAACTTGGTTTTTACAACTTAGTTTATTGAAGTAGATATAGTTCAATAAGTTATCTTAAATGATTTATTTCGGTCAATAAAAACATGTTTTATTTTATTTTATTTGGAGACATGTGATGTGAGCAAGCTACATACTGTTCATGAGAAAAACATGGCGTGCCCAAATGTTTGTATTCCTGCTACTTTTAACATTTGCCGTTTGTGTAACGATTTATTAATAGTCATAGAAAATGCTAAACACTTTTAATGGAAACTGTAGACGTTTAAAATTAAATGGTAAATTATTCGGTATAATTGGAATAAGTGGTATAAGTAAACTTTGTTCCTTGGCTTCTCCCGTTTAAATCGTGCCCTTCACAATGTACTTCCCTAATTAGGTGAAGTGCCCTGGCAAGATTTGTGTGCGTCTCAGTTGCACATTAACAAAACAGCCCGCCTAGCATAAGTACGCTTCGCGACTCTTGTCGCGTCACATAGCATCACCCGTCACTATCTCACAGTATAGCGAAGAAAGAGATGGGTAACATTTCTCACGCGAGAAAGAGTCGCGTGTCACAGTTGTGCTAGAGGAGCTGGTACTGTTGATTTTCAAAACAATATCATTTTTCGTGCCAATATGGTTCTTTCACACAGTCAGTTTTCGTCATGAATATAAATGTGCCCATAAACCGACCATGACACAATGCTCCGTCGGTGATAGAGCCAAAAAATGGCACTCTTTTCTATTTCCTCTTATAAGTATCGCAAATAGGCTATCCTTCTCTATCAAAGCGTGTCAGGCCCTTGACTTAAGCACGTCGACTATGTAGTAAGTAGTATATGTAGTTTATTGAAAATTCGGGTATTGTCGAGTATCCGAATCTAAGATCCGAGTAATACGAAAACTTTATGCACTAATACTGTACTCAGTGATAAATAAAATAATGCACATCGGTCTTTAGAAAGACAAAATTCAATAATTGGCTGTTTACGACGATTTCCGAACACTGGCGACCGTCCATCAATCATCGTTTAAAATTAAGAGGAACAAACGTTAATACTTTTACGTTTATAATATTATTAGGATTATTTATGTATGTTGATTATCCTGTATTTGCATACTCAGTTATTTACTACTTTATTTATATTCAGTTACCAAGCGGGGGTACATAATCAAAGCACGTACTATTTTCAGATGATGTGCGTAACGGAACGTGATACCTACCTGAAGGGCTACTTAACTGCGATGTTCGAAATTTTACCGTCATATAGTGCTATTCCATTCACTCTCAAATATACTTTGACAGTAGATAGAGAAGGATGGCACTATTCGACAGTCGAATTTTGAACATCGGAGTAGCCCTGCTGGCATCACTGGTTTGACATGACCTGCCAGATGGGTGTGTGACGTTTGTCAAATCAAATGTGATTTGTTTCATATTTGTAAAATTTTATGTATTTGATTCTTGAAATTACGCGATTAATCGAATTTTGCGGATACATATATGATATATATATGATATATGGGAACATATCAGAATTTATTGTTTTTTTACAAAGAATAGTTTGGTATGCGTTTCGTGAAGGTATATCGTAGGCCCAGACGAAATCATTGATTAGTTTACGTCAAAACGATGACATGTAGGGAGTTGTTACAACTACAATGATTTGCTCTCCATACAAATTTTAATCCCGCTTTTCGTCCCTAAAAGGGATAAAACTTGATATAAATGATAGCCTATGTCCTATTCTGATATATAAGGTACATAACTGGAAAGTTTCATAAAAATTCGTCCAGTAGTTTTTGAGATTAAGTGGAACGTACATCCATCCATCCATCCATCCATCCATCCAAACTTTCACGATTATAATATTACTAGAGGCCCGTTGCGGCGTCGAACCGCCGCTAGAATATGGAAATCCGGTAGTGTTACAGAAAATAACTACTTTATCGATAAGAAGTTTTTGGCGAACGAAGAATAAATACTGTAAAAAAACACGTTAAAATGATGTTTTAAAAACTGTAAAACATGCCAGGCTAGAGCCAGGCCTGATAGCCAACTGCCAGCTTCATCGTGACAACTTTTTCAACTTTTGTAAGAATAACTTGTGCATTAATGACATGTGATCTGCTGATCTGTTTCACAAATAAAATGCATATTAATCGATTTATTGAAAAAAATATTCATAAAAATAATCCCATATCTTAAAAAATAATTGACATATTTTCATAGGACCGAACATAAGATTGGTAGAATATAATTTGTTGTTCTTTCTTCAGGACATTAATTTATCGATTTGATCGATTTCTATCAATTTCCAGAAATAGCACGTGATACGAAACGACAGATTTGGGCACTCACTACGCAGGTTTTAAAAAGGAAATCATGTAGTGCGTAACTGTTTATGTATTGATTTATAATCGTAAATACTTAAAAATAGTGATAATAAAAAATGTTACATAAACTCAATTGTACGAAATAGAGAGTAGGTATAAAACGTTTATAGATACACGAAAACCCACTATTATCAATGCTTGTTTTTTTTAATGAAATTCAATAGATCGTGCTAATTTTCTTAATATGGGTGCTGCCATGTCATCATCATCAATCATTTATTCAATAACAATTACATATTGTGTTTGAAATTATTACGCTAGGTAATACTTAATCAAACCCTTTTTACTAATCTAAATAAATAATTGAGCAACAATAGGTACTCCACCATAAAAAAAAAAACAAAAAAAATGTGTCAAATATGTGTAATAAATAAAATCCAATAAGTATATAAAACAGCTAAAAATGTTTGAAAAAAGAATATTAAGACTGTAGCGCCGGCTAGCTCGTTGATTGGGTTCTAGGCTAAGGCTATGTGGAGTGAATACGCGACACAAATTAGATCTGACTTCAGTTTATTCAATAAGTAGTTGCACCTTAGTACACTTGGGGAACTTATTAGAATATTGTGCAGTTTACACTTGTGAAAACACAGAATTACGTTTAAGTTAAGGCAAGGGACACTAAGTGTATCGCGTCGGTTGTCGGACTGCGCGGGAGCGGCGGGAACGTATATCCAACCGCTCGCTCACGCGCGGCACGGCACGATTCCGAGCCGCGATTGGCTCCCGCGGTGCAGCAGGGGATTCGTCCAATCCGCGCGTTTGAGTAGTGCGCGTTATACACTCCCCCTCCAAGTTCCCAGAACGACCCGTTGGGGACTTGGTTACACTATCATCTCGCGCTAAATTACGAGGGCGACCACGAAGTCGCCGTGGTTGGACAGGCACCGAAAGAATACCTTGATCTGGGATGTATGGTGTTAGATCAGAGCTATGCATTTTACCCAGATCGGTATTTGTCTGTATGTCAGCTATAACATAAGAAGTAGGACTAATGACTTTACTAATACGATACGGACCATCGCGTTTTGGCATGAATTTCTTTGTTAAACCTTTAGCAGCATTACTAAGCAAATGTGTGTCTACCAGAACCAAGTCATTAACACCAAACAAAGGTGACTGCCGTCGGTGTTGGTCAGCATCGCTCTTCTTCTGATCCTGCTGGCGTTCAACTTTCTCCTTTATGACCTCCCAATTATCAAGAAACTTCTTCAAGTAAGGAGTTATTTGTGGCAGGAAGTTTTCTTTCGATAAAATACCTCTCAGATCTCGTTGTGCATCAAACGGAGTCCTCAACTCTCGAGAAAACATCATATGCGCTGGACTACATCCAGTGGTGGCACAAACAGCACTGTTCATTGAAAACCTGATCGAAGATAGGTAGTTAGGCCAGGAACGATGATTGTTCTTTACTAAAATAGAGAGCTGAGTCTTGAGGTCTCTATTTTTGCGTTCTGCCCGGCTAGCTCAGTCGGTAGAGCATGAGACTCTTAATCTCAGGGTCGTGGGTTCGAGCCCCACGTTGGGCGCCATTTTGTAGCGCCGGCTAGCTCGTTGATTGGGTTCTAGGCTAAGGCTATGTGGAGTGAATACGCGACACAAATTAGATCTGACTTCAGTTTATTCAATAAGTAGTTGCACCTTAGTACACTTGGGGAACTTATTAGAATATTGTGCAGTATACACTTGTGAAAACACAGAATTACGTTTAAGTTAAGGCAAGGGACACTAAGTGTATCGCGTCGGTTGTCGGACTGCGCGGGAGCGGCGGGAACGTATATCCAACCGCTCGCTCACGCGCGGCACGGCACGATTCCGAGCCGCGATTGGCTCCCGCGGTGCAGCAGGGGATTCGTCCAATCCGCGCGTTTGAGTAGTGCGCGTTATAAGACATATTTTTTTCAATAAATTTAGAGCTGAAGGCCTAATACCCGAATTCCAAATTCAAACTTTCGTCTTTCCTCTCATTTAAATAGCGTCTGACAGAAGAGTGAGGGAGATGCTATCTATACTCTCAAGTCTATGATATAAACCTAATTTTAGGGTTCCTTACCAAAATCGGTAAAAACGGAAGCTTTATAAAATCAATTTGTTTTGTTGACAGCAGAATTTGTCAAATTTTATTTTGAATGAGAATAAGAATGATCAGCCAGACGTCATTAATTCAAATATGATTTATTCTTGAGAGCGTCAATTTTTTGAAATTTGCATCATATGTAGGTTATTTCTACCATCAAGTTTCGCATGTTAGGGTCCACAATATCAGCTCGTCTATATTCCCATCTGGGTCACAATGCCAACTTGTCCACACACCCAACACGTCCACATTGCCAACTCGTTCATACGCCCAACTCATCTGCATCGCCAACTCATCTATATTACCAATTCGTCTCCATTGGCAACTCGTCCATATTCCCAATTTGTCCACAATGCCAACTCAACCATATTGCTAACTCGTCCATATACCCAACTCGTCCACAATTCCAACGCGTCCATATTGCTTACTCATCCACAATGCCAACACGTTCACAAATACAACTCGTCTACATTTCCAACTCGTCCATATTTCCAACTCGTCCATATTTCCAACTCGTCCACATTCCCAAGTCGTACAAAATGCCAAATCGTCCACATTGCCCACTCGTCCATAAACCCAACTCATCTACAATGCCAACTCGTCCATATTACCAACTCGTCTTTATTGCCAACTCATCCATATTCCCAACTCGTCCACAATGCCAACTCATCCATATTGCTAATTCGTCCACATTTCCTACTCGTCCATACACCCAACTCGTCTTTATTGCTAATCTCGTCCATATTATCAACTCGTCCGTATTACCAACTCGTCTTCGTTGCCAACTCATTTATGTTCCCAACTCATCCACAACACAATGCCAACGCGTCCATATTACTTGCTCGTCCACAATGCCAACTCGTCCACATTTCCAACTCGTCCATATTCCCACCTCGTCCACAATGCCAAGTCGTCCACATTACCAACTCGTCCATATTGCTAACTCGTCCACAAATACAACTCGTCCACATTTCCAACTTGTCCATAGGCCCAACTCGTCCACAATTCCAAGTCGTCCACATTTCCAACTCGTCCATATTCCCAACTCGACGATACACCCAATTCGTCTACTATACCAACTTGTCCTTATTATCAGCTCGTCTTTATTGCCAAATCTTCCATATCACCAACTCGTCCGTATTACCAAGTCGTCTTCATTGCCAACTCGTCCATATTCTCAACTCGACCACATTTCCAACTCGTCCATTTTACCAACTCATCCATATTACCAATGTAGATACATTCCCAACTTAGCTACATTGTCAAGTCGTCCAGTCCATATTCTCAACTCGACCACATTTCCCATCCCGTCGACATGCAACTCAAGCGGAAGGACTATGTTTTTCTTGTAAAATACCATTTAATTTACCATAACTCATGCTATTTTCCTAGGAATTATTTTTTTGAAGGACTTATATAATCATATTTATAATAATATATCATAAATTTACTTATTTGAATGACGTTTAAATTAGTTTTACTACATTTTTTCTGCTTTGATTTATTGTAAAACTCGCCTATAAAAATAATCTATTCTTGAATGACGGTCAGTTTTTCTAGTCTTGCGAGCACCAGCCCAACTCACACTTAACCGGCTTTTTCCTCCACATTTTTAACAGGTATGTGAAAAAAGTTTTCATATCAACATTTTAAAAAGAAAAACAACCTGGCAATTTAGATCATTGACATAATAGCCCCCAATAAAAAATACATTAAAAGTTGTCAGGATATGGTTACTGTCATTCATTGTCAACAAACTGTAAAATTATTTTTGCATATTCGTACATGTTTTAAGTGTTGCGGATATTATGTTGCCGACTCAAAAATAATATTTCATCATGCTGAACAACTTACTACAGGTTTGTAAGCAAATCATGCTTATTATTATTTGGTCATCATTATGTCAAAATAGGGATCACAGGTCACGTGGTGAATGTCACGTGGTTAGCGCACAGTAGTTTTTTCAAATCCATTTTTCAGTACTTTTTCAGGAAAAAATTAAAAATCCATATTATGCACCTCTCCAGCATGAGACGAATCTAATGACATATCATTTATCAAAATCGGACCATAACTGTAGATCTGATGGGATGTACAAAAATCGGCCTCGCGTAATATATATATAGATTAGGATTCAAATTAGTTACACAGCATGACGGTAATTACACCAGGGCACTGTAAACTACAAAATTACACATAAAAAAACTTAATTCTAGTCTGATTTAGGCGACGTAACAGCGTGGCTCCGTTGCGTCGTCTGATCTGGCGCAGGATTCGGCAGATTGCACCGGAACCGCCGAAACACAACACCCTTCAGCCAGAAGTCTGCACTTGCGATGGTGGCTTGCAGCGGCCGCGGTACGCGCATCACCGCAAAATTTACCTACAATTATACGGTCCCCGCGGTGACCCGCTCCACCTTTATTCAGCTACCACTCCATACCTCCACTTTATAGCAGTCTAAGTCTCAATGTACCACCACCCTTATAACAACGGCGTGTGTATGTAGATGTCCAACTGTCACCCATGATTGATGGCTTCCGTACGCGAATTGATCTAATGTGTGTTTCCAAGGGAGCCAACGCAGCTGAGAGTCACTAGACTCTTTCTAATGATTAGGAAGTAAATTAACTAATCTATTCATCAAGTCATCGTTTTTTGATGAGGGTTACTGTAGAAGGTTCTTTATTGTGAGTTTTGCAAGTCGCGCATTTTTGGTGGTTTGTGTGAAATGCGATGCTTTTTGTTGAGGGGCGTGGCGACGTAACTGACCGACGCGACGCTGGCTATGACCACGCGCCGAATTGCTCTAAGTACAGTGAAAGGTGCAGGTACAATGGCGCAGTGCATGGCCCAATGTACCTCCACCCTTATAACAACGAAGTGTGTGTATTATCCAACTGTCACCCATGATTGATGGCCTCTATATGCGAATTGATCTAATGTGTGTTTCCAAGCGAGCCACCGTAGCCGAGAGTTCCAAGCCTCTTTCCAACGCTTAGGAAGTAAATTCATCGAGCCATAATTGCCTTGCCTTGCCTTGCTTGTCATTTAAATGAGTACTTACTTACTGTAGAAAGTTCTTTGTTTCGAGTTTCGTCAAACCAGTTTTAAGAAAATTAGCCTGCGACCGCGGGACGTATTGCTCTAACAACAGCGAAGGATGGGGCAGAATACAATAGTGTAGTGCATGTACGACCACCCTTATAACAATGGCGTGTGTGTAGATGTCCAACTGTCACCCATGATTGATAGCTCTGTACGCGAATTGATCAATGTGTGTTTCCAAGTGGGCCACAACCGAGAGTTTCAGTCTGTTTCGAATGTTTGCGAAGTTAATTAACATTCTACTCATTACCGCAAATTAGACGAATTATAAAACGTCGACTTGAGGAAAACCAACCCACGGAAACCTATACATATACAGCCTACACACATCATAGTCATTTATTTAGGCGGGGGTTGCATAAATAAAATGCAAACCGGGAAATTTTTCAATTAAATATTTCTAAGCGCATTATTTTTCCTTGCGCACCAGTGTACCTGGCTATAATTAATTTCGAACAGATTAACTGGTAGGACATTCAATTGTAATGTCACAAACGAAGGTACTTGATCTGGATTAATGTGTTGAATTGATAATAATTTAAACAACGAAATACAGATCAAATATTTATTTAACAAAAGCATTCCGACAATTCATAATTAAATAAAGTATCACTAACCTTATTGCCGAACTAGTAGCAGAACCTAACATCATTGGCGAAACCAAGGCACATCGTCTTCGCTGGATTGGCCACGTCGAGAGAATGGGGGACGATCGAAATGTCAAGAGAGCATACTTGGGCCGACCAATTGGACGACGTCCTATTGGTCGCCCCAAGTATCGCTGGAAAGATATGGTGGAAGCGGATCTGCGTGAGCCGGGAGTTAGCGATAGCTGGCACGAAGTGGCGCAGGATCGGGCAAGATGGCGTGCTCTTGTGTTGGAGGCCAAAATGCATTTTGGGTTGCTGCGCCAAAGCAGTTAGTCAGTTAGTTAGTTACCCTTATTGCGGCTGCACACTACTCGCGAAGTTGACCGAAGTTAGTCGAGGCGAAGTTGGCTGAAGTGGGTTTCCGCAGCGAAATGCCTCTCCACACTATCATATTCGCCAATTTCATTTAAATCGATTCAGGCGTTTAAGCGTGAACAGAGAGACAGACCTTCGCATTTATAATATTAAGTATGGATAAGGCCGCTAAGCACGATGAATTTCATACATTGACCCATCGACCATCGCCTATCTCTATCCCAAGCGCATATTTGTACAAACAATTATTATTAAATTTAAAAATAGCAGGTAGGTTATGTATATTTTTAAATTTTATGCTCAATATTTTCACGGGTCCACTATACATCGGATACGTGACACAGCCTACAAAGGATGCAAGCGTTCAGAACATAACTCCGAGGCTTACTTCAGCTCCATAGATTCAGAGTAGATTAGTAGATTTCGGAACAAGTTGTCTTGGACCCGGTCCAAGCGCGTCCAATTGTCGATTCCAAATAAATAGGGTCGAGAATACCGTGTAAAGTCGAAAAGACGCAGGTTCATTTGATTGCCGAGGCGTTTACGGCTTTTTACAAGCAAGGAAAAGAGTGTCGTTCTATATGCTGCTCAGAAGAAAATCGTAGTAACTACCTATGAAACTCATAGATTGTTAATGTGTTGTTTTTTAAACAACAAAATGGGCATGGAGACAATACATTGTCAATGCAGTTTTGTTAACAACTTGTGATTTTTACACTAGTGTAGTAGGTATTACGTTGATTTATTTATTACTAGCCTATGTGTTGTATTTATTTCTATTTTATATATTCACATTTTCATATAATTCTACAATAGAGTCTCACTGATTCCGCATTCAGTAATCCGATACAATATTAATAAAAATATGTACTTATATATACGGAAATCACTGTTAACAGGTAATATTAACCTATGTATATAAATTGTTATTTCTTTTTCCTAGCTTATTAAGGTATTCCAGTCTTTCCGAGAATAACGCTTACCTTCAGATAGTAGGTACCTAAGTCGAACTATTACGGGGTTTTATCCGAGAGTAGGTAATAAACGTTATTCCTGGAATAAAAGTTTGGTTAAATCCAGCCTAAGTTTGCTACGATTATATTTACTTAATTAAAAGTAGGTATAATTATTGTATTAAGACATGCATGGTTATTAGTTGGAATTTCTAGGGTTGCGTAAATACCCAAAGGGTAAAAAACCGGACCCTATTAGTAAGACTCCGCTTTCCGTCTGACACCAGGTCGTATCTATGAACCGTGATAGATAGACGGTTAAAATTATAACAGATGCTGAAGAAATACTAAAAAACAACAAAATAAATATTTAAGGGGGCTGCTATACAACAAATGTAATCGGTAGCGTTAACTTTGCATCTCATTTGTATCCGGCGCCGTATACAATATACATACCAGGTACAAACTTAACCCGGCCAGTTAAGATGGGATAAGTGTTTGTACGGAACCCTCGGTGCGCGAGTCCGACTCGCACTTGGCCGGTTTTTCCTTTCCGCCAAGCTTATTCTCGCTGGTTAGTACGCCGAACTTTTTGAACCTTGTTGCGTTGTTGCAGACCCTTTGAACGCAGCCCGACATCAAAATCAACAAACATCCAGTAACGGAAACAACCTCTGTATCAAATGAAAGTCAGTCGACAAACGACACAATAAAGGCTGTGTCACAAGACTCTTTAGGTACACAGTAACATTCATTCCGCGTTGTTTGAATGGGAACAAGGTTCGTATAGAGGCGTTTCCTTCAGAGGAGAGCATTCTAAGCCGGAAATTAGCACATAAATGCGTAAGATTTATGCCTTAGAAAGACCACAATGGCGGTGCATTGACTATTGCTTAAGTTAATCCACAGTTATGGTTAAGTGAGGTGACGTTAGTGCCCACATTTCGTGGTAACGAGTTCAGAATAGTGTATCGTGATTCTTGAGATATCTGCCTCACGTCTGCGCACGTTCACAGATGGATTCAGATTACAATAATAGTTTGAATTTATCATGGTATGTACTTCTTGAATTTAAATTAGTGAAATATTTTTAATTAAATAACTTAAATTAGAGAAAGGGGGGGGGGAGTAGAAATACAAAGAAACCAAGCAGCTGACACCAAAAAACAATTTAATTTATTTATTTATTTAAATAACTTACACAGCATAACAGTAAATAAACCAAGGCACTGTGAACTACAAAATTACATTACAAAAAAAAAACTTAAATCTAATTTGATTTAGGCGACGTAACAGTTGACGTTAATGAACTGAGAACTAAAAAAAAATTACATGGAAATATGAAAAATTTCATTCAAAAACACAATAGTGGACAATAAAAAAATATAAACAAAAGTAAATATAATACAACCTTAACAACGTGAACATTCCAAAAATGTTAAAGGGGTCTTAAGAACAACTAGGTTCAAGCAAAAAGGAAGGTGTCGCTATGAATTCCAGTATGCGCAATAGAAACTAAAATAGTTAGTATGTATTTAAAGAAAAGTGAAGTTTTCTCTTAAAAGAAACATACAAACTCCTATATAATGTTGCTCCCGCTATAATGGAAATTTTCCACAAAAAGGCATATTATTTTAATTAGTTCGTCGTGGCAGCCCGAGTTTAAAACAAAGGGAACAAAATGATGTGATATTAAAATGGCTTCGGGAACGCTTTGATATGGCTTTCTCGAAGGCGTGAACGGGAATTCCTTAATTAAAGTTTTAACTATGATTACAGTGGGGGACATTTTACCCCGCTTTGCACCTAGTTTTACCCCATTTTAAACCGAATTTATGAAGAGTTTTCAATTCAAAAGCGGGTTAAAGTTAATGAAAAGTTTCTAAATGTATTTGAATAGTTTATTGGACACAGTACTAACTACTATTATATTGATTTAATCTTACTAGATATTCTCACATTATTGTAACAAAACGGGATTTAAACACTGCACGTTAAAAAAATGTCGTTCTCTAGCTATGGATGTCGTAAGTGTTGTGTCAGTCGAGTGGCAAACCCAGTGAGTACACAAATAATAATGACCAAGTGCGGGTAGTTCGAAATACACACGCGACAAGATGTGACAACTTATGCCCGCCTCTTCAGTCCTTCAAGACCATGATCACAAAACAGATAGGTACAGAAATCAATCTACATACCTACAAGCGCGCTCGAGCAAACGCACACATAGACATTGCTCACGGACACGTCAAGCGGATGGCACTCGCGCTCGCACTGGTCTGAACTGGTCCGAGATATCGTGTCCGTGAGCAATGTCTATG
Organism: Apotomis betuletana; assembly: GCA_932273695.1. Taxonomy (NCBI): domain Eukaryota; kingdom Metazoa; phylum Arthropoda; class Insecta; order Lepidoptera; family Tortricidae; genus Apotomis; species Apotomis betuletana. Next base: position 1,908,623 of record OW026310.1, read on the forward strand.
TGTGCGTTTGCTCGAGCGCGTTTGTATATAGATTGATTTCTATCTGTTTTGTGCCATGATCGTAAAATCACGTTTGAAACGTCGTCGGATTAATTACATGAACACCTTTTGGAGCGCGAGCAAGTCCTGTTTAGTTAGACTAATGTGCTAACCTACAAACTGAAGAGGAATGGTACGATACTATCGGTGGAGCTAGTGGGTGCTGAGGTTAACTAATATTTCCAATGAGTTAGGATATTCCAAATATGAACCATGTGACTTAAAAAGGACATTAATAGAAGATATTTTTTGTTACTTTCCTCCTCTTGCCCTACATGTTTACAAGCTCTGTATGACCATTCGGACGTCTTACAATTGTTTCACTATTCTCTGGGTTCCTTTCTCCTAATAACGCCTCCCAGAGTCATGCCATCCGCAATGTTTTATAAAAGACACGTTAACATGACATCGGCAATTTTTACGTCCCAGATCACTCCAGCACAAATTGACATTTTATTTTATTAAAGAATAATTTCTTCGGTTTCCGCGACTGTCACACATTTAAATAAAACAATTTAAACGGATTATATCGCGTATATTAATTATTTGAGCCTCCCTGGCGTTTCGGTACCTTTACAGATACCGTTGTCAAAGGTTGACTAAGAAAAACACCATTTTTCTCTGTCAAAGTTACATTTGTGCAAACTACCCATTTTATAAATATTAATTTAAAATAAAAGTGTTCATACATGTCAGATGGGCCTAATGTGTAAAGACAGTTACACATGTGCCAGAAGGGCATTTATTATTTTATTTAAAATATCTACCAGCGGTTCACTAGAAGGCTTACTGAGGAGAAAGAACCGCCGAAAGAAAACTCCCAGATTGCCTTATTTATTACTATGATATACTTTTAAACAAAATCTCTACATATACTACTTTTAACACTAATTCAAATTACTTATCTGCTTAGTATAAAATACCATTAGAAGGGATCGTAAAATGCGAGAAAGCGTTTGAAATTACGTATGACAACCAGTGACGACCCATCAATGAATTTTGCTTGCATTACACGAACCCTGATCATTGAAACATTTCCTTTTACAACGTTTTAAGCCTTCAGATCTCTCGTGAACTCGGTTAAAATCACAAAGTTGAAAGCATTCGTTCCGCAAGAGCTGCTGTAGCACCTGCGTTGCCTCAAGTTCGGAACCATCGGAACTAAGCTGATCAAAGTGCGCGTCCATAAAACAAGTCGATGGTATAGACTATAGCGTGAGTTATTGCTTTGGATAACGACGTCTTGATTAAGTTTGTTTAGTCTATAGCATTGAGGTCATTGGTTGTGTGCCCGTCTTTCGGAAGACTGTGTAGATTTTTTTTTGTGAATAATGTATCTCACAGTATACGACGTCAAATAAAGGGTTAAAATAGCACTTTTCTTTTTTGATTATTGTAAAAGGGGCATTTCACCAGAATGTCTACTTTGTCAGCCACGTCATGGCCACCTAATCGTGACGTCATTACATGTTATATGGTTTTTTTTTTAATAAAATAAGAAGCTAGTTTTATTCACATAACTACAGTATCCTGTAGAATTGTACATCACTTGTCATCCCTATTCACTATCACTATCAGTACAAAAGCCAAGTTATTATAATATTGACATACTTTTGCATTGGAAATTAGTTTTCTATGGAGAGAAAGGTGTTTGTATGGACACGCGGCAGCCCCTCAGTGCCATCTGTTCTTGAAAATGTCTTTTCTCAAACATCCAAGGAAATGTCGTTCTTATGATCGTGGTAATAGAACGCGAAATACGTCTTTGTATAGCAATTGTTCAAGATTCGTTCTAATTTCAAATTAGAACGATATAAAGGAATTTCATACAACATTATTGGCCGTAGCCAACAAAGAGATTGTCTTTTGTTTCAGTGGGGTTTATTTCTTTTATTGATAATCTATGGCATACTGCCAATAAAAAAAAAAAATAGTTTGTGCATGTATGTAGGAAAGCAGATGGCCGAAATAAAATAAAATAAGCACTTTTAACAATTTATTGAAAACCCTTTACAACCAACACAACCTCTCTCTCCGTCCGCCATCGCAATCCCCCCGTCCCTCTCGCACCTCTCCCATCTCCCTCGCACAGTGTACGGAGCATGCTTTAATAGGACATTTACGAAGTAAGGTGCTTATAAAATAAAAAATAAAACATGTAATGAAATATTCTACAACTCGGCCCTCCTGCAACCAGGCTGACCTCAGACTGACTGAGCCTACAGAGCTCTTAACAAACAAAACATTTGACTGTGCTCTTATGTTATTACAAACTAACCCTAATACAGTACAATAGTGGAAATTTGGTTTAGTAATGATGATTTAATTTTTTTTTTTATTACTGGAAATTAAAACATAATTTGACACAAAACTATTCAAATAACTTCAACTCTTAAACCAAATACAACAGCAATAAGCTTGTATCTAACAAACAAGGTATTATCCAAGGATAATCAAGCTCAAGTTTTCTTTAGAACATTAACATAAATCCTAAGGTTATATTATTTTCAAGAATAACACCAACACAAGTTAAACATTTTCCGAAAGAACACACATGATCAACTTTGTATGCCAATCCGGAAATAACAATTTCTACATACTCTTAAGTTTTCTTTCAGGGATAACAATATTAAATTACTTAGTTTTAAGCTTTATTTCAGGGATAACAATATTAACTAGTTTTAAGCTTTCTTTCAGGAATATCAATATTAAATTAATTTTGAGCTTTCTTTCAGGAACAACAATATTAAATTACTTAGTTTCCACATTAACATTTAACATTATGCCACTAGTTTGGTATCCCACTTAATAACATAAGTCTCTTTTAAGATACGTAAGTAATAAGGTTTGAGGTAATTTAAAGGTATGCAATGAGTAAGTAGGTCATGTTTACGTTGAATTAAATTTTTTGTAATGCGGTCTAAATTTAGACAGACCTAGATACAGCTGAATCAAACCCATCTTTTCATATGGTCCACAGCCGTTGTGGTCTTCTTTGGCCCTTCTGTGTGAGGGTCTATTTTTTCAACCTCATATCGATCTCTTCCTAACTCTTTTACAATTTTATAGGGTCCATAAAACTTCTGTTTCAATTTTAAGGCATTTCCAAATTGGGTTCTTTGGATAGCTACTAGGTTGCCCACTTTATACTGATGTCCGACCCGTCTTTTCTTATTATACGTTTTTCTGTTTTCTTCCTGTATTCTTAGTAATTGTGTCTTTGCTTCTCTTCTCAATTCTTCCCTTTTTTCCACAAATTCTCTTCTATTTTCTCCTTCCAGTAGTTCAACTAAATTTAGGTCTTCTTTAAGTCTAAGGTTAGTTCCAGTAAGCAGCTGAAATGGTGATGTATTTATCGATCTTTGATATGTACTATTTATTGCCCGCTGTAATTTACTCACATACTTGTACCAATGTCCTGGCTCTTCTATGCACATCTTTGTTAAAACTGAAATAATAATCCGGTTAATTCTTTCAACCTGCCCATTGCCTCGAGGAATTCCTGTTGTCACCTTTACATGTTCGATGCTCTCGTCTTGGCAGTACTCTTCAAACTCCTTTCCAGTAAAAGCCGTTCCTCTATCTGTCACTATGCGAATAGGATTCCCATAGTCTTTCTGGTGAGCTCTCAGCTTCTCTACTGTTTCTCGGGCTGTTACTGTCTTTACCGGGTATATCCAAACAAACTTAGTGTATGCATCTATTACCGTTAAAATATAGTTATACATTTTTTTTGTTGCATCAAGCGGTCCTAAATGATCACAATGTAACGTTGATAGGGGTGTGTCTCCCTTGTCTATTGGGTTTAACAATCCCTCTTTCTTTCCTGACTTGCGGCTTGCTAATATACAGGGAATGCACATAGAGATAACTCTTTCTATTTTTCTGTCACATCCATTTATGTAATAATCTCTGTCTAGTATGTCCTTTATTTTCTTTTTCCCAAAGTGTCCTACTCCATGTGTCCTTCTGATCATTTCTATATCCATTATTTCAGGTACAACTAACTTTTTCTCAATTCCTTTATATATTACTCCATTTTCCAAAAAATAGTCTTCATATGGCTTTTCCTCTAATACTGATTTTACTACCTTTAGATGTTCATCTTCTTCTTGTGCTTCCTGTATCCGTGCATGTAATTCTGTGTTTATAACCAATATGTTCCTGCTCAAGGAATCAACGTGTTGCATTTTATCTGCATTTCTGTGAACTATAGTAAAATCAAAATCTTGTAAAAACATGATCCATCTTGCCACCTTAGCGCATACATCTTTTTTAGTCAATGTTTTTTGGAAAGCTTCACAGTCGGTAACTATCTTGAAGGGTGTGCCTATGAGATATTTCCTGAACTTTTTCACTCCTTCAATGACAGCTAAAGCCTCGAGTTCATAACTTGTGCACTTTTGCTGCGCCTCATTTGTTTTTCGACTCATGTAGTGCACTGGATGCACTGCCATCTATTGGATCTTTCTGTAACAAAATTGCTGCATAACCATACTTACAAGCATCTGAGTGCAGTTCAGTCTCCAGTTCGCTATCAAATATTTTCAGGACAGGGTCAGCGCACAACATCTTCTTCAACTTATCAAAGGATGATCTTTGTTCCTCTCCAAAATGAAATTCACCCGACTTCAATACTTCACTTAGTGGCCTTGCTACTAAGGCATATTCTGGGATGAACTTCCTGAAATAGGATGTCAGTCCTAAAAAGCTGTGCAATTCTTTTAGAGTGGTAGGTTCTGGGAACTCTTGTACGGCATCTGTTTTCTCTTTGGAAGGCTTCACAGTCCCATTTGAAACTACATGGCCTAGATATTCAACCGATCTCTGCAATAGTTGTGTTTTTTTCCAATTTATCTCCAATCCATATTCTGCAGCCACCTTAAGCACTCTTTTTAATCGTTCCATTGCTTGTTCCTCGTCTTCAGCCAGAATAATTAAATCGTCAATGAAAATCAACACAATCCCTTCCATTATAAATTCTCTGAATATTATATTGATATATCGCATAAAGTATTTTGGACAAATGGATAAACCGAATGGTGCTCGAAGAAACTCATATTGGCCTTCAGGATTACTTGTCACAAATGCTGTGTATTGGATAGATTCTTCTTCTATTGGCAAATGAAAGAAACCGTTTTTTAAGTCTAATGTACTAAACACTCTAGCTCTAGATAACTTGTCTATGTGATCATCGATCACCGGGAGTGGGTATTCATCCTTTACCATCTTTTGATTTATCTTTCTATAATCCACACAAACCCTCGTAGTTCCATCTTTCTTCTTCACTAATACCAATGGGCTGGCATATTCAGAGTAACTTGGGCGAATAACACCCTTATCTAACCATTCGTTAATCTGATCCCTAACTACCTCTTCTTCTTTCAGAGCCAATCGGCGCGGACGCTGCACTACTGGAATATCATCTTTCAAAACTATTCTTAACTTGATTGGGGCTTCCTTTGACTTCAGCGGCTTGTACCCATTTATTACCTCCTGAAGTAACATGTTTTGCTTCTGATCATCTTCTTTTGAAAGTAGACACAACAGATATGAACTATCATATGATTGGGGTCTTACTTCAACTGTACCTTTGTCTATCAAAATAATCGTACTTGCCAGAAATGGTTGCCCTAAAATAAGTAGGTATGGTATAGTACCTGTAGGCACAATATACAAAGTGACGTAATAACAATGACCATCGATAATTATCTCGTAGTTACACTTACCCATTGCATACACCTTACTTGATCCCAAACCGGCTATCGTCATCTGCGCCGGTTCATACCTCTTTACGTTCAATCCTGTAAACAATTCATGCGAAATTAAATTTACGTCACTTCCGGTATCAATTAGGCACTTCACCTCAAAATTACTAATTTTTACAGTCTTTACTGAGTTGTTAAGAGAACCATCATCGTTTACGTTCAAGATATCGGATGATTTCTGACAGGGACAGTGACAGCTGATGCTTTGAGTGAACGGACTCACCTGTGCCTCGTTCATTCGTTCCCATTCGTTGTTAACAATGTTAACTTCGGCTCCACCCGAGGCGCCCTCTGGAGTTTCTTCGATGCACATCGTGCGCTTCGTATTTCCGTTACACTGAGTGCCAATGTGACCAAACGAATTGCATTTGAAGCATTTAGTTCCGTTGGTACACTCTCTTGACATGTGACCTTGGTCGCCGCACTTATAACATCTTTGTAGCACGATCTTCGATTTTTCAGGAACCGTTATTTTTGATGCGCGACGATGCTCACTTACTTTTGGGTCCCGTTCATAGTCATTTTTCACTTTTTGTTTAATTGTGTCGTAAATGTTCAGCTTTTCTTTAAACGCCGTATAAGAAGAAACACCATACAAGCACATCTTGTTGGTTTGGCTGTCGGGAATGCCGTCTATAATATATTGAATTGATACGTAATCCGGAAACTTCGCTCTCTTACCCAGTTCTTTCATAATAAGCATGTATTGGTAACAGCTCTCATGCCTTTGTTTGGTACGCTTACTCATAATTTCGTGCATTTGTTTGCTGTTTAGGGTCTCGGGGAATTCTTTTTGTAGTGCCGCACGTAGATCTTCATACGTCTTAAACGCTTTTTCAGTCCTCAGCCATAGCTCTGCCGTACCCGTTAGCGATCTTCGTGCAATAATTAACTTTTGTTGCGCCGTCCATTTAAATATTTCAGCATTGTCTTCTATATCTTGCGCCCACTTAGAAGAACAATAAGTCATGTCCTCCCCGCTGAATTTAGGTATCAAGTCCGTCATGCTAAACGGAATTTGCCCCGTCTCGGCCGTCTTATCCCCATCCCCATCGTCACCGTTAGCCGCCATGGTGATGGTGTCAAAACACTTCGTCGTAGGTTATAGGTATCGTCTTAAGTTCGTCTTCCACTTAGCTTTGACCAACCGCAGTTGGCCGGCGTAACCACCGCGTTTCTTTATAGGTTATGCCGTCGTATAACTCTTCGTTTTCGTCGTAAATCTAACACTTTTTAACTTTTTTACTTCGGCTCATCCCGGACGAGATTTGTAGGAAAGCAGATGGCCGAAATAAAATAAAATAAGCACTTTTAACAATTTATTGAAAACCCTTTACAACCAACACAACCTCTCTCTCCGTCCGCCATCGCAATCCCCCCGTACCTCTCGCACCTCTCCCATCTCCCTCGCACAGTGTACGGAGCATGCTTTAATAGGACATTTACGAAGTAAGGTGCTTATAAAATAAAAAATAAAACATGTAATGAAATATTCTACATGTATATTTACGTTTTATTTCTTATATTTAACTAGATTATTCAATTCGATTAGATCAGATATTCAATAAAATAAACAAGGAATCACGTTTATTGTTAAAAATTATAACAATATCTAATTAATAAGGTGTTGTCATTTTTTAATAAATAGAATCATCTTAACATTTGGTGGCAAAAACATTGACCCGAACAGCTTAAAAAAATAAATTTGTTTTTTTTTATTAAATTTGAAATAAATTAGTTTTTATATGAATATATAAGTTGAACATTTGTATTATTTCCTTGGATTTATTTGAGAAAAGCACTATACAAGCCTCGGCGCGAACAGGGATTATCGGCCTCGTATCTCTAGATGGCCTCGTTATCACTCGGCCATCTATTACTACTCGGCCAATAATTCCCTATTTCGCGGCCTCTGCAGTAATGTACTATTGTCCCCTCATTACGCCGAAACGGCTGGACGGATTTCAACCAATTTTGGTTCAGAAATAGCTGAACATACAATAGTACATTACTGCAGAGGCCGCGAAATAGGGAATTATTGGCCGAGTAGTAATAGATGGCCGAGTGATAACGAGATATCATTGTCATTTTAAACAGCACAATTATGAACTAAACGCTGCATACAAACTTCCGCACTAAACCTTGTCGCTACTTTTTTTTTTTTTAATATGCATCTTGAGTTACGTTTATACTGCTGTTTTTTATAGGTCGGTGACGACGGTGACGATGTAAATCGTGTTTCGATATTCAAATATCTTGATACGTAATAGGAATTACATACTTACTTACTGGACAAATATTGATTCCAAATTTAAAATCTCGCTGTTTACTGGACACTTCTAAAAAGTCTTCGGTATGTTCCACTTACTGTAGTCTATCTAGCGATGGTAAGGCAACATTACATGCACTTTTTGAGAAAATATACATGCACAAACTAAGTTTTTTTTTATTGGCAGTATGCCATAGATTATCGATAAAAGAAATAAACCCCACTGAAACAAAAGACAATCTCTTTGTTGGCTACGGCCAATAATGTTGTATGAAATTCCTTTATATCGTTCTAATTTGAAATTAGAACGAATCTTCAACAATTGCTATACAAAGACGTATTTCGCGTTCTATTACCACGATCATAAGAACGACATTTCCTTGGATGTTTGAGAAAAAATAGTTATAGGATACTTTTTATCCAGCTCCGGTAGTGAAAAAAAAATACGCGGACGAATGGCATTTTCTAGTAAGTAATTAATAATAATGCACACGTAATGGGGCGTTGTTTATTATTTTATTTGCGGCACTAATGACCGATTCGCACGCGCTTGTCGCTGTGTACAGAACTCCTTACGCAGACGAGTTTTCAGGGTTCCGTAAAAGCTGAATCCTATAGGGGGTCACTTTTTTGTCCGTCTTTCAAGTTCTTTTTCTCAGAAACGCGTGAAGGTATGTATGAAGCTGAAATTAATCCATACTAATATTATAAATGCGAAAGTGTGTCTGTCTGTCTGTCTGTTACTTCTTCACGCTTAAAGCGCTGAACCGACTTAGATGAAATTTGGTATGGAGACAGTTTGAGACCCGGGAAAGGACATAGGATACTTTCATCCCGAATAAATTTAGTGTTCCCGTGGGATGAGCGGGTAACACCGCGGGGCACAGCTAGTATCAAATATTCTGTTACCCCTTGGAGTCGTGAAAAAAAATCTAAGTCAACGATACGATACGAGTAATAAATGATACGAGCGTTTATGCTTAATTTGTTGACGCTGGCAAGGGAATCAAAACCCATATTGATCTAGAATCACGAAATTAGGCAAGAAGCAACATCATGTATCACAAGTAAATAACAGTTAATTTGTAGTTATATTTCTATAAATACATATTTTAATATCACAAACTTATTTGCAGTTGGTAAACTAACCACAACCTTTGTCGATGTATCGACACAACAGTTTTCAAATGGCAAAGTTTAGTTTGTTCCTCATTACAATTAATAATTTCGTTAGACCACTATTCATATTCAGTGCTTTCGTAGTTTGTACGGAGCCTTAGGTGAGCGAAACCGACTCGCACTTGACCAGCCTTATTTTTTGTAGGTTAAGTTTGACTGTGGTACTCTTGCCATACAAACTTGAAATGTAGACTTCACAACAGGAAGAAAAGTAGTAAAGCTATCTTCCGTTGGTAGATTATAGGAGTGTAGCTATATCGCCTTGGGATTGGCACGCGGATTAAAAATGAATCACCAGTAGTGTTAGTCCAACCAACGAAGAACTTTACAAAGTTTGTTTTATAGACTCAATTATGTAGACAATGCGTGTAGGATATATATGTATATTAGATTCTCATGTTTTTTCGTGTTAAATGAAAAATTTATAAATTAATTGCTGGACTACCTATGTTTCATATGACACTTTATACTGTCGCGTTTTGTACACATAATTAACACAAATTATAACGAGTCTATCGCACATATGTAGTATTATCAAACCGCGATGAGAATGGGATTAAAGCAATTGTCATTTCATATAAATTTATGGAATAACTATCATATCCAATCCCTTTCTCATCGCGGTTTAATAATACATCAGTGAACACACGGCGTGTGCAATCCCGCCGAAACGTTATATTATAAAGGTAAATAAGTAATATCGCGATAGACCCGTTATAATTTGTGTTAATTAACTATGTTTCACCACCCAAGCAATAAAAGAGTTTATTACCAATGCCTGTTATCACCAAACAATGATACAAGTAGGCCTATAATGGTAACAATAGTGACCGCTTGCGCTATAAAGGTTATTAACAAAGCGTTTATGGAGAAGCACTATATTAGTACCTACTGAAAGCGTTAACCGACATTTTTACACTTTAACTATAGAGCTGATTTCCAGCCCATAAGTAATGTTTATAAAATTAATCACCTAGGGCCTTTCAACACTAATAAGCATGTTTTAAAACGTTCTCAGGACTTATATAGTACCGAATGTAATTACTTGGACAGTCAATATATTTTTATTTTATGTCTGTTATGCTAATGCTGAATCGTCTTAATTATTGATTTAATAAAATATATATTTTAATCCCGAGTGACACACAGTCACACACAGTCAGTCACACAGTACACGTCAAAGTATACAGCACTGGCACAGTGAAGATAAAAACAAATTCTTAAACATCCTTTTTGATTTGGCTAAAAGGTATATTGTATACTGTATTATCAGTACCTTACCTACTAGAGTTACTGGAGTATTATAAGCAATTTTTCTAAGACAGCTCATAAAATTTAGGTTTTATGTTTAGACAATATAAATAAGTAGTCACAGCCATTTAAATACTGCAAGTCTTTTGTAGTAAGTAGTTAGGATGTTGGACGCGGGGATCAGAGAACCATTTATTTATTTATTTAACTTTATTTCACTAAACAAACGTCAGTACAAATGGCGGACTTAACGCCGAATGGCATTCTCTACCAGTCAACCATAGGGCCAAACAGAAATACTAGTAGAAGTCCTAAATTGGTAAATAAATTTTCTTTCTTTCTTTCCATCCTTTAACCATCTTTGAATGTTCAACCACCACTGTGCCAATATTGAATAAAATCCGTCCAGCCGTTTTGCATTATGAGCGCACAAAAACAACTCCACGAACAGATGGCGACCCCTCTCCATATATGATTTTCAATACAAATTTTGAAATTTTATAATAGTAAGTATAGAAGTTTACCTGCGTCGCGCTGTGTTTCCCGCTCGTCCCACTGGAACATTACCTACATTTTTTGGGATAAAAAGTTATAATCCAGGGTGTCAACTACCCACATACCAAAATTTGTCAAAATTGGTCCAGCCATTTGAGCGTGAGGAACAAACTTACACATAAACACACTTACAAACTTTCGCCTTTATAATATAAGTATGATTATTCTATTCTTAATACCTAAGTATTCAAAATATCCTACGGAGCAGTCAGACCAGCAGCGGAACAGCCCCCAGGACGTTTAAATCTCTAAAATGAAATGTGGACGACATCAGCAGGGAACGGAAATATATGGGAAATAACCGAATAAGGATTCTCCAGAAATGCACCAGGACCGAACGAACGTCAGGAGTGTGAATTTGTTACTTGAGGTTCATAATTTAAAGCTTTGCTCATTTTTAAACGTCTAAAACACGTTTGGGTATGTTTCGGGTAACTAAAATAAAAAATAGATTTTATAGGTCCTGTAACAGGGTATAGGGTTAATTATTTATCATCTCAGGGTATACACCCACCACAATTTTAAGGTATATACTCGTAGTTATTATACATTTAGGGTACCTATTATTAATTACTACTACTACCTTAATCTTGAAGGTTCTCCAAGAGATACTTGCGCAGTCTGTGCTTGAAGGAGAGCTTGTTCTTGATGGTCGAGTAGAGTCAAACCACACTAACTCTTCCAAGCAAATGAGCTGTCAAACCATAAAAACTGACTCACTTTTGCTTGGAAGAGTTAGTGTGATTTGACTCTAGCGTCGCCCGTGGATATCTGAAGCACCAGAGGGGTTAAGCTCATACGACTATATATAACCAAACGAGACTTAATCAAGTTCAAAAAGGTAATTACTTCATTACCTTTACGTATTTTTACGTCCATGGTCTCGGAAGGGAAGAGGCGGGCATCAACATCTTGTCACCCGAGTATTTCGAAATACCCGCTCTTGGTATTTAATATTTATTATCAGTTTCCTCACTGAGCTTGCTTTACTCTTGTACTATAAGTTTTCTTTTGTGCAAAAAGTTAATAAAAATTCAGTGAATTAATACAAATTCACGTGTATTGCAAATACTAGCAGGTACCTACATTGTTTATTACCGTATACGAGTAGGTATTGTTTATTATTTATTTGCTGCACTAATGGGCGCTCGCACGGCATTACGGTCGCGAATAATGACTGCATAACTATTTAAATAGAAAACAATACGTTACGCCCAGGTTTTGTTGATTCTAATTACAGCACTAACAGGGAAAACTGGAATAGTACATTACATATCTGGGGCGGTGAATTTATGAATGTCCCAGAACGCACGTGTTTATGGGCCAAACCGTAGGTGAGAGCCAAAAATATGCGATCTAGGGCTTTATGGATATCCCCCCGTGCTTTGTCGAAAGTTTTACGTCATGCCTTGGGTAAGAAGTGAGATTGTAGAAGGCTGAAAATCACACTTACCGCCTAGGGTAACGTAAATGAAATATGCCTTCTTGGTTTTCATTGGCCTATTTAGTTCACACTTTAGGTTTGGTGCTTTATTACTATTACCTATAGTAAATTAAATAAAAGTCGGACGACCTCACCTAAATCGACCTAGTCCCAAAGTGGGCTCTAGAAGGCTTTTTCACGGCTAGGCATATATACTAAGTGCTTTTCTCAAACATATGCAATTAAATAAAAAAATACACCAGTCAAAAAAATATAATTCAGCTGTTAAAAAAAATACTTCCCGGCTTAGGCCTTCAATTTTATATGAAATTCCTTTACAGTTCTCTCTAGTTGTTCCGCCCGAAACGTAATATTACGAAACCTTAACAATGAAATGTTGTCATAACGCACGTTATGGCGACATTTCATTGCATGGTTGAGAAATATAATATCTACTTATAGGATATCATTGTTCATTAAGCCCCGCCTCGACTGACTAAGTAAGCTCAAGTAAGTCATTGTGCATTTTTTTTATTATTTACGTAAGCAACCGGCTAAAGTATAATGAATAAAAATGCACGTGTAGTGCAGCGGCATTGTTTATTATTTATTTGCGGCACTAATGGCGGCTCGCACGCCGCCATTGCGAATAATTACCGCAAATACTGCAAATTGAAATAGAACACAATACAACACGCCCAGGGTTCTTTGTTTTAATTGCTGGAATAACAGAGAAAAACGAAGCACGAGCCTTCAAGAAAATATTCAAACATTTGACGACGCGGTTGGCGCAGTGGTTAAGCAACTGCCTACTGAGCCGACGGTCCCGGGTTCGAATCCCGGCAAGGGCAAATATTTGTGTGATGAAGTCGAATATTTGTGCCTGGGTCATGGATATTCTATGTATTTAAGTATTTATTTATCTATATAAATATGTATATTGTCTCCTAGTACCCATAACACAAGCCTTCTTGAGCTTAATTTGGGACTAGGTTGATTTGTATGAGGTTGTCCGATATTTACTTATTTATTTATTGTCACCTCGGGTGTAATCCATTGCTAATATTTAATCGGCTAATACTTTATTTTTAATTTGTTATTACTTATTAGGTATGAATGTATTATTCCTTGTAAATTTACTTGTAATAGTAGAAGAGCGGGATCTCCTGCCACAGGTATCATTATACTTACTAGCAGATCCTAGAGATGGGCCATCTCGGCTCCGCGTGGTGTTTCGAATCACTAAATCCAAATCCGCTCGCGGAACCGAATCCGCTTAATTGAGTGACAAGGAGTTAAGGTAGTAAACTCATTGGTCTTCGCACATTTCCTTTCAAATCTAATAAAAAACACAATTTTCTTCGATTAACAAAGAAGCTTTGTATAAAACACGGTTCCATTTCTTTACCGACTAACGCAGTTTGTCTCGCTTTTATCTACTCCGCACTAAATCACAGTGAAATATTACAATTGCAGTGTCTTTGTTCGTCAGTTAATGTCCAAAATATAGGTTAGGTATACAATGTAAAAATAGCCCGTGGTGACTATGCATCCACAGTTAAGAGTGGGTTTCCATTGATACGGAGGAGGTCACGTCATCATCTACGTAATGAAGAATATCACTGGTTCGTTAAATCACTTGAAACTGTACGACCGTATGCTTACAAATACAGTTGCTTTTGTTTCATTTAAACCAAGAGAGTAATTTTTAAGTTATGATGTTATGATATGTATTTGTATTATTTTTGGGCGATTGCTCTTGCGATCCAGAGAGGTAACGCTGCCAGCGTAATGGGAAACATGTCGCAGGTAAAACTTCTGGACGGGATATTCTTTTTATAGAACATATAATTATCCTTTCTTTTATATTATCTATAGTTTTTAGTATTGTAGATATATTGTATACCGTGTTAATTTTAAAATAAAGGATTGTTTTTTTTTTTCGCGCCCTACACCACATTTCGATAAATAATGCGGCGTGTCTAAAAATACTTTTACCGATTTATTTAATTCTTGTTATATTCTTCACCAAAGTGACCGACATAGTCCTAAAGATATGCAAGTTGAAGTGGCAGTGGGCGGGGCATATTTGTCGTAGAGCCGATGGTCGATGGGGCAGACGAGTTCTAGAGTGAAGACCACGAACGACACGCCCTGTAGGACGGCCTCCCGCCAGGTGGACCGACGACCTAAAAAGAGTGGCGGGAAGCGGTTGGATGCGGAATGCTGAGGATCGGGTATGGTGGCGCGGACTGGGGAAGGCCTATGTCCAGCAGTGGACGACTCCGGGCTGATGATGATGATGATGATGATATTTTTCATTGAAGTTAGTGGACTGTCTATCGCGAAGCTGTGCGGGTAGCTGTCCTGAGAAGGAACTGAAGGTTCGAAATATGCAAGTCCGTTCTTGACATATATATATACCGGGTGTGGCCTATAATTTGAAGGTACTAATCTATGTTTTAATTGATATATTTACTGAGTGTGGCCAGTAACAGTAGCAGTGAAAACCGTCTTGTGGCGTATTCTAAAAAAGAAAAATCCCTTTTTCTTCCGAACTTAACGTTTTTGGGTTCATTCTACACATAATCGGTTTAATTTTCGATGAGAATAATAAAAAATTGGGCAAGTGCGAGCCCGACTCGCGCATGAAGGGTTCCGTACCTATACATATATATAATCTATAACAAGTTTGTTGTATGGGAGCCCCCCTTAAATATTTATTTTATTTTATTTTTAGTATTTGTTGTTAGAGCGGCAATAGAAATACATCATCTGTGAAAATTTCAACTGTCTAGCTATCACCGTTGTTGAGATACAGCCTGGTGACAGACGGACGGACGGACGGACGGACGGACGGACGGACGGACGGACAGCGAAGTCTCAGTAATAGGGTCCCGTTTTTACCCTTTGGGTACGGAACCCTAAAAAGAATGCTTTAAATTGGTCCGTTCCTTTATGTCACGTTTGAATATGAACTTTTTTCTTATTCTTCACATTGAAAATCAATTGAAAATACTATGATCTAGAGTGGGATGAACCCAAAACGTCAACTTTTAGAAGAAACATATTCGGTTTTTTTTTAAACGAGCAGTGAAAAGTGCCATACGTTTAGGTAACCCGAAGTGGACATCGACATTTCGAACAGCCTGTCATTGGTCGATTCACGTTCCGCTCCTCTCCACTCCGCTAAGATCACAATGTTTCTACTGCCGCGGATTGGAGAGTTCCAGACCTGCTGTAGGTCAACTCACTACCGTTCGTCTTTACTCTACCCTGCGACAATGGAGCCGCACCCTAACTGCGCTCCCGGTAACAAAAGCGTATTGGCATTAAACTGGCAAATGGCACATTAAAATGTCAAAAGTAACAACATCACGTCACGCCGGGAGGGATCGCCACATTAAATCTTATTAATCTCCCCTGCCTCATTATAAAAGTAACTTTACAAGTAGGCTGTATAAAGTTTATATTTTAAATTATTGTCGAAGGAAGATGCGAGGTTGGGGAATTAATCGATCAATATTGAGGGATGTCGAAACGGGAGTCAGGAGTGCCCGATGATTGGTTCAGAATTAAAAGAGCGTAACGTTATTTAAGAGGCCTTATTCCTTTTAAAATGCTGATTGTTTAGACATTTTTCTCTATGATCAAACATATTTCTTAACATACTATTGATGTTACTTTCTAGAACAGGGCTATTGGGATTTATTGGTATATATTTGAAACCTACAGTTTGAATTTTTCATTGATAATTTTTGTTTCAAAAACTACTCGAAATTGACAAAATTCACGCGGAAAATTAGTTTTTTTAACTTATTTTCGACTGTACGCAATGAAAGCGTGAAATAACTATGTTACTACCTAGAACTCGGGGAAAAGCATTATTCACTTCAAAAAGTTGGTTGAAATTATCAATATATTTGTCATAATATGAAAAAAATAAATTTTAAAAGGAATAAGGCCTCTTAAGAATCGAACAATATTATTCCGCTCCTTATAATAAACGAGAGCTATTTACGACGAATTTGGTTTTGGAATGATCTTAAAATTTGTTAATCTTTTAAGTTTGATTTTTGTTTGATCAGTTCTAGAAACCTTTGGTTTGCAATCTCATTACCTAACCTATAATTATAATATGTATATATTTTATTTATTTATTTATTTATTTAAACTTTATTGCACACAATACACAGGTAAAAGTACAAATGGCGGACTTAATGCCATAAGGCATTCTCTACCAGTCAACCATAGGACTAAACAGAAACATTTGTATGGTGCAGGGTCTTTTATGTAATCTGTTAAATGAAACAATTAAATAACACATAAGTAATATACCTCAGATGCAAATATATATCTAAATATATATATATAACATAAACGTACATAAATATGACATACAATATACTTACTTATATAATAAATGTACCTTGTGTGAATCATTATGCTGACAGTTCGTCACATAGCTTATCGGAGAAATGCTTGCGCAACATGTGCTTGAAGGTTAGCTTGCTTTGCGCTTATATATTTTCTCTACATGAATATAAAAAGAGGAGTCTCCAATGTTTTGAGGAAAATATTCCGTATTTTTTAAACTTCCAACACTAAATGTTAGCCATTGAAATTTGATAAGCTATTAGTGATGTGCCGATCCGAGAATTTCGGAACCTTTCCTAATTTTATATATTTTTTTAGGGTTCCGTACCCAAAGGGTGAAAACGGGACCCTATTACTGAGACTTCGCCGTCCGTCCGTCCGTCCGTCCGTCCGTCCGTCCGTCCGTCCGTCTGTCACCAGGCTGTATCTCAACAACGGTGATAGCTAGACAGTTGAAATTTTCACAGATGATGTATTTCTATTGCCGCTATAACAACAAATACTAAAAATAAAATAAAATAAATATTTAAGGGGGGCTCCCATACAACAAACTTGTTATAGATTATATATATGTATAGGTACGGAACCCTTCATGCGCGAGTCGGGCTCGCACTTGCCCAATTTTTTTGTTATTTTTTTTGTAAATTATAGGCACTGGCACGTGCAATTACAAGTAAACCATTAGACTAAACAAAATACATTTTTAAATAAAATAATATAACAAATAATGAGCGCGTCGCTAACATTTATTATTACTTATTTGATTTTTTATCCACTTCGTTGTGTTGTGTTCCTATTTTTTTTTGTGTATTTTAGCATCTAAGTTGTTGTAGGTCCCCACTGAAAACCAGCGTCCCGGCTTGCCGTAGCATCATGCTGAGTGGGGTCCTATTCAACGATGATTGTTTAATGTTAGTTTTCTTTTCATGTAACTGTGTTTTGCGTCGAATACATGTATTTTCTTTCTTTCTTTATATGGGCAATATTTTCGAGAACGTTCTTTCTCCATACAAACGAGGAGACGTTTCGAAAACGGCACATCGCAACAAGATATGCTTCTCAATTAAATCCCCCGTAATCATTTGTAGGAGCGGGTTAAGTCTCAGTTGTTTCGAAGTTCAAGACTAGTTCCGCGTTGTTAAAACCTCGTTATTTAAAACAGCTGTACAAGTTTAGATTGCCAGGTACGCGCGTTTATTTGCAACGTTTCGCAGCTCAAGTGACAGCGGGTTTCGAACTTGTGACACGAGGCTGGGAGTTCCGATTCGGAACGGTGACTTGAGATTTGAGGTAAATTGAATTTTTCAGGTTCTGACCGGTCATAGAAAGACTAAGAAAGAAAAAGAAAATGTTATGTGTGCAGCGCAGTCGTGAGGGTAAGTAGGTGTCTACGTAGGCTTGGTCTGGGGCCTCCTGCGTAGATGGGCTATATTATCTTTTGTTATATACCCCACTTTTTATAGGTTTTGGATATTTTAAGTATGTCAGAATCACCAAATCCTACAGTGTTCATATATTTTTTTGCTTTGTCCATTCCTTAACCGCTATAGTAGGTTATATAGAAATGGTAACGGAATGGACCGAAAAAATATTGGGACACTTTTTTTCTCCAAATTAGATCGAAAGTGTTAGTGATTTTGAGTAGAAAATACCTATATTATCCAAAATCTAAAAAAAGTCGAGTGTACAGCAAATAAATAAAATAAAATGGCCCAGATGGAAGAAGTGTGGTAATGCTCCGCACCATACGTTTTACTCAGCAGCTCGGCCTTCGAGATTCTTAAAGCATACGTTCATATTTTCACTAACATAGAGTAAAAATGAATTAGTTTACAAAATTAACAAAGTCAATCACGCAGTCAATACCGCAAAAAGACAGTATACATTATGTCTTTGAAATTATTGAAAAAGTCAAACTGGTCATAGCACTTCGATTGCCAGACACGGCCTTTGCAGGGACGTATCGAGCACTTAAGTCTTACCACATACACGTGGACATAAGGGTCTGGGACTAAGGGCAGACGGAATTATTGCTCCACGCCCGTCCTGGGCCACTCCGTCATAATGACCGAAGGAAACCTATTTACACAAAGGAAGATCTTCGTGGGGAAATGGATATACTTACGTCCTTTTATACATTGGGGTTTGAGGGACCGCAAGTGCCTAAAGTAATGTATGGGAGACCTAAGTAAGACCAAGATTGTTTCAATCACGCTATAGCTCTAATAACAGAATTAGAATTGATACCTATTGTACCTAATGTATTAGAATAATACAGGCTTTTTTTCGGTCACATCATACAGTCGAACAGACTTCCTGCTTTTTTGAAGTCGGTTAATAAGGTAGAAACTGGAACAAACTTGATCTACAATAGTTAAAGTGGAAAATCGCAGGTCGTAATTTACCATTTTTTACGCGTGGCTTGAAAACAGATTTCGGAGAAAATAGGAGGAAAATAGGACGAGGAAAAGAGGACATCAATGTAAAATTTCGTATCAATCAATGGGTTCTATTCATACGTTTTCGGTCAAAATACTTATTACAGTACCTATATCCCGATCCCAACGAAACTCATTCGAAACGAAAAGCGGTCGTTTCCGCCCTAGACCAATACGAAAGGGACAATTATTGTGTGATTGCAATCGCACGAAAATTACTAGCAAACCCGATATGCGGGACCATTTCTTATGCCCAAATCGGCCCATAACAAGTAAACGCAAAATACGGGTACTTGTACGATTGTTAACTTCGTAACTAACGAGTTTACAATATCTCGTATCGAATTTCCGCGATTGAACTCTAGCGGTTCACAATACGGTCGAAACTGTTTTGTCGGAGGGGGCAACCCTAGTCTCACGCACACTATAATCAACGTATTGATAGGCTCTAAACAAAGCTCATTTAGTCGGTGTTAGTTCCTGAGATCGGAATTAATACGCGCGACGCGATCTCCTGCGTGTAGGGCTGCCAAAAGGAATTTACCCTGATATTACGGACCTCAATAGTGACAATTTGCACCCAAGATTACACTTAATTTGTGAGGATGGTAGTATTAAGTTAATAATAGAATATTGACTTATCATCGACATGCTAGAAACGCACATCACTCAAGCACAACACATCAAGAGCCTACTATTGAAGCAGTGATATCAGTCATGAGATATAGGCAGAGAGAAAATAAGAGGTATCTATTTCTGATGAGCATTTTGATAACTAAGTAGGTATAGCGGAAGAATAATTAACGCTGACCTGACTCAGATGACCAGACTCTATTTCTGAAAACCTACCTAACCCCAGAAGATTCTTATTTCCTTTTTCGTCTCCCTTTAAATTTTAACAAGCACCGCCTTTCAAAATTCTTGCTTAAAATCTCCACCGTGAAATCTGCCAACGGCAACGACAGCCCTGCACACACTGGCGCGAACACGAACTCATTAGGAGAACATTATGCTATCAGCCCTAACTCGCCGATAAGGCAGCACATTTGACTCCACACCCACACCCTCAATAAACAACTTTACACTGATATATCTTCGGTGTATTCTTCCGGAAAAAGATCGAAGGAGTTGGGCTTTTCTCCAAGTTCGTGATACAGTATTTGCGGTTGTTATAATGAAGTATTTTCGTTTAATATCTAGCTCCGGGGGCGAAATTTGAGCAAGAGCAGGGTATTGATTGCCGAGGCGCTGATATTTTGAATATTTTTACGTCCTTTGGAGCGTGGAGCTCGAGTTACTGATGCCGTTTTTATTTATAGCGTCAAACATCTGTTTTTGTTGATATTTTTTGTGAACAGAAATATATGGGTGTGATTGTGTTGTGGTTACGCTGAAATTTAATACGGCTTTTGTATGTCAATGGTATTGATGTTATTATACTTATATTACTAGGTAACGAATCGAATGAATACGAAAAGAACAGAAGAAGCTGAAATGCAGCCATAGCAAATATCGAAACGATCGTGTCGTAATGTAACCAGAGAATAACTCTACAAAACACCGCTAAACTTCATTCAAGTCGTTTCATAGCTTTATATCTACTTTGCTATTAAATTCAATCAGTATAATCTTGGTAACTTTGTTATAGACAAATGACAACTATCCCTGTGTCAACTCTATCGGTAGTAAATAACCACCCTATTTTGGTGTCGGTCAACGGTCAATTTCGCGAGTAGTTTGTAGCCGCAATTCCAATTATAAAATGGTTGGTGAACCAATGGCACGTTCTAAACAATTCGGGCACGATCTAAAACGGCATGACATATCGTGCCAATTGAGGCACATGTTCTACAAAAGCATTTTTGAAAACTGGAACATGGAATAACAGAGTTTCGCCATCACTGCCCTAAAACATAATTTAAGTCTGCTACGCTAATTGAGGGGCTTTCAATTACATCAGTATATTCCACGAATCGTCTGATAAATAGTTGCTGATATTTGCTTATTCCAAGTATAAAGTTCAACACGAGTCAAACGCCCAATTAACTGACCAGCACATTTATACTAAAGTATAGTGTATCCCGGTAGCGCATCCAATGTTTATCCCACATGTTTATGCACAGAACTTTCGAAATAGGTGCATCTGTTAACTAACCACTTAATTAGGAGAGTTTAAACAGGAACCAACGCGGGCGTAATAACATATAAGTGGTTAATACCGGGGAATGGCCGCACCTTGTGGAGACCTCACGGTAGTTATCAGTAGCGACATTATTAGCTACGACTAAATGATTATTGCTGGAAACAATGTAAAACGTATGTTATGTTACAAGTACTCGGTGAATAACATCACTCTCGTTATTGTACTTGATAGAAAATACCACCACTAAAATATCTTGTTAGATTGATAAGATGTAAGAATTTAATTGGTATTGGTTTCTGTAGTCTTCAAATAAGGGGGATGATCCTATGTCATACACGCCTACAAAATGGTAATGACAAGGATGATAGAAGCGTGTAATATGGTAATGATATTATGGTTAGATTAGAAAAAACAGTTGAAGTATTTAAGTGTGCATTGCATCGAAATGAAAGTAATAAAAACAATGTCTATGAATAGTTAAATAACTCATTAAAAGAATTGACAACTCTAACAACTTGGTGGCAGCCCTGTTCACCTGAAGATTTATGGAAACGTGGATTCGAGATTCTACACTGGTCCGTCTGTAACAAAAAATGAAATATAACTGTTGCGTGTCCAAAATATTAAAACAAATGACTGACACATACCAAATCGAGTCGTAAATTCAGTAAATATTTGGCGTACTTTTATCGACAGGACAAGGCTGACACTTGGCTAAAATAGCAGAACCGATCGATTGGTGGCAGTGCAAGCCGAGCGAACAGGTATAATTAGACGCGGTATCGGACGTGTAATGAGTCCGGGCACAACGTGGATAAAACAGAAGATCTGCTCTTTACCGCATACAAGTGGTTAGCAGTGGCGTTGCTAGGGTTTGCAGCTCCGGGAATTCCCGGGACTGGGATACTAAAGTTTTCCAGGTCTGCCAGTGCAAAAAGTGGGGCCATTGAACCCGATTCCCGTGCTCTTCCCTATTAGGGCATTTATGGAGACCGTGCAGCACATAACACTACCGGGACCCGAAACAAACCATACACCACATAGTGTCCGAGTGCCCCATCACCAGATACTACGGACCAGCTGAGGATTTCAAACACTTGAACGAAAACGCTCGCAATTGTTTATTTAAAATTTAGAAAACCAGAAACCAGTGTGTGCGATTGCCATACGAAAAACAATAATGGAGAAACCATAGGTCATATCTGTCCCGTCTTGCCTAACGGCTTTTTTTATTCCACTTTTTTAAACACCACACCACTGGTGGGATATCAAGTTATTATTATTTTGCTCCGGGTGTTACATGTATGTAGTTGCATATACCTAGAGGAGTTCCTCTGTCATTTTTAGGAATCAACTTCCATGATTTATTATATCTTCCATGATGTCTTAGGAATTCGAAAATTTTAGAGGTACCTACACCGTAAATGAAATATGTGATTTGCAGTTGTGTAGGTATTATTCTTCTGTGTGTGTTCTTAAGGAGTCGCTAATCCCAACGTCCTTGAGGATCTGGGCGGAGCCTAACGTTATTCCCCCCGCCGACCGTGCGCCCCCGGAACATTACTTCGTTCATAATCTCGTTGAGTGGCGTCCAAGCAGCTTCATACACTCGCATAGTCCGAGCGTGAGTTGAAGATCAACATACCTTATTTAAAGGCATTGAAAAATCTCGAAGTAAAATAAATCATTTAAACAATGATATAATTATTTCGGATTACTAAATATCTATTTACCTACTACAGTAGAATAATAAAAATAAAATGCGTTAAAGCCATTTTCCAAAAAAATAAGTGAAATTGGCCATTTGGAAGTCTCGAATCGAAAAATACTTTTTAGTTTCTTTTGTATGTGTAGGTACCTACCAAAAATAGTTAAAATGCCGACAAGCTTCTTGATTATACGTGTAAAATCATGCAGAAATAAAAAATATCGTTTTTTAATAAATAAATCATATCGTGACCCAGCGGATGAACCGATATTTTAACATAGTAGTGGAGGCACAGCTTTATCCCCCGGGTCATGCTGCTCTAATGAAAAGATAAACTATAAATAATAGAGCGACAAACTCAACTTTACCGTTGGAAAACGGATTTACGTCCTTTACCTACTTATAAACAGTGATAGTTTTTAGGGTTCCGTACCCAAAGGGTAAAAACGGGACCCTATTACTGAGACTTCGCTGTCCGTCCGTCCGTCCGTCCGTCCGTCTGTCACCAGGCTGTATCTCAACAACGGTGATAGCTAGACAGTTGAAATTTTCACAGATGATGTATTTCTATTGCCGCTATAACAACAAATACTAAAAATAAAATAAAATAAATATTTAAGGGGGGCTCCCATACAAAAAACTTGTTATAGATTATATATATGTATAGGTACGGAACCCTTCATGCGCGAGTCGGGCTCGCACTTGCCCAATTTTTTATGACTACATTAGTAATGTTCTCAGATTTTCCCCTATACTTGTTGATATTGACGATATTTTACTAGACGAATTTTTTGGCAAATTTCAATGTTCAAGGTCAATGGATACCCTATAAATGTTAATTTACTTGAGTGTCAAAATATGCCGATGCTGGAAAGGAGAACTTATCTAAGCGACATTTTTGGGGATATTGAGTTATACACACTGTTGGGATCGGCAGATTTTTCTGCATCGAATGGGTTGGGTCTCGTATACATTTGTCTGACGACTTTTGTGTCGCTTATCCCGTCGGTGATTTAGAGAATCTCTACTTTTTTTCTACTAAACGACTTGATTTTTGAGATTTTTATAGCAAAATGGAGATAATAATGAACATAATAATGAACCTTAGAGCTTTTTTACTTATTTGTCAAAACAGATCAAACAACTTGGATAATTTTTCTTTATTGCAATGCAACTAACCTTGCACTTGTTGGTTAACTGTTTTTACCTGATCGTAAAATATATTTTAATGCCGTTTGAGGCATTTTACCTATGTCTTTATGATAAAATTAACATAAAGGTAAATTATGAAAGAAACATTGAATGTGATCCACTGCAATGTAAGCACGACTCGAACCTGCGACCCTAAGTTTCCGGCGTAGTGCTCTACCAACTGAGCTATCATATCGTTACGTCAATCACAATCTTTGATTCCATAATTCTTCGCTAATGGAGCGCCCTCTGTGTCATGTGTGTTTAAAATGGGCATGTATTTAAAGCGGCGACAAATTAATCTGATTTAGGGATTTATAAAAAATTAAAGGGGGTAGCAAAAATAATAAGTTGGCGACTAATTGCGGAGACTAGCATAAAGTTAAAAGTAGCAGCTAAGTAATCAATTTTCGGCTTTGTTTCAATATAAACTAGCATCGAGTTATTGTTTTGGCGACTGAATTAACTAATGAAGCGGAAACATGACAGCGGATAAAAAGTTGAAAATGGCTTACCTACTCTAATTGTTCAATGGAGATTGCATATAAAATAAATCAAGGTCATAAAAAAAATACTTTGTGCGACACTTTAAGAGCTTTAGTCAAAGTTGAAAATTGCATGTATAAATAATAATTTTGGTCTATAGTTTTATTTAGTGGCTCTGATTTTGATGAAAAAAGTGACTTTTTTTTTGGACTTTTCGTCAAAAAACATTTGACACTTGACACCTATTTTTTATGATTCTATCGTATAGAATACGATAAACGTGTTTTGTATGGACAACTTTTTTCTAAACTTAATAATTACCGAGATATGGACTCCTAAACCGACAATATTTTTTGGATATTGTGTCAGACTCTGCCTTAGCTCCGGCGCTGCGGGAAGTGCAGCCCTTCCGCCCTTGCGTGGCAAAGCACGGTCGCCCGTACTCCGCTCCGCAGCTTCAGCTTGTTGGTCGCCTTCGGCGACCAGCCTCAGCCGCTCCGCTCCGCACGGCTCCCGAGCTTTGTCACGGCGGGCGAGGGCTGCTTTCCCTCCGCGCCTCCGGCTTTTTATATACACTCTAGGGGTAGGGCAGACAAGACCACGTGGAATCGGGCTTGACAGCTTCGGTTCTGCGGCAACGGTTGAGATTCGGTTCGGTTCTGATAATGCAATGCTTATTTTAGCGTAGCGTGTTTTAGCTAGATTCGGACTAAAATAAGCGTGTTTTGTATGGGCAAAACATTTTTACCTAAAACGCACGAACGCGCTTACCGCCGTTTTCATTAAATTATGGTTTCTAAAACTAAAAAAATAACTCCCCATTACTTTTATATAGTACCCACTTTAATATTTAAGCTGCCAGCAAATCAAAGCCCAAAATGCTTTTTTAGATGGAGACCTGTAGTTGCCACTAATATAAAGTTTGTTATCCTTCTGCTAATATTAGTCGCCAAGTCATTATTTATAGTACCTCGCCTATGATTTCAGTAATCTTGTTTATTATTTCTGCTACCTTAAAGTAGCTGCCATTATTTGAATTTTAAAATATCCTTAGTTTAAAGCTCATTTAATATAAATGATTGCCAAAATATTTAATCGCTGACAAGTTATTATTTTAGTTGCAAATAGTTTGCTGCTCTTTAATTTTTCTGTCGCCACGAAAATAATAAGCCTTTAAAATGCTTATGCGCATTAGCCAAAAAGTAAAAATTTGGTATTTCCACATTATTAAACAGAATCGATATAAGATTCTATAAAAAAAAATAACATAGATTAAATTACCTGATTGTCGTATCTTAACTATTGGCGTTTATCCAAATTTACCTGCTTTGATACTATGAAACCATTGTCGCTTATCCTTTTTTACCTGATATGACTTTGATCGACTACTGTCGCTTATCTTGAATTGCTTGAATGACAATTGAGTCGAATTTGTCGCATAGAATGTACTTAAAAAAACAAATATTTTCGTTAAATTGGTATTTAGACAACTTTACCGGTTCTGTTTTATAAAATATCACACATTTAGTAGTAATTCAATATATTTATAAAGGCCGTTAGGCCCACCTGCGGTGTAAATCTGTGTCTGTGGCGCTAAGGCATTACTTTGGACTCGCTTGATGGACCCAAACGCCATCTCACTCAAACAGTGTCTTACGAGACGTCACTTATACCACACAGAGTTGTAAGTAGTTTTGTTATTCTTGTTAGGATAGGATATTATCTCATTGCAATTGTGAAACTTGAAATTTCACGTATTTCGTGATTTAAAATTCCTTAATGAGTACCGAGTGACTGCAGTCTTGAGAACTCTTGTGCTGTTCTCATTAGTCATAGCTATCGTTTGCTACCAGACATTGGTCTAGAACTACTGGAAATCTTTCAGCAGATCAGGATCACACATAAAAATTGAGAAAATTGAAATTTCACGTGATATCTGATGAATAAATCTTTATCATTTCTAAAGCAGTTTTTTTTTGTATTTGCGTAGTTGGACCATAAGTTTTTGTCTTAGAGAACTTTAAATGTCACTTCATTAATTTTAATGTTTGAAAATAAATATTTTCCTCTAATTAAAACATTAATCGTGAGGTTTTATTGTACGATAAATAGCTTTTCATGTCTGAAATATTTCCTACAAAGGCGATTAGATAATTTTTCTTGATTTATTTCATGCTGATTTATGCACATTTATATATTTACCTGACTATAAAATGAGCATGCACATATATATTGTTAACTGTGTTGATTGTTGTGTAATAGATTATACTATTTTACCTGACTAATTTCTCGGGAAAAGTGTCGTTTAGATAATTTTACCTAATTCTATTTTGACGGCCATTTTGCGTAAGCGACGCTAAATCCTAAAATATTCCATTAATAGACAAAATAACAAAAGCAACATGTAAAAAACATGATATTGTTTATATAAAATGAGCATCGTATGCACACATAGATATTGTTTACTGTGTTGATTGTTGTGTAAAATGTAGATTATACTATTTTACCTGACTAATATCTCGGGAATATTACAATGCCGGGAATATTACAATATACCGAATATTACAATGGTATTCAAACGAACAATACTTGTTCTGCATTACGATATTCATATCTCTTAGGGTTGAATTCATAAAGATCATTAGACGTTATCATACTTAAATATCCGTATTATCAGATTTTTTTTACTAACCGAAATACCTAAGGTACTCTAATATTACACAGAGAAGGGCCCTAAAACCCACACCAAAAGTGTTATTTTCTGGGAATCCTGTCTGGTACTTAAAATTAATAGATACCTAAATACGAAAAAAAACAGTTGAATTTAATTCTATATGAAAATTAGTGCTTTTTGTTATGTCGCATCACGTAGTCGTGTGAAAAAACAAACTACACTCTCTTAAAATACACTTCAAACGCACGAAGACAGATCGAACCTCCGCGGGATCCGGTACTATAACAATTTTCCGTAACTAGATGGATCGCGAGAGCAAGTGACACAGCCTTCCCCTTCGACGGTTACATTTACACTGAGCTCGCAGCCCGGGCACGGCCGCGCTCGCGGAAATTCAGTTTTTTTGATGCTTTATTAGACCGAATTTCCATTTTACTAATTTTTAAACAATACGATTAAAGATCAATGAATTGTCAATGTTCTTGCGAAAGAGCCGTGTAAATATCACTTGTAGTTTAGAAGCCTTAGGGAATTGAAAATTGAAAACGACCCTATTTCAACATTATTTTTTCCATAGTAATTATTGCTTTAAAAAAAATCCAACTATAATTTTTTAGAAGAAATAGTCAAAAATGACATATATTTTTTTCAGATTTTTCCGTTGGCTAGATTACGAGCCTTAGGACTTTAAAAATCACCATTCCACGTACGGAGTCGCCTTAACTTTAAGAGACAGCGTTATTTTGCCTCTGCACACCCACAGTACACCAGTGTGCCGCCCACTCACACACTTTGCGGAACACTGTGTTTCCTTTCTTTAGGTAGTTCGGAGTGAACCCTCTGTGCCTGTGCGCTCTCATTTGGTCGTTAATTGCGCGGGCGCCGATGTAAATATATCTAAGCCGCGGCTAAGTGCATCGACCGCATCGCGGTTTGGGCCGGTCACAATGCAGACGTCGTGCTAATCCTGACCGGTCTGATCGGGTGTGGGACTTTCGGCGACATCGGAGTGAAGCTTTTTTATTTCACTTTCATCATTGACATTAAATAAAATCCTAAACCCTACGCTCAGAACCTCCTATCACTAAAATAGTGAAGAATCTGTGCCCCTGCAGGATAGTAATAATCGTCTGATTCTCGCTCAGCTCAACTTTTTCAACTGTGTACCTTGCATTTTATCTTGATGTCATATTACGTTTGCAATTTTGGAGTGGGCTTAGGGATTAAGTGGCGAAAATTATGCGGGCAGCATTTTCTGTAACGCAAGCTAATGCGAGGTAAATAAAAAATATGAATAATAAAGAGCTACAACTACGATTATCTACCTCTCTCTCATGCGGCAATGCGTCAATTTCCCTAAGATGCAGGCGAAAATCACAAAGACAAGGATGAATACTGCCAATTGTAAGCCGAATCTGGCGCAGCACATGCTAGTGGCCAATTAGATGAAATATCGCATAAATAACATAAAGAAGGGCTTATTTCGAAGTCAAAATGGCATGACAACTGTTTGAAATATCATCACTATATTACCTCCTTCGACGCAGTTAGAATAGTTAGCAACAATCGACCATTATCAAGGCTGCCATACGTTCGTATCAAGGCCCATATCATCAGTTAAGCAAGAAACAACAAAGCACTGTTAGTGTTTTTAATTAGAATTCTACTCAAGCTGTAGGTATGACCGCCCGGACACAGGACAAATGGATGTTATCATGTAAGTACATCCGATGTTTTGTCGCCGCCAGCCAAGCATCTGCTTGTACTAATGGCGACGGACAAAAAGCATTCGTTAGCCACCGGCCATGGCCCGCTTAATGGGACAGTTTAAACAATCACTCAGCTAACAAAGGGCCGGCAAGCCATTGTCTGTCACGTCACCTGTCCCCTACAGCCACAATTAACACTGATTACTGCAATTACATACTCCATTATTGTAGTCCAAAGGACCCCGCAAAAACTACTGATTTCCCACCATACGTGCATCGAATTTGGCGGCCTTTGCCAATAAATATCTTGAGTCACGCTTCCCCCGGGGCGACGAGTGCGTCGAATGCTGAGCGGTCACCGAGAAAATTGGATTCTCCGATTTTAAAACCGAGCACAATGTAAAATTAGCACCGTGTTGAAAATTCCGGCAGCACCAAATATTTGCAGCTAACACTAAGCTTCACAAATGCTTCTTTGTTTCGACTTCCCATGGGAATGCTCTAAATGTTACAATCGGTATTTCTGATGTTACAACAGTAACAGAACGGGGTCAATTGGTAGCTATAAACATTTTATTTGATGAAAATTACTCGCGTCGCGAACAAAATGTTTCTCTACGACAACGCCTAATCGATCGACCCCTGAGGCAGTCGTAAAATTAAATTACAATTAATTGAAGCCCATTCATAATGTATTGCCCCATAAATCACTAGGCATATCACATCACCTATCTTTTGATCGACGATTCCCATACAAGGGTAGTGCATAAATTTTCCATTTGTTTTGAATATAAGGGGATCGAAACACGTATTGGGTCTGAACCTTTACATCGCTGATCAAATATAGGAAACGTACAGAACGCAAAACACCACAGACTAATAAAGTAACTTGCTCGCCGGTGTTCGTAAATCCAGTTCAGCGATCATTTCAACTGGGAGAATTTTGCATGTGGATTGGGTGGTGTGTCGAAGAGAGAAATATGTACGCACATTAATAGCTTTATGCATTGAAGCCATTCGCTTGTATTGATTTATGGAACATCTTCGGGTGGGCGGTGATGTGTGCGCGTCCGCTATTTTCCTTTTATCCTAAAGAGTTAGCACTAATTTATTAGTACGATTACCACCCAGGCAAAGGCATTAAATAGTACAATGCGAACATCGTTCCATTTTATGTCGGTGCGCAGCTGTTATGCGTGCTAATAAACTAAGGAAGCAATCATAGCAATATTGTTGTGTGCGTGAATCACAGATAATTTACTAAAGAATATTTTTTAGACTGCGCTATAAAAACGTTCAGACAAACATCGAAAATAATTAGTCAGGAATAACGAATGTTCGGTTAGCTACCCTGACTTCGTTTATTTGCTAATCAAAGGAATGCTGATGCTGGCTACTGTGGTCTTTTGCGATGTGATTCTCATTTCTGTATGGGAATCTGGAATATTCCTAGTCAAGAAGTGCAAGTTCACAAGTACACACACACACGCACGCACGCACGCACATAAAAGCATTGTTAGAGTCAACAGTTAAAATTACACCGTACAAAGTCACTTTGTCGGCAACCCGTCACACCCCCAGCAACTGGTCCGGATTTGATACGACTATCATATTTAGGTGTTATTTACTCCGCATGTCACCCGGTTAGCCGTGCTAACTTCATTTCTATGCTAATCACAGGACCCTGGCGCTAGCGGACGGGCTAGCTTTGAGATAGGTATAATGAGAAACTGTGTTTAAAAAAGAATAACAATTTCATAATATGTAAAAATGTAAAATGTTAAGAGCGCTGTTACATGTATTAGTGACATTTCTCCACCCAGATAGAGACATCAATTTCTAGTGACTCCGTAAGTTTCAGAGCTTGCGATCATTTTTCGAAATGGCTGAAATATGTTTTTTTTGCGTTCTCAACCTCCACATCTCATCACCATTTTGATAAAAACTAATTTGATGAAAGAAATCTATATAATTATTGAACTCGCTCATAAAATTTCATAGAAACAGTTGAAGAATGGCACCTGTGGGCCAGAACAGCCAGAAATGCGGACAAACGGACATCCGAACTAAGGCTACCTATACCAAGATTCTGTTTATAGGCCATCCTGGGACCCCGTGATACAAAGAATCCCGGAATTGGAAGCCCTAATCCGAACAACTGAGCATCCAAATATCCGGCCATACGATTTTTAGGGTTCCGTACCCAAAGGGTAAAAACGGGACCCTATTACTGAGACTTCGCTGTCCGTCCGTCCGTCCGTCCGTCCGTCTGTCACCAGGCTGTATCTCAACAACGGTGATAGCTAGACAGTTGAAATTTTCACAGATGATGTATTTCTATTGCCGCTATAACAAGAAATACTAAAAATAAACAAAAAAAAATATTTAAGGGGGCTCCCATACAACAAACTTGTTAAAGATTATATATATGTGGGTCGTTCTCAAAAAATCTGCACCGCTGCGTTAATTTTACATTTTTTTTTAAAGTTGCGATTTCTTCTTTTATTTTTCATAGGATCGCTAGAAATATATTCAGACAATTGATATCACGTCGAGGGAAGTAGTTAAATTGAATATCTTAGAAGATATAGGTGTTTGAAATTTTAGGTCGACAGGTGAAAGACATCGATGTCAGGTAAACGACATTTGTTACCAAGTTATCGACAATTGGGTGCAGGTTTGCGACAAATATTTTCCAACTTCACTGAATTTGTTAGCAGGTTAACGACGACGGTTGCAGGTAAGTGACATTTTAAATAAAATCTACGTTGTACTGTCAATTAGTGCTTATTTGATTGTTTTTGTTTTTCTTTTTTCCTTATGTTAGTAATTTGCATAAAAAAACAAGCATGTAATTCTCATATCATAGGACATTTCTCAAGAGGTTTTTTGAAGCCTGTACTATCCAGAAAGGTCATAACCGACAAAAAGAAGCAAAACTCAAGCATACCCACGTAATTTTATAAATGTGTTATGAAGGTTCAACAGCGAATCATTTAAATAACGTTTCTGCATCCTGATGCTGCTTCTTTTGACATATTCTTTCCTACCCGCTGAGTAACTTATTGCTGTTTTCGTCATCTTCGAGGAATTCCTTCACATCTGATAACCAGAAAGCCTTCGGCTGCGTTAGGTGGGATAAGTTATGGGAGGTATTGTCTGAAGCTGCCAGCACATCTGGTAACACTTTATAAAGCCTTTACGAGTCTGAATACAGAATGGTGTCAGTAGGAGATGTCACATACAAGAACTTTAAGTTCCGGACAGAGATGCATATGCATATCATGCATAATATCCCCAATACTATTTAACAGATATGGAGCCCTTGAAGGTACGCGGTAGACATCGCCTATTTTGCATCACCCGAAGCAGAAGTGGCCCAACTTTTGGAATGACTCAAGACAACCAGCCTCAAAATGGGTCTCGATATTAATAAATATAAGACCGAGCTGATGATAGTCAACCATTACTAGTCGACAAAGTACTAACCTGCTTCAAGAGTTTGAAACTGTTGATCAGTTCCAGTACCTTGGCTCCATTGTCACAAATAGAGGCACATGGAAACCAGAGATTCGCAGGCGAATCGGAATGGCCAAAACAGCGATGACCTAACGCGGCAAAATATGGAAAGATAGACACATCCCCAACCGAACTAACATGCACCTCGTCTGTGCCCTTGTCTTGTCCATATCTCTTTATGGGGCAGAGACCTGGACGCTTAAAGCCGCTGACAGGCAGAGGATTCATGCTTCAAAATCTGGTGCGGGCGCCGCCTGCTAAGGATTCCTAAGACAGCTTGAAAGTGAAATGGAATACTCAAACTAAGCTACTTCGGAAATTGATATGTTTTTATAACAACGAAACATGAGTTGAGACACGGCGAGTGACCGATAAAACCTGGTTTTTAAATAATTTTGTATAAGTGTTTAAATAATTGTCGTTCACCTGCCGTATGTGTCGTTCACCTGTTTTTATATAGACAAGTGAACGACATACAGGTGATGGACAAAATGACAGTTATGTCATCAAAACAAATAAAGTATTTCGTTGATGAACTGCATATTTATACACATAAAAGTAGATCATACTTTACGCGTTATAAATTAAAATGAATGAAATAGTACACACGTCAACCAAAATATGGAAGGCAGAATATAGACTACATACCCATTACAAACTCCCGCTCGCGTAAGAGTATGTATCATATTTTTTTAGTGCAGCACACTGACGACGTGTCACTCGGAACAGTGTTAGGTGGCAACTGAAGGTCTCGATTTATGCGGGGTTAGGCAGGGGAAACGAAATAGTAGTCACACAATTGTAATGTTTGTCTCATGACAAGTGAACGATAAAAAATGGCGTGGACAAACTTAAATTGCAAATAATTCGCAAAATAAGCATAGTATTATTATTCGATATGGTAGTATTCAATCTTCATCATATATGAAAATAAAATGGAGTACTGAACTTAAGCTAAGTCGGTAATGTATATGTTTTTATTACAACGAAACATGAGTACCTCGCGTTGGGACACGGCAAGTGACCGACAAAACCTAGTTTTAAATCGTTTTTTTGTCTATTAATATACTTTACTTTTAATTGAAAGCATTTGGCCTCTATGTAAAAAGTGTCTTTAGATATGTGATGATAATTGAATATTTAAAATAATGCGGTGTAAAAAACTTCTTCTAAGACAGACCTGTTGACAGGTGGCGGTGCAAATATTTTGAGAACGACCCATGTATAGGTACGGAACCCTTCATGCGCGAGTCGGGCTCGCACTTGCCCAATTTTTTTTTTAAGTACTTTACACCCAGTGATATTTAGCTGTTATTTAAGTATTCCGCATGTTACCCGGTTAGCCGCGCTGACTTCATTTCTATGTTAATCCCAGGACCGGCGCCTAGCTGCTAGCAGGATGAACGCGAACAGAAGCTTTGAGATACGTACTTATAACGAGAAACTGTACATAAATTGGATTTTCGAAAAATATAATACACAAAAAAAAGCGCATCTTGTTTAACTATACTTGAGAAATAGCCAAATTGTGTTCGCCCTCAATTTGTCAGTTCTCCAATTTATGTAACTAGCAGCTAACATTTGGCCTACTGTTAACGAATCTTTTTTTTTTTCAGTGTAATTTATTTTCGCGGAAAATATTATCAAGGATTCAGACAAAATTCGGTGTGTTACAAAGTAGCCGCTATCATATTTAACTGTTATTTACACCATATTACCCGGAAAGCGGTTCATTTCTATTCTAATCCCAGGACGAGCGCCTAGCTAGCAAGATGGACGCAAGCAGAGGCTTTGAGATGAGTATATCGAGAAACTGCATCTAAATAGGATTTTCGAATAATCAAATAATTTGTTATTCGTAGACAAGGTTCAGATAAAATTCAGTGTCTTACAAAGTAGCCGCTATGACATTTAGCTGTTATTTAGCTCTGACTTCATTTATACAAGTAGCCGCTATTATATTCTAATCATTTGTTATTCGCGGAAAATATTATCAAGGATACAGACAAAATTCAGTGTTACAAAGTAGCCGCTATCATATTTAGCTGTTATTTACTCCATGTTACCCGGTTAGCCGTGCTGACTTCATTTCTATGCTAATCCCCGGACCGGCGGCCGCGGCTTGCGACGAGCAGTGAGCAGGACGGGGCCAGAAGGGATTTGATGAGCAACCGAGGAAATCGACATTAAAATTTCATAGTCGTGTCCGTTATTGACCGAGCGACTGAAACGAACAAAGCGTCTTAGGTTCAGCTTGGCCAAAAATTATCTTCTCATCTGCAGGTCGCATTTCTCAACTCTTGAAGTTGTGTGTTGGTTCGATAATTTATCAAAAGATACAGGAGTTAAAACGTAAAAGAAATACCATTTCGAAATAAACTCGCGAAGTAAACAGCTTATGGAAACACTAGTGTAACTATTTGCAATCCTATTTAATTATAATTATGGTTCTTTGGATAGAGGGGCGTATTTTTATTCCGGACTGAATGTACGCAAGAGAACACAAAAAAAAAATATTTCAGGAAAAACATAAGTAGGTACTAATTACATATTTGCTTAGCTAATCTTATTATTTAAAGATTATAAATTTGATTGATCGTACAAGTTATTGCCACACCTAACTATAAAGCTATTACGTGAAATACTCGTAAAACTAAATTGAAAATCTGGTATATTATCATAATACAACTAAGTGCCTGGGCACTTTATTGGTTAAAGCAACAGATGCTTACCAATTTACTACTCAACGAGATTACTGGAAGCGAATCAAACCCGGGTTTACAGTAGTTGGTCGGTCATTTAATTTCTATACCGGCCGGTTCCCGAGACTTGTACTTTGTTAGTACATAATGATCCAGAATGTTCCACGGCCAGCTTGAATAGGTTTAAATGTAACTAATACAATGTGCACTCAAAACATATTGCATAATGTAAATAACTCGGGTTTTCGGCCGTAATTTCAATTACACGATAGAATGCGCCTACAACTTCGTTCATATAGGGGGAAAATCTAAATTCCACATTTTTAAAAATCGCGACCAAATCAAACAAAGCTAATAACCTTTTCAAACGACCGGACTTTCAATAAAAAAAAGTGATTTGTAGATTCACTGAATGTTTTTTTGCAAAACAAGAAAGGCGTCTAAAATAATCCGATACAAACGCAAAATTCCATTTCCAAATAAGTCATATTTTTATATCTTTCGTAAGCCGGAAAGATCGCCCGAAGACGTATTTTAAGGTTACCTAAGGTTACCGAAATAGTTTTAACACTAAATTGAAACAAAGTAACGTCCAGTTTTGTAAAGGCGGGCATAAGTATAGTCACGTCCACAATACAAACGAACCATAAAGCCAGAGGTAGATAGATGGGTAGGTAGTTAGGTGGTTAGGTAGGTAGTGGGTAGTGCTGGCTACACCGCAGTTTGCCCGAAGCAAACGCTGTCCACAATACCGGCGTGCTATTAAATTTTATGAACACAAACGTATAAGTTTAACCGTTAGTTAGTAGTTTTGTTAATCGTTCCCAAACTTTACGGTACAAAGTTAGATTATCTGGAGTCTAGGTTCCATCTAAGCGATTAACGCTCTCAATGGAGTTGCATTTTTTGTGCATCTCAGACACGTTTATTTGTGCAAATGGGATAGTAGCCTAAAATATATTATTAGTCTTTTAGTTATATTTGAAACATTTCTGTAAATTTTTTGTTTTGTCAACTGAACACAAAACTGGCCAAGTGCGAGTTGGACTCGCTCACCGAGGGTTCCAATCAAACATCTTTTTAGACCATTTTTCCGAAAGAAAACAAGTGGCTACACGTGTTTGGTAAAGTTCTTGAGTTGTCACCACATATCGGAAGATGCAGCGTGGGTAAGCACTCCCCTCCAAAACTTATTAAAGCTTAGTTCGAAACGTGTCGGGCCGTTCCTGACAATTTCACGTGAGTGTAAACCGCTTAGTACAATGACTTATGAACTGTTGAAAGCCACTGAATGCAATGATAAGTCGATATATGGGGACGTTTTCATAGTTTGTACGGAACCCTCGGTGCGCGCGTCCGACTCGCAATTAACAGTTTTTTTCGGTGCTTTTTGAGCCGCATTGACCTCTAGCGGATCAGCTCCCGTGCCTTGTACCAAAAGTAGGTGAAATTTGCGGAAATAAGGCATTATTTTGTATTTACTTAATAAAAATAACAATACAACACAACAATACTTTATTGCACACCAATAAAAGTTTACAAAAAGGAAACAAAACAAATACAATTTATAAATAAAGATAGACAACAGGCGATCTTATCGCTAAAAAGCGATCTCTTCCAGATACCTTTGGGTAGTGACGGATGTTGGTGATGATTGATGAAATTGATTA
This sequence comes from Apotomis betuletana, assembly GCA_932273695.1. Taxonomy (NCBI): domain Eukaryota; kingdom Metazoa; phylum Arthropoda; class Insecta; order Lepidoptera; family Tortricidae; genus Apotomis; species Apotomis betuletana. Next base: position 1,945,724 of record OW026310.1, read on the forward strand.
AAATTTGACTTAATATACATACATTAGGGACAAGAAAATATATGCAATTTACAGATATCCTACTTTAACGGTTTTTAATAGTATAGATTTCAGTAAAGGTAATGCAAAGGTAAAATCCACTATTGACCGTTCGACTTGATTGCTTACTGCGGGCAGATTCAATTCCAAGTTGCGACGGAGACTAGTGTCTGTCGACCCGACTCGTTATTTGTGTTTAGTATTGTGGGTATCCTTCCGTTGGTAGCCAGTGATTACTGCAATCAATATTTGTTAATCTAGAGGTTCTGTCTTTGAATCCGGTGGGCAAGCAATGAGCGCAATTCATTTATTATGCCTTATGATTTTGGTATCACTACAACCCTATTGTAGTACGTAAAGTTTATAGAAAACAATTAAATTATAAGTATATCTTTCCGATAAACCCTGCTATTAAAAACTCTTTAAAACCACTCTTTAGTTATTTATTTTTCACGATGTTTTTCCAAAATCGTTTTTTTAGATCCGTTTGTAGATCCTTAGTATAGCAAGGACTATCGAATGTAAACATGATTTATTTGTCTTAAATAAAGCTGTACATACCCTATTTAAACAGATGAAAATTAAGTATTCATCTTTTACTACGTCCGCGCGAAAAATCATATTCCTCTTTTTAGGGTTCCGTACCCAAAGGGTAAAAACGGGACCCTATTACTGAGACTTCGCTGTCCGTCCGTCCGTCCGTCCGTCCGTCTGTCACCAGGCTGTATCTCAGCAACGGTGATAGCTAGACAGTTGAAATTTTCACAGATGATGTATTTCTATTGCCGCTATAACAACAAATACTAAAAATAAAATAAAATAAATATTTAAGGGGGACTCCCTTACAACAAACTTGTTATAAATTAAGTATATATATATGTATAGGTACGGAACCCTTCATGCGCGAGTCGGGCTCGCACTTGCCCAATTTTTTTACTTCTCCGTTGTCGGCTAAAAAGTATATCCTGCCACTTAATGACAAAAAGCACTAGAGTTTTGTATTTTTTGGATGTTTTTGGGTGTAAAAAATCTTACCTACAAGAACATTTACCATCCAGTTCACAGTTGGGAAATTTACTGAGAAATTAAATCAGCTAGGTACTTTTATAAAAATTTAAACGTGAAGACACCCGAATAGTATGAGAAAAACACGGACAGATATGATATTTATAAGAAAAACACGGACAGTAACCAATCAATACAGTCCAATTACTTTCTTTTAATTGGTTTCTGGCTTTAAAATAAAAAAATAAGCAAAAAATATTGCATTATGATTTTTCCGTGTATATTTTTTAACATTATTTTTAATAACTGATATCGATTAAGTTATTATATATTCTACACTCGAAGCTGCCCGCAACTACGTCCGCGTAGTGGGGTACAAAGTATCCTATAAGCGTCTTTGGATATCCAGTTATCCCTGTATCAAAATTAGTTAAAATACATTCAGTTGTTTGGGCGTGATGAGAGGACAAATATTTTCTCACCAGATGGAGCTGTACAGCGCCGCGCTCCCATACAAATGCACTGTATTGTTAATTTTTTTCCTAAAATAGACTAGGTCGATGCAGAGTCAGCCACCGGCTAAGCTTGCACCATAGATTGGAGCGGAGTTTTTTTTTTTTTTTTTTTTTCGAAATTTTCTCTTCGTCACGACCTAGCGAAATTTAATTTGTGCATTTTAAAACAAAAATTTCTAAAATCGGTTGAGAACTCGCTGAGATCTGCGCATTGTTACTAAGTCCATTCGAGTCGATCCATGGGAGCTTCGCTCGCTCCGCTCCAATAACCCCTCTCGATATAAAACTTAATTTCAATACTATTTTAGAATGTTATATTAAGAAACTAGCCTAATACAGGTCTGCTACCGGCTTTAACGTAAATCGCAATAAAGCCGGGTGAGGTATTCCCCCGACGCCATAAGTGTGAGGTGACGATGGCTCCATCAATCCACATTATGTGTTGTCGTCACCACTATCGTTCCGGGAGGCGTTACATTTTACGATCCTCCTCATTTAAAGGCACGGAAAACTCGTACTTTCTGCCCTGCTTCTTAAATGATGAGTAATTTCCTTTTCTGTTAGTTTTAAGTGCGTTTTAATGACTAAGGCTGTCCGTCCGTCTGTCTGTCTATTTGTCTGCCTATATGTTTATCCATCTGTCACCTGGCTGTATCTCATGAACCGTGATAGATAGACAGTTGAAATTTTCACACATTATGTATTTCTGTTCCCACTATAGCAACAAATACAAAAAACATAAAAAGTTAAATTATTTACTTGTCGGAACCCTCGGTGCGCGAGTCCGACTCGCACTTGGCCGGTTTTTTTATATTATTTATCATATTTCCTTTAAAATTACAGTTTGTCAATGTCACTTATTGCAGATCGAATAGCAAAAGTCTGCTGCAGATGTCAAGATTTTGCAGCTTTGTCACGCTAAAATGGCTGACGGATGCCAACTATTTTTAGTACACTGGCAGTGAAAAAGTCCCACGTGGTTAGACGATAATTTTTACCCAACTACGGAGAAGCGAAAAAGATGTTCATAATAAATTTATGAAACATGTAATGTCTCATTTTTTTTAATGTGGTGTAGAAAATTTTAAATGAGTTACCTGGGGGACGAGACCGAGAATCGAACCTGGTACTTCTGGATTGCCGGTCCAGTGCGTTAACCACTTCGCTACCCGAACTCTAACCAACCTTTCGAATTTTTCCTTATGCTTCGTGTGTCGATCTTTGCATTGTCCATTTGAAAGGTTTTTACACCTTAGCGACCTCTATGTGAATACGTTAATATTCACATCTTTCTTTGAGCTTTGATATCTTTGTATCAATAGTTTAGATGTTCATAATGTTTTTCTCCTCGGGCCAAAGACACCATCTTCCTAGTTTCTACTAAGATTCAATTCGAGCGTTATTTCATTTCTGGCTAACAAATGGCTCGTCATTTATTTTGTTTTTGAGTGCGTTTCAAATTCTGTAAGCGTCGAGTTTTTTCAATTAGTTATACAGACAAATAGCGAAGTTTTTAGCTCGAGGGTTAAGCCGGCTTCTCCCATTATTTAAGAAGAAAAGCTTAATGAATAAATAATCTGTAAAGAAAATCATTTTTGTGACAAGCTTTTATAGCCGACTTGTATTTTTCTTTGAACATCCGTCAATTGCTCACAAAGACGATTCTAAAGAGCCCAAACTCGATATTATTGCTTTATTTATCACGGAGTGCCTATGGCCTGCACCTTCCAGCTCCATCATCAGATCAGCCACGTCATCATAATATTGCATTGTCACGCGATTTGCAAAAGAAAAGAAAGTGGGAAAAAAGTGGGTCAAATTCAACTTGCAAAATTCCATTACAACGGGACAGGTGAAAGTAAATAAAAGCTTGTAATACTAAACATCCAACCTCACACAAATCGATCTAGTGCCACAGTACCTACTACTTATAATAAGAAAACACTCACATTTTTTACACGCCACTATACCGAATAGGGTGGCCAGATGACCGGGAAATCCGGAAAAGTCCCGGAATTTGGCGTCCGGTCCCTTGTCCAGTAATTATACTTTTTGTCCTGGAATCCCAGAATATCAGTATTTTTTCCAATAATTATGATAACTACCTAAGTATGAAATCAAGCCAAGCAAGCATGGCGTACGGTATCCTGCCTTTTCATTTGCCAAACCGTTTCATTTCCCAACTCGCGAGTTTATCTAAAAGCAAAAAAAAATCTCAGTGTATATTTTTATGCTCTTATAGAATACAGTAGGTTAGGTTAGGTTTGTTTTATGAAAGTTCCGAAAAAAATATTGCTTCAGAGAAAATCGTGAGTGAAATGAAACCGTTTGGCAAATAAATATTTGGGAAAATAATTCTGCCAAACGGCAGAGAACCATGGCGTACTCGCGATGAAAGATGGAGGGCGGCGGCGGGGCCGGACAATAACCGGAGAACCGAAAATCCGGACATTGCAACATACGTTTGTTTGGGGCTAAATTGAAAAGAAGACGCTTCGCTCGCTTTGCTCACTTATAAATTTCCAGGAATTGATAAACCAAGATCTGGCAACCCTACCGAATGTGTCACCTGCTAAACAGTAACCGAGCTTAGCGAAGCCGATCCAATCCGTAAACCAGCCTATTCATGCCAAACAAGATTAATATTTGTTAGCGCTCTACTACAATAGAATGTTTCGTAATAAATCCAGGAGCCAAATTCGACCTCTATATTGATATGTGTTCGAAATCTTTCGTCTATACCTATACAAGTATTTAGCGATTTGCTTCCTCCTGAGACCCGGTGCTATTTTTGTGTTTTTGAAATTGGAAAATTCTGTTATTTAATAAAAGTTCAAATCTAAATTTGAATTTGTACATAATTATGTACGCGGGGTCTTAGGAGGCTATACCAGTGTTCCGCAATTTTTTATTATCAAGGTACACTTAAAAAGTCGATCAGTGGAGTAGCTGAGTAGGTATTATTCTCCGTCTTTTTAACATTAGGAGATAACCTTTTCTGGGGCACACGAACAGACTAATGGGCACTGTACCCCAGCGAGCCGCGGACCACACTATGCATAACACTACTCTATAATAATATGTATACTATACATAGGAAGTGCATTTCTCTAGCGATGAGCTTTATTCAGAGCTCCCATCAACCATCATGACATTTTCTTTCTCGCTGAATTGAATTTCATCATTGTCCATGTAGGTGATGAAGTATGTAGCTGTCTCCACTTAACTCTGTTTATAGCCAGCTAGAATTGATTTCCTTAAGTGACATGACGTCTGCCTTGAAGATGAATATAATCGATTTTACGTAATAACTAAGAGCGAAAATCGATAGATATTGTATGTAAGTATGTTGGTTGCGCCTGCCATTTTCGATTATTAATTACGCAAAAATATTTGTTATATTTAGCCATATTTCCTTCGAGAAAGAGATCAATCGACGGATTCAACTCGGATGGGCAGCGTTCGGGAAACTGCGAAGTGTCTTCTCGTCCAAGATACCTCAGTGCTTGAAGACAAAAGTCTTCAACCAGTGCGTATTACCGGTGATGACCTACGGAGCCGAGACGTGGTCTCTAACTATGGGCCTCTTAAGGAAGCTCAGAGTCACTCAGCGAGCTATGGAAAGGGCTATGCTCGGGATCTCTCTACGTGATCGAATCAGAAATGATGAGATTCGTAGACGAACTAATGTCACCGACATAGCAAACAGGGTTAGCAAACTGAAGTGGCAATGGGCAGGGCACATAGCTCGAAGAACCGATGGCCGTTGGGGCAGAAAGGTTCTCGAGTGGAGACCACGTACCGGCAAGCGCAACGTAGGACGGCCACCCGCAAGGTGGTCGGACGACCTGGTCAGGGTTGCGGGGACTCGCTGGATGCGGGACGCTTCTATCCGGCCCATGTGGAAGTCAATTGAGGAGGCCTGTGTCCAGCAGTGGACGTCCTATGGCTGAAATGATGATGATGATGATGATATTTCCTTTGAAATGTCAATCGCAACAATATATAATGCGTCTTATATATCATAACGCTGACATATCGTAAGCCTGGCCAAATTCGGGCCCAGCTATATTCACCGTATGCGATTGCAGTTGCCGGAATTTTAACCACAATAAGTAGGTCAAGTGGGATTAAAATCTGAGACCCACTCGTCGTCCCAGCCCATAAAGTTTATCTCGCTCACGCAGAATGAACAGGAGTTAACGGTAATCCAAATTAATTAGAACCCGCGTTTTCGAGGCAATTTCACCCAAAGAACAAACCTTATCTTGAAAGGAATAAGACCATGTACACACGAGGCGGGCCTGAACTGAACGTTAAAATGCGTGCCTACTTGACATCACGTGTCTTGGTTAATGCTCACTTGAGCCTTTATACCCCTAATTTGTGACGGTTTTTCTTAAATTACAGAAAGCTGAGCAGTCTTTGGGTAATAAAATATTAGTGAAGTAAACGTAGACAGGAATTGCCTAAGTAGAAACTCAGGTTTTTTTAGTCATTTCATTTATAACTGATGAGTTCCACGCTTGCTTTTCTCCCGTTTATATACATTTATGTACAACGGGCATTTAACGTCAGCGATCTTAAATAGGAGTCCCTAACCCTTTATAGAAATCCTTTGTTTTAAGATATGAAAATTGGTTAACTTTCCCATATTTCCAAAAATAAAATTTATTGATCCAAAAAAAAAAGTTAAAGATGCCATGATCAGACAGTAGATTCCCATACCGCGAAAGAATAATGGTGAAGAGATTTAGGGACTTCATCTGCTCGTATAGGAAAAATAGGAAATAAAAATATGCAGTCGTAATGAGAACCTTCTCCTTCTGTGAAGTTGGTTAAATTATAAAAGTATACTAGAGGAAAAAACAATGTATACTATGTACTGTAGCATAGGTACATAAAAAATACCGCAATTCTTATACGCATTATCAATGCATGCTGAACATAAGTTAGAAAGTTTGTATTCATGAATAAGACATGGCAAACAGATATTAAAGTCGTAAACTAGTGAAAAGTTAGACGCAGTTGGATAGGGCCCAATAAAATATGTAACTAAATTTCGACTTTCCTGCCATCGCCCTTTGGCAGCCCCGAATCTTTATAGCACCAATACTGTTTACATCGAAATCAATAAAATACGGGATTATGTTCAACCCTAACCGCTCAGGACACGAGAACTATAACTGTCTCATTTCAGCAATACAACTGTAATAGGGACAAGTAACAAATGGTAGCGGCGTATTCATTTGTTTGTGTGGAATACAAAAACAGGGCTGACGGTTGCGTGACCCGCTGCGGAAGTTATACATCCCCAAAGTCCTGTGTTCCTGGCTGTATTCCTGCGGTTGATATAGAACTTAATGCCTCTATACTAAACACTACAATCTATTGGCTAGAAGTGTTTCGTGCTGAACAGCCAGCCGTGTCATTATCAGGTAATGAGTCACTGTACCGTCTTATTAATATGACTCAGAAGGTTTTACTTTCTACAAATGATTGTGTGTTAACAGAGACAAATATAGAAGGAAATGTAGCAAGTTTTGCAGTTCTCTGCAGTGCTTTGTGCTGTCAATAACGGAAAGGCTCTAGAGGTTTTCGCTGGGGATTTAGCTTGGCAGAAACGTATTTCAAGGTACTTTGAAACCCAGACAGACGGTGGAAACATGTCAACATATATGATTATGGTGTGTAAATGAGGGGTAACCATCTTTTGCCTTTACGGTGGCACCAAGTTCGATGGCGTGATCCTCGTACGTATTATAAACGAGAAAGTTCATTTGTTGTTTTATTTAGCGGTTTCTTCTTTCGCGTGACTATCGATGAACGTGAGTTTGCATAGAGATAATCTTTTGAATGTATTACGTCGTATAATAGTTACTTTTAATCTCCAAGAATTCACAAATCCAAAGGGTAATCAGAATACTTTCCGCCCAAGATTCAGACGTAGATAAACCGAATTTCTAAATGTTTTCCGTCGACATTTTAGAAATCAGGTCAGTTGATTGAGTCATTTAGGATATTAGTGATTCAGAATCCGAGCAGGGTCTCAACTGGAAACAGGTTTAATATTATGATAATATTATGGTAATTATCAGGTAGCTGAGTAAGTCCTCAGGTGAATCAGACTTGGCTTAATCTAGTTAACCTTTTCCATTTCTATACGAAAGTCACCCTTTTTATTGGGTTCATCATAATCATTTACTTACAGCATTTTTCAGTATTAGACACACGTATTATTTACTCTTTTAGAGTTTATTTTCAGACTTTGCCGACGTAATTGGTATACCCATGTCAAATTTAGGGCTTTCAATCCCGGGATAGTCAAATTACAGTTTTCTGGTTCTAAAATTAAGCCTCTGCGGGCCTATAGGATAGTTTATTAGGGTTACTTTTATCAAGCGATAAATAAGTGACAAAGCATCTCGTCACGTTTTAAGAAAATTCGAGTGTGAGTGACAGATGTTTTGTCACTTATTTATCACGTGATAAACGCAACCATCATAGGCTCCTGATGTAAGTCGCGGACGGACGGACAGATAGATGGATATGGCGAAACTATTAAGGGTTCCTAGCAAAAGTAGGGACCCCAAACATATTCCAAGGACTATTAAGAAATGAACGCGGTGTTGACTGGTGACCTTACTTCCGTCTCTGTCACTGGGTCAACCGGACACTCCAATTAGCCTGAATCATTGTTTCGTCTTTTATAGCGGAAATCAAAACAGTCAACGAATAAACTATGCCATTAGCTATGGCTGCAAGTGTGGGTGGCGGCGCCCACTGCTGCACTTCTAAAAAGGCTTAAATACGTTACAGAGTTTACTATTCAAATGTCTTATGGTTTTAAGGGGGTATGCGGGTGCAGTGACCCCGGAGATTCTGTGATAGTTAACTGCAACTATAAAGTCCATTAAACGGAATTATCTCAACTGCCGTGTGAAGGGACTGTTTAAACTCAACTATTAAGGACAATGGGTCACCTTTTATTACCTCAGAATTGAAAATTAAAATGTATGTAATTATCGAAACTGTCCATCTATTTCACGTAACTCTCTGGAGCTTAATTAAAAACACATTAACTTATACCCATTTAAGCGATGTACCGGTCATATCATCAGCATATGACCATCAGTGCACCGTCCTATAGTCGATATTACTCTGAATTATAACTTCCAACTTCAGTACAATTGCGAACTGAACACGAAGTTGATTGGAATTTATTTTAGAAACTTATTGATTATCCCTAAAAAATATCCGAGTTTGATGAAACACCCACGTCACCAAAATTGACAAATGACATCTGCCCCAATACCCTGCCTATAAACAATACAATTAATGTTTCTTTTATAGCCAATCGATGATATCAATGGTTGTTTTTCTAGATAGGTTGTTTTAACACCGTGGTGGTATGATATGATACTACATATTGACTGCAACATTATACCTAGTTTTTTTTTTTATTATATAAATTGTTCACGACTGCTCGAAAATATGGTCATAGATGGTTAAATCCAGTACTCAACATTTTGAACATTTGAAAACTGTCCATCTATGACTATGAGTTTAGTAAACACGACAACAATATGCACTTTATATAATGCAGTGCTAAGGTAAAAGGGCGTATCTGTACTGGGCTTTAAATAACATACGCAGTTTTAGATGGGAAAACTAATTATTTATAGAGATAAAAATATACAACAGCAAACTGAACGGCGGTGTCACCTGATGTGATTCTTTTTATATATGTCAAAGACTAACATGCGTACTGATACATTAAGAAGGTTGGATAGCTATAATTTATAAACTATTTTAACACTCCTGCCAAATTTCAGCTATCTTACGTTTATGAGATCAGTACGAACAGAAAGACAGACATGCAAACATAAAACAAAACAATTAATAAAGTGACATACAAAATGACATATAAGTGACCTATAAAATTTATGACAACTAAATATTTATAAGTTCACTCACGTATGTCCACTTTTGAGATCATACCGATTTTGTCTCTGAATTTAATCAATTTATCTTTACACAAAGGTTTCGTTAACATGTCAGCATATTGGTTATCAGTACTGACATAGTTTAAACTAATAACCTTTTCGGAAAACTTTTCTTTAACAAAGTTAAACTTAACGTCAATATGTTTGCATCGTTTGTGATAGTCTACATTTTTAATCACGCACATAGCACTTTGATTGTCAAGGTTCAAACAAACGGAATTTTGTTTCAGTTGACCGATGTCAGACATCATTTGTCTTAGCCAAATGGCTTCCTTCGTTGCTGCGCAGGCAGCCATAAATTCTGCTTCGGTAGTGGACAGGGCCACACTTTGCTGTCGTTGGCTTGCCCACGTCACGGCTGCGCCGTTTGTCATAAAGACATAACCAGTAACAGAGCGTCTGGTGTCACGGTCATTGGCGTAATCAGCGTCACTGTAACCAACCAATTCGCTTGTTGCTATGTCTGATCGATAGCAGAGACCATAGTCCTTGGTGGCTTTAATATATTTGAATATCTTCTTAACGGCGTTCCAGTGATTCTGATTATAAGAATTAAGGAATCGACTCACCAAGCTCACAGCGTACATGATATCAGGTCTGCTTACGATTGCGGCGTGCATCAGTGATCCCACGGCTTCTCTGTACGGGATATCTCCCTCGTATGGCGTCTCATTTTTCTCCAGCCTCACGTGCGGATCAGCAGGAACGCTGCTAGAATTGGCATCATTCAAGTCAAATTTAGTTAACAACTGGTTTATGTACTTTGTCTGATGAATGAAAATACATTTTTCATACTTTTCTATTTGCAAGCCGACAAAGTTAGTTGGTGAGCAAGTTTTTAGTTCAAAATGTTGCTCAAGATTTTTAATTATATCTTGCAAAATTGATTCATTTTCACAGAATAAGAGCCCGTCATCAACATATATGAGGAGATAACATTTAGTTTTATTAACTTCTCCCACGTAAACACATTGATCTGCATTGCATTTCTTTAAGTTGTATTTCTTCAGTACAGAATCGAACTTGGCGTTCCAACAACGGGGAGATTGTTTTAGGCCATAGAGCGACTTTACTAATTTACATACCTGACTCGGTTTTGCATTTAAGCCTTCTGGGGGTCTCATGTATATGTCTTCATGCAACTCGCCGTAAAGAAAGGCGGTCTTTACATCGAACTGAATCATTTTAAGATTAATTCGAGCTGCTGTGGATAAAAGTAAGCGAATTGAATCATACCTGACAGTCGGTGAGAAAGTCTCCTGATAATCGATACCTTCTGTTTGTGCGTAGCCTTTAGCACAAAGGCGCGATTTGTATCGTATACCGGTTGGTTCATCCTTCAGACGGAATACCCATTTGCATCCAATCACTTTCGCATTAGCGGGTTTCTCTATTAGGCTCCATGTTCCATTTTTATCATGAGCTTCCAGTTCTTCATTAATTGAGACTTTCCATTTGTCAGCTTCTACTGAGTTGATAGCCTCCTGGTAGGTGAGCGGTGTTATACTTGGCTCTTCACTGTAACATAGATAGCCACCGGGCTTAGCAGCACACGATTCAGCGTTGAGCTGCTTCCTTGGCCTTAATGTCATTTTAGTAGCCTCGAGTTTAACATCTGTACTTTGAGGTACGTATTGTGACCCTTCTGACAGTTCAGCATCATCCACTGATTGATCTGTTGCCTCTGCAGTTGACTGACTCGAGTCGTAGTTTTCAGTGGTGTCGTCATCGCTTTGTTCTTCTTGCTGATCTATTATATTGGAATGTTCGTTTGTTAGTTCAACCGGAACGAAATTGCCTATAACGGTAGATTCAAGAAAAACAGCATCGCGGCTTTTCACAACAATCTGGGACCCGGGCTTGATGAACCTGTACCCTTTGGTATGTTCACAGTAGCCGATAAATACAAATTTTTCAGCTTTGGCGTCCCACTTCCTTCTCTTCTCTTTCGGCAGGTGAACCATTGCTTCGCACCCGAAAGTCCTCATATGACTTACATCTGGTTTCATTCCTGACCACATCTCAATCGGGGTTTTGTACGACAACGCTCGAGTTGGTGATCTGCATATGATGTAGGCGGCTGTGTGCACGGCTTCAGCCCAGTATAGTTTGCTCAGCTTGGCATTTAGGAGCATGCACTTCGCTCTCTCCACCAACGTGCGATTCATTCTCTCTGAGAGACCATTTTGCTGCGGTGTGTACGGTGTGGTTGTTTGGTGTACAATACCTGCGGTCTTAAGAAAGTCTGAGAAGTCCTTATTTATGTATTCTGTGCCGTTGTCAGACCTGAGGCACTTTATTTTACATTCAAGTTGGTTTTCGGCTTCATTCTTGAACTCTTTAAATTTTGCTAGGGCTTCGGACTTGTTTTTCAGAAAGTAAACGGACACCTTCCGTGTGAAATCGTCAATGAAGGTCATGAAATATCTTGCTCCTCCCAGTGACGTAATTTCCATAGGACCACACAAATCTGAATGGATGATTGCTAGCTTTTGCGTAGCTCGGGAACCGTCCTTCTTAAATGGCAATCGTGTTTGTTTACCCTCTAAACAAGTTATGCACACAACAGAGTCTTTCGATGACATTTGTGCTCCAACAGTAGCATCTTTCATTTTGTTCAAGTCCGAGAAGTTAATATGACCCATGCGCTGATGCCAGAGACAAGCATCCTTGTCGTCAACCGTAGATATGTATGCATGATCATTATTAGTGTTCAGCCGGTACATATTGTTGATCAAGCTTGCCGTCGCAACAATCGCATTGTCCTTATTCATAATCAAACAGCCTTTAGGATTAAATCTTACTTGGCCACCGTTCTTGATGATTTGGCTCACAGAAAGCAAGTTTGTAGCAAGATCAGGCACGTAGAGGACATTCTGGAGAAGTATATTCTTTTGCTCGCCTTTGACATCACAAACATTCAAACTTATTTTGCCACAGCTTTTGACTGACAGCGACTTGTCATCAGCGACTTTGATGAATTTAATTGACGGTTCTGTCACGTCAAAAAGTAGGTTTTGCTGCTTTGTCAGATGTACTGATGCGCCAGAATCTACGTACCAAAAGGAATCATTTGATGTTGATGCCACAAAAGCTGCCGCGTAGTTTGAGCACTGGCTCTTCTTCTTGTTCTTTGCCTTACACTCTGTGCTAATATGACCAAATTTATTGCAACTATAGCACCGTGGCCCCTTACTTGTTTGAGTCTCATTATACTTGGTGTAGCCCTTACGATTTGAACCATATCTATGATTAACGGCAAATGCATTCGAGCCGGTTTGTCGCACATCCTGTAGAATTTTGGCTTTAACTGAGTCAGCTGAGATTTTCACACCAGAACTTTCCATCGCCAGAATCATGGGCTGATAACTATCTGGAAGACCTGAGAGCAGCAGTGTACCGAGCCACTCGTCGTCAACCTTAAACCCGATATTGCGGAGTTTGTGTGCCGTACTCATCATTTTACTGACATATTCCTCGACATTGTGACATCCGTTTAATGTTGTTGTAATCAAGTCTCGTAGTAGACCCACACGGCGCGTTAGCCCGGAGTCATTGAATGCGTTTTCTAAGTTCGTCCATACCTCTTTTGCAGTCGTGGCTTCCTCAATGTGCACGTAATTAATCGGATCAACTAGCAGTATAATTTTTGATCGTGCTTTCGTGTCTAAGTTGGAGTCTACGGTCACGGAACTTTCATACTCAACACACTTCCATAAGTCCTCGTGTTGCAGGTAGGTTTTTACCGCAAATCTCCATGTCGGATAGTTATCACGACCCGTTAGTTTTTCAATAAAAGCCATAGAATTATTTGTTGACATTTTCCGAAAAAAAAATTTCTTTTGTCTCTTATGTCAAATTTTCGACGAACTATTTTATGAAAATATTTTTTTAGATTTTTAAATCCACTGCACTCCCGATGACTCTGCTGGGCTTTCTGGGCCCATAACCAAATAACATACGCAGTTTTAGATGGGAAAACTAATTATTTATAGAGATAAAAATATACAACAGCAAACTGAACGGCGGTGTCACCTGATGTGATTCTTTTTATATATGTCAAAGACTAACATGCGTACTGATACATTAAGAAGGTTGGATAGCTATAATTTATAAACTATTTTAACAGCTTTTAACGTGACACGGAACGTAACGTTAAACGTTACAATTATTGGACCACCAAAATTAATCGTCTATTTAACGTCAAATGGAGGTGACTAATAAGAAATGTGTCAATTATGATTTAAACGCTTACTCTCTGCACACACTGGGCTATTAAAAAAAGGCTTATTAAAAAAAGTGTAATTTAAAAAATAAAATCTGTCGTATAACGTTGTATAACCTTAATTTTGTGATTTAGATTTTTTATACACCTTTTCACTATGAAAATTACTGTGTAATGTAATGTCTGCCGAAAGTGCAATAGATGGACACGTATAATCGTACCACAGCATGCATTTCGCACATAACAGGTTGTATGTCTTATTTCCCACATTGATATCATTGTTTCAACAGTATTACGAAACATACAAATTTTCCTCAGTTATAAAATATTTTACAGCCATTTGATCGACATGGCGACGGTTCCCATTGGTCCAAAACTACTGACAAGATTTTATGATCTCTTTTATAGATGACGCAGCATTTCTTCGGATGGAGTTTATTAGCGTCATTTATGTTTTTTTAATTAACGTAACCCAGAGGCTTGGGCAATAAAAAAGGCTGTATTTCAACTTACTGATAGTTGATACCGTAATGTTCTACCTTTGCTAACCTAATGTAAAACAAGTATCAACCAGAGAGACATATTGGCTAGACACGACTACATAGTTGCTTAGCATTCGTAACTAGAGCCTAACAAAGGATGAAATCGTGAAGAAATATCAAAACAACTTAGACAATGGCTTCTCATCTTCTCACACCTCTTATATTTTTTTAATACTACGGCGTACGCAGCGATCAGTTGTATACGCCCACGTCCCACACAGCCAATTCGTTTAAACAATCACCGGCTTTTTTCCAATTGTCGATTTATGTTTTTTTTTCTTTTATGATATGTCCTCTTAAGAGATTGTTTCATTTATTCTGTGCCTACACTTAAACTCAATCCTTTACGAATATAAGCACCTAAACATCAATATTGACATTAGATTTTTGATTTTCGCTTTCAAAGTAGAACCGACTGTGCAAATATAATTAGGGTTGGTCGATAATATAACAGTTTACGTATGTGTTCGATAGCTAAATTAAGATCTGACTGTGAATATTTGCAATAACATAGGTATAGATTGTCAGTGTGTAGAGCACTAATTCTTTCTATATATCTACGTTACCCATATGAAAAAAACAAAATGAGTGCACCGTCCGTCATACTATGTCAGTAAGTATTCAAGGACTACACATAACATAAAGTCTCATTCTAGTGAATATAGACTCACCGTTCACTGTGTGTCAGTCCGTACAACTTTATTGAATACACGCCGAGAACAATCCATATCGAACTGAACAACGTATAACCATAGCAGTGACATACTTTGAGCTAACACGTTACTAATGCCGTGTTTACCTTACACTAGAGTGACTGCCGAAATTGACAGGTCGGCACATAGTCAACGCTGTCGAGTTCGGCAAAGGTGGCCCTCATAGCCTATTATTCTACCCAAGTTACACTGAATATTTACGTACAAAACTATAAAATGTTTTAAACATGCAATAAAAGGTCGTCATAACGTGCATTATAACAGGCTTCGAAGTATCATGTTTCGGGCGGAACAGCTCGAGAGAACTGTAAAGGAGTTTCATACAAAATTGAAGGCCTAGGCCGGGAAGTAATTATTTTTAAACATGACGTCTGTGTTAATGAACAGGCTAAAAAGCTGAATTATATTATTTTGAGGGGTGTATTTTTTATATCATTACATATGTTTGAGAAAAGCACTATACATGCCTTAGCCGTGAAAAGAGCTTGCCGGCGTCGTATCATTATAAATAATGTCATTTTATTATTATTTACTATCGGGCCTCTTTACAGTCGGCCGTCTATACCTACTCACCCACAAGCCCTTCTTTTCCGGCATCTGCAGTAATGTACTAATATTAAACGAAAAATGTAATAATGCTTATCATTGGTTCGATGATACATAAGTACCATTATAAAGCCTAATACCTAAATAATACGTAGTTCTTATCTCACCACCTATTTTTTCTTGGTTGTCTATTGTTTGACCGAAATTTATATGCAATAATATTGATTTGCTCGAATTTCACTTAACCGAATTTCATTTGCCCGAATGTTTCGTTTCCTAGAAAAGTCATTTGACATACTCTTGTATTCCCGAATATTATATGTCATAATGATACGTATGCCATAAGTATTGTTTTCCATAGTATTAAGTGCCATAATATTGTTTGATAGAATATTTAAACGCCATACTAAATATTGTTTCTGTGCGAATCCAACCTGGCTATGCATTTGACATTGTCTAAAATTGTGTTTTTTTTTCTAGTCATTTCTAGCATTTTGATGTAATAATCGTCTATTTACAATGTACACATGCAAGCAAGCATTTTGACTATAAATATATTGTGGCTACGTATGTACATAGACACTATGTACTACATGGTCACAATAAACCTAACCTAAAGTTTTCGGTTATGGTCGAATGTCGTACGTCCTTTTATCGTAGTTTTCTAAAACTGTAAATTAGGCTAGGATTTGTATTTTGAAGCAAACATTCTGACGCTCCGCTCGCTTCGCTTGCTTCGCTATACGGGTCACAACACAAACCTAACCTAACCTATAGTTTTCGGTTTTAGATCCATGTACTATTTGGTAGCAGTTCTTCTAAAACTAGGTTAGATTGTAAATTAGGAAACTGTAAATTAGATTAGGATTTGTATTTTGAAGCAAACATTCTGACGCTTCGCTCGCTTCGCTATACGGGTCACAACACAAACCTAACCTAACCTATAGTTTTCGGTTTTAGATCCATGTACTATTTGGTAGCAGTTCTTCTAAAACTAGGTTAGATTGTAAATTAGGAAACTGTAAATTAGATTAGGATTTGTATTTTGAAGCAAACATTCTGACGCTTCGCTCGCTTCGCTATACGGGTCACAAAACAAACCTAACCTAACCTATAGTTTTCGGTTTTAGATCCATGTACTATTTGGTAGCAGTTCTTCTAAAACTAGGTTAGATTGTAAATTAGGAAACTGTAAATTAGATTAGGATTTCTATTTTGAAGCAAACATTCTGACGCTCCGCTCGCTTCGCTCGCTCCGCTATACGGGTCACAAAACAAACCTAACCTAACCTATAGTTTTCGGTTTTAGATCCATGTACTATTTGGTAGCAGTTCTTCTAAAACTAGATTAGATTGGGTTTGTAGTTTGACGCTCCGCTATACGGGGTCATAAAACAAACCTAACCTAACCTACAGATGTCAGTTTTCGACCTATGTTCCATTTGGATAGCATATGAAATTATAGCATGTGACAATTATGGATTACAATCTTTATGGAAAATGTGATTATTGGAATTAATATTATGGGAAACAAAGATTCGGGCATAGGATTAATATGGCAAACAATGATTATGAGAAACATAATTATAAGAAACAAGATTCGGACAATTGAATATTATGGCAGACGAAATTCGGGCATATGAAATTCGGGCAAGTGAAGGTATACCTTTTTTCTTATCGTGGTGGGAGGGTGGGACCATTATATGCATGAAAAAATACGCAAATAAGTATAACGGGTTAGCACAAATTTAACTGGCACGATATTCTATCGCGGAATAGCAAAGCAATATTATTATTCTCATTATTATTTTCTGTTTAATTTTGTTTTCTCCGCCACCCAAAGGTTGTCTGGAAGAGATCGCTCTTTAGCGATAAGACCGCCTATTGTCTACCATTATTTAATTTATGATTTCTCATGTAATATTTTTCTTGTTGGTGTGCAATAAAGTATTGTTGTATTGTATTGTAATACGTAAATTCGGGAAGCCAAGACTTTTGAATTCGTTAGGGCACAGGGTACTAATTAGCGATACCTACGAATATTTTGAATGCGGTGTAATTTTTACGAGTTCCATCACGATCGCGACAACATTTCTAAGGAACATGGCATTTTCGTAGCCCTACATTAGAAGTTATTAGTTGTTAACCCTGGTAGGGGTGGGCAGATGTGGTCGAAGATTACTTAAATTTATCTGCTTTGCCCGAAGGTTGACTGGTAGATAATTCCTCATGGCATTCAATCCGCCTTTTGTACGATTAGTTTTCTTTTGTGCAATAATGATTAAATAAATAAATAAGATGATCTGCGCGAACATCAAGCCATCGTCTGACGAGAAACGAGACCGGTGGCGGGCACTTGTGTTGCCAAGACTCACTTTCGGTCGCTGCGCTAGAGACGTAAGACAGGAAGTTATTCGAATCAGTATACCTACTAACCTTTGAAATATGAAGTGACAGGATGTCACCGCCATTTTTAATGTTTGATTGATAAAAAATAATACGTAATGGACAATATTTCATTTTTTTTACCAGGCTTTTCATCGATATTATCAGAATAAGAAAATAAACATTACTACATTTATCACATCTTTCCTCATTCATTCAAGTTCCTCATTTAAAAATATATAATACGCGTAGGCGATTAGTAATTGGCCACAGCGGAGAAAATCGTACAGTCCTAAGGCGGATTTAGTATGGAAATTGTACCACTCATTGTGTGTTGTGACTGTCAAATTTTCCACAAGGTGACATCATATAGAAGGCCGATTGTTAGATGACGCTGCTTTAATAATAAATTAATGAAATTAGTTTAAGCTGAACATTAATTAGGGCATTTGAAAATTTTGAAATGTTGTCAATTGGCCTTAAGTAGTGATATAAATGCAGTGTATACAGGGTGTTGCCTGTAATGGGAGCAATAAATTAAAACATAGTCTCTACCCTTCAAACTAAACAACATTCTCATCAACATCCTCCTAGCCTTTGTCCCATTTTTTGAGAATGAATTCTCAATCGGGGTCGGCTACCTAAATCCCAAGATCAGGCACTAGTTTTTACGAAAGCGACTGCCATCTGACCTTCCAACCCAGAGGGGAAACTAGGCCTTATTGGGCTTAGGTGGTTTCCTCACGATGTTTTCCTTCACCGATAAGCGAGTGGTATCAAATGACATTCCGTACATAAGTTCCGAAAAACTCATTGGTACGGGCCGGGTTCGAACCCGCGACCTCCGGATTGAAAGTCGCATGCCCTAACCACTAGGCTACCACCGCTTCCTCCTAACCACTAGGCTACCACCGCGAAAATAACGTGTATTAAATGATAATTTGTAAATTAATGTTTAGATAAAAAAGCAATGTATTGCGAAATGTGCGATATTAGTAGTGACAGCAAAAATACTATTTAATTTGTTTGACTTTTTTTTTAAGTTGCTGAACAAAATTAAATGTTGTTCAGTTTGAAGAGTAGAATCTATGTTTTAATTTATTGCTCCTATTACAGGCAACACCGTGTATATAATTTGTACGAGTGTATCCGCGTCGCGACGACATCGTTAAGGAGTGTTACAGTCGTCAGACAGCCAACGACATCAGCTCGTGTTTGTAACCCAACCCGCCACCCGCGACGTTTAATCCAAGAAAATTAGATTGCAATATATGGAAAATTTGGCAAAATTAAAGGACAACTTTTATCTATCAGGATATGTAGGTTATAGAGCCAAGTTTAATTTTATCTACTCTCCCCCCCTCTCAGGGGTGAGCGTCACCCCCCCGCGACCTCGAATGTGTCCCGGAGCGCGGTATTTTCCACTTTAAAAGAAAACCGTGTACAATACATACAAAGTGTATAGGAACGAAATAATCCTGAATAAATTTACTATAAACCTTTCATACATACAAAAGCGATAGCACTTATACAATCAGCGCAATCTGTTACCAAATACTAACGTTTTTAATTATTGATCTTTTTTTTCTGCTAAAAGGTTAGTTATCTCAAAAACTGCACACTTCTCGGCCAAAATATGTATGACAAAAGTAAAGAATGGAAAATGTTCTTGCTAAAAATGTATAATTTATTTCTGTTACTCTTTAATTTACCGTTGCATTGCTATTTTTAAAATTTAAGTCATTTGGCCATTATGCGAAATATAAATATTCGTACTAGTTAAACGGTGTTACTTGCAATACCATAGACTTCTTATATATTTTTCTGTAATGTACAAGTATTGAACTATATTCTGTAATTTTTTTTTTTTAGCCTCACTATTTTAGGAAATAAGGGGTGTGTGGGCAAATCGTCAAATTTTGCTCATTTTCGTAAATAACTTCAAAACCGTTTAATTTAGAATGATGAAATATATATATTTGAGATGTTCATAATGTACCCTTTCATTTGATATGTCACACGATATACTTTGCCATTTTTTTTTCTAATTTGCCCCCTATAACTGGCCCTCATGTCAAAATTTATTAAGTTGCGTTACGTTACGTTACACGTCCATGTTTGGGTCATCAATTTACATATGTGTACCAAATTTCAACTCAATCGGTCCAGTAGTTTCGGAGCAAATTGGCTATGGCAGACGGACGGACTGACACAGACACACGAGGGATCCTACTATAATCATAGCGAATTTTCTCCGAAACTACTGGACCGATTGAGTTGAAATTTGGTACACAAATGTAAATTGATGACCCAAACATGGAAATGTAACGTAACGTAAAGTAAATCAAGTAATTTGAAACATGGGGGCCAGATTTGAGGGGGAAATTAGAAAAAAAAATAGCAAAGTATATCGTGTGACATATCAAATGAAAGGGTACATTATGAACATCTCAAATATATATATTTCATCATTCTAAATTAAACGGTTTTGAAGTTATTTACGAAAATGAGCAAAACTTGACGATTTCCCCACACACCCCTTATTTCCTAAAATAGTAAGGCTAAAAAAAAAAAAAATTACAGAATATAGTTCAATACTTGTAGATTACAGAAAAACATATAAGAAGTCTATGGTATTGCAAGTAACACCGTTTAACTAGTACGAATATTTATATTTCGCATAATGGCCAAATGACTTAAATTTTAAAAATAGCATTGCAACGGTAAATTAAAGAGAAACAGAAATAAATTATACATTTTTAGAAAGAACATTTTCCATTCTTTACTTTTGTCATACATATTTCGGCCGAGAAATGTGCAGTTTTTGAGATAACTAACCTTTTAGCAGAAAAAAAAGATCAATAATTAAAAACGTTAGTATTTGGTAACAGATTGCGCCGATTCTATAAGTGCTATCGCTTTTGTATGTATGAAAGGTTTATAGTAAATTTATTTAGAATTATTTCGTTCCTATACACTTTGTATGCACCGTAAACGGTTTTCTTTTAAAGTGGAAAATACCGCGCTCCGGGACACATTCGAGGGCGCGGGGGGGTGACGCTCACCCCTGAGAGGGGGGGAGAGTAGATAAAATTAAACTTGGCTCTATAACCTACATATCCTGATAGATAAAAGTTGTCCTTTAATTTTGCCAAATTTTCAGCTAATCTTACTGAATTAGTTATGTAAATATTAGGTATTTATATTGCACGTTGCAGGTTCTATTGCGTGTTTGAATGGGGTTCCCTTTATCTTGCATATTATCGATTGTCCGAAATACACTTCGTATAGCAGCTGTCCCAGAAATATTTTTGACCGAATGATGCTTTAGCATAGTCATATACTTAGCATATTTGCTGGTTTGCATTTTGCATAATACTCATTCGACAGAATTTTTCGGCGACATGATGATTTTGACGAAGGCGGTTATGCAAAATTAAATAATGACAATCAATCGTCTTTTTAAATGCGTAAACGGACAAACTAGACGCCTAAATAGTAGGTATAGGTATCTATAATGTATCGTCTCATCTTATTCCCATCGTTAGCTCCATACATGTTTTAAATCATAGGATCCTGCCTGCCTGAAGCATCGTTGTTATATTGTTTAGGTACCGCTCAAAACCGGCGCAAATAGAGTAGGTACTAGGTATCATAATTCAGTACTCTCCGGCCATTGCCGCTGATGAATGCCGTAGCGGCGCCCTCTGGCGGCGCGCCAACGGAGTAAGTGTAGAGTAAAACTATCCTATAGACCTAGATAGACACTTCATCACAGTTAGGAAAAAACATTTTGCGAGCAGAAACATGCAAACATATAGTTGATATGTTCCAAGGAACTCCTTTTCTCTGCAGGAGAGTTGAAATAAGAAGGCACCCAACGAGTCGTCAAAGGTGAAATCAGTACTCCATTCTATATACGACCTGACTGCATAAAGCTGAACAAAGATATATGTACCTAAAAAAACACATATTTTTGTTTCCGTCTAGTTCGTCGTGTCGTTCTAAGACGCGGAAGGGTGCGACGAAACGTAACGTTCCGTAGAAAAATACATCGGTCAACGCAAAAATTCACGTCATGACGTAGTGACGTATAACGTAAGTAGGTAGCTCTTTGTTGCTCGTATTATTAGAAGGTATTATTTAAATAATACATTGTAGATGCAGCAGAGCGATGTCTTACCGTGTCTAGCAGGAAACGGGGTCACATGAGCACATATCAATTAACGCCTTTTATCTCGTCCATTCCATTTTATTCCATTTACACTCCTCTGTCATGCCCGGGAATAAGTGAGCCAAATGCATTCTTAATCGCCCCACTAATTGTCTGCTTCTTTAATTGGTGATCCAATAAATCTTGACATTTATCCTCCTCAACGATAACGACGTACAAACTCTGTATTACGCATAAAATTTTCCAACACAACCAACATCTCTGAGCCGCTCAAGGTACTATATTTACCCGCTTTCATCCTTAGGCTATACAATCTTCTTGAATTCCATTTCATTCACATTTTATATTTAAGGGGTTTACAAGCATAGCTTGTCATCAAATTTTAATATTGAGGAGATCGTGAAAAGATAGGCCGGAGGGCGAACGAACAAAAACAAGGCCGGACGGGCCGGGCCTTATTAAATCAGACTTATTAAAGGGCAGGAATGCCCTGATCCCATCTCAGGATTACTCAGCTGGCCACTCGAGCTAAAGGAAACTGCTAAACCCTGTCAAGATAATTAGCTCGACTAGTCACTCCCTAATTGGATATAAATTACTTAAGCGTTAGAGACATTATGAAATAGAGTCGCATTACAAATAGGTGTTCCGTTTCATAGTTAATGGATATCCAATAATCTGTGCTAGTTTCCAGCTAACGATAAAAGTTTTAATACCGCCCCGCGCGGCGAAACGTTTAATTCAGTTTAAAATTTATGCGTGCTTCATACAAAAAATGTATTATTTGAGCACCATTAAAATTCGGGTACGTTCAGACTTCGTCCAGCCATTACTGCGCCGGTTGAAAGCTTTATAATAACATGTCATTATTCGACTCTTAATTTGTTTTTTCTAAAAATTCTAGTCCGAAGACAAGATTAAACGCATAAAAAAAGTATAAGTAGTGTTTTTAACGTTGGAATAATTTCTATAATTGCTTGTATGGACCTAGATGGTACCATGTGATTAGCAATTAGGTAGAGACAAGGCATCCGATGGCGATTACGACTCGTTTAATGTGTGTTTCTAGGTTGTATTCATTCTCGACGATTGTAGCTGTCGGAACCAGAAGGTCTTTAAGTATTTTTCATTCCATACACTTATTGCCTTTTTCTTTCATACATGAATTACTCATGAGTCATGACGCCTTTCATATTCGTATTTGTGAAATACATCTCACTCTTACGATTATGGAACTATAAAAAATATTTATTCTTAGTACAAATAAGCCATGATAGACCTACAAAAAGTTCTATGAAAACGTTTTAAACTCTTCAACACGAAAAAAGGAAGTTGCCAATTAAAACATAATCAAAGTCAACATCATCCTCATTATATCATACAGCACCGTAACGTTCATTAAGAATAAAAAATGAATTGTTTGGCCGCTAGGTACTAACACACGTAGAGCTCCCGTTTTTTCGTTCCATTATCTACGCCAAGAGAGGTTCTTACGCGCCGCGTACCGGGCTAATAACTAATGCCAGCACCGTGATATACGGCTCCGCCTTCTGCTTTTGATCGAGCAATTAGGCGCGCGTTCGTAATATGTGTCGGAAGAGTCGCCAAGCCGCACGACCAATTCCGTCAAATTACAAAAACAACAACTAAAATACAGTTCTCAGACGGCTTTTATGTACGATTTCCGCTGACAGTGCCCCGTCGGATTGGCTGCTGCCGCGTCGTAGAGGACGCTCGGGGTCCCCGCGGTAACCGACTGCGTTAATAATTATAAAAACGGTTGAAAGATGTTTCACGATAGTTTTAATCATATTACCAACTGCGTTCATCGACAGGGCTGGACGGAATCGGCGGCCACCACGTCGCATCGGATGCCGGAGCACAGGGCGGCAGCCGACCTCGTCCGCCGGGTATCTGATCGACGATGGCACGGCGCGGTTTCACTCCGCGGCGGTGGCCGTACGAATCCGGCCGGACGCGATTGGATGCGGCGGCATCCGACGGCACGCGACGGGGTCCTACCGGAACCGGCTGGACGCAAAGACGACCGCCCGAAGAGCCGACTGGCCGGCTTAGGAGGAGGAGGGCCGGCTGGTCGGAATTAATTCCATTCAAATATGAGATTTTACTACAGTATAGACGTACAGTATTCCTTTAACGATTAATCTAGTTGGTCGCGCTCCGACTCAGCCCATCCCATCCACCCATCAAATCATTACGAAGATCAAAAGAGATCCTTCTGTAGTGTTATATTCTGTGACGGCAGATAAAAACGGCAGTATTTGTGAACGGCTCGAATAACGCGAGCGTGCGCCGCCTGGCCGGACCAATTAAACGATAATTAACCAAAAATCTTAATTGGCTCCTTATTGATTTGGGCGAAATTTATTTAATATCAGAACTGGAGCCGCCTTTTTGCTCGTCGCGCTAATGACGCATTCTGAGCACTAATTCAACGACGCATTGCGACATCCCAATGGTATCGAAATTTTGTTTTTGTCACGGCCTTTGTGGCTATTTGAGCTGCATTAAGTGACATTACAAGTTTATATTTTATCATTTAAAAAAGCAGTTCTCTTAGCCATAATTACTTAATTAAAATCGTGTTTGCATAACCTGCTAAAGCATAGACTTTTCCAATCATTTCCAATTTAGACTAATCAAAATTCAATAAATAGAAAGTCATTAAGTATATCAATCAGGAAATCCTTAGTATTAATGCTAAAACAGTTAATTCCGAAACCATCCGCCTTACATAACGCTTACACCAAATAGAGCTCGTTGCAGTGACAAGATTTTGGACATAGGTCATAAGCAAAGCAACTTCGAATGTGTCCCAGCCCCGCTCGGAAGCGTGCCCGATACCGCCGCTCTTCCGTCCGTATCTTATCGCACAAAACATGATCTCGTTTGGGTTATTGCCACTTCTCCGTTTTTATTTACAAAATTCGTTCGTATTTACATAAAGGAATATAGGGACAATCACATCAGTCTGTCTCCGTAAGCGTTTGTCTGAATGCGGCTCGGAGGTGGAATAGTCTTCGATTTGGGACACATTTCGGAGGAAGGTCGTATAACTGACTTATCCAAACGGGTATAAAAGTAAAGGATACGAAATGATACCTATTCTCTTCATTCATGCTGGAGCTTGGCTTGCTTTTAACACGCTTTTATTGGCTTCACTTAAAGTTTATATGTTTATTTGTTTGTACTAACAATGTAATTGACGACGTATTTGGCAGTCGCGGGTTCGAATCCGGCCAGGGCAAATATTTGTGTGATGAACTGGAATATTTGTGATGGGTCATGGTCGTTCTATGTATTTAAGTATAATATATTTATCTATATAAGTACGTATATCATCGTCTAGTACCCATAACACAAGCCTTCTTGAGCTTAATTTGGGACTAGAACGATTTGTGTGAGGTTGTCCGATATTTATTTATTTATGTAAAAAATATATATATTTTCATTTAGGTAGCTTTTTAACGTCTTGCCATGCTATGAAAAGTCGAAAAGCTGCATCAATTTTATTTCATGTTCATGTTCATCAGAATAATATAGAGAATCCCAACTTCCAAATAAAACCGACCTACTCATTACCTTAAAAAAGAATGTAATGAAATCTTGAAAGTCAATTTGAACTTACCTCTAATTATCGTATCGAAATGTAACCTTGCATGAATTGTGGGCTGATCCAGTGTCAATATTCTCAACCTTCAAACTAGTATCAGTCGAATATTAGGTATAGGTACCCATATAATATTTACTGGCTTATGAACAAAATTCCCCGTCGTACTATAAAGTCCTAATTAGGTTACGTAATTACATGGCGTAGGTATTTACAAAGGTCGTGTTAAATCAATTAGCGGGTAAAAGGCAGGCTTTGTCTTGTTCAAGGCAAGACATTTGGCTGCATAATGCGATACGATAATAGGTTTCATGCCCACTATATTACATCTATAAGTAAATATACCTGTACAAGGTTACTCTGGGTCTCAGTTAGACATTTGACACAGACTTCCATCTAAGTTTTTGCCATTGATTTTGGGCCGCGGTGTCACGACAAAAGCGGAAGGCAGCACTTGGTGCGTAACTATTTAGTCTGTAGGCTAATAACGAAGCTCACAAGGTGTAGTAATTCGGTCTTGGTTCATGCAAGAGCTCCACGCTCAGTAGGTAAATACAAAGACTTGAATTAGGAAATGGCAAAGCAACTGTTTGAGGGTGATCATTTGAGCGTTTTAACCGCCTCATAAATATGTCCGCAATATCGACGACCTCCGTATGAACTGAAGCGCCATTTTCGGTTGTCTTGTAGAAGTCGCGGATTTTTACAATTCCAATCAAAATGATGTTGATTGTTTTTATGAATTGGCCTATATTGTGGACATATTAATGAGATGATTAAAACGCTCAAATAATCGCATATGAATCCTTTAGGTTGGTTGGTTGGTCTTATTGGTTCTTATTTTTTGGGTTACTACAAATATTTTCTGTTTAGATCCCGTTCCTGTTAGTGGCTCAAGGTCAAGAGTAATCCTCAGCAAGCCGGAACATATTTGATTTAGATTATCTTCAAGAGCAATAAATACAGAGGTCCTCAGAACCCTGGTAATAGGGAAGTCAGTGAGAATCAAGTTCTATGAACCCCACGCCGCGTCACTGGATCTTATAGCTAAAGTGTAAATTCAACCATTTGAGTCACCATGTCAGAACAACACAGAGGGAAAAGGGTAATTTACCAATTCGATGGTTGCAAGTCATGTCCTCTCTGCGGCATCTCTCACAAAGGCAGTAACTGAGTGGGGCACACATATTTACTACATATTTATGTTTACGCTCTAATACGCGTATTACTGTGACTAAGTTTGTGTAATCAAAAAGTAACTTACTTCTTGAATCATCTCGACTGCATTCATCATTTTCATAACTTAAAGCTATTAAGTGAATGAGTGATACCTTTTTAGGGCTGCGTACCTCACTCGGCAAAAACGGAAAACTGATAGAATCAATTTTGTTGTCACGATCCAAGGAAAAAACGTATACTTACGACCCCCTATTCACAGCAGGTAAAAAATCTTGGTGTGATCATGGACTGTACTCTGTCATGGGTTCCTCAGGTCGGCGAGGTTAGTAGAAAGATGTTTGCTGCGATAGGTGCTTTAAGGCGTCTTCGTAACTTTTTGCCACTACCTACTAAAATTGCTCTTGCTCAGTCTCTTCTACTCCCTATTCTTGACTATGCCGATGTGTGCTATTTAGATCTTTCTGAAGCTCAGCTTAACAAACTAGAGCGCCTTCAAAACCTTAGTATCCGGTTTATTTTTGGCTTGCGTAAGTATGACCACGTCTCCCATTTTCGTTCTCAGCTCAAATGGCTTCCCATTCGTCTTCGCCGTAACTCTCACATTCTTGCCCTTCTTTATGGCGTGCTTTTCAACCCCGCTACCCCCTGCTATCTTAAAGAGCGCTTTAAATATCTGTCTTCGTTAAGGTGTTCTCAAAATTGTATTCTTGATCCTGCTGTTTCATCTTCCAAGTTTTACAATGACTCATTCACCTTCCAAGCGGTCCAGTTGTGGAATGCTCTGCCGTTGGATCTGAGGCGTGCAAAATCTCTTCCGATTTTCAAAAATCATCTCAAACAACATTATTTGTCGCTTCCTTAGGTCTAGTTGTCGATGTGGTTAATTCATTAATGTATGCTGTCGTATGTATTTATGTATGTATTATGTATTTATGTATGTATATTTTAGTATCTATTTTTAATTAACATATATGTAATGTATATTTCGTTTTTTATGTTTTAGTTTGTCTGTAGATGTTTGTGTCAAATTAGTTGTTTTCAAAAATATTGCACTACCAATTTCATAATTATTTTTCGTATTTCTCACTACCCTAAGGTTGTCTGGAAGAGATCGCTTTTTAGCGATAAGACCGCCTGTTGTTACCTACTGTATTGTTTTTTGCAATTTCTTTGTGTAATCTTATTTATATTTAGTGGTGCACAATAAAGAGTATTATTATTATTATTATACTTTCTGATGGCATACTCGTAGATCGTAGAATCATGAAATTTGACAAAAAGTAATATGGCAAGTGAATTAAAAAGCCCGAAAACCGTAAAATTGTAGTTACATAGTTTTAAATTAATTTTTTTTGTGATCACTAACTTATTTGCAGTTGGTGAACTAAGCCCGACCTATATCGATATATGCGGGCAGAGTTATCCCAGAACCCTTTCTTTTATTTTTTCGTTGGAGCAACATTCAGTGGTTTCATAGTTTATAAGGTACAAAACCCTCGGTACGCTATAGCTCCTATATAATTATCTCAATTTAGCAATGTGTTCTGTTTATTTTTAAATGACACCTCGATAAATATGTCCAGCTCTTCAGTTATCTGGTTTGACCACTTTAGGTCTTTTACCTTCGAACATATTTTTCGCTTCAATGTAAACATTTGGCTTAAGCTCAGACGTTACTGCTTAAATAAAACTTAAATTAATCACGCATATCGCTATGTTGCATATATCGGCTGTTCAGAAAGTTAGTCAGCTTAGCGGCGATGTGGCTTTCTCCGTTCCAATCCCTTTTGCGTAGTTTGGAATTTGCATAATCCGAACCCGAAGCCATCTTCATGTAGGCCGATATGAAGAGTTCAAAAATATCTATACACTATCACTTTTCTCTTTTTTTTTCGGAATCTTGAGTGGCGGTCACGGCGTTCTTCAGGAAAGTCTTATGTGCCACAGTGTTTCTTTTCGGTACCGCCTTCCGATTTTGTTCAGAAATATTGGCCCGCATTCGTTAGTCGTAGCGGTGCGCACGCGTTGGTCAGTCGGGTCGCCAAACCCCACGACCAATCATGTCGCATTTTACACAGACAACTCTACTCAAGCGCCTTATACGAAGATCAAAGGCCTGACCTTCTGTGGTAATATGCATGTTACCCACATCCCCGATATACTCCTAATATCACAATCCATCAACATTCGTTTCCGTGCCTAGATACAAAGATATTTTTGAGCATTTCACATGGGTACCTATCCGACATGAATCGGTAGATGATGTCCTTGCACTCTCTTTACTTTCTATCTCTGTCTGCGGTCGATAAATAAACCTTTTCCTCCTATTTATACCTGTACATTTTCCTCCCCTACTAAAAGAGTCCATCGCGCAGAATGGTATACTTAAATCAGGACATTTCAGACGCTACTCGAAAGCAGCTCGCAAATAAAAAATAATAATGTTATGAGATTTGTTCGTCGCCCTCGTATGGATGGCGGCATTGAGGGACCCTCATAAATAACGGAATGCCCGCACCTGCCTTCGGAAAAACGTTCGTATGGATATGGGGGAATATAACGGACATCTTTTCTTAGGACGAGATACGTGGGTGGAAATGTATTAAATTAAAAGGTTTAAAGGTGTCTTCTTCTTTTTCTATGATTCTGTGGTTATTGGCATTTGATTTTATATATATACTAGCTGTGCCCCGCGGTGTTACCCGCTCATCCCACGGGAACACTAAATTTATTCGGGATGAAAAGTATCCTATGTCCTTTCCCGGGTCTGAAACTATCTCCATACCAAATTTCATCTAAGTCGGTTCAGCGGTTTAAGCGTGAAGAGGTAACAGACAGACAGACAGAGAGACACACTTTCGCATTTATAATATTAGTATGGATTTAGGCGGTCTGTCCACAGAAGCGGAGATATGTGTTAAATGGACCAATCAAATTTCTCAGATTTAAAAGTATGTTCTTCTGGGAACATAATACACCAAATTAACTCTCGAACTATTGGCGCTCTCACTCCGGTCGAGCGCCAAAATATCTCGATCGAAATGGGTGTCATACATTCCTTGTTTACCAATCTACTATTTAAATTCTATTCAATATTTATTTTAGAAGAAGAACGAAGAATTGAGCAACATTCTGATGATAAACAATAATATGAAACTGGTTGTTGATATACCGCAACTGACATTTTATTTTCATGTCAGTAGCAATATATCGTATTGGATATTATTGCCATATGAAAATTGTTTGTAAATGGTGAGCCACAACTTGGTCAGGCTATACCTACGGTGTACATCCTTGACACTATTATACCCCTCTACATAGAAAACGAAAGTTTTATACAATTTGAGGATTCTATACTAAATAGTATAACTGTGTCCGATTACAGCACTGCATAGCTGCATAGTTCGTCACTAGGGAAGACTATAGTTTGTCAAATCCACTTCGCACATAGCCAAATAATGTAAATGTGCCCGAAAGCGAAAGTAAATTATTTTCCTAAAACTTCAGTCTAAATTCCAGGCGAACTGTCAGCAGGACAGGACAGTATTTATCTGAATAAAGTACTATCAGTATTCGTGAATAATGTAAATCTCTTCTGACCGACCGAGCTGCCGGAGTCGGAACGCGTAATATTTTAGCAATTATCCCGAAGGCGTAATTTCATTTAGAACTACGTAATTTACAGTCGGTTCTGAAAGGCTACTACGAAAATTTAAATCCGAAGTTTGTACCGTGCCATACCTCTCGATCTCCTGTCAAACGATATTTAAATGAGCGGGACCGCAGAACACGAAGTTCGGATATCGGACATCAGAGTAACCTTCCTGGGGCGTGGGAAGAGTTGTCGTCCAGAGGCCGAAAAGTCTGAACTAGCGATATTGTTTGTTAAAATCGTTATAGAACCTGCCACAACTCAATGTTTCTGTTTAGCCCTATGGTTTACGTTAGTATATATATTCTTTACCTATGGTGACTAGTAGAGAATGCCTTGTAGCATTGAGTGCACCATTTGTACTAGTTTGATCTCTGCAATAATGTAGGGCCACACAGGGTTTTATAGCAGAAAAGTGTAAAATGTACCATCTTATATATCAACTGTAGGTGTGTTCGTTTTTCTGAATTGATATAAAACATTACCCATTTTCTCCGGTAGCTACTTACCCGGTACTTGATTATTTTAAAACGTTATCTTCAACGGTAACGGTTCCAGAGAATAATGCCTTCCATGAAATCAAACATTCAATCAATTCGACGAAACTATCCATAAAACAAGGGAGACCCGTGTAGCTTACACATCCATACTGTATAGCATGTTGTTGTGTTGTTACCATTTCACATGATTGCGGCTTCCCGCTGCTTATCATATTTTTTGCTGCATCTCATTATCTACCCATGCCGTTACCAATTAGTTATCTAGCCGGAGATCAAATTGCCGGGCCCTGGGCCCATCGCGGTGGCAAAAACTATAGGCCCGGCTTCGAGCCGCCGAGCTTACCATAGCTAGGGCAGCGACGAGTTCGTTCCTGATTTACTCAATTTGATTGGTGGAATGTACGTGGGACGTCACGGTAATGATTCGAATTTCGAAGTAACGCTTCTTTTCAAAACGTGTATATGTACCCACACATATCTACCTGTGTATCCTGGACATTTGTGTGACTTCGCCTTGCTCGCACAGTATTGACAGTAAAGTGACAGGTAGGTAGTATTTGTAGCCCGACAAAGAGAAGCGTGTCTTTATGCTAGTGCTGATACAGGCAGGGCACCAACGAGTGATCATACTTTATCAACACTTAACTCATTATTTAGAGGACAAATTATATAAAAAACGAGCTCTTCGCCGAATTGCTGACTTACTCAGCGGCTGCTCGGTGGGGAGAATCAATTACATTGAGTTGTGATCCGAACGATTTTGCGGGACCGCTACGCACTGTATCCGACAGAAGGAAAATAAGCATTGCGACATAGCCATTTGAGCGATGTCTCGGCCATATGACGGACATATACGTAGAAGTAACATATTAACAAGTTGAAATTTATAAATTTCGCGACCAACAATTCGCTTAGCTCTGCGTTCGCGCTCTGTCGGTTTTTGGGATATTGTTAATTTTTTCGTCGGATCCTGAAAGTGTTACAGATACATTAAACACATCGCTAAAGTTGACATATGTAGATATTCCGGACAGACTCAATTGATGATCTGATGTCGGCGGCTCAATCGATTAATCGAGTTGTGATCTTAATGCGCTCCGCTTACACACTCTACTCCGACCGAAGGAAGTTAGAAGCCGGGGAATCGCTTACCAAAACAATATTCTTGATCGATAACGCTCCATCTCACCAACCCGTTAACGACAACCCTATTGACTACGTCACGCGAACCACTAATAAGGGCTCGTGACTGCGTCAATAAAGGCCGCAAAGGCCAAAGCGAACCTCCATACTCGAAGACCTGGCTATGAAGCCAGATACCAGGACCGCGACGCCCTAGCCTTCTCTAACTTCGTGACGTGCCGTCCCGTTCATTCATATGTTGTTTCAACATCAAACGGGATAGCACTGTACAAACTTCGAATTTTGATCTTCGGAGAAGCCATGTACAGTCAACCAATTTGATTCCTAGGCCATTTCGTACCTTGTCACAGTGTACGCTAATATGAAAGCCGCTTGAGTTCTCATATCATTGTCATTGTGACAAGGTTCTATAGTGGCCTAGAAATCAAATTGGTTGACTGTAAAGTCTGATACAGTAGCCTTTACCAGAAACGTTAACACCGCACAACACACTTGATGACGACGCGGTTGGCGCAGTTTGTAGTGCATGTGTGATGAACTCGAATATTTGTTCATGGGTCACGGATGTTATCTAGATATTACGTATATCGTCGTCTAGAACCTACCCATAGTACAATTGTATAAGATTGGCCCTTAATATTTGTTTATTTACATTAATCAATAAAACGTCCATAACCCGCATTTGACATTTGTAAGGACTCCAGCGCCTCCAGCGGTGAGTTCACGGCCCTAATTGCTCAACTGACAGAAAAACTATCTATCATCGATGCTCCACGCAACGACTGGCAAATTTGAATTTGTCTCGTGTAATTGGTGTGCTCCCTGAACTGCACAAATTGCACTACTCTGTAGTACGATGGTGCTCGAACCCACTCGAGGCCCGTGCCAAATTGCCCAGAAACAACAGCAGCGACTGAACAGTAGGCTCGCTAATGGAAAACCTTAATATAAACTTAAATATTAACTGCGTTATTTTGCATCTACAGTAAAGCGATACACTTTACATTAAGACTTAATTTTCACTGTGAATATTATTCAAAATATTTAAATGGCGGTGATGCCAGGTGCAGAAACTTAAATGACTAGTGAGGTATATTTTACTTATGGTCAAATTTCATTGATTGAGCGAGGGAAACGTCTCCGTTGCAGTTCAGCCAAGTTTCCAGGTGTGAAGATTTCCGGCTTTTCTCGCCTAAATGTCGCTTTTCTCAACCGATTCTCGTGAAATTTTGTGACCAGGTTGAATAAATATACCTATAGAATTTTTATATGGATTCAGTATATATTTTTTACCTTTATAAACTATTTTTTATAGCGAGACTCCAACCCGATGACCTTCACACGTACATACTCTACGATCTCCTCAGCCGTCGCAGAGTAATGTGTAATTGTATGTTTGTATTGGCATCCCTGACTATTTGCTCCTACTGTGGTTTGCTCGCTGTGCGGCCTTCAATATTAAACTGAACAACATAATGCCTTGCCTACTTACCAAATTATGCCCCACGGGACAGCCAAAATGGAGGAAGTCATATTTTTCTATTTAATACTCGTTTGCTTTTGTTTTCTTGCGTTTCGTAACAACTTCGCCCAGTAGGTTACTAGTCCAGCAAAGTGTATTGCAGAGTACCTACTTAACTCCGAATGTCGTAGATATTAATCTCTCTTCCTGGCCTAATGGCCAATGGGATAATTCCCATCATAGTGGTGGGGTCAGCTTTCCGTAGGTACGTCTCCACGTCGCCCTGTCTTTGACATCATCTTTGGATACGTGACACTCAATCCTTAGCGTAAATAAATATTACAAATTTTCTAATTTCGTCTGGGAGGGTGAAGAAGTATTGCTTAAAACTAAAACAAGTTAAGCTCTCTTCATTTTGATGCGCGAGATAGGACAATCAGTCGCAGTGAAAATTCACCTCCTGAATCACGACATTTTGAACAGCATGGTACGTAGGTATAAGAAAAGAACATTTTTAAAAATTCCTTCCTTGCTACATTTTTACGAACGCGACGCATGACGATACTGTCTTTGAATTGCATAAATGAAGGAAGCCAAATCTACTCCTGCTTGTGAGACAGAACAGAATAAAAATAAAAATTATGACATCATACCACCCCTCTCCATACCCCTACGAAGTGACTACCGCACTTTCCGTGTTCAGGAAAACATGCCGAAAAAGTACACCATTCTGCAAGACGGAAACAAGTCCCACGGAAGTTTAATTGTCAAAATGACGATAGTCGAGTCTCTTTACCTCTAGCACAACTGTCACAAGCTACTATTTCTCGCGCGAGAATTGTCTGTCTCTGCAGTAGCACAAAACAGATAGGTACCTACAGAAATCAATCTACATACAAGCGCGTTCGAGCAAACGCACACATAGACATTGCTCACGGACACGATATCTCGGACCAGTTCAGACCAGTGCGAGCGCGAGTGCCATCCGCTTGACGTGTCCGTGAGCAATGTCTATGTCGATACCTCCTACGTATACTGATGCAACTGACATTTTTACGATTTTCGTTTTTTTGCATATTTAGGATCAAAATACTTATCTACATGCTATAAAATTTTCATGACAAAATTACTGCTAGTTTTCGAAATAAAGTGACGTATACTGATACAACTAACACCGTTTTTTTAATTTAGAACATCGTATACTGAGATAAGTCACTTGTACCACTGTACGCAGTACACCTATCAAGTACAAGTGGCAGTTATCTCAGTATGCTTGCTCGTCATCGTTGCGGACGTAAGATGTCCCACTATGCGCGACGGACAGTCGATGCGGCCTACGTCTTTTCTGCCTACTACGTATCAAATTAGGCTTACTTTTGGTTATGATACAGTTTTCTCCAATCAGTACCGATGGTTGTTTGGAGTACAATAATAGCCATATGTCGCCATTACCTACAGTAAACCAGAGTCACCACTAGGGCTGCCATCCGACCGGGTTACCCCGGATTTGTCCTAGTTTGAAGCCGTCCGGGGGCCGTCCGGGGTTTAATGTCAATAAAAAATAAAGCAATTATTTTTTTTATTTTATAAATGGGGGAAATGCAAGTTACGCCAAATGTCCGGGTTTTTAAGTCTTTGTCCGTATTCGGCGAATTTAGAGATGGCAGCTGCTTAGTTGGCACGACAGGTAATTGTAAAGTAAAATAGCAAAAAATATGTCGGTAACTTACGTGTAATTTAAAAAATATTTGGATCAACGAACAAAGAAAGTAAAAATCTAATCATGAGTTTAAATAAAAAAGTAAATACGGGAAAAACAAGCCAAGAAAACAAATAATAAACATATAAGACAAAAATTACGTTAAATTTTAGTGTCTGAATGGATTTTTTTTTAAATAATAAATAAATTTTAAGGGACCATCTTACACAAATCGACCCAGTGTCCCAAGCAAAGTAAAGCTTGTACTATGGGTACAAGATGACGATAATATATATACATACTTTATAAAGTACATGTAGAGATAACATTTTTGCTGGCGGCTGTTTGAATTTGATTGAAATGTATAATTTGTACAAGGAGTCGTTTAATTCTACCAAATACGAAGCGCAAGCTTAGTCTGTTCGACAATATCGTGATATTTTCAGTCAAAATATATGTTGACGCTTGTCCCATTTACGAGAATTTGAAAACACCTACTGAAAAACAAACATCCAAACACATTGGCACAGGGAGGAAAGAGACTTGAAATAAATAGGAAAAAAAAACTCAAACAACAAAAAAATGCGACTGCTGTATTCGACCTTCAAAACCTTGTCATCTCCTCACGGTAATATAAGCATGTTTTATTACAATAAAAACTTAAACTGTATAATTCACAGCATTTGGTTTGGGAATGCTACTTGTTAGGTACTGTTGACATGCCTAAATGACAAATTATTTAACTTAATTAAATTAATACTTCAAGATGATGTAGATTAATTCAGGTTTTGGTCTGACAATTGTGATGGACAAAATAGGAACCGGAATCTACTATAGGTATATAAATGTTAAAACGGTAATAATGTTGATAATACAGCTGTAACAAAGACAAAAACACCATTCCCTAAATGCGGGCTATGATTTTAATTACCTTTTAAATAAACGTAATTTTAGTGTAAATTTGCTTTATTTATTGTCTTTCAAACGTAATTTGCTTAAATATCCTAAATACCAAACTCTGAACTTACTATATTGGACATAACATACAAAATAACCTTAATAGTATACTGGTACATAACGGAATGATTCAGGCGTATACTGATACAAGTGACAAATCAGATGAAACTAACCGATCAGATCCATCCAAACACGAGCTTTGAGTTTGTTTATATATTATCTAATAAATGATACATGTCCATAATAGGCATAATAATAATAGAATTATCCATATTCATCTGATCATAGTTTACGACGTATACTGGATCAAGTGGTAGTTGTATCAGTATACCAAAAACTTAGAACTAGTAAATTTCACGTATATACTGGTATAACTACCTTTTTTACTAAAAGTACAATTAATTTTGAAATAGTAAATTTGTAGATTTAAGGAAAATATATTCATTAAAAGTATTTGAAAATTTTATTACATTATTTCAACGTATGAGTTAGTTATGGCACTTCATACCTTTGAACAGCCCTCCTGTAAAATCGTGATTTTGCACTTGTATCAGTATACG
Source organism: Apotomis betuletana (assembly GCA_932273695.1). Classification (NCBI taxonomy): domain Eukaryota; kingdom Metazoa; phylum Arthropoda; class Insecta; order Lepidoptera; family Tortricidae; genus Apotomis; species Apotomis betuletana. Next base: position 1,982,636 of record OW026310.1, read on the forward strand.
TAGGAGGTATCGATGTGTGCGTTTGCTCGAGCGCGATTGTATGTAGATTGATTTCTGTACCTATCTGTTTTGTGGCAGTAGTTTGAGAGGGTGACGGGTAGCGCTACTATATCGCGCGACAGAAGTCGCGAAGCATAGTTGTGCTAGACGAGCTGATATGTATTTATGTGTATGTCGCGCGAGAGAGTCGCGTGTCACAGCTGTGCTAGAGGTGCAGTAGTTCGGGTTCTAAACATGTAAACGGTTTCTCGAAAGGTGTTTTGACAAATGGTGCGGCATCAGATACGATCTAGTGCCGAGGGTAATTAGGTCGGCTGACGAAGCGGAATCCACGGGTCGGTGACCTCTGCTCTTCGCTTGCCCATTGTGGCGACTTCTTTATTGCAAAAGAAGATTTAAAGTAATGGTCAACGATTCAAAGCAAGCCCAGTCAATAGAAACGAGTGTTTTAACATATAATCGCCGGAACGATAAAAGTCCCAAACACACCTGATTTTTTTCAGATTTTCTTAATTCATGGCTTTTTAGCTTTTTTTGACGACGCGGTTGGCTCAGTTTGTAAGCACTTGCCTACTGAGCCGGCGCGGCGGTCCTGGGTTCGAATCCTGGCCAGGCCAAATATTTCTGTGATGAACTCGAATATTTGTGCTTGGGTCATGGTTGTTCTATGTATTTAAGTATATATTTTATCTACATAAGTACCCATAACACAAGCTGTCTTAAGCTTAATTTGGGACTAGATCGATTTGTGTGAGGTTGTCTGATATATCTTTTTTTTGTAATGTTAAGTGTCATCTGTATTTGTATTTCTTTCTTCTTGAGGTGTGCAATAAAGAGTATTCTATTCTATTCTATTCTATTCTATTCTATTTGTTTTTATTTATTTATAGCTAAGAAGTTTCTTAATTTAAGAGCCATAGCCATAGACAGATTAAAAAGCAAACAAAACAATAATATTGCTTTGTAAATCCACGAGACAATAACGTGCCAAACAATAAGAGCTATTTTTTCATGAAATCATGCATTAAATGAAAACCATCACCAAAAAAATACAAAACTCGACACGTGTGTTTCGCCTCTCTCCGAGACATCACCAGGAGTTACCGGAGATGTTGCCAGCCCGACGTCCACTAAAACCAAAATGGATTTCCACAAACTAACGCCTGATTGGACTATTTTTTTAAGCAAAAAGTATACCTAAAGACGAACTTTAGCCTGCAATTTTAATAAAATGTTTATATTGAAACAATAAATAACATAAAATAAATGCTTTGAGTTTTCACGCGTTAGGGCCTTAGGCATACAAGAGTGTCCTACTTGTATGGTTAATGATTCGATCCTTTAGCTAATGGCTTTGATAGAACAATTGGTAGTTCACCCCGTCAAGCCCGGAAAGCCGTAGAGAAGCGGGTTCCGGGGGTTCAAAGATTTTTTTTTAATTTTCGTTTCATTTACGTTATTTATTGATTTAATTATTTAAACTTTATTGCACAAAACAAAAGTCAGTACAAATTGCGGCCTTAATGCCAAATGACATTCTCTACCAGTCAACCATAGGGCCAAACAGAGATGCTAGAAGTTGACGTCACTGCGTTAATAAAAATTAATGATAATAGGATGCTAACTACACTAAAAAAATCGAATGAAATGTTATTTTTGTATGGCCGATAAACCTAGGTTGCTGCATTTTCTTTAGATCTAAGTGTCCCGTGTTCTTACCGGCAGTCGCTCAACAGTCGAGACTCAGGAATGTGGCCGTCTCCGCTTCAACTAACCGGCAATAATAATTAATCCATCCGAACAACGATGCGGAATGATTAGTATGAATACCTACATGCTGACGATGGTTACTGATTTACGCTTGGTTTGTGTCCACAGTTTTGTTTATAGCACAGTATAATAAAGAGTACTAACGTACAGTATGGACACTCCCTGCCTCCCCCCGAAAGTGCCGCCCACCCGCGCTCGGTTACCTCGCAGTTACCGGCTGGCAGGGACGCGACGACGCGGTGCGCAGAGCGGAGGCCACGTATAATATTCAAATATTAAACAAATACTTTTGTAATGGGCGTGTGTTGTGCTGTGTACGGTTGTTTAAGCTCTATAAACAACAAAAATAAAAGAAAGTTCTACAGATTCCCATTAGATGAATCAAGGCATGTACATACCCAGTTATTTTCAAAGTGTTTTATGTTTTAGTAGAAAACCAACTTACAATAGGTACTTATGTTTAGTTTTTTTTTTGCCCTATCCGTTTTCGACCTAAACCTATCAGATCACACTGAAAACAACACAATATATATATGAACAAAAAATCATGTTTTCAACTTACGTAATATTTTGGTGGCCTGAATTTCCTTACAAAAATTTAGTTACTTCGTTTATACTGATTCAAAATAGGAAACTATTTGTATAAATAGAGCTTAGATACCCACCTTACAGCGTAATATGATTCTTAATTCTTCCTAATTCGCGCAATGAGTTTTTAGTCATTGAGGTTATCGAAAATGAACGCGGGCGGAATAAGAAATCGTAGATTAACATTACTTTAATTATAAGCACACTAAATTAATTCGACGCCGCTATTACAAGGTCATCTCATATTGCTGCACATTGTGTTCCCGACTCGTGCGTTCAAAATGGCAGCAACCCTAGCATGTCTTATCTCACTCACACAAGCATGGTACGCGTTCACCTACACGAGCTTAGACTGTGTGCGTAGCAACGCGTTTCTTTCATACATTTGATCGCCATTGTCCGAGGTGTGTTTATAGACACATTTGTACATACATGACCATGGCATCCATAAAACCTGAGTCCGAACGGCTTGCTAACTTCCGGCCGATTTAGCACAATTCCATAATGCTACTTAAGAAAAGCCCTAAGTAGACCTGGCGGCGGACGATCGCTGCTGAAGCGAAGGCGATAGGAGTGACCTGGAGCGAAGTGAAGCTCGAAGCTCAAGACCGTTCGGGATGGCGACGTACCATCCAGGGGACATAGGACTCTAAGTCAAGTAAGTCATAAGAAAATGTAAGTGAAATCTACCCCGACTTGTCTTATTTCGAAAATACGGACTCAACAAATAAGCAAAAATTACCAAAACTGTACAAAAATGCTCATCTCCTTGTTGATCGGGGTAAACATTGGGCAGGAACATAACTTCTGAAATTTATCAGTGAACACAATTGATGTCTCGAATGTAGGTTAGTACCGGACCCTGATTTACCTCTCGTTTCAATTAATTCAGTACAATCCGTTTAAAAAGACAGCCAGTTATGCCAACAAGTATGCAGCACGCAGCAGCACTGCTAAAAGACACCAGAAACTAATAAAAAAAAGAATGAAACCGATGTATCCGAGGTCACTCAATTCAAATCGGTATTTTCTTCTTTTATGTTTATTACCTTAGAAGTTCGTTTATAAACCGAATTGGTATTTTTTTTTTGGAGACCAGCTAAGCAACTCCAAGTTGGGCACATTTTTTTTTCTGAAAACAACGAGATCTGTAAGGAATCCAAGGAACTTCTTTAATATTAAAGGCACATTCTATGACAATTTCGATGTTTTTGTAGTAACTCGCTCAGATGCCCTCGGCAATGTTTTTTATTTCCGTTTTTTATACGTTTTTTACTTTACCATTATTTCAAGTATTTCAACAAATTACCAAAGAACTTGTCCAGTATCCTCGATAAACTCCGTTAAGTTAATGAGATCCAATTGCCTGTATCATGACTAAGCTCAATTTATTTATCATTGTACATTGTATCAATGTTATTCGACGATTAGTACATTCGCCGACCGACCTAGACGCGCTGGAGAAGGGGATAAAGCAAACGCGGACATGTCATGGTAATGATTATGAATTAGTGCTGTGTTTGGTCAATAAATTAACGGTTTGGCATGCGTGGGCGCGACGCCGAAGTTCATCCGATAATAGACACAAGCATACACCGAAAACAGCACACGCTTGTCCAATATTCCAGCCTATACGACCTTACGGTTATCACGGGTAGAATAGATACTGACTGGTTCCATTTGAGGCCAAATAAATACGTTCCAACGAGAAAACATTAGCGAGAGATGTTTGTTTGGAAAATTAGGATGATTGGAATGGAAGTAGGAGTTGGAAACAGTTGTTTGCGCAGGCTTTAGGCTTTAAGATGTTTGAAATAAGTAGGTATATTTGAATAGGCTTTTCCTAACTCTTGAGCATACTCGTAACGGTAAATTTGGCATTTTGTTGCAGTTCAATTTCCTCTATTGTTCTGTAGGGTCACTACAACTTATAGTGCGATCATTTTTTCTTTGAACTGGAAGGTGTCGCTACAATCTTCACACACAGAGCACTCGAACGCAGAGACCCTGATAATCGTATGACATTTCATCATGATGGTCGGTCTAATTTCGCCGTTTTACAGATAAGTTAGTCGCACTATACTGCCTATTTATCGTTATATCTTTGTCAATGTCACTCAGTGCATCTCAATCATGGTAAAATATCTGTGATGTTGCAGATACCTCACTTATATGCCACTGCTTGGACCACTCCGCTCACGGTGGCGAGAAAAGGACGACCCAGCTGTACCGCCGCTTGAACTCTGCTAAAGAGGATGACCATTGACCACAGCCATCTCCAATATCATAGCCCGAAGCCCCGGCACGTCGTTGCGTGCCTGCGACCTCGCCATTGCACTCATGGATCCTATGATCTGGCAGCCCACGTAGCAAGCAAGCTGTATAAGAGCCTATACCGTCCTTATACGGCTTATTTCAGCAGTGCTCCCTGAATTCCGGCGAAGCCATGATGGCATGCCGTTTCAAGTGAGGAAGACTGACTGACTAGTCAAATGGTAGGCAGCTACCACTGAGCTATAACCGCATCAAACTTGATTCTAGCGTGAAGCAAGTTAATCAAGCGCAAACTTTACCTGCATGACTCATGAACTAATAGTCGATTTAGTGCCGTAGTACTAAATATCTTGTCCACAATGTTTCAGAGTCTAAGTTTGACGTGTCTAATGATGTGTCCAAACTCTTGCGTTTATATGTCGAATCCATATTGATATTTTATTTTATTTACTAAGATAATTCTATATTCGACTTTGAAAGTCACTAAATTTCTTCTTCATGGAAGACTGCCCACGTGCATCCTGTGCCCAAAAAAGGGGACAGATCAGACCCATCGAACTATAGGCCTATAGCTATTACCTCCCTTCTTTCAAAAGTGATGGAGCGTGTAATCAACACGAAGCTCCTAAGATATCTGGAAGAGCACGATCTGATCAGCGACCATCAATACGGCTTTCGCCACGGTCGCTGCACTGGTGATCTTCTAGTGTATCTTACACACCGATGGGCATCAGCCATTGAGAGTCAAGGTGAGGCCTTGGCAGTTAGCCTAGATATAGCCAAGGCATTCGATCGGGTCTGGCACCGTGGTCTTCTGTCGAAGCTGCCATCTTACGGACTACCCAAGGGCTTGTGCAAATGGATCGCCAGCTTTTTAACCAATATAAGCATAAAAGCCGTAGTTGACGGCAGCTGCTCTAAACACATGGTTATAAATGCTGGCGTCCCACAAGGCTCCGTGCTATCTCCAACGCTGTTTCTGATTCATATCAATGATATGTTATCTGTTGGTGAAGTATTACCATTTTTTTTCCTAAAAAAAAATCAGTTTTTAGGGTTCCATAGCCAAAGCGTAAAAACGGGACCCTATTACCTACTAAGACTTCACTGTCCGTCCGTCTGTCTGTCACCAGGCTGTATCTCACTGACCATTTCAGTACGGTAACTCCATTGCTATTATACATATATAACATTGGAGAAGCCCTATCATATTATGGTTAAACAGTTGATTATTATGGTTACCACTTGAATAGCTTTAAGTCTTAAGACAGGTTTTCCGATCCTTGCATATCAGTCTATCTATTCATCCAATCACTTTAGAATAGCTTAGCACAGCGTAATAATAATAATACCTAATAACTAAAACGTTCATTTAGCATAACTCGGATAATAAAAAAACTGCTAGTCAAATCCGTTTTAAACAGAAAAAGAACGAAATCCGAAAAACTTCGACTTCTATGTCTATGAAAGATGATTTTTGTCCCACTTTAAGATGTACCGCAATAATATTAGATAAGTATGTATTTTTGCTAATTTCAGTAATATGAAAAAATTTTGGGTATATTAAAAATTATAAATAGTTTGGTGATGGTGGTCACTACTGGGATTATTTTTCCCACCTTTTTCCAGCGGAAACTACTGGGAATACGAATTCTCAGCTGTTACCACTAAAATTAATTGGTGGTAACTACTGGGATTTTTTTCCCCAATTGTTACCACTGGGAACAGGTGGGAAAAAAAAATCCCAGTAGTTACCACCAATTAATTCAAGTGGTAACAGCTGAGAATTCGTATTCCCAGTAGTTCCCAGTGGTAAAAGGTGGGAAAAATAATCCCAGCTGTTACCAGTGGTAACAAATTTATTTATTTATTTATTTATTTATTTATTAGGCTCACACAACAAATTACAGTCAATTACATACAAATTGTTGCTTATCGTCTAGGTCTGGACTATAACTCTAAACAGTGTGTGCACAGAAAGTTTAATAACATATATTACTAATTAATCGCTAGACAGAGAGTATATATGTTGTATTTGTAAGTAACAGGGTATGGAATTAATATTATGGTATTATTAATCTATACTTTTCTATGGTTGTGTTTGGCTTAAAATCCTATTTTGAGTTACACAAATATTTTCTTAACAATATTTTTAAATGTAAGTAGCTTATGATTAAATATATCCAAAGAAGGATGTTTAACTATAGTTTCATTATATAATCGACACATTCGTATAATGGGATTGTAGAAAGAGGTGTTATTTTTGTAAATTTGGAGCTGGAATAATTTGTGAGACGGGTTGCGTGCTTTATATCGAGTAATGAAATTCAGAAGCGAAAGGAGAGAAGGACAATCAATATGCGCGTGAATGACTTTATAAAGGATAATTAAATCGTTGCTTTTTCTGCGGGATGAAAGAGATACTACATTGAAGTGCTTGAGCCTGCTGATGTATGATCTGAGTTCTCGACCGAGATAAAGTCTATAGGAGAGAATGCTGAGGAACTGCTTTTGAACTCTTTCTATCCTGTCAATATGAATTTTGTAATAGGGTGACCAAATCGCACATCCGTACTCTAAAGTGCTGCGAACTAGGGAGTAGTATAAATATTTCAAGGTATTAATATTTTTGAAATCTCTGGTGGAGCGAGATATGAATCCGATCAGCTTAATGCTCTTAGAAATTAATTTATCATAATGAGTATGAAAGGTTAATTTTTCATCAAAGTGAACACCAAGGTCACGGATAACTGACGTGCGATTTAATTTATAGTCTTTAAGTGAATAGTTAAATAAGATTTTTTGTTTTGATGATGTAAAGGATATAATGTAACATTTATCAGAGTTTAAAAACATACGATTTGTAGTGCACCAATCTGCTACAATATTAAGGTTATCCTGTAAAATTACACAGTCCTCAGTTTTATTTATTGTTAAAAATATTTTAAGATCATCTGCATATAGAAGACAAGGGCAAGACAGATGCTCAATCAAGTCATTGATGAAAACAACAAACAAGAGAGGTCCTAAATGAGAACCTTGCGGAACGCCTGAAGTTATAGTGATTGGTGCAGAAAGATGTCCTTTGATATTTATAAGCTGACTTCTATTATTCAAATAAGAACGAATCCATCTCAATAAATTGCCATGAATTCCGTAACCTTCTAGCTTTTTTACGAGTATTGCGTGATCAACTTTATCAAAGGCCTTTTAAAAATCTGTATATATTGAGTCTACCTGAGTTCTCTTTGCAAAAGCACAACACAAATAATTTTTGTACACCAATAAATTACTGAGGGTAGACCTATTTGAGACAAAACCGTGTTGATTAGGAGAAATAATTGTTTTAAAATGTGAATAGAAACAGTTGTATAGGACAGCTTCAAATAACTTTGCGAAGACTGATAAAATACTGATGGGCCTGTAATTTTGACATTGACTTTTTTCTCCAGATTTGTGTATAGGTATAATGTGAGCAATTTTCCAAAGAGTCGGAAAAACACCCGCCTTAATAGATTTGTTAAAAATTATGCAAAGAGGTAAACAGAGTTCCTGACCACAATTTTTTACAAACACTGGAGGTATGCCATCTGGACCAGCGCCTTTGTCACTGTCAAGACCTTTAATTTTAGCATGTATGTCATCAATATTCACATTAGTATCGCATAAGCTGATGTTAGTTTTTAAGGAACCTGGGAATGTGTATGTGCTAGAATCAGTTGATTTTTCAAAAACGGAACCAAAGTAGCTTGAGAACATTTCGCATACTTCTGTGGGATTTGATGACACCAAGTTGTTATATTTCATAGTGACAGGAACAGAGTTATTGCCTTTTTTCTCATTAACATATCTCCAGAAGTGTTTAATATTATGACTAATTGATTCTTGTACCGAGCTAATATATGTATTGTAACAACTGTCAATAAGTTTTTTGCATCGTGTCCGAAGAAGGTCAAAGCTGTCATAGTCACGTGGGTTACCAAATTTCTTATAACGCCGATGGTATTTCAATTTTTCCTTTAGAGAGCGAACTAATATCGGGTTGAACCAACTAGGATACATACGAGATCTAATTATTTTCATTGGCGTGTGTCTCTTGATAATTTCATTTAATTTATCATGGAATATTTGCACAGCGGCATCTACATCGATATCTGAGAATAGTATCTCCTAAATTGGTGGTAACAGGCGGGAATAACCCATAATAAGTTGAGAACGCCCTGTCCGAATTAGAGAGAGGACTCGATAGCCGAAGTACGATTATGACTTGACGAAGCTCAGCGCTGAATATGGCGGCGTTATTTGGGGAAGCCCTGTGAGGATAAATTGACATTCAAAACTAGTGTAAGATTTATTTTAACGTAAACAACGTCTAAACGATTTTTATTATACGATACGATTTTTAGTGAAAATTGTAATATTAGTGTTCCATTCTTTTTTTAAATCATAATCTCGTACCGCATTTTTTTATTCAACCATCGATACAAAGATCAAAGCACAAAGGAAAACTGAATTGCGTGACCTGGCAGAAGAGATGTAATACCCAAGTAATACCTCTGGATTACCGGCTCAACTGGTCGACCACTCCACCGACCCAACGCTACAATACCCTTAATGAGTAAAGCCCGTCACACAAAGAGCGATAATATACATATATTAGCTTAGCCCCTCACACGACAAAGATACCAAAATATATATTTCTGCCGTCATTCTCCGTATATGACGGGCTTTAACGTGGCCGTACTGGCTAGCGACAACGTAAACGATTTGTTTGGAGAATAGTACAGCACCCATAGCGGACTTTGTAGTAATCAGTAATCAGTAATCAGTAATCAGTCATTTATTTGCTTAAATTAGTACTACAATTGTCCATTCAAATCGTCTACGCAGTCGCTAGCGAGTACTAAGCTGTCACTGTAAACTCACGATAAGGGTACAGAGACCTTTCGATTTTTCCTTAAGCTTTGTATGTTGATCTGCGCATTGTTTATTTGAAAAGCACTTTACCTTACTTTACCTACCTCTGTCACACGTTCCACATACATTACACGTTCCAACGCTTTTTATAAATTTAGCGGAGACGTAATCGGGATCAAGAAGTTGTGTTGCCTTCGAAACCTACACTTGAGGCGGCGTTCACGGCATCTGTGTAAATAGAATTCAATAGATAAAACCCAGTCATGTAACGGCCCACAGTTGCATCATTTTACATCACCAAGTAGATACTCAATGTACAAAAATAAAATGGCTTCTTCGAAAGTCTACGAGCGTAGCCACACTAACTGTCCAATATGATGTTGATTGTATGATAATCGACGGACATGTGATTTGAATTCATTATACTAGCTTCTGGCAAGAATTCTGAACGTTGGCAACCGTACGATAAATAACCAAATACTCATGGAAGTACCAAATTTAAATTCGTATCGAGTATATGTGCAGTAATTTTATACTGAGTCAAATATTATCTATATACATAATAATGCCAGTGCCAGTTTTAAGATAGGGTATCTCTATTAATATGACTATTAGGCAGCAGGAAATTATCTGGACATCCAAACATCCGAACCGCATATCTTAGCTTCGCTCGCTCAGTCTGTTATGGTCAGTCACTAGTAAAAAGTCATTACGGAGGCCTTATTCCTTTTAAAACATATTTTTTTCATATTATGACAAATATTTATTGATAATTTCAACCAACTTTTTGAATTAAATAATACTTGTCCCCGAGTTCTAGGCAGTGACATAACTATTTTATGCTTTCATTGTGTGCAGTCGAAAATAAGTTGAAAAACTAATTTTCCGCGTGAATTTCGTCAATTTCGAGTAGTTTTTGAAACAAAAATTATCAATGAAAAATTCAGACCGTAGTAGGTTTCAAATATACCTATACCAATAAATCCCAATAGCCCAGTTATAGGTAGTAACATGAATAATATGTTAAGAAATATGTTTGATCATAGAGAAAAATGCCTAAAACAATCAGCATTTTAAAAGGAATAAGGCCTCTTAAGTAAACAATTAGATGTCATTAGAACAATTCAAATTTAACCCTACATATTTATACACGGCCTAACGGCCCGGCCACGACTTCGGTCTTACCGGTGAGCGGCAGCGGTGCGCGGTACGTGCGTCTCGCTCACTCGTATGGCCGCCGCGCTCGGATCTCTCGCTCAACTGCTCGCCGCGCCGCTTGCCACCGAAAGTCGTGGGCTCGTGGCATGACCGTAACAGCATGATCGCGCTTCAAATTCATTTGTGATAATTATGGACTACTAGCTTTTGCCCGCGACTACGTACGCGTGGAACTTGATAAAAGGGATTATTAAAAGCGCCTAAGCAAATGTAAGAGCAATTGTGCTTTTGGTCTAATTACATTTCCTACAGGGTCACCGCACCCCAACAGAAATGTTCACTCACTTTTCAATCTTTTTAGGTATAATTTCCAGGATGAAAACTATCCTATGTCCTTCCTCGGATCTTATACTATCTCTATGCCAAATTTCATCAAAATCGATTCAGCGGTTTAAGGGGCTCCCCGCTCTCAATGACCTTCGATCTGTTGCGATAGATTTTCCCATATTATAAATAGCTAATCATAATAACATAGTTTTTTCCACAACAAAATACCGTATCAAGTACCTTTCACATGTCACTGACTTTGAGATACAGGCCGTCAAAGTTTACGATTTTTTCGGGGAAAAAGTTGTGGAAACGGTTTTATGCGTTTTTCTCGAAAAGTATTGAGAAAAATAGAAAAAGCTTCACAACAAATTTTGTGGAATATGGTTTAGAACAATAAAATGTAAGATATTTTCTACATATACACCGGGGATAAAAGTAGAAACGAGATTAGTGTATTTTTGGTCCTTCACCGAATATTTTTTTATAAAATACACAGTCGTTAAATCAAAATTCGGGTCACTACAAAGTGTTAAGCATAGACCATACTACAATATATATTAAATAGGACATTATAACTCTGTAATCCACAAACTAGATACGATGTAAAAATCATCAAATTAGCTGATTTCTGTAGGGAGCCCCTTAAGCGTGAAGAGGTAACAGACAGACAGACACACTTTCGGATTTATAATATTAGTATGGATGGGCCAGCATTACAACTAAGTGGGTGCCTCAAGATCCGCGACGCAGGAGATGGCGGGATGACTTGGACGCATTCCTTAGCAACTGGTCGGACGAGACATCAAACAGGGACCTGTGGAAATCTAAGGGAGAGGCCTTTGCCCAGCACAGGGACACACCAATAGGCTATTAAAAAAATGGACTATGTATAAAAAAAAAAATATATATCACGGATGATGACGTCCAATGAAGCTCTTTAAACGTGCTTATGCAAATTCCCACTAAAAGTTAATAAGTTTCATTTTAATAACGAACTCTGGGCACTTATTCAAAGTTTCATTAAAGAACTCGAATTAAGTAAATGTTCCACTGATTCTGTCGCGACTATCCAACTTGAACTTAAACTTGAAGTTTTCCGACTGCTCGAGCGCTCCGCGGAGGGTGTTTCGGAGCTAAGCTAATAAAAGAATAATTGCACGAGTTGATTTTTGGCCCCATGCGAGTCGTAACTTGATTGTCACCAAGTTAAGCGTGAAATGCTACTCGATAAATAAACTACAGTAGGTGCGCTGAGTACGTTATAAGGTACATAACAATAATCGCTTGTATACCAACTGTGAAAAATCGTGCAAAATTAGACTATTCATTTTCCCCACGCGTATTTCAATATCACTTTTATTGTTTCCTTTTTTGCATGCCTCTTAGTTATTTGTACGCTTTTCTATTTTATGGAATACTAATCCAAGGTCACCCTGAACAAGTTTTTCAATTGAAGCACACACAGGTTCGGTTCTATCGTGCATGGTACTGCTAGCTGCCATATTTGGGATAAATCTGATTGGACAAATGATTTAGCGAGCATTACTCCGAAAATCTAAATTTAAATTATTTGAATCGAAAGCTCAGCTTCCGCGGTCATCTACAAATTGTACAATACTGTCGTGCAGAACCTAAAGTACAGTAAATGAATACCTGTATTTCTCATTTAACTTACTGTACTTTAGGTTTTGTTCGGCTGTCGCTTGCCGACTTGCCGTCAACGCAGCGGCCGAGCCGAAGACCCGGTGCAAAGCGCGCCTGCTGTAGGCCCCCTTGCTATATGCCCTCTTTGCCTATTAAATTTACAGCTAGTAAAACGAGGAGCTAATTCCAAGTTACATTTTATTGTGTTTGTGTAACTATTTTACTGGCGTGACAAGTGTCGTTTGCGACAATAGAAAATGAGTTTCGTTGCTTTGTAGCTGGAATAGTGTCTGATTTTGTCACACACATCTAAATAGTTGCAAGAACGTGAAACGCCTTGGGATTATATGACTTTATTGAACTGAACAGCACAATTTTATTAAGTGTAAGGGTGTGTTGACGCGTGGTGTGTTTTATTAAGGATATTTGAATTTTTAACGCCCTTTTAAGGACATTACAGGATTTAACTTATTGCATTTTTAAGCGGTAGAGAGCGCTTTGTTAAATAAGAGACATTTTATTTATTTAGAAGGGCGTGCACAATCCGATTTTTGCAATTTGAAGATCGAGTCGTTGTATATCTTATGTTCGGTCGGTTTGATGACCTAGGGTCATTCAGCCAGTATTGAGTCGCAGGTACAAAAGTTTCTTTGCCTGAATGATTTGAATCGCATAGTTTTCTTTTCCTTTTACTTTTAATTTAATACGTAGGTAACGCAAACTTGTATAGGGATTGGGAAAATGTATGTATAAGAAACATATTATTTTTAGGGAAATGCTGCAGAAGGTCCGCCCTCTGTCGTCAAATCTCGCACCCTCACCTTCTTTTGACACGTGTCTCGGCGCGATGGAACGTCCATAGAAGGGGTGCCCGACGTTTCATATAACTTCACTTAATCTATTTTGGTTTGATATACCATTGCTTTGTATAATGTAACTGTTGAGGATGCTCGCTCAACACTGCCTCTTCGGTAGCTCACGAGTGAGCACAGTGGACTGTATGTCGGTTCTCGGAATTCGTGGCTCCGGTTCGGTCGCCGTGGCTAACCCAGTCGTAGGCACGGCGGTTCAGACGCGGCACGTAGTTGCCACGTAGTTGCTACGTCACACGTAGCAAACCGTACGTTCGTAGCTCGTAGTGCGGTTCGGTTCAGTTCTGCGGCTCCGGATCCGATGCGTAGCTGCACGACGTAAACGCCACGTAGATATCACGTAGATAACGTAGACCGAAGTTTGGAGATCAACCAACACGAATGGGACCTCAGACAAACTTGGTTACGGCAGCTGGTCGATGCAGGTTCGATGCAGGTTCGAGTACGAGTTATAAAAACACTAGTTGACTTGTTCGTTATTTAATTTTCTTCGGCAGTATGGTAAACAATCGAAAACAATAATTCCTTATAAGCTTTTTCCTTAAGATCTAATTCGACTCAGGATCTGTAAGCGTAATAATGGCTCGCAGGCCAATAGGAGGCGTCGATCCGTACATTCTACGGCCGGCACGCCCCTTTCGTCAAGTTCGTTCTTTTTTAAGAATCGTTGTATGAAAAAGTGAACTAGCTGCGTGATTGGTCGTTCATATTCCCATTTTTCAGCTCTAACGGCTTTTCTGGTCTACGGGATGGGTGGTTCGGGAAGTGTCGTGTCTACGTTTACGGTTCGATTTCTACGTGAGATGTCTCAATCTGTAGCTTTCATTGCACCGCATTAAATGGCCTTACGTTTTATAAGATAAGATTTACGGTTCGTTAGTTATTAAGTCGGATCGATCGATGAAGTTAAATTTACGGTGTGTTAGCAAGTCGCGGAAGGCCATAAAAGGAAAGTGCAATGAGTCCAGATGCATCTATAAGTGTATACTAAGTGATTAGGTCATAATGAAGTTAATTTGAATTGTTAAGACGAAATTCCGATACGATTTCGTACTGAAAATGGGCTCTAATCGGACGGTTCATAATTCACGTTAATTTTAAGTTAACGTGAATTGCGGTTGACCTAATTACTTTAGAAACATTATAAAAACGGACTCCTGATGGGATTATCCGTTGCTATCGCTTGGCACTATTGCGGAAGCGATAGCAGGTGATGAGATATTATCATAACATTGCCACGTGGTTCGGTACCACGTGGATATCTTATGTAATATTCATCGCTATCGAATTGGGATTTTCGGATCGGAATCGGTTCGGGATTAGACCAGTTACATATATGTGTCTCTTTTACGGACGTTTATATACATTTGGTACATAATAAATCGACTTATAGCGTCTTTTATGCGCAAAAAAAATAAATTAAATAAATTAACGTTTTACATATCAAATTCGCTTATGAACTAACAGTTTTCGGCTTGTGTCCGTAACAATTCTCCCCCCGATCGCGAAGTCGATCCCTCGGTGATGGGCAGGACCACAAGCCGGCTCGTAGCTCGCCTGAAGACTCCTCCTCTTGTCCTGACGTCCACGTTCCGTACTGCGCCGTCAGGGCCGGGGTAGGTCGCCTCCACGATGCCGCGCGGCCACACGTTGCGAGGCGCGCTGGGGTCCGTGATGAGCACGTAGTCACCAACGGCGACCGTAGGCTCCCGTGACATTGAGGATTGTCGTGGGGCTAAGGTCGGCAGGTATTCTCGGATCCACCGGTTCCACCAGTGGTCGGCGAGAGCTTGACTTGCTTTCCATATTTTGCGATCTGCCTCGTCGCAGGGGCCGGTTAGTGGGACCCCCGCCGGGCCGCCCAATAAAAAGTGATTGGGCGTTATCGCTTCGCTCTCGTTCGGATCAACGCTCACGTGTGTTAGGGGACGTGAGTTGACCGAATATTCAACTTCAGCTAGAAGTGTAATCAGGATTTCTTCTTTCGGGCTTCGTGTGTTGAGTGTAGCGGCGAGTGCAGTCTTGACGCTTCGTATAAGGCGCTCCCAGGCGCCGCCCATGTTCGGTGCGCCGGGCGCGATGAAACGCCAGCTCATTCGGTGTTGCACGCCGTGTTCTTGTAGCGCCGGTATCCAGTCGTGGTAGGCGGCGCGTAGCTCAGCATCCGTGCCCCTCAGATTTGTGCCGTTGTCACTCCACATGACGGCGGGCCATCCTCTGCGGGCGGCAAGGCGGCGTAGCGACATGACGGCGCTGCTCGTAGACAGGGAGTACACGAGCTCCATGTGTACAGCTCGGGTTGTGAGGCACGTGTATAGCGCTACCCAGCGCTTCTCGTGCCGGCGGCCCACAGTGACTGTGAGCGGGCCGAACAGGTCCACCGCACAGTAAGTGAAGGGCCGTGCGTGCGGTTGCAAGCGATCGGAGGGCAGATCGCCCAAGGGCGGCACGCGTGGGCGCGTGCGGCGGAGCACGCAATGCATGCACGCTCGGGCCACACTGCGAACGGTTGGTCGCAGGTGCAGGATCCACAGTTGCTGCCTTAAATCATTCACAACTGTTTCGTTAGAACAATGATGCGCTCGCTTATGAGCGCGCAAAATAAAAAGTTTCGTAAACGGATTTCGCCCGTCCAATATGACGGGTTGCTTGTTTGTAGCCGTGGGCGCGGCGTCGATACGCCCGCGCATATGTATGAGGCCGTCGTCTTGCAGCTGCGGGTCTAGCTTGTACAGCCGGCTGCTACGGGCGATGGCCTCCCCCCGTGAGAGAGCTCGGAGTTCCTCGGGAAAATCACGCCGCTGGGCCCACTGCATCCACAGGTTTTCAGCTGTAAGATAGTGACGTGTTTCTAACGATACCTGGGTTTTCCTTTTCAGTCGCTCTATGAAAAGGAGTGCTCGGGCCGTCGCGCCGATCAAGCGATCGTAGTTGCTGAAACGCTCGATTTTCGGCAGCGGCGGATCTACGTGATTCGTCACGTAACACCGTTCTGTCGGTACCTGCTCGGTTATTTCGATCGGCGGCTCTGCTTGCGGTGCTCGAGTTTCTTGCGGCCATTCGGGTTCGGGTTGTCGCAGGAAATCAGGACCCACGTACCATCTATCGGTGCTCCTTACCACGCGATAGGGGTCCGGTCGAGTACCGTCGTCGGCCGGATTCATCTTTGTCGGGACCCAGCGCCATTGTTCGGGTTCGGTGAGCTCCGCTATCTCACCTAAGCGGTGGCTCACGAACGCGCTGTATCGGCGCGCGTTCTCGCGTACCCAGTGCAGTACGGTTCGGCTGTCGGTCCAGTAGACGATCTGCACGGGTTTCACGCGGTGCTCGTTCTGCAATGTCTGCGCTAATCGGGCTCCTATTAAAGCGGCTTGAAGTTCGGCTCGTGGTATGGACAAGCGACGAACGGGAGTTACCTTAGATTTCGCTGCGGCTAAGTGTACTCGCGGCTCGTTCTCGCCCGTCTCCCCTTCCGTCCTCCAGTACGCGGTGGCGGCGAACGCTTGCTCTGACGCGTCCACAAACACGTGCAGTTGATGCCGCACGCCTGTACCTAGCTGGATACAGCGTCGCGGTAATCGCAGCTCGGCTACGTGTTTGATATGCTCCAGCCACGTAACGAAAGCGTTGTTCAACTCGCCTGGCAGCGGCGAGTCCCAGCTCGTTCTCAGGGCCCACACGTTCTGTAGCAGGACCTTTCCCGTCACGGTGTACTGCGCTAAGTACCCTAGCGGGTCGAACAGGCTCATCAAAGCGCTGAGGGCTTCGCGCTTCGTGGGACCCCGTTGTAGTTCTCGTACCTCGGGCGGCACGCGAATCAGCGATGTATTGAAGCTTAGCTCGTCGGTTCGAGCGTTCCAATACAATCCCAATACCTTTTGCTCTTTGTTGCCTAAGCTTGTGAGATCGTCGGCGGCTCGTTGCTCGGGCGGGATCTGCTCCATTAGCCTCGTCGAATTCGAGGCCCAGCTTCGCAGGACGAAGCCTCCCATAGCGTGTGAGGCTGCTACTTGCTTAGCGGCGTCGATCGCCTGCTGCTCCGTCTCGTATCCCGCCAAGAAATCATCCATATAATGATTCGTCTGAATATCGTAAACGGCGTCCGGATACAGCTCGGCGTTGTCCTGGGCGTTCCTGTTTCGCACGCTATGTGCTAAGTATGGAGAAGACGTATTCCCGAATATCATCGATTTCATGCGATATACTTGCGGCGGTCGCTCCCGATTCATTCCCCTCCATAGGAATAGCTGCGCCATTTGATCGTCGGGTCTCATCTGGATCCGTAGAAACATCTCCTGTATGTCGGCGCTAACTGCGAACTCACCTTCGCGGAATCTGCACAGGATACCCGGGAGTGACTGCAGTAAATCCGGGCCCTCAAGCAGCTTGTCGTTCAGACTGACGTTCTGCGAGGTCGCCCTGGAGTCGAATACCAACCTGATTTTGTTGCCTTTATTTATGTTTCGTACAGCAAAGTGCGGCAAAAACCAGGTTTTATGACCGTCGTAATCGCCTATGTGTCGCACGGCGTACTCCTTGGTCAGCAAGTTATCTATTTGCGCGGTGTATTCCGCTGCAAACGTCGGATCCCTGTCCATGCGTCGTTCGATGCCGCGCAACCTGTTATACGCCATAGTATAACTGGGCGGCAAGCAGGGTTCGTCGTCGCGCCACAGTTGTCCAACCTCGTAGCGCGGGCCGTCGATGCGTTTAACTGTCGCGTTAAATATGTCGATAGCGCGTTGATCCTGCGGGCTCCTTTTGTCGATTAATTTCACGCCTAGCGCTTCGACGTCAAAGTACCTTTTCAACGCCATGTTTATTTCTCGGTCTTCATCCGAGAAAGCGTGCATGACTACCTCTCGATCGCTCTGGTTCCGTAGGTAGCGTGGAGCCATGCCGTAAATCGTCCATCCGATTTTTGAACGGATCGCCACTGGGTCGCACTGCCTTCCCGTTCTCGTTTCTAGCGGGATCGTCAGGTGCCAGTGGTCCGCGCCCAATAGTATCTTAGGCGCGGCATGTTCGTAGCAGGCTTCGTTCAAGTCGGCTAAATGTTCGAAGTTGAGTACCGCCCTACGCGGCATGTACTGCTCACGTAGTCCCAGTTGCGGTACAGTGCGCAGCGTAAGCGAGTGTGACGGGCCTCCGCTCGTAGCTCGGACGCTTACCTCTACGCGCTGACTCGGTTGCGTTAGGCATATCGAGCCTACGCCTTGTATGACGAGAGGTTTTTCAGGTCCCGTTGCTCCTAGTTGATCCGCCAGTCCCTGATCGATGAGAGATATCGTGCTCCCCTCATCGATCATACAGAATGTTTCGATGCTTCCGTTCGGTCCGCTTACGACGATAGGCATTATTTTAAGCATTACCTTCGTGTTCGCGTCGACGGTATTGGCGGTTAGCTCCGCCGTAGTGTGCGCGTGCTCGTTCTGCACGGGCGTCTTATCTCTACGCGTGGGGCCGGGCGCCGCCTGCGCTGTGCTACGCGTCGGGCGGGCTGGGCGGTCGAGTGCTACGTCGGGTGCTACGTGGGGCGGCGCCTTACTCGTAGGCGGCGTCGAATCGTGTAGCAGTTTGTGGTGTGAGTGTGGGCAGTTAGGTACGCCGCAACCTTTCGCCGTGCAGTTCTCGCGGCGGTGTCTCTTGTCGAGACACTTGTAGCAGATGCGTGCGTCTCGAGCCCACTCCCATCTCGCTCCTATCGTCATACCTAATAACTTGCGGCAATCCGTAGTTCGGTGTGTGTTGCCGCAACACAGACAGGCGTCCACTCGTTCTGTGGCGTATGTCTGGGCTCTTACGGGTGCGGGGCGTCGTATCGCAGCTCCGCTGTTCACGGGGTTCGGGCGTCGGGACGGCAGCGGCTGGTGACTCACGTTCGTAGCGGCTGGGCGTCGCGACGCTGGGGCTCGTGCGTGCGAGAATTGTAATTCGGCGTCGGATTCGTCGAGTAAGAATTCCGCTAGCATTACGATCTCGCACTCACCTGTTCGCATGTGTTCACGTGCGTGTGTGCACCATCTCGATCTCAGGTGCGGGCTCAGGCGGTCGGTAATCTCCCGGATCAGTAGTGGGTTACCTGCGTAGTGTGACTTATCTAAGTCCATGAGCGTCGCGACGATGTTCATCACCCTTATGGAGAAAGTGTTGAGGTCAGTCGCGCTCGGTCCTAGGGCGGGCAATCGTTTCAAGTCCTCCAGCGCCCTGTCGACGAGGATGTCGGTCCTACCGAAATTCTTCCTTAATATGCGGACGATTAAGTCCGGACTCGATCCCGACGCCAGCATGTGTTGGACGCATTCTCGCGCCTCACCTTTCAGCGCCGCGCGGAGTCGAGCCATGTTCTCGAAATTCGAGAACTTATACCGCTGTGTGCTCTCGGTGTACGAGTGGTAAAATGTTAACCACTCGTTCGGCAGTCCGGTATAGATCGGGAGTTCGTATACCTGTTTCGGCGGCGGACGAGTTATACTCTCGATGCGATCGGCGAGTCGGTCGATGTCTTCGTTGCGGCTCGCGGTTCGGCTTCGGCTCGGACGGAGTTCGCCTCGTTCAGGCGTGACCGTGCGCTGCCTCATCGGCGTCGGTTTAGCAGGCACGATATTTGCTCCGTCACTCACCTCGGTTCGTTGAAACCACGCATCGATACGCTGCGTGGTTTCTTGGTCGGTCGGCGTTAGTCGACCCGCCTGTGAGCCGCCAGCCTGGGACCCCTCCGCCTCGATCTGTTGCAGCTCGGTCTCGAGTCGCTTCTTCACGAGGTCCTCTTCGATGCGGAGTTGTTGTCGGCGTAGCTTTGCGATGCTCTCGGCTGCGGCGAGTTCGGCTTGCTTCCTGCGGGCCTCGGTGGTGCTGCTCGTGGCGGACGTGACCGTAGGCGCGCGGGTGTTGCCGATGTTGAAGCGTACTTGGTCGAAAGCACGTTCGCGATCGGCTCGTTCTCGGGAACGATCGGCGGTGCGAGTCGCGGTGTGAGTCGCGGTTTGAGTCGCGGGCGCGCGGGCTGCGGATGATTCGATCGGCGCGTGCGTGGCGAGGGGCGCGTTAAACGCGCGGTACGCGGACGTCGCGGGGGCCTCGGGGCCTCTGCGGTCGCGATCGTAGCCGGCGGCGCGCGTGGGCGCTCGGGCTTCGGGGTGCGCCGGCGGGTGAGTCGTCGGCGTCGAAAAGCCGGCTGCGGGGTCGTCGCGTTGCTCCCGTAGACTGGCTCGACGCAGGTGCTCGTCCAGCTTCTGCCGCCATTGGGTCGTGTCCGTGGGCGGCGATTCTGGATTCGATCTGCGGCTCGGTTCGTCCAGGGCTGCACGTTGTGGCTCCCTGGTGTCCGACAGTCGTCGACGCGCTCCGTGCATCTCCGCAGACGTGGATTCCCCTCGGTTCGGTTCGCTGGGGGCTCGGCCGTCTCGTGATGCCTGGCGTCTCGTGTGGACCATCGTTGTCGGTTGGTTCGGCGGTTCTTCCAATCCGGCTCTCGAATGACCAAAATGGTCCGGTTCTGTGGTTCAGCTATCCGTCGCTCGAATGACCAAAATGGTCCGGTTCTGTGGTTCAGATATCCGTCGCTCGAATGACCAAAATGTTGAGGATGCTCGCTCAACACTGCCTCTTCGGTAGCTCACGAGTGAGCACAGTGGACTGTATGTCGGTTCTCGGAATTCGTGGCTCCGGTTCGGTCGCCGTGGCTAACCCAGTCGTAGGCACGGCGGTTCAGACGCGGCACGTAGTTGCCACGTAGTTGCTACGTCACACGCAGCAAACCGTACGTTCGTAGCTCGTAGTGCGGTTCGGTTCAGTTCTGCGGCTCCGGATCCGATGCGTAGCTGCACGACGTAAACGCCACGTAGATATCACGTAGATAACGTAGACCGAAGTTTGGAGATCAACCAACACGAATGGGACCTCAGACAAACTTGGTTACGGCAGCTGGTCGATGCAGGTTCGATGCAGGTTCGAGTACGAGTTATAAAAACACTAGTTGACTTGTTCGTTATTTAATTTTCTTCGGCAGTATGGTAAACAATCGAAAACAATAATTCCTTATAAGCTTTTTCCTTAAGATCTAATTCGACTCAGGATCTGTAAGCGTAATAATGGCTCGCAGGCCAATAGGAGGCGTCGATCCGTACATTCTACGGCCGGCACGCCCCTTTCGTCAAGTTCGTTCTTTTTTAAGAATCGTTGTATGAAAAAGTGAACTAGCTGCGTGATTGGTCGTTCATATTCCCATTTTTCAGCTCTAACGGCTTTTCTGGTCTACGGGATGGGTGGTTCGGGAAGTGTCGTGTCTACGTTTACGGTTCGATTTCTACGTGAGATGTCTCAATCTGTAGCTTTCATTGCACCGCATTAAATGGCCTTACGTTTTATAAGATAAGATTTACGGTTCGTTAGTTATTAAGTCGGATCGATCGATGAAGTTAAATTTACGGTGTGTTAGCAAGTCGCGGAAGGCCATAAAAGGTAAGTGCAATGAGTCCAGATGCATCTATAAGTGTATACTAAGTGATTAGGTCATAATGAAGTTAATTTGAATTGTTAAGACGAAATTCCGATACGATTTCGTACTGAAAATGGGCTCTAATCGGACGGTTCATAATTCACGTTAATTTTACGTTAACGTGAATTGCGGTTGACCTAATTACTTTAGAAACATTATAAAAACGGACTCCTGATGGGATTATCCGTTGCTATCGCTTGGCACTATTGCGGAAGCGATAGCAGGTGATGAGATATTATCATAACATTGCCACGTGGTTCGGTACCACGTGGATATCTTATGTAATATTCATCGCTATCGAATTGGGATTTTCGGATCGGAATCGGTTCGGGATTAGACCAGTTACATATATGTGTCTCTTTTACGGACGTTTATATACATTTGGTACATAATAAATCGACTTATAGCGTCTTTTATGCGCAAAAAAAATAAATTAAATAAATTAACGTTTTACATATCAAATTCGCTTATGAACTAACAGTTTTCGGCTTGTGTCCGTAACAGTAACGAATGGTATAATATTGTTTTAGATAATTTTCAAATGATCTAATGTAACAAATGATATAATGGTTTATAGGTATAATTACTTTTAGTATAATGTACATTTGCTATATTTATTACTTGGTATAAAACGTATTTATCATAATGACTTACTTGATATAATTCGTCAATGCTATAAACTACAGAAGATATAAGGTGATTTTACTACGTATAACCAAAAAGGTGGTTCTGACTAGATATATTAGGCTGTCACCCCCTATATCACCTTAAGGCAGGTCCGACTTGGCTTAGGTTAGGTACGACGACGAGCGAAGCGAGGAGTAGTGTTAGGTTGAACTGCGACCCTAACGAGCGAGCGAAGCGAGCGAGCCGCGCAGGTCCGACTTGGCTTATGATTCCTAACATTACCTGTTACACCATAAGGCAGGTCCGACTTGGCTTAGGTTAGGTACGACGACGAGCGAAACGTTACATTATATGAAACAACTTTATATCAATCGATTGTATATCAAGTGTATGTTAGTTTATCTGACATTATATGAAACATTACGGACCCCCATAGAAGGCCTCATTGTTCAAGGGAGTGGAAAAGTCAGAGCTAGAGGAAGATCGCCGATGATATGGACCGACCAGATCAAAGCCAGAGTGGCTACCGTCAATGAATGCTCACGGAAAGCGGCTCTACATGACGTTTGGCGACGTGTCGTCAAACGAGTCACTCAGAACTTCACAAGTACATAGCCACGACCAGTCTGTAAAGAGTGTACCGAAGAAGAAGAGGTACGTCCCCACTCTGGCGAACGTGTCCCAACTGACCTTATTCTCTGCTGTGGACGAACAGCAGTGCTAGCATATCTTGCCCGATTGTCGCGCGAGTCAGCATCACCTGTCTTCCTAGCACGGTATTGAAAGGAAAGTGACAGGTAGTCACGCGCGTGTCAAAGTTATGCTGTACAGTTCCAGTAACCACATCAACGGACGCAATATGACACAATAAGTTTGGCTCGTGCCACGGCGCATTCTCGGAACTGTACATGGCGATACAAGATAACACGCACGTGTGCGAACGTGGTCCGCGTACTGAGCAACCCGGGGGTTCACTCTCAAGTTCCAAATTCAAACTTAGTGTCGCAGTCACGTTCGTTCAAATACAGTTTAACACGAGAGCGAGAGACCGGTATGATATGAACTGCGAATTTCGATCTTCAGAGTAAAGCCCTCTTGGTTTACTTCAAATGCGCTCTACGGAATTAGGACTTTGTAACAAGTTAATTTTAAGTACAACGTGGTTGAGATCAGCCTTAGCTATAGAATTCAGTCACACACAGAATATCATCGATCAAGAATTTAATCAAGAAAAAAATCCGTAGAAAAATCAAATTATTTCGAAGATTTAATTAATTATTAACTTTTGTGGCAATGGGTATTGCTAATTGATCTTTCTTAGAACCGACGAGTTTGTGTGGTAATGGCGAAATTTATTCTCAAAACCTAGAAACAAATTAATAATACGTATAATTTGAAACATGCCTACACGGTAGGTATCAGTGGAGTCCGCGATTCCCATCGGTTTGCCTATTTTAGAAAATGTAAGCAGGTGTTTAAAAAAAATAAACTAAGTCGGTCCCGGCTTGCCTACAGATTCGGTATGACGTCACTGGTAGGTATGCATGTTATTCTTGCAATAGGCTTTGTAAAAGTTTTGGTAGACCATCATATTTTATTTTTTCTTTTCAAATCAGCACGTCATTAATTTTTCTCTACCATGGTTTTCTAAAATGTATTTTTTTAAATTGACAATTTGACTGTTCGCGTTAAAATTGGCTGAAGAGCCTACTTTGCCTTCGAAACCAAATAAAAATAAAACATCGGCCCTTGTCAAACCGTTGAAATTTTAACACACGGCACTGTCAAACTGTTAAATATAATGTTTTTTTTTTTTATTGGGTTTTGATAGTAAAGGTCCCTTTCAGTAAATTTTATTGCGAACTGTAAAATTGACAATTTAAAAAATAATTGAAAACCATTCCCTAAAGGTCTTCCAAAAATTGTACAAGCCTGTTGTATCCGAAAACCTTGACGAAGTGTATAGTCTACTTAACGCGCGGAAGTTTAGCGCCCGAGAGATATTGAAAGAAGAAGATTGATGTGATATTTGTTCAGAACAAGTCACGGTTCCAGAGTTACATCGTTTGTTTGCGTGTTAAGGATAAATATAGGGATTCGGGTCAATTGGCCAGTTAGTAACATTTTGACGCACAAGATCAAAAACGCGAAATAACAACTCAACGCTTTAACATCAACTACGCAAAACACCAGCTACGCATAATGCTAACATGAATTTAAGTAAAATACCAATTACGCTTAATGGGCGAATTTTTATTTTGCTGTCCATTTTTTTTTTTTTCTCAGATTTCAATAAAATTTGGTGAGTTGGTAAAGTTGCTTATTCTGAACAAGGTAAGCCCAATTTCACGATATGACCTACAAAATTTTCCATTGAGTTACAAAAAAATGTATGGTTTTTTTTTTTTACTAAATTTTGTATTTTGTTCTAAAATTTAGTACAAAATGAGGAGCTCGGAATGAAAAATAAATAATTCGACAACAAAATGAAAATTGGCTCATGGGCCACTTTCTGTAATACATTTTGTGTAACAATGGAGAAAAAATTGTAGGACATATCGTGAAATTGGGCTTAACATGGTCAGTAGAAGCAACTTTACTAACTCTCCAAATTTTACAGAAATCTGTAAAAAAAAAAGGAATCGACAACAAATTAAAAATTGGCCTGAACATCACATACGCGAAATACCAACGATCAAATCATCATCATCATCATCATCTCAGCCATAGGACGTCCACTGCTGAACATAGGCCTCCCCTTTGGACTTCCATATATACCGGTTGGAAGCGACCTGCATCCAGCGCCTTCCGGCGACCTTTATAAGGTCATCTGTCCATCTTGTAGGTGGACGTCCTACGCTGCGCTTGCTGGTCCGAGGTCTCCACTCGAGCACTTTTCGGCCCCATCGGCCATCTGCTCTGCGTGCTATGTGGCCTGCCCATTGCCACTTCAACTTGCTAATCCGGTGAGCTATATCGGTCACTTTAGTTCGTCTACGGATTTCCTCATTTCTGATTCGATCACGTAGAGACACCCCGAGCATAGCCCTCTCCATTGCTCGTTGAGCGACTTTGAGCTTTGAGATGAGGCCGATAGTGAAAGACCACGTTTCGGTGCCGTAAGTCATTACTGGTAACACACATTGGTTGAAGACTTTCGTCTTGAGACACTGAGGTATGTCGGACGAAAAGACATTGCGTAGTTTCCCGAACGCTGCCCAGCCGAGTTGGATTCGGCGGTTGACCTCTTTCTCGAAGTTGGACCTACCTAATTGGACCACTTGTCCTAGGTAGATGTATGAGTCAACAACTTCGAGTACCGAGTTTTCAACAGAGACTGGGATGGGCACAACCTTGACATTTGACATGAGTTTCGTCTGGTCCATGTTCATTTTTAAGCCCACCCGTTGAGAAACTCGATTGAGGTCATCGAGCATCATGCTGAGTTCCTCCATCGACTTTGCCATGACTACGATGTCGTCGGCAAACCGAAGGTGAGTGATGTATTCGCCATTGATGTTGATGCCAAGTCCTTGCCATTCCAGGAGCTTGAAGGCGTCTTCCATAACGGCCGTAAACAGTTTCGGGGAAATAACGTCCCCCTGTCTTACGCCTCTTCTCAATGGAATGGCCTTTGTGCTCTGCTCCTGAACTCGGACCGACATGGTGGCGTTACTATACAAACACTTCAACACTTCAATGTACCGATAGTCAATATGGCATCGCTGAAGTGACTCGAGCACCGCCCATGTTTCCACCGAATCGAAGGCTTTCTCATAGTCCACAAACGCTAAGCATAATGGCAAGTTATACTCTTCAGTCTTCTGTATAACTTGCCGTAGCGTATGTATGTGGTCTATGGTACTATAGCTTCTCACGATCAAATACTTAACGCGAAATACTAACCTACCATACTGCACGTGATCGATGATGATTGACTTAATTTTGGTGAAAAGAAAAGATGGTGAAATGTGATTTTCGGGTCATAGATAGACCATAGACCATAGATTACTTTGAGTCAACATACTGATATCTAAACTGAATTTGAATTTAGATATATCTATAACAAACCAGTCTACAACAAAGAACCAGTAAGCACCTATAATAGGATCATAGAATTTCTTAGATATAATCTTCAGAACAATAGAGAGCCGATTAGTAAAAACAATTTGTCTTTGTCCATGTGCCCCATATGACTGATGATAAATATGCCCCATATATTACATAACATGTTTTATATTTTATTTCAAAATGTACCTATCCTTCGATTTTTTCTGCTCCCAAAGGTTGTCTGGAAGAGATCGCTCTGATCCGATAAGACCGCCTGTTGTTAGCCTATACGTTACTTTATTTCTTCGTTAAACTCTTTTCATGTGGTGCTCAATTAATAATTTATAATTATTTTTCTTGATAGATGATATTTGAAAATTCAATAGTGTTGAGATGAAAATTAAATCGCTATAGGGACTACCTATAGGTAGTAGGCCCTCATCAAAATAATCATCAAAGTACCGAATCATTCTATTATGCCAATAAAAATACTTACCACTTACGCAAGACCATAGATAATCTCCACTTTAAAATAAATGAATATCTAATTATATTAATATTTTTCACCACTTCACGGTCCATGATGCACAATGACTTGCAATTCTTCAAATCCATTCTAAAAAGCCGTAACTGTGCTTATATAACAATACTTATAAGCTATTTTGGTAGTCTATATAATGCCCCAACTTAGGGAAGCGGGCACTGCATCCGTTCTCCACTAAAAGTCCAATATAATATAATTATAAATAAGGAGCGAGTGGGAGATAATGTATAGCCAACGTTCCGTGAACGCTGTAGAACGGTTATAGTACGTTGTATAATATTTGCTGGATGTATGTATAATAATAAAATAACGTTTTCATAACAACAGACAAGATATTTGAGAAGAGTATGACAAAGGCGACATTTCGTGTTATTTTTACTGAGTAACACGGGCTGATTGATATCTGTTTATACAAACCATGACAATGACGATCATACAAACTTTAAAACTTCGAGGATTGCTGGTGGTCATGTACTGCACTGTTTGATTTAATTCTGGTCGCTGCTGTTGAGTGTTGGGCTTAATTATTTTTATCACATTCCAGATCATGGATGTTTTATATGCATTTGCTAGTTATATAAGTTATTATTAACGCCTAGTACCCATAAATAGACATAACACTGCGATTTGTGTAATATTTTTCCCCAATTGAATTACCAAACGTCTCGATCTGCGGACTCGTCCCAATTTACCCTTGATCAGGACGCGAATTATCCCGATTTTTAGCGCATTCTTTGATCGAGTTAATATATAATAATGTAAGAAATTTAAAGGAGGATAAAAAGTATATAAATAGTCAGAGAGCTACGCCCCACCGTTATTCACTCACACAACCCATTTTTGTGTTTTATCTTGCTGTCCCGATTCGAAGCTCGATGTCCCGGTTATTTTTCAACGGGACCCCGATTTTCAGTGCACTAGATCTGCGGGGCTAGCATATCTTGCCGCGACTCAGCGTCACCTGTCTTCACCCGGTATTGAAACGAGAGTGACAGGTATCTGTCGCGAGACATAGAGTCGCGTGTCACACTTATGCTAGGCGTTCTGGCAAGACTCAGCTACTTATTTATTTGGACTGTCTACGAGCCAACTCAATGATTGAATTGAAAAACGTAATTGACGCTCACGAAATATAAAAATGATAATACAACCAGTTCCCGCCGGCGAATACGAATAATATCTCGAGCGCAGATTCCGCGATTCAATTCGCCGCGTCTCTTCAGAGGCATGTCGTATGTGGGCGAAGGCTTCACGTTAATGGATTCCCACCAAATATTGAGCATTTTATTATTAGCTCTTTCAGCAATGACAGGAGTTTTTGTAGCAATCCTTATGTACTCGTGATGGTAGTATATAAATAAGGGACAACCACACACTAATCTAGTCCCACAGTAAGCTCTAGTAGACTTGTGTTACGAGCACTAGACGACCACAAAAATGTATATAATCATAATAAATATATTCGTAAATGCATAGAAAACATCCATCACACAAATACTTGTCCTTGCCGGGATTCGAACTCAGGACCGCCGGCTCGGCAGCTTGACTACCGCCGCATCAACCGCGCCGTCCAAGTCAGCATTATGCATGACTGTGTACAAAGCTCCTTAAGAGGAAATATCACGCCTCATTTTTCATACAAAACGGGAATTTC
This sequence comes from Apotomis betuletana, assembly GCA_932273695.1. Lineage (NCBI taxonomy): Eukaryota > Metazoa > Arthropoda > Insecta > Lepidoptera > Tortricidae > Apotomis > Apotomis betuletana. The sequence continues at coordinate 2,011,564 of OW026310.1, forward strand.
GTTCCCGTCTGTGTCCCCCTTCCCATTTAGTATTAAGATTTCGTAAATATTGGTTATATTTTGGAGAAGAAAGCAGACGAGAACGAAACGTCGATTTGTATAACTCGATTACGTTAATTTTGGACCTCATTTGTACCAAACGCCATAGTTACTACGTGCGAACTTAACGTAAATTGACACTATGGGAAAACCCAAATATTCACTACGCAAAATATTACACGTCAATTGTGAACAATATAATAAATAGGCATGGTTGTTTAGTAAAATACTGCACTATAGGTTGAAAACTGTGTTATTCACTCCAGATGACGCGACTTTGAAGTGATTTCGAAACTTAACAGGTTGTAAACAAACAAAACTACTCATGTATTTTTTTATTAGGCTATAAAGCAGCTTTTTCTGTGCGCTTTTAATATAGAAATGGAATAAAATCCTGTCAAAGAATACTGATATATGTAATTACGTATTTTAATTCGATTTGTGTCTTTTAATAAAAAGCTGTTTCCAACATTTTTGTTGAAATGTACCTATGTACCTGTGTATACACTCTACAAAACTGATAAAGATAATTAAAATTAGCTATGCCTAGACGCCGCTACCTAAATAGGTACTACGATGGTAAAATGAACATCGGGAAGATATTTTTTTATACAACATGTAGCATCCTCAACCTTCTTTGCTACCACAACCCATTACTTATTTTTAAAAAATAACCCAAAGTTGCATGTTTTGTCTTGACAAATCAACTGAATCGAAAACTATTCTCACAATTTCGCTCCTTATTTCAGTTAGACAAAAATGAAAAAACTAGTTCTAATAACGTGACACGAAATACCACGATGCGCCCGTCGCCCGTGGGAACACGATACATAAAAAGTCAGGCGACGTGTTTTTCTACAAATTCAGCAAAAAGTCCCCGGCGAGCGAACGAGATCGATAGCTAGACTTTGTTATTACTCCAGCAGTATGGACGGGATTTGTCTGCTCATCACAGTCAGTTACCGTTTATATAAGTAGTGCTTTGATATTCGTTTCTATTTTACCAAGAAACTTTCATTTGTTATATGTATTAGTCTGGAGGCTCCACAAGGCAAGTTCATTGACTTTTAGGGAATAACTGGCGATGCTATTGTCTTTTTAACAAGAAAAAGATATTCAGATATTTAGGAAAGAAATAGAACAAAGGGTTATTATATACTTCTAATAGATAAGTAATTAAAGACGTAATTTTCTTCAACTATTAACTGAAACAATTTCCAGTGTAGTATACTCTTTATATATTAATCACGTTTATCCTTGTGTTTGAATATAAAACTATACAAATACATGATATTTCTGGTAGCCTCCTGTTTTCCATAGGTATAGGTGAACCTGTCTTGATACGAGCTGAAGATATGTATAACTAATAAAAATATTAAGTTAGCCACAAGTTTTAAAGAGGTACAAGAACTTTATGAATGATATACGATAAATAATAATAATAAATAAATATATCAATATCGGACAACCTAACACAAATCGACCTACACAAAAGCTCTTGTAGGCTTGTGTTATGGGCACTAGACGACGACAGGTATACTAATAAAATAAAGATATATACCTACGTAAATACGTCGAAAACATGCATTACCTAGGAATAAAATATTCGAGTTCATCACATAAATATTTGCCCGTGGCAGGTTCGGAGCCCGGGCCGTCAGCTCAGGGCAGGTGAACTACCACTACGCTAACCACTGAATGAAAGTAGCGAACCAATGTAAAATTCACAGTAAATCGTGACGCTGAGTCCTAAGTTATTCACACTTCACTAAGCATAGTTGAATCCAATATGCCAGCATTTATATAGAGTGCAGTTAAGTAGGAACATTTTTCGACGTCTGTGAAGCGACAGCTCGCTCGAGTTGGTAATGCGTGTCTCGTTCCTACTTTTAAAATATTTTACAGCTATCTCTCGTAATAGCAGCTTATCAAAGACTCGTGACTTTATTTTCCCATTTGCAAAATGTCTAGCAAAAGAAAACAAGTTGAATGGAATCGGCGAGGCAGGTCTGCGTAAGTAGATATGGAAAACATACGCCCTCGCGCCATGTTGCCACTCATTTTTATTCTGTTTACACGAGCCAGCTGCTTCTTTCGTCGTTAAAACTGAATCGGAAATAGCGCAAAACATGCATTTTAATACCGGCTTTAACAGCTTCATTTGCATCTAATAGGAGGAACATTAAAAATCATATTCATAATTTATAAACCTTTTTATTTACACGAACCTATTGAATCAGCCGATATGATACGACTACACAATAATTTACAGTCTTTTGAATTAATACTTACAATTCTATACAACTTATTATAAATTAATAAATACTGAGAAGCAAATTGAAATGCAAAATTTGGTATCAATATTGTACAAAAGTTAGTTACAAGATTGTCATTATGTACAATGCTCAACAATGTCTATAACAATTAATTAGCGACTGCTAAAGCTACGCTAGTTTAATAGAGGTACAGAATCGATTGGGAGATTTGGGAGATCGTTCGGTGAGGTCCTTTATATCACGACCTGAGGAGACTGGGCTGTGTCATTCAAACAAACGCTTACATTTTTAATGATAACAGTAGTCATAATGGTGGCGAATAATAATGTTTTGCCCTCGCATTTTATCGTTTTGTGTTAAACACGATGCTTTATTATTAAGCTTCAGTAAAAAAGAATAGAAATACAAAATAGTACGATGGCAAAATATTATTCAGTACATGGCCTAGTGAGAATACGCGTGTCGTGTGCCATATATCAATCCAATTCCTATTGACAGTGGCTGAATATGGCGCAAATGTATTCTCGATGATAATATCTATACCGTGCAGTAAGTAATAGAGGAAGTTTACGTGTATGAACTTAGGTATGTAATAGTACGAGTGCCATAAGGATAAGGGTACTCACTATATCTTAGATTTGTTTACGTTCGGTTTACACATTTTCTGAAATAATTAACTTTTAAGACCAATACAGCTTAACAATAGACATCTTCAGTCTGCACTTCACGGAACAATACATTTAGGGAACTGTTTTTTTTTTAATAACGTTACATTTGCATATTGTACGCGTTTACCTGACTGACACAGCTAGCCTTTAGCACATTTATACGAGGTACGTCTGCACAGTGTGTTGCAACACCACAGACTGTGGCTGATGATGCCTCGAGTGGAAGTCAGCCGAGGAGTAGTCTGAGTCGATAGTGGAATATATGTGCTCGGACAGCGGGCGGTCCGCGGGCGAGCGCTCCGCCGACGTCGCCGACTTGCCGCACAACGTCTGACACGTGCTGTTCAATACCGACGCGTCCATCGTGTACGTGTTCGAACTCCTCCCGTAATTAAGACGCTTCAACTTATGACTGCGCCGTTTAGACAACGGCATCGCATAACGTAATCTTTCCCAAAAACGTTTCTCTTTCCACGTTATCTCCAAACCCGTTTTGAAATATGACTTCAATTCCGGATCTCGTGGGACGTGGCCCGCGGCGACTATTATTAATTTATGTGGATTCTTTCTCAGCGCCCGCTGCAGGGCCTGGCGGAATTCGATCTGGGACCACTCGGTTGAGATAAAGTTCTTTGTTAGGACTACTATGATACGCCGCGAGGCCTCCGTCGCCTCGACAACTAGGTCCGGGAATTGTGCGTATGTCGCCTCGAACTGAGGCACGTCACGGTAATGAAGGCAGAGGTGGTAGGAAGGGTAGCCATTCTCGAGCTCGCGGGCTAACGACTCTATAACAAACTCCTCGTCTTTAGGACTGTAGCAGACGTACGCGTCGTAAAGCTTATCGGCGTCCTCGAAGGCGCCCGCCAGTGGAGACAACTTAATGCCGCAGTTGGAGTACAGCCACATTCTACAAGCGTATCTAAACGTGAACACTAACACTAATATCAGTAAAATAAGCATAAAGCCGGTTAGCACGGACGCCAGTAATGGCAGGTTGTTCGAGACGAAGAAAGCGCTTATCACCGAGCTATCGCTTATTTCACTGCACACCGTGACATTTAGATTCAAAGGCTTCTTCGCCGGCTCCGCGGGGCCGCTCACACACCACAGGCTACTTACATCGATAACTTTTTCAACATTCTGCGATATGTACGTTAGAAATCCTTGTAAATATTTACAGTCGCAAGACCACCGGTTTCCGCCCACGAACAGAGTCTGCAACTTTTTGTTATTGTCTAAGTGCCACAGCCCGTAATTCACGAGTCTGTTTCCATCCAAGCGTAAAACTTCCAGGGCTGCCAGAGAATAAAAAGTTTCGTTTGAAATGTACTCTATTACGTTATTCTGGAGATACAATTCTTTTAAGTTGCTCAACTTTGCGAATTCGAGCCCGCGTAATCGCGTAAGTCTGTTGTTGTCGAGATGCAAGATGCGCAGCTCGCTGAGCAGACTGAAACTATTATTTTCGATATGCACGATGCTACTTGAGTTTAAATAAAGAACGGCCGCTTTAGGCATCTGATCGAAAACAGTCCCGTTTAATTGGTTATAAACATTTCCATCTAAATATATATGAGTTACGTCGGTAGGAAAGTTGGTTGGTACTAATTTTAGTTGTTTTAAAGAACAATCGATAACACTCGTCGACTTGGTCGAGTCGTGATAGCAAGAGCAGTTTTTAGGGCAGACAGTTTTGCAATCGCAATTGTTGAAATCGCAGCAATGACAACCCTCGGGGCAGTGGGTTTCGAACTTACACAAGAAATCTTTGATATGCAGAGAGCTGACGGGGAGGTATTTCACGCCGCGAACGTAGGATTCCTTGCAAATTACATTTTCTAGGTCCATGACTCGCGGATATTCCCGGGAATGGAGCGAGTTGATGAGCAAAAGCCATTTCATAGTGCAATCGCACCGGAATGGGTTGCCGCTAATGTAGAACTCTGGCAAGGCGCGATCGTCCGCCACTCTCGAAATGCGAAGGCTGTTTATGTCCAAACTTTCGATCTCATTGGTATACATATCGACGCGGGAAAGATTTCTCTTTTGCAAGAATGTGTCCGTTTCCACATTCGATATAAAGTTATTATTTATAAACAGAAGCTCGACGCTATTGGGTATAGACATCGGCGATATGCCCACTAATCGATTATGGCTCGCGTCTAACGTTTTGACCTGCAACTCGTTCTGAATTTTATAATAGTTTCCAAGAATTTCTATAAAGTTAGCGTGAATATCGAGCCATTTCAGACTGGCGGGTATGAAAGCGTAATCGAACCAGACTAAATGGTTTTCGGATAGATTCAGCCACAACAATTTTGTCAACGACACAAACACTCCATTTATATCAGAAATGAAGTTGCTATCCAATCGGACGGCTTCCAATTGCGTATTCTTTTGAAAGGTTTCCGTCTCAATAGATTGTATTTTGTTTTTCGCCATATTGAGCACTTGTAAACTGGGTAGACCCCAAAACATGCCGGCTGTAAGGTTTCCTATTTGATTGTCAATTAGGCGCAACCCTGTCAACTGTGAAAGATTATGAAACGAATTATTTTTAATTTCAGTTAGCAAATTCTCCCCCAAGTCTAAAGATTTCAAGAACGGCAACTGCAAAATCGCCTCGGGAACGTTCGTTAACTTATTAGAACTCAGATCTAACTCTTTTAAATCGGAACAATTTGTGAACGCGTTTTCGCTTATGTAAGAAAGTAGATTGTTGTTGAGATTGAGTTTGTTTAGAATGAACAGTCCGTTAAACACGTGTTCTTCGATGGCCTGCAGTTTGTTGTGGCCCAAGTTGAGGGTGTGAAGATTGAAGAGTGGTGAGAAGGCGTTGTCGTCGACGTGCGAGATGCTGTTGTTGCTGAGGTTGAGGATCTGCAGGAAGAACAGGTCTTTGACCATGTGCGCGGCGACGCGCGCCACCAGGTTGTGCGACAAGTCGAGCACGACTAATCGTATTAAACCGCCGAACGTTTCATCTTCTATCCGGTCGCCCTTCAATTTATTCGCCGAAAGATCTAAAACGAGCAATTGTTCCAACCGATTAAATATTCTCTTGGGTAAAGTTTCCAGCTCATTATTCTGCATATAAATCTCTCGAATCTCTCTCGTATTGGAAAATAACCCTTCCGGTAAATAATTTATCGCATTGTCGGACATGTTGACGACTTTTAATGAAAGCAGGTCGCTGAATACGTCGCCGGGTAGCTCGCTTATCTTATTGTTTTGTAAAAACAGCTGCGTGAGCCTTCGCAGGTGCAGGATCTCCGAGTCGGCCGGCAAGGCCATGATGTCGTTGTAGCTCAGGTCTATCGTCTGCAGCGTCGACCCACACTTGTGCCCGAAGCCGAGCTCGTCCACAAATTTCAATTTATTCCGCGTCAGATTAAGCGATATGATATTTTCCAAAGCACAGAACAAGTCCGATGGAATTTTCCTAATATTGTTAAATCCTAAATCTAGCGTATGCAGTTCTCTCAGCCCGTTAAAGGCCCCGAGAGACAGCTCGAGTTCTTTATTGCTGCTCCATTCGTTGTTCATGGAGCGTATCTTCAAGGACTTCAGGCCTCTGAGGCCCTCAAACACGTTGCCGGGCAGACGTAGTATCTTGCAGTTGGTGATGGATATCTCCGCCAAACCTTGCATGCGGCCGAAGTGGTGGTCGCGCAGGGTGCTCTCAGCCAGCAGCGGGCCGCAGCGGAGCGCCAGCCTCTCGGCGCCGTCCGAGTGCATCGAACCGACATCCCGGTCCGCGGACAGCGCCCGTACGTTGCACTCCAGAGAACCATTCACTCCGGACACACGAAAACAAGCGTCCGCGTCCGGCGCCTCCGTAAGCGCCGCGCCCATCACAAAACAAAACAATATCACGTTAATTATCATTTTAAGCACTGTGTCCATATCATTTTGATCACTTGTCAGAGTCTGGTGAGTGTAAGGGTCGGTTCGCACGCCATGGCACCGCTCAGCTGCCGCGCGGTGTGTGCGGGATCGCGCCGGCGGGGACGTCGGCTCGGGACGGCATGGCGCGTGCTCCCCCCGCGACGCGCAGGCCGCGACTGCCGTACGATGAATGCGATGAATGCGTTTCGCCGCGGCAGAAGCCAGAAGGGACAGACCACACCAATTCTATTGCCGCATTCTAAACAACCCCTGGTTTTCGTTTGGGAACCGTTACGTCATGTGACTTTAGGTTGATTACGGTTATTTTGTCGTAACAATGCAATGCGGTCAAAACAGTTGTAGGTACACAAAGTTATTGTTATTAAACGTTGAGAGAAGATCGTACTCCGCTCCGAGTGTGAATGTGCATGCAACATTTTATTTCATAAATATTACGTACCTATTGAATATGGACCTTACCTTCCCATTTAATTTGAAGTTTAAATCAAAAATACATTGTTTGATAAAGAAACATGTTTATTTATAAGAAACAAGTGAAAGCGAAACGAAAAATTCTTGTCCTTACCGGGAGTCGAACCTAGGTCCTAGATGCTCGCTCCACCCAGCGAAAACCTTAAATCAATGAATATTTCACAATGTAGGTAAGTATTACATTGATAGATTTTAAAGCTTCGCTAGCGCAAATATTATGTTTGATTATACTTAGAAAGCGTGCATTTTTTCGGATTAAAATTGTCACTTTCGCACCCATAATACTTATTTAAGCAGTTAATTTTATACCTAACTTTCACGGACAAAACTCCGCTACGCACGTTCATTATGCATAAAATCGAGAAGCTAACATTGGGACTGAAATATCAAATAATACCGGCAGAAGCTGTTTGTTCATCGAGAGACTTCGTACAATATAATATTAACCTTTAACACCACTTTCGCCACTCGTGCCGGAGGTCACGACGCGACCGTCGCGAAACGCTTTGAATCAAAACGGCAGCCCGGGGCCGAAAACAGCAGGGTTAAATGGGCCAGTCCATTTTTATTGCAGTTTTACTTTTAAATTATTGCCGAGTAAATATTTGAAAGGTGGCCGTTTCGGGAGCCAAAACTTTTGTCAGATAACTGAGACAACTTAATTGGATTATGTATCTAAGGGCTCGTCACGAAGGAAGAAACATATCACAAACGATCACGATTTTCTCTTATCAAATATTAAAATATCAAGATACAAAATACGACTTGCACCAAGGCCCGATTCCACTTGAAAACGTCAACCACCAAAATACCACTTAATAAAACCTACTTTTTCGCGGTGCCAGGCAAAAAATTAATTAACTGTTTGGTAATATAACAACACGTGCCAATATGATTAGCTGAAACCATAAAAGCAATTTGTCGACAAATTATAAACATAACGCAACCCAAGGCAAACCGGAGCATAATTTGCTTACTTCTTCTTTAAGTGCAAAGAGTGAAGGGTGCTCAAACGCTCTAAAGTAGGCAAGCCGGTGGGAATCAGGTTCGAACCCCCTGGCCGCTGCACGCAGGCTGTTGTCCGACCACCCGGCGGGTCGTCAAAAATACAAGAACTATTTCTTTTTAGGGTTCCGTAACCAAAGGATGCGGATAACTCTAGAGAACTGGACAGATGGCGTCACAATCGGAGGCTACAGGATCGCAAATCTGCGCTATGCAGATGACACCACCTTATTTGCGTCTAGTCCGCATCATATCGAAGAACTACTTCTGAAGATGGAACACGTGAGCCTTGAGCTTGGTTTAAAGATAAACCGCAAAAAGATCAAAGTAATGATAATAGACCGCGCCAATAACAGCTCGCCTGAAGTGACAAGAATTGCCGACGTGGTACAATCCTACATTTACCTTGGAGCTTTAATATCTAACAATGGCGGCTGCGTAGATGAAGTAAAGCGACGCATGGGGATAACTAGAACGGCAATGGACAAGCTGAAGAAAGTATGGAGGAACAGACACATCACAAGGACCACGAAAATCCGGCTCGTGCAAACCCTTATATTCCCCATATTTTTATACGCTGCAGAGACGTGGACGCTTCGAAACATTGAGAAGAAAAAGATAGATGCCTTAGAAATGTGGTGTTGGAAACGAATGCTGAGGAATATCATGGACAGAATTTCAGACCATTGTCTCCATCCGTGAAGAACTCCGCGTCAAGCAGCATCTGTCCGCTTTGGTCCAGTCACGTGTTCTCAATTTTTTCGGTCACAGCTGCCCCCCCTAGAGATCCAAAAATATGTCCAATCACTTGACTTATCTGATCAGACAACTAAGAAGATGATTCTTGCACATCGCAACTCAAATGAATTCAGTACCAGACCAGGTCAGGGGTTAAAGGAAGATCGTTGGGCTACCGTCAGTAAAGCTCACGGAAAGTGACTCTAGATACGAAACGAGTGGCACACTGACAGGTTACACTTTGTACAGAGTACCGAAGGAAGGAGAATAACTGGTCTATAAAACATAGGTACTCAAATAAAAATAAGAGACCTACTCTAGTGGCTCTGTGAGCTGAAGACCTCGCGAGTTTGTTCCGAAATTACTGAAAATTGTATTTTTTTTACGTTTCCAGTCCCATTACTACCCGTCATTTTGACAAGAAATGTGACCGGTAGGGGAGAACATAAGAAAATACGAAAGAATGTTTGGCCAAGCTGTAACGGAGATGCTTCACTCGCTCGGTTGATGAAGCTCTGTGATTTTAATACGGCAGTCTTATTGTACAACCTCGAGTCTTTACTCGTCGCGTCCAGTGGATCTTCGGCTCGTTGCAAGATCTCTCGGTGCCGTGACTCGTGATTTTCCGCACTTGCATCACCAAAATGTAGGTACCTACTTATTGAATGATTGTCTTTAAATTTACGTTATTGCTAAAGAAAATTTTCGCGCTCGCTGCGCTCGCGTAAATTTTCATCTGGATTTATTTTGACTCTTCCTCTCGAAAGATGTCGTTCACGTTTGATCCAACTATAAGTATTATGTATTATTAACCGTCGCCTTCCAAAAAATTGTTGCGCTCGCTACGCTCACGTTTTATCTGTCTAAATAAGTAATACTAACCGTCCCCTTCCAAAAAATATCGCGCTCGCTACGCTCGCGTTTGATCTGACTAATTATTAACCGTCCCCTTCCAAAATATATAATTATTAAACGTTCCCTTTCAAAAAAATTCACGCTCGCTACGCTCGCGTTTTATCTGACTAAGTATTATCAACTATTCCCTTCCAAAAAATGGCGCGCTCGCTTTTCCATCTCTGTATATATATTATGACATTTATGAATGATTTAAGACTGTAAACCGAAAACCGCTTCTATTTTTACGTGCTTGGTGAAGACCTCTAGCAAGACTGTACCTTCCTTTCTTTTCCTCACCCTCCATTTATATCAACTTGCCCCCCCTGGACCTTCGGCTGGCGACGCCCTTGCCTACCAGTTGATCACGACCGCTCTGTAAAGAGTGAAACGACTAAGAAGAAGAACCAAAGGGTAAAAATGGGACCCTATTACTCCACTGTCCGTCCGTCCATCCGTCTGTCTGTTGGTCACCAGGCTGTATCTCATGAACCGTGATAGACCGTTGAAATTTTCACAGATGATGTATTTCTGTTTCTGCTATAACGTATAACAACAAACACTAAAAACTAAATAAAATAATTATTTAAATGGGGCTAGGCTCGCATACAACAAACGTGTTCGATTGCGTTAACTTTGCAACTCATTTATGCCCAGCATCATACATACCAGGTGCAAATTTAAGATGCGATAAGTGTTTGTTTGTACTGAACTCCCGGTGCGGGGTTAGCCTCGCACTTGGCCGGTTTTTTTTACTTTTCTATCTTCTTCCGTATTCTGTGAGTGAATATTTTTCATCATCAAACTACTCACTTAAAAACACATTTCCCAAGTGAGCGAATCCAACAGGAGAGTGCCGGTGCGAGAGGCCAACTTATGCAACAAACTTTACAATTTTAATAATTTTGAAGGAAAGTTTCGCTGCATTGCGGCCACTTTACTATGCCAACTTTATGAATAGGCAGCTTGTGACAGGTTTTATTGTTGTTCATAAACCTTGATGGGTTAAATTCCTGCGTAATAAACTGACAGACGAAACACAGCTCACTACCTATAGCTATAGGTAAGGCTCCTTATCCGCTTAAAAATGCCGATTGATTTAGACATTTTTCTCTATGACCAAACATGTTTCTTACCAACCATGTTTGTTTCCAACTACTCGAATTTGACAAAATTCACGCAGAAAACTGGTTTTGTCAACTTATTTTCGACTGCATGCGATGAAAGCATGAAATAGCCAGATAGTTTGGAGAGGCTCATTGTAGTTGGCCACGTGGAAGGAAAAATTGGGGCAAGTGCGAGTCCGACTCGCGCATGAAGGGTTCCGTACCTATACATATATATAATCTATAACAAGTTTGTTGTATGGGAGCCCCCCTTTAATATTTATTTTATTTTATTTTTAGTATTTGTTGTTATAGCGGCAATAGAAATACATCATCTGTGAAAATTTCAACTGTCTAGCTATCAACGTTCTTGAGATACAGCCTGGTGACAGACGGACGGACGGACGGACAGCGAAGTCTCCGTAATAGGGTCCCGTTTTTACCCTTTGGGTACGGAACCCTAATGTAACCCTCGTATTCCAAGCCAAGGTTCAGATTTAGGTGCAATTTCTCCAAATCCTGTTGTTAACGGCTGATTATGACTGCCAAAATGGTCGAATATAAGTAGACAAGTGTTATAAGTAACAGAAATGTATCTCTTATACCAGGTGTGGTTTGTAAGAGGAGCAATACATTAAAACGTAGGTTCTACTCTTCAAACTAAACAACGTTTATTTAGAAACAACTATTTTTAAGCATAGGTACTTAGTTAATGTTATATAACTGGTAATACCTATAAAGTACAATGACTGACTTCAAACAGGAACAGAACAATGTAATGCTTTGCTTGGGGAACTAACGCCTACAACAAAGTTAACAGCACCATCATGTTTTAAGCGACACAGCTTCGCGGTAGTCGTTCAAGCGAAGCTGAGTGCGGCCCCGCCATCCGATTTCTCGTTAGGTTAATTTTAGTAATAATTCAAGAAGACATATAGCGGGAGATCAATCCAAATGGGTCAGTAGGGAGAAGTGACACACTATAAGAGATAGGGAAATATGTTCTTAGGATCCATATGGCGTCGATTATAGATTGAATAAAAACTGTTTTTTTTTTATATAATTCTCATACAGGAGACATTTTCAAAACACTTGTACATAATTAAAGGCTTAATAAAAACAAAATTACGATCGCGTCTTTTGTTTTACAAAAGTTACTCATACAAAAGATATGGGTAGCTATCGTCACACAAAGGAATCAATTAAGTTTTGTTTTAATTAAAGCCCTTAACTATGTACATGTTTTTTGAAAATGACTCATATAACCCGGTCCAAATAACTGTAAGGAATGTTACAATAGGACATGCTATTACTTACAGAATTTTAACCAGGTTCAAATCCCGGTTATATATGAGATTTATAAAAAACAATGCACTTTCTTCCTATTCAATCTAAAATCGAGGCCATGCTTCCTTAGAACAGATTTCCCTATCTCTTATAGTTTTAGTTTTCTCCCTACTGACCCATTTGGATTGATCACCCTGTATAGATACTAGCTTCGTCTCGCTGTATATCCGATAAAAAGTAGCATATCTATTAATCCAGGGTTGCAGCTCCCTCCATACCGAATTTTATCAAATTTGGTCGTTTTAGCGTGAAGAAGTAACAAACTTACAAACACACTCACAAACTTTCACCTTTATAATATTAGAGTGAAAAACATTTGGTTTAAGCTAGCAGACGTTACTGTTTTAATAAAACAATATAAAGTTTGGGTGTAGCACATCGTTACTATCGATTCTCAACGTGACTTGCGACGATGGTGCCGATAATAAAGTCATAATCTTACATGGTAAATAGGTAGGTACTACGATGCCACCCTGGCTTATAAGAAATCAAGCAACATCTTGAAAAACTTAACTAGTGACTTCCATAGGACAATTGGAAACCCGCCCGTCTGGCCCGAATGGCCGTGAAGAGGAGGGATCGAATCAGGCTCAAATCATAAAATGTTGAGCTTTCTCTTCAATAAAAACAATTCAAGAAGACTACTAGTTTCTGCGCTATAATACAGTCGGATTCTACCGACCTGTTCCTAGCGCATTCTAGAGATACGAGGGGTTAAATTCCCGCCTTCTTCGTCCCGGGTATAATAAGATACGCAAAGTAGTGGTAAGTGTTGTCACGCAACCGCAGGCAGCTGACGAGGCCTCAGCTCCGCTCATAACTGGGGCGATAACTGGAAATGCTCTAGAGTCAGACCACGCTCACTCTTTCAAGCAAACGAACTATCTTACCATACAAAGTGAGTCAGTCTTCCAAGCAAATGAACTGTCATGGAACTGTCAAACCATACAAAGTGAGTCCGTTTGTATGATTTGGTTGTGTGGTCCGACTACTAAATAAACACTTAGTCACTCTAGGTGTTACTGACAGTCCTCTTTGCAAAACCTGCACGGAAGCCGAAGAGACAGCCGTTCACGCAGAATAGGCTCATTGCAAGACGTCGAGTTGCGGAAAACCATCCCGCGGTAACCTATAACCAATATAATTTTTATAAGCATAATGTTTAAGCGCTTGTCTAGTCTTTCGTACCTAATCTCATTTCGATGTATCAGATCTGCATAATCTTTGTAACTATTCATGAGGGACATTGTCTGTTCAAAAAACAAAAGTTGTCTCTTCGGTGGCCAATAGTTAACAGCGTATGTGCATATAAGTTTTGTTTTTAACACGCAAGCCCATATAAAGGGAAACGTCGTTTATGCTAATATAATTTTGATCGCAAAACTAGGCATAAAGTCCTTAACTTTGTACGTATCCACCGAAAAGACGCGAACCTAAATCTGACAATGACCCATGTATCAGATGTAAAGTATAGTTTTTTTTTTTTTATAGTTGTCTCGTCCCTTATCCGTGACCCACATATCGGGCACAGCAGCGGGCCTCTATTACAAAGGTGTAAGGTATACAATGCAGATTCGGACAGATGTTTTCTCTAACCAAGGCAATAAGTTTTAAGAATAGATGTTAAAATCCAGCAAACACGATTTAGATTTCAAACAATATAAAGGTATAACTAAATTGAAACTACATTGTAATTATTTGATGTTTATTATAAGTCTATCCTTAAATAATAGCTATTTACAAATAAAATCAACCGCAGAAGTTATTAAGGTATCAACTGGGATTGTCACACTTAATTATACCAACTTCTCAAACCATTTCCTTTAGTACGCACTGTCCAAGACGTCCCGTTTGTTTACTTGAAAACATTTTATCAAATCATTAATACGCGAGTCCAAGTGCCTAGCCAAAAATACTGAATTGTAAAAAAATATATACTTCTTTTATGAACACAAGATACATGAAATATACAAGCATACCTGAGAAAAGCGAAATGCACAAATGCAATTTTTCATATTTTTTAATTTTCATCGACATTTACATTGCGAAAACTCCTCTACGTTTAATTATAACAACCTATCTATCAGTAGTTAACAGATGTTAGACAAAATTCATGGCTTGGTAAAGAGAAATAATTTAAAGAAAACGTTCAATCCTTATAATAAATATTTACAATTGTTCAAACTAACTAAAGGCACAAACTATGTATTAAATTCGTTGATACACACAACAAAATAAATATTGTAAGTCTATTACACCGACAACGGATAATCAACATAACCGATCGATTAAACCAAGATCGATAAAATCACAACTGTCTATGTGCAACGTAACGATGTACTACGCATAGCCGTTAGATATACTATCACAATAACTTGTAGACTCCGCTATCCCTTAACAACTATAGGAAGAAACCCACTGTTAGTGACTAATATTAAAATTGAACTAACGAACTTTAATTGTCAGTTACAGCATGGGATCCAGAAATTCAGTCTTACGTAGCCCCGACGTTAAACGAACAATTAATGTGATCTAAGTGAGCTCGCGCGCAGCACCCGATCCAAAACTGGGAAATTAGAATCGAAAAGTTAAAGGATCCGGTCGAGAAAACCTGGGATCCAAACGGACATTTTGAGATCTAAACCTCTAAATGTCCTACCGACGGATTGGGTATTGCGCGCGAAAACTTTCTATGTTAATATTTAACAACGTTTTACTTTTGGCAACATCATAATTTCCACAACATTAATATTAACGAGCCGTGGCGAAGAGTCCGTATAGTTCAAATACTATCCTTCCTCTATAGTTGAGATATTGTCCTTCGAATAGGATCGCGACGCCTAGAGGTTTAATAGAACAGGTTAAAATATGTCTGCGATCTAACAAAAGGTCTGTTTTCACCAGTTAACCAAACAAAAGAACAAATATGGTTTCAATACGCACTGCCGTGCCGACTTGCTTTACCAAAAGGATAAACAACTCGTGTTGGCGCTGATTTTGATAAACTTTCGGCTTGAAATTATGAGTGTTCGTGTCAATAATTAGAGACCAACAAAAGAGCAATTTACCCTATGTATAAAATCGTAAACCAAATTTATTACAAGCAAATAACAGCTAAGATAGCAGACAATATGCCTACAAAGGCCACGTTTCTATTACTATATTATTGCTTCGAAAAATATACCCTCTGTGCATCAAGTACGATGGGAGATTACTCAGGCGTTGACTAGAAAATAACTAAGCAGAGGGGACCGTACAAGCGATGCTACAGAATGGAGTCTTAAGATATACCTATTGTCAGTGCCGTAACTAGGATAGATACCTATAATGGATTTTAGAGTTTAGCACGAAACAAATAAATGATAAAGCATCTGTCACACTCAAGCTCATATTCTTGTCAAAAAGTGTCCGATGAACGCAACCGTGTCGGTCTCACAGGACCAAGTTTAGAGTCATTTTCCCACACACGCTACCACTTAGAAGCTAGTTACGGCACTGGATATTGTCACACTGAAAGTCGCTGCACTGTTCGCCACAAACGTCACATTTTCAAATTGTTTCTCGCACTGATTTTACCACGAAGATCATACGAAGCCAGGATCGTGACGGGGCGACACTAACTCGTAAATTAACACCTTTACTTGTACCTTGTTTGGTACAGGCAATTTACACTATATGGTGTCGTTACCATACGGTAACAATCTAAATTATGTGAGACATATGAGCTCATCACCATAAATTGTAGCCTTGTAAAGGTGTAATCCACTCGGGGATTCTAGTATGCGTTCAAATAATATACCACGTATCTCAATTGAGTCCCGATTATCGGACAGAAGAGGAGGTACCGGTGTACCTGTGAAGTTTCAATCTCCACAAACGTGGGGAAGTTTTTGAAAGTAACAGGAAAATTTAATCGAAGAGATATGGGAAGTTGTAATTTAAACTCCCAATTGTCTCTTCGTACGTATGAAGCGCAAACTGTTCTCGTGTCCGTCCCCCCGGCTCCTCCGGCTCGCGGTCTACGGGTCGCGCGCGGCGAGGTGGTCGGGCCGCTCGCCGCGCGCGTGCCGCGCCCACATCTTGGCGTAGATCATCTCGAGGCCGGTGGCGTACGCCTTGCAGTCGAACAGGGGGCTCTCCATGCGAGCCGCCCACACTTTCGCGCGGATGCCTTTTAAACTGGAAAAAAGGTTTAAGCGTTATAATATAGTACATTTTACAACTAGTGTGAAAAGAATGTCTTTTTACCACTAGTACCGAGGTATCTTGCCACGAGCTGAAAGCGAGTGGCAAGACTCGGTACGAGTAGTAAAAAGACATTTCACACGTGTTGTAAACGACGTTTTTTAATGCAATTGCGAAAAAATAATAAATTAATATATCATTGCGATAAAATATGCTTGCTTCGAAGTTATTTTTGAACGAACCCATACTTTACAAATGACATGGTACATTAAGACCATGATCATCATCATCATCATCAGTGATCGGGGATTTCTCTGCCACAACGCGGTATTTCAAACAAATATATTTTTCAATTTCAGTCATCGTCATCGTCATCATCGTCATCGTCATCGTCATAGTCATAGTCATCGCCATCGCCATCGTCATCGTCATCGCCATCGCCATCGCCATCGTCATCGTCATCGTCATCGTCATCGTCATCGTCATCACTGACATTCGAAACTCAGTTACTGCGTTTCGAAAGTATAGTTTGGAACTAAAAAGTAAAAAGCACTAGTTCGAGAAATTGAGCTTCTCGCACGCTACGCAGCCACAAAAAGTACCACTTTTTGAGCAACTGTATTAAAAAATAAATATTAAATCATAAAAGTTCCTTGACTGACACGATGATTGTCAGATTACGCACAGTCTACATACACTACAGATGATGGAAGGGTGAAATTTGCAACACATGTTCTTTAGAGGGTATATTGTAAGACGCTGCAAATTAACTTCTAAGGTGGTGCAGCGGAGAATGAACTTATGCAAAAGATGCGATAATCTTCTTAGAGAATAGATGTAATGTAACCAAACAATTACGTGCAGTGGACGACGGAATGATTTTTGTGAATATGTATAAATTGCTGCTATAATACTGTTTGTATTGATACTTACTATTCTCTATCAGTTCCTAATCTTACAGCTATGTCTTGATATTCTTGCCTCGTCCTAGCTATTAATTCAGGGCATCCCAATGTGTTGAGTTGAGAAGCCGCCACTCTGCAAAGAAATAAACGACATTTTAGACAACAGTAGGTACATAAATACTTGACCCAGCATCGCGCTCTCTTGGTAAGATTCAAGGATGAGATTGATAAAACTGGGCAGCCCAATAACAAAAACACGGCAATAAGTCATGAGTGTGACATAGTTTCACAGGGGTACATTCAATTTGGTTTAGTTTATCTACTTTATTAATAGGATGTAAACAAGTGTCCACAGAACTGGATAACCTGATGATGACATCTGATCTCTAGAACATTTGCCACGTATGTCAGCTACGCGTCGCAAACCAGTGACACACTGCTACAAGATCAAGTATTGTTAGTGCTCAACGTGACGCCAACGTCTCGCCGGGCAGCGTGACGACCGGCGTGCCGGTCCACAGGATGTCCATGCTGGTGGTGTGTCCGTTACACAGCGGCGTGTCGAGTACAGTGTTAGTGCTCACCGTGACGCCAACGTCTCGCCGGGCAGCGTGACGACCGGCGTGCCGGTCCACAGGATGTCCATGCTGGTGGTGTGTCCGTTACACAGCGGCGTGTCGAGTACAGTGTTAGTGCTCACCGTGACGCCAACGTCTCGCCGGGCAGCGTGACGACCGGCGTGCCGGTCCACAGGATGTCCATGCTGGTGGTGTGTCCGTTACACAGCGGCGTGTCGAGTACAGTGTTAGTGCTCACCGTGACGCCAACGTCTCGCCGGGCAGCGTGACGACCGGCGTGCCGGTCCACAGGATGTCCATGCTGGTGGTGTGTCCGTTACACAGCGGCGTGTCGAGTACAGTGTTAGTGCTCACCGTGACGCCAACGTCTCGCCGGGCAGCGTGACGACCGGCGTGCCGGTCCACAGGATGTCCATGCTGGTGGTGTGTCCGTTACACAGCGGCGTGTCGAGTACAGTGTTAGTGCTCACCGTGACGCCAACGTCTCGCCGGGCAGCGTGACGACCGGCGTGCCGGTCCACAGGATGTCCATGCTGGTGGTGTGTCCGTTACACAGCGGCGTGTCGAGTACAGTGTTAGTGCTCACCGTGACGCCAACGTCTCGCCGGGCAGCGTGACGACCGGCGTGCCGGTCCACAGGATGTCCATGCTGGTGGTGTGTCCGTTACACAGCGGCGTGTCGAGTACAGTGTTAGTGCTCACCGTGACGCCAACGTCTCGCCGGGCAGCGTGACGACCGGCGTGCCGGTCCACAGGATGTCCATGCTGGTGGTGTGTCCGTTACACAGCGGCGTGTCGAGTACAGTGTTAGTGCTCACCGTGACGCCAACGTCTCGCCGGGCAGCGTGACGACCGGCGTGCCGGTCCACAGGATGTCCATGCTGGTGGTGTGTCCGTTACACAGCGGCGTGTCGAGTACAGTGTTAGTGCTCACCGTGACGCCAACGTCTCGCCGGGCAGCGTGACGACCGGCGTGCCGGTCCACAGGATGTCCATGCTGGTGGTGTGTCCGTTACACAGCGGCGTGTCGAGTACAGTGTTAGTGCTCACCGTGACGCCAACGTCTCGCCGGGCAGCGTGACGACCGGCGTGCCGGTCCACAGGATGTCCATGCTGGTGGTGTGTCCGTTACACAGCGGCGTGTCGAGTACAGTGTTAGTGCTCACCGTGACGCCAACGTCTCGCCGGGCAGCGTGACGACCGGCGTGCCGGTCCACAGGATGTCCATGCTGGTGGTGTGTCCGTTACACAGCGGCGTGTCGAGTACAGTGTTAGTGCTCACCGTGACGCCAACGTCTCGCCGGGCAGCGTGACGACCGGCGTGCCGGTCCACAGGATGTCCATGCTGGTGGTGTGTCCGTTACACAGCGGCGTGTCGAGTACAGTGTTAGTGCTCACCGTGACGCCAACGTCTCGCCGGGCAGCGTGACGACCGGCGTGCCGGTCCACAGGATGTCCATGCTGGTGGTGTGTCCGTTACACAGCGGCGTGTCGAGTACAGTGTTAGTGCTCACCGTGACGCCAACGTCTCGCCGGGCAGCGTGACGACCGGCGTGCCGGTCCACAGGATGTCCATGCTGGTGGTGTGTCCGTTACACAGCGGCGTGTCGAGTACAGTGTTAGTGCTCACCGTGACGCCAACGTCTCGCCGGGCAGCGTGACGACCGGCGTGCCGGTCCACAGGATGTCCATGCTGGTGGTGTGTCCGTTACACAGCGGCGTGTCGAGTACAGTGTTAGTGCTCACCGTGACGCCAACGTCTCGCCGGGCAGCGTGACGACCGGCGTGCCGGTCCACAGGATGTCCATGCTGGTGGTGTGTCCGTTACACAGCGGCGTGTCGAGTACAGTGTTAGTGCTCACCGTGACGCCAACGTCTCGCCGGGCAGCGTGACGACCGGCGTGCCGGTCCACAGGATGTCCATGCTGGTGGTGTGTCCGTTACACAGCGGCGTGTCGAGTACAGTGTTAGTGCTCACCGTGACGCCAACGTCTCGCCGGGCAGCGTGACGACCGGCGTGCCGGTCCACAGGATGTCCATGCTGGTGGTGTGTCCGTTACACAGCGGCGTGTCGAGTACAGTGTTAGTGCTCACCGTGACGCCAACGTCTCGCCGGGCAGCGTGACGACCGGCGTGCCGGTCCACAGGATGTCCATGCTGGTGGTATGTCCGTTACACAGCGGCGTGTCGAGTACAGTGTTAGTGCTCACCGTGACGCCAACGTCTCGCCGGGCAGCGTGACGACCGGCGTGCCGGTCCACAGGATGTCCATGCTGGTGGTGTGTCCGTTACACAGCGGCGTGTCGAGTACAGTGTTAGTGCTCACCGTGACGCCAACGTCTCGCCGGGCAGCGTGACGACCGGCGTGCCGGTCCACAGGATGTCCATGCTGGTGGTGTGTCCGTTACACAGCGGCGTGTCGAGTACAGTGTTAGTGCTCACCGTGACGCCAACGTCTCGCCGGGCAGCGTGACGACCGGCGTGCCGGTCCACAGGATGTCCATGCTGGTGGTGTGTCCGTTACACAGCGGCGTGTCGAGTACAGTGTTAGTGCTCACCGTGACGCCAACGTCTCGCCGGGCAGCGTGACGACCGGCGTGCCGGTCCACAGGATGTCCATGCTGGTGGTGTGTCCGTTACACAGCGGCGTGTCGAGTACAGTGTTAGTGCTCACCGTGACGCCAACGTCTCGCCGGGCAGCGTGACGACCGGCGTGCCGGTCCACAGGATGTCCATGCTGGTGGTGTGTCCGTTACACAGCGGCGTGTCGAGTACAGTGTTAGTGCTCACCGTGACGCCAACGTCTCGCCGGGCAGCGTGACGACCGGCGTGCCGGTCCACAGGATGTCCATGCTGGTGGTGTGTCCGTTACACAGCGGCGTGTCGAGTACAGTGTTAGTGCTCACCGTGACGCCAACGTCTCGCCGGGCAGCGTGACGACCGGCGTGCCGGTCCACAGGATGTCCATGCTGGTGGTGTGTCCGTTACACAGCGGCGTGTCGAGTACAGTGTTAGTGCTCACCGTGACGCCAACGTCTCGCCGGGCAGCGTGACGACCGGCGTGCCGGTCCACAGGATGTCCATGCTGGTGGTGTGTCCGTTACACAGCGGCGTGTCGAGTACAGTGTTAGTGCTCACCGTGACGCCAACGTCTCGCCGGGCAGCGTGACGACCGGCGTGCCGGTCCACAGGATGTCCATGCTGGTGGTGTGTCCGTTACACAGCGGCGTGTCGAGTACAGTGTTAGTGCTCACCGTGACGCCAACGTCTCGCCGGGCAGCGTGACGACCGGCGTGCCGGTCCACAGGATGTCCATGCTGGTGGTGTGTCCGTTACACAGCGGCGTGTCGAGTACAGTGTTAGTGCTCACCGTGACGCCAACGTCTCGCCGGGCAGCGTGACGACCGGCGTGCCGGTCCACAGGATGTCCATGCTGGTGGTGTGTCCGTTACACAGCGGCGTGTCGAGTACAGTGTTAGTGCTCACCGTGACGCCAACGTCTCGCCGGGCAGCGTGACGACCGGCGTGCCGGTCCACAGGATGTCCATGCTGGTGGTGTGTCCGTTACACAGCGGCGTGTCGAGTACAGTGTTAGTGCTCACCGTGACGCCAACGTCTCGCCGGGCAGCGTGACGACCGGCGTGCCGGTCCACAGGATGTCCATGCTGGTGGTGTGTCCGTTACACAGCGGCGTGTCGAGTACAGTGTTAGTGCTCACCGTGACGCCAACGTCTCGCCGGGCAGCGTGACGACCGGCGTGCCGGTCCACAGGATGTCCATGCTGGTGGTGTGTCCGTTACACAGCGGCGTGTCGAGTACAGTGTTAGTGCTCACCGTGACGCCAACGTCTCGCCGGGCAGCGTGACGACCGGCGTGCCGGTCCACAGGATGTCCATGCTGGTGGTGTGTCCGTTACACAGCGGCGTGTCGAGTACAGTGTTAGTGCTCACCGTGACGCCAACGTCTCGCCGGGCAGCGTGACGACCGGCGTGCCGGTCCACAGGATGTCCATGCTGGTGGTGTGTCCGTTACACAGCGGCGTGTCGAGGCACACGTCGGCGAGCTGCCCGCGCCGCACGTGCTCCTCCTTTGCTGCCACGTTGGAGAAGATTATACGGCCGGGTGGCAGACCTAAGGAAAAAGCACATTTATAAATAAGGCGAAACTGTAACTTCATTGGTTAGAAAGTCAACCAGCGTTGTTGGGCCCAAAATTTATAACAGAGTACCAAATCACATAAAAGAAGCCACTAGTGACATAATATTCACAAGTAAACTCAAATCCATTGGTTACCTTGCTTACTATGACAACTTTAATGAGTTTTTTTAATATGATCATTGACCTTTTATACTGACCAATTAACGTAGGTCGTAATCCTACGCGGTCATCGAAGTCGGGTAAAAAGTATGTTATCTTTCCGGCAGGTCCTATCCCCATATCAAAAGTAGTGGAAATTCGTCCAGCGTTTTTTGGCGTGGTATGATTACAAAGATACATAATGAGAAATATTTTCTGATTTCAAAATACGTATGCTGTAATCAATTAACACTAACGTTTTAAAAAATCACGTAGGTATAACTTGTTTCACATTTCTACAAAGAATTTAAAACTTGTGAAACTTGTTACCTATATGAGTTAATGAATCAGCACTTAACATTGACACAAGCAGACGAAACAATGGGCTTGTGTACAAATTTCAAATATCAACAACTACTGTAACTTATGAATCACAAACAACTAACGCAGTTCTAGAGAGTTCGGAAGAGTAAATCTTTTAAGCATTGAGAAGTCTCACCGAAATGATACTGGACGTCTAGCATATCCGTGACACGCGACTCTTTGTCGCGCGACTAATACTACCTGTCACTTTCCGGTCACTACCGTGCGAGCAAGACAGGTGATGCTGAGTCGCGCGACAAGCGAAGTCGCGGCAAGTATGCTAGCCCCAATGAATGATTGACATAAATGAAAAAACAACCAGACTTCTAACAGAAAATTCTTGTTCGTAGTTTATAAGAGCTGTGCATTAATATAAGTAGCATGGGAAATGGCATGCTAATGTTTTTCTGTATAAAGACGATTGTCAGCGCCATATTGAAAGTTTAATCAATCCGTTTGTCGGACTTTGTCAATACGTAGGGCTCCCATTCGTCCGGGTTTCTCCGGATTTGTCCTAATTTGGAGGCCGTGCGCGGGGGGTTATTATGTCAATGAAAAATAAAGCGACTGTTTTCATAATAATAATATTATCTGACAAGTCCGGGGAAAAAATGCGAATTTCGCGAAATGTTCGGGTTTTTTATAGTCTTTGTCCGGGATCGGCGAATTTAGAGATGGCAGTCCTATCAATGTGTTAAATGTGTAAAAACTAAAAGAGGAGCGGAACCTCCTAGCACAAGTATTGTCATACTTACCAGGAGGGACCGGTCACTATATTATGTACAAATTAAGTATAGTCTACCAAATAAACAATTTTTTTTTTTTAAAGAACGGCGAGAGTATCAAATCGATATGAGCAAGCAACTCACCCAACTGTTGCGCAGTAGCCTGCAAATTGGGCTCCCCGACCGCGGGGAACCTCAGCAGCCACAGCACGCTGTTGGGCACGTGCTTCAGTATGTACACCCACATGTGCAGCGTCAGCGGGTCGATTTTGTACAGCTGATTAAAGTTGCAGTACACCACCGCGTCATCGGGTAGTCCGTATTGTTGCCTGGTCGTGATGACGATGGATTGAGGGACTTCTTCGCCGGTTGCCGCTTTGTTGTTCGTTTGGGTTGTTGCCAGTCCGTTTTGGAGAATTACGCCGTTTACTGATGTCTGAAATAAGAGAAACATTAAGTATGCCAGGCAGTGCCGTATTTATCCCTAGGCCCACAAAGCCCGGGCCTTGGGGCCCAGCCAGCCTAGGGGCCACAGTCCCCGAAGCATGACTTGCACCATACTTATGTTCTCTTAGAGAAGGGGGCCTCTAAGACTGGGCCTGATGCCAAGAATCAATCGAGAAGAACTCCCCTATGAAAAACCAATTACACAAAAAGGTCGGCTAAACGTAAACTTGAAGATAATTGCACCAATATAATACAATTTAAGTTTGTTTATGTCATTTAGGCAAAACTTCTTGAAGCTCATGTCATATTTTGGTACATGGATAAAGCCACATAATTTACTAAACATCAATAGTAAGTATAGTAATGAAATTCTCTTACCTGAATTTGTCCTGAAGCAATCATGGTCTCAATAGGTGTGGTCGTCGGTAATTCTGCCACTTTGAGTGATATCTCCAGGGGTCTAGCAGCCCTGACCACTTCCTTAATCTCCTTGATGTCCGTGTTCTCCACCAACGGCGACAGGTCCGTCGCGTTGATGACCGCCACGTTGTCCGCCAGCCCGCCCAGGTTGTTGTGAGACTTGATCTTATCACTGAGAATCAGACGCTCTTGTAGATGTGGGAACATTTGTTTGTGATCTCCCACGAAGTATGTGTTCGGCATGTAGGCTAGCTTCTCACTGTATTGGCTGGCCAATTCTAAGGGAGATGTAACTGCGTCAGTGACCAGATAATCCATATAGCTTGCTCCACTGGTGCCGGGATATCCGAGCCACATGACCTGGACCGGAGCGGGTCTTAGAGCAAAGATCTCATTCCTCGCTCCCTTGGTATAACCATTCATGTTTACTAGGATGTGAATGCCGTCCGCGTAGATTTTATCAGCAGCTTTTCCGTTGCAAGGCATTTGAGACAGATCTATGAAGTGTTCCGCTTCTCGAGCGATCTTCGAACGGAACGTTGTACCATCATCAGTGCTCAAAGCGTAGCAGAAGATCTCAACCTTGTTTCGGTCGTGCAAGCCAGGCACTGACTGCATCAAATGCGATGTTGGATGGTTACCGAAATCGCTGCTAACGTAACCGATACGCAAACGTCCCTGCAGATCACGAGGGAACTTGAAAGGGGGTTTGTGAAGAACTTGCACTTTCTCCAAGCACAAGTTAGCATGACGGGCGGCGATGGCCTTTCTGAAGTCGTGCGTCAACGGGTACAACATGGAATGATGCGGGTGGACAGACGGCAGCCTGTTCTTATCTAGTTGTTCGGCGACGATACTGACCAATTTCTTCATGCGTGCTTCATAGTCTGTCCAATCGCAGACGATTTGCAGACAATGAGCCAGATTACAGTACGCATCGGGGAAGTCTGGCTTTAGTTTCAAAGCGGTTCTGTAAGACTGAATGGCTTCGGGAATGTTGCCAGAATCTTTGTGGATGCTGGCAAGATTGCTGTGAGCGTCGGCAAAGGCCGGATTGATCTGGATAGCTCTGGTGTAGCACTGTAGTGCTCCCGCTACGTCCTGCATCTCTTTAAGCGTGTTACCCATATTGCTGTACGCATCCGCGAACGTCGGCTGGATGCGGATAGCCTCCTTGTAATGCATGAGGGCTTCATTGAGCTTTCCCTGTTGTTGCAACACAGATGCCAAATTGCTGTGCGCTGCAGCGAATTCTGGGAACACCTCTAGGGCCTTCAAGTACAATCGCGTCGCTTCCTCGATGTAGCCCTGCTCGCGTTTGATGTTAGCCAAGTTGTTCAAGGAATCTGCGTGAGATGGGCATAGACGTAAAGCAGTATTGTAGCATTCTTCCGCGTCGGCAACTTGGCCCTTCTCTTTCAAAGCGTTCGCGAGATTGCAGTACGCGTCTGGGAAGTTTGGCTGCAGCTCTATGGCCCTCCTGTACGTGTCTATGGCCAAGTCAATCAAACCTTGCTCGTAGTAAACGCAGGCCAGGTTGCCATGTACGACCGCGTTGTTAGGTGATAAGTTCAAAGCGCGTAGATATGCAGCGACCGCCCTAAAAAGTACACAAATGTTTGAATATTGTTTAAAATAATATAATAAATAAATTGAAAGAAACATAATGTTATCGAGTCCGTACCTGTCAAAAATTCTGGCTTCCTTGAGAACATTTCCCAAGTTAATGTATGCGTCCAAAAAGTTGGGATCTAATGCCACGGCCTTCTCAAAGTGATGGATGGCCAACCAGATTTCGCTCTGCGCGTTAAAAACGCATCCCAAATTACTCCATGCCACTGCAAAGTCAGGCCTCGTTTCGATGGCCTTCAAGTAACAAGCCTACACACACGAAAACAGAACATGTTATTATTTGGACAGGAACACGGTTCGTGATGGCTTGAGATGTAAGTTACGCCAAATGTCGAGTTACAAACGCCGGTAGTGAGGCCGGGTCGGGCGCACCGACCACCGCCGACCCGACGCCACGCGCGGCAGCAAAACCATTACGCCTTTTGCACCCTAGATACACTACGCCGATTGCCACACGATCAGTAGGAAATGCAAACGACCAACTGACATGAGATATCAATAAAAACGCAACCCAAAATAAAAATAAGAACGGAAAACATGTGTATCGATACGCTTCCACTTCCTAGCCGACGAAATGATGACGACATGACATCTGAGAGGAGTAACCGAGCCCTGGGTAAGATTAGTCTTGCCTACCGGTACACTTTACCTGCAGCGAAAAGGATTGGCGGAGCGCGGCGGCCAAGGCGTACCAACCGTATTCCGGTACATGTGGCTACAAACTGCATCCCGCACACCTACTGTCTTACCAGACAACACCTTGTGAAAATATAATAAATAGAAATTAGTCGATTTTGAGTCAAACTATTTCACCTGATTGTCGTCTTACACATATTGTATTGCAAATTAAATGTTTATGGTGAGGATCATAGCGAGCTCTCGCTGTCTCGAGCAGAGTCGGCAGGCGTGAGGTGGCAGGTGGGTGACAAATCATAAACAAAACTGCTACGTCAACCTCTAGTGAACTACTGCCTCCCTCGATCCTCCAATGCAATGTATAAATATTGCTACAAGCACGATTATTCAGTTCTAAGTCGATATTGAAGGAAACAGGACGTTACTTTCAATTGTCGTATATCTGGTTATGAACTTAGCACGCTCCCCGCTCATTCGTTAATATTCCACACAAATTGCATTCCACAAAATCGCCACTAAAATACGAACGGCCGCAAATTGCAATTAACTAAATGCGGAAACTAATCTTATTTGTGTGGAATATTACAGTTGTATTTACGCTTTGATGCCGTCGCAAAATATCATTTACCTGTGCGGTCGCATGATATTTTGTGACTTTCAGTTGTGTGTGTGTAACGAAGTTGAAAACACAATGGACTCGGAACGCAATTTCGGCAGAGTTGCCAGATAAGAGGGTTAACTCGGTTAAAACGTAGTTACATTAATTGAATCACAAGTCCACAGACCTAATAAATCGAGGACGTTAAGCTGAATTCGTTGAATTTACGTTCTAAGTTTTCGTAACACGTTATCTGGCATCTCGTGAAGTTGTCTTCCACCCCGCTCACACATTAACGGTTTAAACAAGCGCACGTCTATTTCGCTCTGATATTCGGAATGTAAAATTGTTTAAACCATTATAAAATACAAAGGGACGCTAAGCCAGCTGTGGAATTACGCAATCGCAGGACGCAGGCGGAGCGGAGAGCGCGCTAATTTGATATAGCACAAAGGAAATAGAAAATGAATCCTGTTTACTTCAGCAAACGGGCTGGATAGCATTATTGCGCTTACCTTAGCCTCGTCCAGGCGGCCTAGGGCCTTGAGCAAATTGCCCAGGTCGCTCCTGACGCAGTACAGGTCCTGCAACAATATAATAAATCTTAGTTTGCGAGCTGAGATTTACCGTGGATTCTGCCGTTCTAATATTGAATTTACGCTGTAGACGCAGTCAAAGACGTAAAGGCTATTCATTCTAATTGACTTTATGGAGCTAACCGAGATATGTAGGTTTGGTTTATTTACGAAAGTTGTCTGCTATAAAAGCCGCATCTAAATAAAGATGTTCGCTTAGTCAAATAGACAAACAGAAACCAATGCTTTTTAACTTCAGTAATAGACCAATTTAGCGGCCTTTACATAAATTAACGTAAGTGTCAAACCATTTGGTAACGTAATGGCAAGTTGAAAGCTACTTAAACGATATTTAAGTATCGCCCTCTGCCCCCAGCAGGCGTCGCAACATTGATAGCGCCTAACTGCGCTATTACAATACGGCACCGAGTCGGGCGGGCCGCAACAAATTTTGTTTACAAAATAATCATAAACAGTACTGCTTAACACTTTTACGACCAGATAAAAAATAAAACTACCCCAGAAAGCGACAGAGCCCGCTAGTTGAGCTCAACCCCACCCTAGACTCCGAAAGAGCCCGCCAACTGGACATGTCTGGACGACAGAATTGGGCCAAGCTGAAACGGAGACCCTTCGCTGTCTCGGTCAACAAAATCCATCAGATCTTTGTATTTAAGGCTTAAAATCCATCAGTTTCTCTCATCACGCTACTGTACCTAACCAGGAAGACGTAGTACATATATATGTCTATATCCTACCTCTGTATTAGCTACAGTAACTTCAACCCAATAACAACCCGCTGAGGCAGCGGCCTTAATGAATAGCCTACTTTCGCAACACGCGAGTTGATGGCTTCCGCGCTAAATTAACAATGGTATGCATTGTCTTTCAAGGTGGATTGTTTCATTTTACCGTCCTTTAAATGTTTTTCGCTGGTTTGAGTTTGTTTTTATATTTTAGATTAAAAATCTATTGGCAGCTAAGAAGAAAGAAATACTTACAGTTATTCGTGACGCGGCCATAAAACATAATTACATGAAGTGGAGGGCGTGACGTAAATGATAAAAAAAAACAAAAGGCAATTGTAATATTATGGCTGTGCCAGGAAAAGGTCCCACCTCAGCATGCTAGCTCGAGAGCCAGCGCTGATCTTCCGGTGGGACCATACAAGATACATAGCTAGTATAGCTACGATACAAGAGTCATTCTAGTCATATTATAATTTAACTCTTCTTATCTCGATACATGACAATAAATACATATATAAGTTTTATTAAGCTTATAAGGTTCATATGTGTATCTATACGTCTGTTTGAGGCATCATAGTGTCCCAAAAGGATAATTAAGAGGCCTTATTCCTTTTGAAATTTATTTTTTTCATATTATGACAAATATATTGATAATTTCAACCAACTTTTTGAAGTGAATAATACTTTTCCCCGAGTTCTAGGAAGTAACATAGCTTTTTCATGCTTTTATTGCGTGCAGTAGAAAATAAGTTGAAAAAACTAATTTTCAGCGTGAATTTTGTCAATTTCGAGTAGTTTTCGAAACAAAAATTATCAATGAAAAATTCGAACTGTAGGTTTCAAATATATACCAATAAATCCCAATAGCCCTGTTCTAGGTAGTAAAACCAATAAATTGTAAAGAAACATGTTTGATCATATAGAAAAATGTCTAAAACGATCACCATTTTAAAAGGAATAAGGCCTCTTAAGCGAATAAGCAATATCGATTAGTTTTTTTTTCTGTTGGCAAGACAATCAAGAAATCGTTTGATTACTATCAGCTGTTTTCTAAGAGTGTAGGGGTTGTATTATCGAAATTGTTTCAGGAATGACTTGTGAAGTTGTTAGGTTTATCCTGCCTACCTTCGCATCTTAAAGTATTATAAAACCGCGATGAGAATAGGATTAAAGCAACTGTCATTTCATATACATTTTGACATATGTATATGAAATAACTGTCATATTCATATCCAATCCCATTCTAATTGGGTCGATTGCAAAAAACATTTACATAGTTAGTTAACATAAAGTACGATCGCTTCCTTTGTGCGACGAAAGTTAGTCATACAAAATGTATGGTAACTTTCGTCACACAAAGGAATCAATAAATTTTGTTTTAATTAAAGCCCTTAACTATGTACATTTTTTTTGCAATCGACCCAATTAAGGTTTGATAATATTAGAGCCAAGACACAACTACAAGATAACATCGTGGGACGACGCGACATCGTGCCAAGATGAGATGTCGAGAGATTGAAAACTGTATTTTAATTTTGAATCTTGTTAACAGAGCGTTTAAAAAAAAACCGATTCCCTGTTTCTTCCAGAACTAGACGTTTTTGGTTTCATCCTTTTGTGGAGAATAAAAAAGTGTCCCAAAATTTGTATGGGAATTTTAGTTAGCACACCAAGTAATAACGATTCAAATCGAAAATGGTATCGATTCTGAGTAAGATGAAATCAAAAACGTCAAATACTCAAAGAAACAAAAAAAAAAACGAGGTTTTTTGGAAAACGCCCAAATATGTACGTGAAGAAAAAATTGATTTTGTGGCGCGATGTCGCGTCGTACGTGGTACGTGGTAAGGGCCAAAACAGTCTTGTATCACGATACAAGACTGTTTTGGCCCTTACACCAGGAAGAAACACTCCGAAAAATATTCAGTCCTCCTGTTTTCACAAAACGGCATAAAACAGCGTAATAGTGAGAAACATTAATACTAGAGCTTGGCGCGACTCGTATTGCAGATATCGTATACCGTGCAATAATATTATGTTAATGTTTTAACGTAACGCATAGGTAATTATAATGCGCCATGCATATTACGGCGGCTGCACATGGTTAATTACTATGTGCTGTTTGGCAGCCGAGCGGAACTGAGCAGTGTTTTATTGACTTTAGCGTCATTTTATTTCGCGTGTTGTTCGCTGTTTACGAGTATCATCGGTTTTTGGCAGATGAAATGTGAAAGTTTTATTTCTGTTTGCCAAACAATATGTCTGTATTTTTTGTTATAGCTGACTAGATTAATTAACTTCTGGTTTGAATAACGCGTTCTCGTTTGACACAATTATTTCGAGTTTTGTATCTCAATGGAATAACCTAGTCATTATGACTTCACTAACTCGCAAAACCTCAAATTGTGCCCACCAGAAATCATATAAATCAATTCACAGTCGCTGATATCAACCCAAAGAATTACAGTCTACGAGTCTAACTCTAACCAATTCAAGAACTTCCTTTTTTACTCAGTCAAAGAATTGCCACCGCGGTTTATTCCATTGTAGTGCAGCAGCATACGAAACGAGCCTTCCTGGCGTTCTATCTACGAAATACGAATTTCGCATCGTGCCGTCCTACTCTTTTAAATATTATTTGACAAGAAATCGAGAGGGATAGCACGATACGGACTTCAGATTTCGAAGTCGGGAGTAGTCCGGTTGAAAGCATATTTGAGATGAACTCAAGTAAATTTTGTTCCTGGGCCACGGGCGTGTTCCATGTACATTGTACAGTAAGCAGCCCCTCCGCCATAGTAATTACTATAGCAGGTGGGTCAGGTTTCTCTGCAGCTTACTGTACATAGATCCTTACCTGAGAAGCATAACAGTGCTCTGCCGTACCCTAGTACTATGTTAAATACTTGAGCTTAAAGTGTTATGCTTTGACAGGATATAACTTATACTACGATATAACTAATCTGAATAAGTACTTAGATATCTGGTGCTAAAGTTTTAATCTGGATGTGTTTAAGAATGTCCCCAATGTTTACTTATAATTTAACCGTTTACTTGGTTCGTAGCTTT
Organism: Apotomis betuletana; assembly: GCA_932273695.1. Classification (NCBI taxonomy): domain Eukaryota; kingdom Metazoa; phylum Arthropoda; class Insecta; order Lepidoptera; family Tortricidae; genus Apotomis; species Apotomis betuletana. Next base: position 2,043,198 of record OW026310.1, read on the forward strand.
GTAGTAAGTAATCATATAATGTGTCATTGTTATCAAAATAGCGGCACGTCGAATACGTCCTTGCCCTTGTCGTGTCATTGCGTTGATCGACGATTGTCATTATTTATCTGATGCTCAATTCTATGTACTTTAATCGCTAATAGAATAAGATCGTGTTAACGATATAATTACATTTCTTTATCTTTAATATTATACAATTCAAATATTGCATTGAAAATCAGTTTTTCATGGAGGGATCATATTTCGACAACTTAGAGCACAATCGTACTAACTTTTCGGAAAACTAGTTGCAATTAGGATGTTAGTGCACAACTCTATGTGGTTTAATTTCATTGGTTCTCCCAACACAAGCATATTTTTTGCTTAGTGGGTGGCTCCAACCTTTTATGATGTTATAATCTTGAAATAAACCTAAATAAACATTTTACATTTTTTTTTTTCATTTTCATTGGAGAAATATTGTAATTAGTAGTGTGAACCAAGGTATCGATCCAAGGAAAAAAAAAAAACCTAACAGTTCGTTGCAGGACTTGTATGGGTGTTCGGCGCCAGATGAACAGCACCATCTGTTGGTAAAACTTTCTTTATTTCCAACACGTCGAGATCGCAGGACGAATTTTAACCAATTTTGGTATATGGATAGCTGGCCATCCAAGGAGGGTTATAGGATACTCTTTTTACCCGACAACGTAAATAAACATATAACAGATTAAATAACTATAAACTGATAATGTAAGTGCGTTGCCCAATGGGTATGGAAAAGTACAGATGTTGGAGCACCTTAACGGGAAGTTTCCTCTGTATGAATATTAATGACTCACTCCGATAATCCGGCGCCAAGGTTATAAGCAATCGTTATCTCCGTACGTACTACGAGTACAATTAATTTATCATATCGCTTCAATGAGTTTGGAGTACTACTACGAGTACTCGAAACTCGTCAGCGTCTCGATTAATAATCTTTTTGCACTATAATTAAATTCGAGAATAGGAGAACTATAGGTTAGCGGTCATCCAGAGGTACCGGGTTCGATACCCGGTCCCTTCCGCCAGGTTACGCATTTACATTTTTCTTTGTGCTTTGATTTTTATATCAATGGTTCAATGGTTATTTGGTTCACATTCGTGGACCCCGAAATAGATCAAATATCTCAAATATCGCAAAGCTTTTAAGGTTTACTTATCGTACGCCATAAACAAAAAATACTTCAAAAATATACAAAAAAATACAATAAAAAAAAGGTTGTCTGGAAGAGATCGCTCTTTAGCGATAAGACCGCCTGTTGTCTACCGTTATTTATAAATTGTATTTGTCTTGTTTCCTTTTGTAAACTTTTATTGGTGTGCAATAAAGTATTGTTGTATTGTATTGTAAACACAAAATTTTTTGCTAATTTTGATTCCAATTCTTAGTCTGCGTTTGATGTCGTGAATATCCAAAATTTCATCATCATCGAGTTCAGTAAGAATAATGAGATCGTAATCGACATAATATATATGTCGACATAAAATGCTACAAGGTAAACCTGAACCTAACAACAAGACTTGGAATTCGTAGCCTTGTTTATATTGGCCGCGAACCTGTCAGTTGCATCTTGCAAACTGTTGCAAGTATTTTTACCAAATATAAATAAGAACCGTCTCGACAGACAAGGCTTTAGATTTAATCCGTTTGGGAGCTACAATGCCACAGACAGATACACAAGTAAAACTTATAACACCCCTCTTTTTTCGTCAGGGGTTAAAAAAAATGTTTTAATGCAGTCTTAGTCGTAACAGCTAACGTATACTTATTTCAACCTATTCATTAGTCACAAGTTAACTTACACTCGTAACGGCCGGTCGGTTAACGTCCCTTCGAGGGGAAGGGAGCCAGAGGGCCGACCCCTCGTGCCGGGAGACTTGAATGATGGCGCCCGAGTTTTATTACCTTTAAGGTTCAATTCGTAAGTATACACTTGATGTCCTTCTGTTCGCTCGCTCCCTAAACGCGTATTTTTTTTTTGGAACAACGTAATGACCAGGGAGCGAAACTTTGTTGCCGTCGACGTCATTATGACGCAAAGTCGCATATAGGATGTTTTTTTTAAACAAAATTGCAACACCTCAGTGATTCTTTATAATGTAATAATGGTAATATAAATATTATTGCTTATTTAAAAAATGTTTGGTATTTATACAAAAAATAATGTAAATATGATAAAACGATACGAATAACATTTATTTATTACTGGATAATGAAATTTTAAAACAAAAACTTTTCCTCGAGTAAATGAAACAACACAACAAATGTTTCGTTAGATGACGAAGTATGCAGAACGCTTAAAGTTCAAACATAATAATCGCATCTTCTTTCTTATAGATTGGTAGAAAATTCTAAAAATCGTCTTCCTTTACCGTTTTAACGGCATTTTGTGAGCCATTTGGGCAACATGACTTTTCCGATGTAAAAAAGCCTGCTGAATTCGGGTCTGAATGTTGCCAAGCCGAATTATTTACATCTAGGAATAACGATGTACGAACTTTTGGAGGTGATACAGGGGACTATTTGGAAGAGTTTGAACCCTACGAGTATAGACTTTAGTCCAATCCGTGATTGTTTTTTTGTTAAATCGAGTTTTTCCAATTTATTCAGTGTGAACCAAAAATTGACATGAAGAGTTACATTTTAACTACACTATGCATATAATTTACGTGTATACATTTCACACGGACAGTCAACCAAATTGATTCCTAGGCCATTTCGTACCTTGTCACAGTGAACGTCAATATGAAAGCCGCTTGAAATCTCATATAATTGTCATTGTGACAAGGTTCTATAGTAGCCTAGAAATCTAATTGGTTGACTGTACATTCAGGGCAATATAAGACGGTCACAGAAAAAGAGGTAGACCAGTTAAAAGGTGGATGGACGACATCAAGCAGGTGGGGGGTGCCACCTGGACCAGGAAGGCCATTGATAGGGATGAATGGAAGCAGCTGGGAGAGGCCTATGTGTCGGAAGACAGGCCGAACACTGATCCGATGTGTTAGTTTTTAAGTAGATTATGTATTTTAGTTTCGGCAATAAAGGCTATAAAAATAATAATATATAGATAACATCCATGACCCAAGAACAAATAAGTATTCGAATTGATCACCCAAATATTTGCCCTGACCGGGATCCGAACCCAGGACCTCCGGCTCAGTCAGTATGCAGGTGCAGTGAACTACAAACTGCGAAAACTGGGTTGTCTGAATCTTTTATGGGTTCCACTGAAAATCACAACATCACCAGAGTTAGCTATCATAAGCATGCTTATTTGTATAAAACACATATCTTGTCATAATTGGTTTACAGAATGATATTGCAGTGATAGGGCTACACTGCCCTGCACAACATTCTATGAATTACAGCACTACGGACTAAGAGATGACATCATAATAAAATTTTCCTATTTGTAAACAAGTTGTTGTAATCTGTCCACTGTCCTCAGTCCTCTAATAAGTTGTCCACTGACAAAGTCCTCTAAACTAGATGTAAGGATAGTAATAATCAATTTCTACAAGTAACCAAACTTTTTAAAACACACTAAGAAAACAGCATCCCCAGCATAATAGGATGCTGCAGAAAGATAAACCACCAACCATCTAAGGTCATCTAAATCTATGTCACTATCCCAAGTTAAATATCACTACTTTGAAAAAACTTCCTCTTTCATTTTGCTCCACTAAAAAATGTTAACTTTACATGATGGCAGTATACACTTGAAGAGGTGGGCCGATGAGATTGAACTCATGGCAGGAAGAATTAAAACCTGGCCCAGACTGGTGTATGACAGGGAGGAGTGGAGAAGAATGGGAGAGGCCTTTGCCCAAAGGCACACAGACTAGGTTACTACAAACACATTTATCAGTTTTATCACAATGAATTTTGTGCTGACGTTTCTCTAGTATGTCTATTTTTAAGTTAACACCTTCGCTGCAGCAATTAACTTAACTTGTAATCAATCTGATGCGCATCCCTTGTACTAAAATTTAGACTGGTAGCATACCAATATTGTCATGCTAGGAAACCACACCATCTTAGACCTGCGAAGGTCAACAGAACACATCACAGTTCAACCCTTGTACAGGGTTCAAATGACCCATACCCACTGAAAGTTTTAAAGATAAAGTAACTTACAGGATTATATTGCAGTGCAGTGACGTAAGCCTGGACGGCTTGTTCCATGTCCCCCGCTGCCACCAACGCTGCAGCGAGGTTGATGTAGCCATCAATGAAGTCTGGCTTTAGGCGCACTGCATGCCTGTAGTTCTCCAGAGCTTCTTGTAGCTGTCCGCGCTCTTTGAACACGTTTCCAAGGTTGCTATGGGGGAAGGTTTATTAGAAAAAATAAGATGAATTGGCTAGCAGTTACAGAACTACATTGTTAATAATTAAATTACCCTTGTATGACACTATTATTTCTATTAAGATTTTGTACCACAACTAATCTGTTTGTTTAAACTGTTTGCATGCAGGTTGTTGGTCAAAAAGTCTTAACACAAAGGAATTTAATCATGTAAGTTACTAGATTTAACACAAGTCATAAAAATAACTAATAGATATATACTATTTAGTCCTAAAAATAGAATGTTAGCACCAGCACAAAAAAGGCCCAATTTTAATGGGATGTGAGTGCCAAAAAATTTGGCCTAGCTATTTGACTAACTAAAAGTGTTATAAGACATTTATTTAGACTTCAATTATATGTGGAGTACATAAAATAAAATTGTTTTCATAAAATAACATTAAAACGATTTTGTCTTTAAAAAAAGAAAAACAAAAAACAATTTAATGTCAGCATAGTTATAAAACACAGTAGAGGGGAGCTTTAGAACATCTGTTCAAGCAGTAAACTTTTCCCCAAGTCATTGTTCAACATGCTATTTTCCTAATGCTTTTTAACCCAGCATAACAATGAAAATAATCGTATACTTCTTACCTATAGGCTTCCGCCAACAGCGGATTTTGCTTGATGGCCAAAGTGGAGAAATGCGCCGACTTGTCCAGCCGGCGGCACTGGAAGTGTATGGAAGACAGCAACAGCAGCACTCCAGTGTTGGAGCTGTCCTGACGCCATAGCTGCATGCAATGCAGCTCCGCGCTTTCGTAATCACCCGCTTGGTACTCCCGATGAGCGAGCTCCAGGAGTCCTAACAAGTCGAAATAAAACAATAGATAAAAATAAAATTCCTCAACGTACGCTCGGGCATTGTTCAAGCAAATTCCCACGTACAGCATTCGCAATCCGAGACGTTACGGCTATTTAAAGACGAAAGCAATCCAAGATGTAACAAATAATCAAACACTCACCAACTGTAGATATTTGCTGAATGTCAGACATCTTCAATATTACGGCATTTGCAGGGACACCGACTATTTGTTGAGGCTGTGTCGTGACAGATTGAGGCACCGCGACGTTTGCTTGAGGTTGCATTTTAGTTATCATAGCTCAAATAGTAACACTAGTTTTCTATACATCCGATACAAAACAACACATAATTCATTGAAGTGATAAAATAAAAAGGAATAACACTATTTTTCCATGGAAATATTCCACCACAACACCACAAATCCGCGAGCCAATCAATGGGCACGCGGCGGATCAACTACAATACAACCGGAAACGACCTTTCCTTCTCAGTTGTCAAAAGTGAAGCACGCTGTCGATGGTTCCTGTCAATATAAAGTTTTATTACGAAATTAACATCAACGTCAAATACAGACGATAAAATACAAAATATTAATATTTCAATTATGTCCGTAAGAGATTGATAACTTTAGCATTTGAGTACAAAAATCATTCCTTACTCTAAAAGAAAAATATGAATTAATTGAGCCATAGACAAGTATGAGATGGCGAGTTAAATTTAATGTCACTCACTCATTTCCGGCGTATAGCGTTAAATAGTTAAATCGCGGTGGTTTTTGAAATGATAATAATAATATATCATTAATTTATTTTTAAATGCACTTAACGGCATTTCAGAATTTTGATGTGGTTCTGTCACTTTCTGTGTAAAGCCTGACCAGAAATATATGAAGATTGTCAAGGGGGCGCTAATTATAAGATTTATATGGCAACAATTTTGCAACCAATCGCAACCCACTATTATGATATGACATTAGTTTTAAAAGTTTAAATCGTAATATTTAATGGAATGCACTCTTTTACTGACTGTTTTTCGTGTAGTAAACACATGTCCATTTTATTTATAATCTTACGTTCATGACTATGAATGGTTTTCGGCATTTCTTTGGATAATTTTAAATCTTTGTCTGATAAAGAAATCACCACGAATGACATTGACCTTATTGACATTGTTGACAAACCATCATAAAAATCATTGCCAGTGTAAGAAATTAGTTCCAATGAAATCCCGCAATATGGCGCATCCTCATATATTTCTGGTCAGGCTTTAGTTGTCAGTATTTTTTGTAAGGTGTACTCGGGTAATTCCGAATGGCGGGTAATTCCGAAAATTACTGATATCTAACAAACGGGGTAACATTTTTTGCGCTAGCAACACTGCTTACTGTAGAAGTGTATAGTATCTGAGGAAGTGTTGCTAGCGCAAAAAATGTTACTTACCCCGTTTATTAGATATCAGTAATTTTCGGAATTACCCGCCATTCGGAATTATCCAAGTAAACCCTATCACGAAGAGAAGAGTGTCTCCAAAAAGTTTCAATATATTTAATATTGTTTTCTCTCATTTATTTTGTCAAGAAAAGGCAAGGATTAATTCTTTCACGAAAGCAAAAGTACGCATGTCCAGTATAGGCAAAGAATATATATACTAACGTATAGGCAAATTAAATACGTACCTATTCAAGACTTATAGTCACCTCATAACAACAAGAGCCAAAAGGGTACGTGTTTAAATTTCTTTGACTGTACAATATGAAAAATTTTCTTGACTGCACTGTCTGTTGTAGGTATATATGAAAAAAAATGTGACGCAATATTCTAGTGATGTGAAATAAAAATACTTGGGAATTCCATCAGTGTATAATTTTAATCATTGTAAATCGTATCATAAAATATACATAATACTTTACTGGACGGAAGAACATTTAAAGCTTGTCTTTATTCAGATAAAACTTAAGTAGGTAGATAAAATCATCATTTTACTTTTAACTACATGGGGAATGGGATTATTTTTTCAAAAGCCTGTTTTTTTATATAGGCAGGAACAACTCCCCTAATTCCTAGAAAAAATAGGTATTTTCTGTAGTAAAAAATTGCGATCACATTCTTGGCTATAAAAAAAAATTAGGTTTTTGAAAATCTTCATCCATTCCCCATTTGTGGTGGGCCAGGAGTACCGGGCTAGCAAACTTGTCGCGACTCCATTTGTCGTGTAAAGCTCTGCACTTCTAGCACAACCACGCACAACTGTCACAGGCGCCTATTTCTCGCGCGAGATAATTGCCTGTCTCTTTATGTGCAGTAATGTGAGAGGGTGACGGGTAGCGCTATGTCGCGCGACAAGAGTCGCGATGCCAAGTTGTGCCAGACAGGCTGGTTTCCCCAGGATAACGGTGCCGTCAAAAAGCGGCCGTCTCAACACTTTGTACTTACGTCGTATTAGCACGAAGTATGGAGACGGCCGCTATATGAAGGCACCGCTATCATAGGAAATGAGCTTAACCCCTCTTGGAAGGAAAAGGGACAGACAATAACAGTCGAGCGATGAAAACTCGCTTGTCACACATACAGCTATACTCGGCGTGTTGGTGTGTACAATATAATATACAATATAAACTAATAAATGCATGAGTTAAGTTGCGGTTTGGCCGTAGGATAGTGCCAGTGGCGCTACAAACAACTTACATATGGCAATAATTTGCATTCGTCATATATAATGCTTTATAAAATGTCAGTAGCGGTATGACATCAACCAAATTCAAAACATTGTTTACGGGAATGCTGCCTTCGTTGTACTTCTGAAATAAATATTGAATTGTATCGTAAAAAAAACACTCATCACTGTGGATACTTTGGGCTTAGTTATGAGAAAATTACTTGAAATTCGCAGAATAAGTATGCTAGAGAGAAGTATGCTATCCCGTTTTTTCTTTGTTTAACATTCAGTGACATCCGCTGGTTTTTAACGTCAATTTCTTAAATCACAGCAATTTGTTTATTGTCAGTAAAATAGTACCACTGAAAATCCGCCGTATGGCGTGGGCCGAAAAGCAACTTACAAACAGGCTATAAATTGGAGCGGAGCGAGCGAAGCTCCCATGGATCGACTCGAATGGACTTTGTAACAATGCGCAGATCTCAGCGAGTTCTCAACCGATTTTAGAAATTTTTGTTTTAAAATGCACAAATTAAATTTCGCTAGGTCGTGACGAAGAGAAAATTTCGAAAAAAAAAAAACCGCTCCAATCTATGGTGCAAGCTTAGCCGGTGGCTGACTGCATCGACCTAGTATAAAAATATCTAAATTTATATAACCTTAAGGATTTACAACCGGAGGTTTTGCACATTATAATGCTAAATGCCTCAGGATGACGATATATAGTAAACCAACACATTTGAAGTGATGAACATCTTTCATTATTTTACATAACTCCAGGCCGTAAGTGGTATTATCTACCGGGGAGAAAATTACATCACTTGCTGGCCAAGGCAAGACATAAAACTTTACACAAACCACGGGCAGTAATTTGTAAAGCCCCAGATCGCATATTTATGGCCTTCTCCTCATCTGAGACATTCACGAATTCACCGTCCTAGCACAAGACAGATAGGTACATAAATCAATCTACATACAAGCGCTCTCCAGCAAACGCACATAGACATTGCTCACGGACACGTCAAGCGGATGGCACTCACGCTCGCACTGGTCCAAACTGGTCCGAGATATCGTGTCCGTGAGCAATGTCTATGTGTGCGTTTTTTCGAGCGCGCTTGTATGTAGGTTGATTTCTGTACCTATCTGTTTTGCGGTTCTAGGTATGTTATGTCTTATGTACTAAAGGCGCAGTGAAGCCGTGTCATAGAATCCGATTCCCATCGGCTTTACTGTATTTTTGAGTCAATATTTTCTCTATTTCTCTTGGAGAAGAAATTAGCAAATTCCGCTCCTTTTTACCCAAAGATTTATATGACGCCACGGCCTCGCTAAGCAGTCATATGCGTACTCTTAAAGTTGCTTAATAATAGGTTATTCTAAGTAAGAGAGCAAGTATGATATTTCAGTCAGATCCTGCGGCACGGACTCGTGGTAGCACACGTACAGCTCTCGAGGTTCGGGCTCGCTGAAAATCCGTCTAAAAAAGAAAATATTTATATATATTTTTATTTTTATTTTTACAAGCTTTTATTTAGCTTGCATGGTATGTTTAAAGTATGTTTGTTCGGGTGAAATCTTGCAACTCAATTTTGAAGCAGATATCGTCAACCGATTGAGCTGAAATTTTGCATACTTACTTAACTTTGATGACAATACAATAATATGGTACCATGGGGCTGATCTGATGATGGAGCCGGAAGGTGGCCATAGGAACTCTATAATAGAAAAAACAATCCTACCGAGGTTGGGCTCTTTAGAATCGTCTCAGTGAGCATTTGATGGATATCCAAAGAAAAGTAGTCGGCTATAAAAGCTTGCCACTAAAATGTCATTTTTGACAAAACTTATTATATTATACAAAATTATCCAGCTACACCATAGACTGCAAAGTATTTCAAGGAGTTTTTAATGTTGACTGATGCCATAGCCAACAATTCATAACATGGACGTGTGTTTGGAATTTATACGACGACGCCAGTAGACATTATCACTCCTGTGGCGCGGAGATAATCTCACTAGCGCGTTATATTGTACTCCCACACAAATTCCGCCTCACTGGTAGTTAGGGCTAAACAGCCCTGATACAGTTCAAGTCATGTTTAGAAAAAAATGCATATAGGTACGTATAGTGTTATTATTATTACTCGCCAAGTTGACCGAGTCCGTCGACCGAAGTACCGAAGTAGTAGCACTAAGTAGGCACCGAAGCTCCACACTAGTACTCTTTGCGAGTGTAGAGCTTTTTTTTTTTTTTTTTTTTTTATGTCAAAGGGGGCAAACGAGCAAACGTATCGCCTGATGGAAAGCGATTACCGTCGCCCATAAACACCTGCAACACCAGAGGAGTCACAAGTGCTTGCCTACCCGGAGGACGAAGATAGAATGCCTCTATGCTAGTAATGTCACCGGCTATCTTACCCCCACACCGGAACACAACAATGCGAACATTGCTGTTTGGCGGTGGGTTAGCTTGCATCAAGCTTTCCACTCACCCAACAACCCAGAAGTGGAACGGCTCGGCGTTCTTCTTCAGGCCGCACTGGCTGAGCAGTTCCGCGGGCGCTTGGAACAGCATGGCGTACTCCTTCACGGCCACCAGGATCTTGTTTAGAGGATTTGAGGGCGCCTGGTTCTTCTTGAAGCTGTAATGAAGATAAATAATAATGACGACGCGCTTGGCTCGGTTTGTAGACACCTGCCTACTGAGTCGGCGGTCCCGGGTTCGAATCCCGGCCGGGGCAAATATTTGTGCAAAATATTGGTTCTTGGGTCATGGATGTTATCTATATATGTATTTATATATTATGTATATCGTCGTCTAGTATCCATAGTACAAGCTTTGCTTAGTTTGGGACTAGGTCGATTTGTGTATGATTGTCCCTTAATATTTATTTATTATAATATAAGCGATGGTAGCCTAGTGGTTAGGGCATGCGACTTTCAATCCGGAGGTCGCGGGTTCGAACCCGGCCCGTACCAATGAGTTTTTCGGAACTTATGTACGGAATGTCATTCGATATTTACCACTCGCTTTTCGGTGAAGGAAAACATCGTGAGGAAACCACCTAAGCCCAATAAGGCCCAGTTTCCCCTCTGGGTTGGAAGGTCAGATGGCAGTCGCTTTCGTAAAAACTAGTGCCTACGCCACATCTTGGGATTTTAGGTAGCAGACCCCGATTGAGAATTCATTCTCAAAAAAAAAAAAATGGGACAAAGGCTAGGAGGATGGAGGATGATGATTTATTTATTATAATATCTGAAATAGTACATTACTGCAGACGCCGGGAAAGAAGAGCTTGTCGGGTGAGTATGTATAGACGGCCGACCGTAGGGAGACCGGATAGTGATACGAAGCCGGCGAGCACTTTTCACGGCTAAGGCATAGTGCTTTTGTCAAACATATGCAATGAAATAAAAAAAATATAATTCAGCGGTTTGGCCTGTTCTGTTTATGAACACACGCAATTTAAAAAAAAATAGTTCACGGCATAGGCCTTCAGTTTCGTATGATATTCCTTTCGAGTTCTCTCAAATTGTTCCACTCGAAACGTGATACTTCGAAGACTGTTATAACTGTTCTCATGACTGTTTTTTGTTATGAGTTAGGTATATGATACTTGAAATAAATGAAATATTTATTTTTAATTTTAGTTTAATAACGCACGTTATGACATTTTATTGCACATTCGAGAAATAGTAGATTGTACGACAAGTGCATAAAACGCATCATTTTACACGAGACGTTTATCCATCCGAGCGAGCTTGCGAGCGAGGATGAATATAAAGTCGAGTGTATAATGCGTTTTATGGACGAGTTGCACACTCTACTTTTCGCTTCGATTGCGAGGAAATGAAACTGTATCATGTAAATATACTACGTATACTTAAAAACAAATTTAATTAAAATTTAAAGTTACATTAGAGCAATGAGAAATATTTAAAGTAATAGTTTAAAAAGTAATAAATGATAGTAAATAAAAGTTACAAGTTTATTTCAAGAAGTTTTATTGTGTACTTTGGCTGTTGGTATCTTTGCCTTGGTCTTAGAATACTAACAAAACGAAATAAAATAAAGAGTTAAAACCCGTTCCAGCAGACCTTCCGATCCGATCCGATTTATCGGAAGAAATCGGATAATGTGCAGTGCAATTGTTAGGATCTAATACACTACACATTATCCGATTTCTTCCGGGAAATCGGATCGGATCGGAAGGTCTGAAACGGGTTTTATTGTATGAAGTTTTATGTTTTTTTTTTTAACTGTTTATTAAGGAACTTTTATCGTGTGGCTGTTGGACCGATAGCCTTGGTCTTCGACGACGATTTTACTTTATGCTCTAGAGCATAAAAAGCGACTTTATGTCGCCTACGCACAGCATAAAGTCGAACTTTCTAGCCTTCGCCTTTGAACAGAGCTGCGCCATACTCCTCTCTGTTGTGAAAGCTCTTCCCAACTATCGAGAGTATGATGGCAGTGACGTGACTCACCGTATCCCATGCTGTAGCAGCTCATGTATCCTCTTGCTAGCGGCCCGGAAAGTGCGTATTACGTGAGAGTACAGCGCGTTGTTGGCTTGTTCCTCGACACTCTTCACGGGCGCTATGAGGACGCCTTTCACGGATTCCAGTTGTAGGAAGTGGAATAGCACGTTTTCGTCGCCTGCCGTTATTCTGAAAGAAAATATAACAATTTAGTGTTTCTTTGACAACGCGGTTGCCGCAGTGATTGCAGCTGCCTGCTGAGCCGGCGGTCCTGACTTCGAATCCCGGCAAGGGCAAATATTTGTGTGATGAACTCGAATAGTTGTTTCTGGGTCATGGATGTTGTGATGTAGTTAAGGTATAAGTGTGATAAGTGGTTTTCTGACACGAGAAATGTTTGATCACTTGGGTCTTGATCACCTGTCTGCCCCGACTCTTTTTAACCTCAACGAAAAAAGAGCGGTGTTATAAGTTTAAACGCTGTAAACGCCAAGGGAATTTCATTGGCGTTCACAGCGTTTACGCTATTTGCCGTCGATATGTATCTCTGCGACTCTGTGTGTCTGTTGTGGCATCGCTGGCATCGTAGCTCCAAACGCGTGAAGGTAAACTAATTTCTGTGCGTTTTTTTATTATAAAACCTTTGTTGATATGCTTCTTAGCCAATATTCGGGTTCCATTGGATGGTGCCCAATTTTGAAGCTAAGAATTTCAAATTTTGTGATTATATTCAGTTTTAGTAACATTTTCCGTATCACGCTTTATGTTAGGGTCTCATGAAGACCAGTTACAGTCGATGAGCTGTTAGAATGTCATTCGCGTTTTATACCTGCCTCGCTCGTTCTTACGCGATGCAGATAAGAACCTTTCAGTTTTCACCCAAACCCGAATCGCAATCGCTCACGGACTGTACTTTTGTCAGGTGTGAATGAAAATTTCAATTTAGGTTACTTTTACCCCTTTCCATTCAATACGGCAGGATAAATTCGGCTAATGTTGCCTTATATGTTGCAGTGTTTGTATCACCTAACAATCTGACTGACTGAGTGAGTCCTCTAATCCACTGATGGACCAAAAAAGCCAGTGAATTACAGCCAAAGCGAGCCTACAGCGCCCTACAAGTCCAATATAATAACGGCTTCAGAATTTTGATGGGGTTGTCTAGGAGGTGTAGTGTCTCAGGAATGTTCACTAAGGCGATCATTGACACTTTTTAGGCCGTTATTGGAAAGAAAATCGCATCATTGTTGAATCGGGTGGGAGTTCCAATACCATTCTATTTATTATACTAGGGTAGGTATAGCCATGGTGCTGCGTGGTCGCCGGCTTTAGAATAGCGCCAACCCTGCCAGGACTGGGGTGTCGTAGAAGGCGACTAAAGTCCATAACCAGCGTTGTACAACTTTGTTGCGCTGTTGGGGAGATGGACCTCAAATAAGCATTGTCCGCAATCCATCTAGGAGAAAGTACTCCAAAATCAAACTCGGAACGGGATCTCCGTTAGGCGCGAGTAAGGTCTTACCTGAAATATGCGGCAGTTTCCTGCAGCTGAACTGGCTCCACATGTATAGGCTTACCTTTCCTGTGGATTTAGTCAGGGAAGCCGAGAGGGTAATGCAAGTCTTGGGCAAACTTGTGTTTCCTTAACTCCGTCCCAGGCGGTCTAGGTCTGTGGAGAGGTCACTCCACCCGCGTTAGCTCTGCTACGCGGATATCAACACGGGAAGTGACAGTTACCAGTGATAAGTCTGCACACATGGGCGTAGGTGCGGGCGCTAGGGGTCACTTTCGACAGTGGGAGGGTCCATCGCAGACCCACTGGACGGTTACCGCCCGCTTCAAGCTGGGCAGCCCCCGGTCAGTAAGGTACCGTTCCGTCCCGTTACCGATCTGCTCTTCTAGGGTGTGGAGGGCACTAGCTCATGGCTAGATGATTGGTATCGATAATCTTGACACCCGCTGCTAGAAGATCACAAAGAAACCAAGCACTGCCCCACAATTCCATGCGCATTGCAACGTGGAATGTCCGTACCATGAGGACAGGCCTCCCGGACAGCTGTGGAGGTTCACAAGTTCACCGTGACCAGCAGCTGCGAAAAACCGCTATAATTAATGCTGAACTATGCAGGTTAAACATCGCGGTCTGTGCGCTACAGGAGACCAGACTACCCGACGAAGGCTCACTCCGTGAGTCTTCATTCACGTTCTTCTGGAAGGGGAAAGATTTAGCAGATGTTCGCGAACATGGGGTAGGCTTTGCGATCCGTAATGATCTACTACCCATCATTGAGGGTATGCGAGGAATTTCAGAGCGCATAATGGTTTTGCGACTCAATAGCAGTAGCGGTCCTATTACTTTTGTCTCCGCTTATGCTCCGACGTTGCTATCTACGGATGAGTCAAAAGATCGCTTCTACAACCAACTAGCGGACACAATAAGAAAAGTCAGTGGTGGTGATCGCCTATTCATCCTAGGAGACTTCAATGCTCGTGTTGGTCGGGATCATTCTTCGTGGCCGAATTGTATTGGTTATCATGGCATTGGCAGTATAAATGATAACGGCCAACGGTTATTGGAGCTTTGCTCTGCGTACCAGCTATGCGTAACCAACACATATTTTAAGGGCAAAACATCCCATAAAGTTTCTTGGAAGCACCCGCGATCTGGCCACTGGCATCAGCTGGATGTAATTCTCTCCAGAGCAAAAGATCTTCGTGAAGTTCTACACACACGCACTTTTCACAGCGCAGACTGTGACACTGATCATTCCCTCGTGGCTGCACGCATCGCCATTGCACGTAAAAGGATTCATACTTCAAAAGTATCGGGTCGGAAGAAGATAAATCTTCCTAATCTTAGGAATGACGTGCTGCTCCGTAAGTTTGAGTCACAGGCTAACGCTTTCACTGCTGTGTGGAACGCTAGTACTCCCACAGGTATTGATTGGGTCAACGTCAAGAATTTGTTGACGACTGGCGCTGGCGAGGTTTTCGGGTATCTTGAGACCAAATCTCAGGACTGGTTCACAGAAAATTCTGAGTTTTTGCAGCCTTTACTCGACTCCAAACGTAGCTCTGCTCTAAGGCATCGCATGGATCCCTGTCCGGAGACTGCCAGAGCTCTCCGTACTGATAAGGCAGCTCTTCAACGTAGCATACGGTACTTCGCAAATTTGTACTGGTCTGGCCTAGGTTTTGCAATTCAGACGTGTGCTGATAGGGGAGATATTAGCGGTGTTTACGAAGGCATCAAACGGGCTATTGGACCGGTTATTAAGAAAACAGCACCTCTCAAGGATGCTAACGGAGCCATTATTACAGACAGCCAAAAACAACTCGATCGCTGGGTAGAGCACTACACAGGTCTCTACTCGCAGCCTGTTAACCTCCAGCCAGAAGCAGTGCAAAGAATGTCAAAGCTACCTGTGTGTTCTGAGTTAGATGTTCTACCAACTATAGATGAATTTATGAAAGCCGTTAACCAGCTGAAGTGTGGTAAGAGTCCCGGCAGCGACGGCACCCAGGCCGAAATAATTAAGCTCCACTGTGTAAGACCTATCATGTACAATCTACTGTGTAAGTGCTGGGAAGCAGGGGCTGTGCCTCAGGACATGCGTGACGCTAATATTGTAACATTGTATAAAGGGAAAGGTGACCGCGGTGATTGTAATTGTTATCGCGGCATCTCCCTCTTAAGCATAGTTGGCAAACTCTTTGGCCGAGTCATTTTATCTCGACTCCAAAAGCTTGCGGAGCGCGTTTATCCTGAGGCGCAGTGTGGTTTTCGGACACAGCGTTCCACAGTGGACATGATTTTTACACTTCGTCAGTTACAGGAGAAGTGCAGAGAGCAGAATACACCCCTGTTTGTAGCCTTTGTTGACCTTAACAAGGCCTTCGACACAGTCAGCAGGGAAGGTTTGTACATTGCGTTGGAGAGTATTGGGTGTCCGCCGAAACTCTTAAGTCTCGTAAAATCATTCCATGAGGGAATGAAGGGCGCCGTGGTTTTCAATGGTAGTATGTCCGAGTCATTTGACGTCTGCCGAGGTGTGCGCCAGGGGTGTGTTCTGGCCCCTACCCTGTTCGGTATATACTTTTCGCTTTTATTACGAACTGCTTTCGGCGATAACCAACAGGGTATCCACCTGCACACGAGGACCGATGGGAAGATGCTCAATGTCT
Organism: Apotomis betuletana; assembly: GCA_932273695.1. NCBI lineage: Eukaryota > Metazoa > Arthropoda > Insecta > Lepidoptera > Tortricidae > Apotomis > Apotomis betuletana. Next base: position 2,059,698 of record OW026310.1, read on the forward strand.
CGCTTCTTAGGTCGAAAAGAAACCGCGAGGACCTTCTCGTCGACAGTCTTCTCTTTGCTGATGACGCAGCCTTTGTAGCAAATACCACATCCGAGCTCCAGTCAATGGTGGACAAGTTCTCTCGGGCCTGTTCCATGTATGCCATGACTGTGAATGTCAAAAAGACTGTTGTTTTTGCACAAGGCTCTACTACAGTTCCGGTAATCTCGCTAGATGGCTCGCTGTTGGAGGTTGTAGACAGTTTTTGCTACCTAGGGTCGACCGTGTCAAACAATCTCTCGTTAAACGCAGAAATAGATACCCGTATTGGCAAAGCGGCGACCATGTTCGGAAAGCTAAGTACAAGAGTATGGTATAACAGACATCTTACCACAAAAACAAAGATGGTAGTCTTTCAGGCTTCCATACTGAGTATACTCTTGTACGGTTCGGAGACCTGGACAACGTATGCAAAACAAGAGCGTCGTTTAAACACCTTCTACATGCGTTGCCTACGCAAAATCTTAAATATATCATGGCAGGACAGGATAACAAATGAGAGGGTTTTGGAAATTGCACAATTACCAAGCCTGACTGCACTACTTAAACAGAGGCGCTTGCGCTGGCTGGGCCATGTGCACAGAATGGAACCCTCTCGTTTACCGCGACGTGTTCTGCTAGGCGCAATAGCGAATGCAAAACGTAATGTCGGAAGGCCCTTGCTTCGCTTTAAGGACTGCGCGAAGCGTGACATGATTGCCTTTAAGATAGACCACCAAACCTGGGAAGAACTCGCGGTAAGGCGCACAGACTGGCGCAAGTGTGTGGCGGACGGCCGCAAGTGGTGCGACGATGCATGGTTTAGCGCATTGACTGACAAGAGGCAGAAACGACATCTAGGCGACCATACTAACTCAACAACGGTCAGTGTCTCTTGTCAAGTTTGCGGTCGGGTATGCCGATCGCGTATCGGTCTTTTCAGCCACCAAAGACGGTGCTTCGCAGACTGAAGACCACAAATCGTCTGTAATAGACTGAAGGGCCTATGATGATGATGATGATAGCCATGGTATAGCCCAATATGTCATATAGATTAAATTTAATTAATTTTACTAATTATTGACCCATTAATTTTGTCACTAAGTTAGATGTAAGAAATACTAATAATTCTTGGATCTTTAATCTGAAATAAAGATTTTATTATTTGAGGAGTCAGTCAATCAGTGTAGTAATACCTTAGAATAATAACGCCTAGAAACCCAGTTCACGCGCAACGGTGAGGCCACTAAAAGTTAGCCAGAAATGGCTAAAAGCGTCGATCGGCTTGTCAGTTGCAAGAACGCGTGACAGGTGTAAAGAGCTCCCGCATTTTCAGTTATTATGATGGTTTGTGCAGTGATAGGGTGTCACAATGCATCTGATAAAAAGGATAAACATGCTAAGACAACATTTCACTCGTAAATATTATTCTTTAACTCGTATTTTTACGTAAAACAGTAATCAATATCTCATATTTTCTATAAGCGGCATGACAACGTAGTGTTTCCAGTGTAACGGACTCTTTTTACCCATAATTCTGTCCTGATAATATACTGACCTATTTTTGGGAGCCTATAATTTAAAATACAAATATAAAAAAATTAGGAAGATTAATCACTTGATTTTTATTATCCTTTTATTTGACTTGCCGTGTATGTTACAGTATGTCTGGGTCAAATATTGCAAATCAAATTTGAATAGAGTTTAAATTTTGTACACCTGTTTAAATCACGTGAGAATGCATTATTATGGTACTACCAGGACCTACTGCTGGTCTGATGATGAGGACGGAAGGTGGCCATAGTAGGTAAGCTCCTAAATTACACAAAAACACAACGTGTTAGGGCTCGTCACAAATGTCTTGATGATGAGTTGACGACTGTGCAAATAAAAGTGTTACGCCGGTGGATTAGGTTAAAAACTTCGAACGTCAATTTCAGTGCTTGAGAAAGCGTTTTCAGCTGGCTGAAAAGTCATTTCAGGATTTGACCATACCTACCTACTAATTACGATTTTATTTATTTTCAAGTGACATTGCAAATTAATAATAATAAATATCAAAAACCTGTTTAATGTATTTAATAGTGTTTGAAGTCAACAACGGGTCTATGATTCAATTAAAATTTAGAATGTAACCAATCACCACTGGCATGAGTATACCCCCAATTTCAGGGGAAAAGTGATTGCGCTAGCAACATTATTGCTGTGTTTGTGTGCGTATCGGCGCGTGTAAATACGAGTTGTTCACAACTACATGAATCCATTTTATGCCTCACGTGTGGCGCCTCGGCCGGTTGAAACTATCCTTCTAGGCGTTATTATTCTAAGAGTAATACTGTTAGTAATATACGAACCTGTGAACAGTGACGTGATCAATTTCGTTCAGCAACGATTTCCTAATGTCGGCTGGATCGATGCTGCCGCTGGCCCGGCTGCCTTCCTGGTAATCAGATTTTACATTTTTTTGTTATTTTGCTTTGAATACTACGGATGGGTAGTGAAAGATGATATGAATAAGGAAGTTAACGACGAGACAACTGATAGAGAAAAAATTGAGGAAGGAAACATGCTGCGCCGACCCCAGATAAATGGGGTAAGGGCAGGGGAATGGTGACTACGGGTCAAAAAAAAATCTCATATATTTTTCGTAAACAACGCCACCCTCTGATGACATAACAGAAACATCAAATAGCTTTAATATACTTGAAAACCAGTACTCCAAGAAATCCATACTAGTATTATAAATGCGAAAGTGTGTCTGTCTGTCTGTCTGTTACCTCTTCACGCTTAAACCGCTGAATCGATTTTGATGAAATTTGGCATGGAGATAGTTTAACCCATTCATTGCCGAGGACGCGAATTCGCGTCCCATGTATATGCAATCGTAATGCCGAGGACGCGATTTCGCGTCCTCGAGTTATTTGTTTTTTTTTGCTAGAAAACAAGAGTGTACCTACTTAAATGCTGATACCAAAATGTTACTTTATTTATGAAGGATAATATTATACTGTTGCTGGTTTTTGGATTCCGTGCATTTGTAATTTTCATAATTCTTATCTCGGATGCCGAAGACGCGAATTCGCGTCCCATGTATGTGCAATCGTAATGCCGAAAACGCGAAATTGCGTCCTTGACAACGTAATGCCGCGGACGGGAATTCGCGTCCTTGACAACGTAATGCCGCGGACGCGAATACGCGTCCTTGAAATGGGTTAACCTAATGCCGCGGACGCGAATTCGCGTCGTCGCTTGGAAGGCGGCACTGCGTGATGAGTAAAAATATGAGGCGTCGGCAATGAATATGTGTAATCGTTTTTTTTGCTAGAAAACAACTGTACTTAAATGCTGATACCAAAATGTTACTTTATTTATGAAGGATAATATTATACTGTTGCTGGTTTTTGGATTTCGTGCATTTGTAATTTTCATAATTCTTATCTCGGATGCCGAAGACGCGAATTCGCGTCCCATGTATGTGTAATCGTAATGCCGAAAACGCGAAATTGCGTCCGTGACAACGTAATGCCGCGGACGCGAATTCGCGTCCCTGACAACGTAATGCCGCGGACGTGAATTCGCGTCCTTGAAATGGGTTAACCTAATGCCGCGGACGCGAATTCGCGTCGTCGCTTGGAAGGCGGCACTGCGTGATGAGTAAAAATATGAGGCGTCGGCAATGAATGGGTTAAGATCCGAGGACGGACATAGGATAGTTTTCATCCTGGAAATTATCCCAAAAAAGATTGAAAAGTGAGTAAGTAATTCATGATGACATTGATGACCCTGTGAAATGTAATGATTAGACCAAAAGCACAATTGCTCTTACATTTGCTTAGGCGCTTTAAATAATAAGGTGATTAGGTGGATATCTATCGTGTTGTACGAGTTTGCCTCCATACTTCCAAGTTCCACGCGGACGTAGTCGCGGGCAAAAGCTAGTAAGTTATAAACCAAACCTGTCTGTCCCAATCCTCGTCGGAGCCCGAGGAGTCCCGGCGGCTCCGCTGCTCCCTGTCGGCTCTCCTGCCCTGCACGCGCTCCTCGCTCTTCTCGCTAGAAACACACGAATACATGAGGGAACATGAACATAGCCCCCAGCGCGCGGCTGCGGCGGGCTGCCGACGGTCTGCCGACGGTCTGCCGACGGACTGCCAACGGGCTGCCGACGGTCTGCCGATGGGCTGCCGACGGGCTGCCGATGGGCTGCCCACGGGCTGCCAACGGGCTGCCGACGGCTGCCGACGGACTGCCGACGGTCTGCCCACGGGCTGCCAACGGACTGCCGACGGCTGCCGGCCCCGTCGACGCCGCAGCCTCCAAACTCCGCGGGCCCCATGTTCCCTAACTGACGGCCCTCCCCTGTATCCACTCGGCTGAGCTGACAAAATCGCAATGCTTTAGACTTCCTAGCCATCGCTGCAGATCGCGCTCATATCCTAAATATCCTCTCTGTACCATCAGACTTCTGATTTGCACCCACTTCTAGTATCTCTGTTTGGCCCTATGGTTGACTGGAAGAGAATGCCATTTGGCATTAAGTCCGTTTTCCGTCCGGTAAACGTAGTGTAGGGCGCCCTGTAACAAGGTAGGCGACGACATTCGTAGGACAGCGGGTGGTAACTGGAGTAGGAGAGCTGAAAATCGAGCTCAGCGACATGCCATAGGAGACCTATGTCCAGCAGTGAACTGATACGGGCTGATGATGATAAATTACCTTGTAACCGCCATGTAACACACCAAGTCAAGTAATATGTGACAGTTACTTACCTATTACTCTTCAAGCTGTTCGAGTCCTCCGAGTAACTGATGTCCAAGTTGCTCGCATGCCGGTGCTTCGGTCCATTGTACCACTGGGAGTACAAGCTGTGGTGGCTGCCGTAGTTCACGGAGTTATCGCTAGAGCCCACGTTGATCTGCTCCGTCGAATTGTGGCGACGCTTGTCCTGTGCCTTTGGCAGCTTTAGGGTGGAGGGTTTTAAAGTGCCGTCGGATTTTTGGGCTGAAATTATTGAGGGAAAAAATGTATTTCTAGTATGTAAAGTCTTAGGCTGTCCTCAGAAGCGAAGCGGAGCGGAACCTTTTGAACGCCAAGCGGTAAAGCAATTCACCGTGCCCCTGTCAGGGGCTTTTTAGGGGCCCCCTGAAGCCACAGCAAAAAAAGTAAAAAAGTGCTGCAATATTAATAGGGATTGAAAAACACTTGTAACACAAAATTTCTGATTTTAATTTTTTTTCACCTGTGGCGGAAGCCTTTTTTATAGGTACCGTAGAGGCACGGTGAATTATTTCGTAATAACGCCTTCGTGCATTGTCTTTTAATGGATTATCTCTAAGGCCTTTGCCAAGAGTTAAATGACGGGTTATACCTATCGTAATCTCGAATTTTTGTTTCCCCGCTGTAACGTTTCGCCGAATTTTCATTTGCCCGAAAGCTATTTATTTCTAAACTATTAATATTTCAAAATAATTATAAAACAAACCTAAACTTACCTAATGGGTTCTTTAAAACGATGTTTATAAAACCCTGAAAATATTACGGGTTTCCGGAAAAATTGCTTTCGGGCAAATGAAAATTCGGCGAAACGATACAGCGGGGAAACAATTTTTCGAAGTTGCGATAGGTTACGTTGGCAAAGAGTTGATAATCCACTAAAATGACAATGCACGAAGACGTCTACTTAGCACGCTTCGCTTTTATGACGGACGATTACAAAACCACAAAATAGTATTGTTTTACTTAAGCGTATCGTCCACAATGCCAACCGAAGGACAACCCAAGAAGCAAGCAGTCTGTATAAGAGCTTGTACACAGCGCCGTATTGACTCCTAGGGCCACTAGACCCAGGCCTAGGGGCCCAGCTAGTCTAGGAGCCTCAGTCCCAGAGGTAAGACTTGCTCCATACTCATGTTATGTTCTCCTTATCGTATGGGGAGGGCCCCAAATGCCAAGTGCCTCTGGGTCCTGGCCATCTAACAAGGAAAGGTACCCAACTGTCCGACTCCGATTTGATTCATTTTGATATAATTATATACTTATGTTATAGAGTAGTCTGAAATAGCAGACACGTATTTTTTTTACCTGCCCAAATTCAACCTGTTAGGACAAAATTGTCCTTCAAAGTACTGAAAATTGACCAAACCCTCTAACTTCTTCAGAGAGATTTGTTCAAGCAAATTGATAATTGGTTACTGGTTTCATTATATGTTGGCGAACATGAAAGAATAATGGACATGTGTGTTGTCATTTCACCTCAAACTCATTTTATTTATAAAATATGAGTTTAAGTGTTTTTCTGTTTTTTGAAAGAAATTACTAAACATGTGTCCATTCTTTTTTCATGTTGTCCCTTCCTTGTAAGTCCAGGCCTGCTTATACAGCCATTGTAACTCTAATTTAAGCCCTATAAAGGCTGTATACGTGATTTATACAGCATGTGTGCTACTTGGAAACACTACTGATTACTTACTGCCAAGATCCCTCATCTTCCTCCCCTGCTTGGTGAGGTACTCCGGCATCAGCTCAAGTTGGGGCTGCGTGTTCGAGCGCAGCCAATTCGCCAGGTACGTGTGCAAGCCGACGTCGTAGACCAGCTCGAGACAACTCTCACATTCTTCCACGTAGAATGGGGACGGTGGGGTCACTCCTACTGCCTAGAATCGTTAACACATTCGTTGAAAATGTAGTGTCTACGTGTTACAATTCACATGATACAGACCTGTCTTAGACGGATAGACAGCGATACCTACAGTATTGTGCAAAGACTGTGACACCAATGCGTCTAGTCCAATTTTGTTTTACTGAGAACTGATGACACAGTTTTTTTTAACTGTGTGAATGCTGCTGTTTGTTAAGTTGGTAACACAAAGTATTTAATTTAAAGTTCGTTTTAGACACATTAAATATAGACTACTAAACTTAAGGTTTGGAATCTGTGGTACCAAGGGATGCTTTTTTGGCAACATTATAACGTCGTTCAGCAGTGCTTTTTTGGGCAGTAGACTATAGATTTTTCCAGGCTAAAGTAATGTTTGTTCTTATATTAGAGTTGGTAACTATATGAATGACAGGAAAAAGTACTGGAATGTAAGAAATAACTTACATCTTCAGTACACCCTCCAGCTTCCATCAACGTGGCCAGAATGAAGTGGCCCTTTCCCGCCACCAGCAGGAACCAGCGCCCGTCTGGAATTCTGCAACAATTGCCACTTTAACCTGTCGTCTATAGACGACAGCAACGACTTGCGAGGCTAGCATATCCTTTCGTCTAATTCGCTTGTCGCGCGACTTAGCGTCAACTGTCTTGCTCTCTCGGTATTGAAAGGAAAGTGACAGGTAGTATTTGTCGCGCGACAAAGAGTCGCGTATCACAGTTATGCTAGACTAATATAACGCTAAAACGCAACAGAGTAACAACTATTTCTTGACAACAGTTTCCAAATATTAGGGCCTTATTCCTTTTAAAAAATATTTTTTTCATATTATGACAAATATATCGATAATTTCAACCAACTTTTTTGAAGTGAACAATACTTTTCCCAGAGTTCTAGATAGTAACATAGCTATTTCATGCTTTCGTTGCGCGCAGTCGAAAATAAGTCGATAAATCCAGTTTTCTGCGTGAATTTTGGCAATTTCGAGGAGTTTTTGAAACAAACATTCAAACGGTAGGTTTCAAATATATACAAATCAATCGCAATGGTCCTGTTCTAAGTAGTAACACTGATAATATGTTAAGAAACATGTTTGATCACAGAGAAAAATGTCTAAAACAATCCGCATTTTTGAACGGATAAGGAGCCTTAGGTCCGGGTAAGCCGTATTTAAGTCTTACTAAGGTAAACGTTCCTGTGCTCGATACGCTAATACAGTAGAGATGTTACTACTAACGCCATCTTACTTTTGTGTCATTTCTATATGCCGGGTAGGTACATTGGCGTTACTCACTTGTTCCGACTGACTTTGTATGTTTAATATTAATAAACTAAACTAACTTAGTCACCTGTCACCGTTATCAGCTGTTTTAAAATAGGTTATGGGCCCTGTATGTAGGTTAAAACCAGACTCTCCACCATATGTTACCAGCGAGTCCTAAGCTACTTTGGTCATATCGCCCGCAGACAGCCAGATAATTTCGACAAACTGGTGGTAGTAGGAAAAGTAGACGGCAAAAGATCACGTGGGCGATCACCTACCCGCTGGTCCAACCAGATAAAAGCTGTAACTGGACTTACTATTACCACTGCCCTGAGAAAAGCCGAGGATAGAGTAGGATGGAAGCAAGTCGTCAACGATGCCGTCAAAGCGTTTCAGGACGGACACGACCTTCAGCAATGAAGCCCACGAACAAGAAGATGTAAGAATATTATATTACGCAAGAATTAAAATTGTGTATAGTCTAGTTAAGATGTTATCAAAATAAGGAATGTTTACAGTAAGAGCCACGATGAGGGTGGCATATGTAAAATCTATAAATAATAAATAAATAAAAAATATATATTAAAATATTGACCTGTATTCACTCCCATCATTCTTATTCTGTTTTCTATGTTCATGTATATAAACCTCCTTCCAAATCACGAGTTTTTCCAACTCTTTGTCCGCGCTCAGCTTCAATATCCCATTGAGTTTCAGGAAAGAGTTGATTTCAATCAGTTCTTCGTCTTGTAAGTGGGAGCTCAGTAAATGACCCGAGTAGTACAAGCATGTTCCTATAACCGTGTACAACCTTTGAAAGTTTTCGATGTCATCAGTCTGAAAGAAAACGTCACTTACAGTAACGAGAAATTCGCGTATTAAGCTGCGTTTCCATCAGAGATGTGCAAGGATGCGAGGGATGTTTTTGTTAACCAATGGAATAACTTCATTTACTTATCCTCGCTCAGCGCAACTGATTCTATTGGTTAACAAAAACGGGTGCGTCTCATTTCATAGAAACACAATTAACATATTTTCATATGACCGAACATACGTTTGGTAGAATTTTCAGATTGTATAACAACGTTTCATAAAATGTTTATTTCATATATCGTTATTTCGTAGAAGCACAATTGATAGAAAGTCATTTCTTATAACAATCATTTGATAGAATGCACGTTTAATATAATGCACTTTTCTTATAACAATAATTTCATAGAATGTACGTTTAATAGAATGTACGTTTAATAGAATGTACTCTTCATAGAATGTACGTTTAATAGAATGTATTTTTCGTATAATATACTGTCGCATTCATAAATTACAAAATTTGAACAAGCGAGCGAGCGAAGCGAGCGAGCAAAACCCTTCAGAGCAGATCCGACGTGGCCGGGTTAGGTTAGAAGGTCAGGCGGGAGCGAAGCGTAGCGAGCTCCCGCCTGGCCTTCGAGGTTATTTTTTTTTTTGCGTACCGAAAAAAGTTTTGCTTGTATTCATACTGTTTACATACAAGAACAATCCACCCAACCACTTTCAGGAAAGTATTAAGTTTGGAGCTAAGGCGGACTGCTGGCAAAAAAAAAACATACGAGCGAGCGAGCGAAGCGAGCGAGCAAAACCTTTCAGAGCAGATCCGAAGTGGCCGGGTTAGGTTAGAAGGTCAGGCGGGAGCGAAGCGTAGCGAGCTCCCGCCTGGCCTTCGAGGTTATTTTTTTTTTTGCGTACCGAAAAAAGTTTTGCTTGTATTCATACTGTTTACATACAAGAACAATCCACCCAACCACTTTCAGGAAAGTATTAAGTTTGGAGCTAAGGCGGACTGCTGCCAAAAAAAAAACATACGAGCGAGCAAAACCTTTCAGAGCAGATCCGACGTGGCCGGGTTAGGATAGAAGGTCAGGCGGGAGCGAAGCGTAGCGAGCTCCTACCTGGCCTTCGAGATTTTTTTTTTTTTTAAGTTTGGAGCTAAGGCGGAATACTGGCAATAAAAAACAAGTACTTGAATTTTATGCATTTTAATTCATAAGCGCGTAAATGATACAAAATAGTCACTCTCTCTTGACAAAAAATCTATTAACTGTATTATGTTATTTGTTTATTCTATTACATGTTTATTGTATGAAATGTTCATTATATTAAGTATGTATTATGTTATTTGTTTATTCTATTAAATGTTTATTATATTAAATGTTCGTTATATTAAGTGTTCATTATTTTTAGTGTTTATATACGAAACAAAAAATATACCAAGTGTTGTTATAAGAAATGAAAATATATGAACAGATTTTCTACGAAATGATAATTCTATCAATTGATCGATTCTATGTGTTGAAATTATATTATATGTTATTCGATGTGATGAACGTTATACCATTTGTTGTTCTATGAATTATTACACACCCAACAAAAACACGTCCCTCGCTCTCGCTACGCATCCTCGCACTGGTGGAAACGCAGCCTTACTTACGATTAGAACTCTGTCACAATAACACCAACAACACTGTGAGTGAACAGAGATTACTTTTGTCATCAATAGATGACACAGCCGAGCCGTCGAAAGGTTAACCAAATATTGAAATTGAAAATTAATCTTGGAATATAAAGATTAACCTTTTGTAGCAAAAAATAAACAAGTGCTCTAAATATTTGTATAGAATCTTTTTATCGATTCATATTTTTATGTGGAAATACCACATTTTTATTTTAAGTGCTCTAAAATCAATTATTAAATCAGGGAAACTTGTAAATACTTGTTGCGGTTTGAATTACGAAATTTTTGATCATTGAAATGTGGATGTCATTTGGCGATGTTGGCTTCAGCGTAGCAGTTTTTAGGGTTCCGTACCCCAAGGGTAAAAACGGGACCCTTATACTAAGATTCCGCTGTCTGTCTGTCACACGGCGGTATCTCATGAACCGTGATAGTTAGACAGATGAAATTTTCAGAGATGATGTATTTCTGTTGCCGCTATAACAACAAATACTAAAAACAGAATAAACAGATATCTTAGTGGGGCTGCCGTACAACAAAGGTGATCGGCTGCGTTAACTTTGCACCTCATTTGTATCCGGCGTTATACATACCTGGGGCAAACTTAACTTAACCCGGCCAGTTTAAATGGGAAGTGTTTGTACGGAACCCTCGGTGTGCGAGTCTGACTCGCACTTGGCCGGGTTTTTTTCTATGTAAGGACTGTGTGGTGTTGAAAAGGTTAAAGACAAAGCTCGGTATAAAATGTGCAATACACACCCATTCTCTATAATCTGCAGCCTGTAACTCCGTCATGGCATCGTCCACCTGCACCCTGACTTCCAGCGGCAAAGTTATCGCATGAGCCGCCAAAACATCTTCAAAGTACAACCCGTCACTCTTGTCCGAATCTTTATCCACATTACTAAAGAGCAAACTGATAAATATACGGGAAAACAAACTATCCAACTTATCCACATTATTAGGCTTAGTGAAACAAGTTTTTAAAGAGCCGTATAAGAACTCCAAAGTTCTCGTTATCTCATTAATAACTCTTTTAGCCGCAAATAAGTCAACTGTCTTGTTTGGAAACGCGACTAATAGTAAGTCACTGTAATACGACACATATGCAACGTTTATAAGAGTATTATTATGTAGAACTGTAGATGTTATTGGTTGACTTGTTCCTAAAGATTTTGGAGCTAAGTGGTTCAACGTCACATACGCTCCCCGTGTATTGTACAGAAAATTCTGGTTGAATGGTCTTGGATAGCAATACAAAACCCCTTTATCATCATTGCTATGGTATTCAATGTCATTACAGCATATATAAAGCACAGAGCAGTTTGAGTCTTTTAAAAGTTGTATTAAGGAGTTCTCCGGAGCTGTCCTTGCTGTTAGAAGCTTCTCCAAATCAAAAGCAGTAGCTTCGGGGACCACTTGGAATTGCAGCTTGGGATTATCATAATCATCTGCAACTACCTGAAGAATACTGTTAACATTGTACGAGTTGACATCAATACCGTTTATCTTCTGCAAGTAATAGCCTTTCTTTACTTTCGGAGCGTAAATTGCTCTCGCTTCTGGGAGGAAATCTGCCACTACCAGATTTTTTCCATCTGAGTTGGTCTCTAGACTGATACCGAACATTTTTTCAATTTGGCAATTCTTCTCGCTGTTGAACATCATATTTTTGCTGACCTGTAAAAATTATTAGGAATTCGCCTTAAATTCTTATTAGACTTCAGATATGTGCAGTCAAGGAAATTGAAACATATACCTTTTTCACCATGGTCAAAATAACAAAAAGGGTAATAAAGGGTGTTGCAGTTTCCTTTACATAGCAAAATCTATAATAACTTAATAACAAACCACAACAAAGCATATAAAAATGTTAAAAAGTTAAGAATGACTTGAAATAATACAATACCTGTATAATACATTTGTTATCATCAATAGAAGTTTTCTTCAGAATACCAGAGAGTGCTGTTGCTGCAGAATCATTATCTGACTTCTTTCTGCCAAACACGTCTAAGTTTTTTGCCTTACGATTTTTCAGAACTTTAAATATTCTTCCTGTAATATAAAGTTAAACTTATCCTGCTACTACTTAATGGACTTTACTATACTCTATTATCTTTACATATAGAAACAAATGAGTTTGTCTAGCCGTGGATGACGTGGATCCAGCCCTTTAAAAAGGTTGTGGGCACTGTTGGGGAGCGTGGTAGGGCACGGTTTCTTGTGTGGAAGAGATGATTGAAAGGACAGCTGTTCACTTTTAGGCTTTAATACGGAAACACACATTTAGATTACATCTTTATAGAGACGCGGTTGTTGTAAGAGTGAGTGAATGAATGTACTTAAGTAGCATAGACATTAAACGAACGGTATATTTACTCATTCTCTGTTGGAGTTGCCAACAGGCACCCACAAAATACAAAGAAATCTATTTGACTGTGAGTCGTATGACAGAGATCATACATATCAGCCAATAAACCTAAATTAAGGTTGTGTGTATTGTACAGTCAAGGAATTTGAAACATGTACCTTTTTCGCTCTTGTCACTATGCCAATTAAGGTCAAAAAGATGTGTGTATATATCATATATTGCCAACAACGGTGGATCCCTCGTCATACTATTTATATCCAGCATTTATAGCTAAGCAACAGAAGGGCACTGATCCTGCAGTCATTTACACATATTCAATCACCTTAAAACTCAAAGGCAACCACATACTTATAATAAGTAAAATTTGTGAAATTAAAATAAACAATTATAAAATATATTTTTTTTCCCTTTAACCTTATTACCTTTAGTGGACCGCCTTGTAGATGATCTCTTAAAATTATTCCTTCTTTTGAACGCTTCACAGTTCTCCAAGAGTGGAGCTTTTGAATCCTCCACAGCATCATTGGAGACTTTGATTTTGATGTAAACAAGCTCTCCGTCTTCACCAACATCGGAGTCCCATTCAGGAACAGAACTTTCAAGAAAAAATATTTATTTAAAAAACCTGAGATATTGTTAGTAATTCTATTTCTACATTTGATAATTAAAGGATACTTAAAAATTCTCAATCCATAGCATAAAATTAATAAATAACTAATAATTTCGAAAAAATGCAAGTTGAGTACCTGTCTGAATCTGAATATTTGGAGTCATCAGAGGAATTCGTCCAGTCGTTGTCGGAGTCACACGGACTGTCGTAAGTTAGCTTTGCTTTATAATTATTCATTTTTGTACAGTTAATGTTTATTTTATTATTATTACTTCATTATATACTTTTATTTTTTATATTCAATCCTATTATAATTTTTGTATAAACATACCAATATTAAAGTGAACGTTTCACATAAGGGAACTGAAATAACCAAAATATGAATGAAATGTTTCGTAAATAAATAAATAAAGGAAATAAAAACTTCCTTCAAGTTAATTAAAGTTTTTGACAACAAAGATTTACAAATTTGACACCAGTTGACACTATCTATTGACAGTTCAAGTTCAAGGGCAACTGGCTGGCACGAAGCTGAAGGGCTACTCCGATATTCGAAATTAGATTGTTCTATAGTGCCATCTCGCTACCCCAAATACAGTTCGAAGGGGAGATCGAGAGGGACGGCACTATACCACGATTGAATTTCGGACGTCGGAGTAGACTTAGCAATCGTACTATTTAAGACACTGTTAAAATGACAGCGTTTTACACTAAAATAAAACGCTAATTAAATAACTTACCATATTCGAAACCTAAATTATTTGAGAGGGCAACACTGTTCCCTTCTGGTAGGTCGTATACTATACCTGTCCCTTTCTAGCATGCTATCTCCCTCCATCATCACCCCTTCCACCAGGTCAGTCACCGACGGGGTTCGCGTGAATTCTCAATTCATTGTCGTCTCAATTTGAATACTTTATTTTTTATAAATGTATATATACCAGGCAGGTTTGGAAACTTTAGGTTTCGAATATGGTAAGTTATTTAATTAGCGTTTTATTTTAGTGTAAAACGCTGTCATTAAACAACTGTACCGATATTCGAAACCTAAATTATTTGAGACGTGTTTGTTATCGCCTGGTGGAAGTACAGGACGCCAATGTGATTATTTACAATTTGTTTTAGTGTGGCAGGCAATTGAGTTATACTTTAAATTATGCAAGTCTAGTTTGTGGAGGGACAACCAAAGAGAAAGACTGAAAGCATCAAATTAAGTAAATTTGTGTTTTATATATATGAATTCTTAAAAGGACATTCTAAGTGAAAGTGAAGTGCAAGAAAATCAATGTTATTAATATGAGATCCAGCACAGGAGATCCCCGTTTTACGAACAGTTCGGGAATAAATGACAAGGCTATAAAGTGTCACTGTAAAATAGGATATAAAAATAAAAACATTAAACGGTTTTATTCTTTTATTTCATAACACCTTATGATTATGAGCAACATTATGGTTACTGCCTCATTGCATAACAAATATGAGATGATCTAGATAAATTAAGTACTAGATTTTTAGGTTATTTAATGATTTGCATGACTAATTAAACAATATATAACATCTTTTAGAAATCTATTATACATACCTATAGGGTATGGATAGCAAGTGTATAATTATACTACTTAATTAATTGAATCATTATGTTAGCAATTAATTTTCATATAACAGTAATGATTTACACAAATTATTCTTCCAACAATTTACTTAAGTTAATTTACAGGTTCAAATAGATTTTGAATTGTACCATTACCTTTTACAGTTATTACTTCTTTTCTGTAGAATCTTGCAAATGTGTTAGCTGATCTCCAGTTCCCTCGTTGAAGTATATCATCCAGGGAGAAGTTATTTGTCCAATTTTTTGACGCCACAGCTGACCTCATGCTTCCAGCTGATGCAGTGATGCCCGCCTCTTGTAACAGAGCTTTTACCCAATTAGCTATTACTGTGCGAGATGCCTCTTTGGGTGGGCCACATACAGTAAGAAAGAGACTATTACTTTTACAAGCGTCTCTCCTGTTTTTTGTCATTCTAATGAGTAACTTGACCCAAAAGATTGGGTCTAATGACTGATTGTCTGTATTAGACTTTAGTTTCCAGCCAGACTGTCTATAGTTGTGACTATCAGTTTTTGAGCCAAAGCGGGGCCAGAATGTCATTTCAGTATCTGAAATTGAAAATAATTGTGGGTCAATGGATAAAAGGGTTAAATCATGTACTCTTCGGCCTGAGCAAAGTAACAGAATACATGCAGTTCTCCTAGAGCAATCATAGAGGCTAGTGTTTGCATTAAAGTTCTGCTTGAGCCAACTTGAAAGAATATCTACATCCCAAATGGGTGGTTTAGTAGTTCTAGGGTTTTGATTTGCTATTGATTTTAAAATACGAATAACTAGGGGATGTGAACTGAGGGTGTCTTGACTGATTGGGTTGCACAGTGTAGCAACCACAGATCTATGAAATAGTATTGTGTTATAGGATAGCTTGAAGTGCAGATATAGGTCTGACAAGAACCTAGCTAGATCTGATCCAGATGGGGCATGGCAACTCACCTTGTTTTGAAAAGTCCATGTGCACCACCGTCTCCAGGCTGCATTGTATGATTTTTTGGTAGAGTTTCGCCAGCTTGAGCCAAGTAACTCCATTTGCTCGGGTGTCCACTCAGCTAATTTTTTCGCCCACCCCCACATTTCCATATCTCCAGGTGTAGATCCTGGGATTTTGCTGGAGGCTTGTTTGTGTTGACGTCTATCAGGACTTGGGCTATGTTGTAAATTGTGAAGGGTGCCGCTATTGCTCGGCTCTTCAAGTCCGGTCTCCAAAATGCTTTCTCCCAACGGGGCACTACCAATAGGTATATCCCCATTGCGTTGTTCAGGTGCGACAGGACTTTGGGTATGAGGAAAGGTGGTGGAAATATCCATCCCAGATTGTATGTCCATTGTTTTGAGAACGCATCTATGAACTGCGCATTCTCGTCCGTCGCATCTAGGGTTGCATATTGATTTACAACATGGGCCCTGCGTGATGCAAACAGGTCTATTTCCGGGACTCCCCACTTGGCAAACACTTGTTTGGTCAATTTTGGCAGAAGATGCCATTCTGGGTGTGCAGAACCTCGCGATAGGTGATCTGCTTCGGTGTTGTACCTGCCCGGTATGTGGTGTAGGTTGAGCTGTATATTGTAATCTTGAAGGATATGAAACACTTGATACGTTAGGTCCATCAAGGGCTCCGATTTCGTCCCGCCTTCGTTCCGTAGATAGGAAAGGACCGTTTTGTTGTCCGATTGTATTGAAACAGTCGTGTTCGCTAGGAGTTGACACTGACTCTCTAAAACTCTCAGTATGGCTGTCATTTCTTTCAGGTTTGAATGTCGGTGTAGTTCCTGAGGTTCCCACAGGCCGCATAGGCGCTTGTTGTCTATTTGTGCTCCCCAGCCCTTGCCTGACGCATCGGTTGACAAGTAATGATTGACAGACTGCATGTGTAGGGGAGAATGACGTTGATAATGACAGTTCCACCAAATCAGATCTTTTATCGACCCCGTCGGTAAAATTTGGGTTTTTGACGGGCACTCGTTCCTTATGTGGTTGGAAAAATTCAATAAATTTCGGAAGTTCAGTCGTCCGAACGGTACTACCAAACTTGCAAAGTTCAGCACTCCTATGAGGCTTTGCAGTTCTCTCAGAGATAAGGCCATTGCCTTGAGAGCATGGCAGAGTTTCTCTTGTATGGTCATAAGTTTTTGAGTTGGCAAGTATTTGGCATTGTTCAGAGGGTCCCACACTATGCCCAGGTACTCTATTTGGGATTGTGGTACTAACACAGATTTTTTGTAGTTCACCTGCCATCCTAGGGATTCTAATAGGTTCACTGCGTAGTCCGTTTGCCATTTCAAGGTTATTAGGTCTTGATTTGCCAACAAAAAGTCGTCTAGGTACACTAGAGTACGTATTTCTTTGCTCCGGAGGAGCTGGGCTATCCAATTGGTAAATGTTGCGAATAGTTTCGGTGCCGTCGCTAGACCAAAGGGTAGGCAAGTCATTTGTAGTAGTTTGTTTTGAAAGATTAACCTTAGAAATCTCCGGTGACCTGGTGCGACCGGTATATGAAAGTATGCGTTGGACAAGTCTATCTTTGTTAACCAGTCCCTGGGTTGGAGGAACGATGGAACTTTTTGTTGATTTATTAATCTGAATTTGCTTATGTAAATGAATTTGTTGAGTCGTTGTAGGTTGAAAATGGGCCGGAAACTGCCATCGTTCTTCTCCCTGAGAAATAAACTTGACAGGAAGCTTGGGGAATGTTGCGCATTCTCTAGGACTCCCATGGCTTTCAGAGACTTTATTTGTGTCTCCATTTCTTTGGAGTAGGGCACTGTCACTGGATTGTGACGTGTTAATTGTGGCATGACCAAGGGGGGTTTCGAGGAAAATGGTATGCGGTTAGGGCGATTGTGCACTACAATGAATTTTACTGTCCGGCAGTCCGATTTTTTACGGTCCGATATGGCACGCCATTAAATGTATATAGCAGTTTGTGCACTATACGTAATTTTACCATCCGACATTTTACTTTTCCCCATTCCGGACCGTTTTTTTCCACCACCACCACCACCAACATCATCACCACCTCCTTCATCACCACCACCACCACCGTTACCACTACCACCACCATCACCACCACTACCACCAACACCACCATCATCATCACCACCACCACCATCATCACCACCACCACCATCATCACCACCACCTTCACCACCACCACCATCATCACCACCACCATCATCACCACCACCACCATCATCACCACCACCTTCACCACCACCACCATCATCACCACCACCTTCATCACCACCACCACCACCGTCACCACTACCACCATCACCACCACTACCACCAACACCACCATCATCATCACCAGCATCATCATCACCACTATCACCATCACCACCACTACAGTTGTCGTGTGGTTGTGATAATTTTCTATCTTTATTATGTCATATTTATGTGCAACTAAAACACCAAAACACCAACTGGTGGTTGCAATGCGTCTGAGGCAGCCCTGTGCGTGTTACACACACACATTGACGCTGACATTCAAGTTCAGTTTTTAGTAGGCAGTGTCCGCCCTGTGCCTATACTCACTAAACAACTCACTCGCTCACTCATTGTACAAATACTGTATAAACTTACCTTAACGTTACTGCAAGCATTTCATTTGGTGGTACACCCAGCCTAAATTTTGTACCATGCCTCTTAAATAAATAAATAATAAATAAATATCGGACAACCTCACACAAATCAATCTAGTCCCACAGTAAGCTCTAGTAGTAGGCTTGTGTCATGGACACTAGACGACGATAAACATACTTATATAGATAAATACATACTTAAATACAAATAACATCCATGACCCAGGCACAAATATTCGAGCTCATCACACAAATATTTGCCCTTGCCGGGATTCAAACCCAGGACCGCCGGCTCAGTAGGCAGTTGCTTAACCACTGCGCCAGCCGCGTCGCCTCTTGATCCATGTGCTTAAGCGGTATAGCAAAAATCATAACAAACTCATCCATCATTCTTAGTGAAAATACGATTGCGTGGCGTGTAGTTTCAAAGAGAGAGGTAACCAAAAACTGCGCCGCACCTGCGAGTAAAAAGACGGACAAGTGCACAAGCTAAAACCGTTTTTTTCATGCCATATCGACCATGAAAACTCGGACTGCCGGACAGTAAAATTCATTGTAGTGCACAATCGCCCTTACCGTTTTTTTCATGCCATAACGGACCGTAAAAAATCGGACTGACGGACAGTAAAATTCATTGTAGTGCACAATCGCCCTTAGGGCGATTGTGCACTACAATGAATTTTACTGTCCGGCAGTCCGAATTTTTACGGTCCGTTATGGCATGAAAAAAACGGTAAGAGCGATTGTGCACTACAATGAATTTTACTGTCCGGCAGTCCGAGTTTTCATGGTCGATATGGCATGAAAAAAAAACGGTTTTTAACCGACTTCAAAAAAGGAGGAGGTTCTCAATTCGAACTAATTTTTTTTATTTTTGTATGTTTGTTACTCGATATCTCCGAGAACCGTGAACCGATTTTAATTTTTTTTTTTTATCGAAAGGGTATAACTCCGAGTTGGTCCCGTTGGCACTAAGTCGGGATCTGATGATGGAATCTTGGAGAAATCGAGGGAACTCTTCAAATGTTATAGGGACATGTACGGCGCTTTCGGTAATTTATTGATAAGGTCAAGAATTTACATTCAGTAAATAGGATTTGGTGCAAGGAAACTGATGATGAACACATACGAATCACTAAAACGCAAAAAAAAAAAAAAATTTAACAAAAAAAAGAACCGACTTCAGTAAAACTAAAAAAGCCAACAATAACCCGTTCAAGTACAGATTACATTTGACTCACCCTTCGAAGTCGGTGCCAAACCTCGCGTAAACTATAATATATAAATATAAGAACTGGTTGGCTTTTTTAGTTTTACTGAAGTCGGTTCTTTTTTTTTGTTAAAATTTTTTTTTTTTTTGCTTTTTAGTTGCTTGTGCACTTGGTGCGGCGCAGTTTTCGGTTACCTCTCTCTTTGAAACTACACGCCACGCAATCGTAATTACACTAAGAACGATGAGTTTTTTATGATTTTTTGCTATACCGCTTAAGCACATGGATCAAGAGGCGACGCGGCTGGCGCAGTGGTTAAGCAACTGCCTACTGAGCCGGCGGTCCTGGGTTCGAATCCCGGCAAGGGCAAATATTTGTGTGATGAGCTCGAATATTTGTGCCTGGGTCATGGATGTTATTTGTACTTACTTAGGTATGTATTTATCTATATAAGTATGTTTATCGTCATCTAGTGTCCATGATACAAGCCTACTACTAGAGCTTACTGTGGGACTAGATTGATTTGTGTGAGGTTATCCGATATTTATTTATTTATTTAAGCAAGATACAAAATTTACGCTGGGTGTACCACCAAATGAAATGCTTGCAGTAACGTTAAGGTAAGTTTATACAGTATTTATACAATGAGTGAGCGAGTGAGTTGTTTATTGAGTATAGGCACAGGGCGGACACTGCCTACTAAAAACTGAACTTGAATGTCAGTGTCAATGTGTGTGTGTGTAACACGCACAGGGCTGCCTCAGACGCATTGCAACCACTAGTTGGTGTTTTGGTGTTTTAGTTGCACATAAATATGACATGGCGGAGGGTGATGACGTAATCACCTCAGAGATTCTGAATGGGGGTGGAACACCGATACTGAAAGCCCTTCAGAAACTCTTCAACTCCGTCTTGCTCGAGGGAATAACGCCAGAGGCATGGAACAGAGGTGTGGTGGTGCTCTTCTTCAAAAAAGGGGATAATACCTTGTTGAAGAATTACAGACCCATCTCGCTTCTGAGCCATGTCTACAAGTTGTTTTCGAGGGTCATCACGAATCGTCTCGCGCGTAGGTTCGACGACTTCCAGCCTCCCGAACAAGCAGGATTCCGAAAAGGCTTTAGTACCATAGACCACATCCATACGCTGCGACAAGTTATACAGAAGACCGAAGAGTATAACTTGCCACTATGCTTGGCGTTTGTAGACTATGAGAAGGCCTTCGATTTGGTCGAGACTTGGGCAGTGCTACAGTCTCTCCAGCGGTGCCATATTGACTATCGGTACATGGAGGTGCTGAAGTGTTATATAAAAAAACCACCATGTCGGTTCGAGTACAGGAGCAGAGCACGAAAGCTATTCCTCTGCAGCGAGGCGTAAGGCAGGGAGACGTTATCTCTCCGAAACTGTTCACCGCCGCATTGGAAGATGCTTTTAAACTCCTGGAATGGGAACAATTCGGCATCAACATTAATGGCGATTTCGTTACTCACCTTCGGTTTGCCGACGATATTGTGGTCATGGCAGAATCGCTGGAGGACCTCGGCACAATGCTCGATGGCCTTAATAGAGTTCCCCAACAGGTAGGTCTTCGGATGAACATGGACAAAACAAAGGTAATGTCGAATGCCCATGTTGCACCCTACCCAGTAACGGTTGGGAGCTCTACCCTCGAAATTGTTGACAAATATGTTTACCTGGGACAAGTGATCCAGTTGGGTAGGTCCAATTTTGAAAGGAAGGTCAATCTACGAATCCAACTCAGCTGGGCAGCGTTCGGGAAACTACAAAATATCTTCTCGTCCAACATACCTCAATGCCTAAAGACGAAAGTCTACAATCAATGTGTGTTACCAGTGATGATGATGACATACGGAACAGAAACGTGGCCTCTTACTGTGGGCCTTATAAGGAAGCTCAAAGTTGCACAGCGCGCTATGGAGAGGGCTATGCTCGGTGTTTCTTTGCGAGATCAAATCAGAAATGAGGAGATCCGTGAACGAACAAAAGTCGCTGATATAGCCCAACGGATTAGCAAGCTGAAGTGGCAGTGGGCGGGGCACATAGCACGTAGAACTGACGGTCGATGGGGCAGTAAGGTTCTCGAATGGAGGTCACGCACCGGCAAGCGCAGCGTCGGACGTCCATCCACAAGGTGGACGGACGACCTGGTAAAGGTTGCAGGAAGCCGCTAGATGCAGGTCGCTTCCAACCGGCTGATCTGGAAGTCACTGGGGGAGGCCTATGTTCAGCAGTGGACGTCCTGTGGCTGAAATGATGATGATGATGATGATGATGAAATATGACATAATAAGATAGAAATTTATCACAACCACACGACAACTGTAGTGGTGGTGATGGTGATAGTGGTGATGATGATGATGGGGCTGGTGGTGATGGTGGTGGTGGTGGTGACGAAGGTGGTGGTGATGATGGTGGTGGTGATGGTGGTGGTGATGGTGGTGGTGATGATGATGGTGGTGTTGGTGGTAGTGGTGGTGATGGTGATGGTGGTGATGGTGGTAGTGGCGACGGTGGTGGTGGTGGAAAAAAACGGTCCGGAATGGGGAAAAGTAAAATATCGGATGGTAAAATTACGTATAGTGCACAAACTACTATATACATTTAATGGCGTGCCATATCGGACCGTAAAAAATCGGACTGCCGGACAGTAAAATTCATTGTAGTGCACAATCGCCCTTAGGGTTACCATACGTCCGGATTTGTCCGGACATGTCCGGACTTTTCGACTCTTGTCCGGACTTTGTCCGGCCCTTTAATTTGTCCGGCTTTTTTCAAATAAGTTGGAATAATGAGTAATAAAACTTGCGAGTCGAGCAAACCCCGCCCGCACCCCGCACCTACCCCCTCGCAAATCTCGCAATGCGAGCGTCTACCTACTACCATGCCTACCTATTTTGGTGACTAAAATGTCCGGACTTTTTTCGATTCGTCCGGCTTTTTGCCAGGACTTTTCAAATTCCTAAATGGTAACCCTATATGCGGTACCCGTCTTTTATGATCTGTAATATGTGTCGGGGTGCCTGTAGAGATTCCCACGTTGTGTAATAGTTTTTGAGACACCCCGCTTGGAAATTCAAGTCAGAACTTGCCTCTTGAGCGGCCCCTATTGGACGAACCCCCTCTGTTTTGCTTACTATTGTTATTCCTGGGGGTTTTGCCACGAAATGTAGGACCCTGCGTAGGTCGAGTTGGAAATGCGGGCATAGGCATGGCTGCCTGGTTGAAAAACGGCACTCCTTGCGCAGGAGGGTATGCATAGGGGTAGTAAGGCAGTCCGTGCGCCGGAGCCATTTGTCTGACGTTGTATTGTGGAATATTAGGCAAACTGTTATCAGTATGGCCATGCGCTGGCGTTTTGGGTTGTTTGTTTGAGTTGGAGCTAGAACTATTAGTCGTAACTTTGTTTGTGATAGGTTTCAATGGCCAAAAAATTTTGCTCATGCCACCCTGTTTTTCTATACTTGACGAGAAAGTTAGTGGGTTGAACAAGTATTCACACGTCGGGGGTATTTTCCGAAGACTAGCTTTAATAAATTTATCCTTGACAGAGCGTAAGATGGCGTCGCGTCTCTGTTGTATTAAGTCAGCGCGGTGACCACAAGTCATTTGCAATAAGTCATTTGAAATTGTTTGAAATTCGTCTGAGAACGTTTCTTTGATCTTTTTTTCAATGGTGGCCACATCAACAACGTCGGTATTGTTTAACCAGTCCAGAAGCGATCTGATGCCTTTTTCTACCGATTCCTGTTGCTTTATTAGCCCCTGAGTAATAGCCGCGAAGCCTCTTTCGGTAACGCTTAAATGATTGAATTTATCGTAAGGTTTGATTTCGTCATTGCATTCAAGGTCCGTAAATCCGGGGGTAGAACAAAATCTTTTTTGCGTGTCCGAATAACGGACGTCCGACCAATCCTGGGATTCAAAATGCTGAATTGATTTTAATTTATTTAAGCGAGAATCATCAGTTTTCAACATTGCTGGTTCTTTTAGGCTAGTATGGACATTTAGGGAGAAAACTTCCTGCGTGGGAGGGACAGTTTCATCTTTAAAAAGTTCTCCACTAGTATCTAAGCAAATTTCGTCTTCATTTACGTCCCCATTATCTTTACGGGAGGTCTCACTTTTTTGCACAGGTTCTAAATGAGACACACTAGCCCCACGTGTCAACTGTTGTAGCACATTTTGAATTTGACTAACCTGCAGTGCTAGATGGTTTAGTACCTCATTGTTTGAAGATAAAGCTGGCCTTTTGCCACTAGGCCCAGGGGGCGGCGATGCGTTACGTTTGCGAGATGTATGATTCGTGCGCTCCGGGCCCAAAGTTGTAAGCACCTGGGCCGAAGTTTCGCCATCTGCGTGATGGGTTGGCACAGGCTCCATTATTAAATATTGTATTACTTCTGGATTCAATTCGCTTTCCATGCTAGATAATATTAAGGAACAGGTAAATTTAATAGTAATATATAATATTTCGAACGGCAAAAGCCGTTAGAAACTATTTTTCCTAAAAGGGTAGCTAAACTGGGATATTTAGAAAACTCACCAGCAGTTTAGCTTATACGACCTTCCAGTTGGAAAAACAGCACGCCAATGAATTGAGAATTCACGCGAACCCCGTCGGTGACTGACCTGGTGGAAGGGGTGATGATGGAGGGAGATAGCATGCTAGAAAGGGACAGGTATAGTATACGACCTACCAGAAGGGAACAGTGTTGCCCTCTCAAATAATTTAGGTTTCGAATATCGGTACAGTTGTTTAATGACTCATTAAATATATGGATACCATAGACACTTAAATATTTTAAATATTGTTTCAGCAACTTCATTCCTGTCCTTCAGCAATATCTAGCAGTCTTGTCACCATAACAGCAAAACGTTCAAAATGTGAAATAAAACACCATACTAAATTCCTTACTAACTACATGACCTAACAAGGCCAACGAAAGGGTACATTGGAAGTGTTCACAGTTTTATTCAATCATGACGACATCAAACACCATCCAACTGTCTTCCACTCAAAGCAGCATGCACCATAGCATTAACTTCGATACTAGAAGCGAAACGGATGATCACGTCGAAGGTGATCACCTAGAGCTGAGAGCGCAAACATTCGGCAGCCAAACTAGAGAATCGTCAATCTCAAACATAAGTTCACTTCTCAATAAATCTAGCATTCTAACCGCTAGTAAGAGTAACGCTTGTTTTGATAAAACCAGTTCTGTATCAAACGAAGATAAAGATTGTGTGGTGTGCAAAACTTCCGATGTACCCATTTGCCATATCAAACTAGTAAGTAAAACACACATTAAGAAAAAATAGTATAAAGCATTACAATAGCATTAAAGCTCTTTCTTGCTACACGGATATTTAAAACTTCGCGCGCAGAGATGAGATGACAGTTGGCCAAAATAAGTAATATACAGGGTGCACTCTGTAAAAGGAGCAACTTTCCTTCCGCAACATGAAGTGAAAAATTGGTAATATGATATTTTTATTCACTTTTCAGGACCAGTTAAAGAATCTTAAAACCAGCACAAAAAAGTTATTATGTCTATTAGAAGAAATACAGGAAAAGACGCATTCAACAGCCCTGGTTGCCGACGACCTTCCAAAAATGAGCTCTCTTTTAAAACCACTTCCAACGTGGGAATCTGATAATTTGATGGTAAATTTCAAATTGAGGTAACCTTTAAATATTTGAATGACAGGGATAGCAGGATCCATCTTTCGTTTCGCAACACTGGGATATGAGGTCTGAGCTATGTTGACTAACTTGTTCTTCTTTTCTGTTTCGATCCCGCAAAGAAACTCCAAGTATAGCTCGTTCCATCGCTCTTGAAGTTATTATTGCTCCGGTGTTCCCTAAAATAACGACTAACCAACATTATGAGTGGGAATTGAGAAGTATTTACGTAATTGAATTTCGAACCTTTTTCTTTGAATATAATACTTGAACTTATCGGCGGATCAAGGATATTTTTTTTAATAGAAGTGAGGGGTAATGTACGATTAATCATTATCGACTAATCATTCTTATTTCAGAAACAGTCAGTGTCCGATATAATAGGTTCCGGACCCATGAAAAGACTTGAAAAGCAAGCTAACGGTCTGGACGCCATTATTATAAAAGTAAAGTATTTGAATCCAGCATAAGTAATGTAACGTTTTATTCATATCACATTCATACTAATATTATAAATGCGAAAGTGTGTCTGTCTGTCTGTCTGTTACCTCTTCACGCTTAAACCGCTGAACCGAGTTAGATGAAATTTGGTATGGAGATAGTTTGAGACCCGGGAAAGGACATAGGATACTTTTCATCCCGAATAAATTTAGTGTACAGTCGAGTTCATTTACATCTACACACTTACGAGAACAAAAATATCTGAGCACGACCCTATTGTCAGGAGCATAAAGTCGTGTTCAGATATTTTTGTTCTCGTAAGTGTGTAGATGTAAATGAACTCGACTGTACCCGTGGGATGAGCGGGTAACGCCGCGGGGCACAGCTAGTATTATTATAAAAGTATTTTCTAAACTAACCAGCTTTAGGGTCCTTACTAGAAAAATAGTAATCGAAAATATTATTTATTTATTCGGCAAGGTTTTTTTTACATATACCCACCAATTACCACCAGAGGTTAAGTAAGTCTTATACGGTCATTTTCGGAAAGCGGCAAGATTCTAACTGCCTTTACGCAAAAGTAAGAAGTGAAAGCCACAAAAGAAAAAAATTGGGCAAGTGCGAGTCCGACTCGCGCATGAAGGGTTCCGTACCATAATCTATAACAAGTTTGTTGTATGGGAGCCCCCCTTAAATATTTATTTAATTTAATTTTTAGTATTTGTTGTTATAGCGGCAATAGAAATACATCATCTGTGAAAATTTCAACTGTCTAGCTATCACCGTTCTTGAGATACAGCCTGGTGACAGACGGACGGACGGACGGACGGACGGATGCATTCCACTCTTGATCTATAGACCGTTACTTACATTCTAGGACGATGCAGACGATTGTTCGGTTTACAAGAGACTAGCAAGAAAATGTCACTGCCTAAATCAGCAAGAGTACAACGACTTCATCATTCACTTCAACGAAGACACCAAGTTCTGCACCACCACCATTGGGGAGATAATCAAAAACATGCGCATACTTAAAAAGTTTTTATATATGGGCGGAAAATACACTAAGAACTCGTTGCTGTTTTTGAATCAGGTTAAAATAATGCTTCTATCACTTATTACTATTTAAAAAAATTAAAGGGTCGGGTGGTAATATGGACGCCTTGGATATGTTTTATGAGTGACAAATAGCGGGAATTGGCAATCCATTAGGAAGAGAGGTAAACACTATGGATATCTACTATCTAAGGAAAGGGCTCAGGATGACTTCGTCCATAATCCCATTTTGTCACCTTCTTGAACTAGTCCTCATTGTCACATGACATGGCCCACTGGTCCGAGTCGTCAACATTCCTATATCGTCACTTTTCCATCTTGTTCAAATTACTATGTGGTCCGCAGAGCTAACTCGTCAACATTTCTATAATTGTATATCGACCACAGTGGTTACGTGTACATTCCAATTCCGACCAAAGTGCCAATGCCAACTTGTCAATATTCCCATTTGTTCACTGATTTATTTGATACAAGTAACTAGAATTCATAGGACACGTCGG
Source organism: Apotomis betuletana (assembly GCA_932273695.1). Lineage (NCBI taxonomy): Eukaryota > Metazoa > Arthropoda > Insecta > Lepidoptera > Tortricidae > Apotomis > Apotomis betuletana. The sequence goes on from OW026310.1 coordinate 2,087,212, forward strand.
ATAAATAAAGACGAGTTGCGACTGTGGACTAAATAGAATGTGGGCTGTGAAAAAATATGCACGGCAACTTAGCTTAGGTGATCTTAGTGGATGCCGTAGAAAACATGTATATTAACACTTTTCAGGGTCTAGAAGAAGGATCGCGCGCGGAAAAGTCTGATATTATCCAGGCTTGCGCGTTCGCGGACATATGCTGTATATTCGACACTTATTCCATCGTCACCGTGTGCATCTCTTGGCCTTGCAAGAACCCCACATACTTGGAACCTCCGACACAGGTCAGGTCACATAACAACCATCACGATGAAAAGTAATGGAGCCGCGTGAGAAAATTCTAATTTCACATTGTGGCGTCCGCCATCCCTTTCATAAAAATAAAAAAAAACCGACAACCTCACACAAATCGATCTAGTCCCAAATTAATCTCAAGAAGGCTTTTGTGTTATGGGTACTAGACGACGATATACATACATACTTATATAGATAAATATATACTTAAATACATAGAACAACCATGACCCAAGCACAAATATTCGAGTTCATCACACAAATATTTGCCCCGGCCGGGATTGCCCCGGCAGGTGTCTACAAACCGAGCCAAACGCGTCGGCAATCGTCGTCGTCGGAAAGCTTCTTGTAAATCTATCATTAATTCATTATACATACACCTGACCTCCTTTTATGTCAAAAATAGGAGCACGGAAATTGAGTTTCATACAGGATGATTCAGGGATAGAAGTGGCAACGCATTGGCAAAATACCATTTAGTCTAAGGAATTTGACCCCTTCACACGAAGAAGAAGAAGAAGGATGATTCAGGAGACGAGAACAATTTAAATCTTTGCTTTTGTATTTTATTATAAGATTTTATATGTTGTTTACTATATAGATTAGATAAAAAATGGCTAATTAATTAATAAAATCGATCTAGTCCCAAACTAAGCAAATTTTGTAATATGGGTACTCACCGACGATATACATATATAGAAAACATCCATGACCCAGGACCAAATATTCGCGTTCACCGCACAAATATTTGCCCTGGCCGGGATTCGAACCCAGGACCACCTGGGATATTGACTCATCTATTATTCTTATTTTATTTCAGTATCTGGCAGCCGAGTTTCTATACAATATGGCCAAGCTAGAAGAAGGACGACGATATCTCAATTTAAATTCTAAAATAACGTGTGACATCAAAAAGGTCGTTAAAGTAAAACAAGACAAAATAGACTACGTTACCATAGAAATGTTGAATTCAATACTGAATTTATTACATCCGCTAACCAAGCGGTTAGCTGATGTGCAAGAAGGTAAAAAGAACTCACAAATTTCACCAGCAGATTTTTCTTCCAAACCCTCGAAGCTAACAACTGATTTCTCCCAAACTCCAATTAAAGAATATCGGGATAAAATGATTTAAAAAAGGTCGAAAGTAATACCCGAATACACACGTTGAATAACTTTAAACTAACTTGGATTTTAATGTAGGTATTGCTCTTATAGAATATGTTTTAGATGTTTGGTAACATATTTTTATGAAACGTATTTTAGTTTTAGATGAAGGAGACGTAACTTTAAAAGCTCTAACAGCATACCGGCGGTTTATGACTGTGAACGAGTTGTTTTCGCATTTGGATACTCTTCTGACTCTGAGTAGCAATAAGAAAACAAAAGCGAAACTAACGACACATCTGCCGAAAATGTTGAGTTTATTCAAGAACTTGCTTTTCGAGTTTAACAACAGCGACATGAATGTTATAATAACAAATATTATGAACAATATCGTGGGACAAAGCTACAAGAAAGCGAATCAAAGAACAGGCACAATTATTGTGGGCGAAATGCTCACATCAAGTACAGGAACTGATGTAATTCTGTTTATAATTAACACGAATGTGCCATTAGAATTCCCAATTAATATCTACAGGTTCTCTATTAAAATTGATGTTATTTGCAGGCCATCAAGCAGAAAAACGCAATTGTCCAATTTCCTGTCCCGCATAAAATCAAACAGAAGAAGGCCGGTCACCCTCATCATTTCCCACATTCACAGCGCCCTGTTACTGTTCTGAAACTTGACATTTCTGCCAAACCCGGACAAGCTTCTCGAACAAAATCTAACCGTTAGTACTTATAATATAGTTCGGTGAATAGAGACTAAAGTACTATATGTGACCTTACAAACGGTCCGGTAGTTTTGAATTTTTGATACGTTGTCTAGGATGGTTATTAGTCAGTGTTTAAAATGCAAAATGCACAATTCCCCCCCCCCTCCGCGCCCGCCACCATATTGAAAAAACCGGCACTTTCTTCATATTTTTGCTAATATCTTCCTTTAGGAGCATTTTAGCTAGAAAAAAACTTCGACAATATTATAGAGAGTTAAATTTAAGTACTTTCTCCATTTTATATTTTGTTTCTAGGACAGATAGTTACGGAGATATCCACATTTAAAAAAACGTAAAAAATCGCAATTTCCTACTGAAAAACAAACTTCTGGGTTATACCTTCGTTTACGAGCATGTTAGCTAGAACAAAGCTGAGTAGTGTATGTTGTAGAGAATTAAATTTACTTACTATAATTTACACTTCAAATTTTGTTTCAAGGACGGTTAGTTGCTAGTACAACTGAACATAAGAACAAAATTTGGAATTCTTAGCTTCAGTCTAGTATTATATAATCTGTGCTTCAGTATTGAACTAATGACTGAGATCTTGTCACTTGTTCCAATTGTAATATCTTGGAAACTATTGGTCTTATTTTTTTAGCATAACTCAAAGTTAGTAATGGTTCACTCATTTTCGTGTTGTGTAACAGTTCTGGTAGCTCCCCTTGCTGACGCGTTTATACAGGGTGTCCCTGGATAAAGTGCAGAAATAAATAGGGATGAAACTAGATGCAATTTTACTGTCACAAAATTACATAGAATTGCATCTGTATTTAGTGGGTAGCGTGGGCTGTGATGTGACACAACTTGACGAATGCGCTCAATGTATGATAACACTATGGACATTATTTTTATGACGTCATGCTACCATGGCGCGCTGTATAAAATTTACAATATTGTACTTGTAGGATTTAAATAAAAATAAAATAAAAACATGTTTTTTAAGACGATTTGGACAGTTAGACCAGTGAGTCGAAAGTGATTTACGGACCCAAAGATATTCTTCATTGCGTGGGGGACTACTCTCAAACTCGGAATTCGAATTCCATCGAGCAGCGATTTCTCAATTTCATGTCGATGTTACAGTAATACAAGAACTAAGCGGACTATCGAGTGCTATTGACGAAGCAATAAAACGAAACGAACAAAGTTCAGAACAAGCATCGAAGTGGAATTCAGTTTAACAATTAAATGACCATGCATTCAGGCAGCAAAGATGTCCGACTGGAGTTTTCAGGGCCACTGTTCACAGATCACAGAAGTTCTTTGGAGGTTAGACTATATATTCCTAGTTGCTCTTATCGCCCCCTGCCTGCTATACGGCCACAACTCAAAAAAAAATTTTTTTCGGATTATTGCAGATTCGTAGTCAGAATAGGTTAATTTACGACCTTATTTCGAGAGCCATAAGAAAAAGTGTCCTTAAGAGCCTTTTTTCCACAAGTGGCCTTATGGATCTGACCAAAAATTGTCAGTTGACTCCCTGCAAGACAGCCACTTTTTAGTTGTGGCTGTAAAGCATTAATTTGTAATATTTTTTTTGAGTTGCGTCTCATAGAAATAACGTATATTCTAGTATTATTACGATGAATCCCTTTAAATATAAGCGAAATAAACGTCATTGTGCGCTGTTGAGCCAAACTGGCGCGCAATACTCTGTTGTGGAGTAAACTAGGCTAAGACTGGTAGTGCGTAGCACATCAGTTGTTGCTCCCCAAGTAGTTCCCCTTAGTCTGTGGAGTAGGTAGGTATGTAATTCTGCGTCTGTAGCTTCTTCGCATATAGGTAAGACTGCGGTCTAGAGTGATACAAGTACTTTTGTGTAGGATTTAATTTAAGCGCAGTCTCTCTGAAGCATATATTTGGCTCATAATTTGCTTCTTTGTTGCAAGGATGGAATGTCGCAACTTCTGTTTTACTAGCAATGGGGCAGCCTAATTAGAAATGTCATTCCAGATTGCGAGTAAGAGCTTCCTTCGAGGATTTAAATTTGCCATGCTGGTTTGTGATGGCGATGTCATCACCATACATAAATATCCGACTCTCTGTTTTCGGAATCGGTCCTGACCCACTCCTGTTCAACCTATACACACACGATATGGGTTAAACAGGGGCAGGGCCAGGACCGATCCCTGAGGTAGTCCATTGTTCAGCTTTCTGACTTTGCTCGGAGTGCTTCCGAGGTAGACGATAAATTCCCTATTGCTGAGCATAGAGTAGATTAGTCCCACCATCTGCACCACGGTCAGGAGCTTCTAGATAAGCTCCTGTCTACATACGCTATCGAATGCAGCTGAGAGGTCGACAATGACGACAATACTGCCACGGTTTTCTCTCTCCTTTGAAAATCAGCCTCTATGTGTGTTGTGCGCGACATTTACCTGATCGTCGTAGTTCGGACCACTACGGAATCCAGCCTGCTGCATAGGAATTATTTTGTCGACAAAAGGTTCGATTTGATTGTAGATTAGCCTCTCCAAAAATTTGTAGATGCAACTAAGTAGTAGAGGTCGATAACCCTTTGGTTCGTTGCCTGGCTTACCCGGATTGAGTGTGGTTATTATATTTGAGCAGTTGAACTTAGGTGGAATTATATTATCCGAGACTATGTCTAAATAGAACTGTGAGAGCCACGTCCTACATCTTGGGCCAAGGTGTTCTAAAAATTCGTTGTAAATACCGACTCACATAAATTAGGACTTTGATTTGAACCAGTCTTCATCCAGTATTGCTAAATCTAAAATTAGAAAACGAAAAGCTTATCCTGCACTATGAAAAGGTAATATTGTAAAGAAGTTGAAGAATTCTGGAAAACAGTACACTAATATCAACGGGAACCTAGTCCACGTTAAAACCTAAAACTGTGGGGCCTCCTTGTACATGGTACATGTTATATATGGTATTATACCATATACGGTACATGTTAACACGATAATTAAAGATACAAGTGCCTTAAAGGGAAGGTACCAGATAATCATTAATTATATGCAAAATGATGATGATATATCTGCATCTAGAAAGTTGGTATTAAAGCTGCATGCACTGATTATCGCTTACAGTGATGTTGTTACTGTAACAAAAGTTGATTAATAAAGGTATTTTAATTATTTTAGTGTTTGTATATTAATTTTCATGTTACCATTTTCCAATAATTCTTGTTCGGTTTTGGACGCATCTCAAAATTTCAACAAAATGTTTCTGCAATACGGCCACAAATCTAAGTACCTATCTTAAAGGCCTCGTATCTTAAAAAATATACACGTTTTATAAAACAAGACGTATTCATGAGAAGCGTTATGTCATGTAGAGTAAAAAAAGTTAAATTTAAATTGAATTGACCAAAAACTCAAGGAGTAAGCCCCGTTTTACTACCACGCACTACGCTGCCAAAACTTTAACAAGCGATTTCTCGAAAAAATGGTTTTTTGAGATGTGGCCGTATAGCAGGCAGGGGGCGTTATGTTCATGCTTGATTGCAAATGGGAGTGACTCTTTTTTGGCAAATCCGTTGATTCCGCAATTACTTTTCCTAGTTTACTGTACATTTGTCCAAACGTTAATTAAATTATGATATGTATTACGATTAGAATACTTAACTCAAAGTTAGTAACGGTTTACTAATTTTCGTGTGAATGTAACAGTTCTGGTAGCTCCCCTTAGGGCCTTATCACACTTGCGATTTGCGAGCGAGTTTTCTATACAAATAAGCGTCGCGGCGAACTCGCTGCGTGATCGCCTTCATACAAAATTCGCTCGCAAATCGCAAGTGTGATAAGGCTCTTACTGGCACGTTTATACAGTATGTCCCTGTATAAAGTGCAGAAACAAATAGGAATTACGCTAGATGCAATTTTACTGTCAAAAAACATCTTTTAATTGAATCTTTTATCGATTCTGTTTTAATGAGGAAATACCACACTTCCTTACTTTTATAAATATTGACACTAAGGTAAATTATGAAAGAAAAATGTAATGGATGAATGCAGGACTAGCCACGAACGAGCACTACGCCGGAAACGTATAGGGTCGCAGGTTCGAGTCCTGCTTACATTGCAGTGGATGACATTACATTTTTCTTTCATAATTTACCTTTGTGTCAATATTTATAAAAGTGTAGGTACTCTATTTCATTTGCATTTATTTATTTTAATTTTATTGCACAAAACAAAAGTCAGTACCTACAAATAGTGGATTTAATGCCAAATGGCATTCGGGTACGTATTACAATGCCGAATTTCATAAGACCTATGGATGGAAGGCCGAAAATTAAAATGTCGAATGTTTATTTGACCGAAAGTTTAAAATCCCGAAAGAACGTTTGACCGAAAGGATGAAATCCCGAAGACTGTAATCCCGAAGACTGTAATCCCGACGGCTAGAATTCCTACAGTTCACATACATACGTATCACAAGTAAAACAAAAGGAGCGTTTTTTAGGGATATAAAAAAAAAACTAACCTAACCTAACCCGGCCGAGTCGGATCTGCTCTGAAAGGTGATTGATTCACCTCAACCTATTCTCAAACTTTAAATGATTCACCTTTCAGAGCAGATCCGACTCGGCCGGGTTAGGTTAGGTTAGTTTTTTTTTATATCCCTAAAAAACGCTCCTTTTGTTGTAGTTATGATCATATTCTTAAAGCTACGATTTTTAAGCTACGATAAGTTGGTGATAATCCCAGAAACCGCACGGAAAGACCACAATAAACCTAATCCAACTAATCGAAACAACAGTAAAAGACCCTTATCGGAATCTCCAGAAGCACACGAAAAAACTGGTTCAAATGCCAATGGAAACAAGAAACCGCCAAAGAAACAAAATATTGAGCAGTATATGATTAGAGGCCATAACGTAAACACAGAAGCCCCGGCGTGCACCGCATCGCTCTCGCAGTCCACCACAATCACAAATACTGAACTAGCAACATCTGATCAAAGTTTTGGCTCGAAGAAACAATGACACAAAGCGGCCTCTCCACACCCAACAAAATCTCCCAATACGGCCGGTCCCCGCGGGATGATAAGACCGAAACCCTCCAACCAATCAAGACAACATATTATCAACATATGTACCTGGAACGTAAGATCTCTAGTTACAGAAACCCGGCTAATAGAATTCAAACATTCCCTTACAAAATTTCAATGGGATATAATTGGTATCTCAGAGGTGAAGAAAGAAGGCACAGAGATCATAGAAAATGACAACTACATTATGTTATACCATGGAGAAAAAAGCGGGTTAAATGGAGTCGGATTCATGGTAAAGAAGGAGTTAAAATCTCAAATAATAGAAGTAAAGACTATTTCAGACCGGGTCATTCGTTTAGACATTTATATAAATGAAAAAGTAACCCATTTAATACAATGTTACGCACCGACCGGAAATTCAACAGAAGAAGAGTTAGAAGTCTTTTATAAACACATAGAAAAAGCGCTACTATGCACGAGCAATAACATTATAATCATGGGAGACTTTAACTCAAAAATTGGAATGCCTACAAACGACGACAAAAAAGTAATGGGACTATGGGGTTACGGCACGAGAAATGAAAGAGGAAAGAGACTTCTTCAGTTTTGTTATGAAAATCAGCTTTATGTTACCAACTCACACTTTAAGAAAAACCCGAAAAGAAAATGGACATGGATCTCACCGGATGGAAACGTAAAGAACGAGATTGATTTTATTTTGGTTCGGAATATAAAACAAATAGTAAATCTAGAAGTCATAAATACTACATTCTCGACCGACCACAAAATAGTCAGAGCAAGTTTGATGGCTCATCCGAAGAACATTAAATCAAGAAAAGAATTTAAAAATAATATGAAACAACTAAACCCAATAGAACAAGAGTCGTTAAAAAATATTATTTCAAATGAAATAATCGATATCAACTTTGAAGACATAGAGCTGTCATACCAACAACTAATTTATAACATTAAAGAAGCAGTAAATAAATTGCCAAAAAGCACTAAAAAAGATAAAGCAATAATTACACCCTATATAGAGAAACTTAAAAATGAGAGAAATAGACTTAAGCATTTAGAAAATAAAACTAGATCTGAGAGAAATCAACTAAATGCACTTTACAAATTAATAAATAAACTTATCACTCAAAATTGGAAAGCATATCGCTACAATATAATAGAAGAGGAGCTGGAAAAACGATCATCGGCTAGAAGAGCACAAAATAGACTCAACACCAGTAAACCTTGGATCACGTCATTAAACTATGGAAATAAAAATATTTCGAACAGAAACCAACTTATCAATGCTGCAACAACATTTTACAAGGAACTCTATCAAAATGACGACGCATGCAGTATGAATTTAAGCTACGCGGAAGTTACCAGTGTTCCATTGTTTCTAGAGAGTGAAATCAGAAGTTCGCATGCAGGCTGAAGTGGAGATGGGCTGGACACGTCGCCCGGACGACTGATAACCGCTGGAGCGAAAGGGTTCTGCATTGGTACCCGCGCGGCGCCAAGCGACCCAGGGGGCGCCCGCGCCGGCGCTGGGCCGACGACGTCGTGCAACTGGCCGGCGCTACCTGGACTCGACAAGCCAAGGACAGGGAACACTGGAAAGGGTTGGAGGAGGCCTATGCCCAGAAATGGGTTACTCACGCTGTTTAATATCTAATAGTTAAATTCTTATTTTAAAATTTTTATTTTCGATTAATTATTTAAATTGCAATGCTTACATTCACTTAATCCTGAATTATAATTATTTCAATATGATATTCACGACACGAAAATTTCCTTCTATATACCAATATAATAATTAATAATCCACAATAATACTGATTGCAACGAGAAAAATAAATAATAGTGTTATTAAATTATTGAAACTAAAATTATGTAGAATTGTGTAGGATGATATAGCGTAGGTATAAGTTAATATATTTTACTCGTTAAAATTAATATTATCATGTATGTATAGGTATACTATTTAGACATTAGGTGAAAATGTAATTGTGAAGCATGTCAATTTGTGAGAATAAAGGCTTATTATTATTATTATTATTATGATCATATTCTTAAAAGAAATAAAATATTTTTTCATTGGCATTTTACTGACAATGGTTGACTTTCGGGATTATAAAATTTCGAGATTCAAAACTTTCGGGATTATAAAATTTCGAGATTTTAAACTTTCGGTATTGTAAATTTCGAGATTTTGAACTTTCGATCTTTTCAAAATAGGTCTTTTGAGCATCGGTATATCGAATATCGGCTTTTTGTACTTTCGGTATTTTGATTTTCGGTATTTTGACCATCGGTATTTCAACTGTAGGTATTATGAACTTTCGGGATTGTAATACGTACCCATGGCATTCTCTATCTGTCAACCATAGGGCCAAACAGAAATTCAAGAAGTTTAAGCTTTTGTTTGACTATAGTTAGCATTTATTAATATCATAATTTATTATCGTTTCAGAGGATAGAAATGTTATCGAAGTACCCATGGAAAAAGAAACACTATCAAAATGTAATAAAGGAGCTATATTCGTAAAATTACAAAAAGACATCTACAATCCCACCAACCATAAAAAATCAGATACATAACATGTACATGTTAAAAATAAAAATAAATTATTCTAAAATAGAAATAAATAAAAATCTAGTAACTAAACCTGTAAATGTGTATGATGTACCAAATGCTTTAAGAATGTAATAGGAAGAAAACCTTAGGAATGTTTCTAAAAATGTGAGGAACGGCAATACCTGTGCCTAGTAAACTAAGACAAAGAAGGTGATTAATGTAAGGTTGCTTTCTCACCGCAAACAATTGCCTTTGCTGTAACAAATATGATATGAAATTCTCATTTGTTTTTGTTACATTACAGAAGAGGTCACAGTGTGGGAGCACTCTAAGACCTTGAAGCACAAGCCATGGATCATCCCAAACTGTTGAATTTCATTTAGTCTAGTTTGGAGTCTAGCAATTTCAATTTCAAAAGTTCAGCGAAAAAACAACTTAACTATTTGTAATCTCATATAAAAAGAGCAGTATCAAACTCATTGCACAGTATAGGTAAAAAGCTTCACTACAGCTAAGTAGCAGACGGTTTTGTTTATCACTTGCTTTTGTTTGTGTTACAAATTTGTTTAAATGTTTTTTATCTATTTGACACAGGTCACAGACGTGACAACACAATGAACAGGCCAGAACCACATATAAAAGGTGCTTTACTAAAGTTTTTTACCTATAGTTATTTCTCGGCACATGACCGATTTTTGTAAAGAACTTTGAGGCCTTTGTCTATCGGCTGATATGATGATGATGAGTCATTTCTACTGCGCAACAAGTTTCACACCATTTTTTTTACAAGAGAATAGTGTTCTTTGGGCTCACTTTTACCTCCTTAACTAAATTTACTTAAGCTTATCAAAGTTGAGATCTAATCCAGAATCAAATTTACAAACCCCTTGTTATAAACAATTCAGGATCAAAATCTATATCTACAAAAGCTTATCAAAAACAATCAGTCAATATACCTACTGTCAAATTCATTACTGTATCTTGTTTGCGCCGCATTGTCATATCTAAGTGATCTCTTATTTTGTGGAGGAGGATTGCTTGGTTTAAAGAACATAGCTAAAAGAATATAAAAACCCCCAACAATCTTGCTCAAGAAGTCTAAGAAACCTAAGAACATTGGAGTGGAATTTTTGATCAGGATTGACATTTCTCGCAATAAGGCTAATATAAATGTGCCAAGAAAATTAATAAATGCGGTACTCCCTGTGAAGACAGCTATGACAAGTGCAAATATGAACGTGAAAAATTCTTTCACATTAGTAATGGATAAAGCACCTTTTAAATTAGCTTTTATCTCTTGAACTGTGTCGCTGAGAGCCTCTATAGGCTTCTCTATTTTGCCTTCACTTATTTGTTTGCGCTTGCTTGTACTTCCAGTTAATATTGGCTCCATCTCCAAGAATGCATCTGATATATGCCTCAAGCACTTAACCGTCACAATAATCTCTTCGTCTCTAAATTTGAGGCTCTTCACTTGAAACCAGAACGGTCCGAATGGCTGGTTATCGATCTCGGTCCAAAGGCAGACGCCAGATGGCTGCCCCTGCGCTTCAGTGTCTGTTATTCCTATCCAATGAATATTAGGGCAAATATTACGCAGTTTGTTTTGCACTTCAACCAAATCTCTCCTTAATTCGCCTTCAGCTGGACTGACGACAACGATATCTCTGTAGCCAATGCGTTTGTTAATTAGCCGTCTTTCTAAGTAGCGGCCCAAGAAAATTCGAGATTTCAACAAGTCCTTTACGTAATTCTTCTGCTTGAGGACATTGATATCCTCGTGATCGTGGCTGTCTTGCGAAGATGCCGTTGAATCAAAGTGCGGGCTTCTTCTTATGACACTCATGTTTCTTTTTAAAGAAAATAACCAAGGAATTTGATATAACTAGATTTCTACCGAAATAACAAACATTCGTCAATTACGCGATTGGTGATTGGTTGGTTTGACATTGACACATGACATGCGTCATAATGTGACGTTTAAAAAGTAAATAAACAGCGTGGCTTTAGTTAAGTCATTTTTTAAAACGATGCTGTTTGTACATTCTCTCGCGTTACTATTTACTTATAACTGTCCAACGTCAACGATAGACCAGTTTACCACTTCATTTTGTTGGATGCGTTGTGCATTGTTATAAACGTATCGGTTATATTCTCTTTGGTCATATGGTTGCAACGACGAATATCTAGTGTGTGTCTTAGCTTGTATTTTTGGAGCTGAGAACACCACCAATTAAATTACTTATCTGGTAAGCTAGTAACATTACTCAAACTGTCATCCATCTGTCATCGCGCGGTTGTCATGCGAGATTATTTTGGAAAATTCGTGGAGTTTTCATAATTTCTCTATAATTATGCGACTTCTCAAATACTTTAAAACGTGATCTGATTCGCATGTCGTGGTTACATTCAGTCTAATTCATCGTTTTCGCAAAATTTGCTGTGTTCCCGAGGCAACAACTACGATGGACAACGGAGCCATACAAACACTGGAGACTGCGGCCCAGATGCTGATGGTATGACTAAAATTACGATCTATAGAATAATCCTAAATCTATAAAGGCCAATGACACTTTCAGGGCTGGCCCTGATGTCCTGAAAAAATATTTAAGAGGTGGCACAATTTTTTAATGCACTGAGAGTTTGATGTTTAAGAAATTAAATAAATTTAACAAATTTTACAAGTCTGTAACTTCTGAATTTGAAGTAATAGCTAAGCCAGGGGTAGTTTATTATTCCTGAAAATTGGAACAAAATATAAGAAAATTGGCCTATAACTTTTATTTATAATACTTTGCTTAAACAAAACAAAAAGTATTATTCAAATAAATTATGAAATAAATTCTTAATGCCATATGGCATTCTCTACCATCCAACCTTCGGCAAAGCAGAAAGATCAAATCTGATCTGACAATAAAATATTAAAATAATTAAATATTAAGGGACAATCTTACACAAATCGACCTAGTCCCAAACTACGCAAAGCTTGTACTATGGGTACTAGACGACGATACACATAATATATAAATACGTATATAGGAACAAATATTCGAGTTCATCACACAAATATTTGCCCTGGCCGGGATTCGAACCCAGGACCGCCTGCTCAGTAGGCAGGTGCACAACAAACCAAATATTTGTTAAATAAAACAATTTAAACGGATTATATCGCGTATATTAATTATTTGAGCCTCCCTAATTAATATAATAAAATACGCTAATAATTAATATACGCGATATAATCCGTTTAAATTGTTTTATTTAAATGTGTGACAGTCGCGGAAACCGAAGAAAATATCAAATATTTTTTATTTGCCTATTTCTCAGCTGGGGCTCAATCTAGCTTTTCCATATAGCTACTGTGACATTTTAACATATATGGCTATTTGAATGACTTTTGACGACTTTATGCTCCTGACAATAGGGTCGTGTTCAGATATTTTTGTTCTCGTAAGTGTGTAGATGTAAATGAACTCGACTGTACCACGGAGACATTATGGTAAAATAATATTTTTTTGTCTCTGGTACTGAAAAAAACTTTGGTATCATCTTGTACATTTAGATAGTGTCTTAGCTATAAACTAACTAGTATTTGCGAAAAAATCTTTTTAAACGTATCATTTTAGACGACGCGTTTGGCTCGGTTTGTAGACACCTGCCTACTGAGCCGGCGGTCCCGGCCAGGGCAAATATTTGTGTGATGAACTCGAATATTTGTGCTTGGGTCATGGTTGTTCTATGTATTAAAGTATATATTTATCTATATAAGTACGTATATCGTCGTCTAGTACCCATAACACAAGCCTTCTTGAGCTTAATTTGGGACTAGATCGATTTGTGTGAGGTTGTCCGATATTTATATTTTTTTTATGTTGATTCAGTTTTTCGAAAGCAGCAGAGATATGGCAGTTGAAAACTTAAAAAGTGAACATTTCAGCAATGTTGTATGCCTAGTAGGGATAGTAAGGATGTAACATTATTCAATTTTCATAGATAATAAATGTAAGTGCGTGCCTCAAAATGGGCGACGTAGACAGTGCCGGCCCAAATGGAGATGCGATACGCGATCCTCAGCAACTGGTCGGAGGCAGCATCAGACAGGGACCTATGGAAATCAAATGGAGATGGAGAGGCCTTTGCCCAGCAGTGGGACAGTCCTATAGGCAAGATAAAAAAAAAAACTAAAAAAGTACATATTACCCATAAGTAACTTGTTGCTTAAAAGTTATTGCATGATACATCACTATACCCCTCCGTCGCTTTATACAAATATTAAATTATTTTATCTATCCAAATATCATAAACCCTCCATGATGCGTTCAAGAACCGCACATTATGACCACCATAAAAATAGACTGTTTTATTAGAACAAATTTCTTATCTGTGAAAATGTTATTATTGCTAAATAATATCATCGATTTCGATAATATTATTTATTCAAATTTCGAACATCTTTGAAAAACAAAGAAATTTGATTTGGCCTCTATTCTATTATCAGTCGAGATGACGTTTAGTTCGAAATGAATTGTCAAATTTGCATCAAATTTGACAAATGTCGCACGTAAGTAAGATACGAACGATATGATAGTTGGGGCCAACTCTAGTTTGTCTCTGAACTGTGACAGCTGAAAAACTATGACAGCTGCCACTGAAAACTTCATAACCGCCATTACCGGGTAATATTTGTCGTAATGTGCGACTCCTGAATGCATCATGGAGGCCTATGATATGTGGCTAGATAAAGTAGTGTATGTAACTGTACATAATTAGGCATTAAAACACTCGTGTGATGCTATTATGAAACTTGCCTTCGGCGCGTTTCATAAACCCACACTCGTGTTTATTACCCTTCATTATGTACAGTCACATAAACTACTATTATATAAAAGGCCTTACTTAGACACACCGCTATATACTTCTCGGCGCCTTGTCCGGAAGGACGGGGCGTGTCAGCTCCAAGACAGGCAAAGGGCCCCCATGGACCCGCAGTCAAACATAAAACAAAAAAATAAAAAAACCCCTATATACCACATTTTTTATTTAATTTTTTTAATGTTTGAAACCATTTACGGATTTATACCATAGCTCATTTACGGATTTATACCATAGCTCAACACTACTCGCGTAGTTGACCGAAGTTGGGCGAGGCGAAGTTGGCCGAAGTATGGCTTTCCGCAGCGAAGTGCCCTCCACACTATCATATTCGCCCAACCACGGCCAACTTCGCGAGTAGTGGAGAGCCGCAAATACAATTTTCTGCCATTGACTGCTGCCTTCATACTATCATACTAAAACTGTTTGGTGTTTGTACAACCCAAGTACAACCGATTCGTTTTAGGTACAATACACGTGGGGTAATTTTTGAGCCCTAATGGGCGTTCTATGTTTATAAGCGTTCACTGGCGTATTGTAACTATTCGAACACTTATGATTATGAATGTGGATTATTGTCAATTTGTCACATTGTTGCAGTGATAAATATCTAGTGTGTACGCAGCTTGTATTTTTAGAGCTGAGAACACTATCAATTAAATGACTTTTGATATCTCGTAAACTGGTAACAATGCTCGAACTGTCATCGCGTGGTTGTGTTGTCTGTTGTCATGCGAGATTATATTGGAAAATTCGTGGTGTTTTCATAATTTCTCTATAATTATGCCACTTCTCAAATACTTTAAAACGTGATCTGATTCGCATGTCGCGGTTACATTCAGTATAATTCATCGTTTTCGCAAAATTTGCTGTGTTCCCGAGGCAACAACTACGATGGATAACGGAGCCATACAAACACTGGAGACTGCGGCCCAGATGTTGATGGTATGACTATAATTAAGATCTATAAATTAATCCTAAATCTATAGGGGCACCTGAATGACACCTTCAGGACTGACCTTGATGTCCTGAAAAATTATTTAACCAAGGTGGACACATTTTATTAATGCACTGGGATTTTAGTTGATATTGAATAATATTTAACATTGTACAAGTCTGTAACCGGAATTTGCATGAAGAACTAGAATTTTCAGTTATAATAATAGCCAGGGGTAGTTTGTTATTTCTCGAAATTTGAAAAATAATATTTTTTTGTCTGCTACTAAAAAGTACTGAAACAATTTGAATGTCTAAAGAAATGAACTATTAGTTGGCCTGCCATGGATTGAGTGAAAAAAATACTGCTCTAAATAACATATTAATGCCTGCAGTGTTATAACACTATCATGTATCTTTGTATCCTGGTGGTAAGACCATATTGGCCTACTTTTGCTCCAAGAGAAGCAGTAAGAACCCAAATACGATATCTTATTCTATTTAAGCTTTTCATGCTACAAATTAATAAAGTAGTTTGAGGTCATTGCTGAGGATCCAGTTTTATGCTCGCAACTGGTAGTTTATCATGATCAAATGCAATGCAAAGATTTCTACCGTTACCCTGCAGTGATACAATGAACTACAATCACTACAATAAAAAACTACAAATCACATATATTTTTTTATTGAAGCAGTAACATCTAATAACATCTAAAATCAATTGCCAGTCGGTCTGTGAATAAAAATAAAAAAAATCTGCTAGCGTAAACCAAGTTTTAGAATTGTACAAAAAATTGAAAAATTCAATGTTTCATGTGGGGTGCCACCCTAAGAATTGGTTGAAAAATTTAATGGCTCTGGCATCAGGTCCAATAGGTCCCATTTTGGCTGGGAAAGCCATTGGAAATGCGGGTTCGTACCTTGCCTGATTTCATTTTAAAACATTAAGTCCTAATAGGCCTCAATAGGTATGGTAAAAAAATTGTATGGGTTCCTTCTTTCCTAAATATTAACAATACTCAACTGATTTTGTGTTCACATTTTGCAGGGTCGGGGCAAGGCAGGGCAGGCCTGTTCAGATGAGGGCCCCAAGTATTTTACCCGTCTTGCCTTTACCTAAAGTGTGTCTTGATCTAATTTGTGGTTTCAAATCTTACAAGGAAGATTTGAACCACTTCCTGGAAACCAATTGAGCTGCAATTCGGTATACCTACGAGGGGCGTCTGAAAAGTTCTAAGCCTAAGGTATTTCGAGGTTATATATGCGTTTATGATACTGGCCACTAGAAAGGCCATTTAAAAACAAATTATTAAAAAATAACATGTCACGTTTTTATTATTCTGTTTCGAGATATTCAACGGAAAAGTACATCATGTGTGAATTACCAACGAATATTACGAAAATTGAGCACCGTGCTGTAATTAAATTCCTTACAAAAAGTGACAAATCACCGCAGTGTATTTTTGAGGAAATGGCTATTATTTACGGTGATTCTGGGCCTTCTTATGCCACAGTCAAAAAGTGGAGTCGCTTATTTAAACTCGGACGGGAATCGATCGAAGACGACCCCCGCTCAGGGCGGCCAATATCGGTAGTGACCGAAGAAAACGTAGCAAAAGTCAAAAAGCTGGTATTAGAAGATAGAAGAATTAAGGTTTGGCAAATAGCTGAGGTCTTAGGTATTAGTAAAGAAAGAGTCGGAGAAATTTTACATGAACATTTGTACATGAGTAAAGTCAGTGCTCGTTGGGTACCGAAAATGCTAACGGCCTTCGATAAAGTACGTCGTGTGGAAACTTCTCGGGCGTTTTTAGAATTGTGCGAAGATGATTTAGATGAAGTTTGTTCCCGAATAGTAACTGTTGATGAAACATGGATCAGACAGTATGATCCGGAGTGTAAGTCTGAGTCGATGCAGTGGATTGAAAAGGGTGAAAGGCCGCCGAAGAAATTTAAAGTGCAAAAGTCGGCCTCTAAGTTAATGGCTACGGTATTTTGGGATTGTGATGGCATTCTTTTAATCGATTATTTAGAAAAAGGCTCTACGATAAACGGAACTTATTATGCAAATCTAATAAGACAGGTGCGACAAGCCATAGTTGAGAAAAGGCGGGGTAAACTAAGGAAAGGCATTTTGTTTTTGCAAGACAACGCACCCGTTCACACCGCTAATGTTGCGAGGCGTGCTCTGAAGGAAGTTGGTTTTGACGAAATTGACCACCCACCCTACAGCCCAGATCTAGCCCCAAGCGATTATTTTCTATTCAATAATTTGAAGAAAGAGTTGAGGGGAAAGCGATTTAGAAGTGACGAAGAGATGAAGGCGGCTGTACAGGAGCATTTTGAAGGGCAAAATGAAGATTATTTTTTTAATGGCCTTAAAGCACTGTATAAAAAATGTAAAAAATGCATTGATTTAGGAGGAGACTATATTGAAAAATAAACACGAGTTCATTTGTGTAAATTGTTTTTTTCTATCTTAGGCTTAGAACTTTTCAGACGCCCCTCGTACGTAACGATGGCACCATGGAGCTGGTCTGATGATAAAGCTGATGGTGTTCATTAGAACTCCGACTCTGTAAGAAAATAACGCAATCGTAGCAATATTGGATTATTAAGAATGTCTCATAGTTGAAAAGTCAGTCCGCAATAAAAACTTGTTACAAATGTTTTTTTTTTTTACTTAATTATTACCTACTTAGATAAACAATAGGAGACAGAAAGCCGAAGCTGCAGGTTGAGTATAGCTTCATCATCTCAGCCATAGGACGTCCACTGCTGAACATAGGCCTCCCCTTTGGACTTCCATATATATACCGGTTGGAAGCGACCTGCATCCAGCGCCTTCCGGCGACCTTTATAAGGTCATCTGTCCATCTTGTAGGTGGACGTCCTACGCTGCGCTTGCTGGTCCGAGGTCTCCACTCGAGCACTTTACGGCCCCATCGGCCATCTGCTCTGCGTGCTATGTGGCCTGCCCATTGCCACTTCAACTTGCTAATCCGGTGAGCTATATCGGTCACTTTAGTTCGTCTACGGATTTCCTCATTTCTGATTCGATCACGTAGAGACACCCCGAGCATAGCCCTCTCCATTGCTCGCTGAGCGACTTTGAGCTTTGAGATGAGGCCGATAGTGAAAGACCACGTTTCGGTGCCGTAAGTCATCACTGGTAACACACATTGGTTGAAGACTTTCGTCTTGAGGCACTGAGGTATGTCGGATGAAAAGACATTGCGTAGTTTCCCGAACGCTGCCCAGCCGAGTTGGATTCGGCGTTTGACCTCTTTCTCGAAGTTGGACCTACCTAATTGGACCACTTGTCCTAGGTAGATGTATGAGTCAACAACTTCGAGTACCGAGTTTTCAACAGAGACTGGGATGGGCACAACCTTGGCATTTGACATGAGTTTCGTCTTGTCCATGTTCATTTTTAAGCCCACCCGTTGAGAAACTCGATTGAGGTCATCGAGCATCATGCTGAGTTCCTCCATCGACTTTGCCATGACTACGATGTCGTCGGCAAACCGAAGGTGAGTGATGTATTCGCCATTGATGTTGATGCCAAGTCCTTGCCATTCCAGGAGCTTGAAGGCGTCTTCCATAACGGCCGTAAACAGTTTCGGGGACACAACGTCCCCCTGTCTTACGCCTCTTCTCAATGGAATGGCCTTTGTGCTCTGCTCCTGAACTCGGACCGACATGGTGGCGTTACTATACAAACACTTCAACACTTCAATGTACCGATAGTCAATATGGCATCGCTGAAGTGACTCGAGCACCGCCCATGTTTCCACCGAATCGAAGGCTTTCTCGTAGTCCACAAACGCTAAGCATAATGGCAAGTTATACTCTTCAGTCTTCTGTATAACTTGTCGCAGCGTATGTATGTGGTCTATGGTACTATAGCTTCTTCGGAAACCGGCTTGTTCGGGAGGCTGGAAGTCATCAAGTCTATGTTCGAGACGGTTCGTGATGACCCTTGAAAACAACTTATAAACATGGCTTAGAAGCGTGATGGGCCTGTAGTTCTTCAATAGGGTTTTATCACCTTTCTTGAAGAACAGTACCACCTCGCCTCTATTCCATGCTTCAGGCGTTTTGCCCTCGGACAAGACGGAATTAAAAAGCTTCTGGAGGACCTTAAGTACCGGTGTTCCACCCGCTCTCAGAAGCTCTGAGGTGATTCCGTCTTCGCCCGGCGCCTTGTTGTTCTTAAGGTGTTTCAGGGCCATCCTAATCTCGTACAGACTGATGTCCGGGATATCTTCGGTATAATGTCGGGACAGCTTGGCTCTTGGATCGCCTACCAAGCTGTCAACGGGCTTTGCGACTGAAGTGTATAACTGACCATAGAACCTCTCGATCTCGCCTAGAACCTCTGCTTTGGTCGACGCTATGCTGCCATCTTCCCGTTTCAGCTTGGTCAGCTGGCTTTGTCCAATAGACTTGTCCTTTGCGAACACTTTGGAGCCTTTGTTCTGCTCAATGGTCTCTTTAACACGGTTCGTATTAAAGAGCCGCAGATCATATCGCAAGGACTTCGATATACGTCTATTAAGCTGCCTATATGACCTCGCGTCATCGGGAGACTGCAACTGTAGCGAGCGTCGTTCAGCCATGAGGTTTAAGGTTCGATCAGACAATTTCTGAGGTCTATCTTTACGGCGGGGTCGACCCTACCGTGTGGACAGTTTCCACTAGCCCGTCGTTGATCTCGTCCACTGAGACAAAGTTCTCCAGACAAGCGAAGCGGTTGGAGAGCTCGAGTTGAAAGCTCTCGGGGTTTTGAATATGGGCCCGAGTAGGTCGGAGCGTAGACTTCATCAGACTGGACCTTTCCAGTTTAACATTGATATTCAGTGTGCCTCTTACGATTCGATGATCACTGCCGGTCTTTACCCTATTGATCACAGACACATCACTGAAAATCCGTTTCTTGTCGGTCATGATGAAGTCAATCTCGTTTCTCGTGGAACCATCGGGACTTATCCAGGTCCATTTCCTGTGAGGCGGCTTCTGGAAGAAAGAGTTCATCATGAAGAGTTCTTCTTTCTCCAGAAAGTCGGCCAGCCTCTGTCCCCTAGGGTTCCGTTGCCCGTATCCAAATTGCCCCACTCTCAACTCATCACCGCTGTTCTTGCCCAACTTTGCATTGAAGTCCCCCATAACAACAGTGCTAACAGTACACTGTTAAAAATTTTCAGGGAATTTTACACAAAAGTGAGGGCAACTTTCGTTGCCCTCACTTTTGTGTGTTTTTACATAATTATGTAATTTTACAGGGCTATGTAATTTTACATAATTAACGATTTTACATATATGTAAAATTACATAAAGAAAATTTTACATATTTGTCAGTTATGTAAAATTACATAAATGTAATTTTACATGTCTGTCAGATATGTAAAATTACATAAAATGTAATTTCACATAACTGAAACTGTCAGATATGTAAAATAATATTTTATGTAATTTTACATACCTCTTCATGTAAATTCTAGGATATGTAAAATTTTTATTTATGTAATTTTACATAGACGTTAATTATTTTTACATTTTTTCCGGTACTATTACTGAAATATTATGTGTTTTTTGTACATATATTTTCTGTAAAACTACATGTAGTTTCTGTATTATTAATATTTTTTTGTGGATTTTTACATTTATTCTGTAATGTTACAGAAATATTATGTGTTTTTTGTACATATATTTTCTGTAAAACTACATGTAGTTTCTGTGTTATTACTGTTTTTTTTGTGGATTTTTACATTTATTCTGTAATGTTACAGAAATATTATGTGTTTTTTGTACATATATTTTCTGTAAAACTACATGTAGTTTCTGTGTTATTACTGGTTTTTTTGTGGATTTTTACATTTATTCTGTAATATTACTGAAATACTATGTGGTTTTTTTACAGATATTGTATGTAAAACTACACGTAGTTTCTGTGTTATTACTGGTTTTTTTGTGGATTTTTACATTTATTCTGTAATATTACTGAAATACTATGTGTTTTTTGTACATATATTTTCTGTAAAACTACATGTAGTTTCTGTGTTATTACTGGTTTTTTGTGGATTTTTACATTTATTCTGTAATGTTACAGAAATATTATGTGTTTTTTCTACATATATTTTCTGTAAAACTACATGTAGTTTCTGTGTTATTACTGTTTTTTTTGTGGATTTTTACATTTATTCTGTAATATTACTGAAATACTATGTGGTTTTTTTACAGATATTGTATGTAAAACTACACGTAGTTTGTGTTTTATTAATAATTTTATTATGTAATTTCACATACATTCAGTAATATTACTGAATCCATTTATGTATTTTTACCTAAAGAAAATGTATTTTTAAGTAAGGGTAAGGTAAAATTACATGTTTATTATGCATTATTAACAATAAAATTAGTTAGTTTTACATGTAACTGTAAAATATTTTCTGTAAAATTTAATAATAATTCGGTACATTTAAATAATATCTGTAATTCTCGGGATTTAGTTTTTTTTTGCCAGATTTCTTTTTCTACGTATTTAAATTAGTGCAGTTGTATTAATCAAAATATATATGAAAAAGAAAACACTGGGAAACAATAAACTGGAAAGATTACTGATCTTGGTATAATCGTAGCTTCTGTATATAAGAACTATCCACCTATATAACATAATTACAGGGGTGATATGTACTATTTATAAAATGTGTAGTCACACAGCAGTCAAATAAAAATACTGCTTTATGATTAACTTACTTGCTTTGAGGATACACATTTTACAAATATTACATATATCCCCTGTAATTTTGTTATAGGTGGACAGTTTCTATACAGAAGATACGATTATATCCAGATCAGTAATCTTCATAGTTAATTATTTCCCAGTGTTTTTGTTACATATATATTTCGATTAATACTATTGCACTATTAAAATACATAAAGAAGAACGTCTGTCAAAAAACCTAAATCCCGATAATTACAGACATTATATAAATCTACCGAATTATTATTAAATTTTACAGAAAATATTTTACAGTTACATGTCACATTAACTAATTTATAGTTATAATAATGCACACCAAAACAAGTAACCTGAAAAAAAAAAAAAAACAAATTAAAAAGTAGTAAATCAATTTATTGTCATACAATGATTAATATAAACAATACACATAACTGAAGTTATATATTATAACACCTTTTTTACAATGAAATACAGTGATTGAAATTGTAATTAATTAAGCATTCGATTATATTTGAAATATTGATATGTGACTTGTAAAATGCATTTGCTTTTATTAATAAATTATCTGTATCTGTATCTGAATCGCCTTTACTTAAATCTAGTTTCAGTTAATAAGGTCAACGTCTTTCTAGCGGTAGCGAATGCGTAGTAACGTTATATCATATCAAATATACCGGGTGTTTCCTGTAATAGGAGCGATAAATTAAAACATAGATTCTTCGCTTGAAACTGGACATTTGTTAAGCAACTTCTGAAAACAACGTGTAAAAAAGGATATTTTGTAGAATAATGTTTAGACAAAGAAGCAATGTATTGCGAAATGTCCGATATTAGTAGAGTGACAGTTATGTCAATGCTCAGGGAATGTCAATGTTGGACGACGTACATTGAAAACACTATCTAGTTTGTTTGAAATAATAAAATTCTGAGAACTGACTTTTTTTTAAAGTTGCTGAACAAATGTTGTTCAATTTGAAGAGTAGAATCTATATTTTAATTTATTGCTCCTTTTACAGGAAACACCTGGTATTACATATTGCGAGTGTATTGCAACATATAAAAGAATCAGCCTTATTGTTATCGTGTTAGTAAGAATTTTCGACTATTTTTTTATTTCGTCTTCACATAACGACACGTTGATTCTTTTAACATGTAACATTAACTAATTTATCGTTATAATAATGCACACCGAAACAAGTAATTTATAGTTAAAATTAATTAGGTATCTGAGGTGGCTGACTAGAATTAATAAACTGGTAAGGTAATACAATTTGAACCTTCTAGAGAGTGAAATCACTATTTGAACAGATTCTTTAGTATTTCCTTGCAGCCACCTTAAACATACAAACTGAAATACAAAACAAAGTAAAACGATCAATTGAAGTTATATACTATAACTTTTTACAAGGTAATGTTATAAATTATTTTGACGTAGATAATGTTAAATATTACATTTCAGTTTAGAAACTGTTACATTAAATCATCAGAAGTGTTAAATCATGGGTCGAAAATTAAGCCGTCTAACGTGGAGCGACTAACTAAATTCTCTTGCCACTACAACTTTAAGGTTTAAAGATCTTTATTTTCTCATAAGAATACATGAATATTCACTTACATGAGAATCTTAACATGCAACTAGGTATCTTAATCGGTGAGCGCACACATAAGTAAAAATATAATACGCACACTTAAAACTAAATACAATACACTTATTTAAGTATAACTTAATTTAAAGGTAATAATTAGTTTTTTTTTTTCGGGTATGCAGTACAATTGCAATATAATGCGTGTAAGCGTGCATAAACTATCGCACAAATACATAAAAAACTAAGTAGAATGCGAGGGGGTTTGGCTGTAATAGTGGTATATATATATATAGGCTCCTGTTCCCCGGCTCAAGGGTCACGGACCCTTTCAGGCACCTTAAGCCGGTGAACTTGAGCTAAGATCATAAAAAACTATGTAGAATGCGAAGGGGTTTGGCTGTAATAGTGGTATATATATATATATAGGCTCCTGTTCCCCGGCTAAAGGGTCACGGACCCTTTCAGGCACCTTTAGCCGGTGAACCTGAGCTAAGATCATAAAAAACTATGTAGAATGCGAGGGGGTTTGGCTGTAATAGTGGTATATATATTGATAGGCTCCTGTTCCCCGGATCAAGGGTCACGGACCCTTTCAGGCACCTTAAGCCGGTGAACCTGAGCTAAGATCATAAAAAAACTATGTAGAATGCGAGGGGGTTTGGCTGTAATAGTGGTATATATATAAATATATATAGGCTCCTGTTCCCCGGCTAAAGGGTCACGGACCCTTTCAGGCACCTTTAGCCGGTGAACCTGAGCTAAGTACATAACGTCTCCGCCTGCTTAGGGGGAGACGTGTGAAATCATGGGTCGGAGATTAAGCGTCCTAACGTAAAACGGCTAACTGATATAGTCCACATTTTAGATCACACAGTCCACTTCTTAAAATACAATCTAAAATGTGGACTGTATCTTAGATTGTATTTTAAAATTAAATTTGAATATATTTTAAAAGCAGACAATGAATATGACATTTTAGATGGTGGATATTTAGTAAAAAAAATTACTAAAAGATGAACTACTTTATAGTTTCCTAGATACCTACTACAAATATTAAGATGGAAGCTTTTCAAAATAAAACCTCGGCATTGAACGAGCGGTTGAAAGCTTTAGTCTCGAAGAAAGCCCGCGAACAGAGCGCTCACAACGGCAATGATTTCATAGATAATATACGGCTGATTGCTGTATATTTTAAAGAAGATATATCACACATGTACCAAAGTGATGAGGTATATCTATTATATTGATTACATTATTTCCTTCCGAATTTCGTTCCTTGTTTAATTTTATTAGTAGTTTCATCTATACTGATCTATTTTTATTTTTTTTCAGAAACCATTGACTAGGGCAGAAGTTGCTGACCTCCCCAAAGTTGCTGCACCTAATATTGTATTTTCAGGTGAGATGTAACTTCACTACAATTATAAAATGGGGAAGGCCGCTGAGCGTTTCAACTATCGCTTGCAATGTGTTACATTTAAAGACGAACGAACGCAGCCAATGAAAAGAATATCTTCGGTAGTAAGATTTTTCTGTTAGACGGAACAGAAGTTGAAGACGATGAAATTCTTGTAGAATTAGAAAAGGACGGTCTAATTATTGGAGATAGTTGGAAACCCGAGCACAGGGATGACCAGAGTGCACACGCGACTGAATCTGCAACGACTATTCCTAATCCGCCAACGTCCACTATAGTCAGCAATATCAGCAAATGCTGATATTGCTGACTATAGTTTCAGCAAAACTACCTACAAGATCAATGTAAAAGAACAGTTGCAAAGAGCTGATGAGAAACATGTATTCAATTTGAAGTACGAGGAAAGTATGAATGGCAAATGGTCTAAAAATTTGTCAAGCAAGTACTTGGTTTGGCTGTAATAGTGGGTCACGGACCCTTTCAGGCACCTTTAGCCGGTGAACCTGAGCTAAGATCATAAAAAACTATGTAGAATGCGAGAGGGTTTGGCTGCAATAGTGGTATATATATATATATATATATATAGGCTTCTGTTCCCCGGCTCAAGGGTCACGGACCCTTTCAGGCACCTTAAGCCGGTGAACCTGAGCTATGATCATAAAAAACTATGTAGAATGCGAGGGGGTTTGGCTGTACTAGTGGTATATATATATATATATATATAGGCTCCTGTTCCCCGGCTCAAGGGTCACGGACCCTTTCAGGCACCTTTAGCCGGTGAACCTGAGCTAAGATCATAAAAAACTATGTAGAATGCGAGGGGGTTTGGCTCTAATAGTGGTATATATATAATAATGAGTTATGTAAACCTTAAGTACTAATAATAATGAGTTATGAGTTAAGAGTAATAATAACAACATAAAGTTAAGAGTAATAATAAACATGGATTTAATGGGCAAGTAACCGTTTTTCCAGACTGAATATCGTGAATTCTAGAATGGTATTCAAAATTTTTTGATAAAATTCTCTTATTACACACTATACATTTATTATAGGATGAATTAATGTCAACATCAGCACTACTAGTTTCGGACTGGTGTAATCTAAAATTGTGATTCCTAGAAGACATAATTATTGAACATACTTTTACACAAAGGATCAATACACATAAATTTTACATTTTTACAGAATCTATGACATTTTTGGTGGTTATTGTACGAGATCACAGTTGAGAAATTCTAGTCACAATTTTCGCATTTAAATGACATGTTATTCAAACTTAAGTTTACCCATTAACGACAATACTTTTTTCAGCGTGACACCTTTACGGATTTTACAACCTTCTTTGGGATTTATTTTGAAAACATACCTTTGCATAAACTCTTAACGTGTTTTGACATTCCACTGGATATTCCAAATTAAAGTTGAAGTAAGCTGCCATCAATAATTGTAACGACCTGGAGAAGCTCGCAGTTTCGCTGACGATGTTTTTTTCTACCAGCAAGTAATATATATTTTCAATATCTGTGCGAAAAAAAAAAGGTTAAAACAGGCACTAAATGCTGCTTATGTTAATAGCTACCTAGTTACATAAAAAACGTTCAATTTCAACTTGGGCATTAATTATTTCCCCTGGTTGGTATTTCGGTAAGGCCGTTGAGCGTTTAAACCGTCGCTTCGTTCGTTCGTCTTTAAATGTCATTGCAAGCGATAGTTGAAACGCTCAGCGGCCTTCCCCATTTATAATTAATTGTAGTAAAGTTACATCTCACCTGAAAATACAATATTAGGTGCAGCAACTTTGGGGAGGTCAGCAACTTCTGCCCGTCAATGGTTTCTGAAAAAAAAAATAGATCAGTATAGATGAAACTACTAATAAAATTAAGCAAGGAACGAAATTCGGAAGGAAATAATGTAATCAATATAATAGATATACCTCATCACTTTGGTACATGTGTGATATATCTTCTTTAAAATAAACAGCAATCAGCCGTATATTATCTATGAAATCATTGCCGTTGGGAGCGCTCTGTTCGCGGGCTTTCTTCGAGACACACCGGCCACTTCAACAATACTTGGTATCGCAGGTGTCGAGTTCAGAAATTTGCTCTGCTGTGAATAGGTTCTTCTTTCATTCTTTTCATTGGCTGCAATCAAGAAGATAATGTTATTTTTACAATTTTACAGTATATAATTGATATCCTCTTTTTTTAAACTGTTAACAAAGAAAAATATACAGCCATAGTAAGTCTTTTACATTTTATAGGAGATTTTAGAGAAGATAAGATAAAGATAGGATAAGATAAAGATAAGATAAATATAAGAAAGAAGACAAGATAAAGATAAGATAAAATAAAGATACGATAAAGATAAGATAAAGATAAATTTATTTTGTTAAAAAGAAGTACTTTATATGAAATAACATATTGTTAAATGATATTTTGTCAAGTGTAGTGTTTGTAAAATTATAATTTGCTAAGTGACTTTTTGTAATATGATACTTTTAGTCTTGTTGCCTAATGAATATTTATTGAAACGTTGTTTGGTCAAATGATCATTTGTCAAACGTTTTTTGGTCAAACATTAGTGAACCATTAAATTGGCTTTTGGATAGTATTTTTTATACACCAAGTTTAATACAAAAAATATGAAAATATGAGGGTTTGTTTACATTTTGTTAGTACTAAAAGTTTATTATTTTAAGGATTGCGTCATATTTTGCTACGGGACCCTAAAAACTGGCACAGGTAATGAATTGGGCATCATCTAATTACCGGATAACGCCACCGTGCTCGGCACCTTCGTGCTGTTCTTCTACGGCATCGCGCGCAGCGACGTGCGCGCTCAGCGAGCGCTGCTGCCGCGGGCGCAGCTTGTTCGCCGCGGGCGGGCCCCACGCTGCGCCGCCGCTCGTGCCGCGCGACCACCGCGACCGCTCCGTCAGCCGCGGCTCCGCGCGCCCCGCGTCCAACGCCAACAGCGCCGTGTACAAGGCGGGCGCCGAGCTCAACGGCCAGACGCTGCCGCGCGACGCCGAGGCGGCCGACGGCAAGTCGCCGAACATCAACCTGGTCGTGCTGCCACCCGGACGGTCGCGCCGTCGGCCCTGCGCCGTTCTACAACCCCGACGATAGATATTAGAAATATATACCAACTCGATTATATAGGACTTAAACCATAATTACATGGGGTCCCGCTGCATATACGTATATGTCGCTGCGCTCGCTGGTTTCGACTTCACGACCGGGACGTTCGCGCAGCGCGTGCTATCGCGACGAGTTTTGACTTGCCGTTTTCGTGGAAACGATCGGGTTCGCGGTATACGCGTTAATGTTTAGCCCTTAAATATCCCAAACCCACTTCAGTTGAATTTTTCAAAAATGTCATGTCCGCCATCTTGGATTTCAAAATTGACATCATTTTCGAATTTCCAACCCCCGATTTATTCGAAATCCATACCCCACATGATATGTTTAAAAAGTCATTACTTTTTTCAAAAATGTCATGTCCGCCATCTTGGATTTCAAAATTGACATCATTTTCGATTTTCTAACCCCCGATTTATTCGAAATCCATACCCCACATGATATGTTTAAAAAGTCATTACTTTTTTCAAAAATGTCATATCCGCCATCTTGGATTTCAAAATTGACATCATTTTCGAATTTCCAACCCCCGATTTATTCGAAATCCATACCCCACATGATATGTTTAAAAAGTCATTACTTTTTTCAAAAATGTCATATCCGCCATCTTGGATTTCAAAATTGACATCATTTTCGAATTTACAACCCCCGATTTAGTCGAAAACCATACCCCACATGATATGTTTAAAAAGTCATTACTTTTTTCAAAAATGTCATATCCGCCATCTTGGATTTCAAAATTGACATCATTTTCGAATTTCCAACCCCCGATTTATTCTAAATCCATACCCCACATGATATGTTTAAAAAGTCATTACTTTTTTCAAAAATGTCATATCCGCCATCTTGGATTTCAAAATTGACATCATTTTCGAATTTACAACCCCCGATTTAGTCGAAAACCATACCCCACATGATATGTTTAAAAAGTCATTACTTTTTTCAAAAATGTCATATCCGCCATCTTGGATTTCAAAATTGACATCATTTTCGAATTTCCAACCCCCGATTTATTCGAAATCCATACCCCACATGATATGTTTAAAAAGTCATTACTTTTTTCAAAAATGTCATATCCGCCATCTTGGATTTCAAAATTGACATCATTTTCGAATTTCCAACCCCCGATTTAGTCGAAAACCATACCCCACATGATATGTTTAAAAATCGAAAATGATGTCAATTTTGAAATCCAAGATGGCGGACGACATTTTTGAAAAAAGTAATGACTTTTTAAACATATCATGTGGGGTATGGATTTCGAATAAATCGGGGGTTAGAAAATCGAAAATGATGTCAATTTTGAAATCCAAGATGGCGGACATGACATTTTTGAAAAAAGTAATGACTTTTTAAACATTATATCATGTGGGGTATGGATTTCGAATGAATCGGGGGTTAGAAAATCGAAAATGATGTCAATTTTGAAATCCAAGATGGCGGACATGACATTTTTGAAAAAAGTAATGACTTTTTAAACATTATATCATGTGGGGTATGGATTTCGAATAAATCGGGGGTTAGAAAATCGAAAATGAGGTCAATTTTGAAATCCTAGATGGCGGACATGACATTTTTGAAAAAAGTAATGACTTTTTAAACATATCATGTGGGGTATGGATTTCGAATAAATCGGGGGTTGGAAATTCGAAAATGATGTCAATTATGAAATCCAAGATGGCGGACATGACATTTTTGAAAAATTCAACTGAAGTGGGTTTGGGAAATTCGAAAATGATGCACTCTGATCTTCGGTCCGTATGTGTGTCAAAACCCTTATCTCGGGAACGCGTGGAGATATCAAGTTAAAATTTAAACCATATACTCAAGTCTACAATCCCTTGAAGTCGTGAAAAAACCAATTTTCTGAATTAATAAAAACAAAGGATACGACCGTATATTTATATTTACTCTCAAGAGAATCAAAGTATATAGGGTACTTTCCGTTGACCTAGAACTATGAAATTTAGCAACTTATGTCGTAACTTAATCTTAAAAAAAACCGGCCAAGTGCGAGTCGGACTCGCGCACCGAGGGTTCCGTACAAACACTTTCCATCCTTAAGTGGTTAAGTTAAGTTTGCACCTGATATGTATAGCGCCCCATATAAATTAGGTGCAAAGTTTCGGAAATAAATGGCTGTGACATACGGACGGACAGACGGACAGACAGACGGATAGACGGACAGACAGACATGACGAATCTATAAGGGTTCCGTTTTTTGGCTACGGAACCCTAAAAAATTTGCTTTCAAAAGTTATATAAGGACTACCCGTTTGGATTAAGTTTACACCTCATTTGTATGCGGGGCCATAGGTACCAGGTGCAAACTTAACTTAAATACAAAAAATATGAAAATATAAGGGTTTGTTTACATTTTGTTAGTACTGAAAGTTTATTATTTTAAGGATTGCGTCATATTTTGCTACGGGACCCTAAAAAACTGGCACAGGTAATGAATTGGGCATCATCTAATTACCGGATAACGCCACCGTGCTCGGCACCTTCGTGCTGTTCTTCTACGGCATCGCGCGCAGCGACGTGCGCGCGCAGTGGGCGCTGCTGCCGTGCGCGCTGCGCCGCCGCTCGTGCCGCGCGCCCCGCGTCCAACGCCAACAGCGCCGTGTACAAGGCGGGCGCCGAGCTCAATGGCCAGACGCTGCCGCGCGACGCCGAGGCGGCCGACGGCAAGTCGCCGAACATCAACCTGGTCGTGCTGCCACCCGGACGGTCGCGCTTTCGGCCCTGCGCCGTTCTACAACCCCGACGATAGATATTAGAAATATATATAACAAACTCGATTATATAGGACTTAAACCATAATTACATGGGGTCCCGCTGCATATACGTATATGTCGCTGCGCTCGCTGATTTCGTTTCGACCGGGACCTTCGCGCAGCGCGTGCTATCGCGACGAGTTTTGACTTGCCGTTTTCGTGGAAACGATCGGGTTCGCGGTATACGCGGTAATGTTTAATAATTAGTTAAGTTAGGTATTTTACATTATCAATATCATAATTCTGCTTTGGAATATTCCTTTATCAAAACTATTTTCGTCGTCTTAAAGTAATTAAATTGTAGTCTTAAAAATATGAGATTATGTCAATTTGTTAAATTAATAGCTACACAACGCACTCCATGAAGCCAAGGACAGATCTAGGTGGCGAAACACGATCCGGAGCATAATGACCCAGCTACGGGAAATTCACGACCCTCAGTAATGAGGAAATCGACGCGAGGAGGAGGAGGTTAAATTAATAAATGCAAATAGTATCAATGTACGTAAATGACATGGAAAATATGGACATATTGGGCAGTAACGAAACTTAGTTTTGGTTATTAATGTAACTAGGATGTGAAGAATATGTATTTTATTATTTTTACGTGTCGGATGGCCGAGCTGTAAGTCCCATTAAATATGCATAGGCAAACCTTACCTATAAATTAACCAATTATTATTATTAACCAAGAAAAAGGACGTACTTACCTTTATACAATTACTTCGGTCTAGGTATATCACTCACTACACAGTCACAAATCACAATAAATCAAAGAATCAATAAATCCAAGATGAACATTGAATACGCAGCGACCGCAGCACCGTGCTCGCGTGCAGAATACTCAGAATAGAATACAATACAATACAACAGGCGGGAAAAATGGCGGGCGCCCGGCGCGCGCTGAACGCGCACAGAGTGTAAAACTACGTAGACGCGAAAAGCCAAAAATAACCCGTTCATTTACAGATTACATTTGAACAAAAATACTCGTAATACCAAATGGTAATAATTAAAGGCTTTATGCGCGGCATAATTTTTCATAGTAAAAGTTGAGTGGTTTGGCACCGACTTCAAAAAGTGGTTCGAATCCCGGCCAGTGCAAATATTTGTGATGAACTCGAATATTTGCGCTTGGGTCATGGTTGTTCTATGTATTTAAGTACGTATATCGTTCTCCTCGGTTCATTATTTAAGTACTTACCTACATTAACCTCATAAAATCCCGAGTGTTCGAAATCAATTACTACGACAATAGTCTAAGAAAATGTTAATGTCACTTCTATAAATTCTGACAAAGGCTTTAATCTATACAGAAATCATCATCGCGACCACAACGTCGTAAGCGCCGTGTAAATCATGGCGCTTAGGACGTTACGAAAGCGGGGCATTGAGTCTCGCGACCTAAACGTGTAAGTGCCGTGAAATTCACGGCGCTTACGACGTTTTGACCCGCTCTCGCCTACAGTATCGTATCGTAGGTAGGTGGCTGAGCCTCGACGCGAGTTTGCCGGCGTGGGGGGGGGGGGGGGGCGTCGCTTCTCCCGACTGGCCATCGATCCGTTCTAGCGCCACGGGCTTCGACTAATTTGCCGTCTGATTCGAAAGATTATCGATAATGCCTTGATCACACGTACCGAGACAGTGGGCGAGACAGTGCTCTCGTCCCTGTCACACACAAGACAAACGGGCGAGACAGAGCACTGTCTCGCCCGTTTACTCGGTACGTGTGATCAAGGCATTACTTATATCATAATTCGAATTTGAAATTTTAGTAGTATACTAATGTCGATAATCGAATGACGACTACTTGTCTTAAAGAAATCACCACGAATGATATTGATATTGTTGACAAACCATCATAAAATCATTGCCAGTGTAACACATTAGTTGTAAAGAAATAAAGGGAAGCTATTGCAATTTTAGATTGACAATAATATATTTTGACCAAAGGTTAGATAATTTGATTACACTAAAGCAAATTAGACTGCAGTTTTTGGTATTAATGTTGATGTTTTATGAAAACAATATTTGGTTAGCAAAAAATCCATTTTGGGAAGCAAAAAGATATACGGACTCAACGTAAAATTATTTTGGTGTATGTATATTGATTTTGGAATACAAAATGATTTAGTTTAGGGAGCTCTGTATAGAGTGGGTTTAATTTATATGGAAGTAATTCATTTTACTTGGAATTTAGTTTTAGGGTATAAAGAGCATTTAGTTTTTTGCCTGCCTAGTAGGCCTACAATCGTATAGTATAGAGTATACATTGAATTAAGTAGATTAGTATCATCATCTCAGCCATAGGACGTCCACTGCTGAACATAGGCCTCCCCTTCGGGCAAAGCAGATAAATTGTGGGCGGTGCAGTGCAACTAACTTAAACAAGTTTTAATAAATAATATTTAGATAAATACATATATCATATAATATATACACATATAAATAAATACAGATGAAACATACTAATCAGATAACCTAAGAATTCACAACTGCTAGCGTAGAGGTCACGCAAACGTATGTTGGTACTTTGTCATTTGTGCTTCGCTCCGCTGACCGATTTTGATGATTCATGTGACATTCTTTTCTTCTCTTTAAATTCTATTAAGTGACAGTTTTCAAAATAGCCGGACGTGTTTTCCTAAAGTGAAAATAGTGAAAACAAGGTGAAAACAAAGTTAACTTTCGTAATTTCACTTTAAGTGCGTGCGACGCCTCCAGATCATCGACGACCCCCGGGTTTTTTGCTACCATCCAAAGTGCTTGTTAAGCCTTCAACTCCCTGAATTTTCTCAGAATTTTCCGGCGGAAAACAGCCGAGTAAACGCCGAAAAACACTTTTTCTTTGTTCCCGTAACTTGCGACCTGGGATCGTCCGGCTGATTTTGAGGACGTATCAGCCTGCCTGACACCTTTCTGCGTTCAACCAAGAAAACAGAAAGAAAATCGGTCCAGAAACACCAGAGAAAAACAACAAACATCTGCGCATGTCCTGGCACGTTTCTTCATAAATCGGCTATTGCGCAGTCATATGGACCTAGTATGTACTTATAGTACACCTGGAGTGCTCATTGCTTCGTTCGATTTATTTTATACTAGCGACCCGCCCCGGCTTCGCACGGGTGCAATGCTGATAAATTATGCATGTATTATACATATAAACCTTCCTCTTGAATCACTCTATCTATTAAAAAAAACCGCATCAAAATCCGTTGCGTAGTTTTAAAGATTTAAGCATACAAAGGGACATAGGGACAGAGAAAGCGACTTTGTTTTATACTATGTAGTGATGATACCTAATGAAACTCATAAATAAATATAGTGAACTATGCCAGCAATAGCACACTTTTGGCTCCCGTTATTTTAACAGAACGCAGCAATCCTGTAATTGTTAATTTGATTTGATAAATGACAAACTTCGTTACTTAACAAAACAAACCAAAAAACATATTCTGATGTACGTGGACATGAACACATTTATGAGGATATAAAATATATAAAAGTGGTTATTTCAGTGCCTCCAGTGAAGAACGGAATAAGACGAGTTATTCCCTTTGGATTTTATTGCACCATTGGAATCAGCTCGTCAAACTACATAACATATCAAAAGGACGTATCTCTAGCTGTCTCCTAACCTAGTTTTTTCGATGAGCTAAAGGGTATAAGTCGAGGTTCAAAAAGGTATAAGTTACTCTTATTTTGCATTGCAGACGTTAACAAGGGAATAAATGATGTCGAGCCAAAATTACGCATGAACCCAAGGAAATATTTACACTTATATTTTTGAATTTGGACATAAACACATCTATGCCATGATTCTAACATGAGCATAAAGGAATAACTCGTTTAGTGCCACCGGACCAAGAAGCGCCATTTTGACATAAACACATTTATGTAATTTTTCTAACATGCTCATAAAGGAATAACTCGTTTAGTGCCACCGGACCAAGTAACGCCATAGGACAGTTTCGCTACCAATACCGTCTTGCTATTGGTCTATTTGCGTACCGCAGTTATTTCATTAATTAACCTTTGTAGTTTTAATAAAACCCCCCTCTCGATTTTAATTTTTTTTAAGTTATAAAAGCCTTAAACTCAATGGATGAAAGAAAGTGGCAACAGTTTTACCAGTGAGAAGAAATTGTAGTGGAAAAAAGTTTTCCACTACAATTTCCACATAGCATATGTATATTTTGTACTATAGCTTTCACTTCTAGCTGTTTTTACATAGCACCTTTATGCATGTCACAGTCGCAAATGTGTATTATTTTAATTTTTTTGAGAAGAAAGAAAGTGTTATGTTGAAATTAAATCACATTATCATTTTTATAACGTTTATTTATGCGGGTACTTGCGTTAACTGGGTGTTAGTTTTTGATGAAAATGTGACTAATTCATTGAAACTGGGCTAAGTTTTACTTATTTACATGCAAACTTTAACCATGAATGAAGTTATTCAAATTAATTATCTTTAAAATATACTTATATTGCGTTGTATTTCTCCTGTATGTTTTAGTTGTGAGGTGCCCAATAAAGAGAACGTACTCATGTATGGTATTGTATTGTACCTATATAATTATACATTCAACATATTATTACTGACATTGTCATGTATATTTCAATATCCTATCGAATCAGTTACAGTTTCTACTTAACTTTAGTTTTCTGACATGACTCTTTCATCCACTATTGAATTGTGAATAAATATTTAACAAACTTTTAAATCTCACTGCATTATCTGAGTAACGTGAACAGGACAGGATGATACTTATGTTGTATTTTTAAACTCAAAAATATACAAGTGGTAAGAAAGTTGAAAATTTTGTAAATTAATCCATCGAGAAAAGTATGGTGTCTATTTACTTTATTATAATTAATTCATCAGTCTGGACTTTGTCAACGACTCGTTATTTTCATTCTATTCGTGAAGTGTTTTATTAAGAGGATAGTTTATAAAAGTGGGCTAAGCTTGACGAAAAAAACAATAACAAACGGAATAATAATGGAGGAGGTATTAACACGTTCTTTATTAAAAGTTTTTATTAATATTTACATATTGTATGTTAAAAAATATTTCAAGGAAGATTTAATTCACTTTCTTCAAAATCTTCTTAGTATAACTTTAACAGACATTATCCGAAATTCCGTTACTGATATGTGTTGAGAAATCGGAGGATCTAAATAGAGCTGTTGCCATTCATTGACAGTGAGTGCAATGATATTTATGTTGATATTGATATATTTGATAATAGTAATAAACGAGAATTATTTATTTCATCAATGTTTTCTTAATATAATAATAATAATAATAAAGCCTTTTATTTGTATCCTTAACATATATAAAAAAAACATTATATTATTGATTTTATTTACACTTATAGTTAAGGCCCCTGGCGGGTATAGGCCTCCTCCAACAATTTCCATGACTCTCTTGAGTTCGCTGTCGTAGTCCAGTCCTCTCCGGCATATTTTTTAATTTCATCAACCCAGCGTTCTCTTGGGCGTCCTCTGGCTCTCTTGCCACTCGGTCTGTGTTTTCTTATGATCATTCTATTACACAGCCACATTTGACTCCTTAGGTAGCCAATTTCAAACTTGATAAGTCGTGTAATATCTAAAGTACCATATTAAAAATTGGTATAAGTCGTTTCGTTTCGTTTATGCACGTCTTTCACATAGGTATAAGTCGTACTTTTTTCGTTTATGCACGTCGTTCACAATGGTATAAGTCGTGTTCATCTTTTATGCACGTCGTTCATAAGGGCATAAGTCGTTTAATTGCTAAAAAATCGCTAAAATTGGTCCATATAAATTGAGTTATGTCCTTAAATATTCGTGAACAAAAGGCATAACTACAAAAAAACCTGAAAAAAAACATATTTACAGGGCCAAATTATTAGTTCTTTATTCATAAAACGAATGCCTAACACCATAGCTTGTATGAAAATGCTTAAAAAGTGAAAGTTCTAAATATCTTCTATTAAAAATCGTTTTTTGTCTCTCCTGAAAAGTGCCGTTTTTGAGTTATTCCCTTATTCACTGGAGGCACTGATTTGTAGGGCAAAAAACTAAATGCTCACCAAAATGGCTTTTTTCACCAAAATTTCAAATTGGTGCTAGGCGGCTAAAACTCGAGGTGGAAAGTCAGATCTGGTATTTTCAGGTGGCTTGTGTTTAAACGCCTACCAAATATGATTAAACGCCTACCAAATATATTGATAAATTACTACCAATAAATTCTTAATGCTCACCAAAACGGATGAATGCTCACCAAATAGTGTATCCCAAACTATTCTATAAATAAAGCAAATAATTCTTTTTCTTACATCCTATAAAAATATATGAACACCTAAAAAGTTAATTTCAGACCAAATAATCTATATTACTGTCAAATGGATGTCACCAATATTTTATATTATTACTTCCATTTTAGTCATTTTTGCTGAGCACAGTGCCAAATAATGCTACATTTTTCGCCACGGACAACCTGATACAGGTCTCTTGCCACTCGGTCTGTGTTTTCTTATGATCATTCTATTACACAGCCACATTTGACTCCTTAGGTAGCCAATTTCAAACTTGATAAGTCGTGTAATATCTAAAGTACCATATTAAAAATTGGTATAAGTCGTTTCGTTTCGTTTATGCACGTCTTTCACATAGGTATAAGTCGTACTTTTTTCGTTTATGCACGTCGTTCACAATGGTATAAGTCGTGTTCATCTTTTATGCACGTCGTTCATAAGGGCATAAGTCGTTTAATTGCTAAAAAATCGCTAAAATTGGTCCATATAAATTGAGTTATGTCCTTAAATATTCGTGAACAAAAGGCATAACTACAAAAAAACCTGAAAAAAAACATATTTACAGGGCCAAATTATTAGTTCTTTATTCATAAAACGAATGCCTAACACCATAGCTTGTATGAAAATGCTTAAAAAGTGAAAGTTCTAAATATCTTCTATTAAAAAATCGTTTTTTGTCTCTCCTGAAAAGTGCCGTTTTTGAGTTATTCCCTTATTCACTGGAGGCACTGATTTGTAGGGCAAAAAACTAAATGCTCACCAAAATGGCTTTTTTCACCAAAATTTCAAATTGGTGCTAGGCGGCTAAAACTCGAGGTGGAAAGTCAGATCTGGTATTTTCAGGTGGCTTGTGTTTAAACGCCTACCAAATATGATTAAACGCCTACCAAATATATTGATAAATTACTACCAATAAATTCTTAATGCTCACCAAAACGGATGAATGCTCACCAAATAGTGTATCCCAAACTATTCTATAAATAAAGCAAATAATTCTTTTTCTTACAACCTATAAAAATATATGAACACCTAAAAAGTTAATTTCAGACCAAATAATCTATATTACTGTCAAATGGATGTCACCAATATTTTATATTATTACTTCCATTTTAGTCATTTTTGCTGAGCACAGTGCCAAATAATGCTACATTTTTCGCCACGGACAACCTGATACAGGTTTTTTCATCGGCCATCTTTGTTCATGTTCATTTCATCTCATGTTTTAATAATTTAATTTTTGTTTTTCTCATGGTTTTATTCTTTATAAAGTGAATATTATTATAAACTGACATTGGCAAAAGCCTCGAGCTGCCATTCCTTGATTTAATTAATTAACCTGATACAGAATTGGTTAGAACTTATCATTAGAAACCTCGGAATATACTACAACAGGTAGCTATTGTGTTTATTTTCCAACTTATTCATGTTGGTAAAGTGACGTAATTTTCGGGCAAAAGAAAATCAAAGTAATCCATCTCTTCAACTTTAAGAAATATTTTGAATTATAATGTTTAACCTTTTGACCGCCACAGTCGGCTGTGGCCGTCAACAAAAAATCGTGCCCCTGACGCCACGTCGGCCACAGCCGTCCAAATTTCAATCATCAAAAACTTTGTAATTCTAACCGCTACAAGTATTTTTCAATCCCTGTTGATTTTGGGGCACATCTTTTTTTTTTTACTCTGGCGTCAGTGGCACGGTAAATTGCTAGACCGCTTGGCGGTCAATAGGTTAAAACGTAATACTGATCGTAGCTTTGTTTAGAAACGATTTACAACCTTCTACAGGCATTAGAAGTCAAGATATTAACTATTTTAGTTTTTTTGTTTTTATTTTTTTTCTCCCAAACGTGCAAGTAGTGGCTGGTAATTTTGATATGGGAAGTACCTCTGAGTGACCTGAACATTTGTGATATTAAAATGGGCGCGGTAGCTCGTGGGGTCTTCAAGATACATGCCAATAAAACTTTTTGTCAGGGCTGCCAAAATAATTCGATCAAATTTTCGGTTAATTAATTTTTATGTAAACATTCATAGGAAATTTCTTTTCTACTTACTTTACAAATAATCACAACATTTTAATAAAAAAAATATATAATAAAAACAAAAAATATTATTCCGGTTTCATAAAATGTAGGTACGAAAACAACTTTTTTATTTTACATATGCTGGTTTCCGGAAATCCCGCTCTTCCATCAATAGAATATAATAGAAAAAAACCAAAACAAATAATACTATAAGTATAAATATTATGCATACAAATATGTCTATGTTGAAAATTAAAAAGATTCGTCACTTTTGGAGTCACTTAGAGTCAATGTTGGTGTTAAGGTTCAAAAGAGACGAAAATTTTTCATGCCACGGCTGTACCAACAAGACGGCTGCCTAAACCTTATCCTTCACCGACTAGACCGCAAGATTATAGTGATTATTAACTAACATCATTAGTTGAACATTGCGGCGAGCAAATTAAAAGGGCAATACATGTATCAATGAATGAGTCACTTATGTATTTTCTGGTTATTTACAATAAACATATGGACAAAAAGTAAGATACAAATTAGCAATAAACAACGCCATCAGCAGGATGACTAGGTACTTAAATTCTTATAAACATGCGATCATTGAGGTGTGAATATTGGAGATGAAAAAGTAAAAGAAGGTCAGAACGGCAAAATTTGTGAGTCTACATATGTTACAAATGCATTTAAGACATTTTCAGATTTCTAACATATGTAGGTAAGGATGTTTCCCTACAATCACTACATATTATAAAACAAAGCCTTTAAAACTACGCATCATATTCATTAAGATTACCACCTGTTTTTTAAAAACCTTCCCTATGAATAAACTCGGCCGACTTAGCCGAAAATTGAATTCTAATAGAATGTCTAATTTCAAAAGAGAAGACGGTTTGCCACTTACTACCGGCTTGGGAGCCGGTTTTACATCTTATCAAGGGTCAAGCAAGACACAAGAGTGGAAACCCTGGGCCTCGAACGGTGTAAATTAGCGAGTGTATTACAAGTAGGTTGGTTTTCTCCGCGTTTAACATAATACCGTTGTCATGGGACCATTGCACAATCTTACATACAAGCTCCCTGTGCGCAGTCAAGTTTGCCGCCATTTTTTTTTTTATATAATTTGAAAGAATATCATCTAGAATAGACCTCGAGTATATTTATTATACAATTAAATTACTATCATTTATAATGATTAATGAAATACTGGGGGTTTCAAACTGACAGTTGACAGCTTCGCTCCAAAACGCATCTAAACTTGCGACGACCGACGACGTCACGTCATCTTTGTTTGCCAATGAACAATGAAAAATTTGATCGTAGTTGCTAAAATTAATGAATTCCGGCTTTCTTGAATAAATAGGTTTCTTTCTGTCAAACAAAAATTGACGGAGATATGATTGTTTAAAGAGCGCGTGGCAGCGCAATCACAGCCTCCCTTAAGCCCTTTAACCCTTCACCGTTTTAGAAAAAGGTTTTTTACTACATATTGCAATGAAGGATGTAGCTCTCTTAATTACCTTAACAATGGTTTTTTATAAATTGTGATATCATGAAAATTGAAGGAGTTATAATATTTTACCTACTCACCTACCCAAAAACTTATCATATTTTTTTCTACTTAGTAACTGAAAATTTCGGAGTATGAATATTTGGAGCAATGTGAAAGTACGCAGTATAATAGAGACCCACAACTATTGTAATGTGTATATATATACATAATATGGCTCATATATTTTGGAAACGTAGGCATGAACACATACCAACGTTCTTATATGTATATATAACACATTTAACACAAATGGCAATATTTTACTCTAAATTAAATTATTTTTAAATATGTAATCATATATATTTACTGTTTTAATTTAGGGGTAGTTTTAAGGGTAGAAAAGCTTAAGAATATGATAATCATTTTCGAGAGTGTGGAATAATATTTAACCCTTCCAGTGGCAAAAACCGGGAGCCGGACCCCACGTCAAGTGGCAGGCATCCGGGAGCCGGACCTGACAAAACAAGCCGTTGAGTGGCAAGGTTTCTGATTGCATGACAGGAGAAGTGGCACAGCCATCTTGGCAAAATATACCGTTAAGTGGCGGGCCTCCCACGGGTGGTCATCGCGAATTTCCGCATGTTACAAAAAATATCTTTTCTCAAATAAAAGCGTCAATTCGACCGTTAGTGAATGCCGTCCTTGTTTATTGATGAATGCATCTTACAAGTGTAAGCAAGCAAAATATAGTTTTGACGGTTTTATTTCGGGTCCGAAATAAGACATCGCACAGGGTCCGGGAGCTGGACCCTGCCACCCAACGGCTTGTTTTGTCCAGTCCGGCTCCCGGATCTCTGCCACTTGACGTTGGGTCCGGCTTCCGGTTCCTGCCACTTAACGGTAAATTTTGTAAAATAGACGCGCCACTTCTCCTGCCATGCAACTGGTGGCGCTGCCACCTGAAGGGTTAAATCCTTTTCATTTGATCAAAAAAAAATTTAACAATTTTTTATCAAGGGGTAGTTTTCAAGGGTTGAAAGGGGGTTAAAAATTTGATAATTATTATAGAGAATATAAAATATTACTTACTCTATACTTACATCTTTTTATATCATACCAAAGTATTTTTTTGTGATTTTTTCAATTTAGGGGTTGTTTGCAAGGGTTGTAAGATTTTCAAGGGGTTGAAAATGATTTTAATATGAGGTAATTATGTTAGAAAATACTTTACAATTTCACCACTTACTATTAGACATATTTTCTAGCGATAAAATGGCTCAATGTAAATTTTTCCATTAAGGGGTTGTTTACACCCCTTAAAAATAATAGGCGGAGTTCAGATCATTTTCACTTTTGAAGTTAAGGGTAAGATGAGCCTAATTCCAAAATTTCATGCAAATCGGTTCACAGTAAAAAAATTCGGAGGTAAGACCGTATTTTTCGCTTCAATGACTGCACTATAGCTGTGCCCCGCGGTGTTACCCGCTCATCCCACGGGAACACTAAATTTATTCGGGATGAAAAGTATTCTATGTCCTTTCCCGGGTCTCAAACTATCTCCATACCAAATTACATCTAAATCGGTTCAGCGGTTTAAGCGTGATTCATAAATATCTGAACACGACTCTTATTGACTGGGCGTTACAGATATTTATGAACGCCTTATATGCTGCGATATATCTGATGGCGACTGTATGAAAACTGCAGTCGTATGTTGGTACTTTGTCATTGGTGCTTCGCTCCGCTGACCGATTTTGATGATTCATGTGACATTCTTTTCTTCTCTTTAAATTCTATTAAGTGACAGTTTTCAAAATAGCCGGACGTGTTTTCCTAAAGTGAAAATAGTGAAAACAAGGTGAAAACAAAGTTAACTTTCGTAATTTCACTTTAAGTGCGTGCGACGCCTCCAGATCATCGACGACCCCCGGGTTTTTTGCTACCATCCAAAGTGCTTGTTAAGCCTTCAACTCCCTGAATTTTCTCAGAATTTTCCGGCGGAAAACAGCCGAGTAAACGCCGAAAAACACTTTTTCTTTGTTCCCGTAACTTGC
The DNA here is from genome assembly GCA_932273695.1 of Apotomis betuletana. Classification (NCBI taxonomy): domain Eukaryota; kingdom Metazoa; phylum Arthropoda; class Insecta; order Lepidoptera; family Tortricidae; genus Apotomis; species Apotomis betuletana. The sequence goes on from OW026310.1 coordinate 2,130,279, forward strand.
GACCTGGGATCGTCCGGCTGATTTTGAGGACGTATCAGCCTGCCTGACACCTTTCTGCGTTCAACCAAGAAAACAGAAAGAAAATCGGTCCAGAAACACCAGAGAAAAACAGGTTTTTATTGAACTTTAACAGTGAGTGACTTTTCTCCCCCCATTTCTCAGAACCTAGATCTTTTACCCCCCATTTTTTGTGTACTGTTAATTAGCTTAAGTATCAATATAGTTCTGTGCAAAATTTCAGATTTTTCCTAGCTGTAGTTTTTTAGTAACGAATTTTCTCGCAAAACCAGCCGTTCAGAGCACAATATTTACGTAATTTTAATTCATTTTTTGACTTTTTTCCCTTCAAACTTTTCCAATTTTTTCTTTCATAATTTGCTCTGTCTCATCAAATAAATGGGTTCTGGGCTGTTTCCAACCCACACATGTATATAGTTTAGTTTTTATTTAAGTTTTAAGTTTATCGATCTCGCGTTTTGTAAATATCAATATCCTTCTTCCATTCCACAACAATCTCACTTTATTGTTTATATAGTTGTTAGCTTAGCTATCATTAGATTACTGTGCAAAATTACAGACCTATTATGTCAATAGTTTATAGGTACGTTACGATTTTTCGTGTGTCAAGTCGCCCTGAACCTAAATGAATGTTTATAAAAATATCTTGGAAAAATTAAAAGCATGGTTAAATATTATAAATATCTTTTAATACAGCACAGACACAATGCTGCTATCAAATGGTACATCTATCAAATGGTATATCTATGCTGCTATCTAATGGTAAATCTGATTTGAATCCGGTATCTATCAGTACTATGGATAATATAGTTCCTCACGAAAAGTAAAAGAAAACAAATCAACATTTTTACAAGTCTATACCTAAATACGTGCACATGTTCATGCGTGCAATAAAAACAATAAGAAAATAATCGAGTATCAGAAGCGGCGAAGACGTCTCACCGGCCAAACGTCGTCCAATTAGTCCATGTGAGCGTACCGCGGCACGATGTCCTCGCGGATGAGCAGGTCCCAGGCCGGCAGCCCGTGCAGCGGCAGCAGGTCTTGGCCGGTGAGAGTCAGAATGGCGGGTGTACCATCACGGATTTGTAAAACAATTATACCAAAAAAATGTACTCAAAATGTACTATTTTGTACCTACTTTAAAAAAAATTGTATCTCTCCGTACAAAAAGTTATTACAATGTTTAGGTACACCCGCCATTCTGACTGCTGTCAGGATGGCGGGTGTATCGCAGTTTACCATGAAGCCCTTGATTATTGAGAAATGTTATTACTCTAAAAAAATGTACCAAAATTGTACTCTAACAAACAGTTAAAATATTAGCAATCGGATGTGTAACTTGGGAGTTATACACAAATTAAATTTTGTTCATAGTATGTGAAGGGCCAAGCGGGAGAACTGGGTAAGTCACGTTCGCAAAATTTTACAGTACAGAAGAATGAGGTTGTCTAATCCTTTGATGGCTGTATGGCTTAAGTAATAATATAGCAAAAAACCGGCCAAGTGCGAGTATGGCTCGCGCACCGAGGGTACTTTAATTCATAATTATTGTTAAAAATCGATAATAAATAAAAATAAAAATGTAGCAATGGCCTTTCTTTCGCGTTATTTTTACATTGTAGCCACAAAATATTGATATATACTATATCTGCATCTTCCCTATTGTTTGTTATACACAATGAAGTCGGTTAAAAATAGCTGACAATGAGGGTTTTCGATACTTTTTCTGCCACCAGGCGGCGCTACCTGGCGGTCCACCAAACAGCTGTCAAATAGCATAAACTCGTAGGAACTGAACGTATTGTTTACTGAAATTCTAGTGTATTTGGAGGTGTTATTGGCTTTGTTTGTACATTCCTATCCCTACTAGAACTTTGTACATTCCATGGGAATTGACTTGGCACTGCATTTTTTTTTAACACTGGTCTGGCTGAAATAATAATTAGATAAATATAAATGTTATAGTTTAGTATTTTTTGATAAGGCACAAACTAAAAATGTTTGCAATTCATCATTGAAGTTTGGTCGAGAACTGAGATAATCAGTGATTAACTAAAATTATCATTAATATTGAAAATATTCTTACGTTTTTCCAGTACTGAATCCGGCTTTTACAAACGAGGCTATTTTTCGTTGGAGTAAATTTATCTCTGCGAATAGCTTACAAGCCACTGTTTTAATCGGTTTTTATCTCTCGTAGTGAACGTATGCCCTCGTGTTTTATAAATGAGATCCTTCCAAAAACATTTCATGTATAATAAAAGTTGCGTGTATAATTGTTTTTTGACTACTTAGCGCCTGACACAAACATAAATACACCACAGATTTGGATTGCTCTGCTGATACGCACAGGCGTTCATGTTGTAAGTAGTCCAAAAAATAATTATACGCGAAACTTTTTGATCTGTAACGCTGCAGAGTTGATTTTAAGCTAAATGTAGGTAGCAATTAGGTAGCAAATTTTGGTTAATAAATAACATGAAAATTGTGCGTCCTTCGCAAAATATGAACTTTGCCCAAACATCCTGACGTCAGAATGACTGGTCAAAAAAAATATGTGATATCTTTTATTATACTGAGGTAGCAATTATTTGGTAAATGGTAGCAAATACTAGTAAATAGGTAGCAATTTTTACGTAAGCAATCAATGCGGAATTCAACAGTCAACCAATCATTCTGACGCACACAGTTTTAAAGCAATATTAATGTCGCGACTGTTGCTTGGTTTTTTGACTCAAAAGTGGTTTGTTTTGTCATCAAATGCAGTATTCAGGCATGGACTTATTTGGGGCCCCCTCCACCGTCTCGAAACACTTCTATTTTTTTAGCAAATGAAATCATATAATATACAATCGAGTTTAATTGAATAACTAAATGAAATAATGAACTTTATTTTGTAAGGAGGCCACGAGGGCATTATACATTTTACATTTTCCGTTGTTAGGGTTCCGTACCCAAAGGGTAAAAACGGGACCCTATTACTGAGACCACTTAAGGATGGAAAGTGTTTGTACGGAACCCTCGGTGCGCGAGTCCGACTCGCACTTGACCGGTTTTTTTACTTTTGAGGTACGGAAACCTAAAAATATTTTTTCTTAATTTTACGCGCACGTAGATTTTTTCCAAAATGAGCCATAATGTAATAAAAATAAGAATAGTAATTTAGGAACGGTAGCTACCTATACCTATTTCATGGATATACCGTCTGTTGACAACCAAAACACTATAAGTAACAAATACCTACTTATATAAAGCTCGTATCTAAGTGTCAATCTACTTACTAGATACGAGGTTTTGAAGAGTAGTGACAGAAATTTTAGTGAGTTTTGGTTGTCACCAGGCTATATACGACTATATCGTTCAGATATTTGTGAACACCTTGTTGAACTGTATATAAATGCCATTAAATCTCTCTTGTAAAATTATTGACGGCGATTGTATTCATAGTACCTACAAGATTTACTTAGGTTGGGACTTTATAGGCCAATTGGTGTAAATAGTCACAAGATATTAATCTATTTATTTATTTATTTAAATGTTCCAGACATTTTATGTAATTATGCAGGTTTTATGTAAACGTCCATGTTTAGGTGATTATTACATATTTTTTTAGGCAAAAACACACACTAAAATTGAAAATTACACGATACTTTGAAAAATAAAGTACAAACTTTACAATTACATATTATCTTTTGTAATCTTACACACACTTTTGTGAATATTCCAAAAAGGTTCAGGAAAAGGCACAAAAAAATGTGTTTTTCAGAAAGATATGTAAAATAACAAGTTCTGTATGTTATATAGCCGTTTCAATCGTTGTAAATACATATCTAAATGTACTTTTCCCATATATTCAATGTAATTATACAGATTTAATGTAAATGTCCAAGTTTTTAGTGATTCTGACATGCCTTTTATGTAAAAACACACACTATAATTGAAAATTCCACGATATTTTGTGAAATAAAGAAAAACCTGTATAATTACGGAATATTTATGAGAACTTACAGATACTTTTGGGAAAATTCCAAAAAGGTACAGGAAATTTGCAAAAAAATGTGTTTTTCAGAAAGATATGTAAAATAACAAGTTTCGTATGTAAGATAGCCGTTTCAATCGTTGTAAATACATATCTAAATGTACTTTGCCTACACATTCAATGTAATTATACAGATTTTATGTAAACGTCCAAGTTTTTAGTGATTTTTTACTTGACTTTTATGTAAAAACACACACAATAATTGAAAATTACACGATATTTTGTGAAATAAAGAAAAACCTGTATAATTACAGAATATTTATGAAATCTTACTGATACATTTGGGAAAATTACAAAACTATGTAAAATGACGAGTTCCGTATGTAATAAAAGCGTTATAAATACATATTGAAATGTATTTTTCCCAAACATTCCATGTAATTATACAGAGTTTATGTACATATACAATTTTTTTATGATTATTACATATTGTTTATGTAAAAACACAGAATTAAATTGAAAATTACACGATATATTGAAAAATAAAGAAAAAAATGAAAATTTACTTAATATTCTACGCAATCCTACTGAAATTATTATGATCATTACAAAAAACTTATGTAATTTCACATAAAAATGGGTTTTTTCTGAAGATGTGTAGAATGACGACTTATGTATGTAAAATTACAGTTTTAAGCGTTATAAATACATATTGAAATGTATTTTTCCCAGACGCTCTATGTAATTTTACAGATTTTATGTAAACGTACACATATTATTAATTATTACATATTTTTTTTGTAAAAAGACATCAAAATCGTTGAATTTAACGAAGATATTTAAAATTACCAAAAATTATGGAAAAAAACCAAAATTTTGGTACTTTTCCCAGGTTTTGAGGGAATTATACAGGTTTCTGTAATTTTTTTGTGTGTAAAATCACATAATTTTTAACAGTGTATAACAGCATAACAGTATAGCTTAGCTAAATAAATTTGAAAATTTGGTTGCCTCTTACTTTACTGTTTTAGTCCTTATTTGCAGAACAATATGCAATCATGATAAGCGAGTTGCCTGACAGGATCAATAGAAACATTGTTTATTGCACATCCCACAGAAGAATAATATATTACAAAGAGAGTTGGTTCGTTGAAAGTTAGCAGGAAGTCTTATCACTAGAAGAAATCTCTTTCAGATATATCCTTTGTGTAGCAGGACTGCAGGAAATTGGAAAGTATAGCTAATCTCACGTAAAGCGAGCGCTGTGTCATTGCGCAGTACAAATGCGCGGAGTGAGGACACCGCTTTTTTTACTTGAATCTTATTATGCACGATATTTTGTGGATGACGCAAAACAATTTTTGCAACTAGTTTTTCTGAAGTATAGCTTAGCAAAAGTAGTGTGGAATTGTGGATGAAATTTTGGAGGAAAATTAGCAAAAGTGCTATTCCTTCTGACGTCACAGAACCGGATAACTACGTTGTCATCTCATCACATTAAATAAATCCCTGGACAAGCTGAATCGGTATTATTCTTCTACTCTAAGGGCAATATAAAAAGATGCTAAAATCCTATAAACAACTATAGAAATAAAAATAAATAAAGGTGGTCAGCACATCCTTGCTGCGACCCCCAATGGTCATAGGTATTTAATCTCGAAGGTGCTCTATTGGCGTCTTATACAAAAGCCTTTTCTTCTTAATCATAATCACTCCCTTACTGCTGAGGATCGTAACTCAAAATTGTATCAAACAGTTAGGCCGCGGTCGTTTTAAACCGCCGCCCGCGGCCGACAGCGGCCCGTCGCCCCAGGCTTCTGTATGGTATGTTCGGGAATGATCAAAACGTGATCGTTTTTGCCCGCGCGGCGGGGGAACGCTGCAAGCGGCGACGGGCGGCGGTTTAAAACGACCGCGGCCTTATCGGCTACGGCGTCTCGTCTAAGCTCTGTCGCTTGATGAAGTGCCGCCTGGGCCGACCTGAGCCATGTAAGCGCCCTGGGCGCTCATTCATTGTGTGGCGCTCTTGCATGGGGTAGTTCCCATTTGTTCGATTTCCTTCTGATGTTTCTTTGACACATTTTCTTCTTTACTTTTTCCAATTCTTAGCCCTCAGTCCCTACTACGTAGTCCTACTGGTAGTACGAGCAAGGACAGGGAAAAAATAGGGACGAAAATGTGTCATTTAATTCGATGACGTCATGTTAGTGAACTCTTTGTGTATCAACGGCTTTGAGTGTCCCAAGTCTCTGAACCATATATCGCGATAAAGAAAACAAGTGTTGATGTTCCTGCTTTTCCATTCGTTTATTATTTGATTCATTGTAGTTTCAGCCATGCCAATCTGTTTTTAAATTTGCAGGCCCCACCAACACTGGTCACGTCGGAGCAGCGGCACCAAGCAGAGAGCGTATTCCTCGAATTCAGAACTACCAAGAACCCCTATCAATTATGCCGGGAGATTCTAGAAAAGTCTAGAACGGACTACGTGCTATTCGAAGCTGCCGGCCTGCTAAAATCTGCACTGATCAGAGAGTGGACATTGCTCTCTGAAAATGACATTTCTTCGCTTCGAGAATATTTGCTTAATTATCTGATGCGGCAAGAAACACCGGCATTTTTAAGAGAAAAGCTGTTGCAGGTATTTTTTTGTTTTACACAAACTAAACATATTAAGATCTATCTTACGTATATATCAATATATTTTTGGCTGACTCACCTGCTCAGCTCAAAATTCTTGGTAGAATATGGATCCTTGAAATTCTCACAGCATTGGTAACTCAGTGTAACACCATAAATCATAACTATTATCTTTTGTTTACAGACAATAGCGATTATAATCAAAAGAGGCAGCATCGACGATGGCGGCAGAGAGAGGAAGGCTCTACTAACAGAGTTAGAAAAGATCATCCTGAGTTCACCAATCAGTCAGCAAAAACTCGCCTGCTCACTCATTCTGGCCATCATGCAAGAATACGCCATCACGGTTAAATCAGCTGATGTGGGCTTGATATGGGAGGTGCACTTTAAACTCAAGAAATCCTTTGAAGCATTAGACCTGAAGAGGATATTTAGATTCACTGTCAGCGTGCTAGAACAGATTGTCCGATCCGGCCACCGACCAGAAGGCGACCAAGCATTGCTGACCAAACAGCTATTAACTATAGTTGAAACAGTATTATGCTGGGGGCAATCTCATCGGATATCACCATTGTTCCCCAAGCGATTAATAGGTGCATTCGAAGCTATATACGAAAGCGATGCAGCGCCAGCGCTCCGGTTGAGTATTAACTGGCGAGACACTATATTACAACCAGAGTTGATTACTCTATTCTTCGAGATTCACATGTACGTCCGTTCGAATCCTGATTTGGCAGGGCCGTCGCTGACGTGTCTAGTACAGCTGGCGAGTTTGAGTGGTGTGGTCGTGTACGCGAGTAAGTTGAAGCAGCAGTATTTGGAGAACTACGTGAACAGCTTTTTGAACATGATGGCTAACATTCAGCCGATGGAGCGGGAGATGTTGGGGATATCGGATATATACCGGAGGCTGATCCAGTGCTTCACGCCGAGCATGATCGCGGCGACGCCGGCGACGCTCCTGCAGAACCTGACGACGCTCACGTGCCATTGTATTAGAGGGGCGGTTGTGGAGGAAGGGGTGAGTTCTATAAATCTGAGACAGGCTTTATAGTTTTAAATAAAAAAAGCTGCTCAAGAGCGTCGTATCATCCGTGACAATCTGGGCCCCGAAGTGGTTTCAATTTGCTCGGGTAGAAAAGCCCCCGATAAGTTTCGATACCTAAAATAAACCTTAATGTCTATAAATTAACATCTAAAAACCGGCCAAGTGCGAGTCTGACTCGCGCACCAAGTTCCGTACAAACACTTATACCATTTTAACTGGCCGGGTTAAGTTAAGTTTGCGCCTGGTATGTATGGCACCGGATACAAATGAGGTACAAAGTTAACGCAACACGTTTGTTGTATGGCAGCCCCCTTAAATATTTATTTTATTCTGTCTTTTTTAGTATTTGTTGTTATAGCGGCAATAGAAATACATCATCTGTGAACATTTGCACTCTCTAACTATCACGGTTCATGAGATAAAGCCTGGTGACAGACGGTAAGACTGACAGACGGACGGGCAGCGGAGTCTTAGTAATTAATAGGGTCCCGTTTTTTATGAACCCTAAAAATTACCATAACTGATTAAAGATTAGTGCTCACCATGACACAAACAGCATCGTGGTATTGTTTTGTATCTTAACTTAGTACCCAATTAATTTCAGGTAAACGACGACACGGTATGGCGAGAGTCCCTGAACAAGTTCCTGCACACTTGGTGCTCCATCGTCCACGACTCGGACGGGTATTCCGCTGAGACCCTCATGAACCCTTGCATAGAGATATTCAACACTTATCTCCAGTGCCGGCTGGCGCCTCCAGATGGGACCAGGTACTTGGTGGATTATTTGGACCTATCCGGCCTAGCGGGTCAAATATCTGTACTTTTAACAATATCATCGCTGTTCGCCTGGACAGCAAATCTTTCCAGTCCGATCTATTCGTAACTTTTCTACTCCAACTTATAACGCCTCAGGTCCTAATGTCCTGTTCGACGCGAACTATACCATTATGGAGATATTTATAATAGTAACGGTGTATCTCAAAATCTTCAAAACTAAAAAAAAGTTTAACCTATCACAGACGCGTTCCTATGGGGAAAATATGATTGATATAAATATAATATATAGAAATATGTTCTACATATATTACTGCGACTTTCGCCGTGCTTTAGTTCTGAATAGATGAGATTAGAGTATGCTGCGAGTACTGCGTTCGGGCATTACATTGTAATTGTTATATACCTTTACCTTACTCGTAAATGAGCATAAATTATCTTCGTTTTTTTCCACAGGGGTGTGGAAAGCAGCGACGGCGTCGCCGACGACATTAAAGACGACGTTGAGGAGGATGAACGCAAACAGCACAACGACGTGCTTCTCACTATCGGGGCCATCGCTAGGAAGGCCCCCGCGCACTGCTGCCACGTGTTGTTCACGTTACTGCACGACCGAAGCAAGAGGTATCTATCCTGGGTGCACGACGTTTTATATAATTTTACCTTTATCTATTTTTGACGACACGTTTGGCGCAGTTTGTAAGCACTTGCCTACTGAGCCGGCGGTCCCGGGTTCGAATCCCGGCCAGGACAAATATTTGTGTGATGAACTCTAATATTTGGGTCATGTTTGTTTCTATATATTTATCTATATAAGTATGTATATCGTCGTCTAGTACCCATAACACAAGCCTTCTTGAGCTTAATTTGGGACTAGATCGATTTGTGTGAGGTTGTCTGATATTTATGTATTATTTATTTTGGTTTGATATACCTTTGCTTTGTATAATGTAACGAATTATATAATGTCGTTTTAAATAATGACCAAATGATATAATAATAAATAAATAAATATTAAGGGACAATCTTACACAAATCGACCTAGTCCCAAACTAGACGACGATATACACAATATATAAATACATATATAGATAATATCCATGACCCAGGAACAAATATTCGAGTTCATCACACAAATATTTGCTCTGGCCGGGATTCGAACCCAGGACCGCCCGCTCATAATTAACAAGGGATATAATGAGTTAGGTGCTAAAGAGCTAATAACCCGTAAAATGCTCGGTTAGGTTCGTTAGGTACCTTGCGTCCTTCAGAGCAGAAATAGAAGCCTCGCGAAGCGGGGATTCGTCAATTTTCTCCCGTTATTTAACATTATAACAGTATACCAAATTAAGAATTAGAATATAACAAATTATAACAATAAGAAGAGTTCTGTCATCCTATATTTATGTGGATTTTTTTTATAGGCTTGAAGAACACTTGCAACTGATGCACATGGGAAAGCTGCCGGTGAGCGGAGGAGAACAGTTGATTAGCCTGTTTGAGGATCTGCACTGGACGCTCATGATAGCAGGTTAGTGTGTGGATAGACTTTCAATGTTTTCATTGGTTTTACTGATCATCATCAGTCGAAAGATGGAAGAAGCGGTCGCCACTGCGCCTGCAGTGCGTGGCTTCATTAAAAAGTTTCTCGAATAATGCAGAAATTATGTTTCCCAAACAGTTACATTTCTAACCCAAAGGATAAAAAACGGGACCCTATTACTAGGGCTCCTCTATCCGTCTGTTTGTCTGTCACGAGGGTGAATCTCATGAACCGTGATAACTAGACAGTTGAAATTTCACAGATGATGTATTTTTGTTGCTGCTATAACAACAAATACTAAAGACAGAATAAAATAAATATTTAAGTGGGGCTCACATGCAACAAACGTAATTGCGTTAACTTTGCACCTCATTTGTATCCGGGGGCCATACATACCAGGTGCAAACTTAACTTAACCCAGCCAGTTAAGTACGGAACCCTCGGTGAGCGAGTCCGACTCGCACTTGGCCGGTTTTTTATGCATTCGACTTCAACTTGCTTTTTTTTTTCAGGACACTTCCTCGCGATCGACTGTACGGAGGGAGAGACAATGATGATGCCGTCGGAGATAGTCCACTTCAGTCTAGTAGAGAACGCGAACGTCGACGCCTCACTGCGGTACCTGGTCGGCGAGAGCACGAGCACTGAGAACGTCGACCCCGTGCTCAAGTAAGTAGTCAGTGTTTAGGTTATTTACCGTTTACGGCCATATCCGGCTCGAAGGACCACTTTTTGGATCTTTTGTTACGATTAAAAGTCCGAAACTGAGTGAACTAACATTTATTTGGAATAAAAACATTAGTTTTGCCTAGAACTTGTGTTTGGCTTACTGCCCCTAGACACCTTACTGCACTCGGTACGTTGAAACTTTGTTAACCCTTCTCAAACGTTTCATCGTATTTTAATTTCAACGACTTTTTCTTTTTCAGAACCTAAAATTTTTGGAATGTTATGTCATAAACCTAACCTAACCTAATCTACAGGTTGACATTAACAAGATTTCTAAATACTGTATGACTTCTAAAATTCTATGAAGTGAAGCATTCGGTGACTTGTTTTTATATAAAAGAAGAGGATCCCTTGGACTTGGACTTCCAAGGGAATCTGATTTCAGATCAATTGCGATTTTCTTTAGTACCCTCCACATTCATACTTACAGTACAGTCGCCATCAGATATATCGCAGCATATAAGGCGTTCATAAATATGTGAACATGTACTGTAACGCCCAGTCAATAAGAGTCGTGTTCAGATATTTATGAATACCTTACATGCTACGATATGTCTGATGGCGACTGTACATACATAATACATTGTAATAAGCCAACATGAGGAAAACAGTAGCTTCTGGCACTAGGCTACATGAATAGAATAAACTACTTCGATCTTCTTTTGAGGTAGACAATAGTTGTTTTTGAATACAGAACGAAAATAAAGTTCGCTGTACAAGTTCGGGTTAGATTTTATCAACACGCTTTGTCAAAATATCTCATCCTGTTTACTGACACCTCCATTGAAATTGACCTCCTTGTCGCGTGCCCATGCATATTTCATTAAGAACAGTGATTATGATCTTCAATTCTTTGTTGTATGTAAATACCTCGATAAAGAGTCAGGAAGACGTTATTGTAAACATTTTTATCTATCCAAATATCATAAACCCTCCATGATGCGTTCAAGAACCGCACATTATGACCACCATAAAAATAGACTGTTTTATTAGAACAAATTTCTTATCTATGAAAATGTTATTATTGCTACATAATAACATCGATTTCGATAATATTATTTATTCAAATTTCGAACATCTTTGAAAAACAAAGAAATTTGATTTGACCTCTATTTTAATATCAGACGAGATGACGTTTAGTTCCAAATGAATTGTCAATTTGCATCAAATTTGACAAATGTCGCACGTAAGTAAGATATCGAACGTTATGATAGCTGGGGGCCATCTCTAGTTTGTCTCTGAAAAAAAAAAATACTATGACAGCTGCCAGAAAACTTCATTACCGCCATTACCGGGTAATATTTGTCGTAATGTGCGACTCCTGAATGCATCATGGAAGCCTATGATATGTGGCTAGATAAAGTAGTGTATGTAACTGTACATAATTAGGCATTAAAACACTCGTGTGATGTTATTATGAAACTTGCCTTCGGCGCGTTTCATAAACCCACACTCGTGTTTAATACCCTTCATTATGTACAGTCACATAAACTACTATTCTTGTGCCAGGAAATGCGCCATAAGTAATTTGTTTAGGATTTATGAATGTTTCAACTCAACGAGATCTACTGCACTGCATCATACATTATTTATTGTTCAGTGCAGTAAGGTTCACTTTAGTTTGGAGATATTAAAACACGTCTTGTTCCTATGATTTTTATAATGCGACTAAATAATAAATACAATATCGATAGTTACGTTTCGGCGTTAACATACCGCCGGCCAAAGGACTACTGAGTCCTTTAAATCCACAAAAACGCACTCAAGTCATAAAACATGCAAACAGACTTGAAGTGTAAGGTTACAATAAGTTACTCATTGACCTCTACTGGCATTAAACATAATTTTGTTACAGGTCTCTTAACTACACTATCACCACTTTTGACACTATACACTCGTGTAACACTGTCTGGTCCTGGGTGCTTGTCTACTATTCGGCCGAGAGCCCATTTACCAGGTGGAAGATTGTCAGCTTTGATGAGTACTATTTGGCCCCTTTCAAATTCTTCTACTCGTTTTAGCCACTTGGGTCTCTGTTGAAGACGGGACAAGTACTCCTGCTGCCATCTATTCCAGAAGTCTCTCGTCATTTTCTGGGTATGTTGCCATCTTGACAATGTACTCATTCGGACATCTTTTAGGTTGGGCGATGGAACGTTTATAGGTGCTTCGCCAATCAGAAAGTGCCCAGGCGTTAGAGGTTCTATTACGTCTATGTCATCATTGTCAATTGGACACAACGGCCTTGAATTCAAGCAAGCCTCGACTTCACAAAGTACAGTATTCATTTCTTCAAATGTTAAGTGTGTGGTTATTATTCTTTTTAGGTGGTATTTCAGGGATTTTACTCCGGCCTCCCATAAGCCTCCGAAATTCGGGCTGTAAGCGGGAATGAAGTGCCACTGCGTGCCTTCTGCAGCCAGTGCATTAAGAATTATAGAATTGCCAGTAAATTCAAGCTGTGCTTCTTTCCATGCAGTGGCTAATTCTTTATTGGCTCCAACAAAGTTTCTACCCTGATCGCTCCACATATGGCTGCATTTTCCTCTTCTGGCTACAAACCTCTTGAAGGCAGCAATAAAGGCTTCAGATGTAAGATCCCCGACTAGTTCTAGATGTATGCATTTGACGGATAAGCAGATGAATATCGCCACATATGTCTTCGTTGTTTTTGCTCCTCTGCCCTTAGACATAAGGGTGGTAAAGGGTCCTGCAAAATCGACGCCACTGTGCAAAAACGGTCTAGTAGGTGTGACTCGTTCCTTTGGCAGGTCTCCCATTAGCTGTGGTTTGGGAGTTGCATTCTGTCTAGCGCACACTAAACATCTCTTGACATGAGTTTTGACTAAACTCTTTGCTCTTATTATCCAAAATTTTGATCTTAGGTACGCCAACATTAGCACGATTCCGCCATGTAGGGTCTTCATATGTGCATCAGATATTATCAGAGGAGTTAAGTTATTTTTGTGTCCTAAAATTATAGGATGTTTATTATCTTCATTTATATTTGCAAATCTCAGTCTTCCTCCCACTCTCAGCATGCCTTCTTCAAAATATGGATTTAAAGATTTTATTATGTACTTGTTTGTTTGATTGTAGTCTACTTATTTCTTCTGCAAATTCTTCTTTTTGTACTAATTTTATGCATATGTGTAAGCTGTTTTCCAAATCATGTGTCGTAGGATGTAGGTCTTCTATTTGTAGTTTGTTTCTGTTCAGGAACTTGTAGCAGTGAGTGATAGTTCTTATCAGTTCTTGTAGACAATTAAATTCTTTGAATTGTTCTGTCAAACTCTTTTCATTTTCGCTTTCATGTGCCTTAAAATTTGTTAATATGACATTCTTTCGTTCTATATCTGTAGTGGTAATGTTCGGCCTTTTATATTCGATTATATTTCTTGACAACCATTCTGGCCCTTCCCACCATAGCTTAGAACTTTTTAGTTCTGATATGAACATTCCCCTTGAAGCAATGTCAGCAGGGTTGTCGTGCGAAAGGACATGATGCCACTGTTCTGGTCCAACATTATTTGTTATCTCTACAACTCTATTTGCAACGAAAGTTTTCCATTTCTGTGGTTCGCCAAAAATCCACGACAACACAATGGATGAGTCTGTCCAAGCGTATATTTGTGAAGCTGGTATTCTCATGGCCTGGCTGACTTGTTTTAGTAACTTGGCTAATAGAACAGCTCCACACAGTTCTAGTCTGGGTAAAGAAACTGTTTTAACTGGCGCAACTCTTGTTCTCGATGCAATTAGTTTTGTTTTGACTATACCATCAACTTTCTCTACTCTGATGTAGGCTGCTGCGCCATATCCTGTGATAGACGCATCGCTAAATCCGTGAATCTGGACATTTGCCATGTCAGTACTCAAAGTGTCAAGCCATCGATCAACACGGATATCATTGACATGACTTAAGTCTGCCCTCAGTTTGATCCATTCGTATTTCATCGGTTGACTAAGTTCTTCGTCCCATGTTACCTTTGCCAGCCACAGCTTTTGAATAAGTACTTTAGCCATGAGCACGCAGGGTGAAATCCATCCCAAAGGATCAAAGAGTTTTTGAATGTCTGACAAAATAGTACGTTTGCTGATATGATGAGTTGGTTCTGGTAGATTGAGATTGTATTCGAACTGATCTGTTCCCATATTCCATTGGACACCAAGTGCCTTGATAGTACCATCCATGTTCAAATCTAGGTGGGCGTTAGCTGATCTGTCTTCTGGCTTCAAACTTCGCATAAACTCAACATCATTGGACGACCATTTTTTGAGCTGAAATCCGCCTCTTTGCAAAAGGTGTTTCAGTTGTGTACTGGCTTCTATGGCTTGTTCGGTTGTATCACACCCTGACATTAGATCGTCGACGTAAAAGTCTTCTGCTGTCATCTTTGCTGCAACCGGGTAATTTTCTCCTTCATCTATGGCCAGTTGCTGCAATGTTTTGACTGCCAGATGTGGAGCTGATGCTGTGCCAAACGTCACGGTGAGGAGGCGATAATCTTCTATCTCATCGTCACTGTCCTTCCTCCATAATATTCGTTGATAGTTGGTATGTTCGCTTGCAGTCAACACCATTCGGTACATTTTGTGAATGTCTGACACAAAACATACAGCGTGCATGCGCCATCTCATGATCAAGCTTCTTAAATCATCTTGTAATACCGGCCCCACCAACAGGTCATCATTGAGAGAGAAACCATTTGTGCTTTTACAAGATGCGTCGAAAACAACTCTTGTTTTAGTCGTTTCCTTCTCTTCCCGGACAACGGCATGATGGGGTAAGTATATACTCTCCTTTGTACGTATATCTTCAGTAGGTACCTTTTCCATGTGTTTCAGTTCGATGTAGTCTTCAATGACTTTTGTATAATCTTCCTTCAAACCCGGCATTCTCAAAAACCTTTTCTCGAGTTGTAATAATCTGTTTTCCGCTATTTCCCTTGTGTTTCCTTCACACGCTCGTGGTATTTCTGTTTTCAAAGGTAGCTTGACGACATATCTTCCTTCTTCATTTCTTGTGTAAGTGTGCTCAAATATTGTTTCGCATGCTTGTTCCTCTTTTGTTAATGTCCTTTTTATTTCAGTGTCTACTTCCCATATTGACTTCAATAAATCTTTAACATTGACCTGATGGTGCATCACCATAAAAGATTTATCTTGTGTGTTTGTATTTATCTCTCCAAATAAAATCCAACCGAGGCTGGTTTTCTGAGCACATGGTGTACCCGGTGGACCTCTGATTATGTCTTGTTCAATAATTTGTGCATATTCTTTGACTCCGAGAAGTAGATCTATCGGACCTGGTGTAGAGTAGCTTGGATCGGCCAGGTGAAGATCTTGTAGGTGTGTCCAGTTGCTTGGTTGTACAGTGTGCGTGGGCATCTTAGTGGTCAATTGCTTGGAAATCACGTAGGCTCGAAGCTGCATAGTAAACGATCGATAATGCGACGAAACCTGAAGTTGAACCACTTGATTTATATTTGTTTTCGTAGATCCCACTCCAACTATACTTCCTCTTGCTGGTTGTCGTGGGAGCTTTAGTAATTGAGTCGCCCTTTCAGTGATGAAAGATGCTTGCGAGCCCTGGTCGATCAGAGCCCTGAGTGCAATGGTGTGTCCTTGCTCACTTCTTACATTAACCATTGCAGTTGCTAATAGGGCAACGCTATGTCTGGCGGTGTGATGCGAAGCAATCGCCATAGAAGCTTGAAGCTCTGGTTCCTGTTCATCAATGTTGGAGAGCGCCGATTGAATTGTATCATCTTTCTGTGTAGATTCGGAACTCTTGTATACATGAACCAGAGAATGGTGACGTTTGCGACATATACGACACGACAATGGAACTCGGCATTTGAAAACTGCGTGTCCTGGTGCCAGGCAGTTGAAGCAAAGCCTATTGTTTTTCACATATTCACATCTCTCGGAGGGTTGCATTTTTGTGAATTCTTTGCAATGAGCGATGGTGTGATTATCTTTGCACATAGCACAGCTCTTCTCATTATTTGTGACATGGAACGTGCGTTCTTTAATTGTTGATCTTTCGCGCGAGGTGTTTGACGTTGAAGCGGTGACGAGTTCTAATGTTCGGTATTTGGCCTCCAGAAATTTTACGAAGTCTGTCCACTTGGGTAATTCCTCAAAATTATCCTTGTGAGCGTACTCCTCCCAGTCCTTATGTGACTCCGAGTCCAATTTCTGCATTACCAGAAATATAATTAAAGGATCCCAGGAATCGGTAGAAATTTTCAGGTTATTTAAACTGTTCAAACATTCTGTTGTGGTATCCAGCAATGATTTTATTTGGTTGGCCGACTGAGTATTAAATTTCTTTTGCATAAATAATCGCTTCAATATAGAATTTACTATTAACCTTTTGTTCCCGTAGCGCCTTTGAAGTATATCCCATGCTTGTTTATAGCTGCTATCAGTGACTTGTATGTGTTTTAATATCGCCTCTGCCTCGCCGGACACACTAGTTTTTAAATAATGCAATTTTTGTACATTACTGAGCGACGCGTTGTTGTGCACGATGGACACGAACAAATCTTGAAATGTGGGCCACTGTTCGTAAACACCAGAAAAAACCGGCAGCTGAATACGCGGGAGCTTTCCTAATTGATTATCTGAAGATGTACTCGTGTTCGTGTTTGTGTTGATTTGCCTCGTACTGTTCAATAAATCCTTAAGGTCACCCTCGAGATTCAGGTACAAATCTTCGTAAATAAAGTATTCTTCATTTATAAAATACTCCGTAACTGCTCGTTGTTCTCGTGGCATACGCTTTAGTAATTCTTGATGTGTTTGCTTGAACGTCGACCAGTACTCTTGTATGCATTGTAATCTCGCTTCAATATAACCTCTAGTTAATCGTGTTTTAGGACATTTCTTCAAATTAACATGAGTTTTCTGTAGTAAACTTGCAGTGTCCTCCAAAACAGTCAATAATTGCTCAGGTGTAGACATTGCGGGCACTAAATCGTCGTAAAATCACTTTAAAATCCAAGTAAACACGATATTTGTTGCGAGTTATTCACGTATTTAAATGTGAATTGCATTAAATGATGCACATTAACTCGTTTCGGCCGGCGAGTCTTATCGCTGTCTATTGTTCTCGCGGCTACTTGAGGGCCGCCTGCTCGATTCTTGATGCAGTTGAATCCGGTTCGTTTGGGCCATATGTTCAGTGCAGTAAGGTTCACTTTAGTTTGGAGATATTAAAACACGTCTTGTTCCTATGATTTTTATAATGCGACTAAATAATAAATACAATATCGATAGTTACGTTTCGGCGTTAACATTTATTGTTATATAATTTTCCCTGTATCCATGTCGCGCTCGTTACGCTCGCGTTTGATCTAAGTATTATTAACCGTCACTTTCCAAAATTTTTCCGCGCACGCTGCGCTCGCGTTTTATCTGGGTATATGTAATATTAACCGTCCCCTTCCAAAAAATTTCGTGCTCACTTTGCTCGCATTTGATCTGGTCATAACTATTATTAAATTTCAAAAAATTTGTAGATTATGACTTTTTTAATACAGTTGCTCAAAAAGTGGTACTTTTTGTGGCTGCGTAGCGTGCGAGAAGCTCATTTTCTCGAACTAGTGCTTTTTACTTTTTAGTTCCAAACTATACTTTCGAAACGCAGTAACTGAGTTTCGAATGTCAGTGATGACGATGACGATGACGATGACGATGACGATGGCGATGGCGATGGCGATGGCGATGGCGATGGCGATGGCGATGGCGATGGCGATGGCGATGACGATGACGATGACTATGACGATGACGATGGCGATGGCGATGGCGATGGCGATGACGATGACGATGACGATGACTATGACTATGACGATGACGATGGCGATGGCGATGGCGATGACGATGATGATGGTCTTAATGTACCATGTCATTTGTAAAGTATGGGTTCGTTCAAAAATAACTTCGAAGCAAGCATATTTTATCGCAATGATATATTAATTTGTTATTTTTTCGCAATTGCATTAAAAAACGTCGTTTACAACACGTGTGAAATGTCTTTTTACTACTCGTACCGAGTCTTGCCACTCGCTTTCAGCTCGTGGCAAGATACCTCGGTACTAGTGGTAAAAAGACATTCTTTTCACACTAGTTGTAAAATGTACTATTATGGTTATGTTATGATTATAAACAGAAATACACTTCTATATTTACGTGTTTGGTGAAGCTTCCTATCCTCCAGCAAGGCTGTACCTTCCTTTCTTTTCCTCATTGTGCATTTATATCAACTTGTGACTGTTCCGGTGTTGTAGGTGTCTATGGGCAACGGTAATCGCTTTCCATCAGGCGATCCGTTTGCTCGTTTGCCCCCTTTGTGTTTTGAGGAGCAGTGACGGAAATTTTAGTGAGTTTTGTTTGTCACCAAGCGATATCTGCTAATGATGAAGTGTGTTCCCAGATTGATAGGCGAGATCCTCCGGATAAGCGCGTGGGAGTGCGCGGCGCTGGAGGCGGGGCTCGCGGGCGTGTTCAGCCCCGAGCTGTCGGCCACGACGTCGTGGCTGCTCAAGATATGGGCCAACGCGTACCTGATGCCGCAGCCCTCGCTATACTCTGAGGTCAGTCAATAGGGGACAAGCGAAGATCCTCCGGATAAGCGCGTGGGAGTGCGCGGCGCTGGAGGCGGGGCTCGCGGGCGTGTTCAGCCCCGAGCTGTCGGCCACGACGTCGTGGCTGCTCAAGATATGGGCCAACGCGTACCTGATGCCGCAGCCCTCGCTATACTCTGAGGTCAGTCAATAGGGGACAAGCGAAGATCCTCCGGATAAGCGCGTGGGAGAGCGCGGCGCTCGAGGCGAGGCTTCGTCATCACAATCGTCATCACCGTCACCATCAGAATCAACACCGACATTATGATACCTAATTACCATCATCGTCTTCATTTATCACCGTCACAAGTCATAATCATAACCATCACCAACACCACCATCGCCAACAACATCATCATCACCAATAGAGCCTGCAGTACCGGGAATTTTTCGTATGGCAGTACCGGGAATTCCCCGGTTCTGCAAGCTCTAATCACCAACACCACCATCGACACCACCGTCATCAACACCACCATCATCATGATCACCATCACCATCGCCACAACCATTATCATTATCACTACCATCAGTCCATCATCACCACTAGTGTCCGCCCTAATCACAAACACCACTATCATGATGATCACCAACACCATCGCCACCACCAATCATTATCACTAGCATCATGACCAAAAGTATCCGCCCTAATCACCAACACCACCATCATCATCACCAACATCTACAACAGCACCATCGTCACCACCTTCAACATCAACACCATCACCACCATCATCATCATTACCATCACCAACACCATCACTATTTCACGATTTCTCGGCACACAACCCTTTTAAGATTATCTACATAGCAAACACGATTCCAACTCACTGCCGCTGAGGGGTGAGGTAAGTCGATTCTGTGCGGGGGTGTGCGTGTCCGTTCTGTATAAAGTACTATCAAGTATTCTGTGGTGATATATAGATGTAATCATATTGAAGTATCAAATTGATTCAGATGTCTCCGATCTTGGAGATGGCGTTCGGTCGCTCGTCCCGCGGCGCGGTGTGGACGGTGCGGCGCCTGTGCGCGCGCGTCGGCGCGTGTCTGCGGCACCTCGCCGCGCAGCCCGCCGCCGCCGCCGCCGCCGCGCAGCTGCTCACCACGCTGGCCATGCATCACCACAAGTGAGTGTGTGTGTGTCCCCGCCCCCTCCCCCCTCACGGCGCGTGTCTGCGGCACCTCGCCGCGCAGCCCGCCGCCGCCGCCGCCGCCGCGCAGCTGCTCACCACGCTGGCCATGCATCACCACAAGTGAGTGTGTGTGTGTCCCCGCCCCCTCCCCCCTCACGGCGCGTGTCTGCGGCACCTCGCCGCGCAGCCCGCCGCCGCCGCCGCCGCCGCGCAGCTGCTCACCACGCTGGCCATGCATCACCACAAGTGAGTGTGTGTGTGTCCCCGCCCCCTCCCCCCTCACGGCGCGTGTCTGCGGCACCTCGCCGCGCAGCCCGCCGCCGCCGCCGCCGCCGCGCAGCTGCTCACCACGCTGGCCATGCATCACCACAAGTGAGTGTGTGTGTGTCCCCGCCCCCTCCCCCCTCACGGCGCGTGTCTGCGGCACCTCGCCGCGCAGCCCGCCGCCGCCGCCGCCGCCGCGCAGCTGCTCACCACGCTGGCCATGCATCACCACAAGTGAGTGTGTGTGTGTCCCCGCCCCCTCCCCCCTCACGGCGCGTGTCTGCGGCACCTCGCCGCGCAGCCCGCCGCCGCCGCCGCCGCCGCGCAGCTGCTCACCACGCTGGCCATGCATCACCACAAGTGAGTGTGTGTGTGTCCCCGCCCCCTCCCCCCTCACGGCGCGTGTCTGCGGCACCTCGCCGCGCAGCCCGCCGCCGCCGCCGCCGCCGCGCAGCTGCTCACCACGCTGGCCATGCATCACCACAAGTGAGTGTGTGTGTGTCCCCGCCCCCTCCCCCCTCACGGCGCGTGTCTGCGGCACCTCGCCGCGCAGCCCGCCGCCGCCGCCGCCGCCGCGCAGCTGCTCACCACGCTGGCCATGCATCACCACAAGTGAGTGTGTGTGTGTCCCCGCCCCCTCCCCCCTCACGGCGCGTGTCTGCGGCACCTCGCCGCGCAGCCCGCCGCCGCCGCCGCCGCCGCGCAGCTGCTCACCACGCTGGCCATGCATCACCACAAGTGAGTGTGTGTGTGTCCCCGCCCCCTCCCCCCTCACGGCGCGTGTCTGCGGCACCTCGCCGCGCAGCCCGCCGCCGCCGCCGCCGCCGCGCAGCTGCTCACCACGCTGGCCATGCATCACCACAAGTGAGTGTGTGTGTGTCCCCGCCCCCTCCCCCCTCACGGCGCGTGTCTGCGGCACCTCGCCGCGCAGCCCGCCGCCGCCGCCGCCGCCGCGCAGCTGCTCACCACGCTGGCCATGCATCACCACAAGTGAGTGTGTGTGTGTCCCCGCCCCCTCCCCCCTCACGGCGCGTGTCTGCGGCACCTCGCCGCGCAGCCCGCCGCCGCCGCCGCCGCCGCGCAGCTGCTCACCACGCTGGCCATGCATCACCACAAGTGAGTGTGTGTGTCCCCCTCACGGTTTGAAACACCAATCCCTAAGAATACAATTTCCCTTTGTAAGTGTCCTCAACCGTGTGAATGTTCCAGACAAAATCCCCTGGCGAGCTGCGAGGAGTTCCTGGCGCTGGTGGCGTGGGAGGCGCGCGGCAGCAACCTGCCCGGCTGCCTCCGGAAGGAGCTGCACCGGGCTTTCGCCGTCGCCGCCACTTACGCTGAAGGTAGGGGACCTGCGCTGATTTTTTTTTTTTTTTATGTCATAAGGGGCAAACGAGCAAACGTATCGCCTGATGGAAAGCGATTACCGTCGCCCATAAACACCTGCAACACCAGAGGAGTCACAAGTGCTTGCCTACCCGGAGGACGAAGATAGAATGCCTCTATAGTAATTTCACCGGCTATCTTACCCCCACACCGGAACACAACAATGCGAACATTGCTGTTTGGCGGTGGGTTAGCAGGCAAGACGGTAGTAACAATCCGGACGGAACCTGCACGAGGCCCTACTACTCCAAGAAGTTATTCTACTGATACCATACATTTTGCTGAAAAGCTATAAAATAAACCTAACCTAACCTATCCTAATCTACCAGGATACACAAAAACATTTCAATAGTACATTACTGCAGAGGCCGCGAAATAGGGAATTATTGGCCGAGTAGTAATAGATGGCCGAGTGAAAACGAGGCCATCTAGAGATACGAGGCCGATAATCCCTGTTCGCGCCGAGGCTTGTATAGTGCTTTTCTCAAATAAATCCAAGGAAATAATACAAATGTTCAACTTATATATTCATATAAAAACAAATTTATTTCAAATTTAATAAAAAAAAACAAATTTATTTTTTTAAGCTGTTCGGGTCAATGTTTTTACCACCAAATGTTAAGATGATTCTATTTATTAAAAAATGACAACACCTTATTAATTAGATATTCTCATATTTTTTAACAATAAACGTGATTCCTTGTTTATTTTATTGAATATCTGATTTAATCGAATTGAATAATCTAGTTAAATATAAGAAATAAAACGTAAATATACATGCACAAACTAAGTTTTTTTTTATTGGCAGTATGCCATAGATTATCAATAAAAGAAATAAACCCCACTGAAACAAAAGACAATCTCTTTGTTGGCTACGGCCAATAATGTTGTATGAAATTCCTTTACATCGTTCTAATTTGAAATTAGAACGAATCTTCAACAATTGCTATACAAAGACGTATTTCGCGTTCTATTACCACGATCATAAGAACGACATTTCCTTGGATGTTTGAGAAAAATATATTTCCCGTTCAAGCGTCAGAAAATTTCTGCGAAATGAGTATTATGCGAAACATTACTTTCGGTAAACCAAGTTTCTGCCAGATGAGGGTAACCCATTTTAGAGATATAATGGAGATCTCTCCTTGTCATCGCCATCCGTCACTTTTGACGTGTGCCTACTTGACAAGTGGCGATATCTCTAGAATATCGCAACTTCGTCAATTCGGACGCGCTAAATTTTCGTTTCCTTTGTATGTGACGGCATAAATAACAGGCGCATAGTTTAAATTGAC
Organism: Apotomis betuletana; assembly: GCA_932273695.1. Classification (NCBI taxonomy): domain Eukaryota; kingdom Metazoa; phylum Arthropoda; class Insecta; order Lepidoptera; family Tortricidae; genus Apotomis; species Apotomis betuletana. The sequence continues at coordinate 2,153,721 of OW026310.1, forward strand.
CGCGTAGTGCGTGAAATTAGTCCGTTACGTTTCATTCAAAACAGAAATTCATATGCATGAATAACATTTTTGACAATCATTATCGCCTTCGTATTTCCAAAATTGAGATGAGATATCTCAATTTAAAGCTCATCGCATTTTAATGACAGTTCAACGGCGATATAACAGTTATCTAATAGAGATGTGACGTTTGGCGTTCACTCAAACGGCATTCTCGAATTGGGCCCCTGCGCTGATTGCTGAGCGAGATAATCTCTCTCTGTGGTCGCTCCCTCATGACTGAGGATTGTGGTAATCGCTACATATGGATGATCTACACCTAGTTTTTATGATCTGCCTCCACCAGTGCCTGTTCATCGCGTCTCTGATGACCGAGCAAAACTTGGTTGAGGAAGGGCCCTTCACTTGATCGGTCCATCTGGTTGGGGACCGTCCCCGGGCTCGTTTGCCCTCCGTGTTCTAAACAATGATCAGCTTTTCAAGGCATTCATTTTCCCTCCTCATTATGTGGCCGAAGTAGGTCAATATACGCTGCTGGCAGATTGTGGATTGGACACGAAGCTGGGAAAGGATCGATACATTGGTGCGCATGGCGGTCCAAGGTATCCTCAGCATACGCCTCCAGCACCACATCTCGAATGCATCGATCCTTTGCCTTTCTCGAGCTCGAATCGTCCATGTTTCTTCGCCATAAAGAAATATGGGCAATACTAGACCGCGTACTAGCCGGGTCTTGGTGGTGATGGTTATACCTCTCTTCTTCCAGATGTCATTCAGTCGGGTCATCGCGTCCTTAGCCATACCAATACTATGTAATACTATTAAGTATTCTGTGCCAATACGCCTCTTTATCTCCGGTACGCAGTTGCCATCATCACAAATGAGCGTGAGCGAGATAATGATGGGTGATATACACAGTGATCTAACTAAAGGGTATATAGTACCAAGGACCATATACACGGGACTTATGTTCTCATACAAGAAAACGTAACTCTGAAAAAGCTCAAAATTCTGTATAAAAACTAGATGGCGCTGCTTCGTAGCCTGGAAGTGACAAAAATGATATTTTTTACCAATATTTATAAGTGATTTTTGATTTTTGAAAATCAAACGCGTTACTGCTTTGTTTTAATACGATAATATAACTTAAATACACAATTTTTAAGGATTTCATTTTTTAGTCTTCAACAACGTGGTTTGATCGTATTAAAATAGATGGCACTACCTCTGGATAGCTCAAGGTTGCCTGCGGGCTCGCCAATTTTTGCTACACAAAATAGCTAGATGGCGTTGGTGCACTGATGTAATGGACAAAATAAGTTACGCCCGAATTGTCAAGCGACATTTCCCACTAACAAACAGTCAGTAACGTAATATTTGTTAGATAAGTTTTGTACAGTCAAGGAATTTCATTTCCTACCCATTTCGTTAAAATGTCGTTAGACATTCGCAATGCATTAAGGCTGAAAATTATATTTCAATAATAGTATTGAAATGTCAATATTATTATTTGTCACTTCATTTTACAAAAAACCTCCTCGCGAAAGGTTATCATTTGCTTTTAATTTCTAATTAGGAACATATGTCAGTGTCAATCGAGAAAATCGTAAAATAATTTTCAGCAACGTTATTAATTTGAAAAATAAAATGCTTGCCGCTAACCGTGAACTATTAGAAGATAATGATAATGACTGAAAACAATGAAGAGCTCAAAGAGTGGAGTTACACCAGGAAGGAATACGGATTTATGAGATCACACGTCGGTTAAATGCTAGCAGGGACACAGTTTGACGTTGGGTACGGCGATATAATGCTGAAGGAAACCTTATTGATCTACTGCAAAGCAAAGTAACCATTGCATCGTCCGCTTGCCATGGCCCAAGACCAACGCCGACGACAAAATGGCTTTACGCCAACGGGACGATTTGCGGAAATGTTTGACATTTACCCTAGAACAATTAGGAATTGCCTATATGCAGGCGGCCTGCGAAAATATATTCGTTCGTTTTGTTTTTGTTAAAAGTAATAAGAAAACGTTTATAAAATTGTGGTTTTATTGAATTATCACTGTCGTTAGTTCTGTTAGTTTTTGTATAGATAAATTTCGGGTGCCTGTCGTATCGCATAACGTTTTTTGTCCTAAAAATGTTTGGCCGAGAATGTTTGGCATACTGTTGAATGGCATACTACTCGTTTGTCCTAATAATTTTTGCGCATACTCTCTTAAAGTCCTAAATCAAGTTTGTCCTAATATTGATAACTCTAAAATCTAATTACCTAAAGCATAATATTCCTAACATGAATTGCCCTAAGAATTATTTTGCCTATTATCAAATACGTAGTGTAAGTACACTTTGTTCCTTGGCTTCTCCCGTTAAAATGGTTAAAATCGTGCCCTTTACGATGTACGATGTGTAGGTGCATAATTGACAGACAATTCGGGCATTGTCGTGTATCCGAGTCTAAGATCCGAGTAATACAAAAACTTTATGCTCTAATACTGTACTCTGCGTTAAATAATTATTGCCGATCGGTCTTTAGAAAGAGACAATTCAACAATTACTGTTAACGACGCTGTCGCTGTGTGTGTGTGTGTGGCTGTTGTTGATTATCCTATCTTTGCATACTCAGTTATTTCTTTATTTTTATTCACTTACCAAGCGGGGGTACATAGTCAAAGCTCGTACTATTTTCAGATGATGTGCGTATCGAAACGTGGTACCTACCTGAAGGGCTACTCCGATGTTGGAAATTTTACTGTCGTATAGTGCTATTCCATTCACTAAAATGTTCTTTGACAGATGATCGAGAAGGATGGCGCTATTCGACAGTCAAATTTTGAACATCGGGGTAGCCCTTCTGGCATCACTGGTTTGACATGTCTTGCCAGATGGGTCTGTGATGTCGTCAAATCAAATGTCATTGTTTCAAATTTGTAAAATTGTATGTATTTTATTCTTGAAATTACGCGATTAATCGAATTTTGCGGCTACGTGTTTCCATATCAGAATTTATTGTTTTTCTACAAAGAATAGTTTGGTATGCGTTTCGTGAAGGTCTATCGTAGGCCCAGACAAAATTATTATTATTTGCTCTCCATACAAATTTTAATCCCGTTTTTCGTCCCTAAAAGGGATAAAACTTGATATAAATGATAGCCTATGTCCTATTCTGATATATAAGGTACATAACTGGAAAGTTTCATCATAATACGTCCAGTAGTTTTTGAGATTAAGTGAAACGTACATACATACATCCATCCAAACTTTCACGTTTATAATATTATTAGGATTAGGATTAGGATGTAAGTAATTTTTATGTTTAAATAAAACATACACAAATAGTGAAATGAGACGAAACGGAACGTAGTAAACAAACATCGCACCTAACGTCATCTATTCACTTTTTACTGTATCACTTTGAAGTTGGAATGTCGTTGAACGCTTGACGACTGTGTTACTTCACGCTTGCGCGTACCGTACGGTAGAGATTGAGAAATGACGACTTTTGAATGAATTGAGACGATTGAGACCCTTAGCGGCATCTAGCGACGTAGAACGATAGTAACTAACGGAGTACGGTGCGTAGTATGAAGAATAGCGGTCCCGTGTATATGGTCTTTGATAGTACATTACTGCAGACGCCGGGAAAGAAAGGCTTGCCAGATGAGTAGGTATAGGCGGATAGTGATACGAAGCCGGCAAGCCCTTTTCACGGCTAGACATGTGTAGTGAAGGCATAGGCCTACAATTTTGTATAAAATACCGTTACAGCTCTCTTAAGTTGTTCCGCCCCGAACGTGATACTTCGAAGCCTGTTATACAGTAAATCCCACTTACGACCTAAGCGTCAGCTCACACCGAGACGCGACGCTGCGCGCACATTTCAATAGAGCGACTCAAAATTATACTTTATTTGCTACATTAAAAGGGGCACATTTCATCGTGAGAATTCAAAATACGTTGCGCCACGCAGCGCTGCGCCTCGAGACGCCTCGCGGCGTAGAGCAACGCATCGCGACGCAGCGGTGCATCGCCGGTACGCGCGGCGTGTAAGAGCGGCGCTGCGCCTCGCGAAGCCGCGCGACGTAGCGCGACGCATCGCAACGTAGCGAGGCGCAGCCTGAGGCCGCCGTTCTCATGCGCTTGCAATAGGTAGACTGCGGGGCGGTTGGACGCGGCACCGCGCGGCGTCTCGCTGCGCAGCGAGGCGTCGTGCTGCCAACGATTTTACGATGCGCCTCGCTACGTTGCGATGCGTCGCGCTACGTCGCGCGGCTTCGCGAGGCGCAGCGCCGCTCTTACACGCCGCGCGTACCGGCGATGCACCGCTGCGTCGCGATGCGTTGCTCTACGCCGCGAGGCGTCTCGAGGCGCAGCGCTGCGTGGCGCAACGTATTTTGAATTCTCACGATGAAATGTGCCCCTTTTAATGTAGCAAATAAAGTATAATTTTGAGTCGCTTTATTGAAATGTGCGCGCAGCGTCGCGTCGCGTCGCGTCTCGGTGTGAGCTGACCCTAAGGTGACGTAAACACCCATTACGCCCGGCTTGTATTTTGATATGGTTGTGCAGGTGAGGTCAGGAACCGCCTGGTCGCGAGCACGGTGGCGCTGCAAGAGAAACTGATGAACATCATCAACATGGAGACTGACACGGAGCCAGTGCGGAACATGCTGGCTGACACGCTGGACTGTTTCATTGGCGTCACGGAAGGAGTGTTCGAGGTAGGAAACATTCTCACCGATCGCAACATTTTTACACAGACTTGATTAGCTCTCTCAGTGACATTTTTGACTTCATTGGAGAAACTTATTTCGTTGTATGTTCCATTTCGCCGAAAAATCAGTTCGCAGAATTTTTATTCCTCTGTGGGTCATAAATTTTTCTTAATTCTTGCAAATATCATCTCATCATATTGAATAGGTTAGGTTAGCAATCTCTAATAGTTTACGATTGCAAAAAAAAAAATATTGTGCGTGGAGACTCCGCGCGGAAGAAGTGAAACTTCGTAATGTGGAACGCAACCGTTTAACGTTTAACGCAACGTTGTTGGAAGTCGCATTAGAAGTTTCACTTCAAAAATACTTTTTACGAAATTATTTTTCGACGAAATGGAACATTCGACAAAAATTAATAGTACAAGTCTATAGGAGGGTCTATATTTCTAGGAATAATTTACGCATCTATTATACCTTTGTATTGCTTATAGGTAAGCTATACATTTTTATTGCTATTTCATTTTCATTGCTATTTTTGAATGAACATTTTGTTACTTTTCGTGTGTCTGACTGAAGTCAAATGCCCATGCCATATGCTTTATTCCTAATTTCAAGTACCAGAAATATTTTCGATCCTTTAACCATTAATCATTTGAGATGATGCCGAGTTCAATCGCCGAAAGATTATGATATCAAAATATAACCGACCGCCGATATATAGACCGCCTATTGTCTACCATTATTTAATTTCTGATTTCTCATGTAATATTTTTCTTTTTGGTGTGCAATAAAGTATTGTTGTATTGTATAACCAGGTGGGAACGATGGACGAGCAATTCCTGATGCTGATCGGCGCGCTGGACAAGGTGCCGGGCATCGTGTTCCGCTACCACAACTACCCGGGCGTCGTGCTGCCCGCGCTCAAGCTGCTTGCCAAGAGCGCCAAGCGCATGCTGCACTCGGTGCAGCCGCACAACGTCAACAAGTGGGTATCTATTAATATCAGCGCCATCTATAGGGAAACCCTTGAACTAAATCGCCCGCGGTAAGAGCGTGCTGCCGGCGCTCGAGGTGCTGGCCAGGAGCGCCAAGCGCATGCTGCACTCGGTGCAGCCGCACAACGTCAACAAGTGGGTATCTATTAATATCAGCGCCATCTATAGGGAAACCCTTGAACTAAATCGCCCGCGGTAAGAGCGTGCTGCCGGCGCTCGAGGTGCTGGCCAGGAGCGCCAAGCGCATGCTGCACTCGGTGCAGCCGCACAACGTCAACAAGTGGGTATCTATTAATATCAGCGCCATCTATAGGGAAACCCTTGAACTAAATCGCCCGCGGTAAGAGCGTGCTGCCGGCGCTCGAGGTGCTGGCCAGGAGCGCCAAGCGCATGCTGCACTCGGTGCAGCCGCACAACGTCAACAAGTGGGTATCTATTAATATCAGCGCCATCTATAGGGAAACCCTTGAACTAAGTCGCCCGCGGTAAGAGCGTGCTGCCGGCGCTCGAGCTGCTGGCCAGGAGCGCCAAGCGCATGCTCCACTCTGTACAGCCGCACAACGTCAACAAGTGGGTATCTATTAATATCAGCGCCATCTATAGGGAAACCCTTGAACTAAATCGCCCGCGGTAAGAGCGTGCTGCCGGCGCTCGAGCTGCTGGCCAGGAGCGCCAAGCGCATGCTGCACTCGGTGCAGCCGCACAACGTCAACAAGTGGGTATCTATTAATATCAGCGCCATCTATAGGGAAACCCTTCAACTAAGTCGCCCGCGGTAAGAGCGTGCTGCCGGCGCTCGAGCTGCTGGCCAGGAGCGCCAAGCGCATGCTCCACTCTGTACAGCCGCACAACGTCAACAAGTGGGTATCTATTAATATCAGCGCCATCTATAGGGAAACCCTTGAACTAAATCGCCCGCGGTAAGAGCGTGCTGCCGGCGCTCGAGCTGCTGGCCAGGAGCGCCAAGCGCATGCTGCACTCGGTGCAGCCGCACAACGTCAACAAGTGGGTATCTATTAATATCAGCGCCATCTATAGGGAAACCCTTCAACTAAGTCGCCCACGGTAAGAGCGTGCTGCCGGCGCTCAAGCTGCTCGCCAAGTGCGCATCTATTTATATAAGCGTCATCTATAATGCTATATAAAAAAGTTTACGGGTATTATCCTTTTTTATATTTCCACAATTTTTTTACAAGGAGCCGTGGGATATAACTCCTTGGATATGAGACGAAATTTTAACCTGCTTTCTGTCGCTTGTCGTGTCATTCGTGGGGAATCGGAATGCCCTGAACTGGTGGAGCACCTGGTCAGATTATTTGCCCCACAAGTCCCCAGGATCAATCTTAGGTCACGCTCGCGCCAGGGACGTATTTACGTGGCGCGGCGAGAGGGGCAGGGGCAATATATTACATCAGCATTGCCAGATCGGATCTTTTTACACTATATCGGTCAATTTTACGCACTCCCTCGTCGAAAAATTTCGCGCTCGCGTTTTCATCTGATCGTGTTACGACGCATCCCCGCGCAGAAAAATTTAGCGCTCGCTGCGCTCGCGTTAACATCTATTTGTGATACTACGTAGTCTATGTACCCCCGCGCCGAAAAATTTCGCGCTCGCAAAAGCATCTATTTGTGTTACTATGTAGTCTACGTACCCCCGCGCACGCTACGCTCGCGTTTTTTTTTTATTGTGTTACTACGCACCCCATCGCCGAAAAATTTGGCGCTCGCGCTTTCATCCGATTGTGACATTAAAAGTCGGTGAATGTAAAGAAATAGGAAAAATAACTAAATATTCCGCAAATTTCAAACTATACCCAGTGTCAGTGATGCAAGTCAAGTTTTTTTTTCTATAGGATTCAGTATTTCTTTCGCAAGAAGAACGAAAAATTGAGCAGCATTCCGGTAAACACTGTTTTGAATTTGGCTAAAGACAAATCCTTTACAAATCGCTTTTGACGTTTAATAATGCAAATATATGACGTATGCACATTACTGCCATATGAAAGCTGTTTGTAACGCCACTATCCCTGGGCCGGATCGACACTACTTGTTAGGCTATACCTGTGTTGGATAATAGGTACTCAAGTTCTTCACATTAAACGGTGCCAATCTGTCTATCCTACTCTCACTTCACTACCATTTCGCTCTAGATTTGGCAGCACAATATTTATGGATCCCTTCCTGGATACCTTCTTTGCAGTTTTATTTTTTAATTTTTATCATGTTAATGTGCCCCAGGTTCCTGGAAGTGTGCAACACGACTTTCGACGTGTATTTGCGGTGGAACTCGGGCAAGATCTCCGGCATCCCCCAAGACGCTGAAGAGGAGGCCTACGAAGTATGTTTACTTTTATATTCACTTGCATTTAGTCTATAATTTATTTATTTTATTTTTAGCCTGTGCTGTCCCACTGCTGGGCGAAAGCCTCGCTATCTTTCAAGGCAGCAACAGACCAATCATTTCGGAATGTGTTTAGGTCATCCCGCTATCTCTATCTAGTCTATAATTAACCAAGTTCAAAAAAAAAGGAGGACGACTTCAAAAGGTAAAAGTAAAAAAAATATAATCATAGTGTTCTTTGTTTGGTAGACCCACCAGAATGAAATAAAAAATACACCACTCAAAAAAAAGAGCTGTCTAGCCTGTTCATGTCCACAGTCGTCATGTAAAAAAAAATACTTCGCGGTTTAGGACTTCAATTTTGTATGAAATTCCTTTACAGTTCTCTCGAGTTTTTCCGTGAAACGTGACATTTCGAAACCTGTTTGAACTAGGCCTTCAATTGTTCCGCCCGTTCCGTTATGACTGAAGCTTCGAAGCCTGTTATAACGCACGTTATGACGACATTTCATTGCGTGTACACTTACATATATGAGAAAATATATGATATATTGCAAATATGAGAAAATATGATTCCGTGCGTAGGATATCTGCGCACTGATGGAGGTGGTGTGCAGCATCGCGCGCTGCGGCGCGGTGGGCGACACGTGCGCGCGCGGCCTGCGGCTGCTGCTGCCGCTCATCACGCCGGCCCTGCTGGCGCTGCCCACCCTCGCGCAGCAGGCCTACAGGACGATACGCGAGCTGCACACTGCTGAACAGGTATTGTGCCTGCGGCTGCTGCTGCCGCTCATCACGCCGGCCCTGCTGGCGCTGCCCACCCTCGCGCAGCAGGCCTACAGGACGATACGCGAGCTGCACACTGCTGAACAGGTATTGTGCCTGCGGCTGCTGCTGCCGCTCATCACGCCGGCCCTGCTGGCGCTGCCCACCCTCGCGCAGCAGGCCTACAGGACGATACGCGAGCTGCACACTGCTGAACAGGTATTGTGCCTGCGGCTGCTGCTGCCGCTCATCACGCCGGCCCTGCTGGCGCTGCCCACCCTCGCGCAGCAGGCCTACAGGACGATACGCGAGCTGCACACTGCTGAACAGGTATTGTGTCTGCGCACTGATGGAGGTGGTGTGACACGTGCATTTCAGTCTTTTAGATAACCATAAACACGACACGCGGTAAGATGTGAATATTAACGTATTCACATAGAGGTCGCTAAGGTAAAGCCTTTCAAATAAACAATGCAAAGATTTTTAGTTATCTGGGCGTTAGTGTGGTGGAAAGGTTAATACGTTGGACCGGTAACCCTAGGTACGGGGTTCTATTCCTGGTCTCTTCCACTAAGTTACGCATTTCAATTTTTCTTTGACATTTGATGAATGTATTTAATGTTTTAATACAAAAAATGTAGTGGGTACCCACAGTAAAAAAATTAGACGTTACATTGTTTATAAATGTATAACCAAAACGCGTTTATTTGTGGCAATTTTGTTCCACACACGTCTAATTGTAATTTTGTTTTACAGCTAACAATCCTACCAATAGAAGACTTCAACATGGTCGTGGCCGCCTTACGGGTAGGCCTCACGGCGGTGTCGTGCGACGTGTCCACTCTCTGCTGCGATACCATCGTCGGCCTCTCAAACAAGGCACGTACGCTCGGCGAAGACAACCCTTACGCCCTATCCCTACTCACTCTAGCGGAACTCCTCCTAATGCTGATTATAAAGATGGAGATACCTCCCGACTCCATCCCGGCTGCCGGCGCCGCTATTTACGCACTAACTTGCGTAAAACCAGCGTTACTAGAAGGCCTCGCCCGCCAACTCATAGAGGCCTACGCGGTCAATGATCCCGCGAACGTTCCTCGGTTGGAAGAGGCCTTCGGAGTCCTCACGAATGGTGTCCTCTTCGACGGCTCGAGGCCCCACAAGCAGCGCTTCCAAGACAATTTCGACAAGTTCCTAGCTAGCGTGCACGGGTTTTTGATCGTGAAATAACTGTTTGGGACTCTGTTCCTGGATCTGCTCGATTCACTTGAAGTGACATCCGCCAGAGTTCTCTAGACTCTAGCGCTGGCCGGATTTTGATGCTCACTACGCATTTGCGTACCGTTTTTGATGCATCAATTTGTATGTTAAGAGAATATACTATTATTTTATTAAGTTGAACTGAATGTGACTAAAAGGAGACTTATTGTAATATAAGTTCATGTAAGATAGCGCTTTTATCGCTATTATCTAATTTATTAGTCTTGGGGCCGATTTTTCAATCGTCAGATTGGTCTGAGGATTGGAAAATCGAGTTCGGACTTGGATTGGCGTCCCCACATGGGCTGTGCGAAATCAAAGTAAGGAAACACTATTGTGTTAGAATTAGCGATATTGTAATTAAATTTAGTGCCATTAAGTCCAATAGATAACTTTAGTCGCTGTATTTGATCTCTTATAATAACTAGATACATCGCATAAATATGGCCCGACTAGGTAAGCGCCGTCAAAATGACTTAGTAGCACTTTGATAAACTAAACGGTATATCATTTTAATATGTCACAAATTCTATTTCCTATGCACTTTTCAAATCTTTGTCGGACTTGTCTTAAATTATATAAAAGTAAATTAGCTCAGTCCCTTATTGTATTCTGTATTTCAGTACCTTATAAATGCCGTTATCTTAAAACTTAAAAGTATTCTATGAATGTAAACCATTGTTTCATCATTTCAACCATAAGAACACGGCTGAACATCAGTCACCAATATTGCCAATAGTCTTTTTTCCTTATTCCTATTAATTTAATACACAAAGATTTGATTATACGAATCTCACATGTATATGTTAGAAGTTGACATTTAATTGACAATTAATTTTAGGGTAGTAATTGTAGTAAAAATTTGCATTTCTCATTTTTCTTCACATATATATGTTATAATGTTACTTTAAGGTGACGTGGCAATCAGACCTAACAATTTTTTACCCAATACTTCTACTTTACATTGAATTGTTAATACCAAACACAGTATTTTGTATAGTGTCTTGTTTATTATAAGAGACCGATACCTTATGTTCTATTGTTTATGGCCTAAATGTACAGGGTGCTTATTGATCCAATAAGTCCGTAGTCCTCCTGTTGTTTAATTATATTATTATAATCTTTAAATATAATTATTGCGTTAGGAATGCAAGGATCTTATGTTCACAACGAATGACTTTATATGGTGAGAGGGTTGTGAATGATCAAGTCTTATGGTGTACAGGTTTAGCGTTTATGAATCTATGACGAAACTAGCTGTCTATTTTACTATTTTTCGGCATACCATGTCGAACCGGCTTGTGTGAAAAGGCTTTTGAACCAAAAAGTTAAGGGAGGCTCAAATAATTAATATACGCGATATAATCCGTTTAAATTGTTTTATTTAAATGTGTGACAGTCGCGGAAACCGTAGAAAACAATAAGTTTATGTTTTTTCTTCGACATCTGGTCGACTAGTCACTTATTCGTTTATACTTGCGGTTTGTACATATAAGTAACTCATGGGTCGACAGCAAGTAGTTCATATCCAACCAAAGAGGAGGCCAGCCTCAGTTCTGTAGAGCATCATCTCTTTTGCACGGTCCAAATTTTATTAGGACGGTTGAAAAGTCGGATATGTTTGAACAGCTCCTAGTACATATTGGAATGATTAAAGGTCCCAGGTTGGTTATATTATATCTCTCGCTTTGGCTCGAAGTGCCGGTACTTATAGTCACCGGTATGGTATGACTATATTCTATCATCTCAGGTTTCAGTACAATTTCACTTACAGAAAATGTTGAGACATCCCGACAAGATAGTAAAATGTTCACCTAGTTTTGGCTTCATTAAGTGATACATTTTTTTCTTGACCGAAAGTGTTCAAAAACTGGACACATTAATTATGATCCATGAAAAATTGTCATTCGGTCGAGAAGAAATTATAATACCCACTCAATTGCTTTTGGTAACTACGGCTACGTGTCATCGCTCTTATTTTGTTATTTAAATAGAGTCCAGCTCAAAATTCGAAGCAATTGAGTGGATAGTGGGCGGATCATTGACTTGTGTATTAAATTAGTCTTCGAATTACGGCATCTTGTAAAATGTATTTATATTATCTGTGGTATGGCATTATTACCAGGGTTCGTAAAATGCGAGCAAAATTCATTTAAGGGTTTTCTTGTTGTTATTCTGTCCCGTCACCCAGGAGACAATGGTGATTAAACTTAGATAAGTTTTGATAAATTATAATACTGGAGATATTCTAAATAATAATGGGCTTACAACTGCTGCAATTACAACATTTTTGTTGAATATTGCCGCCGAAAATCATAGTTTTAAAGAGTAACCCAGGGGACATCACCATGGCAACAAGCAACAGAAAAAAGTTGATTGACCCTTAGGTGTCAGGGCCGTCACTGGTTGTCAAACGTCATTGCAATCGATTTTGCTCGCATTTTACGATCCGTGATTATCACAATTTATTGTGATACATGTCCGGTCTCACAAACAGTCATTAAATTTGATGTCTATTTATCTATCTACTTTTTTAGGGTTCCATAGTCAACAGGAAACTTATAGATATGCATGTCCTTATGCCCATCGGAGCGTTTGTCACTTTGTCTGTATGTCCACAGTTTAATGCAGACACGTAGTATTAACTTTATTAATGCAAAATAAAACAAAATCGGTGTGATTAGATACGTCAAAAAATTATATTAATTTGTAATTATAATTTTATAAGTTGGTAACAGACATTATGTTTTACGTGTTAATGTTACTTTATAATTAATGAATGTTTGTGCGACTGATACATGTGTATGTACGTCTCGAGTGATTGCGCGAATTAGGGTTTGTACTTATTGCTAGTTAGTATAATTGTGATTTCTACGCTAAGCTATTGCTACTGTGAGTGTGAACTCGATTCTGTTTTATATAATTTAGGTAAACTTGGTCGACATCTGCAGATTTTTGCTCCGGCATTATGAAATAATGAACTTTATTCTGTAAGTACATTACTTGTTAGTTATAGGGAGCTCCTTTCCAAAGAACTTTTTTTTTTCGTAACGGTACTTTGATAGTAGGTACAGCCAGTATAAAAAGTACCTGATAATATTACTATCGGCATATGCCAAATTGCATACAGATGTATTGAATAATAGTTTTCCGTCGTATTTTGTCGGGTAAGCTCGTTTTAATATTTCCTTTTAAACTTTTTCACCGAAGTTGATAGAGACAACATGCTAAAACGAACTTTTCCGACAAAAAACGATGAAAAAAACATTATGCACTATCTGTACCCAAATAGTTAGCTACTTTTGATGGTGACCGTACCTAGGTTTGGTAAAACAACGATCGAATTTAACCCTTAGTTGCATGAAGTATCAATAAGCAACGTTATTTAACACTTTGAACACCGGGAACCCGGTTCCCGGGCGCAGTGCTCGTAGCAACTTTTCGCTACATACGCATTTCCCCATGTTATCGGCTACGCGCGTAGCGCAACGAAATCCTTGGCAACGAATGTGTTAATCCTCGGGGATAGTTCAGTATCGTCAGTACCCCATGAGTTAACGTGACCGCTCTCGCTAGCGACATCGTAAATGATTTGTATGGAGAATAGTACAGTGGCCCTAGCGGTTACGTTGTAGAACTATAATTCTCCATACAAATCCTTTGCGCTGTATCCCCGTTGGAGATCCGGACCGTTCGGCACGTGTAATTAGGCTCCGTGTAATTAAGATACGTACAGTAAACGGCGATAAAGTTTGCACATCGATCTTTGGAAAGAGGCAATCGGCTAATTTCGACTTCGTATAGCGATATCTGTGTCGCACACACCATGACGTTTGTTTTGTCAGTCGTGGTTCAAATGCGAGAGAGTGCAGTCGCATATCCAAGTCAATATATATATAGAGTTGCTAAAACCTACACAAAATTAAATTTGTACTATGGCATCTATAGGGAAAAAAGGTAAGCCGTTACTTTGCCAGTCACGCGAAATTATCTACAATGTTTATAAATATTTTGTAACTGAAGCCGACCAATTTAAAAAAACATGAGAATGTTAATGTAAGTAATTACACTTTTTGTCGATCTTTAAACCCACATTTAAGTATCCTAGTAGTATAACATCAGTTGCTAATGCTCAGTCAAGCCCTTTTAGGAATGTGGGCCTGAATATATATATTTGTATATTATTTTTCCCCAACAAGAACATTATAGCAATAACTATATATTATTACATCGAGTTTTACAGCTCTATATATTCCACGTGAAATCAAAACAAAACAACAATAAAGTACTTAGTTCTAAATTCAAATTCTGATGAACGATTAATCTAATAATTGATGTACATGGAAATTAGCATTCGTTTGTATTCGGAAATGCGATGATTGCCGATGTGCATTCTTTATCGCCGTTTACTGTAGCTCCTTGTTACACGGAGATGCGTTTCTTAAGTTTCTTAATTACACGCGGGTCATGATCTGTCCGTGACGTTGTCGATTCGACAAGCTTTCATTCAATACCCGAGCGGAGCCGAGTTCCGCCGATCCGTAGCCGAACGCAGACACGGCTACGTATCTTTGACGTGTCCGTGTAGTGCGGGATCTTAGGGCCGCCGGTGCTAAGAACACGGAGCTACGGTTCCGCGTGTAACACGTATATCAGAAGCCCTACTAGCGAGTACGGTCACTGTAAACTCATAGTGAGGGTACTGTTGACAACGAAAACTCATTAAGACAAAAATACTTATTTAAAACAAAAAGCTCGTATTTCAGCGTCAATGCACTTAATAGATACGAGGTTTCGAAGAGTAGTGACAGAAATTTTAGTGAGTTTTAGCTGTCACCAGGCGATATGAGAGTTATTTTGGTACAGGAATAATACCATAATTTAAAGTGTTTTTGATTACTTCCAATATTAATACTACGTGGATCTAAGTCTTAAAGGCAAAGTTGCGGATAAATGTGTTTTTTAAATCCTCCAATGTCTTCTCAAATTCTTCCTCTTAAGGAAATTACTCGTTTTTTAATCTTCAACTTGACCGCTATTACCTTTTAAATATTTTTTTAGTTTAGTAAAAATTGTGACAATGACAACTGTGCAATCGCAGTTACTCCGTTCAACGAAGGAATTTTATAGAACTACTAACACACTTCATAAATAAGAGTTATTGTGAACTTGAAGTGTCAACTTATTTCATAAAAATATTGTGTTGTGCTATTAGAAAATACTCGTTTTCTTGTTCCTTTTCTACTGAGGATTTTTATCAAACCTATGAGTTTGAAAACAGTTCTATACTGGATTTCGGAACAGCTCACGAGTACTACACCCAAACTAGTCTCGAGAGCAAAATAGCTGTCAGAACGGAAAAAACACATTACGCGCGGTGCAGCGTCGAATATCACAGACTACAATACAATACAATTTGTGATTCGTGAACTGCCTTCTTTATATTGATTTTAACTTACACTATTTTCACACATAATTATTACAGGACTGAGACCCTTCGCGACCATGGAAGTAACATCACGTCAAATTAATTAAATAAACACCTTTTTGAACGCGATTCAGTCCTATATTGTTATAATAATCGATTTATTACCACCAATAACTTAACCATTCTATTATCTGCAGACCGTTAACTCCTTCGTTGATTGGTCTAAGTTGTGTTAATGATATTATCTAGTATAGTAAACATGAAAACCTAAAAGCGATAGAAAGATCTAGATATGTGTAATGTATCGAAGTTATATTGTTCTGTGACGTTATTTTATTGCAAACATTGAGGCGGTTCTCAATTTTGTTATTCTATTGTTATAAAATATTGATGTATAGTTTATCCGGAATTCTAAGATCAAATTATGTCAAACTTGTAAAAGTTAAAAACCACCTTAAATTTACTTATATACGGTTGATTGTACCTTATGCCATAGCGACTTCATTTGATCTTAGAGATCAGACAGACTAACAATCAATAACATGTACCTTCCGAAATATAGAAAAATATTGAAAAATGTCGCCACCATTAAGTTCTTTTTGACATTATGTTCTATCTAATTGTATCTTACATGCTGCGCTGTGCGCTGTATATACTGTCATCTGAAGGGTGTTCGAAAGTGTGGGAAGGATATTCGAAATTCGACAGTCGTATACAGTCTGACCAACAAGAGTAGAAATTAAAAAGTGGCAATACTGCATACTGTAGTGTAGTCCCTTTCTAATCAATCTAAGAAAACGGGGCCGACACTACAGTATTGCCACTTTTTAATTTCTACTCTTTTTGGTCAGACCTAGTAAATACGTTTATCCCGAGCGCTTGATACGTTTATTCTTAGGACACCGGATTGTTTCTGTTATTTTGTTATTTATGTATGAGGCTTCGTAGGTGAACTAAAAGTATTATTATCGTTAAAGTTGACATATTACCTACATCCCACCCATTTCAATTCTAACTGGAGGGCCATTGGTTGACAATGAAGGGAGCCTTTGGGCAGCTATTTATACTATACTAGCGACCCGCGCCGGCTTCGCACGGGTGCTTTGCTGAAAAATTGTGCATGTATTTATACATATAAACCTTCCTCTTGAATCACTCTATCTATTAAAAATCGCATCAAAATCCGTTGAGTAGTTTTAAAGATCTAAGCATACATAGGGACAGACAGACAGACAGCAGGAAGCGACTTTGTTTTATACTATAATAGGTGCAAAACGCAAAGAAAAACAGTGTAACTATTATACACACTAACGATATTGTTCCTATTATCTTTGTTTCAATGTTTGTACGGGGGCCGATCTATACCTACTTACATTATTATTAGGTAATTATCTCAAAAATATTTTACATCGTTCTTCTTCTTACCGTTTTAAATTCGAATCAGCTTTTTGTTAATATCATGTCGAAGAAGTTGAACTTATATTTTACATTTGACTTTGTTTAAACATTTTAATTTATATCCGGATACGTGGTTTATGGACGGCCCTAAGATTCGGCCTCGAAGGTATTTATATTTTTTTGTGGCTAATGGGTACATGTTATAATTCCTTTATCAATATGTTATTACAGAATTTCATCTTGTTTGTGATTTTTTTTATTTGTTTGTAAACTGTCATTTTGAGCTAAGCGTACGTTGATGCTTGTTATAGTCAAATTCCTTCTTATATTATAATATATAATAAATAGAAATATCTGAACAGTATAAATAAAACCTAGATAGGAGACATTTTGTAAATACTCAGACAGAATGTATTTTACTACCTGCATTGTAATTTCCTTTTCAAATTACCTACCTTTTCCTGTATCAATTAAATAAATTGTACAGATTTTATAAATTAACCTTCCTGTTTCATTAATTCATTATCGTATTTGCCCTTAATTTTATTATTTTGCATAATTATGCCAAGAGAAATTAGAAATGTACAGTCATCAGTAGAAGTAGCACGCAAAACAAGCGCTCAAAATGATCCGCAGACTTCTCTTTTATCAAAAGAATGACAATGATAAGGCTTACAAATAATATTGAGCGTATTTTTCTGCGTAGAAATATTCGCTGCTGACTGTACTTTATACAGGTATATGCAAAGCAAATGCAGCTACCTACGCAAATTGCAACAATAAATGCAGTGAATTATTGTATGATATGCAGCTGTGTCAACTTTTGACAAACACGGGACACTAGTCCAGCCGCCAGGCATCTGGGGCGCCATACAAAAAGGTCGCCTTTTAGCTTAGCACGGCGAAGCCCAGCTCGTTCAATTTCTATGCTAATAAAGTTGCTTCAATTTTATCCGGTTAAAAATCTACCACAAATCAGTACCTAAGTAAGAGGTCTGTGACCTTAGCACTCTGCGATTTGCGTGCGAGTTGAAAGCGAGGCGAGCGAGCATCAGTTCGCTACAAGTGTGCAATATGCCATCCTCGCCTCGCTCTCAACTCGTCCACGTATCGCTAGTGTGCCAAAGTTCTAACTACGGAAAAGGAAACCGCAACGCCTATTTTTTTAACCTTTATCCACTGCCCCTGTTTTCTCATTGTGACAAGAGCGTAAAAGGGGCAGTCAGCCAAGAAACTGCTCGATACCACTGTTGGATCTTAATACTCATGAAATAGAGTCGCAAAGTGGTTTTTGGCTGTATTACGTTATAATTTCCGGGATTATTCAAAGAAACATGTTTCTCTCAATGTAAGTACGGTAAAATACTTACCACTACCTTAAAATAAGGATGAGAGTGCCGAGTTACGGGGTGCCGACAATAGAGAAAACCCTACATTCCTGTATAATACTGACACCTATTTCTTGAGAAACTTTCGCTCTGTACGTAAGTGAGAATTTACCACTTTTAGGTTGCCATCATATTTGGTTTATTAATTTCTGAACTATTATTATATTATTACCTATTTTTAATTAGCATTACGACATTAAACCTATTAAATACTATTTTTCGTTAAATGTCTCGTTCATTTTTTTGGCGTTAATTCTTCTTCAATAATTTGCAATCTTCTATCAAGTAAGGGTCTGTTCAACCGATGCATACACAAAAACTGCCCATTCAGGAATAACACAGGGATATCATTCCTGTACAGCCTCAACCACCTGAGGTTCCCCTGCTGTGTTATATCGACCTTCTGTATAATTATTCTGTCCTTGTATGGTTCTAGTTCTTCCATAACTATGTCACATAACTGACAGGGGTCTTTCGTATAGAACGTTATAACGGGAAGCCCAACCGTGTCTTGAGATCTGCAAAAAATACACCATCTCAAGAACGAAATGAAACATTTTAAGAATAAACAGCAAATAAATGATTTAATAAGATCCACACTTCATTATAGTATATATATATAATTCCCTAACATTCCATATTTACAAATATTTAAACATTATACATATATTAATCCGATCAAAACAAATTTGCCTTAAGCTAACTATACATTTACTTTAACATATAACCCTGCAAGCTGATTAACTTATGCCTTTCCTGTCTCACAGTAAGCAAAATATCTTGTAAAGGCACCCGTGAATACTATACTATCTTACATGAGGTGGTCAGAAATGAATACAAGAATCATTTATTGTCTGAAACTTACAATTTTTCGATCATAATGGACGATGCGCCTCCGCCACCGTTACAGATCGAAGCAACTCCCTTTTGTCCCTTTCTCAGAGCATGGCACAAGTGGACCACAATACGAGCTCCAGACATACCGATAGGGTGTCCGAGACTCACTGCACCACCGTGTACATTAATCTTGTCCGCATCTATGTCTAGAATTTTCTTATTAGCGACAGCTACAACGCTGAAAGCTTCGTTGATCTCCCAAAGAGCTACATCGTCTTTTTTGACGCCAGTCTTTTCTAAGAGTTTAGGTATCGCCACGGCGGGCGCGATGGGGAAGTCGATGGGATCGCACTCGCCATCAGCGAACCCGACAACGCGGGCGATGGGAGTCACCTTCAGTCTTTCAGCCGCTTCTCTGGTCATTAGAACTAAAGCAGCAGCACCATCGTTCAATGTAGAGGCATTACCGGCTGTGACAGTTCCATTCTCTCTCTGAAAAACTGTAGCTAACTTATTAAACTTCTCAAAGTTGACCCTCTTGTATTCTTCATCTTCGGAGAACATAACTGGAGGTGCTCCTCTTTTCTGTGGTACAGGGACCGGGACCAGCTCATCGGCAAACGCGTTGGCGGCATACGCGGCAGCGCTCCTCTTGTAACTCGAGATAGCATAAGTATCCTGATCCTCTCTTGAAATGTTCATTTTCTTGGCTGTGTTTTCAGCACAGTTTCCCATATGGAATTTGTTGTATACATCAGTGAGTCCGTCATGAACTATGCCATCAACTAGTTGCATGCCACCATAGGAAGTTTCGCCTCTCTTCAGGTAAAAGGGTACATTGGACATGGATTCCATGCCTCCAGCGAGGATGACATCCTGGGCACCGGTCTGCAGGCCCTGGGCGGCAAGCATGATGGACTTCATGCCAGAGGAGCACACTTTGTTGACGGTTGTGCAGATGGTGCTCTTGGGGAGCCCGGCGAAGATGACAGCCTGCCTGGCGGGGGCCTGCCCCATGTTAGCAGAGCAAACATTGCCGATGTATACCTAAAAAAAGAAATGCAATATGAATTTAAAATATAATTGAAAGTGATGAACCTACACTGTTATTGCTATTTGAAGAGTATTTAACCCTTTACAACTTTAACAGTGTAACAGAAATGATAAAATAATATACAACAATTATTACGGCTGTGCGGTGCCTTGAAAAGGTCCCACCTCAGCATGCCAGTGCTGATCTAATATGATATTATAGAGATGGCAAACCTACTTTGCTGATTTTCAGGACAACCTATTTGTAACATTTTGAAACTTACCTACTTATTACTTTAACAGTTTGCATAGAGTATGTGCTTACATTTATGTTTATAATTTTATTATAAGTAGATGGCAGAATTTTTATTAGTAAGCTACTGAACACTGTCATATTGGGTTATTATTTCATTTGCATGATATGATCCTGTTTCAATTTTTAACACTATACTCTTGTGGTTTGAACACATAATTATACTCTGCCTAGTTATGGTCATAACTTCTAAGCTCAAATGTATCCATATTTATACTTAGGCAACCGCAACTCTCCCGTGTGCCGCGCTCTACACGCCCTTAACAGGCTGGATGTGGTGGAATGCTCCTGCGATTTGTTTGCGGATGGATGGACGATAGTTGAAAGAGAATGCTTAAAATTGTGCGAGAGTCTTACTAATAATTAACTAATTAATTCAATGATCTGTCACTAATAATAATATACATAAATGATTTAATAATTATTTAAGGTTCTACAATGTTATAGGTAACTCAATTTATAATTAATATTTGTGGTAATATAGTTAATGTTAATACTCGTATGTAATGATGATGTAATATAGTTTATAAGATATAGTAGTTAAGGAACTTGTAATGACTTAGGTTTATCCTGTAATGTTACAATTTCTTGTATGTGATTAATAAACAATAAACAATTAGGTAAATTCATTAACCTGGTGATTAAATTTTAATTACAAATGTAATACTGATATCACTGTGATAACAATCTTTAATTGATAAATGAAACTAGTTATTAACTATAGCAACAGAACACACCCATAAAAAATCTTGTGTGTTGAATAACTGTTCTTGCGGTATTTAGAAAGTAGGTGAAATAAATTAACCTCTTTGACTTCCTCCTTGGGAATGCCGGCTCTTTCGATCGCCGACTTGACAGCGACGGCGCCCAGCTCCGAAGCCGATAGACTCGCCAGGCTGCCCCGGAAGGACCCGATGGGAGTCCTCACCGCTGAAGCTATTACCACTTCGTTTAGAGACACTTTCGTCGAGTACGTCGCCATCGCTTGGAGGAACTGTTAAAACAAACGGTTCTTATTAGACACGACACAAAAAACGTAACTGTTAAAGTGATGTAAAACGAGCCAAGACCACCTTCAGTCAAACAGTTGAATAACGACAAGATTCACTCCACTGGCTTAACCAGTTTGCTAGCCAGCTCATGCACGACTGACTGTTCGTCTGACACACAAAATATTTAAGTAAACACGAACCTTTCGAGACGTACACATTTTGATGCTGATCAAACTACTTCCTTTTAGGATAAGCATGATTATTCTTTAGAAACTAAATTAATTCAGCAAAATAACAATGCGAAGCGACTGGCTGGTTTGAAAGTAAAATTGTAACTTATCGGTCGGTCGTAATTATTCAAAAAACATTTACACGAAATTATCTATGTAGATATGACCCTTGTAATTGGATCCTGAACGTTATCGTAATGCAATAAAGTTGGTAGCTGCTGTTACAAATCTAGAAAAGATCACATATTATCGCATTTTTATGATAAGAAACTTTGACCCCCAGCGGTGCGTTCCAAACTCACGATATACTGAAAGTTAACGTACAATACGTAGACGTCATGTATGCGGGGGTTAACGTGGGTGATAGAAGAGAAGAGGCCTTTGTTGAAAAGTGGATGTCTTTAGTCTTTTAAAATGAGATTAAGAAAATAAAACAAGTTTTATGTGAGACTGTTATAGTATTTATATTAAGAAGAATGGAAGGGGCGCCTCTCAATAGCGGGGATCAAGCAAGATACGGAATAGGCATGAGGCCAATATTTTTTGAGGACGTTAATCGGCATCCGGAGTAGACCACTTCCTCCCAGAATAGAGTTCTCATATTAATTAATGGAATGGTGAAGGGCAAACGGTCTTGTGGTTCCCTCTGGCCGATCGACGGACCGGATTGATGTGCTGTGCTGTGTTCACGAGTTTCGATTTTGACCGCTATGAAAAAGGTCCGAGATAGGACAAGATGCAGAGACCACTAGGCACTAGTGACAATAGTCACCAAAACCTTTCAAGAGGAATTCAACTTTCAGCAATGACGAGATTCAAGAGATGGACATATATAAAACAACGCGTAATAATACGGTACATATATCACCCAATTTTATTTTAAAATAAAATGTTTTGAAATATTATTCAGGATAATTTGGAACGCACCTCGTGTTTGCTTTTGAACGTAGCGCCACGAAACAAAATCAGACTGTTCGAGATTAATTTATGAATATTTGAGGTTACAACAGGGTTCGTCTCAAATAATTTTGTTTTTTAGCGTTAACCAAATCTCAAAAATGCTAAAAACATTAGTTTCATTATAAAAAAAAAAACAATAATATGCGTTTTTTATGAAGACTTAAACATGTTTCTTCCTATCATATACTTAATGCATTCACTCATTCACTGTGGCGTACTTACTTTATCATTCATTCATTCACATTCAGTTCACTCAGCTCAGTTCAGTTCATCAATTCAGCCAGTTAGGTAAAAATGTCTAATTGAAGTGAAGTGTGACATTGTACAGTTTAATTTTTTTAATAAGTGTACGCTCCCTATAAAGAAAAGTGTTCAGGCATCGCAAAAGTTCGATAAATATAAGAATAAATACTAAGTCAAGGTATTAGAAATTTAAGTGTAATCGAATTTATATCAAGTGTTCTGTTAAAAATAATAAAAAATACTGGTTAGTAAATGTCGTTAAACAATAAGAAACAATTGAAAAAAGGAATATTCAGGTAATTAAATGTAGTAAGTTTCACATAACAAATTCATTAGCTACGTTCCCATTTAAATTGTTGTACATCATGTATTGTAAGATCGTGGCCAATCTCTCAAACCCTGTTTTAAAACGTTTTAAGTACGTTTAACAAATTACAATACCATTACCATGGTATTGTAATTTGTTATATATTTGAATAAAAATTAGGCAACTCGTAACCCAAACAAGTAATTAAACAAATTGACACAAGTAATGCGTAACTTCTTTAATGTTTACGAATTGTTATTTGTTTTAACACATGGCTGGCTTATCTTTTGTTTCTTGCATTAATGATAATCATTACGAAAATTTTATCTTTTTATTACTTCACTATTACGTACATATATGCAAGTGCACCTGAAATTGTGAATGCAGAGCCATTTATATTTTGTTTTGTAATCTTAATTGTGTTACCATTTTGTTTATGGACTAACTACTACCACTATTTTTTCTATTTAACACTTAGCCCAGTTGATATGAGTAGATTCTTTGAGCTAGACGTGGGTCGTTACGTCGTTTTCAAGAAACGTAACGAAACCAGTGACTCGGTCGCCGTCACCCGTTTCATAACTAGTGATTTTTGTAACTGGTTATTTTTATTTTGCTACTGTGATTGTTTGCAAAACTTGACTCGCGCGCGATAGCCATCCCGCTCGCTCGGCTGGCCGGGACGGCGACGGCACGCGCGCGTTCTACATCTCGCTCGCTCGGCTGGCTGTGGCCGGTGCAGAAGGTGAGCTCTCTCTCGCTCGATTACTCGACTCACAGATAGCAGTAATAATAAAATAACGCGTTTACAAAAATCACTACTTGTTATTTGACGCGAAACTAGTGATTCGGTTACATGTCGCGTAACTAGTTACTGTAACTAGTGACGTGAAATAACGCCCACGTCTACTTTGAGCCATTGATAAACTGATAAATCCATAAAAAATACTGGTTTGTATTATAACAAGCTTAGTTTCTTCTTGAGTATATGAATTTAGGTTTTTAAAAGAATATTCTCAATATTGATTTTAGTCAATTCCAATAATCTGTCATATTATTTTATTTATTAACTTAGTGAATTTTGTTAACACCATCACAGTAACAGCTTGTTATTAACCACATTTGCATAAATAAGTTTTTTGGCACACTATACTAAAAAACAGAAAATTCTTCATTTTGTTTACAAATTCTATAAATAACCACTTGTTTTATAAAAATGAGGGTAGGTAAAAGTAAGGCTAACTGATTAATTTTAAATGATGAGTTATTTGTGTGATGATGATGATCTATGTGATTACTGTTGTCCATGACAAACAAGTGATACATAATCAAGAATATAATCAGAGCTTTATCAACCACAGATCATGACAAATGCATGAGTCACATATATACAGCTTGCTATATATCGTCATGTCATGAGAGTGCTAATACCCTCTCTTGCTGGGCTACTAATTAGCTCCATTAGAGACTTAATTCATATGTAGATATGTTTCCCAAGCAAACACAACATGTACAAACTGTGGAAAATTGTCTCTACAAAATATTGTGTGTTCTTTATTTGGTGTTTGTTTGTTTAGCATCTGTGAAGGTTGTTGTGACCCAGTTCTTTGTTGCAGGGCTGACCCCGAAACGGGCGGGTTATGACTTGGGCCATGCTATAAACATGGAAGTGATCAATATTGATGAGGGCCATTATGAGCAAAGAGATACTTTGTTACCGAGCAGCAGTAATGGCTCAAACGGCTCCAGCAGCATGTCCGAGAGTAACTATAGCAGTGAGCAATCCAGCGATGACCTGGATAAGTCAGATGACGAAGACCTGAGAGAGGATCTACAGAAAACAATCCCGGAATGCTATAAGTCTGATTCGAACTATACATCACAAGCATCTACAGACATCACAAATGACGAAGAGTTCCAAACAACTGCCTTATGTCAATTTATGGACATTTTAAATGACTTAGATGAAGTTTTAGACAAATCTCTGCTTGCATGTCTTGATGATGGAGCTAAAAATTATGACAGTGATGAGGAGGACCTTATTTGTAAAATTAAGGAATGTTTTGGGGATGCTGGACGTTCAAACGATTCTGAGGCGCACTGTTCTCTAGATGATAATGCTCAAGTAGTTACGGCACCCACCAGAGTAGAAGAAGTTCTCACACAAAATGTACCTGAATGGCCCATTCAGATGCTCGGCCGCTCTAAAAGTTTCACAGAGTTGTCTGGTAACCGGAGGGAAGCTCTGGTCCCGTCGTTGGAACGTGTGGGCACTACAAATGACAACTTACGCAATTCCATGCGCCGTTTAGATCCGATTGTGTTGCCGGCCCTATCGGCCGAGGAACCGAATGAACCGCTGACTCTGCCTGTGATATTGTTCTTGGAACACCATGTGGATTTGAGGCCTACCAGTGCGCCGATACAGTTGCAAGTGACAGCAGCCAATCTGAGCAGTGATGGGTCATCGGGGCCGTTGATTGTGGGGCGCAGGGCTCTGTTGATGAACCGTGCGCTGTCGTTGCCGTCTCCAGGGGACAGTGACGTCACGGGGGACTGGAGGGGCCGCAGCGCGAGGAGCACGGCTCGGAGCTCGAGCTCGTCCAGTGATTCTAGTGAGAGCTTAACTGGGGTCATTACTGCGGACCAAACCGCGATAGGTGCCACTGAAGAGAGGTAACTATTTCGTCTACCTTATCAAGTATTCTTTATCTCTATCACTAGTCCTAATCGGAAACTATAAAACAGTTACTTTTATTTGTAAATATGTCTAATGAAATGACAATGACATTATTGGACTGCTTATAAATTTATATTTTTAGCATATTTGAAGGAGGAAGTATAGCCTTTTATTTCACTTGATTATCATTATTACCGATTTCATAGATAACGACGACGTAGATATTAACATTAACTACTTACAATCATAGGTCGGACTAATTATAGCAAAACAAGAGTTAAGAAAAACGGAAAAACTTTTGACCCAAATTGGTTTAAAAATATAGTTCATATTTATATTAAATGAAACCCAAAATTGGCTAACAGTTTGTGAGTATTTCCGTTAATTTTTTTAACTTTTTTTTTGCTATGATTAGTCCGACCTATGCTTATAATGCCATTACACGAGATGCGAGATACTTATTTTAATCTGCAGTTTTAGCAAAGCCTTATTCAATAGCAAAAGTATCTGATAGCTTCCCTCTTTGTTCCAGAAATGAAGAGACTGAAGAACCTCCTTTCGGAGTGTGGCCGCACCGCATGAGTGCCATGCTGGCTTGCCTCAGCTGCACCGTAGGGATATTCAATATTTCACGATTTGCCGTATTCAGTGTTCATTTTGGTGCAAACTTCATAGTACAATTTTTGATATTGTCCCTTTTGATCGGTATACCGTTGTTTACACTGCACCTCTGTCTGGGCCAAGTGTTGGAGTCAGGGCCGGTCGATATGTGGAAGATTTCTCCAATTTTCCAAGGGGTCGGGGTATCAATGCTTGTTATGCAGGCCATAACGGGCATATACAGCATAATAGGGCTGTCCTGGATATTTGTATACTTTAGGGACTCCTTTATAACCTCAAACGACAAGTACAAATGGGCGTTACCGCACGAATTCAATTTCGAAGGTGAGTTTGCTCTCATAATATTGTCTCAATGTTTCACTGATGTTAATGAGCTCTGTCTGAATGGACAAACGAATCAGGAAACATTGAAGGTCGCATCGCGGCAGTCAATTTAGTCAATTGTTTTTTTCGTTAGACAATAACAGTGGAAATTGTTTTCAGATTCGGGCGGAAAAAACAGTAGTTTTAAAATACAGGATACTCTGCCTCAGTATTTTCATGGGGAGGTCTTGCAGAAGCACTTGGGGACCAACGGGCTGGGGACGATAAAGTTCCAAGTGGCGTTCAACTTGGCTGTCGTTTGGATGATTGTGTTCGTGGCCCTCAGCAAAGGACTCCGCTCGTACGGCAAGGTAACGTTGGCTTTGTTACTAGATTTAGTGCTTAGAGATGCAAATTGAGTGGGTATTTAACCACCAAACCGCTAAAGGCTTTCCAAGGTTTCTTGCTCTCAGTGCCATGGTCAAAAATTAAGACCCATGATCATGATTGGCAAAAACGCGCTTCTGGAAGGGATTCTTGGTTATTCAACATTCAAATTTATCTTGATAATTGGCTTGGATTGATACCTAAGCCATTGTTTTGTACGATTCATATATGTATAAAAAAGAAAAAGAAAATACGTACGTAAACTCTCACTCTAATAAGTAAACAAATCTATTTCTCTTTAATCCGTTATTGTTCTCTATTGGTGCTTTGTTATTTCTGTTAGTAATTTTTGTGCAATTAACAAGGTTTGAGAATGAGACGAAAAGGTAAGTGCCCCGCTTTTTTTGTTTGTCTTGGCGGGGGGCACTGCCATGCCCCCAAATGCGACATGTGTGCCGCAACATGCGTCTATTAGACAATATCGGTAGTAGTGTCTTTGTCTTTTCATTAATTTCATTACCAATATAATGACAATGACAAGTGATCGCTGAAACCATGCTGAAACGATAAAGAAACTGGCGGAACAAAAAACTAATAATATTTAAACAGCTGGCCTATCTCCAATTATTCAAGCTAAGAAGACTCGATCTTTACAAGTACTTATTGAAATCGGTTCAGTCATTAATGATCTACCTATGCCATAGACATAGGGACAAAATAAAGATACACACGTAAAACTCCTCTTTTGGTCGAAGTACAAAATTATAGGTAAGTATAATTCTCAGGATTTCTTTCTTTATTTCCCTCTTTGCTCAGAACGTGGAGGAATGAGATGGAGGCCTTTGCCCAGCAGTGGGACACTCGGATGCTCCCGATTATACGTTTATTATATAACTAAAACCGGCCAAGTGCGAGTCGTACTCGCGCGCTAAGGGCTCCGTAACATCAAATAAAAAAATTGGGCAAGTGCGAGTCCGACTCGCGCATGAAGGGTTCCGTACCTTAATCTAAAACAAGTTTGTTGTATGGGAGCCCCCCTTAAATATTTATTTTATTTTTAGTATTTGTTGTCATAGCGGCAATAGAAATACATCATCTGTGAAAATTTCAACTGTCTAGCTATCACCGTTCTTGAGATACAGCCTGGTGACAGACACACGGACGGACGGATGGATAGCGAAGTCTCAGTAACAGGGTCCCGTTTTTACCCTTTGGGTACGGAACCCTAAAAAAGAAAGCGGAGACCTAAACGTTTTTGGATGATCCTGTTATTTAAAAACAGATAACATACTGGGAACAGATTGTTTGAAGAGTTGTGCTTCGATAACGCAGATTTTTTTTTACTAGAATGAGTATAAATGAATTTGAAAATCTGTACTCTCTTATAAACGCCAAAATAAGGAAGAAGGACACAAATCTTCGAGAAGCAATATCCGCGAGAGAAAGACACTGTTCTTTCGGCTCAATGACGCTAACACGCGCGCGACGATCAAGCGAGGCAAAACACAACCGTCTTGAGTGAGCGCGGCAAACCTACTGAGGCAGTGAGGCCGAGGCGCCTTTGAGCATGGACAAAAACCGACAACGCTCGGCTCTGGCCGCGGCACGCTCGCCCGAGGTCAGACATGCATTTGCCTCGGGCGAGGCACGTCCTGACCAAGTCCTGACTGGCCGAGGATTTGCCGCGCGAGGCGGCCTCGTGAGGCTGCTCGCTCAGTCAGGACCCGGCTATTATGGAGACTCTTATTTCTACCTTACAAATAACTTTTCACTACACCCTACATATAAATAGTTTTTGAGAAATACGCGTTCGAAGATTTTGACCTTCTAGCAGGGCCCTTTGGTATTTAGTGACTTACATGACCCCAGGTAATTTTAAAAAACAGATGGTTATTTCTACCTACTGAATCAATTGTCACCAACTTGCTAGTGGCAGGTTTTCAAGAAAAAAATATATAAAAAAATATATTGTATTATATTATCACTAAACCTGTCACTAGCAAGTTGGTAATAATTGATTCAGTAAGTAGAAATAACTGGCAAAAATGAGAAAAATGATAATGATGTTTGTCTAGCTACAAGATGGGAAATGTGTTTTCCCATCTTGTAGCTAGCTACCAAATCTGGCTACGAGATGGGAGATTGGGAAGTGAAAAACTCACTGTTTGCGGTGGATACCACCGCCACGGTGACATCCAACGCCGCCCGGAAATTCCTCAACCAGATGATGGCGGATTCCATCGTCGCGAGTGCCGAGCACTGCGATGACGTTTAGCATCAATATTTTTTTTTTTTTTTATGGCAATTGTTTGAGCCTCGACCAGGACGCCCTCTGAACCCGGTGAAAGATATAATGTATAAAATTCTCAAACCTTAAGTATATTCTACGACAAACAAACGATACCGCGATGTAGAAGTAGAGTCCTATTAAAAAGTGCCATCTAGCGGCAAGTTAGGTAGTAAAAGGTACAAATTGACACAAACATACCGCCCCCCAAGAACCACTGTTCTTAAATCAATTAAAAAATTCTACATTAAAGCATCCTAAACATAACTACCATTTACCTTTGCCCCCAAATGAATACACATTAACACAGCGTAATCCACAAAATATAAAAGATAAATAACACAGAATAAGTAAACCTAATGTAAAAAAACCGGCCAAGAGCATGTCGGGCCACGCTCAGTGTAGGGTTCCGTAGTTACTCATCCTTCACAAGAGACGCCCGAGGTTTAAGTTAGAGAAAGATATCAAGTTCTTTAAAAAGGTCGTAAACGCCATAGCAACTGCAATTACTTATTACCTTCTGGAAGTCAACTTACGTCCTTTTAAAGAAAATTATGAAATTTTGCGATAACTCAAAAACGGATGGACCGATTTTGATCAATATAGTTTTCATTGAAAGTACTTATAAGGCCTCATTTTCATAAATTTTTCCATATTTTTTTGACCCGTGGTTGAAAAGTTAGAGGGGGGGGGGACACATTTTTTTTTTATTTTCGGAGCGAATATTTACAAAACTACTGGTTTTATCAAAAAGTAATGCTTAGAGACCCCTATTATTTTTAACAGACCTATTCAACGATACCCCACACACTAGGGTTGACGCGAAAAAAAAAATTCACCCCCACTTTAGGTGTTCGAGAGCTACCCAAAAAAAAATTTTTTTTTTAGTTTTTATTTTACCGTTTTGTCGGCGTAATACATACACATACTCATACCAAATTTCAGCTTTCTAGTACTAATGATCACGGAGCTAAGCCGCGGACGGACGGACAGACGGACATGGCGAAACTATAAGGGTTCCTAGTTGACTACGGAACCCTAAAAACGGTAAAACAATCACGTATGTTGTATGGAGCCCCACTCAAATATTTATTTTATTCTGTTTTTAATATTTGTTGTAATAACGGCAACAGAAATACATAATCTGTGAAAATTTCAACTGTATAGCTATCACGGTTCATGAGATACAGCCTGGTGACTGACAGACGGACGGACAGTCTTAGTATAGTTGCAGGTAAACTTTTAGAACAAAAATGGCGGATCTGCGCATGTACATTTGTACGTATATCGGCTACTGCGCAGTCAAAGTTATGCTCTAAAAGTTTGCCGGCAGCTGTAATAGGGTCCCGTTTTTATCCTTTTTGTATGGAACTCTAATTATAATTTTCGTATCATTTTTGTTACATTACAGGCTGCTGTGAGTGAGGCGTGGCGCTCTTTTCAATGTACAGATGTATTTAATTGCTCCAATTTATTTTATCGCTCGTCCCACGGGAACACTATATTTTCCGGGGTAAAAAGAAGCCTATTTGTTAATCCAGGGTATCAACTACTTTTGTATGAAAATGGGTCCAGCCGTTTGAACGTGAAAAAGTAACAAACATACACATAACCATACTCACAAATTTTCGCCTTTATAATAGGACATAGTTACGCAAAAACGATCCAACTCACACGTCACTTAAGAGGCCTTATTCCTTTAAAAAAAAAATATTTTCATATTATGACAAAATATATTGATAATTTCAACCAACTTTTTGAAGTGAATAGTACTTTTTCCCGAGTTCTAGGTAGTAACATAGCTATTTCATGCTTTCATTGCGTACAGTCGAAAATAAGTTGCAAAACTAATTTTTTGCGTGAATTTTGTCAATTTCGAGTAGTTTTTGAAACAAAGATTATCAATGAAAAATTCAAACTGTAGGTTTAAAATATATACCTACCAATAAATCCCAATAGCCCTGTTCTAGGTAGTAACATCAATAATATGTTAAGAAACATGTTTGATCATAGAGAAAATTGTCTAAACAATCAGCATTTTAAAAGGTATAAGGCCTCTTAAAATTGAATTTTTAAACTTATTGACATATGGTAAGTTTTTAATACATTTTCAGCGACTTGCGAGTTAGGACGTCTTGCGTAACTACGTCCAATATTAGTGTGATAGTATTTGGGTGGATCAACTTTTCCTTGTTGTTATCCTGTCCCGTCACCCAGGACACAATGGTGATTAAACTTAGAAAAGTGTTAATAAGATACAGTACTTTTATCTCACGAGCGCGGGTGAGCCATGTTTGTGTGAGTAGAGTACATGCACATTGGCTCTGTGTGGGTGAGCTCGGGAGCGCTCAGTGCCGGCTCACCCACACAGAGCCAATGTGCTTGTACATCTACTCACACAAACATGGCTCACCCGCGCTCGTGAGATAAAAGTACTGTAATTTATACTATTGGTATTTTCAAGAGATATTCTAAATAAGAATGGCCTTATAACTGCTGCAATTTGAACATTTTTGTTGAATATTGCCGCTGAAAATCGTAGTTTTAAAGAGTGACCCGGGGGACATCACCATGGCAACAAGCAACAGAAAAAAGTTGATTGACCCATTTTAAATAAATAAATATCGGACAACCTCACACAAATCCATCTAGTCCCAAATTAAGTTCAAGAAGGCTCGTGTTATGGGTACCAGACGACAATACACATACTTATTGTTTACAAGTAAGTTCATTGACCCAGCCACCTGATTAGGGTTGGCACAAAGTAGTTCTTGGTATGAATGTTTAAAAGGCTATAACTTGAAAACGGTAACATATATTTCCATAGTTTCTATGGGGGAAATATAGTGCTAAGGTTGAACTATCTGCCAGTTGCGTAAAGGTCCCTCGTCACCTTCCACCCTGTATACTTAAATACATAGAACAATCATGACCCAGGCACAAATATTCGAGTTCATCACACAAATATTTGCCCTGGCCGGGATTCGAACCCGGGACCGCCGGCTCAGTAGGCAGGTGTCTACAAACAAACGCGTCGTCATTTATAGCTGTGATGTCGTGTTGCAGGCGGTGTACATGCTGATCTTCCTGCCGCTCTGCGGCACGCTGGTGCTCTGCACGAAGCTGCTGACCCTCATTCCCTACGACTCTGTCACCAACATCTTCTCCGAGACCGACTGGGGCGAATTCTTCATTAACAGCAATGTATGTATCTGTTCGTATAGCAGTGGCAAATCACCCTTCACAATAATACCTTAGAAGCATAACACTGTAAGGGCCAAAACACAATTACAAGACACGACATCGTATCATCGTACGACGCGACATCGTGCCACGATGCGACGTCGCGTCGTGGAAATGCATAAATCCAAAATGAACTTTTCACTTCTCTCGCTCTAAAAGTTCGACTTTATGCTGTGCGTAGGCGACATAAAGTCGCTGTTTATGCTCTAGAGCATAAAGTAAAATCGTCGTCGAAGACCAAGGCGATCGGTCCAACAGCCACACGAAAAAGGTTCTTAATAAACAGTAAAAAAAAAAACATAAAACTTCATACAATAAAACCCGTTCCAGACCTTCCGATCCGATCCGATTTATCGGGAGAAATCGGATAGTGTGTAGTGTATAAGATCCTAACAATTGCACTACAGGTCTGGAACGGATTTTAACTCTTTATTTTATTTCGTTTTGTTAGTATTCTAAGACCAAGGCAAATACCAACAGCCAAAGTACACAATAAAACTTTTTGAAATAAACTTGTAACTTTTATGTACTATCATTTATTACTTTTTGAACTATTACTTTAAATATTTCTCATTGCTATTAGAGCAATGAGAAATATTTAAAGTAACTTTAAATTTTAATTAAATTTGTTTTTAAGTAGGTATACATGATATGTGTATATATGTTATTTACATGATACAGTTTCATTTCCTCGCAATCGAAGTGAAAAGTAGGGTGTGCAACTCGTCTATAAAACGCATTTTACACTCGACTTTATATTCATCCTCGCTCGCAAGCTCGCTCGGATGGATAAACGTCTCGTGTAAAATGATGCGTTTTATGCACTTGTCGTACAATCTGCTATTATCTTCATGTGACAAGGTGCAAAATTAAAATTCGTTTTACAATCTCACGACGTCGTATCGTGACACGATGTCGCGTCGTACCACGATGCGATGTCGTATCTTGTAATTGTGTTTTGGCCCTAAGTGCTATCACTACGTAGTATAAAACAAAGTCGCTTCCTGCTGTCTGTCAGTCTGTCACTATGTATGCTTATATCATTAAAACTACGCAACGGATTTTGATTCGGTTTTTTTATAGATAGAGTGATTCAAGAGGAAGGATTTTATGTATAATACATGCATAACTTATCAGCATTGTGTTAAATAAATAAACTTACTTTGTTATGCTTCTCAGATACAGAATAGTATAATACAGGATAGTATGGCGATTGGAATAGAACTTTACATTTAAGGAGGAAAAATTGTGCTCGTAGCATAACCAGTTATCAAACGGTTTTTTTCGTTGCAGAAAACTGCTGTTCTATTTTCCACAAAGAAAAATAATTCCTCATAGCTATCACAATATTACACGGTTATTTATTCTTTCCTCACAGCACACAGGGATAATTTTCAGTCGTAGATAGTCGTAGATATACTAATTATCAGAGATTACGTTTAACTAAATTTTTAATTTTAATTTATAATGTTCTCATATAAGTGAATTTGTAATGCTTATGAGAATAAAGATTCTTTAACCGTAGATTACCTTTGTCAAATATTATTCCGAGTTATCGCGTTAACCTCTTCTATTACCATGTGGTAACCCGGTACTAAGACCCCGACTGACTCGTCCTTTCTCCCTCAGAGTTGGACAGCAGCCGCCCAAGAAACCTTCCTAACCTGGGGCCTGCTCGGCGCCTGCGTGATGCAGCTCACCTCCCACAAGAACGCCAAGAGCAAGTCCAGCAGAGTGCTGCAGAAGGAGAGCGCTTGCATCGTCGCCTTCACCTTCGCTGTTCTACTGCTGGCCTCGTTCCTCGCCAACACGTGTGTGCAGATACTGAGGAACCACGGATACGCGTACATACCGGGGAGTTATGGTGAGTTTACCAGTTACTTAAGAAGTAGTAAACTGGGGTCGACAGTACAGGCCCCCTCACAAGGTAGACTGATGACCCGGTGAAAGTTGCTGGACGCACCGACCTCATCATGATAAAGTAGTACTAAATAGTAGTAGTAGATAGGTTGGCGTTTGGTCTAGACCTGACCAAAGTTGGAACCATTGCTATCTGAACAAGAGCACCATAGGAAGGCATGGCGTCGGATGATGAGAACGAGGTGTTCGAGCGTCAAAGAGTTGTTATCGGTTATCTGCGTGAGCCCCAAAAGGTACGCTTGATGTAGTTGTCTGCTGCGTGATGCAGCTCACCTCCCACAAGAACGCCAAGAACAAGTCCAGCAGAGTGCTGCAGAAGGAGAGCGCTTGCATCGTCGCCTTCACCTTCGCTGTTCTACTGCTGGCCTCGTTCCTCGCCAACACGTGTGTGCAGATACTGAGGAACCACGGATACGCGTACATACCGGGGAGCTATGGTGAGTTTACCAGTTAATCCTTCCAGCCATCGGCGTGAAGACGGAACTAACGTAAACATGAGTTTACGTCAAACTTTGGCTTTCATAATATTAGTGGGATTACTAGCCTGTATATATAGATTGGGTATTAACTATTGGTAGATTGGGTGTTTAACCATGAGCGCCTATATCCTATACGTACTTTAGTTTTACCATATAGGGCACTGGAGGCTCTTCGTGGTTGGCGTTTCGTTAGTGTCAGAAGATCGTCAAATTTTACTTAAGTACCTACTTTTTTATATCATGCTATCTCCCGCGTTGAAAATAAATTGTTCTAGGTTTATTAGTAGGTTGGGAAATCCATTTTATCGGTTAGCATAGTCAAGGTAAAAAAATCAAAAATTCTCTCATCGCCAACTGGTTGCGATTTGCGAACCACAGTTGCGATGGCGGCCGAAAGGGACGCACCGTAAACGCAGGAACGTGTAAATTATGCATCGCGTTTTTAAAGAGTTTTGTTCACACCAAAGTTAAACGCTTTAGCTGTGGCGTGCGCGTTATATACTCACTACTTTTTTCTCTTTACTTAGAAACTATCCAATCAACGCAATTCCTGTGGCCTACATCGGAGCCGCTGCCCGGCAACGCGGTGGCCACGCCCGCGCGCTACCGCCAGCACTACGCGAGCCTGGTGGGCGTGACCGTGTGGCGCACGGGCGGCCTCAGCGGCTGGCTGCCGCTGCAGCTGGCCACGCAGCTCGTGCCGGCCACGCTCGCCGTGCTGCCGGCTAATGTGGTGAGTGTAGAATAGTCACATAGTACTTAATAATACTACATACAGAATGGACACGCACACCCCCGCACTGAATAGGCATGTTGACTAATTTTTTTGAGGATGTCAATCGATTCTATTTTTTATTGTGATCAAATGTCTATATGGGACTGACTACGTTTAAACTGCTCTAAAAGTCAGAAATGACCGTCAAAGTTCAACATTCCTACGTACCGGTAAAAACGCTCCATACAAAACACGTCAGGCTAGTGACGTCACAGGCCGGTATAGGTACCAATAATTGTATGGAAAAATTAAGAAATTTGTCATTTTCACCGTGAAAAAGTGCGTTTAAGTTCATAGTTGTTGTACAATTATTGTTTCGTAAAATTATGAGGATTCTGAAAACATTTTCAAAATTTATTTTGGATAAAAAAAAAATATCATAAAATTTGCGTACCTTTGAAGTCACATATTTCCAAAAAATATATATGTTTCTGGATTTTTTTTCTTTGTTTCGTGAAATATTTAGCTAATTTTATTCATATAACTACAGTACGCTGTAGAATTCAACATCAGTCAAATAGCCTATTGAGCTACCTCACCCCGCAAGGGCACCGAGTTGGAATGGAGTTAGCTGCGTAGAAAATTTTGAAAGGGTTGTTTGTGTACCTACTGTGTATATGGGTAGGTGAGCATTGACAAATAGTAATGGGGTTGGTGATGGTAATGATGATGTTGGTGGTGACTGGTGGTGATGATGATGAAGGTGGTGATGCAATGCGTCTGAGGCAGCCCTGTGCGTCTTACACGCACACATTGCCACTGACATTCAAGTTCAGTTTTTAGTAGGCAGTGTCCGCCCTGTGGTATAGTTTTCTAGACCCAAGGCAACTGCAAGTGTTTCACTTTCTGTAACGCTGTAGTTGAACGGTTTAATCCCTGATAGGTATGAACCAGAGTGGCTTGTGCCATGCCTGAACTACCTAAACTACAGGATCCACATTATTATAACAAAACGGGACTTACGGAGATGCTATGACTTTGCGCGACAGCGGCAGCGGTGTAGGTACGTGTGTCTCGCTCACACGTTATGCCGCCGCACTCTGATATCTCGCTCAACCACTTGTCGCGCCGCTGGTCGCGCAAGGTCGTGGCACCTCTGTTAATCGCGTGTTTATTTAATTACCTCGATGTTTCGGGCGTGACGTTAAGTCCATGGTCACTAAGGCGCTCATGGTTTCTTGTAAGCGATTAAGTCTCCTTTTGTTATAATAACGACTGAAAACCTTGTAAGTTTAAATCTACAAAGTCTAGTCAGCAGGCCCCCGGCTTTTATCACTGCCTCTTTGTTATTGATCTCTGTTCTTTTTACATTTTTAACCGGGCTTTCTGCCGTTACGCTGGTTACCTACACTTCTGTATCAGGCGAGTTGTGAACTATGCATAAATACCATATACAGAGTGATCAATCCAAATGGGTCAGTAGGGAGAAGTCACAAAATATAAGAGATAGGAAAATATGTTCTTAAGAACCATGGCATCGATTTTAGATTAATAAAAACCGGCCAAGTGCGAGTCGGACTCGCGCACCGAGGGTTCCGTACAAACACTTTCCATCCCTAAGTGGGTGACATACGGACGGACAGACGGACAGACAGACATGACGAATCTATAAGGGTTCCGTTTTTTTGCCATTTGGCTACCCCTAAAATCCGCATGGCCGCCGCCGCCGGTATACATGAACAATAATTATTAATAAGTCGTGGTTTTATAACATTACGAATGCTTTATGTCGATAATCAGTAACAAGTACAGGAAGTGGTATATCCCTGTTCCGTGATACTGATTCAGGAAAGTGCCCTTTGTACGTTATTTATGCTTTCGGATGATTCATTGTTTACCCTCATACAATACAGTCAACGTATAATTATACTAATTTATATAAATTAACAACTGAATGAATGCAAAACATCACAAACGATACGAGCGAGAATTGTGTCTACGGGCTATTTAAAAATAGGTACTTTAATGCTATTTAAATCAAATATTTGTTTGTTGTGCTATTTATACCTTGGAATGTAAGGGTTTTTTGAACCTACAACAAACATAGTGAATTCAAACAATAACAAACTAGATTCACTCTTATCGAAGACGGTAAAATGAAGTCAAATATATTCCGACGTGTTTGTACAGTATAGTGAACTAACACAAAACGTAGGTGTATAAACGCGTTACTATTTCTCAAAACAACAACTTTTTCCTTCGTATCTGGAATACAAATGCTATAAAATCTTTGAATAGAGTTTATTTCTTATTTCTATTCCGGCGGTTCTTGGAAACTGCTCTTTGTTTCTGAAGTTAAGATGGAAATTAGAAGCACAATTATGCTTTGTTTTTAAGAAATGAATCGTTTAATTGTTGCTTATTTTTTTGAGAACTGAGTGTAGATTAAGATAATAACTGAGTGCATTCGTCACAATCCGTTGCCGGTCCGTAACATAACTTAATTATACCTCCAACCACCATAAGTTGGTAGTAAACTCTTTATTTGTAGGCTTCGGTAGTGACAATAATGATTATACTTCGGTAGGGACAGTAATGATAAAACGTCTTAGAAAAGCGTTGATAATTTATATTACTGATATTGTTAGGATAGTCTAGTTAAAAATGGGCTTATAACTGTTGCAATTACAAAGTTTTTGGTAAATATAACCGTCGAAATCCAAATTTTAATTGTAGTTTTAAATACTAGCCGAGGGGTTTACCCACGTTTTACAGACAAATGTTTTATCGAATTTTCATTTCATCGAAAGCATTTTTTTCTGAAACCATAAAATATTTTGGAATGTTATAACACAAACCTAACCTAACCTGGTCTATAGGTTGACATTATCAAAATATCTGAAAAATTTATGACTTCCGAGGAAAAATATGTCTATGAAATGAAAATTCTATGAACAGAAGCATTCGGTGAAGTGACTTTGTATAAAATAAGTGCACACCCTGGCCCAGGGGATGCAACGACCAACCGAAAAAAGTTCATTGACCCACATCGTCGGGGATAGTGCAATACCGCGTAAATAACAGCTGTCGATGAAGTTCTCATTTCAATAAAATACTTAGCATTTGTTTGAATACTGATTCGTATCTACACTTGTTACTTACGCGGTATTGCACTATCCCCGACGACATGTAAATGTAACTTGGTCGGACTGTAAGTTTATGCAATGCATTATGCACGCGTTATTATTAATAATAGCGGCGCGCCTCCTGTAATAAAATGTTAGCTATTTTTACTGCTAATTTATGTGTGTCTGGTGTAGGTGTTGTCAGATTAGATAATGGTTAGGAACGAATTAGAGGTCGCGTCGTCGTGCTTCTGTGTTTAATTTATTCAAAAGAAACTTGCTTATTTATGCTTGCTTGTGGTATTGATTTATTTTATTGTTTTATTATGAGAGCAAGAGTGTCGCCAGCCCTCAGCAGGTCTCGGTAATGAAAGGACAGTGTTAGACGTACTGTCTTTCTCGGACGGTATTGAAAAGCAAGATAGAAAGAGAGTTTTTGCGTGACTAAGTGTCGGTTACCACTGTAGTGGTATAGTAAAGAAATCCAAGATGTCCGAATGGTCATAAAGAGGTTATCGTGTGAACATGAACCCACAATGCTTTTGTCTTATTCATATACAGAGACTAACTTATCGTACGCGCCGGTCGCTTTCGGGACAGCCAAGGATTTAAAGTCTGCATGGAACCCTACATTTGCTGAATGAAAACAATAACTAAAATCTCATCGTCTGCGCACAATGGAAACTGGGTTAGAGCGGATTACAAGTGTCGATGTTCAATTTGTATCATGCGAGTGCATGCGATTGTTGTCATTTTATGTAGGAGTCGAGGTCGCGGTTTACTTTCTTTATTAACGATTTCAAGAGGTTTAAATGTTGTTTTTGGTTATTTTTTTTATTGTTTATCTATCAGTTTTTACTGTTGGGATTGGGACAAAATTGGAAATAGGTATGTACAGACGAGATTATAAGCCAAGGCTTCAAAAATAAATGTACATAGAGAGCTAAATTACACATAAATCTGAACAGATTTATGAATAAAATGGAAATAAAATAACGGAATGGCGATGGAGGAACTTTTAGAGGCGATACAGGAGACTATTTGGAAGAGTTTGTAATTTGCAAACATCCTGTATTATATATTGTGTACATACATATTACCATCACCTGTCATAATAATCTGAGCAAGGTACAATAATAAAATATGTAAAGAAACTGAATATCAATAAGTATCTGTTAAAAAAAATAACTGAATTATTTAAACAAGTGGGAATTACGGAATATAGTTCATTCAGTCCATTTTCATTTTATCATTGGCTATTTGCATTTTATTTTGGAACAGCCGTCACAACTCTTTTCTGTCAGTTGGCTCAATGATAAGCGCAAATGATTTTAAGTTTTAGGTTTACATTCGTAACCAGACCATAAAACATAGTCTCAGAATTATCTAAAGACAATTTAATTAATTAAGCACACTTTCGTTCAGAAAATGAAAGTTTCCACACATCGTTCTAATTTAAAAACTTGCGAGCTTGGAAGTCCATCGTCCAATTGGCGATAACATTATTTTAACAATAGGCTTTCTTCATAGATTTTATTGTCGCATTTTTTATAATAACGCGTCTTGCTTTGGTTCTCATGACGGGTCACAAGTTAAGGTCGTTCAGTAGATACAGTCAGCGGCAGAAGTTAGCTACGCACGTTGGGTCCTCAAAATTATATGCAAAATTGTAGCAACTGCCCGAATATTACCCATTAAGGGGTCCTTGGACTTTTGATTGATTTCTTAGGAATACGGAAAAGGTTAAGAACCACTATATGCGTACAGTATCATTCAAACCACAAATTACAAACAATTGCAGTGAGTCTGTATATACCTGGACCTCTTTTAAATCTGTGTTATCGTTTCCACTTGCAAACGCAGCGCGAATATAATGAAAATACTTACTCTCGATCTCAGAGATCGCAATCGTAGTCTAAACTTCGCAACCATGAGAAAGGCCACACAATGCGAACCAAAATCTTTCACGTTATGTAAGGATGACGCCGCGCTAGACAATAACCTTTCACCTACTGTAATACAGGTCAGCGTTCATTATAATTATTATATTAAAGACGATCAAGAGTAGCTGTGTCGTAATTAAACATAATTGTATCACATGACGGCATACATCTTCAAGTGTTACTCTTTGTGTAGTCAATGTAGCTATTGAAACTTAAAGCTGTCTGTCCACTGTGGTTTAATTAATTAATTGTATTATTAGTCATTATTATTATTATTATTGTTATTTTTTAATTGGACTTAAACAATGTTGACATCGATTTAGTCCATGTGTTACTTAAGTGCAGTTATTTTATTTGTATTAATTATAGATTAGTGTAAGTAAGTTTGCATGCCATACTGTGGCGGACCATGCATTTTATGTACTTTATTCATTTTATGTATGTTCAAGCAAATAAATAGATTGAATTGAATTGAGCGGAGATGTGTAAAATGGACAAGTCAAATTCCTCAGATTTAAATGCACTTCTTTTGGGCTGCATAAAGACGCACACAGATTGGTTCATTCTTCTCTGGTCCGTTTCTGTGGACAGGCCGCCTTTACTGAAAATGTTATCACACACATCCATACTAATCCATACTAATATTATAAATGCGAAAGTGTGTCTGTCTGTCTGTCTGTCTGTTACCTCTTCACGCTTAAACCGCTGAACCGATTTAGATGCAATTTGGTATATAGATAGTTTCAGTCCCGGGGAAGGACATAGGATACTTTTCATCCCGAATAAATTTAGTGTTCCCGTGGGATGAGCGGGTAACACCGCGGGGCACAGCTAGTCTACTATAATTAAGCGGTCTACACACGTGAAATTGTCTGGTGCGGCCCGACATAAAGATCTCCATACGAGTTCGAAGCAAATGTCGGGCTGTTCTCTATATAATCTACTATCTTTGGTTTTATTTATTGATTTCAGAATCCTGTTAAAAACCTAATTAAGTAAATGCTGAAACGTAAAAATCATAAGTTAAGAACACTCTTCGTTAATTGTATTATAGTGTTTTTTTTTTTATTTGACCATACCGTTTCATTCTAGCTATCCCCAGCTTGGGCCGTGATCTTCTTCTTCATCCTGATAATGTTCGGGCTCGCACAACAGCTGGCGATCTGGCACTGCGTCATCACCGGCATCATGGCCACCAACCCCTCGGCGCTGAGGGTCTGGGAGACCACCATCACCTTCCTCAGCTGTGTTCTGGGCCTGGGGCTCGGGCTGCTGCTTACTACTGATGTAAGTACTATTTTAAAGCGAGGTCAATTTGCAGCATAGTATAAAACAAAGTCGCTTCTTTCTGGCTGTCTCTATGTATGCTTAGATCTTTAAAACTACACAAAGGAGTTTTAAAATATTAATTTAATTTTTCAGCATTGCACTCATGCGAAGCCGGGGCGGGTCGCTATTTAAAACTAAAACATGGCTCTTTAGAAATTATAATATCTGGTATAAATGTATATGTACCTATGACAGTATCATGACCGTGTGTAATGCAGTTATCACTACATAGTATATAACAAAGACTGTCTGTCTGTCTGTCTGTCTGTCCCTATGTATGCTTAGATCTTTAAAACTACGCAACGGATTTTGATGCGGCTTTTATCAGCATTGCACCCGTGCGAAGCCGGGCGGGTCGCTAGTAGTGTATAATCAGGCGACAGTTTGCTTAATTGGTTATGATTTCATTGTACACAAATATCAGTAACAATAAAAAGGCCCTCGACACGTCTAGAAAACCGATTAATCCTCTAACGATGAAACATTGTATATTAAATACGGTCAAGTTACCATTAAAAAATCTACAACAAATCGGATCATCTATTTAACTGTGATACTACAGACAGAAACGAAGACAAGCCCATTAAACACAAAAAATATATAGTGAGGTGCTTGTAGAATAAAGTTATTTGCTTCAGTGGCTAAAAATCCATGATGAATACATACTACGTCATCAGGCGTGAAGATACTTGAAACCGTTTACATATAAATATCCCATTTATCATATTTATTAAGCACTTTTCTAATTGATCTAATGATGGACACCATTAGACTAATAGTTGTAGTATACCACTTGTTTATTTAGCACTCAACGGGAGTTCCTACTTCTACCATTAATGGGCTCTTATCTAATTGTTAATAGTGAATGCATCACACATGTAACATACCGTGAAGCGCTGACCTTGTACGGCACAATATGATTTAATTTAATGATGTTACATAAATCTCACTTTAATTGCGGATGATTTAAGTGCATGCATTTGCAATTTTTTTAGAGCGCTGCAGCTGATGTCAAGGTGAAATAATAATAGAGGTAGAAAAGAATGCTTTTGACTTTGAATGGTAGACAAGGACAGCTTTTTTGCTAAAAAAAAACCAGTACGTACGGTATCCGTCTACGTTTGTGTTGTGTTGAAAATTTAAAGTATCGAGCGTTTAATTTTAAAGTTTTAATAAGTTTTAATAACACGAAAGTTTTAAGAAGTTTATCGAACGTTTATTCGCAAACATTACCCACACTAGTTGTTGTCTACAATGTTAACAGAGTGGCCTAATTCACTACTTTTGTCTAGGTTATTTGTTTAGTCAGGTCATGTCTGCATAATTGATTTCTAGGATGTTTTCTCATCATCATCACAAAGCGCCTCAAAAGTGTTTTTTAGGGTTCCGTACCCAAAGGGTAAAAACGGGACCCTATTACTGAGACTTCGCTGTCCGTCCGTCCGTCCGTCTGTCACCAGGCTGTATCTCAACAACGGTGATAGCTAGACAGTTGAAATTTTCACAGATGATGTATTTCTATTGCCGCTATAACAACAAATACATAAAATAAAATAAATATTTAAGGGGGGCTCCCATACAACAAACTTGTTATAGATTATATATATGTATAGGTACGGAACCCTTCATGCGCGAGTCGGGCTCGCACTTGCCCAATTTTTTTTTATGATATTGTAGTCTGGTAAATTGTATCATATATTTCTATTATGTTCTATATATATATATGATGATTGATGATGTATGCGACGACTCATATCCTATCGGGTTTTCCCCGATCATCAAAATATTTCTGAGCTGATATGCACTATTAGAAATACATATATATGTAATAGTATATGTCAGATCAGAAATATTTTGATGACCGGGGAAAACCCGGTAGGATATGAGTGGTCGCATACATCTTCATACCGCACATATTGCGGCATGACGGTGATAATGTGATACGCTGACAAAGATTTGAATTTATATTGCATTATGATAAATAGAAAAATACCGTCATACTCATTCGTATCTTTACACACGAAAGTTTATCCGCCAAGTTCGCGAAGCGAAACGGCGACACCGGCCGTGTATACCCACGAACCATTTCGGCATCTTGTATCTCAAAATTTGAGTTTACGGAAAATAAACGTCCATAATTGCTTCTTGGCCGTTACGGGTGCCTTCACCATTACAAAACAGGACTTAAGCGCGTTCAATAAGGTGTTTATTATGGAGTCCGTTCGAGACCGACGAGAACGAGACCATGGACGTAAAATCACGTCCGAAACATTGAGGTGATTAAATAAACAACTTTTTGAACGCAAGTAAGTCCCGTTTTGTTATAATAATGTGAGAAAATCGTGTGAGTTTAAATCAATATACCTCTAGCGCTGATGACACGCGAATCTCTCTCGTGCGAGGTAACCTATCTCTTTCTG
Organism: Apotomis betuletana; assembly: GCA_932273695.1. NCBI lineage: Eukaryota > Metazoa > Arthropoda > Insecta > Lepidoptera > Tortricidae > Apotomis > Apotomis betuletana. The sequence continues at coordinate 2,198,385 of OW026310.1, forward strand.
TGCCGTACTGTAAGAAGAGAGTGTCGCGGGACAGAAGTCGCATAGCATAGTCGTGTTGGTCTGGATAATAAGCCTACTCCTTTACTGTAAGAAATCTCCACCAATTTTACGTTCACAGTCCAGGGGGCCTATGATGGTTGCTTTTATCACGTGATAAATAAGTGAAAAAGCATCTGTCACTCACACTCGCATTGTGTCAAAATGTGACGGATGCTTTGTCACTTATTTATCACGTGATAAAAGCAACCATCATAGGCCCCCTGCACGTCTAGCATAACAGTGACACGCGACTCGATAAATACTACATGTCACTCGTTTCAACACCGCGCGTGCTAGACAGGTGACTTTGAGTCGCGCGAGATATGGCAGCCCTGCTGGCCGGGACCTTTCTCTAATCGCGGGGCCAGAGATGTGCCTTTCTAGAGAACGTGACCCGATTTGTATCTCAAATGTTTCGAGAACGGTTTTTCCCCATATAAATAGAGAAATGTCTCGAGAACGGCACGTGGGCCTAATGTTAGGGCACCGGTAGTCGGCTTGCCCGGTATAGTACGACTCTTCCCAGGTGAATTTTTCGCTTCGAGCCCTAATTTTTCAAACAATGGCCATTGTCTCTATTATCGCAAAGCCGCTAGCTACCGTTTGCCACGTGCCACTATAACATTCATATGAAAAACAAGCGGTATCGTCATAGTATTAAGGTTCAAATTTAATGTCACTGATATTCTAGATATTGCGTTTTGGTAGTGTAGGACAATAGACCACCCCGACGAAATACAGCATTCATATTATTTTGATTTGAACCTTAATACTATGACGATACCGTTTGTTTTTCATATGAATGTTATAGTGGCACGTGGCAAACGGTAGCTAGCGGCTTTGCGATAATAGAGACAATGGCCATTGTTTGAAAGATTAGGGCTCGAAGCGAAAAATTCACCTGGGAAGAGCCGTACTATACCGGGCAAGCCGACTACCGGTGCCCGAACAATAGGCCCACGTGTGCCGTTCTCGAGACATTTCTCGATTTATATGGGGAAAATCGTTCTCGAAACATTTGAGATACAAATCGGGACACGTTCTCTAGAACGGCACATCTCTGGGCCCGCGATTAGAGAAAGGTCCCGGCCAGCAGGGCTGCCATATCTCGCGCGACTCAAAGTCACCTGTCTAGCACGCGCGGTGTTGAAACGAAAGTGACAGATAGTATTTATCGAGTCGCGTGTCACTGTTATGCTAGACGTGCAGGGGGCCTATGATGGTTGCGTTTATCACGTGATAAATAAGTGACAAAGCATCCGTCACATTTGCGATAATAGAGACAATGGCCATTGTTTGAAAGATTAGGGCTCGAAGCGAAAAATTCACCTGGAAAGAGCCGTACTATAACAGATGTTGTTGTGCAGGCGGGCGTGCGGCTGGTGCACTACGTGGACTACGTGTGCGTGGGCGCGTGGCTGCCGTGCGCCGCGCAGCTCGCGCTCACCGTGGGCGTGTTCGTGGTGCGCGGCCGCCCCTACTCCGCCGACCGCGTCGTGCGCGCGCTCTACTCCGCGCGCACGCGCACCGACACCGCGCTGGCCACGCTGCTCAGCTTCACGTGGACGGTCGCCTTGCCGGTGCTGCTGTGTGTGAGTTACTATCCAGTTCGTGGTGCGCGGCCGCCCCTACTCCGCCGACCGCGTCGTGCGCGCGCTCTACTCCGCGCGCACGCGCACCGACACCGCGCTGGCCACGCTGCTCAGCTTCACGTGGACGGTGGCCTTGCCGGTGCTGCTGTGTGTGAGTTACTATCCAGTTCGTGGTGCGCGGCCGCCCCTACTCCGCCGACCGCGTCGTGCGCGCGCTCTACTCCGCGCGCACGCGCACCGACACCGCGCTGGCCACGCTGCTCAGCTTCACGTGGACGGTGGCCTTGCCGGTGCTGCTGTGTGTGAGTTACTATCCAGTTCGTGGTGCGCGGCCGCCCCTACTCCGTCGACCGCGTCGCGCGCGCAATAGATAAAAAAAGTTAAAATATACGTACCGCCAACATTTAAAAAGTAAAAAAAAAAAAAAAACCAATGGTTTCAATTTTGTTTTTTATGTAAATGTACGATTCTATCAAGATTATAGTATTATAAATATAAATTCATATTTAATAATTTGATATAAATAAATTAAGCTTGCCTATATCTAACCTTTGGAGGCCTTTATCAGTGGCCACTTACCACGGCCGACTAGGTTGTACCTAATCGAGTTGGTCACGACGTGCATCTAGATGACCATGCCGAAATGTGATGACGTAACAATCTTTGACTCCGTAGCAATTGAAAAAAAAATTACTTTCCACCCTAGGGATGGAAAAGCTACTTTCCACCCGGCTATCTTGTCATGAAAATGACACTTTACGAACGAGATGAAAATTATTTATCCTCCAAAATATCATATATATATAAATACGAATATATTTATTGCGAAACTGTGAAAGTTCTATATAAGTGTTGTAATTTCCAGGCTATCTGCGTGATGGATTTCCGAGTCGGTCAACAGCGGCAACTCTATAGTTGGAGGAAACCCGCAGGGTAAGTTTTTGATATAAGTAATACATTACGTACCTAGGGCGATGAATTCGTGAATGTCCCAGATGATAGTTGCTTGTGGCCCGAACCGAAGGCCATAAATATGTGATTTGGGGTTTTACGAATTACCGCCCGTGGTTTGTCAAAAATTTTACGTCTGCCCAGGGCGAGAAAGTGAGATTTCGTCTCTGCGTGGGCTGAAAATCCTACTAACGACCTAGGGTGACGTATTGACGACGCGGTTGGCGCAGTTTGTAGTGTACCTGCCTATTGAGCCGACGGTCTTTGGTTCGAATCTCGGCAAGGACAAATATTTGAGTGATGAATGGAATATTTGTTCCCGGTCGTGGATGTTATCTATATATGTACCTATTTATTATGTACCGTCGTCTAGTACCCATAGTACAAGCATTGCTTAGCTTGGAACTAGGTCGATTTGTGTGAGATTGTCCCTCTATATTTATTTATTTATAATTTTAAACATGGTTTAACGACGCGGTTGACACAGTGGTTAGGCAGCTGTCGAAATTTATCCAGCCGTTTCGGCGTGATGCGAGGACAAAGGAAATTATGACCAACAGATAGCGCCAGACTAGCATGGCGCCGCGCCCATACAAAACAAGTGAAATCCTGCATCACGCTATTAAGATTTTTCCTGAAATCATAACCCCTCTCCATAGAAAACTGATTTTCAATACAAATCTAGGGTTTTATAGTATAAATATAAGATATCGTCTATAACACAAGCCTACTAGAGCTTACTAATACGGTGAATAGAGAGTAAAGTACTATGTGTGACCTTACAAACGGTCCGGTAGTTTTGAATTTTTGATATGTTGTCTAGGTCTAAATGTGTATATCTCCGTAACTATCTGTCCTAGAAACAAAATATAAAATGGAAAATGTAGTAAATTTTACTTTCTATAACATTGTCGAAGCTTTCTTCTAGCTAAAATGCTCCTAAGGGAAGATATGAGCAAAAATATGAAGAGAGTGCCGGGTTTTTCAATATGACGGCGGGCGCGGAGGGGGGGGGATTGTGCATTTTGCATTTTAAACACTGACTAACCATACTAGACAACATATCAAAAATTCAAAACTACCGGACCGTTTGTAAGGTCAAAATTCTTTATTCACTGAATTATACCGTGGGACTAGAATGTTTTGTGTGAGGTTTTCCGATATTTATGTATGATGTGTGTCAGGTACTGGCCGGTGTGGGCGCGGCAGACGGCGGTGGCGCTGCAGCAGGGGCTGCTGCTGCTGCTGCCGGCCGCCGCCTTCGTGCAGACCTGGCGCTACATGAGCAAGGGGCCGCCCGACATCCTGGACGTAAGCACTTTTTTTTTTTTTTTTTATATCATAGGGTTTATGTCATGAAAATTATTACATGCCAGCGTGGAATGGAGCGCAGTATGTTAAATATTAAAAAAATACAAAAAATACGTCATACAAAAATAAGAAACGTCACAAAAGTTACAGATGGACTAGCAAAAGCTCTTGCCTTAAAATGGAAATGGGCCGGTCATGTGGCTCGTCTACAAGACCAGAGATGGACAAAAAGTGTGACAGCATGGAAGGGTCCAGTAGGAAAAAGAAAAAAAAGGAAGACCACGCAAGAGATGGGAGGACGAAATAGTTAAGACAGCCGGTCCAAACTGGATGCAATTAGCACAGTCCAGAGAAGAATGGCTAACTTTGGAGGAGGCCTTTACCTGCAGAGGGGCTCTCGCAGATTAGACAACCGAAGAAAGAAAAAATATTATAAATAACTTTTATATTTTATGTATAAAGAAAAAAGAAAAAAAAGAAAAGCACTGTACACTGAAATTCTGTGAGAAATATAGGCTTTTTTATTTTTATTTTATTTTTTATTTATTTATATCATAGGGGGCAAACGAGCAAACGTATCGCCTGATGGAAAGCGATTACCGTCGCCCATAAACACCTGCAACACCAGAGGAGTCACAAGTGCTTGCCTACCCGGAGGACGAAGATAGAATGCCTCTATGCTAGTAATTTCACCGGCTATCTTACCCCCACACTCCGGTGTGGGGGTAAGATACACAACAATGCGAACATTGCTGTTTGGCGGTGGGTGACGTGTCGCAGCCCGCCGCCTTCGTGCAGACCTGACGCTATGAGCAAGGGGCCGCCCGACATCCTAGACGTGAGACCTCATTATTGCATTAAGCGGTTTACACTCACGTGAAATTGTCAGGAACGGCCCGACATGTTTCCAACTTGTATGTAGCTTTTCAACAGAGACTACTACCCGTACAGCGGCGCGTTAACTTCGTCGTAAGGCTTTTGTTCGTGCGTCAGGTGGAGGTGGCGGGACGATTATGTTATGACTCGTTCCTAGCGAATATGGCGGAGGTAGCATTATAATGTAGACGTTTTCCTAGTAATGCAAGATTCTTCTAATAAATATTTTTAATAAATAATAATTTGTTGTGTTGCATGCTGCTAGGAGTACGCAGAATATAGGATACGTGCGAATAGCGAATGTCTGGAGGAGTTGGTAAGGAATATGTGTTAATATATTTGTTTGAGAAGGTCATGTCAGTCATTTTACTGTTCGCGCTCGTAGATGACGTTGTGTGACAATATGCAAAAGCTGCATCGCGTTACCGTTGTGTCACCGTAGATTATATAAAGACCTGTGCATTTATTTAGCTTTTGTCTTAGACCGATAATAAAGAACATCTTTCGTAACGGTTTCGCACTTGACTTTTCTTTTAGAGTTCAGCCATGTAGTCACTTTTACTACGAATAGGAACAGGAAGTTGCATTTATTTGTTATATTAATTTCACGTATGTATGTACTGTAAATTATTTGGAATAGTTTTTTAGCAATTTGTATTTATGGGTTTGTTTAATTTTGTAGCGCATCCAGAACCTGTACCGTCCGCCGCTAGGTCCGGCGTCGCCGCGTCCGGCGCGCGTGTCCGGCGCGGGTCCGGGTCCGGGTCCGGGTCCGGGCGCGGCGCCGGACCCGCCGCCCAAGTACACGCCGCCGCCCTCCTACTCCACCGCCACCGGCGCGCGCCTGCTCAACACCCTGCGCCGCAGCTTCCGCACGCTCAGGAGGTATACTAACATTCATTCATTTATGGTCATCAAGTATGTTATAGGTAAATATAATAGGCGCGGTCGGGCCCCCCTCCGAAGTTCAAAAAACCTGGTCGAATAAAGCTCACTGGGAGCTGGCCCGCGTTTATTGAACCAGGTTGAGAGAAAAGAGACGCCGCGGTTAAGAGGCCTTATTCCTTTTAAAATGCTGATTGTTTAGACATTTTTCTCTATGATCAAACATGTTTCTTAACATACTATTGATTTTATTTTCTAGAACAGGGCTATTGGGATTTATTGGTATATATTTGAAACCTACAGTTTGAATTTTTCATTGATAATTTTTGTTTCAAAAACTACTCGAAATTGACAAAATTTAAGCGGAAAATTAGTTTTTTTAACTTATTTTCGACTGTACGTAATGAAAGCGTGAAATAACTATGTTACTACCTAGAACTCGGGGAAAAGTATTATTCACTTCAAAAAGTTGGTTGAAATTATCAATATGTTTGTCATAATATGAAAAAAATAAATTTTATTAAAAGGAATAAGGCCTCTTAAGTTAATTTTAAAATATTATTTATTTACTCAAAATGAAGTAAAAAGCGAACTGCATTTATACGTGACTAAGAGCCATTTTATAACATTCAGATTATATTCCAAACTAACTCAACTATTTTTCAATTATCCCTATAATTTATGACTTTAATTAAAATTTAGAAACTAAAAAATACTTAACTTGATATCATGTTCCAGGATAACATCGTCCCGGTCGACCTCCCTCCCGCTGGCTGACAGCGCGCCGCCCCCCGCCACCCTCAGCGCGAGCGTGCCGCCCCCCGCCTACATCCTTCCAGCGCACACACACACACACGCGCACGCGCACGCGGCCACGCCCCCGCGCGCGCGCGACACGCCCCACACGCTCTCGCTGACGCGGGACTTCCTGCGGCGCTCGTTCGTGCGCAAGAGCGACTCGGCCGCGAGCATCCGGTCGAGCCTGCGGCGCAGCTTCCGGTTCGGCGCGCGCACCGCCAGCCACGAGCAGCTGGTGCGCGGCGCCGAGCCCATCTCCAGCACCGTGGCCCTGTCCGCCGTAAGGGACGCGGACCATGCGCACGCGCACGAGAGGAGTATCGCCTCCGTCATATGAATCCATCTGTGACCCTTTACACTGTAGGGCGTCCTCATTTTTTATACCATCTAGGAAGTATTATATCGATACGCCACAGAAACAAAGAAACATACAATATTTTATTTCGAAACAAAATGTTTTTCGAAATTATTTTTGAATATGGGTAAATTAACACCTCATTTTTAAATGCTATATAGAAACAAAGATCAACACGCAAAGAAAAATTTAATTGCGCTCATACGTGATTGACACCCGAACTCGAACCCGATATCTTTGGATTACCGGCTCTACGTCTAAAGCCGTTGGACCGGTCATCCAAAATACCTTTGTTCGATATGGCCACGTATGAGCGTGCAACATGCATAAAAGACAAGACACAAAAAATTAAAAAAACATAAAATCGCTAAGAAATAAAGGTATCAGGTTCGAAGGCAGCTTGTTCTAGTAAGTCGCTGGGACTACGTACACACAATCAGCTAAGATAGTGCTCCTCCACTTTTGGACCTTACTACACATAAAATACAGTCGAAAAGTGGTAGAAAAATGTTTCGGCCGACTGTATTACGAGTAAACTTGAAATAGACTGCCGTCACCTCAGCCACTAAAACTTTTAATGAACTCATTAAGGGGAATTACATAAAATGAATGATAAATTTTTCTGTGCCCCCATTAGTGATATACATAGTGCATAAATAATTTAATTTACTTAAAAAAAAAGCAGCTTAATTTAACGTTGTCATGAAATCGTAAGTACTTTAAGTTCTATAAAACAATATTTTAAATTGATATTTGAGTTGGAAGACATGATACAATACTCTGCGGCCATTATAATATGTAATTTAAAAAAAGCAGCATAAGACACTCATGTATTAAAGAGGTTTGAAAATGCCTTGAATTTTGGTGCGGTCAGGACCAGATAATAGTTACGTTTGTTAGAATGCCCGGGAGGGAACGGGGAGTTACGATAGACTCGCCCAGTTAGCGTGGATTGTTTGATAGCTCTAAAGAGGCATTAGTGTTAATGAAATGAGTGCTATTTAATTACATAACAAGAGTTTTGGAGTGATTGTAAGATCTGAAGTGATAGTAAAGAAAGATCTTAGTACTAGAATTTCAGATTAGTTACGATGTGTTGAACAGTATTGTTGTATTTAGTTAGTTTTGGCCCTGACTGGATGGTCATATTGTTAAGACAAATGGTGTCAAAATATGATTAGGTTTATTTGACCACGTTGTTTAAGCTCATAATAATTTCATCGATATTTAATTTACATTACATCACTTTAATTTTAAACAAACTCGGAGCCATGTAGCTAGTTTTACAATTTACTGGAATAGCTTAAGACTGTATACTTAATGAACTTGATAATAAATTCAGAGCTTAGTAATGATGTTTTAAGACTTGAAATTGTTAAGGATGTGGCAGTTATTTTAGTGTAGTTTTTGTACTAGCGAATGTGTTCCGGTAGGTTAAGTTGTTGAGTGCATGTTTCATTGAATAAGATTTTTATGAATGTTTTTATGGTGTGCTAGTTAATTTAGTGGTGCTGCGGCTATATTGTCTTTTTAGTACTTAAAGTGCAAGTGAGTATAACGTAATAGAACATTATTGTTGCAGCATTGAATGTTGCAATGTATTCAGTTATAGTATATTCGCGTTAAAAAAATGTTGACTCATTCATGACGATAACTGAATACTTCATCAACTTTAATTTATCATTATACTGTAACCTAATTGGTCAAGGGGCGTGGCTAAGCCAAGTAACAACGATGATTCACTATTATTTTAGCTAGAATGCACTAATTCCCACGACAATACCTAGGTAATGTAGCCGTAGCGAAGCGCATCACACGACGTAACGACTTAGAATTGTTATCTGTTACATAACTTCTTGATGTTAAACACAAAATAGACTTACAAATCATTACAACTAATAAACAATATTACAACTTTTATTCAATAATTTTATGAATCATTTAAAAGTTATGTAGCAACCGTTAGATATATTTTAAGTACAATGGATCTAAATCAGTTAGTGAGTTTTTAGTTATATTTTATTTAGAAATAGGTTTTTGCTTTGCGGTAGTTCCTTGTTGCATTTAACAGTGGTCGTTTTTAAATTGTGTTCTTCAAAAATTATTCTTAGTTCTAGTCACTAATATGCTTCCACTTTTACGTTTTTGGAAACAACATCACACGGAGACCGTATTTAGCGTTTAAAGCACTTTCTTTTCCTTTATACATTCCTTTATTGCAATATGTATTTACAAAACAATATATTAATAAGTAGAATATTAAGAATAATAAAAGTTTTTACAACAACTTGTTTTTTTTTATGTACGTTAACACTTTCACGGCCAGCAACCCGCCTATTAGGCGCTAATGTTAGGCCGGGTGTTGTAGTCGGCGCGGCGACCACAGTAGCTGTGAAGAAACTCGGCTGGCGGGCTCTGTCAGTTTTTAGGGGTAGTCTTCAATTTTTGTTTTTTGTCTGGTTGTTAAGTGTTAATACATAGATTAGATTAGATTATTTATTTCACGATAAAAATTACATTACGCTTAATGTCAAAATTATACGAATTAATATCATGATCGTCAAAATAAGGCAAGATTAATAATAAGAGAAAATGTTTACAATGTCAAAATAAATCCATACTAATATTATAAATGCGAAAGTGTGTCTGTCTGTCTGTCTGTTACCTCTTCACGCTTAAACCGCTGAATCGATTTTGATGAAATTTGGCATGAAGATAGTTTAAGATCCGAGGAAGGACATAGGATAGTTTTCATCCTGGAAATTATCCCTAAAAAGATTGAAAAGTGAGTAAGTAATTCATGATGACATTGATGACCCTGTAGGAAATGTAATGATTAGACCAAAAGCACAATTGCTCTTACATTTGCTTAGGTGCTTTAAATAATCCCTTTTATTAATTAAGGTGATTAGGTGGATATCTATCGTGTTGTACGAGGTTGCTTCCATCTTTCCAAGTTCCACGCGGACGTAGTCGCGGGCAAAAGCTAGTTTAAAATAAAAGGGGAAGTCAACAGGTAAATAAAATATGAATAAATGAATCTAGTCCATATTTAAACGAATGATATTAGGTATGCGCGTATGCGTCAGATGAACCATTGCGCGCACCTCTACCTGCGCAGAATACCTACTATGAAAATGTCTTAAGAACCAGTTTTTAAACGTCAAGGTTTTTGGTTGCCGCGTATATAATATGTACGCCTACTATGTATACTTAAAGAGGCCTTATTCCTTTTAACATTATTTTTTTCATATTATGACAAATATATTGATAATTTTAACCAACTTTTTGAAGTATACTTTTTCCCTAGTTCTAGGTAGTAACAGCTATTTCATGCTTTCATTGCGTGCAGTCCATAAGTTGAAAAAACTAATTTGCCGCGTGAATTTTATCAATTTCGAGTAGTTTTTGAAACAAAAATTATCAATGAAAAATACAAACTGTAGGTTTCAAATATATACCAATAAATCCCAATAGCCCTGTTCTATAGTCTGTACTTTTAGGTACTTAAAATAATGTAAACAAACAATTAAAAGGGTTATTTATAAGGTAACGTTTGGTTCCTGTTAATTTTTTTATATTATAAAATAATGGACCTCACTACTGCAGTTCGTTCCATTTAAATAACACGTATTATCGCTTAATTTTACCGTACATATACAAATTCACGAATATAAACATATTTTTATCACATTTAATAAATATATATTTTTTTCCCAGTAAATCGTCACTAAAAAGTACCCAATCTTGCAGAGGTTTAAAACGCAAGGTTGCATTATACTGGAAGTAACACGACTAAAATAGAAAGTCACAGGTTTAAAGTAGCAACACCTTACCTTACGTAATTTTTAACTAGGCTGCATTATACTGGAAGTAGCACGACTAAAATAGAAAGCCACAGGTTCAAAGTAGCAACACATACCTTACTTGATTTTTTACTTTGTCGGTTTGACATTCGCCATTGCTTGCTGTCATATTGATGATACGCGTGCGATATTTGTGTTTAAAGCTTCCGTTCATTGTTAATTTACGTTAGTTTTATTTGTTTTTGTTTTATATATTTTTTTAAATAGTTTGTTTTTGTCGTTTTGTTACGGGATCGTGTTTTTAACCATTCGAATTGGATCACTATAATTTATTCTGGCCTTGAAAGGTGCACTACCACTGGATCTGTCAAATTTGACAGCTCCGGTTTGTTTACAATTTTTTAAATACCTAAAAGTACAGACTATAGGTAGTAACATCAATAATATGCTAAGAAAAATGTTTGATCATAGAGAAAATGTCTAAAACAATCAGTATTTTGAAAGGAATAAGGGCTCTTATCAACGTCACTTTCCTCCTAATCATCTCCCTCCGTTATTTGTATAGAGGTACAATCTCAACACTGAGTTATCTTTACAAGCATTTCTTGGTCCACTCTAGTATGACGCTCGAGAGTCGGAAGTTGCTTGAAAGCCCTGACTGGTGAACATCAGGCTATACTTTAAATTCAAACACAACATACGAGAAGAAAATACTTTATTTTCATACAATAACAAAATCACACGTTAATGACAAATGCATCAAGTCATAAATTCATTACATAATAACAATACCCGCAAAATATTTCTACAAAGCTCATAAAACGAGGAAGCTGAGGTAATGAAATGTCTTACATATTAGATATAAGAGGAAACTTAAGATACAGAAAAGAAGAGAAAATTAGTTTGAATTAAATGAAGAACCAAGACAGTACAGTTCACTCGCATTTGACGACCTCAACTTCTCTAGTTTTGTCAAAAACCACATCTTGCGTGTAATAGTAGTCGATATAAAACTGAGTCATCAGGTAAAAGATACGAAATTATAAACTAAAAACTATTTCAGGATACACTAGGTAAAATCACAGGGATTAGAGCATGAAGAAATGCGACGTTAAGTATCTATATTACTTCAATAACCACAGGTTTTACAATAAATTGTAGATCACAACTTTTCAGTCAAAATGTGTAAAAACACAGTTAACGCTCTGCTCCACTCACTCACGTAAATATCATACAAATTATGGAAGTCATAAATATGAGTTTCTCCATAGATGCCATGTCATAGACATAAAAGGTCACTTGGATTAGTACATTTCGTTCCAACCCTAATTCAAGAGTAATGTAGAACTTATTAAGTCTTAAAGCATACAGACTTCGAATGGAGACTTCCTCACAATTAGTTTTTAATAGAATGTATTTTCATCTAAGAGGATACATCACTGCGTGATGACATAATGGCGTCACATGAGGCTTGACGACCTCACAGTGATTGAGCACCACTCTAATGCTACTGAAGACAATGTAAGCGAGATTTACCCCGGCTTGTCCTGCGTTCCCGTTTGACGCTACGCCACTGCTAAATAGACATCACATTGCCACCAATAATGATTTTGGTCCGTCGTTTACAAAGACGACACAACAGGCAATGTATTTACAGAAATAACAAGTCATGATGCGTCGCTGCTTTGTCGTCTTCATAAAAGTGTAAACTAGATATCAAGTACCAACGTATTTGGATGATTTTACGCTAAAAATGCCTCATTACCGTGACCGCTTTAATAGCAAACAGAATAACCAATGTAACATTTCGATTTATACGGAGTTCGGCAGTAATACGGTCACGACAATGAGGCGTTAAAAACGCGCAAATAATCACCCACTTTCAGTCCTCCAATAAAGTCTAACTTAAGTTTTGTTACTACAATGTTTGAATATGAAGAGTCACATATAACGTAACTTGCGGCACCCGTTGATTCTTACAGAGTACAGTTGTAAATCATATATTTAATAATTAAAATAAGCGTCAGAGCTTGAATACATGTGAGTAGAGCGCCTTGTGCGTAATAAGTTACCTAATTAAAGAGTTCATGTTCAATAGAGACTTGGCGGCCTTCGATTCCGTCGGCTCTTTCTTCTTCGCGGGGTCCAGCATGAAACACTTCCAAAGACTGGAATAAAAATAAATAAATAAACAGGGCAAGCTAAATAAAACCGTTTAACAATGTCGTTATTTAAAGATCCTAACTACTTGTGCCAAGGATTTATGAAAACGGAAACAGAAATTGCTGCATCCTTGACATTCGGTAAAGTAAAAATCAAGATTTTATAAATCGGAATTTTATATCTTAGGAATAATGAAATTTGGTGTTTTGATAATCAATATTAAGGGACATTCTTACACACATCGACCTAGTCCCAAACTAAGCAATGCTTGTACGATGGTATACATAATATATAGATAACATCCATGACCCAGAAACAAATATTCGAGTTCATCAGTCATCACACAAATATTTGTCCTTGCCGGGATTTGAACCCAGGACGAACGCCGGGCTCAGTAGGCAGGTGCACTCCACAGTCCACACTGCGCTAACCGTCGTCAAACCAAGTTTAAAAATCAGAATAAAATATTTCGGAGTATTTGGGTGTTCCTGTATTTATAACCTGTTTCTGTGCACTCAAATAAATGACCGTAAATGTGACTCATAGAACTTTGTCGAAACGAAAATTATTCGAAGCATAAGCGTAAAATTGGGTTATCAATAGTGTACGGTCGTCTCACCGCAGCGTCTCGTCGGCGCTGGCCGACAGCACCGTGGTCCCGTCGGGCGACAACGCCAGATGCAGCACTCGGGCCATGTGTCCGGTCAGCTCCGCCGTCCGCGACATGAGCGGGTACTTCCAGATGACGAGCTGGTTCTGCGCGTAGCCGTGCCCGGAGATCAGCTCCTTGTAGTGCGTGCTCCACAGTATGGAGCACACCTGGAAGGCATCAAATTAAGCTAGTAACAAAATAATCTAAACACGTATGGTTGGTACGACTACAAGCATCTTGACTTGACATGACTTTATGTCCGCGGACAGGTAGGGCATTTAGTTAAAGGTTGCGTAAGGTCAAGCGATAGGTACATATGTACAGCTAGAGATATTTTCAGTGCACCACATTAAAGGCTTCGTTTGCTCAAATGTCAGCATGAGCCCTTAATTTGGCATGTAAGCCAAGATCAACGTTCTCTTTGCCATCTTTTTTTTCGAACCAAAATGCTGATGATTTGTTTTATTCAACCTTAACGAGGCTTGTACTAAAGACCTTCGTTTATTTTGTAAATTTAAGGATTAGCTAGCTGCCATGCTGTGCGGTGCGTGGTTCCTTGGCGGCCGATGGTTAACCTCAAAAGCAGCAAACTTTTATTTAAAGTTGCAGTACTAAAGTGACTAATGCTCCCTGTACCTGTGACTTGGTGTCGACGGTGTTGAGGTTGGCGCCGGTGTTGACGTTCCAGATGCGGATGGTGCGGTCGGCCGTGCCGCCGCCCGACGCCAGGATGCCGACTGTACCTGTGACTTGGTGTCGACGGTGTTGAGGTTGGCGCCGGTGTTGACGTTCCAGATGCGGATGGTGCGGTCGGCCGTGCCGCCGCCCGACGCCAGGATGCCGACTGTACCTGTGACTTGGTGTCGACGGTGTTGAGGTTGGCGCCGGTGTTGACGTTCCAGATGCGGATGGTGCGGTCGGCCGTGCCGCCGCCCGACGCCAGGATGCCGACTGTACCTGTGACTTGGTGTCGACGGTGTTGAGGTTGGCGCCGGTGTTGACGTTCCAGATGCGGATGGTGCGGTCGGCCGTGCCGCCGCCCGACGCCAGGATGCCGACTGTACCTGTGACTTGGTGTCGACGGTGTTGAGGTTGGCGCCGGTGTTGACGTTCCAGATGCGGATGGTGCGGTCGGCCGTGCCGCCGCCCGACGCCAGGATGCCGACTGTACCTGTGACTTGGTGTCGACGGTGTTGAGGTTGGCGCCGGTGTTGACGTTCCAGATGCGGATGGTGCGGTCGGCCGTGCCGCCGCCCGACGCCAGGATGCTGACTGTACCTGTGACTTGGTGTCGACGGTGTTGAGGTTGGCGCCGGTGTTGACGTTCCAGATGCGGATGGTGCGGTCGGCCGTGCCGCCGCCCGACGCCAGGATGCTGACTGTACCTGTGACTTGGTGTCGACGGTGTTGAGGTTGGCGCCGGTGTTGACGTTCCAGATGCGGATGGTGCGGTCGGCCGTGCCGCCGCCCGACGCCAGGATGCCGGCCGCCCACGGACACCACGCCAGCCCCTTCACAGCCGCTAGGTGCTGGCTGCAGGGAAACATATCATATCAATAAACTTATCTCCGCTCACAGTACAAAAACCAAAGCTAAATCTTAGCAAAAGTGCTCCCGAATGAACCGCGCGGAAGCTAGAATTTTTACAATCATTGGAGCGCTCATCAGTGAGCAGCCCCCTAGGACTGAAGCTGCCGGGAAGAATTGGTTGTAGCGCGTCTTCGAGGAGTGTACCGCGTCTGTTAAAATGGACATAGATATAGTCATATATTTTAGGCACTTACTTGAACGAGTACAAATACTGAGGCTGCGAGTATCGCTGCCCCTGCACTAGGGGCCAGATGTTGAGCAGGTTGTCGTTGCCGCCCGACGCCAGATAGCGCCCGTCCGGCGACCATTTCAGCCCACAAATCTATACAACGAAAAATACCATGTAGAGAAAAAGAGTGCACTTATTTAACGAACGAATACAATAGATGGCGCTGCCGAGGGTTACCATATACCAGTTAGTCACGGTAGGCCGTGATACGGCAAGATAAAGCAAATTGGTTGATAGTGGTAAGTAATTTACACTTTGTTTGGTCATAGCATATTTTCCGAATTGAATACGAATCCTAACTTCACTGTGAATTGACGAAGGGTTTTCTAAAATCGATAAATTGTTACTGTGGCGTTTATCTTATGGACGTATGTCGGGATTTTGTGCTGTGGATTTCTCAATGGGAAGCCCTATAGAAGTTTGTATGGTCGGGTTGCCTTCACCAGTTAGTAAAGGCTGATTTAGACGATGCCAATTTTGAGACGCCTAAATTACGGCGCCAGTGATTACCGCACAGCACACCTCCGACCGTTTAGACAATGACTATGTTCAGCCGCCTAAATCTCGCCGCCAGTCGTGTTTACACAGTGCTTTTTTTCAGTACCAGTCATTAGTGGCAGCGAGAGACGCGGAGGGGGGGGGTCACTGGCGCCAAAAAATAGACTCGTGTTCTATTCCGCGCCAGCGCTGGCATGCGGCGAAAAAATGGCGCGGAAAGTGTTTATACGGTGCCTTTTCGAGGCGCCGTAATTTAGGCGTCTCAAAATTGGCATCGTCTAAATCAGCCTTAAAGTCACGGTAGGCCGTGATACGGCAAGATAAAGCAAATTGGTTGATAGTGGTAAGTAATTTACACTTTGTTTGGTCATAGCATATTTTCCGAATTGAATACGAATCCTAACTTCTCTGTGAATTGACGAAGGGTTTTTCTAAAATCGATAAATTGTTACTGTGGCGTTTATCTTATGGACGTATGTCGGGATTTTGTGCTCAATGGGAAGCCCTATAGAAGTTTGTATGGTCGGGTTGCCTTCACCAGTTAGTAATGTTCCGTGTGTGTGCTCGGTGTGAGTACATGCCCCCTACCTCCTGCGAGTGCGCGCTGAGCGTGGCGACGGCGTGCTCGCGCTGCCGCACGTCGTGGTGCACGACGCAGCCGTCGCGCGCGCCGCTCGACACCACGAACATATTCCGTGTGTGTGCTCGGTGTGAGTACATGACCCCTACCTCCTGCGAGTGCGCGCTGAGCGTGGCGACGGCGTGCTCGCGCTGCCGCACGTCGTGGTGCACGACGCAGCCGTCGCGCGCGCCGCTCGACACCACGAACATATTCCGTGTGTGTGCTCGGTGTGAGTACATGACCCCTACCTCCTGCGAGTGCGCGCTGAGCGTGGCGACGGCGTGCTCGCGCTGCCGCACGTCGTGGTGCACGACGCAGCCGTCGCGCGCGCCGCTCGACACCACGAACATATTCCGTGTGTGTGCTCGGTGTGAGTACATGACCCCTACCTCCTGCGAGTGCGCGCTGAGCGTGGCGACGGCGTGCTCGCGCTGCCGCACGTCGTGGTGCACGACGCAGCCGTCGCGCGCGCCGCTCGACACCACGAACATATTCCGTGTGTGTGCTCGGTGTGAGTACATGACCCCTACCTCCTGCGAGTGCGCGCTGAGCGTGGCGACGGCGTGCTCGCGCTGCCGCACGTCGTGGTGCACGACGCAGCCGTCGCGCGCGCCGCTCGACACCACGAACATATTCCGTGTGTGTGCTCGGTGTGAGTACATGACCCCTACCTCCTGCGAGTGCGCGCTGAGCGTGGCGACGGCGTGCTCGCGCTGCCGCACGTCGTGGTGCACGACGCAGCCGTCGCGCGCGCCGCTCGACACCACGAACATATTCCGTGTGTGTGCTCGGTGTGAGTACATGACCCCTACCTCCTGCGAGTGCGCGCTGAGCGTGGCGACGGCGTGCTCGCGCTGCCGCACGTCGTGGTGCACGACGCAGCCGTCGCGCGCGCCGCTCGACACCACGAACATATTCCGTGTGTGTGCTCGGTGTGAGTACATGACCCCTACCTCCTGCGAGTGCGCGCTGAGCGTGGCGACGGCGTGCTCGCGCTGCCGCACGTCGTGGTGCACGACGCAGCCGTCGCGCGCGCCGCTCGACACCACGAACATATTCCGTGTGTGTGCTCGGTGTGAGTACATGACCCCTACCTCCTGCGAGTGCGCGCTGAGCGTGGCGACGGCGTGCTCGCGCTGCCGCACGTCGTGGTGCACGACGCAGCCGTCGCGCGCGCCGCTCGACACCACGAACATATTCCGTGTGTGTGCTCGGTGTGAGTACATGACCCCTACCTCCTGCGAGTGCGCGCTGAGCGTGGCGACGGCGTGCTCGCGCTGCCGCACGTCGTGGTGCACGACGCAGCCGTCGCGCGCGCCGCTCGACACCACGAACATATTCCGTGTGTGTGCTCGGTGTGAGTACATGACCCCTACCTCCTGCGAGTGCGCGCTGAGCGTGGCGACGGCGTGCTCGCGCTGCCGCACGTCGTGGTGCACGACGCAGCCGTCGCGCGCGCCGCTCGACACCACGAACATATTCCGTGTGTGTGCTCGGTGTGAGTACATGACCCCTACCTCCTGCGAGTGCGCGCTGAGCGTGGCGACGGCGTGCTCGCGCTGCCGCACGTCGTGGTGCACGACGCAGCCGTCGCGCGCGCCGCTCGACACCACGAACATATTCCGTGTGTGTGCTCGGTGTGAGTACATGACCCCTACCTCCTGCGAGTGCGCGCTGAGCGTGGCGACGGCGTGCTCGCGCTGCCGCACGTCGTGGTGCACGACGCAGCCGTCGCGCGCGCCGCTCGACACCACGAACATGTTCCAGGCCAGCGAGCCCACGCGCCCCGTGTGCCCGTCCATTATCTGAACAACAAGACAAGAAGCTAACCGAAACACGTTCAATGCTAAGCGTTCACAAATAAGGCGAAAGGATAGCCTTCCATAAAGACGACTCCACATTGCTTTTTGTGAGGGCTGGATAGTGACTCAAGCAAGCGAGCTGCCGACTATCTGGTTTTAATTCTGGAAGCCAGCTTTAGATAGCATAGACAACTCACCCTAAGTCTCTTGATCTTCTCACAGTCCCACAGCTCCACAGTCGCAGCAGAGGTCCCGACAGCCAGGTGGGAGCCGCCGCCCTGCACCCACTGCACGGAACAGACTGTCTCCGAAGCCTCAAGGGATAGGAGCTGTTCGATCTGGCCGGTGCCCGCGTTCCACAGGTACACGGAGTTGCCGAGCGCCACCGCCAGTATATTAGAGGCACTCCAGTCTACTAGATTTAGATCTGTTGACGAATAAGAACCGTTTATTTAATCTTTTGAAGAAAAGTTTGGGTTAAGAGTTCAATGTGCAACAGCTTGGTGAAATATGATCCATTTTTAAACATTCTCAAAAGGCCTAATTGTGGAATTTTTTGCCTAGCATTGGAGGTATTTAGTTAAGATGAGTTTACCAAAAAATCTATGACGACACATTAGTAAATAACGAATTACGTCTACAAACAAGTTGCCTACATAAAATAACTAGACTCGCATTTTAGTTACATTCATGAAAACCTCAAAAGAAGTATTGTTACATTTTATAGACTTACAATAATCATCAAGAATTTCAGGTGCATCTAGGATTCTGTCAGGAGCTTGAGGGATGTATCTCGTTGTGTTCTTCACTGACGACGGCACCTTCGCCTGTCATTAAAAATCAAGAAATTATGTACCATCAGTGATGGCAAAGAGACCTAGAGATAAATTAAGCCCATGGCAATGAAATGAAGCATAATCTAGTACTAACCTGCGAGTAAACAACCCTGAGCCTGTTCTGGTAGCCTTCAGGGGCTGCAGGTGCTTTGCAGGTGTACTGCAGTAGTCTGCCAGGCTCCGTGTCAGTGAGAGCCCGCCCAATAGCCTCTCCTGCTACTTTCTGCGCAACCACCTCCTCGCTTTTGTCTTCATCACGGCTCATCTATTCAAAGAATTATAATTAAATTTGTCAATTTTAATTTATTTTTATTAATATTTCTTTTATCATGAATTGTCCTAAAATAGTTACAATAGTTCCTGGGATGAAATTTTTGTAATTTATAATATAAAGAAACACAATAATGAACCTTGGATCATAATTCAAAGAAAAATTATCCAGATGAATTCTTTAAGAGAATTAAATAATGTTCACAAACAAAAATATAAAATAAATGAACTCTTTGTTACATGACTGGCGCCTCATTCATTATGTGGCGCCGAAGTACCCTACACCTGGTTAAAGAAACACCTTTTAGAAGCAAGTGGCGACTGGTAGGGTCACCGCCTTAAAGGCCTTTTCACACAGGCGAATTGTGAGTGAAATTTGAGTTCGCTGCAACTGATATTTATATAGAAAACACACTTGCAACTTTAAAAAGGCCACTGGCAGTGTACAGTTATTAAAAATGAAATAGCTTACCATATAATGGCACAAGTCATAATTGGAATTACTTCTAGATGGGATAAATCTGTCTGCCTTATTTGGTGTTTTGGTAGCTTTGTTAGGAGTTGGGGTGGTCGAGCGTCCTGAAATAAAAAATCATTTAAATCTAAGGAACTAGCTAAATTCATAGAATACTATATAAGAGAGGCAGACACTGTCAAAGCAATGCACTTAATGTGTCAGAAGTTTATTAATCAGGGTTCTGGCCTATGAAAAGTTAGAACAATGTATACTGAATGCAAGCAAGCCCAAAACACTTGAACATTTACAGAAAAGTTACATTTAAAATTACCTGGAGATTTGTTCTTGGACGGAGTCTTTTTCCCTTTCTTATTTTCTGTTCGGGTCGGTGTTTTGCTGGAATGCACGCTGTTGACGCTTTGGTTAGCCGATATGGACAACTTCTGCAAGGACTGGTTACACGAACTTATGTTTACATTGGAAGAGTTCTTAAACGACGCGCTCATTGAGGGATTTAGGTTCTCGTTGTTCACTTTCTTGGCCCAACGTTGAGGAGGCCCTCTGGTTATCGGGCCGTCCATTGTAGTAGCTAGACTATTCAATTCATTGAGATAGTTGAACTGTGCCATTGCTTTGTTCACGTAAAACTTGCAAAAGCACGTTCAGTGCGTTATTTCGTCTCAATATTTTTACAAGTTATACAATTGTAGCACTACGATATACTTAAACGCATTAGAACAGTTTACACATAAAATATCTGTGTAAAATATAAATGCACTTTACAAAGTACACTAGAAATTAACGAAACAGAGTTCCGTTAGAAATTCAAATCCTATCACCAATGGCGAGGCAGGCAAGCAATGACATTTACAAAGTGTTGCCAAACATAAAAAAAAAAACATCAATCGTGTGCTATTTGACTTCAATGAAAAGCTGCTCTAATAAAGTCAAGAGCAATCGGGCCTTCCTATTTTGAAATGGAGTGACATACCGCGAA
This sequence comes from Apotomis betuletana, assembly GCA_932273695.1. Taxonomy (NCBI): domain Eukaryota; kingdom Metazoa; phylum Arthropoda; class Insecta; order Lepidoptera; family Tortricidae; genus Apotomis; species Apotomis betuletana. Next base: position 2,219,114 of record OW026310.1, read on the forward strand.
ACCCGAAACTGTCTTACTTTGCCCTTGTGGGTTATTTTCCTCATTTTCTCGATCTCAAATATTAGTTACATAGAGTATATTGAATGTTTTATAATTAGTTACTAGGTCGATGCAGAGTCAGCCACCGGCTAAGCTTGCACCATAGATTGGAGCGGAGTATTTTTTTTATTTTTTTCGAAATTTTCTCTTCGTCACGACCTAGCAAAATTTAATTTGTGCATTTTAAAACAAAAATTTCTAAAATCGGTTGAGAACTCGCTGAGATCTGCGCATTGTTACGAAGTCCATTCGAGTCGATCCATGGGAGCTTCGCTCGCTTCGCTCGCTCCGCTCCAAAAATAGGATAAACACGGATTAACTAACTACAAGGTTAAGTAATCCGTGGGGATAAAGAATATACTTCTTAAGCTAAATAAAAAATGCCTTTATTTTTCCATAATATATTCGTTAATAGAATAATTCTAACATTAACATTTTTGATATTATCAATCATCAATGTTCATATTATCAAACATTTATTACTCATCTATCTGTAACACAGGCTGCCCTAAAACCCAATATTTATGATAGGCAGATATGATCATTGATTACTTATACCTGTCCTGTCATTAGACTCCTGTGTCTGTTCAGTTGGAAAAATAATAGGTACGCCGATATATTTTAATGGTTTAGGTGTAGGTTCTCTGATTGATTCTTTGAATGAGACGTAAGATTATGCGCAATTTGAATTTAACTGCTCACGTATAGTCGGGGAATGAAAAGGTTCGTCACTTCAACTTTATTTGACGTGTTAAAAGATCCTTTGCTCTTTGCCCCACCACTATTTTATGTGAATGGCGGAGCCTAATATTCAACCACCAAAAATTTCATTGCGCGACGACCGTGGATAGGGAAGGTCCAACCTACATAAAACGTTTTGATATTTTTTTCGTCTAAGCGGTCGATTGCCTGTGGGGCACCTCAGAGGGCTCAGAGCGCAGTCAGGGCTGTGGTGGTTGAGTAGGATAAATAAGACAAAAGTACATTAACATACACTGGCTGCTGCCAGCTAGCATCTATGGGTCAAAGTGAAAGAATTAAAAAAAGATATATAAAAATAAAATTGCTTTATTTGGAAATGTAAAGTTTTATCATAAAATAATGGCAATTAGTGCCTAAAGTATAGAATTCCACTAATTTATTGCATTTTAATCGTAGATGTAAAATCACGCTTCCATAATTTCGTTACTTTTTCAATTGATATTATAATGTCTTTTCACATAGAACACAATTACGATCTTCATCTAAATACGTTTACAGAATTGAAAAATCTCCTTATTACTATTAATTATAAAATATTAAAACAAGTAGGTACAGCAAAACTGAGTTCGTTTAGACCTTACTTTGAAGGGGATTTCCTAATTAAAAAAAGAAATCGTACAGAAATTAGGAACAGAAAGGTATCAAATGCATAATTGAGCATCATATAATTCTTAAATAAAATTATTATAAAATGTTAGTAATTCCTTATTTATCGTCAGGTTATATAAAAATAGAACACATTACAATAATCTGACAGGATTTCTGTACAGCAAAACATCCTAATATTATGTTATTATAGCACCATACATAATTACATCCGAGATTAAAATTAGATTATAATAATATGTACATTTTTATTTATTAGAGATCCAAAGTGGACTACATCACATTATATTACTGTTTTTATTTACATTCAACCAATAAAATGGCACTCATATCATTACTTGACATGCTTTAAAGAGATAGCAATACACTCGTAGGTTTCTACTAAGTTACATTGCATCTAAGTGTATTCATTCATCTGAGACACCGCGAGACCGTCCAACTTTGCTCTTGCGGGTTATTTTCTCCGCATTCTCAAATTGCGGAGTGAATTGGACATATACCATCTGAGAGTTTTGTAAAAGATGAAGCCACTTTTGGTTTTATATGTGCGTGTTTACAGAGACGTTTTGCTTGTGACATTGACGTTGTGACAGATGCGCCAACGGACGAAACTTAGCCCGTGGCTAACCAAAACTGGCTTCACTTTCAAGCGCTAACTAGGTTTCTATTCTTAGCATCTGAGTAATATTTTCTCAGCCTAATGCAAAATATAACGTTGGCACTAAACGTTAGGGGATGTACACCCGGTTTTCTCATAGTAAACCCGGTTATAACCGGTTACTTGTATGGTAAAATAACCGGGTTTGCATTCCCTACTTAATATTATTTAATGACGATACAGTGCGGTATGAAAGCAGATATTTATATCTATTTCATATTGGTGGTAAAAACTTCAACTAGCAATATGTACTGCATTGGCGGCGTAAAAATATTACTTAAATAGCTAATTTCAATTTACAATGAAATAATTAAAAATCAGAAGTATAATTTTGGATTACGGAAAATACAAAACAAGGAATTGATTAGGGAAAAATTTACTAGGCGGCTGAACGAAAATCTTCTTCGCTCTTATAATACACTTATAACAGCAGTTTAATCTGAGAATAACTTAAAATACCAAATAATTTTCCTAGCTTCCGTATTGTTCTAGCCAAAACCGAATTTATATTTTTCTTTTTCAAATTAATTTATAATCTTAAAATAGTAAATACAATTGCAATGTGTTTAGGCCAGGTTTCATTTTCAATTTTAACTATAAGTATTCTAATAATATTTCCTAAATTTGAGAAACCATTGAAGTACTGTTATTAAGTATCAAGAATGAAGACAAGAATCTATCTTCTTAATATGTTATCTACGGCAGTATAAAAGATTGGCTATTTTATGTGTATAGTAATTGTTCATAATTATTACGTATATCTATTTTATGACAGTGGGACTACAGTTGAACACATGATAAATCTCATCCGTTGGGAACCACTAAACCAGCCTAATCTCACACGGTTATTATTTCATCAACCAATTGAATTATGCTATGTTATAGTTTTGATCAAGTTTACTTAATATACCAAAACTGACCGAAGATTCCTTATTTACTATAAAAATGCTTACGTTTAACAACCTCAACTTATTTCACTTATGTATATTGTGCGCTTGACTTTTACGCTATTTTCGTTCAAAATATCACGCAACAGTGAGCATCTTGTTCGTTGTAAAATATAAGAATGTATAAAATTATCTTAATCATAAAATTCATAAAATACGTATTGAGACGATTAGACGGCAAGGAATCTGATAAATAGACAACCCGTAGAAAATTAAATAAAAATAGTACCGAATATTTATGCTTAAATGAACATGCATAAAACACGAATTACGCATAGGTATAAGATCTGTAACACCCTACAATTGTTCTAAACTTGAGAACTGTCGTGTCATTTGTTCGATATATGGAGAGCTTGAATAGAGAGAACAATTAATAAACGGAATAAAGCAACAATGTCTGCAATAATAATCTAACGCAGTCAAAACTCAGCGACTAAAATTCTACTAAAGCCATTTTCTTTGCTTAATGGCGATTCGTATACATATAAAACATATGAAACTAAGCAAAATAAAAATAACTAAGACATTTGAAATGCAGTGGAAGAACTGGTATATCACCATAGAAATTAACTAAAATAAGTGAATAATACACGAGACTTAATTAAAACTACTATACAACATTTCATCCTAAAGGGCTACCAAGTTGCATTTAATTAATTTGATTGCACCCACGATCACATCATCATCTATCTAAACCAGGTACTTGAATCATGACGGTAATTTCGTTTTTTACAAATAATCCAACTTCAATGTCTGTTGGAAAGTGTTTTAAAACATGGATACAACAAAATTATTTTGTATGCTGCGCCAGTTTTATAATAATGCAACCGTAAGAGCATTTTACCTTGGAGTTAACTGTTTAGAAGGAACATTATACAAAGTCTTATGAAGTTCTTCCAACAGTCATGCGGCCAAGTGTAAACAGTCTTTTATAAAATGGTAGCCATATCGATGGCACACGTTGGACCACCTCTTCAACAACGTATTTTGAATATTTTTCAATACCCATTACTAATCATCCCCAGCAAACCTTCTCACATCTTCCTTCCTTCGATCTGCTTTAGCAGCACCGATGATAAATTGAAAGTTCCTTAACAAAGGTCAAATTCTACAATTATCGATTTCCAAAGCAGTAAAATGAACATCCTCACTGACGCACCCAAAAATGCGCTTGAGGCAGTGATACGTTGTTATGACATTCGTGATGAAGATGTGACCCGGGTTGTCGACGGTCGTAAGGACGAGAACCTCTCGTTGAAGCAGTAATATGGCCATCATCACTGACGCACCAACAACCGCATCCGGGGCATTGCTACATAATCCCGATATTGACGTGTTCAGTCGAATCAGTGAAACAACCCTCATCACTGACGCACCAACAAATGCATCCGGGGCAGTGCTACGCGATCATCACATTCATGATGTTGCCAGGGTTGTCTGCAATCACTAAGTACGAGAACCTCGCCTTGAAGTAGCGACATCATTTATGCATCGACATGAACTATTTGAAGTAGTGCTACGATGTCATGACTTTCATGATGTGAATGTGGCCAGGGTTGTCGACCATCACAAAGTACAAGAACTGTTCTTCAAAGCTGTAAAATGAGTACCATCACCGATGCACCAAAAAATGCTCTTGGTAAGTGCTACGTGGTCATAACGTTCATGATGTGGATGTGTCCGGCGTTGTCGACGGTCACGAAGCATGAGAATTTCTCGTCGAAGCACAGCTTCCTCGCGTTCATACCCGACAGCTTGATGCACGCCAATATATCTTTTCTCTTGGAGCCGTCTTTGAATCTGAAATTAAAAAAAAATTGGTTAGGTTTGATTTCGTATGGTAATGATGCATGTCGAAATTCGTCGACCTCTTAACAAAAGATTTGGTTCAAATGGTAGAGCACTTAAAGAGGCCTTATTCCTTTTAAAATTTATTTTTTTCATATCATGACAAATGTATTGATAATTTCAACCAACTTTTTGAAGTGAATAACACTTTTCACCGAGTTCTAGGTAGTAACGTAGCTATTTCATGGTTTTATTGCGTGCAGTCAAAAATAAGTAGAAAAATCTAATTTTCCGCGTGAATTTTGTCAATGTCGAGTAGTTATTGAAACAAAAATTATCAATGAAAAATTCAAACTATACTATCATACTATTATTATTACTATTTGTTTCTCGTCATAGAGTCTCGGGCTCATACGTCCCGGTCTTTTGGAAGGCTTGCGTGGGGATATGGATCCAACACGTAGAGGCCCCTTGGAGAAATTTGCTGTGGTTGTAGCCCTGCTGGGACCCGTTCCTGATCATATCAATAAGATGATACATCCATGAACAGGTCCCAGCAGGTGATTTTACTATTGCATTGGTATGAAAAAGAAAAAACCGGGCTATTAAAATGGAGTTTGGATGGACTATTTCTTTGGGCTATTGCAAATGAAAAATGTCACCCGCCGTAACCATCAATGTGACTGTTACCTCTGGCGGGTGGTGACTCGCCCCTCACTAGGTGGGCCCCGTAATGCCATCATGCAGACGGCCGGAAGCAACACGAGCGTGAGGGCTCAGGGGTGTCGAGAGGTGTGCTGCGCTTTCTCCGAAGTTACTCGCGGCGTGATGCCCTTTAACACTTCCACCCCTGGAGCATAAAGGTCTAACGCTCCTCTCTGGACGGCCAATGAAGGCAAGCCAGAGCTGAGAGTCCTACGGGTCCTCTTGGGTTTCCACTCCGGCCGGTGAAGGCACACCGGAGACGAGGACCCTGACCGACTCTCTGGAGATCTCGGGTCCGTGGGGTCGTCACTCCCCAACAGCTCGCCACAAGCTGCCCTGCGGGCTTATTACTATTATTATTATTATTATTATATTATATACTATACTATTAGTATATACCAATAAATCCCAATAGCCCTGTTCTAGGTAGTAACATAAATAATATGTTAAGAAACATGTTTGATCATAGAGAAAAATGTCTAAAACTATCAGCATTTTAAAAGGAATAAAGGCCTCTGGACACTGTATCATGTTTTATGCCGTAAAAAAATGAACACTAACAATTTTCCGTAAAATATAAACTCACGTCTTCCGTTTCCACAACTCCCTCCAGCAGGTCTTCGCCCCTCCAGCGCCGAAGAAGTAGTTGGAGTTGATGCTGACGCCGGCCAGCGCCGCCGCCAGGTCCCTTGCCGGCTGCACGGGGCTCAGCACCAGCGGCGTGACCACGTTAATCCGCTTCGAGGGCTTGTTCATCTTGATGACGTAGGAGATGTTCCACCACACCACCTCCGCCGCCAGCGTCACCAGCACCAGCGGCGGCTCGTCCGCGGGCGCGGGAGCGGCGGCCGGGGCGCAGGGGGAGGCCGGCACCGGCAGCAGGCGCGGCGGGACCGGGGAGAACGAGCACCACTGGACTTTGGCTTTGTGGTGCTTCAGGAGACGGAGTTGGCGCTTGCCTGGCACGTTCCATAGCTGGGGAACGATGACCAAATGTTTATGTTTTGTTTGTTTTGTTTGTTGTTGTGCATTGTTGTGTTCCGGTGTGGGGGTAAGATAGCCGGTGAAATTACTAGCATAGAGGCATTCTATCTTCGTCCTCCGGGTAGGCAAGCACTTGTGACTCCTCTGGTGTTGCAGGTGTTTATGGGCGACGGTAATCGCTTTCCATCAGGCGATACGTTTGCTCGTTTGCCCCCTATGACATACAAAAAAAAAAAAAAAACACAATTAACGCATTCGCTACCCCGTAGCGCTACGGGCTACGCTCGTAGCCGATAACATGGGTGTTGAATATTGCCGATTTATGGTAGAATTTTAATTATTAGTCTAGCAACATTGGTTGTCACATCACTATCGAGTTAGTGTGGCAACCCAGAGAGTCTGTCGTTCCGTGCGATACGAGCACGTTGAACTTTTGAAAAGTAGCCCAAGATTTATCGATAATTCGGGCTTCGCGAGCCAAGGCAGTGCATCAAGTCATCTAATTTCCATCTAAAAGCTGTTACGATTGCGGTTCGGCTTCTGTTCACCTGTATGTGCGTCTTAGTGGTAGGACTGAGGGTACGACCGTATCTGGATCCAGCACTGGGTAAGCCCAAGGAACTGCCCTCTCCAGACGCTGAGCTCCACCTAAGAGATCTCCAGGTAAGCCGACACGCAATCTCATCATAAAGCCGTAACACAATAAATTCATGCATATAAAATCACGGTAGTTGTGTGGACTCTCTTTTAATTATACAGTCCATTTTGTCGTTATCGTTCATTTTTTGGTCCATCTCGCCGAATATTGTTGAAAAGTACCTTTTGTCGCGAGTTTTCATGCAATTTTCCGTGATTTTATAAAATAATTTGATTATTTTTCACTTTCGTAGGTACTTGAGAAATTGCCTTGGCTAATAATTTGTCGTGTTAAATTGTACGCCATCTTTTTGTCGCTTTCGTTCGTTTATGTTGGCAGTACAATTTCCTACTATAGACTCAATATATTTTAAGCGTACAACGGAACGTTTTTCGTGAAAATAGCCTTATCTGTACAACCTTAACCTTAAACGTCATTTCGACTTTCGATTGGCATTGACGTTTAAAGTTTGTAGGTTATATTACCTTGTTGTTTATGTTACGCGGTGTTGTATGATATTTACTTATTTAGTGTCTTGGTTTGTATTTATAATAAAATGGATGAACACAATAGTAGTGAATTAGAACCGGCAACTGTGGATGCTTACCGTGTCGCACGGGATTATTGTATTATGCGTTTAGAACATATCGAAAGTTCAGATTTGCACGGTTATAATGAATCGGACTTTAAAGACATAGAAAAAGATTTTCATGAAGCGCAAATCCGAATTTTACGGCCGCTGTCAAGGGAACAACGTCTTGACGAATACAATATTACACGAGAATTTGAAAATCGTTTAAAATTAGTGAAAAGTAGATTGAGGCAAAGTACACCAAGTGCTCCTAGTGACCAAGTGGAAATTAAACCTTTAATATTAGAAAATAACTTAGCCAAATTGCCTAAGATATCGATTAAACCTTTCGATGGGAAATTGGAGAACTGGGTGTCCTTCAAAGATCTTTTTGACTCGCTAATACATAATCGGAACACTATTAGTAATGTTGAAAAATTACATTACCTTTTATCGAGTGTACAGGGTTCCGCCTATGAATTAATAAAAAGTTTCCCTTTGTCCGGTGACAATTATGTTAACGCTTATGAGACGCTGTCCAGTTATTATGACAGGAAAAGACAAATTGCTGTTATTTATTATGAAAAATTGTTGAACTGTGAAATAGTTAAAAACAAAAATGATTTAGAAAGAGTTTTCCGAACGTTTAATGAGAACTTAAATATCTTATCAAAATTCGACCTTCCTGACCGGAACTTTATGCTGTATTATTTGTTGTGGTCGAAGTTAGATGTCGCTACTCGTGAAGCGTTTGAACTACAACTTACTTCAAATGTTGATATTCCTAACTTTGAGGATTTAAAAAGCTTTATTGAGAAGCGAAGCAAAGCATTAGAAAATTCAAGCATAAAGGTTCCAAATATTAAGCCGTTGACTAAAAATAAAACAGCATTTGTAGTTTCAGGTCCAACTTGTGGTTTTTGTACTGGTCAGCACGGTCTTGCCAAATGTAGTGAATTTTTAAAACTTGACAACCATGGTCGTTTTAATTTTGTGAAGGAAAAGGGATTGTGTATTTTATGTTTTTCGAACGCTCATAGGGTGAAAACTTGTCGCGCTTCTCGTTGCAGTGTGTGTAGCCGTTCGCATCACACTTTGTTACATTTCACTCAGAATATACAATCGCCCGGGACCATGGTGGCTGATAACGCTTCGCCTAGTAATCCCAGTAGCAATAATAATAGCAATACGGTTTTAACTACATTGACTGGGGAAAGTACTATTTTATTTTCGACTGTAAAAGTTTTAATTCGGGATAGTTTGGGTCAATTCCGACCAGTACGCGCGCTTCTCGATTGCGCTAGTGCTTGTAATTTTATATCGAAATCCTGCGCGAAAAAGCTAGGATTTAACATTTCTCGTGGCCAACACGCCGTGTACGGCATTGGCAATTCTGTCGCTCAACCGCTCGGTTCGCTATCGTGCGAAATTAAGCCGTTCGGTAATACAACCTTGTCGTCGAATATTAAATTCGAAGCTTTCGTTTTGTCGTCGATATGTGCTGACCAACCTACACAACCTGTCGATCCGTCAAGTTGGTCGCACCTAAAGAATTTATCGCTTGCTGATCCTGACTTCGCTCGCCCGGCGCCAGTGGACATGCTGCTCAATGCAGACATTTTCGCTTCATCGTTGTTACCTGGCATACAGCGAGGGGAGCCCGGACAACCTACTCTTTTACATACTGTCTATGGATGGGTGGTGATGGGAGGGTGTGACAAAAGTCATCTCCCAACAAATGCTCTCGTTTCTCGTCGTAACAATAACAAATATTGTTTTTTCGTGTCGAATTCTTCGCAAACCTTGTCGCTCGATGATTCCATTAAGAAATTTTGGGAATTGGAAAATGTTAGTCCTCCAACTAAACCTTTCGTATCGCAGGAGGACCAACGCTGCGAAGATTATTTTCGTGCTAAATACTGCCGCGATGAAGAAGGCAGATTCGTAGTCCCATTACCTTTCGTCGATCCTACGAATAAACCTACCTTCCTCAATTCGCGCGAAATCGCTCTTAGACGATTTCAGTCGTTGGAACGCAAGTTAAATAGCAACCCTGAATTCAAAAGGTCGTATGTTGAATTCATGGACGACTATGCGTCGAGTGGTCACTTAGAAGAAGCAGATCCTCCTTCCACAAATGAGGGCCAGTTTTATTACATTCCTCACCACGGTATACTGCGCGACTCAGTAACCACTCCACTTCGTGTCGTCTTCGACGCCAGCGCTAAGGACTCTCGAGGAGTTTCTTTAAACTCCACCCTTCTCGCTGGGCCGAAACTTCAGACAAATATTTTCGACCTGCTTATACGCTTTCGTTGGCACGCCGTCGTATTCACCGGCGACGTTAAGCAGATGTATAGGCAGATTCTGGTCTTTAGAGAAGACGCTGAATTCCAACGTATCCTGTGGCGCCCCTGGGATTCCGGTCCTATTCGTGACTATCGCCTAAAAACGGTAACATACGGAGTCTCGGCTGCGCCATTCCAAGCTCTTCGTACAATGGCTCAGCTGGCCAGTGACGCTGCAGAAGAATATCCGGCTGGTTCAGCTGTCCTCGCTCGCGATATTTACATAGATGACGTCGTCACTGGGGCGAATTCTGTTGAGCAGGCTCGCTCACTTCAGATGGAACTTACAAAAATATTGTCGTCGGGTGGTTTCCATCTGAGGAAGTGGACCTCTAACAGTAGTGAGTTCCTGGACAACCTTCCATCCTCGGACCTGTACTCACAGGACTTTAAACATTTCGATGAAACGTCTGACATTTCGCTCAAGATATTGGGATTGTTATGGCAACCCCAATCAGATTCTTTTCGTTTTCGTATTGCAGCTTCTCATGACGGTCGATGTACGAAGCGCACCATCCTGTCGGAGATAGCCAGGATCCATGATCCATTGGGCTTTATTTCGCCTGTAACTTTTCTCGCCAAGTATTTGATGCAGTTGCTCTGGGTTTCTGGTGTCTCATGGGATGACGATATTCCAGAAAATATCAGGCTTGAATGGCAAGCATTCAAAGCTCAGCTTCCGTCGCTGAGCTCTGTGGCTATTCCTCGTCGTATTGTTGTGGAGTTTGACATACTAGAGCTCCATGGTTTTTGTGATGCGTCAGAACGAGGCTTTTGTGCCGTCGTTTACTGTCGTACGTTAGGTAAGAACGGTGATATCGCCGTCCAATTGGTCTGTGGCAAGTCCAAAGTCGCTCCCCTGCGTAAATTATCGGTGCCACGTCTTGAACTGGTTGCTGCGGTTCTGTTATCGGATTTGATAGCGTCAGTCGTGGAGGCTCTGAAACCTTTTCACTCTGTAAGTGAGGTCTTCGCTTGGTCGGACTCAAGTGTCGCGTTGACTTGGATTAAATCGTGTCCTTCCAAGTGGAAAACGTTTGTGGCTAATCGTGTTAGCCACATCCAAGAAATTGTTCCTCCTGACTCCTGGCATCATGTCAGAACCACAGATAATCCATCAGATTGTGGATCACGTGGGTTACTACCTCAAGACTTGGTAAACCAAGCTTGCTGGTGGGACGGGCCCTCTTGGCTTAGGTATCCCAGTGCAAATTGGCCGAAGTCGGCATTATCAATAGATAGTGACGTTCTCCATGAAGAACAAAAAATTACCGTTCTCTTAGTGTCTAATGCGGTTGAGCTAGTAGACACTCTTCTCGAAAGGTTCTCGTCATTAAAAATGATACAACATATATTAGCTTATTGCTTTCGGTTTTCGGAGAACTGCAAATTAACTGTCGGACATCGTATCGTTGGGTCTTTACAACCAACAGAGATTCACAAGGCACTCATGTTTTTGGTGAAAATTGTGCAAGAGAATGAGTTTTCGTCGGAGTTCGAACTTCTTAAAAAGGGTTCGTCAAACTCGCTTCCTAAGAGTTTTCGCAAATTATCGCCTTTCGTTGACGAGGCGGGTCTTCTCAGGGTGGGCGGTCGCTTGGCTAATGCCAAGACCTGCTTTGAAACAAAGCACCCTCTTCTATTACCCCGCTCCCACCGCCTCACGTCCCTAATCATACAGGAATATCATATTCGTTTTATGCATCCTGGTGCGCAAACTCTCCAAAATCTCATTGCACAACATTTTTGGATATTGTCGTGTAAACGTGCCATTCGATCGGTAATCTCTGGTTGTGTTAAATGTTTTCGTGTTCGTCCCCAACTTGCCCCTGCCCCGTTTATGGGCAATTATCCATCGTATCGTGTAAACCAACTTAAATGTTTTTCGAATTCAGTTGTCGATTACGGTGGACCCTTCAACATAGCTTTCGGACGAGGTCGCGGTGCCAGAACTTTCAAAGGGTACATTTGTGTCTTCGTGTGTACCTCCACGAAAGCTATACATATCGAACTTGCATCCGAATTGTCCACGGAGGCCTTTTTGGCCGCCTTGCGACGCTTTATCGCCCGTCGTGGCCGGTGTAGCCATCTTGTTTCCGACCAGGGAAGAAATTTTATCGGTGCTAGTAACTATCTTGGTTCTATCATGCAAAAGGCTGCGGAGTCTCAAGAAATTAAGTTTTCGTTTAGTCCTCCTGGGAGTCCCCATTTTAATGGTCTAGCAGAAGCGGGAATCAAGTCAGTAAAAACGCACATAGCTCGTGCTGTCGGTGCACAGAGATTGACGTTTGAGGAATTTTACACCGTGCTAACACAAGTAGAGGCAATGTTAAATTCGCGCCCCTTGACGCCTCATAGCTCAGATGCCAATGATCTCGTTGCTTTAACCCCGGGTCATTTCCTAACCCTAGAACCTCTGTCGATTATGCCCGAGGAAAAATTTGTAGATTTGAAAATTAGCGTCCAGCAGCGGTGGAAACTTATTCAACAAATACACCAAGCCTTTTGGCACCGATGGCAAACTGAGTACCTACACACACTCCAACAAAGGGCAAAGTGGGACAAGGCTCATTCTAACATCACCGTGGGATCTATGGTGCTCATAGCTGGTGAATCGCTAGATCCCCTTAAATGGCCGTTAGGGCGTATTGTTGCACTGCACCCTGGTGCAGATGGTGTATGTAGAGTGGTTACGGTTAAAACTGCCGCTGGCCAGTACAAAAGACCAGTCGTCAAGATTTGTCCCCTGCCAGTGGCGCATAACGCTTAGGTAATTTTAAAATTGTAGTAGTTTTAAGTTTTCGTTGTAGTCGTATTTTAGTTAAAGTACTGTTCATAACAGCACCTTTTCGTAGTTTAAGTATTATCGCATTAAATAACGCGGCATTCTTGAGTATGCCGTCGCATTTAGGTGGGCGGTATGTTGAATATTGCCGATTTATGGTAGAATTTTAATTATTAGTCTAGCAACATTGGTTGTCACATCACTATCGAGTTAGTGTGGCAACCCAGAGAGTCTGTCGTTCCGTGCGATACGAGCACGTTGAACTTTTGAAAAGTAGCCCAAGATTTATCGATAATTCGGGCTTCGCGAGCCAAGGCAGTGCATCAAGTCATCTAATTTCCATCTAAAAGCTGTTACGATTGCGGTTCGGCTTCTGTTCACCTGTATGTGCGTCTTAGTGGTAGGACTGAGGGTACGACCGTATCTGGATCCAGCACTGGGTAAGCCCAAGGAACTGCCCTCTCCAGACGCTGAGCTCCACCTAAGAGATCTCCAGGTAAGCCGACACGCAATCTCATCATAAAGCCGTAACACAATAAATTCATGCATATAAAATCACGGTAGTTGTGTGGACTCTCTTTTAATTATACAGTCCATTTTGTCGTTATCGTTCAATGGGAAAAACCGTATGTAGCGAAAACTTACTACGAGCAGAGCGCCCGGCTACCGGGTTGTTGGTGTCGAAAGTGTTAATGTGACATACGAACACATCCGTCCATCCGGAAGAAACTGGTAACATTTAGAGTATAGCCCTCTACGGCTGTGAAACGTGATCCATGACCCAAAGAGACAGAGAGATTGGCAGCATATGAAATGTGGTGTTGGAGGATAAAAAAACCAGTTGGACGGAAAAGAAAAGTAACGAGAAAGTCTTAAAAATATAATTAACGAAAAAAGAAGTTTCTTGACCATGACTGAAATTATAAGAGGGAAGATGTTAAGTCATGTCATACGTCACGATAACTAAGCGGAAAAGGCAGATCAAGACGGACATATATGGAGCAAATAAAAGAAAAACGAAATGCTTCAGAATACCTTTTTCTTTTACTGCTTCAGATAAAGAAGTTAATGAAAAAGCGGAGTGTAGCATGAGCTTGAAATAACTCCACCGACAAGAGCCTAGATTTAAAATATATAATGATGACGACGAACACATATCACGTACACATACAGAACATACAACCTTATGGGAAAAATGGAAATACATGGTCAGTTTTCAAGGAATACATTGAGTAATTTAATGCTTTATTATTATAAGCATTTCATAGATAAACTTGAGCAAAAAACACTCCTTTCTAAACGGTCGTATAAAAGACGAAACAACGTAATCAAAAACGGTAAATTCAAAAACAAAACCTTAATTATGCCTCGTTAAATCGACTAAATCAAAATCATATAAAGATTACATGACTCTTAAATAATAGAAATTCTTCGAACTAGCGGATTCGCCGACATTTTCCAAAGATTCTTTCGAGAAAAAGTTTTCTTCTGTTCATATATCGCCTGGTGACCACCAAAACTCGCTAAAATATCTGTCACTGCTCTTCAAAAGATCCTATCTACTTAGATAATTAATACTGAGATACGAGCTTTGTTTTAAGTAGGTCCAGTCTGACAAAAAAGAGTAAAATTAAAAAGTGGCAATACTGTTGTGTCGTCCCCGTTTTCTTAGATTGATTAGAAAGGAACGACACTACAGTATTGCCACTTTTTAATTTCTACTCTTTTTGGTCAGACTGTATTTGTCACTTAATGAGTTTTGGTTGTCAACAGACGATATGAAAACCCGACTAAATAATAAATGCTTACCACAACATCGCCACAGTCCAGCCCCATGGCGAGGATGTACCCGTCGGCCGTGAGGTCGCAGGCGGTGATCTTGTTGTTCAGTCTGTACTCCTGGATCTTGTTCAGCACCAGCTGTTCCCCTTCTTTCAACTCGAAAGTCTTAAAAAGGATGATTAAATATAAGTTTTACAAAAATTATAAAATAGATTGATACCCCTGTTTTCAGTGGCTTTCTGAGCCAAACTAAGCCATTGAAACCGTTGGGTCAATTCCCGATCAAAGCATTTACGTTACCATCGGCCGTCAGTGCGATTTTCTGCCTGCTACGCTACGCGGGAATAAATCTTATTTCCTGGCCAAGGCAAGACGTAAACTTTAGTCAAATGGCGGTAAAATTCGTAAAGCCTTAGATAGCATATTTATGGCCCTCAACTTCGGATCAGGTCACAAATACCTGCGATCTGGAACGTCCACGGATAGACAACCAGAACATTAGTCTCAATGATTTACGTTTAAAACAAGCACGTTCCTCGTAAATGACGCTTTGGAACTCACTTTATGTCTTCGAGTCTAAAAATTCGAATATTATAGCTAATAATTACATTTCACAAAAAAATACCAACTTCAATAAGCGAAATGGGTATACCCATTTTATTTTTTGATGATTTTCTCAAAAAGCGCTAAATCAATTTCGATAAAATTTATATATGAGCACCTCTTAAGACAAAAAAAATCAAAAGAAGACAAAATAATCAAAATTGATTAATATTAGGCGGAATAATCGCGCAACATACATAAAAAAAAAAAATACAGTCGAATCGAGAACGTCCTCCCAACAAATAACAAAATATAACCACCTAATACCAACATTTTTTTTTTTAAGTTCTCCACTACCCAAAGTTTGTCTGGAAGAGATCGCTCTTTAGCGATAAGACCGCTCGTTGTTTACCTCTAATTGTAATATCTTGCATTGTATTTCTCCTGTATGTTTTATGAGGTGTGCAATAAAGAGTACTTGTATTGTATTGTATTGTATTGTTACAACATGTGGAAGAGCGGTGTTTCTTAACACAAGCATAATTATTGCTTAAAAAGAGGCACCAACTCTAATTTTGTGAAATAGTTTTAAGCTACTGAATAAATGATTTTTGATTTTGTTTTTTTTTTGATTGTAAAGAGTACTTGTCCTCTCTTTTTGAAGTAGGTTGAAATAGTAGATTGTTAACCAAGGGTAGAAAGTTACCCATTGCACCCGAGATATTTCTGGCGCTCGAACGAAGTGAGAGCGCCAATAGTTCGAGGGTGAAATGGGTAATTCACCCGAGTTAAACACTCTACTTTTCATTTCGACTGCGAGGAAAATAAAATACTACACTCACATGTCACGAGTGAGTTAAATTAATGTCCATTTTATTTTTAACCTATAATCAATAAAAGACATGGTATTTATATTTAATCTGCGTCCTGCTTTTTCTATTGCAAACTTTCATTATAATTATTTTTAATAGAAAAAAAAAGTTAAAATATACGTACCGCTAATATTAAAAAAAAAAAACAAATCCAATGGTTTCAATTTTGTTTTCTATATAAATGTATGATTCTATCAATAAAATGAGGGACAGAATTATATGTCTGTATTATAAATACAATAATACATATTTATATTTAATAATAATTGGATATAAATAAATATATCTAACCTTTGGAGATTTTTTTTAATGGCCACTTACCACGGCCGACTAGATTGTACCTAATTGAGTTGGTCACGACGTGCATCTAGATGGCAATTGTCTTTGACCCCGTGGCAAATAAAAAAAAATTACTTTCCACCCTAGGGATGGAAAAGCTATTTTCCACCCGGCTATCTACTCATGAAAATGACACTTTCCGAACAGGAGAGTTGAAATAGTAGATTGTTAACCAAGGGTAGAAAGTGACCCATTGTACCCGAGATATTTCTGGCGCTCGAACGAAGTGAGAGCGCCAATAGTTCGAGGGTGAAATGGGTAATTTCACCCGAGTTAAACACTCTACTTTTCATTTCGACTGCGAGGAAAATAACTACACGCACACGCACATATATCATAAGTGAGTTATTAATGTCCATGTCATTTTTAAGAAATAATCAATTACACACGGTATTTATATTTAATCTCGTGTTCCCGCTTTTTCTACTGCAAACTTTCATTCTTCTTATTTTTAATAGATAAAAAAAAGTTAAGATTTACGTACCGCCAACATTTAAAAAGTTAAAACAAAAAATAATCCAATGGTTTCAATTTCATTTTTTCAATAATTGAACGATCTATCAACAAATGTGGGACGGAATTATATGTATGTATTATTTTATATATAAGGCAAATTTATATTTAATAATTAGATATAAATAAATTAAGCTTGCCTATATCTAACCTTTGGAGACCTTTTTTCAATGGCCACTTACCACGGCCGACTAGATTGTACCGAATTTAGTTGGTCACGACGTGCATCTAGAAGGCAATTATCTTTGACTCCGTGGCAATTAAAAAAAAAATACTTTCCACCCTAGGGATGGAAAAACTATTTTCCACCCGGCTATCTACTCATGAAAATGACACTTTCCGAACAGGAGAGATTTAATAGTAGATTGTTAACCAAGGGTAGAAAGTTACCCATTGCACCCGAGATATTTCTGGCGCTCGAACGAAGTGAGAGCGCCAATAGTTCGAGGGTGAAATGGGTAATTCACCCGAGTTAAACACTCTACTTTTCATTTCGACTGCGAGGAAAATAAAATACTACACTCACATGTCACGAGTGAGTTAAATTAATGTCCATTTTATTTTTAACCTATAATCAATAAAAGACATGGTATTTATATTTAATCTGCGTCCTGCTTTTTCTATTGCAAACTTTCATTATAATTATTTTTAATAGAAAAAAAAAGTTAAAATATACGTACCGCTAATATTAAAAAAAAAAAACAAATCCAATGGTTTCAATTTTGTTTTCTATATAAATGTATGATTCTATCAATAAAATGAGGGACAGAATTATATGTCTGTATTATAAATACAATAATACATATTTATATTTAATAATAATTGGATATAAATAAATATATCTAACCTTTGGAGATTTTTTTTAATGGCCACTTACCACGGCCGACTAGATTGTACCTAATTGAGTTGGTCACGACGTGCATCTAGATGGCAATTGTCTTTGACCCCGTGGCAAATAAAAAAAAATTACTTTCCACCCTAGGGATGGAAAAGCTATTTTCCACCCGGCTATCTACTCATGAAAATGACACTTTCCGAACAGGAGAGTTGAAATAGTAGATTGTTAACCAAGGGTAGAAAGTTACCCATTGCACCCGAGATATTTCTGGCGCTCGAACGAAGTGAGAGCGCCAATAGTTCGAGGGTGAAATGGGTAATTCACCCGAGTTAAACACTCTACTTTTCATTTCGACTGCGAGGAAAATAAAATACTACACTCACATGTCACGAGTGAGTTAAATTAATGTCCATTTTATTTTTAACCTATAATCAATAAAAGACATGGTATTTATATTTAATCTGCGTCCTGCTTTTTCTATTGCAAACTTTCATTATAATTATTTTTAATAGAAAAAAAAAGTTAAAATATACGTACCGCTAATATTAAAAAAAAAAAACAAATCCAATGGTTTCAATTTTGTTTTCTATATAAATGTATGATTCTATCAATAAAATGAGGGACAGAATTATATGTCTGTATTATAAATACAATAATACATATTTATATTTAATAATAATTGGATATAAATAAATATATCTAACCTTTGGAGATTTTTTTTAATGGCCACTTACCACGGCCGACTAGATTGTACCTAATTGAGTTGGTCACGACGTGCATCTAGATGGCAATTGTCTTTGACCCCGTGGCAAATAAAAAAAAATTACTTTCCACCCTAGGGATGGAAAAGCTATTTTCCACCCGGCTATCTACTCATGAAAATGACACTTTCCGAACAGGAGAGTTGAAAATGTATATTCAGACCTGGAACTTCTTGTTGTACTCGTCGCACAGGACGAGCACGCTGTTCCGGAAGGCGGCGCACGTGACGTGCACGTCGCTCTGCCGCCCGTTCAGCACCTCGGCCCGCCAGTGCTGCGGGTCCCACAGCTTCACGGACGCGCTGAGAATAAATGAATTTATGAGAATAATTTATTTGCAGGAATTCAAGTGAGTACAATTAGGTGTCATTTTGTTGAATGATGAAGTGTGCAACATTTAAAGCCTGACCAGAAATATAGAGTCTAAGTCCGTACAAAGTGAATCCGTTTCAGTCAGTAAAGAGTTAGCGTGGTTTGACTCTATGAAGATTTGCAAGAGCGCGCTATTCATAAGATTTATATGGAAATTGCATACTATCGCAACTGCATTAGTAATGACATTAGTTTTAATACCTGTCAGTTCCTATGTTAACTTCGTAATATAATTTAATGGAATGCATTATTCTCCTGACTGCTTTTCATTTAGTAAACACGTGTACACTTTATTTATATTACCTATACATTCACGGCATTTTCTTTGGATATTTTTAAATATTTGTCTCTTAACCCTTTGAGCGCCGAGCGGCAAAGCAATTCACCGTGCCACTGACGCCAAACCAAAAAAAAAAGTGCTCCAAAATCAACAGAGATTAAGAAACACAGATAGTGGTTTGAATTAGCATGTTTTTGACCACTGAAATTTTGACGTCAATAGACGTCGTTGGCGTCAGTGGCACGAATTCCCGATGACGTGATTTGCCGTCTTTGGCGGTCAAAGGGTTAAAGAAACCACCACGAATGAAATTGACGACAAACCATCATAAAATCATTGCCAGTGTAAAAAATTAGTTCTAGTGAATTTCCGCAATATGGAGCATCCTCATATATTTTGGTCAGGCTTTCATATCTCAACTAGTAATAAAGTATTAACAAACCTGTCCATTAACTTAAATTAAATAAATAATAATAAATAGCCCTGGCTATTCGGTGTGGTAATGCGGGCACCCTCCCGGTCGGATATAGTAAGGTTTAGTTAAGTTTATATATATACATATATTCTAGTTTTAATTGTTTCTATGTATTATTTTCAGTATTGTGTTTTAATAAAGCTTATTTTCGATAAATAAATGTCAACGGAACACAGACCTGTGCTCGACGATGAGCAGGCCCTGCGGCGCCCAGAAGCAGTCGGCGAGCGAGGCCTCGCTGAGGCAGCCGCGGTTGTCGCCGGCCGGGAACTGCCGCGAGCGAGAACTGAGGCTGCTCGAGCTGCTCGAGTCCGACAGCCGGTCCGGTTGCCCGTTCTTCTTTTTTATACCTAAAAATTTATCATGGCTTTGTATTATTATTATTATTATTTAAGAGTTTCACTCTTGTCGGTGCAGTTCTCTCCAGTCCGTTCTACTTAACGCCAGTTCTTTGACTTCTCGATACGACCCGACGTCTGCCTTTTTCTTGATCTGGTCCAAATAGTTAATCCTCGGCCTTCCTCTTCCTCTCCTTCCTTCAATTTTCCCCTCCATTATCTTTTGTATTAGATCGTCGTGTCGTATCAAATGACCTATCATTGGCTGTGTACAACGAGCTAATTTTCCTGATCTTCTCTATAGTTCTATACGCTTCAGAAACCTGGACCCTGAAGGCGCGCATTCGGAACGGGATTGACGCATTTAAAATGTGGTGCTAGAGAAAAATGCTAGGAATCTCTTGGACGGCACGTCGATCCTGGCCGAATTGAAGATCGAGTGCTTATCGACCATTTGCCTCCAGCGGATCCTACAGCACTTCGGTCACATAGTTACGAGCCAGATAGTTTGGAAAGGCTTATTGTAATTGGCCACGTGAAAGGAAAAAAGGCTCATGGGAAATTACCGATGCCGTGAAAGGAGCCTGTCAGAAAATTCTACAGGCGTCGATCCGGAAGGCGGAAAACCGTGTGGAGTGGAGAGCCTTAGTGCAAAAGATAACGGTTTCAAATAGTCGACCCTCAGTCATGAGGAAGCGAGGAACAAAAATAATATTTTTTCTATTTATAGATTATTTTTAATTTTACTATTTAGGGCCGGCTAAGCTTGCACCATAGATTGGAGCGGTTTTTAGCCTAGCGAAATTTAATTTGTGCATTTTAAAACAAAAATTTCCAAAATCGGTTGAGAACTCGCTGAGATCTGCGCATTGTCACAAAGTCCATTCGAGTCGATCCATGGGAGCTTCGCTCGCTCCGCTCGCTCCGCTCCAATAAACTTACGAATTATGTAAAAAAAATAGTTTCGTCTTGCATTGGAGGCCATGATCGTGTGTCTAATCTGTCAATATTTTTGACACGTCAAAATATACCGACTCCTTGGTAGTAAAATAGTACCATTAAAAATCATCATAATAGCAAGGGCCGAAAAGCGACTTGTAGGGATATAAATATACAATAATAGGTGAAAAACCTAACTACAGGACTAGGTGTATGTAGTGGTGTAAACAATTAATATGAAATTTACGTCAAAATTCAAATACTGAACGCCAATTTCTGTATAGAGACACGTTTCCTTGACTGTACCACTAGTGCTGTAGTCAGTAGTTTCAATAGTTCCTATTTAGGGCGTTAAGTGTTGTATATGGATTCCTTACCTTCCATATCATTCAATATCTCCTGCGAGCCCAGATAGCTGTTCCCCTTCTGCAGCATCTCCGACATCCACACGCCATCACCAGTGAGCCGGTAAGCCATCAGACACCTGTTCTTCCCGGCCGCTATCAGCACGCTCGGGTTCACGAAGTTCAAGTACTGTACAGCACTCTTCACGTCGAGGATAACTCGGGTTTCTTTGGTGCGGAGCGCGTATTTATGAACGCGGCCTGATGGCAGGCCGTAGATGATGTATTGGTTGCAGGGAGATATTTTCAAGGCGGATATTCTTTCGTCCGTTTTCGTTATTATTTCTGATATCATCTTTGTTCCGCGAATGATCTGTAAATGAATAGAATGGTTCAGTAACGGTTTATTCATAATCGTAATACTCAACCTAGAGAAGTGCCGTTTCTGAAAATTTTCGGAAACTTTCCCCATTTCCTGTACAAAATGTGGAAAGTTTTCGGAAAAGGCACATCTCTAACTCAACCTGTCAGAGGTTGGGCTGTTTATTATACGGTATTTGATGACAGCCCAAATCAGCTACTCTTTATGTAATGTCAAAAACTATCTGTTAGTATGAACTCTATGAACATACTGGTTTGTGATGTCATGAAAATTCTTTTCAGTTTTTGTTCAATTAAGAATAGTATAATGTCCAAAAGTTAGTGGTAGTTTATTTGATTCCTGTGTATTTCTGAATGAGTATTTAGTGGTTTCAATGATACAATTTGTTCCCACTATTGTCAAATGCCGCATTGTAATGCTCAACTTGTCAGAGATTGGGTTATTTATTATGATTATTGATAATCAAAATTATTTATTTGTCAGAATACAGTTATATACATGGTCTTAAGGTATAATATAAAAGTCCTCGTATTCAGCATGCAAGCATGCGTACAAATATTTTTGTGTAAATAGGCTAAAATAACATTTCAATTTGGTATTATTAATTAATATTACAATAATTGCACATGTCAAACATTTTTATAATTCAAGTAATCCTTAACACTGTAAAAACATTTGTCCAGTAACCATTCCGTCAATTTTCGCTTAAATATCAACGTTTTACATCGTATAGTTTGCGAAGTTTGATAAATTGAATGACGTTGACATGTCGTATTGTGAATTTTATGAGACCTTTGCTCATCATCCTCCTAGCCTTTGTCACATTTTTTGAGAATGAATTCTCAATCGGGGTCGGCTACCTAAATCCCAAGATGTGGCGTAGGCACTAGTTTTTACTCAAGCGACTGCCATCTGACCTTCCAACCCAGAGGGGAAACTAGGCCTTATTGGGCCTTAGGTGGTTTCCTCACGATGTTTTCCTTCACCGAAAAGCGAGTGGTAAATATCAAATGACATTCCGTACATAAGTTCCGAAAAACTCATTGGTACGGGCCGGGTTCGAACCCGCGACCTCCGGATTGAAAGTCGCATGCCCTAACCACTAGGCTACCACCGCTTCTTTATGAGACCTTTGCTGTGGATGAATATTTATTATATATGAATTTTAATAATTGGAACATGAATAATGATAACGTACCTGTATGTTGTTCTTGTCGTCTCGCACCGCCAGCAGCGGCTGCTTGCCTGCCTCGCTCCCGTTGCAGATGCCCTTCAGGTTGATGGCGAGGCAGGGCTTCGTGCCGCTGCGGTCCAGGCTCATGGTGCCCTTCAGCGTGGGCTTGCGCTTCTCCTCCTTACATAATAGTACCTGTATGTTGTTCTTGTCGTCTCGCACCGCCAGCAGCGGCTGCGCGCCTGCCTCGCTCCCGTTGCAGATGCCCTTCAGGTTGATGGCGAGGCAGGGCTTCGGGCCGCTGCGGTCCAGGCTCATGGTGTCCTTGAGCGTGGGCTTGCGCTTCTCCTCCTTACATAATAGTACCTGTATGTTGTTCTTGTCGTCTCGCACAGCCAGCAGCGGCTGCTTGCCCGCCTCGCTCCCGTTGCAGATGCCCTTCAGGTTGATGGCGAGGCAGGGCTTCGTGCCGCTGCGGTCCAGGCTCATGGTTCCCTTCAGCGTGGGCTTGCGCTTCTCCTCCTTACATAATAGTACCTGTATGTTGTTCTTGTCGTCTCGCACCGCCAGCAGCGGCTGCGCGCCTGCCTCGCTCCCGTTGCTGATGCCCTTCAGGTTGATGGCGAGGCAGGGCTTCGGGCCGCTGCGGTCCAGGCTCATGGTGCCCTTCAGCGTGGGCTTGCGCTTCTCCTCCTTACATAATAGTACCTGTATGTTGTTCTTGTCGTCTCGCACCGCCAGCAGCGGCTGCGCGCCTGCCTCGCTCCCGTTGCTGATGCCCTTCAGGTTGATGGCGAGGCAGGGCTTCGGGCCGCTGCGGTCCAGGCTCATGGTGCCCTTCAGCGTGGGCTTGAGCTTCTCCTCCTTTAATAATAGTACCTGTATGTTGTTCTTGTCGTCTCGCACCGCCAGCAGCGGCTGCTTGCCTGCCTCGCTCCCGTTGCAGATGCCCTTCAGGTTGATGGCGAGGCAGGGCTTCGGGCCGCTGCGGTCCAGGCTCATGGTGTCCTTGAGCGTGGGCTTGCGCTTCTCCTCCTTACATAATAGTACCTGTATGTTGTTCTTGTCGTCTCGCACAGCCAGCAGCGGCTGCGCGCCTGCCTCGCTCCCGTTGCAGATGCCCTTCAGGTTGATGGCGAGGCAGGGCTTCGGGCCGCTGCGGTCCAGGCTCATGGTGTCCTTGAGCGTGGGCTTGAGCTTCTCCTCCTTACATAATAGTACCTGTATGTTGTTCTTGTCGTCTCGCACAGCCAGCAGCGGCTGCTTGCCTGCCTCGCTCCCGTTGCAGATGCCCTTCAGGTTGATGGCGAGGCAGGGCTTCGGGCCGCTGCGGTCCAGGCTCATGGTGCCCTTCAGCGTGGGCTTGAGCTTCTCCTCCTTCAAGTTTAAGTCAATTTTACTTGCTATTTAAGAGGCCTTATTTCTTTTAAAACTATTTTTTTTTATTTAATTTTTAATTTATTTATCATGACAAATAACTTTTTTTTGAGAAAATAATGATAGACGTTTCAGTTTATTAAAGATAAAACCGACACTTATGTACAAAAAAAAATCCACCACATGCTTCGTAAATTTAAAAATAATGCAAGCAATTCACAATGTATATCCGCAACAAGCTTCGTCAGAATCAAATGACGTAAAATAAATCCGCAACATGCCTCGTCAAGATTTTTAAAGCTTTTATTTAACTTGCATGGTATGTTTAAAGTATGTATGTTCGGGTGAAATCTTGCAACTCAATTTTGAAGCAGATATCGTCAACCGATTGAGCTGAAATTTTGCATACTTACTTAACTTTGATGACAATACAATAATATGGTACCATGGGGCTGATCTGATGATGGAGCCGGAAGGTGGCCATAGGAACTCTATAATAGAAAAAGCAATCCTACCGAGCTTGGGCTCTTTAGAATCGTCTCAGTGAGCATTTGATGGATATCCAAAGAAAATTACAGTCGGCTATAAAAGCTTGCCACTAAAATGTAATTTTTGACAGAAACTTATTAAATCACTAACCTCTGATAAGACATTTTGTCTAGGCGCTAGATAGTATTAGCTTGATCTTCAGTCAGATTGATATTCTATTTGCGGCTCGACAATACTCGCGAAGTAGGCCGAAGCGACACTTCTTTTCACACTACCATATTCATACTATGTATTCCCATAAATATGTATTTATCAACGTAACTAGTGTTTTTTTTTGTTTCGACATTTGCATCGTCTGTATTGTATACACGTATTGTTGTACACCCTTCCCGCACCAATAATGTCTCTGTTTGACCTTGTGGTTGACTGGTGGAGAATGCCTCATGGCATTACGTTCGCCATTTGTACTTTTACTTATGTATTTTGTGCAATAAAGTTTAAATAAATAAATAAATATTAACCCAACTTCGGTCAACTTCGCTTTTTTTTTTTTTTTTTCATTTATTTAAGTTAATTAATCACAAATAATTTATAAATTAAGACGCGTTACAGAAACCTGTCGAAGGTTTAGACGTGACGCGAATGTTTCGCACCGCTTACAACATTGCACAGATAAGTAATTGTATAATCATACTACACCAGCAATCACACATCGCCGTAATATTTTTTTAAGGTGTTCTTACACGTTTTTTTACCATTAAGTATGGTCACATGTATGTCTTCGGGCAAATCATTTAATATTTTAGGCAGCATGTATTCCCACGTCCTTTTACCATATACATTTACATAGTTAGGCAAAATATACCTAGGTTGATAAGTTAAATTACGTAATTGTTTCATTCTACATCTAGTTTTTAACAGTTTTATTTTGTCGTACTCCTCGAGAACTAGTAACATATTTAATTTATTAAAGATTGACAGTACTTTACAGTGTAGGTAGGAGTGTAGTAGAGGTAGTACCTCAGAGTGCAGCGCGAAGGACTTGTTCCGCTTGGGAGTGGTGTGCGCGCTGTGTTGCGCGTGCGGCCCGCTTGTCGCCGACACGGGCGACAGCGTCTCCACGAAGCTGACATCGAACTTCGTTGTCAGCCGGACTTTGCTGTAATAATCATGTTTATAATTTTTATCGCTACATAGTATAAAACAAAGTCGCTTCCGTGTCCCTACGTATGCTTAGATCTTTAAACTACGCAATGGATTTTGATGCGTTTTCTTTAACACATAGAGTGATTCAAGAGGCAGGTTTATATGTATAATATTTACATGCATAATTTATCAGCATTGCACCCGTGCGAAGCCGGGGCGGGTCGCTAGTAATATTATAAAGGCGAAAGTTGGTGAGTGTGTTTGTATGTCTGTTACTTCCTCACAAAAATTGGTATGGTGGTAGCTGACAACCTGGATTAACATTATACTATATGCTAGGCTAGGCTACTTTTTACTTTGAACGCGGACAACACAGCGAGGCGCAGTTAGTTAACTTATAATTACGTTTTAACATACAACATCATAATCCCAGCAACATTATGGCGTTACAAAGCTGATTTAGAATTATCATTATCTTGCATCAATCATACAAGATGTGCGAGAAAAAAAAAATAGGTTGTCTGTTAAGTTGGTTTACGGACGATAATTTTATGGGATAACGTATGGCGGTTGATGGAGTGGAAGAGAGAAAGTAGTTGCGTCACAACCCGAACGCTTAATGGGTCATGCTTTTTCGTGCGTGCAGCTGGCGTTCATCGATTTATAAGACGTTAATACGTCAAAAATTTGACAGGTTTGTGATCTTTCGCTAAAGTTCGGATGGCGAATGGTCACCACACCTCGGGGTTTTCGGAGCAAGAAAGATTTAACACTATAGCCTGTACTTTAAGGTATTAAAAAAAATGTAAACAAACATTAAAAGGGTTTGTTTATAAGATAACGTTTGGTTCCTGTATTTTTTTTTCATATTATAAAATAATTAACCGCTGCAGTGCGTTCCATTTAAATAACATGTGTTATCGCTTAATTTTATCGAATATATACAAATTCACGAATACAAACATATTTTTATCACATTAAATAAATATATATATTTTTTTCAGTAAATCGTCAATAAAAAGTACCCCAATTTGTATAGGTTTAACACAAAAGGCTGCATCATACTAGCAACACCTACCTTACGTGATTTTTAACTTTGTCGGTCTGACAGTCGCCATTGCTTGCTGTCAATTTGACAGCTCCGGTTTGTTTTCATTTTTTTTATACTTAAAAGTACAGACTATAGGCGGACAGTAGGCATCAAATCATTCCGCCGACACAGGAAACCCCGGCGAGGCGGCTAAGTTCGAAAGGCGGGCACAATAAAAGCTGATAATTTTTATTATGTCATAGGGGGCAAACGAGCAAACGTATCGCCTGATGGAAAGCGATTACCGTCGCCCATAAACACCTGCAACACCAGAGGAGTCACAAGTGCTTGCCTACCCGGAGGACGAAGATAGAATGGGCGATTGTGCACTACAATGAATTTTACTGTCCGGCAGTCCGATTTTTTACGGTCCGATATGGCATGAAAAAAACGGTAAGGGCTATTGTGCACTTCAATGAATTTTACTGTCCGGCAGTGCGAGTTTTCATGGTCGATATGGTATGAAAAAAACGGTTTTAGCTTGTGCACTTGACCGTCTTTTTTTTTTGCTATACCGCTTAAGCACATGGATCAAGAGGTAAAGATACAAAATTCAGGCTGTGTGTACCACCAAATGAAATGCCTGCAGTAACGTTAAGGTAAGTTTATACAGTATTTATACAATGAGTGAGCGAGTGAGTTGATAAGTGAGTATAGGCACAGGGCGGACACTGCCTACTAAAAACTGAACTTGAATGTCAGTGTCAATGTGTGTGTGTAACACGCACAGGGCTGCCTCAGACGCATTGCAACAATTAGTTGGTGTTTTGGTGTTTTAGTTTCACAAAAATATGACATACCTAATAAGATAGAGAATTATCACAACCACACGACAACGGTAGTGGTGGTGATGGTGATAGTGGTGATGATGATGCTGGTGATAGTGCTGGTGGTGAAGATGGTGGTGGTGGTGATGAAGGTCGTGGTGATGATGCTGGTGGTGGTGATGATGATGGTGGTGATGAATGTCGTGGTGATGATGGTGGTGGTGGTGATGATGATGGTGGTGATGAATGTCGTGGTGATGATGGTGGTGGTGGTGATGGTGGTGGTGATGATGAGGGTGGTGGTAGTGGTGGTGGTGGTGAGGGTGGTGGTAGTGGTGATGGTGGTGATGGTGGTAGTGGTGACGGTGGTGGTGGAAAAAAACGGTCCGGAATGGGGAAAAGTAAAATGTCGGATGGTAAAATTACGTGTAGTGCACAAACTACTATATACATTTAATGGCGTGCCATATCGGACCGTAAAAAATCGGGCTGACGGACAGTAAAATTCATTGTAGTGCACAATCGCCCAATGCCTCTATGCTAGTAATTTCACCGGCTATGATGCGTCAGTATGTCCGGTGATTCAGTAATGGTCGTTACCCGTTCTGCTTGGTGGTGTGCGCGAGGCGGCTAAGTTCGAAAGGCGGTCACAATAAAAGCTGATGATGCGTCAGTATGTCCGGTGATTCAGTAATGGTCGTTACCCGTTCTGCTTGGTGGTGTGCGCGACGTAGGCGGGGTCGAGATGCCACACCTTGGCGCAGTTCTCCACCGTGCCCGTGCCCGTCAGCAGCACGTCGGGCCCCGGCAGCAGGTCCTCCCACACCTCGCTCACCGCCATCGAAATCACGTTACTAGAACCATACGTTATGGTTTAATAAAAGTTAACAACAGTTAACAAGTTAGTTTTAACGCGTTTAGGCGCAACTAAATTGCATTGGTTGTATTTTACACAACTACGCTCATTCTCAACGCATGCCGTATCTAGATGTAACTGTTCCGTGTATTTAGTTTTGAATAGATTTAAGATAACGCTGCACGTACTGCGCTCGGGCAGCGCATTGTAAATTGTTATTGTACCCTTTATTTTTACTTATTTAATAAGCTTGCGCTCATTAGTTTGTAACTTAGGATAATTTTATGTCTCATATAAGTGAATTGTAAATTAATTCTTATGAGATTAAATGATCTTAAACCTTAAACCCTTAACAACTATTGAAGATAAGCTGCTGATATACAACTCTGTCCTAAAACCAGTTTGGACATATGGCATTCCGCTTTGGAGTACTGCTAGCAAAACCAACATATTATGCTTGCAACGTGTACAAAATAGAATTCTGCGCAGCATCGCTAATGCTCCTTGGTTCTCTAAAAATGATGAGATACACGAACACCTTGAAGTCTCAACATTTCATGCTGATATAGAAAAGTACAAAAAGAAATATGTGGAACGCCTGTCACTTCATCCCAATCCGTTGGCAACACAACTTCTAGAACCTTCTCTTACTGTTAAGAGGCTGAAAAGGAAGGACGTATTACATATAAAAGGATAGTAGAGGCGCTGGCCTCTACGCCTACATGCCATTAACCACTCCACAAATCAGCTTATAGTCTTCCGACTGATTGCCGATTGGCCAAGAGAAAAAAAAAGTTACAAAGATAGACACATCCATGATCTACGCTAGGTTTAATTCTTTTTGAGACCTGTTTCGAACTGTATCAGGGCTGGTTAGCCCTCACTACCATTGAGTCGGACTTTGTGTGTGAGTAAAAACCAACTAACGGGAATGTCTCCGCGCTTCAGGAGTGATATCGTCGGGGATAGTGCAATACCGCGTAAATAACAGCTGTCGATAAAGTTCTCATTTCTATAAAATACTTAGCATTTGTTTGAATATTGATTCGTATGTAGATAAGAATTACAGTACGATTAAAATCAGTTAACACTTCGGCTTTTCTCGGGTATCATCGCCTAAATCCGGAGACGGAAATGACACGAAATACATTACCGCGATTTCTTTTAGGTAGCATTCAATTTGAAGTATCATAAACGCAATGTATAGCACCTGCCAAGATTACATTACTAACCGGTAGACCTCAGAAATGTATTATGCAGAAGTGAAATGAATTTGAACACTCATTATTTATTAAAGCTATACTTGTATACAATATATGAAAAAATACATATATGAGTCAATATTTTATTGTCAGTACGATATTACGTCGGATTAATAATTGATAATAATCACCAAATTGAAAATTTTAATAACCGATTTCAACCGATTTTTGTTGATATTTCATAAACTGCTTGACCGATTTTGATAAAATTTACATGGGACCATCTCGGAAGTATACCCTATCAAATACGAAAAGAATTTTGTAAATCGGTCATATCTGTAAATTGATAACTCTATGTGAGAGATGAGGGATTCACGACAATTACCGAGGTTGGCCGAAGTGTTAACTGATTTTAATCGTACTGTACGAATACTTGTTACTTACGCGGTATTGCACTATCCCCGACCATAACGGGTGATAACAAAAAAATGAGAATTCGTTCAGAGGTGTAAAAAAATACTCGTGTATCTTTTTAGCACAATTTGATATTATTGGAAAATATGTACATAGAAACTATTTACAAAATCATCAATGCACATTAGAATAGGACTCGTGGTCAGCTGTTCCACTCAGTATAGACATGACGTTGGAACAAGACTCTTGGACGGAATTCTTGTCCATTTTCCGCACACATGTTTTAATTATTTATATCAGTTGGGTACACTTTTCAGCTCTCCAATTATTTTTGTATACTAAACTGCTCAAATAACCTAAGAAATCTTCAATCGGCCGACATTGTGCAAGGTTTATGGGGTTTCGGATTTTCGGTACAAATGGTATATTATTAGCGTCTAGGAAACGCGTCGTTTTTTTGGCATAATGCGACGATGCTTTATCCGACCAGAACATATTCTCCATCTGAGTGATGTTTGCGAATAAATGCTATCAGTATTTTTTTCAAGCATTCGCTCTCATACACTTTTTGGTTGACCGCTAAACCACTCGGTTAGAACGACAGTTTCGAAAGACCTTTGTCGGATATAGCCACATAAAGCATAACTTTCTGCTCAAACTTGTGCTTATACTTGTGTTTTATATCGTCTGGTGTTGTAAAATTATTGCTGGTGTAGTATCGG
Organism: Apotomis betuletana; assembly: GCA_932273695.1. Classification (NCBI taxonomy): domain Eukaryota; kingdom Metazoa; phylum Arthropoda; class Insecta; order Lepidoptera; family Tortricidae; genus Apotomis; species Apotomis betuletana. The sequence goes on from OW026310.1 coordinate 2,249,959, forward strand.
TCATTTCCAGGTATATGTGTTTTACTCAAAGGAAAATAACTTTTATCGTCCAAAATGAATGATTTTCCTTTGTAATTTCGGATCATCCAGCGACACTGTGATATAATAGTCAGTTTTTGCTGTTCAGTGTATTCCGGTGCTCTCACCTTCTTGCGGCATTTCAGACCTATCTTTTTCAAGAACGAACAAGTGCACGGTTGGGAACACTTTATTTTTTCTCGCGGCATCTCGTTGGCTCATAGGATTATTATCGTTAAAAGTGCTATGGTGTAGGTTCATCCTTCTCTTGGTCATTATCTTCGCTGGTCGCCGGCTACCACTTTTGTGATCTATCGTCAAGGATGCAAGAATTCTATAAATAGTGGAGACTAAGTACATATTCTTTACTAAAATTATCTACAGTAGACTTTTTCCCCCAGTTATAGTTTGAATTATAAAAATGTTCAACCGTTTTCGCAGCGTTTCTTGTTTCGACACCATTTTGACAAATATTAATGCTTGAAAAACAAAATCAAATGAAGTTTAAGAACCTCAAAAGAAGTAGTAACAACTTCATAAACAAAGTTTTTTGTCTGAATGAATAGTCTTGTTTTGAGGTCCATAGAAAGTTATTCTCATTTTTTTGTTATCACCCGTTATGTGATTTTGTGCTCTAATAGTTTTTCTACTATTCTTTTTTAACAACGACGGTGACAAACAAGCACGGATGGTAAGCAGTAACCGCCGCCTATGGACGCTTCACCCATTAGAACCTGTTGACTCCCCTCTTGAAGAGTTGGAGAACCGGACACCGCCCCGGGGAGAACCTCGGCAAGCACCTATACTTGCATGTAATAGGCTATTTGACTGATGTTGAATTCTACAGCGTACTATAGTTATATGAATAAAATTAGCTAAATATATCACGAAACAAAGAAAAAAAATCCAGAAACATGCATATTTTTTGGAAATATGTGACTTCAAAGGTACGCAAATTTTATGATATTTTTTTTTAATCCAAAATAAATTTTGAAAATGTTTTCAGAATCCTCATAATTTTACGAAACAATAATTGTACGGCAACTATGAACTTAAACGCACTTTTTCACGGTGAAAATGACAAATTTCTTAATTTTACCATACAATTATTGGTACCTATACCGGCCTGTGACGTCACTAGCCTGACGCGTTTTGTATGGAGCGTTTTTAGCGCTACGTAGTAATGTGGAACTTTGACGGTCATTTCTGACTTTTAGAGCAGTTTAAATGTAGTCAGTCCCATATAGACATTTGATCACAATAAAAAATAGAATCGATTGACATCCTCAAAAAAAATTAGTCAACATGTCTATTAGGCACTTACCCTCTCCTATTCTCCAGATCGAAGATCCTGGCCAGGGTCTTGAGGTCGAGACAGAGCACGCGGCTGTCGTCGGTGGCGACGAACAGCAGTGTGCCGGTGTTATTGACGGCGAGCGCCAGCAGCGCCAGGCCTTCCCTCACGGCCGCCGCGGAGACCACGCACCGGCTGCGGCACATGCGCGCGGAGCTCGTGCCGTTCAGCTCGAGCTCGTGCTCGATTACTTCTTTTTCGGTGAGGACTATTATTTTGTTGGTGCCTGAAATGGTACGGTTTGTTAGTGAATTTGGCTTCTTTTGAGCTAAGTTTTCCCCGGGAATTCAGTATTTTACTCATTCTTCTGTGCTGTTTTTATCTATTTCTATGTAACGTTTTGCTTGATCTGTTGAAAACCAAAAATAAGGTAAGATCAACACGTTCTTGGACGGACTTTTATGATAATTATTAGCTTCAAAACTCGCTTTTGTTTGCGTATGTCTGCAGCGTTCTCAACGATTTTGTTCCGATTTAGTGTTATCTTTTTATTCGTTGCTATAAAAATAATAACTTTCGATTTTAATAATGGTGGTCTAAAATACAAAGAATTTATTTCAATGTGATTCTGCCAATGGATCTTAGCATGAATAATCGGAAGAATGAGTGCAAGGGGACGAATCTTTAACAAAAAATTATAACACATATTTGAGAAAAGCTTAGCCGTGAAAAGGGCTTGCCGGCTACGTGTCACTATCCGGCCACCTTACGGTCGGCCACCTATACCTACTCACCTGGCAAGCTTTTCTTTTCCGGCGTTTGCAGTAATGTGCTATTATAGTCAATGTTTACCTGGTACAGTAATGATGTCCAACACGGTATCGTTCTCCTCAAACGACACAACCCTCTCCTTAGTGCCGAGGTCGAGCACGTCCACACGGTAGCTAGCACCAGCGGTGGCCATGATCAGGTATCTGTCGTCGTTGCTGAGCACGCAGCACAGCAGCTCTCTATCCCGCTCCACCAGGTCGGTGAGGGTGTCTTGTATCACTATACCTAGTCATCCATCGCTTACAATGGGCCTCATAAGAAGGCTCAAAGTTACTCAAAGGGCAATGGAGCGAGCTATGCTCGGAGTTTCCTTTCGGGATCGAATCCGAAATGATGAGATGCGCAAGAGAACCAAGGTTGTAGATATGGCTCAGACAGTCGCCAAACCTAAGTGGCAATGGGCGCATTGCTCGTAGAATCGATGACCGTTGGGGCATAAAGGTTCTTGAGTGGCGACTGCGGACCGGAAGACGCAGCGTTGGAAGGCCCCCAACTAGGTGAACCGATGACCTGGTTAAGATCGCGGGTAGAAATTGGACGAGGGCGGCAGCAAGATCGATCGTTGTGGAGAACTTTGGGAAAGCCTTTGTCCAGCAGTGGACGTCTGCGTGAAGCACTTCTTTCTCGGAGTCTCCAGTAACGTACTATTATAGTCAATGCTTACCTGGTACAGTAATGATGTCCAACACGGTATCGTTCTCCTCAAACGACACGACCCTCTCCTTAGTGCCGAGGTCGAGCACGTCCACACGGTAGCTAGCACCGGCGGTGGCCATGATCAGGTATCTGTCGTCGTTGCTGAGCACGCAGCACAGCAGCTCTCTATCCCGCTCCAGTAGGTCGGTGAGGGTGTCTTGTATCACTATACCTAGTCATCCATCGCTTACAATGGGCCTCATCAGAAGGCTCAAAGTTACTCAAAGGGCAATGGAGCGAGCTATGCTCGGAGTTTCCTTTCGGGATCGAATCCGAAATGATGAGATGCGCAAGAGAACCAAGGTTGTAGATATGGCTCAGACAGTCGCCAAACATAAGTGGCAATGGGCGCATTGATCGTAGAATCGATGACCGTTGGGGCAGAAAGGTTCTTGAGTGGCGACTGCGGACCGGAAGACGCAGCGTTGGAAGGCCCCCAACTAGGTGAACCGATGACCTGGTTAAGATCGCGGGTAGAAATTGGATGAGGGCGGCAGCAAGATCGATCGTTGTGGAGAACTTTGGGAAAGCCTTTGTCCAGCAGTGGACGTCTGCGTGAAGCACTTCTTTCCAGGAGTTTGCAGTAATTTATTATCATAGTCAATGCTTACCTGGTACAGTAATGATGTCCAACACGGTATCGTTCTCCTCAAACGACACAACCCTCTCCTTAGTGCCAAGGTCGAGCACATCCACACGGTAGCTAGCACCGGCGGTGGCCATGATCAGGTATCGGTCGTCGTTGCTAAGCACGCAGCACAGCAGCTCTCTATCCCGCTCCAGTAGGTCAGTATAGGTGTGCAGCAGGCGGCCGGCCGGGTCGTACAGCAGGACGGCGCGCGCGGTGTGGGCGAGGAGTGTCTCCGACTGGTGCGCCCAGCGGCAGCTGATGAACGGGCCGAGCTTGGGCGGGATGCTGAGGCTGCTCGGGTAGTTGTTGTTGTACGGCTCCTCCGGCTCTGTGGGGGAGTCTCATGTTATACCGTTGTTAGGTTAGGTCGATAGGAACCACATCAGAAAAAATATATAAATAATGATATAACTGTTGTATATGTTATGTTAAACCTAGATTTTAAGAAATATTTTTAGTATAGTATTGTTAATATAGAGGGAGGGGTGTAACGATAGTTGTATGTGTGCGGCTGCGCCGCTGACTAGCCTTTACAGTAAATAAAGCAGTGTGCTATAAAACAACGCTCGTATCACTCGTCTCCTCGGCCCTATATTTATCAATGACGATGTATTCCAAATGTGAGTCTGATAAACTGAATACGTTGTGTTGGCTAACATAATTAGTACAGTGCTGGACATAGGTATGGCTTACCAACTGGATTTTAAAACCTTTTTAACGAACCATTTTTACTGATAAACCATGGTTTGCTTTTTGTAACTCACAATAAAACTCTTCACTAAATTAAAAACAAACATTACATATTTTATTTTAATTTACTCCACATTTTATTACCATAATTCGACGGCGACCGGACATATGCGTAGTAGGCCGAGCGAACTTTTGAATAGTACATTACTTACCTAGGGCGGTGAATTCGTGAATGTCCCAGATCGCAGATCTTTGAGTAATGTGTGCCATAAATGTGTGATTTGGGATTTAACGAATACCGCCCATGCTTTGTCTGAAGTTTTACGACTTAACTTGGCCAGGAAGTGCGATTTTCTCCCCGGGCAGAAAGTCCCACTTATGGCTTAGGGTGACATAAAGTGACTAACATTATATCTAGACAGCTTATGAGCTACTAGCTGTGCCCCGCGGTTTTACCCGCTCATCCCACGGGAACACTAAATTTATTCGGGATGAAAAGTATCCTATGTCCTTCCCCGGGACTGAAACTATCTATATATCAAATTTCATCTAAATCGGTTCAGCGGTTTAAGCGTGAAGAGGTAACAGACAGACAGACAGACAGACAGACAGACACACTTTCGCATTTATAATATTAGTATGGATGAACACTTGTTACCTTCCTCGGGTATCCGGTCGGCGTCGTGCACGTCGTCGATGTACCAGCCGGCGGCGCGGCCGTCGAAACTGAGCGCCGCCACGCAGGGCGGGTTGACGGGACACGCGCCCACCCACTTGATAGGGGATCCGTTGCCGGGAAGCTCCTTTATCAGGTTGTTGGTGGATATGTCGAACACCTAAGAACAAACGTCGGTTATTTTAGCTTCGCGAACCGGGGCTAAAGTGGTACTTTTTAACCGACTTCAAAAAAGGAGGAGGTTCTCAATTCGAACTATTTTTTTTTTTTTTTCTATGTATGTTACTCGATATCTCCGAGAATCGTGAACCGATTTTAAATATTTTTTTTGTAATCGAAAGGGTATAACTCCGAGTTGGTCCCGTTGGCACTAAGTCGGGATCTGATGATGGAATCTTGGAGAAATCGAGGGAACTCTTCAAATGTTATAGGGACATGTACGGCGCTTTCGGTAATTTATTGATAAAGTCAAGAATTTACATTCAGTAAATAGGATTTGGTGTAAGGAAACCGATGATGAACACACATACGAATCACTAAAAAGCAAAAAAAAAAAATTTTTTACAAAAAAAAGAACCGACTTCAGTAAAACTAAAAAGCCAACAATAACCCGTTCAAGTACAGATTACATTTGACTCACCCTTCGAAGTCGGTGCCAAACCTCGCGTAAACTATAATATATAAATATAAGAACTGAGTGGTTTGGGATCGACTTCGAAGGGTGAGTCAAATGTAATCTGTACTTGAACGGGTTATTGTTGGCTTTTTAGTTTTACTGAAGTCGGTTCTTTTTTTTGTAAAAAATTTTTTTAGCGCGTAGGGTCCGCTACATCCAGCGGCGGCAGGGACGCTAGCTCATGGTGGCCATTAATTGAACCAGGTCTAGGGTGGCTCGTTCAGAAAAGCCATGGCTAAGGTCATTTTAAAGTATTTTACAATGCATGTGCTCAAAAAGAGCGTATTCTAGGCATTCAAACTGTGCGGAATGTACTACTTTTCCGCACTAGTGCTTTTTACTTTTCAATTTTTTTTTAATTTATAGACGTATCTGACAGCCTGACACAAAGAGGTTTTATTATATACAAAAAGTTTGATTAATAAGTCAAATACCGATTATTATCACGTATAAAAGTACAATAAAACCAATATTTCATTAATTAATTCATTTAACACGTCATTAATTACATTAGATATAAAATTTGATTAATAAACGAACTTTAAATCGTTATTCATTAAATAAATTTGGCTGAATGTACACGCGCTTGTGCCATTTTGACATAAGACGAATATTAAAAAAATACTTTTGCACATGCGCAGTAGTAGATATGTCGAGCGCGGTTTTCAAATAACTCCGCCATTTTTTATTGATGTCTAGTTTATTTTGAAGTTGTTTTGTGCAAATCTGCGGAAATAATGCCGAGATAAAGGGACGAATCATGAATTTAAACCCGTAAAATGTTATTGAAGAAGTAAAAAATGTGAACGACGGCTTCTTGTTGGATAAATCAAATGAAAACACTTTTTTCCAATGTAAACAGTGTTTGTGAGTATCAAAGTATTTTCTTTTTTCTCGTACATGCATAGTAAAGTTTTGTACGGAACTCGTGTGTAAGATGATTTCCGACTCGTGTTTGTTTAATCACTCGCTCGTACCTCGCTCGTGACTAAAAATCACACTCGTCTGAAATCACCTACCTTCCACACTTGTATCGTAAATAACTATTTTATTTTCTCGCAGTCGAAATGAAAAGCAGATTGTTTAACGCGTGGCTAAAAGCCATTCTGACACTCAGAATATATACGTATTGTAGCCTATTGTCAAACAATCTACTATTAATTTCCATAAAATGTTCGACAAGACCGAGGATATTGTTTATAGGGCTTGTAAATCCGGAATTGGTTAAAATGGGCAGTATCGAAAATCCAGAATAGTCAAGCATCATTTTATAATTAATAATTATAATAGATACATTTTTAACATGTTATAGTAGTTAGAAAAAGCATTTCTAAAAATAGAGTTCTTCAAAAATACAAACTTTTCTTTGCCCTTAAAGACCAATAAATGTAGTAAATAATTGAGCAAAATTATCATTTTACCTTTATAGAGCCCGAGAGAGTTCCTACTAGTACATAGTCGCCGAGGAAACAAACGCATCTTATGTTCTCTTCTTTTAGGTCTATAGTTGAGTGCTTGATTTCTTCTACGTTTTGTTCGTGCCTGAAAAGAGACATTATTTATCAATGTCGAAAGATCTTTTTCATATTAAACCATCGATACAAAGATCAAAGCTCAAAGAAAAATTGAAATGCGTAACCTGGTGGAAGAGACCGGGGATCGAACCCGGTACCTCTGGATTACTGGTCCAGCGTTCACCATTCCACCACCCTAACGCCCAGATAACCTTTCTAATTTTTCCTTATGCTTTGTGTGTCGATCTTAGCATTGATTATTTGAAAGGCTTCACACCTTAGCGACTTCTGTGTGAATACGTCTATAATACTTACAAAAACTCGAAGTAAAGCTCGTTTTTAGCGCTGTTCTCGGCAGCCACGGCGGTCGCCTTGTTGTAGAGGATGCCCTTGGACTCGTGCTGCAGGATGCTCTGTGCCAGGTCTGTACACGGGTAGCGGTACAGGTCTATACCGTGCGTGCTGAGAAACGTTCTCAGACCGTACAGCAAATCCTTATCCAGCTCCTAAAATGGTAAGATATGTGTTCCATATTACAGTAGTACACAACTGATATGGCTTACCAATGTACCAGCGCAGAAGACGAATTTTAGAAACGCGGGAAAAGTTGTTGACCAATCGGCGCGTTCCACGTAGCGTGCGTCTTTGACGTTTGCTACTATTGGTGGATAGCTGTTGCCGTGTGAGAGCGCACCACGCGGTATTTAATCAGTCGCCATATCACTGACAGTGTACAATCTATACCTTGTATGAGTCGGCTAATAGACTCATCCTAATTTTGACCTTATAATAACAAGATGTTCGTTTGATTTTATGTTTGAATTATAACTTTGGCCATCATCGGAATAATTTGTCTTTGCCTACGCAAACGAATATTCACGACGCGTCTTATAAAATGTCTAGTAGTGTACAACTGGACTTACTAAAAATAACCATGGATAAAAAGATCAAAGCGCAAAGAAAAATTTAAATGCGCAACGTGACGAAAGAGGCCGGGCATCGAACCCAGTACCTCTGGATTACCGGTCCAGCGTGCTTGTAGCAATGGTTCAGTAAAAAAATCGTGGTGAATACACATTGAAAATAATGAGAAATTAAATGTTTCACAAATGTACTACTAAAAAGAAGTTATTATTCACAAACAAAGGTTTATAGTTAAATGAAGTATACTAAAGATGATAGGTACATTGTGGTCTGATAATATAATAGTACATTACTGCAGAGGCCGCGAAATAGGGAATTGTTGGCCGAGTAGTAATAGATGGCCGAGTGATAACGAGGCCATCTAGAGATACGAGGCCGATAATCCCTGTTCGCGCCGAGGCTTGTATAGTGCTTTTCTCAAATAAATCCAAGGAAATAATACAAATGTTCAACTTAGATATTCATATATTTTTACTATTCCCGCCAACTTTTAACTTTATTCAAAAAAAAACATTTTAAGCTGTTCGGGTTATTGTTTTTGCCACCAAATGTTAAGATGATTCTATTATTTATTAAAAAATGACAACACCTTATTAATTAGAAATTGTTATATTTTTTAACAATAAACGTGATTCCTTGTTTATTTTATTGAATATCTGTTTTAATCTAATTGAATAATCTAGTTAAATATAAGAAATAAAACGTAAATATACATGCACAAACTACATTTTTTATTTATTGGCAGTATGCCATAGATTATGAATAAAAGAAATAAGCCCCACTGAAACAAAAGACAATCTCTTTGTTGGCCACGGCCAATAATGTTGTATGAAATTCCTTTATTGACCTCTAATTTGAAATTAGAACGAATCTTCAACAATTGCTATACAAAGACGTATTTCGCGTTCTATTACCACGATCATAAGAACGACATTTCCTTGGATGTTTGAGAAAAGATAATAAAGTAACTAGGAGGTACCGCAACTTCGTCCGATATTCGATAAAAACTATCCTATAACCATCTTTGGATTTTGTCCAGTTGTTCCGGCGTAATGAGAGGACAAAGAATATTATAAAATTATAAAAATAGATGACGCCAGACTGGCATCGCACCGCGCGACCATACAAAACAAGACTGTCCTGCATTACGCTATTAAGATTTTTCCGGAAATCATGACCCCTCTCCATGGAAAACTGATTTTCAATAAAAAAAAACCAGAATTTTATAATAGTATACGTTTCTCGAACTAAAGTTATGACATACAAAATGTTATACATAAGAGTTAGTATTGTTTAAGAATGCAGTTTCAACTTACGTCTTGAACAATCAGTTCCTCATACTTCTGCAGATCCAAAATAACATCCGACGGCCCCGTCAGCTTTACTTTGTTCCCCAAAAACTTCAGATCCAAGAACAGCTTATGGAATAGATTCCATTTATTATTAAAGTTCTTAGTCCCATGTATGTGGTACCCGATGTAGAACGCTATATAACCATCGTCGACTATATCCAAAGGGACCGTATTGATGTTATCATAGTTATATCGTTTAAGGAAATCAGCGTGACACTTCTTAATTTCATCTTCGCTCAGTGACGATCTTAAACAGTTCATTATAAGAGCGTGTATTTCGTAAATGTAGATTCTTTCGTCGTAGCTATAGTCTTCCATGATTAGGCACTTTCGTCTGAGTTGTTTCATGATGGACTCGACCTCAGACTCGTCCTTGTCCCAGAGCCGGCCGATGACTTTGGCCGTGACTTTGGCGTTGTCGGGAAGGATGGCCAGCTTCTTGAAGAGCGGCAGTGTGGCCGAGTCTAGCGCGTTTATGCACACTTTGATCGGATTGTCGTGTCGCGGCAAACTGGAAAGATAATCCATACTAAATCCATACTAATATTATAAATGCGAAAGTGTGGCTGTCTGTCTGTCTGTTACCTCTTCACGCTTAAACCGCTGAACCGACTTAGATGAAATTTGGTATGGAGATAGTTTGAGACCCGGGAAAGGACATAGGATTTCTTTTCATCCCGAATAAATTTAGTGTTCCCGTGGGATGAGCGGGTAACACCGCGGGGCACAGCTAGTATAAAATAAGTGTTTTTAGGGTTCCTTACCTAAAGGTAAACCCTATTGAGCCTCCGCTGTCCGTCTGTCACTAGGCTGTATCTCATGAACCATGATAGCTAGACAGTTGAAATTTTTGTTGCCGCTATGACATCAAATACTAAAAAAACAGAATAAAATAAATATTTGAGGGGCTGCCATACAACAAACGTGATCGGTTGCGTTAACTTTGCCTCATTTGCATTCAGCGCCATACATACTAGGTGGAAACTGGGAACTTAACTTAACCCCGCCAGTTAAGATGGGATTGTACGGAACCCTCGTTGCGCGAGTCAGACTCGCACTTGGCCGGTTTTTTAAGACGTGTTTTTATTGTACTGTTCAGTTGTTTTAATATTTGTCACGTGAACTAAATATACACGCAAAGTTTAATTTCAATACGACCATTTTATATAAATTTATTAAAGATAAAACCGACACCTTTGAACAAACAAAAAAAAAACCACTACATGCTTCATCAATTTGAAAATAATGCAAGCAATTCACAATGTATATCCGCAACAAGCTTCGTCAGAATCAAATGAAAAATACGACAATTAAATGTAGATTTCCAAGATTTGATTACATTGTTAGCTACAAGCAAATAAACAAATGTTACAGTTATAAAGGCATCTAAAAAAGCTTGTTAACAAGGAGATAAATGATATGATGAGAAAACGAATGGTTATACAATACACAATCAAATTTAGTCATAAATGTGCCTTGAAGAAACCGCATGCTATCTGAGTCTTAACTTCAGTGATACTCACAAAAAGAACTCCTTCTTCTGAAGTTTATTCACATAATACGTCCACCGGCTGGGATCATGTATCAAGCTCAGTCTATTCTCGGACAGTATGGCACCGAGTAGCGCGATGTAGAACGGGTTGCCTTTGCAGATGTCGTGTAGTTTCTTCGCTTGCCGCGGCAGCGTCGAGGCGTCCACGTCGAGGCACGAGGCGAACAGTTCGAGAGATTCTCGCTCTTCGAAATTGTTTCCTATCTGGAATTAAAAAATAACAAGGTTTTGATATGCCTATTTTATTTATAAAACCAACAGAACACATTTTTTTATTAAAGATCACCATAACCAGGTTAACATATACGAATTGAAACGAAGCACTTTAAATGTGTACTTCATATAATATAAAACGACCAACAAGCTACCTAGATCCCAAGTGGCTTAGTAGAATCTTGGACACCTTGAATTTTCTGTTTCTCCCTAAGGTTTGCTGGTAGAGAATGCCTCATGGTACTAAGTCCGCCTTTTGTACGATTTCTTTCGTGCAATAAAGATTAAATAAATAAATAAAATCCGGGTATGATTAAAAATACCTCGTCTATCATCTCCTTAAACCTTTGCACCTAGCCACCAAACACCCTGTATATTTCTGTTCTATCTGACATCGCATTTTAATAGTATATTACTGCCGAGGCCGGGAAAAGTCAGTTCGTGGATGAGTATGATTTTGAAGGACGAGGCGTAGCCGAGTCCTTCAACAATACGAATCTGCGAACTGACATTCCCGCCGAGGCTTGTATAGTGCTTTTCTCCAAATATGCTTGGAAATAATCACCAATCTACATTTGTTATTTAATATATCAGTACCATGAAGTTCATTTGGTACTTATTTTTTTTAGGAATAGGAATAAAAATTCGGGTCCGAATCATATGTTTGATTAAAAACAAAATATATTAATAAGAATTAAATATATATGAAAACACAATAACAAAAAATATGCACATAGGCAATTATAAATTTTGGTTAAATTAACAACTTCTAAACACACTGTTTTTCTTTAGAAACCATACCATATTTATCATTCGGAGAAGATCATAAGTTCAAAATAACTTTTATATTGATTTGGACACAATCATTTCTGTTATATTTTTAATTTGTTTACGTTTGGTACACTTATTAATTTTCAACTCACTCATTGAATACCATCATATTATTATAATTAAAACTTTCTTGAGAAATCTCTTATAAATAACTAAGAATCATGAAAATAAATTAACCGCATATAAGATTATTATTTAAATTGTTTGTCCGTTATTCGAAATTTGTCGTCATTTAAAATACATTGACAGTAGCAGAGCAGAAAAATGTTCAGTGCAAGAACTAAACGCAGAGAACAATTAAAAAGTTTATAAGTTTTTATTTTTTAAATTTAGTCGACAATTGGCTGTATGGTGAATTATCAGTCTTTGAAAAAATTAAAAGTAAAAATGCAGTAACCGGCCAAATTAAGATTACCCTCATTTGTATGAGACGTCATAAACGGAAGGTGTGTTTTTTACTTAATCGTCTTATTTAAATAATATTGATTTCCCGGCTAAGGCCAATAATATATATATTTTTTAATTTGTATTAACGCCTTCTAAAAATAACGAACGATTTCGCGGTCCAGTTTTACTACATTAATGGGAACATTTCCAAGCAAGTTGGAGAAAAATTATATTATTATTGTTGTAGTTATGTTATAATGAAGTATTTGACTTAATTGAATGATTATTATTAGGCATCGGATAATCGGATGCTTTTATACCTAAACTGGCGGCAGCTTTGTCTGAACTTCACTAATTATTATGTTCCTATTGACGATCAAAATATTAAGATTCATGTTAATTAACTTAGAATAATTTATAATGTAATATGTTATTATGAAATAAATAAATCTAAAATCTAATCTTTGCTGCTGCGGCTTATCCTAGGAAACGATATTGCTTAATGAAAAGATAACAACAATTACCTTAATAATCTGCGCCTGAAAATTATCCACAACATCCGTATCCCTAGTAGTAATGAGTATCTTGCAGCCAATATCGAACGCCTCCAGGTATCTCTTCTCGTTCACCTCATCCAGCACCAGTAGGGCGTCTTTAAGGGCGTTCTCAGCGAACTGCGCCTTGAGTCTGTCCCGCAGCTCCTGCCACGTGCACTCGTAACTGGAGACGGACTGGCTGTCCGCGTTGGAGCCGATACTGGACATCGAGATGGACGAGTTCATGTAGGAGTTGTGGACGTACATCGATGATGAGGCTTTACGGTATAATCTGGAAGGGGAGATTGAGTGTCACCAATTTCAAACACCAACATAATAATATATTCAAATAATAACTATCTAAATTCGTGTGCACTTGGCTTTTCCGCTGTGTAAAAATGTGATGTCCTTTCGGACCCCCCTCTCGGGATTATTCCTGATATACCATTTTGGTAAACGTTCTAAACGTTCGGCGAACGTAAACGATCACATTTCTGAATGAGTTCTAAACTCATACACAACAGTCAATAGTTATTTGTTATGCAAGGCTGCAAAGTTGTTATTTGGCGCGAGTGTTGAAATTGAAAGCTGAGCGAGCGAAGGAATCTAAGATTGAACCATGAGCGAAGCGAATGGTTCAAAGATAGATTCCTGAGCGTAGCGAAGCTTTCAAGACACGAGAAGCTAAATAATTTTGCAGCCATGCGGAACACACAACTTTTCACCTCACTACAGCGAGGAAAATGGAAGTTTAAGAAAAACAATTAAAACATAAAAATAATCATATTTAATTTTGCCTTCTATTCAACACATCAAATTTAAAACATTAACACACTCAAATCCAAACCAAATAAATACGAGAGAAGCACACATATTAAAAATATGGCCGTAATTTGTATTATCGTCGTGTATATTTTATCGTTGAGTTTTTCTTAAGCACTGTTAATATTATATTTGTTTTTGAAACTACTTGACACATACACTGTTTTATTATATTTGTATTTGAAACTATTTGAAACTGCTTTGGAAGTTATTGGACGATGGGATCCGCAAAGGCTTTATCTTCTTTAAAAACGCCAATAGTTTCGGTAAATTACTTATCGTCTCCAAATATTTATAACAAATCCTTTTTCGTTTTAATGCAGGCTTTTAGCATTGAATAAATACTCCAAATTGGGCTTAAATTTCTTGTTTTCCATATTTCTATAAAGTAAGACAACAGTATGTATTCTCCACCACAGAACCAATTTATGTTGTTTACGTGAATTGTGAAAACTTCCAACTTTTTAATTATTTTTTTTTTCTCGGGTGCGTTCAGAAATTACACTCTTATGTTCCAACTTTTATAACAAATAAATATTAAAATTTGTGATGTATTTAATATATTTACTAGTCAAAATATGTAAATGAAACTGAAATACTTACTTTTAATATATATAAACGTATTCAACATAAAATAAAGTGTAGCAAAAATAAAAACTTGAAAATCTGTAACCACAAACCAGGTTTCTGGACGTGATATTGTAGGTGTATTTTTTTTTAAAAGAAGTATTCAAACGTACATATGATTTTAGCCGGCCAGACCAGATCGCCCTCTATTAGCGTGCGTTGATTGGTTATTCGAAGATTTATCGACTGATGAAATCAGTCACGCATTGAAGGAGTCTTAAATATAAAAAAGTTACATGCACCACAGAGAATCAAAATCGTCGTGTTCGAAATTCAAATGACTTTTGCACGCTAGCGGATAAAATAGACTTTTGCACGCAGATTTCGCCCCATAAACGGAGTTTTTCCGAGCGAGTGAGGTGAAAAATATATTAACACTAACAAACAATTTAACTGAGGACGGTCATCCATCGCCTCACAGAAACTCATCCATTCATCACATATATCCTCCATAATTTATGGACAGACGTGTTAAAATAAAGTAAGTAAGTACATAAACACGTACCTACGTCATATTTAAAAATTAAACTGACTAACTACAGTGAAGTTCCATTATTGTCCATAGCAATACAGATCATAGGCACCAATTTCACTTCTTTACTTTACTATCTGACCATAAAGCTCCCGAAGACGGTCTATCTTGTCTTCGTGGCCTTCGTATCCTGTGATTTTGTTATAGTATTCTGTTCCGCGAAAACACATATTGTTCAGTTGTTACAAAATATTCCGCCTTACAGCCCGTGAACTCTCAGATTACGATTCGGGTTTGGGTAAAAGCTCAGAGGTTCTTATCGCGCAATAGCGAGCGAGACAGGTATAAAACGCGACTCGAATTCTGACAGTCTCAAACACTGTACTTCGATCCCGCTCTTGATACAAAAGCAACGGAATAACTGGAGACTAACTTGTTCTGCTGGCTGACGATGTCATCCTCAGTCTTGCAGTTCCCAAAGTTGAGCCAGAAGACGGAGCCGTTGAAGGTGGTGTTGATCAGGTCGGGGTTGTAGCGCAGCGCGCCGATGGCCACGGAGGTCTTGCCGGAGCCCGGCATGCCGTGCAGCGCCAGGATCCTGTGCCGCGCCAGGTTCTTGAGCTTCGCGACCACCTCTTGCTCCTGAATCACAAGTTCAGAAGACTTAGGACAGAAGGTATCAAGAGTATGTCGATCTTTGCATTGTTTATTGGAAAGGTTTTACACCTTAGCGACCTCTATGTTAATATGCACATCTTACCGCATTACTTTACAGCAGTAAACGAGCAAGCAAAAGAGGGCGCTGCTATTTATGAATGTATGAAACATTAATAAGTAATGTCTCATTTTTTTTATGCTAGTACACACCACTATTTTTATATTCAACCATTGATACAAAGATCGAAGCACAAAGAGAAATTGAAATGCGGAACCTGTACCTCTGGATTTCCAGAGGTACCCCTCTCTCGCATATTCACATAGAGGTCGCTGTTAAAGTGTAAAGCCTTTCGAATAAAAAATTCAAAGACCGACACACAAAACATAAGGAAAAATTCGAAAGGTATCAAGAGTACATAAGAAAGTGAAAGGTCTGACTGGCGCTGGTTCTGTGACGAGTGAATGGAACAGAGAATAAAAGTGTAGGGAAACACCAATATTTTTCCACGCTCTAGCACAGCGTCCTTGCAACAGGATCTTGTGCTTGAGGCTTTTGAGCTTTGGGACCATCTCTTGTTCCTGTCCATAATGCAAACCGAGAGCGTTCAGAAGGGTGGTCAAAATATGATGTAGAGAATCAGGATTAACACGAGAATTTGATTCCGATTCTGATCTTGTGCCGGATGAGGGGTTTGAGCTACGCAACCTTTACCAAACACGAAGAAGTGTTGAAGTACGAAGAAGTGTGGAGTTTCTTCTACATCCAATTAATTAGGATAATGGGATAAGTCGCAAGGTGAAAGTTTTACACAAGCAGTGCCAGCTGTCGTAGCAATTCTTAGAGGTCTGACTGAAGATGTATAAAGAAGTCTTACCACAGCGACCCTTTGAACATAGTGATCGGGCAGCCTCGGCACATCGCCCTTGCTGAGGCTGTCTTCGAAGCTGGCGTCCACCATTGGCTCGTTCAGGTCCAACTGGAGTTTCCCCCAGAGCCAGTTGTGGTCTTTGTAGAGGCTGTCTACGAAGGCTTGGTAGGACGCGTTGTTGCCATTCTGCAGGATCGTGTCTATGAGGTACCGGGTGCGGTCGACGCGGTTCGTCTACAAGTAAGAATATATTTCTATTAGTCCTCACTGATTAACATTGACTGTATCGTGGTGTGAAAAGGCTCCACTATCCTTGTTCAGTATGTAGAACCAGGACCAGTAGCCTGGATAATTTTCCGGCATCTCTCCCTACAAACTATAAGTATTGTTAACTAAATAATATCTTAGTCTTTTCTGCATAGGTGTTTCCATTCATGACACCACCTAGCGCCTCGCTCCCGTCGACTAGAACTACTTGGAGGACATACAGTCAGTATCAAAAGTAGCCGATAATTTTACTACTAGGTAATGTCAAATTGCATACTAAAATTTTGCCGTTTCATTTTACAATGCAATGTATAAAACGGATCAAGAATAGGTAATAGTGTGTTTTTGCGATGTTGCAAAGAGACTTACCAAGTTGGATATGTGTTGCTTTCTCCTAGTAGTTTGAGAGCTGGTACAGTGTATGATGTAGGTCAGTTACGTCGAGATCTCTGACGATCTCATGCTGGTGCAGTTGCAGGAGGGAGCGGTTCCTTTTCTCCATGTTGTCTAGGACGATGTACAAACTTACCAAGTTGGATATGTGTTCGATGTCTTCATTGGAGATGGCGTTCTCCTGGTAGAGCTTGTCTACGATGTAGGTGACGTCGAGATCTCTAACGATCTCATGCTGGTGCAGTTGCAGGAGGGAGCGGTTCCTTTTCTCCATGGTGTCTAGGACGATGTACAAACTTACCAAGTTGGATATGTGTTCGATGTCTTCATTGGAGATGGCGTTCTCCTGGTAGAGCTTGTCTACGATGTAGGTGACGTCGAGATCTCTAACGATCTCATGCTGGTGCAGTTGCAGGAGGGAGCGGTTCCTTTTATCCATGGTGTTTGAGGCATCTGGAATCAATCATGAAAATATGTTAAAAAGAGAAAGCAAAATGTTGTATAATGCTGAGAAAAAAAACTAATCTGCAAAAACAAAAGATAATATTTACATACGGGTGGCGTGGCGATCATAGAACTAGATTCCCATCAGCTTGCCTATTTTAGAGCGTTTGAGGTAATGATAGTACGGCACACTAATAAGTAGAAGGGTTTCGTTGCTCCATAAATGACAACTCAACAACGTACTCATATTTCCATAGCTAGCTCTCCGGTTATAAGTTACAAAGAGGTGGATCCTATAACGTCTTAATCGCCACGTCTATAGTCTAAGACAACGATACATCGGATACATGTAACGTCGATATGGGACACGTAATCAATGAACGTCATGCGAGGTCACACAAACGCCTCGTGATGGTGTTTTTTTTATCTAAATAGAGATTTTTTGAATAGGCTATATGTTAACCTCGATCTCACCTGATGTCAAAAGGTTAATTAAACAATAAATAATCAAATCAGGGATAAGTTAAAGCATACTTCCCCATCAATTATTAATTAACTCTGAGTGTGAGATGTGTTTTATTTTTTGGAGGAAAATTTCACTGGAATAGCAGAGCTCTCTTTTGCTGGAATCCAGAAGCTAACTCGCGAGAAAAATATCGTAAGCGCCATGCAACTCGTGTCGCTTACGCGTTCAAGCCGGACACTTTAATTCCTCACAGGTGCAAAGTCCAAATGTGTGTATTGCTTATCCATAATAATCCTTACCAATATTTCAGGTTATTTACTCTACATTACATTATTTATTCCGATATTTGCTCATACGCGATTTCATCATAATTTGCAACGCAAACTTGAACTTTGGACGAGTGTATCTCGTGTGTCTGTCTATGAAGGTGTCAAGAGGGGCCCACTACGCGCCGCTATCCGAGATAATAGCCTACACACCGGCGCGCACCATGGTGCCTCGCTCCGCCTTCAGCTATGGTTCGTGCGCTACGCTTAGCTACTCACAGAGGCGCAAACACGTCAATGGGTCACGGCGCCACACCCCACGACCAATACGGGGAGACAATTTCTTTTCAAGATTTCAATCGATCCTATTTTTTTTGGGATCAATTGTCTATATAGGACTAAAAACATTTAGAGCACTCTATTAGTAAAAAAATACTGTTATAGTTCAACATTATTACGGAGTGCTAAAAACACTATACAAATGGCAAGCGTGGCGTGACGTCATCACCCTTTAGTAACAATATGTGTATGTATGCCAAAATAAAAACACTTATTGCAATTATGACCGTGACAAGTGCGTTAAGGCGACGGGTAACGCAAAACTAGCGCCACTTTCGATTTTTTTTCTTATACCTTCATAATCTGTTTTTTTTTGAAATAGCTGAAGTCTAGGAGCTAGCAAAACACCTTTAATAGTTATTTATGAAATCACTATATACAATTTGTTCACTGTATAGTTTACCCTACAAAATTTGTTCACGTCAAAAGCGGCCACAATAGTTTTGGGCAAGTTTTTAATGACAACTAAAGAACAAGAAATTGTGTATAATGATTTAATAAACACTAAAGGTGTTTCTCCAGCTCCTCAAACCTTGCAATTACTGAAAATTGATCTGGTTTGGAAGATATAATAAAAATTCGTAAGTGGCGCTAGTTTCGCGTTACCCGTCCCTTAAGTACATGGGTTGCATATCTATTTATAATTTTTTATTGAATCATGAGGTTTCAGATAACATTTAAATTTGAACTTAAATAAATCTTATAATTTGCGTACATGATGTTGATGATGGTACATAATTCAAAGCCCCTTTATTATTATTTTTTTCATTATTTCATGACATAGTGAGATTTATTATGTATATAATTATAACATGTATTCAACGCTAATCTACACCCCTCTAGTGCCACATTTTATACAAACAAATAATGAAATACAATTCCCATGCAACTTTTCGAAGATGACAAAAACTAACCTTCTGTGAAAAGCTGGTGTAAAATTTTCTGCATCAGCAACAAGTTTCTGTCGGCTGTTTAACAATACGACAATGAATGATCATTTAACCACATAAATAAAAGCATCTGTAGGTAAAATTGGCTGGATCATTTGAGTCACGTGGTTTTTTGTTTACCTTTATTGCCTACTAGCTTTTGTCCGCGGCTTCAATCGTGTTGAAGTCGTATATTCTATCCTAACCAAGCTTCTTTTAGGATAAAGAGTAGCCTGTGCTTTAAGTTAGGGTATAAACTATGTCTGTTCCAAATTTCATGCGAATCCGTCCAGCCGCATCGTCACAGAGGTGTCAGCCGAAAATTGGCGATTTTTGCTCAACTAATTCTTAGACGGATTGTTGCAAGGCGGTCCTAAGATGGTTGGCGTTATCCCACGATAATTTGATAAAGTATTCGTCTTTGTCATACTTATTTACTTGCAACATTTCCGTGACTGACTAAAGCCTAAGCGGTTTGGTAAGCATTCAGGCATTATCATATCATATTGATTTCAATTAACACGACTATCACATTATGAAATAAACACTTTTTTGAATGCGATTAAGTCCCGTTTTGTTATAATAATCAGGTCAGCAGTTATCAATTTTATCATCTAGGAAGTCCTGGAGGGTTAACATAACTATAGCCAAATTTTCGATTGTACCTACCGTGACACAACGTCACTTATTTCTTTCGCATTGTACTGAACTGAGAGAGATAGAGAAAAATTACTTATGAGACGCGAGAAAGAATTGCGTGTTACAGTTGTAATTAAAGCGCAGTTTCGGCACTACATTCTCATTCAAGATGAAAGACTGAACAAGTTGTTAAGGAAACTCACAGATACTTTGTATATCCCGAATCTTGAGGCCCGTAGTCACATTCATGTCATAATATGTTAAGTGGTGCATCCCTACCCTATTCCCTCAGCTGCATGTGAAAAGCTCCTCGGGGCCACGTAGTAAGGTAAGACCCATCTTTTTGCTTTATTTTACAGATACTTTTTTACCCATTATGGCGCAAATGAGGTTTGAACTTGCATCTACAAGGCCCCGAGCGGGCTTTCCACAACTGAACTGAGGGGATAGGGTAAGGATGCACCACTTGACATGGTATGACATGTCAGTCAGTTATAAATTGATTTAAAAAAGATCAATGTTTAATTAATGTAAGTGCCATTGACATATTTCCTACTAATTCACGATAAGATAAGACAGAAAGTGAATTGGGTCGCGTCAATGTTATAAAGTATTTTGAGAACAGAAAACAGGTCCTAATCTCGTATAAATAAATATATAGTTTTATTGCCCTCAAGGTTGCTTAAGCTGATTAATATAATTATGTAATTTAATCAGCGTGTTTAGTTCGGCAAATAAACATTAAAGCAATGACTTACTTCGGAGAATACGACTATACCCTTACTAACTGCATTCATCGCAAATCACAAACCGGGTTGTTCCAATCACCACCAAACCTTTTTTATCAGCACTATAATCAAACAAAAACATGACTCAATTATATCACTAATATCACAAGTATTACGTGAAATCTTTACATTTATTTTGACGTCGTCGATTGTTTGCGTTTTTCCCCAAACTAAGGCGCGCTAGCCTAACCTGCAGCTGATGTCTGAATCGGCGATGATTCATGTCCTTGCGCTCGACCTAATCAATGGCCGGCGAAAAATATACTAACAATATATTACCTTATACCTGTCCATTGCGTATGCGGCTTCATCCCCACTCCAGACCTCTACGCCCTAGGTTAGGCCACTGTCTTTCTTCCTTGCACTAAAGTGCACAATATTGTTCTTTTGAGAATGTCTTCGAACCGAAAGGTTTCTAAAGCGATTTTTTTTTATCGAATGCTTTGTCTATCGATATAGCACTTAGCTATGTTTATTAGAAATACCTGCAAACGTTTCCAAAATATTCAGCTTTGAATAGAACAAGTGATGGTTCAGGTTAAGTAGCATTTTTATCCCACTCATTAAATTAGTGCCTCATGATGACCAGAATTGTATCTGGGTTTTTTAATAAACAATAATCTTTTAGATCTACATATTATGTTTCATACATTACACAATATCTGCGTCGTCTGTGCGCCTTCTGATACATATGATATTTTGTTGACGTTTGCACTGTTGCCTTGTTTTCATATTGGAGCGAATCGAGACGAGTATCTTCTTTTCGTGCCTATTTAAGTACACCTCTTAAGGTGAGACCAGAGAGTTCTCTCGGCCCAGAGGCCGGGTGATTCCTGATCAAGGCTCTTGGTGTAAAAGAAAAGGCTGAAGAGCCTGTATAGAGCCATGTTACTGTATGGCTTACCATGAGGTTAACGTGTTGCATTAAGGTTTATATTAGTTTACAAATGTACAGTTATCAGTGTCTTCGATAGTACAGTGTGTCCAGGACTCTAGATTAAATTATGTCAAACTGGCACAAGTTAAAACTACCTTAATTTTATAAAGTATACGGTCATAATTACATGAAATCTATCGCCAGACATCTTTAATAATTATATAAACGGTGTAAACTCAAGTAAAACTGCCAGGAATGGCCCGACATGTCTCGAACTCTTAGAAAGAAAGAGCTCTCATAAGAGTTCGAAACATGATTGTCGGGCCGTTCCTGTCAATTTTTATGAGAGTGTAAACGGTTTTTATAAGTAACTATTAAGTAAACGGTTATTAAATTTGTAACGTGTGCCAAATCATACTTTAATTGGCAAGACTAGCAGCTGAAGAATGGCGTTCTCTTGTGTCAGAGGCCAAGATCCTCTTCGGGTCACTGAGCTACACTAGTAAGTATACTAGAGAAAGCTGAAAAAGTGACTCCCTATCACATCCTGTTGACTGAACTGCTCGTCCGACAGTTCATTGGAAGCTGATGAATTTGCTTCCCGTTACATTGCGTACAAAAGTGCAGCTATTGCTTTTTAACTGTTATTTATAATGGCGAGTCACAGCCGAATTATTCATATCGTCAAGGTCAACCAGTGTTTATGCTGCCGTAGGTATGTATAGCAGTTCTTATGGAGCTACGGCGAATTTCAACTGAACTGGATAACGGTGCATGGATTCAAGTTGGTTTGCAATGTTTTGAATGGGATCCAAGTTATTCATTTATCTAAGTCCCATTTCACTAGATTCCTATGCTGACATTAATTGAATATAGTTCGTCCAAAACATTAAGAGAAAATTAGATCAAACTAAAACAAGTGAAAATACACCTCAAGCTTATTATAGGCATGTATTTAAATCGATATCTGTATATTCCCTTTTTTCGATCAAAATATTTGAAAGTTTTACCAAAAATACTGACTTGCACACTAATTATGCACACTCAATAATCCGAATTCAATATACTATTTAAAGGTATTTGCAAAACTGTTTTACTGGATAAAAAAAAAAAAAACTAACCTAACCTAACCCGGACGAGTCGGATCTTAGTGTGCAGTGCGAGGATAATTAGTGTGCAAGTCAGTATATTTGGTGAAACTTTCAAATATATCTGATGTAAGAACCATATTTTTGGTGTGAATTCGGTTAAAAAGGTCATCTCGTTTTGTATGATGTTTAAGTTTTTTTTGTAGGACATGTTCAGTTAATCAATTGTTTTTTGCACAGCATTCGTTTTTCTGGTATGTATTCAGTTAATTAGTGGAGTTACCTAGTGTACTGAAAAATTATACAGATGTGCATTTAAATATATCCCCTTATTGTATAGTGAGACCGTTTGTCAACTAACTAATTATTTTGTTAACTAACTATTTTGGCTTAGTGACCAAAACAGGATCTTAGCCTCCGAAACGAGAGTAGTTACGCCACTTGTCCCGATCCTGCGCAGTTTCTTAGGTAATTTTTTTCTAGGTTGACATAGTTTGTTCTTAAGTTTCGGACGAACTATACATATACCTATACTATACGCGATGTTTAGGTATGATAAAAAAATACCCCATATTAGCTCATTTTAGAGTTAAACGAATCTTGATCTGGATGGGCATTCACCTAATCGCCAATCGAAAAGTGTTTAAGTAAATGGAAATTTAATTGGGCATGGGCAATTTCATGAAATAGTAACACAAGTTACCATTTCATTGCGTGTTCTTTTATTTTTCTCTGTATAATTATTTATCTCTACATAAGGGTTACTGACGTTACTGTTTATCCCAGATAAATAAACAAAACGAATTAAATAGTAACTCGCGTCGTTTCATCACTCAGACATAACGTAATTTATATGAAAAAGACGAAGTTTATTTCATCGAGCATACTGACCCCACCTACAGTCGGAATGCTTTCTTCTAGCCTGTCGATTGAATAATTAATGTTTACCCAATCAACTTTTTTGTACGAACATGCACACGTTATGTTTGCAGGTGAGAATGTACAATGCAGTAATTTCCTGCAGTCAAGATTTATTTCCCAACTAGCTGCGCCACGCGGTGTTACGCGCCCACGCCCACGGGAACACTAATTGTTTTCGGGATAAAAAGTAACTTATGTGTTTATCCCGGGTGACGGCTACTTCGAAACAAAATTTATTTAAATTAGGCTAGCCGTTTGAGCATGAAGAAGTAACAAACATACAAATAAACACACTCATAAACTCTCGCCTTTATAATGTTAGTGTGATGTAAGTACTTGATTTTCACGATTATCTCAACGGTGGCCTATTATTTCATTATTAGATAAATATTGTTTGTTTTAGGTGCCACGCATATCCTTTCACAAAATTGAAAATTCAATACCGACCATTCTCCTATCTAGTGATATGCCTACACGTCGACATTGGCGAAATACATCTTGCTAATCCAGCAAGAGATGAAAGCTATAGAAAAAAAGATCTTTTTAGGACTTCATCACTCCAGCGATATCTAGGCCGTCCTACGCGACCAACCGGCCGTCCCAGATAAGCGGTTTTGCGACATGTATATGATATAAATATAATGTTAGTTAATTACATTACAGTCATCCATAATCGAGGACCTCACAACAAACATATAATAACAATGAATTGAATTTTCAAAGATACAATTCCCACTGTAAGTTTTTCTATAAAAGCTGTACAAAACGTTAGTAATCTTGGTTTGATATGTTTTCGTTAGTTTATCTGTTAAGCTATTCAAATACCATTACACAAATGCTAGTATAGAAATTACCTTGTTGTCTACAGCAAAATTATGCCTTTATCAGAACACAGCGTCCATAACACAGTTCAAATTTGATAATTCACGCACAGGATAATTGTGTTCTTTACACTATCGAACGAACGAACGTAGTCCATTTAAATTATACACGTCCGACACAAATTATAATATCTAGCTGACTGAAAACAACTAAAAGAACGATTAGGTATAATTATACAAACTAACTGTTCCCGAAATGTCCTCTATTTGGTGATTTTAGTTTAAAATTAACACTTTAAGAAAGCAACTATAAACGCAATAAAAGTAAACTATTAAAAGTGTGTTCCTGATCACGTTATGATGAATATTAACTTTTGAACTGATTCTCAAACGGCCTCAAGAGACTAACTAAAATTACACGTGTAAAACACTCGAGAACCAGCGTAGAGTGAAAACAATCAGAAGCACATAAGACAAAACGATGTGTTCATTTGTTATTTAGTATTCAAACTGAGTCTCAATTGCCTCAATATTGGGTGACCTTGCGAAGTTAGAGACGCCTACATAACAAGATAAGTAAGCACAGCGTTCGGCAATGAGTCGGTAGCTTCGGCAAGGCCAAGATCATATGACGTAAACTCTGTCGTGGAGAGATATTCATTCGGAGATTTGTGTGGGGTGAATGACCTGTGATAATAGTTTTTGGTTTTGACAACTAGGTAGGTATGAGTTAGCGAAATAAATACTAGCGATCCGCCTAGTGCTTCATCGCTAATAATAACTTTACTTATGCGGATGAAAATATACTTTCACACAAACAAAACTGCACGACATAAAATATGATCACAATAAGGGCGAAAGTTTGTGAGTGTGTTCATGTGTATGTTTGTTACTTTTTGACGCTCATGCGGCTGGTCCAATTTGATAAATTTTGGTATGAAGGTAGCTGACATCCTGAAATAACACATAGGTAACTTTTTATTCCGAAAAAAATTAGTTTTCCCATGTGCCGGTAACACCGTGCGACGCAGCTAGTATATAATTATTTTCCAGGTTGATAGAGCATTAATTAAGAACTAAAACCCACAAAAAGGATATTTATAGTGAGACTAGAACAGGCAGATAAAACTCTTATAGGGAACGAGACTGTTGAAAGAAGTTAAATTGACAAATGTCCAGATTTTGGTGGCATTTCAAGCTATTTGGTGAAAACCTCATACTATTAGTTAGGTAATAGTTTGAAATCTCGTTGAAATCGACAAACATTTGGACATAAAGATGATGAAAAACAAACGCTATGAGTGTTTAGCACCAATATAGACAACTTTATATTGGATTCACAATAGCTTCTGCGTACGCTTCGAGAATGGTCGAGAATAGTGAATGGTCTACCATTATCATATTTGCAATTTACAGTTGACATGGTAGTCCAAGAGGAAGAGTGAAAGAGAAGAAGAAGAGGAAGAAGGAATTGTAGAATAAGAATGAAATGTCTATAGCTCTGCAATAACGCGAACTTCCATTCGAGTTAGGGCTGCCTGTACCTATGATATGCATATCAATATCAGTCGACGTCACTAATTACTTACTAGAATTGGGTTAAATCTCAACAAGTTCACTATCTATGTCATGGCCACTGGTCTGTTTATCGGAACCGCGATAACTGGCACTGGTAAATGGTGTCACCTGACCACGTGAGCCAAAACATCTAGAAGCACAACTGGGAATGCAAATATTTTCATCGTTTCCTTTTGGCTATTGTAAACTACCATATGAGCTCTGCTTCACCGGGATGCCATGATGACGTCACTGGCGACGCAAGTATGGCAACCTCTGGCATCCAAAGGTCGCCAAACTAGGTAGCCATGGCTACTCTTCAGTCAGTTAGAGCAGCGACGTCGAACGACGCGTTGTTGGGAACGGTAGGCTACTGAGTGAGTGAGGTGCAGCTTATGCGTATACATTTTGGTGGCGACGTTGCCAGGCTGCCAGAGCATCCAGTCGCCACGTAGGGAGTAGTAAATCGTGGCTACGCTTCCAAATTAGCGACGTTGCCATAGCGTCGCAAAGTGAGTGAGAGCTGATACTTTTCCATATGAATTATTTGGATACGTCGCCGGCGACGTCGCCATGGCGTCCCGGTGAGGCTCTAAGATCGATGGCAGACACCATGAGAAGCGTTTCCATGGGACTATGGAGATGGCAGGCCATATAGCTATTAATGTGAAGAGACATTAAAGTTCGCCATCGTCATGTTCTTTTCTTATAATGGATTGACGACGAAGAAGAAATTGGCCCTATCCCTGGAAATGGTTTCAGAATTAATATAGGTCGTAAAAATATGGTCTGGAAGACCTGTCAACTTGACTAGTACGTATAGGTTTACAACCTAGGACCACTAATCAACCGATAAAAATATTTTTAATGCTTTTAAATAGTACGTAAAGCGATCTCATCATCTCTATACGCTAGTTAATGCGATTATTTCTAGAATTTTCCGCTACCCACCAAGGGTTGTCTGAAAGTCATCACTTCTAAATGATCACTTTTATTTACATCTCTTAATCTTATGAGATATCTAATCTACCTAAGTTTGTGTTTCTTACTTGTTGAAATGTAATATTATTAACTATTGTGAAGTGGGCCGCAAATCGCGTAGTGGCACGGATAGCTGCCCCTGTGTGAGCTCCATATGAGTTCGAAATAGAGATGCGCAGAATGTGTCACTAAAGTGAAAAGAGTGATATGTGTCTTTAGTTCACCGGGATATGTATCACTCATTTAGCTCATTTAGCTCAGTAGATCTTTAGACTATATCGTTCACGAGAGAACTAGAGACAATCTAGATTTAAAAGACGAAACAACGAGAAAAACGCGAGAGCGAGCGAGTAATACTGATGATAGATGAGATCCTGAGCTACTGAAATCTTCAGTGAGCGAAAGAGCTAGTGAGCTAAACCAAATGATATACTTAGCGCTTTTGAATCATTCACTCGCGAGCTTCACATCTCTAGTTCGAAACATGTCGGGCCGTTCCTGACAACATTTTTGCGAGAGTTTAAATCGTTTTTTAACCGACTTCAAAAAAAGGAGGAGGTTCTCTATTCGAACTAATTTTTTTTTTTTTTATATGTTTGTTACTCGATATCTCCGAGAACCGTGAACCGATTTTCAATTTTTTTTTTTTATCGAAAGGGTATAACTCCGAGTTGGTCCCGTTGGCACTAAGTCGGGATGTGATGATGGAATCTTGGAGAAATCGAGGGAGCTCTTCAAATGTTATAGGGACATGTACGGCGCTTTCGGTAATTTATTGATAAAGTCAAGAATTTACATTCAGTAAATATAGGATTTGGTGTAAGGAAACTGATGATGAACACCACAGATCTAGTTTTTTAATTTTAATGAAGTCGGTTCTTTTTTTTGTTAAAAATTATAGTTATATAGTTGTTGAAATGTGTAATAAATAATATATTCTAACTGGGTTTTCTTAATTTGTCTTTACCGTTCCTAATTTCCTAACCATATACGTTAATGAGTGCATTTGATTTTTTACAGGTTAAAGTTTAAAATAGGTTAAGGACTTATTTTTTCTTACGGCGAAGATTGGCAAAATGAGGTTTGTCTTTACCAAAGATAGGCAAAATGAGATGTATGATTTAGGTCTTCGAAAGTTCAGGCGCCGTAAGAGAAAAATAAGACTAAACTAAAATACAAACGTCGAGACTGACCCAGCTGTCTCAGTTTTCTGACCACTGCCAGATTTGACTAATATTCTTAAGATGTTTTTATATAAGTCCACGTACGTAGTACTTGAAAGCGACATATAAAGTTAATTGAACAAAGGTCATCAATCACAAGTGTGTTGGCGGATTCGAGTCCATTAAGGTTTTTGTAAAAAATACATGACAATAAGTAGAAGTCAATAAAGCAAATATTTTGATACGAAATGTAATAGTGATGAATCATGAAAAGTTAAACAGATAGGTTTCTTCCGTGATAACATTTTTGGGTTATGATGATATGATTTCAGGAAATACCTTAACAGCGCGATGCACGTGTTTGTTAGCTCAGAACTTTCGACTGGGGGAACCGATTTTGATGATTATTTTTTATTTGTTTCCTGTGTGGTCAAATTTGGTCCAGTGACAAAGACATCCATGAGAAAATCATATAAGTGTTATTGTATGTTCCATTTCGCTCATTGTTGTCTTGAAAACCCCCCCGGACAAATCCGAGGAAACCCGGACGGATGGCAGCCCTAGTTATGAGGTAATAACTCACAATTTTAAGCTGTAAGTTTCAATACTATCAATTCACCTCAATAATCGTAAAGTTTTGCTCTGACTAAAGTGTTGTATGGGAACCGTATTTCTCATTATAATGAATCACCTACGTATTACCTATTAAGGAAATGCGAGCCACAAGATTGAAACCCAATACCCAATTGTTTGTTTATAAACAGCCATTAACCTAATTTGCTGTCAGGTATGAACTTGTCATTATTATTATTTATCTAGGAATGGCAGCTCGTAGCTTTTGCCAATGCAAGTTTTTGATCATATTTACGACACCCTAGGCCGTAAGTAGTATTCTGCACACCACGCGGGGAGAAACTCATTTCCTGGTCAAGGTAAGACGTAGAACTTTAGACAAAGCACGGGCAGTAATTCGTAAAGCCCCGATCGCATATCGCACCTTCGTCTGGGACGAGAGATGGGCGCTCATGGGTAAATACCCGACAAATACCGGGTAAATACCCAATCTACCGGGCAGTAGTAGTAGTAGTAGATTGGGTATTTACCCGGTCTTTATCGGGTATTTACCCATGAGCGCCCATCTCTATCTATCTGGGACATTCACGAATTTACCGCCTTAGTTTTTATAAAGTTATATATCACTGGAAAGGTCCGGCAGGTGGGAGAAAAAAGGGTAGGCCATTGACACGCTGGGCAGATGATGTTGTCCAGTTAGCAGGTCCTAACTGGATATGGAGGGCACAGGACAGAAATGTATGGAGATCTCTAGAGGAGGCCTTTACCATATAGTGTTCTAGTGTGGTGTTAAAATTAAAATTAATAGTAATATATCAATCACGAAAAGTGTCTAAACTTAGTTCTGCACAGCATTTATTGTATAAATTTGTAAAATTGTTTCTCACCTTACTAAGAAATAAAGGCTTTTTTATTTTTATTTTATTTTATTTATATCACTTTATGAAAACGAATCTAATCATACATGCTTGTATAATTTTATGAACCTGTTACTAGTAGGTAGGTATTTATGGTAAAACAAAACTGCCCAACTTGATGGCGTCCGTTGTAACTATCATGGGACACTACGTTTTATGTATACTGATAAATTCAGTATACAAATAGCACTCTCATTTTTTTTTCATTGAATACTCTGACTCAAATGTATTTTAATCATAAAGACAACAATTACGAGACCTAATGAGAATCCGATAACGTTATTGTACACTCAGCCAAAAAATTTAACTCTATTTCACTTTTCGACTCTATTTCCCGAATATTACGGTGCAAAAGTGGTAGACAACTTTTTTGGCTGACTGTACGCAGTAATAATATGTAAATATCTGTTTACCGAGTTAATAAGAATGACATATCGTACACAAACAGTAAAAAAAGAGTGCAAGCATAGATAAAATACTAATGTTATCATTATTTACAGAAGGGGTTCCAAAAGTACCACTGCGCTTGAATGCGCCATGGAGAATGATCGGGTGCTGCAAGGTCGTCTTGTCTACATTTCTTCAAATACTAAACTGACGATGCGGTTGGTGCAGTTTATAGTGCACCTGCCTACTGAGCCGAGCTTTTTTTTTCTTTCTCTTCTCCAATTTTAACCCGGTTCGATTCCGAGCTATGCATGAGATATACGAAAAGAATTGAATGCAGTTTTTAATAGATCTAAAATCGAAGCCATGGTTCCTAAGAACAGATTTACCTATCTCTTATAGTTTTCGTTTTCTCCCTACTGACCCATTTGGATTGATCGCTCGGTATATATTGGTTATATTATAGTTGAGGTCATCATGGTGCCAAAAAGTGATTCACAGTTGGATGGTAGACAAGATTGTGTGAAGAGATAAGAACACTTGTTATCTAAAATGTTTTATTTTTTTACTTTTTTTGTAAATTAATTCTGGTCTGCAATAAATAATAAAAATTATCTTTATTCATAATTATAGTGTTAGTTACACAAAATAAAGCATATTTTTCATCATATTTTGTGAGAAAATAGAGATACTTTACTTTAGCCTTTTGGCTGAACGCAAAACTGCAATTTCATAGATTGTTAGTTCCTTGACTATATTTGTAACTGTCCATTATTATAAGAAATATTTACCAATTATAGTAATGCTAAGATTTGTTACATATGAGGATTATTGGTTATGTAATAGTATATTAAATGCCTAGGGCAGTGGATTTAGGAACGTCCCAGATCGCAGGTGTGTTGCAAATATTAGATCTGGGGGCTTTGGTTTTTCTAAAGTTTTACGTCTTGCCTTGGTCAAGAAGTGAGTTTTTCTCCCTGCATAGCAACCAGAAAATCACACGGCCTAGTGTGACATGAAGCCTAGTGTGACAGCGGTCTCCTCTTGCGAAATGCCGGTAGATTCACAATCTGACTCGTAAAAGTGCCCTTGTGGCCTACTTACTGAATAAATTATTTCATTTCATTTCATTTCAAGGATTTTAGCTATTGTGACCTACAGAGCTTTTTAGCGATAAGACTACCAGTTGTTTATGTCGATTGTAAATTTTATTTGTTTAGTACTACATTTATTTTTCATTATTTTTAAGGGGTGCAATTAATTCTATTCTATAATGAATATACCTACTGAGTCTCAAAAAGGCTGGCAAATTAATAAACGCAAGAAAGCTGTAGAACCACTAATGTTAGAATTGAACTAAATCTTGGATTCAACATTGCCTCGGCTTTCCATAGCATAAGTTGACGTGGCTTTTTAAGGTTGAATAATGATTGTTCCTGTATTAAACTTATAAGAAATAAAGTTATCATTATGTTTAAGGGACTTCTTAACGGGCCGTGTTTTTCTGCAATTTGTTGCTGCAACTATGGACGTCCTTCTCCGACACCCTACGCTAGAGCATAATGCAAATAATGGCCAGCCACAAATCACAGCAAATCATGGCCCGTTTATGGACTTAACTGCGCTAGTTTACCATTTCTGGAGTAAAAAAATTTCTAATAACAACTAAGGTCTTATAGCAGCATGTGTGAGTCATGTCTCCTATTGTTGTATCCCGTGGTATCTCAACTGTATCCTGTCACAATAATTGACCTTTATAGATATATTTTCTGTTATGAAACAAAGAAAATAGTGCACTGTGGTGCATAATGTTTTTTACAGAATTTCTGTTGTAGATGTCAAAATATTAGAAACCTGTGGATGTATGTAGTGAATTCCAAAATGTACTAAGTATGTATTGTTTTAGGGTAATTTTTTAGGAATTTTACGTACTTTCCATGATGATTCAGTTAATGGTTCGATTCACTTATGACCACAGCAGAATCTAGATTTCCTTTGTTACTAAAACATAAAATGATTGCATTTTCATGTAAACACAATCATGTAGTTACCTTTTCTGTATCTTCATAAAGAACTTCCTATTCCATGTGCGTGTTATCATTATTCGAGCGAATAAATACGACATACAAATTAAAATAGCAATACTTCCTAGCTAAACTTGTGTGCAGATTACTGACAAATATAACCAAGGATTACAACAATTCACACTAATATTCTCAACTCATGATCTTACATAAAAGGGAAAACATTACTTTACGAATCCGTCTTTCATTATGTGAATAGTTGTAAAGTCCTTGTTTAACCGTTTACAAAGTTTCAAATAAACAACAAAAAACTTACCCCGCGACGGCAACAGCAATCCTGCACTATCTATTTACCGCGTAAACACATCACAACACACATCCCAGTAATCAAGCGTTGATAGGACTTAATTTAACAAAAATAGAAAAACTAAATAACCCAAACAAACAACTATATTATCCAATGCATTCATGGGCAATGCACATTTTGTATGCATCTATTATCTTTCAAATGCATTTTGTTGTTTTCAATGCGATCTGTCAACAAACTCCAATCATCTGATTAGCCAATATTAAATAAATTCTTGATAGTGATTGGCTTATATTCCGTTTTGAGAATTTATGTTTTGACGATTCAACCAATGAAACATGCTACCTGTGTTGTTCGGATGGTTGTGTTTTTGCCACATAACACAGATAATTCCGGCGTTAAGAACTATTTATTTTTCAATTTTAATCAAGATTAACTTAATAATAACATTTTTTTTTTACGCAAGTATTTAGTTCACGTTAGTATAGTTCAAGTTATTTATAATTACAGCTCAAGTTTACAGTGTGAGCCGAGATAGCTACGTTAGTGTTGAAATAGTACGAAATATGTCCGCTAGATGGACTGAAAATCAAATATGCTTTCAACGATAAACTTTGGTGCCCAGCTAATAAATTTAATAAGCTTCTCTAGAAGTTTCGTGTGTTCGTTCATTTTTGAACTAATCACTTCATCTGTCGTCGTCATCTTATAACTTACCTACTGCCTTAATGGATCTGATAAAGGATGAGCCCGTAGCAGATAAAAACGCGATGCGATACCTACTGTATTTCGCCAGAGTATTGTACTTATATTCATAGACTACTAGCTGGGTATGGCCACGGAGCCTTTCATCTAAGGCTCCCAATACCGGGATTCTTCGTATGGCCAATCTGGAATCCCGAGATTTTCCATACAAATATTACAAATGATCGATTGGAAGCCCTACTTTCAATTCTCCTTTTCCCTACGTTACCAAATATACATACAATTAAATTGGCTAATTTTATTAATACTTGCAGTAGGTCCGACCAAACGAATTGTACAGCTGTTGTGTAGTTTATTAAATTCGCTCTTATTGTTCTGTTTGATATTTTTTTACCAGCAAATTAGGCCATACTCGCGTTCTCATTGGCATTCGCGAATGTCAAAAAATCAACATTCGTTACACCCCTAGTACCTAAGTCCTAACCAAGTCCTAACCTAAGTCTAGGATGGGGAGATACCATCCTCTACCTACAACAGTCATAATAAAAAAAAACTGTTCAGAAGTGACAGAGTTCTAAGAACGGAGAACCTATTTTGAAGTCGGTTTAAAATATAAGTTGCTGAACCTTAATCTACTGACCTTTTATAGCCTGCGTTCGATTGCCATCTCATCACTATCAATCACTAGGTACATAGCATAAAACAAAGTCGCATCCTGTCTGTCTGTCCCTATATAGGTACGTAGCTTAGATCTTCAAAGTTAATACGCAACGGATTTTGATGCGTTCTTTTTAATAGATAGTGATTCAAGAGGAAGGTTTATATGTAGGTATAATACATGCATAATTTATCAGCATTGCACCGGCAAGCCGGAGCGGGTCGCTAGTAGGTTATAAAACGCACTTAGATAAGTTAGTAGAGATGGTAGAGCGCTAGGAGGTCTGACCACCCAAACGGCAGTATAAATGAATATCAAACTATTTATACGTTAAATGTCAAATAGAACCAAATTACGAGTTCAGGATAGTCAAAAACTTAATGTTAGTCAGCTCACATCACACCTTGAGATTTCATCAAACGTCCACTTTATTCTCATGTAACAAAATCGATTTTGCTGCTTTTTCATTTAAGTTCGATACGAGGTATTCAAAGTAATCCACCGATTAGCGAAATATCAGGTAGAGCAGATGCTATCGCGACAAAAGATTTGCGCCTCAGGCTCACAGTAAACAAACTATTCTTCACTTTTATCCTACCTATGAATGGGTCACCTTCTCACATACAAAATGGCGTACGCTTCTCACAATTTTTAGTGTAGTTACGTCCTTTTTGAACAATTTAAAGGTCGTGTGGCGGTGTTATAATAAGATTTATTGTAACCGATCTTGTTTTGACAACTACAATGGAGTATTCTTGGTGGTAGGACGCTTTTGTGCGGTCTGTATTGTTACATGGAAAGTCAAAAATTGTTTGCTATAAAACACCTGGCCGGGAAAAAATACCAATTATAACCATTTTGTGGTAAAAACGGTTCATGTGTGGTGTAATAGACCACAGTGGTGTAGGAAGAAATGTGATATTTCTTGGAAATTCAGTAACTCATCGAATTATTGTAGGTACGCAATATTTTGTGTTATTAGGTCAAATTCGTATGCTACAAAGAGAGCATTTGAATTATTACTTACAATCTGTATTCTTAGGTTACCCATTATGTATATCCATTAACAATTTATAAGGGAACAGGGAGTATGGAAGACATAAAGTGAAAATATATAAGAGATTAAAGTACTTACTCTTCTTTTTCATGAGCCTGGCCTCACTGCTGAGCAAACGCCTCTTGGATTTCTACTCGTCTCTGTCTCTATTTTAGGCCAAATCATTTATGAAAGCATTTAGGTCGTCCCGCCATCTTCATCTTTGCCTGGCTCGCTGCATGAGACCATCGTTTGGCATCCACCAATTAGTTTACTACGCCTATCTTTGTGGATGCCTTCGGCAAACATGGCCTCTTAGGTAAATTTTAAGGCAGTCTTCTTAAGTTCTTACCTACGTTAACTATGCTACTTTTAAAGCGCAGTGTGGAATCGTATTACCCCCTAACCTAAGAATACTGTGCTACATTTAGTCTCGTCAAATTATAGCGAAGTTGAAAGTCAACCGTTGCTAATTAAATAACTCGATGCAAGAAACGCGACTATCTTTAGATCACAGATCTTCTTCTTCCTATTATTCTTTGTTGGGCCGGCCGTAGGGCTCGAATAAAATTCTTCAATTTGCTTCGGTCTTGGGCAGTCTGTTCTACCTCCTCCCACGACATTCCCAATTCCCAAGCCACCCATCTCCTGCTTTACTGAGCGACGCTAAGTTGTTCTGGAACGGCCTCTTTTCCTT
This sequence comes from Apotomis betuletana, assembly GCA_932273695.1. Classification (NCBI taxonomy): domain Eukaryota; kingdom Metazoa; phylum Arthropoda; class Insecta; order Lepidoptera; family Tortricidae; genus Apotomis; species Apotomis betuletana. The sequence continues at coordinate 2,285,470 of OW026310.1, forward strand.
TTCCAGACAGTTCCAGCTCAGTGCTCTCTTGGATATTGTGGGTATCGGGCTTCCTTAGAGTATGACCATTGACCAATCCAATGCCACTTCCGCATAAGGATCTCCCCTTATTGGTGTCTGCTTGGTGATTCTCCATCACCATAACTCCATGATGATATTAATCGTCTTAGGCCAAAAGATTTTCAGTAACTGACGTAGGTATCTACCAATTTTCGCTCCCATACAGCAACACTTACTTCACATTTGAGTTGAAGATCCTATTCTCACCTTAGTTCGTCTCTTCAAGGATGAGTCAATATCACTGATCTCTTAGCAAATTAATCGTGACTAACTAGTATCATTGCTATATGATAATAAGTAGGCGCTGTATATGCAATATTGGTGTAAAACATTTGCAGTGCTCGGTACCGACTCGCCACAGCCCTATTACGCCACCTTAACTGGTCGTTGTTGTCATATGGTCCACTGTTCTGATTCGTCAACGTTCCCATACCGGCACGTTTCTTATTTGTCCACATTACTTTTAAGGTCGAGAGTCCCAACCTAACCTGTCCTTATTCCTATATCAATATCAACCATAGTGGTACCGCAACCAATCCTATGTTGACCAAAGTGCTATTTGGTCCACATCCTCCAGTCGTCCTCATTTATCAGACGTGTCGTGTCTTACAGACGGGTTGTTGGATGAGTTGGCACTGTGGTCCAAATAGGAATGTTGAAGATTTAATCGTCAATATCCTATATTGCCTACTAATGTATACTAGCTGCGCTGGGCTATGTTACCCGCTCATCCCACGGGAACACTAATTTTTTTCGGGACAAAAAGTCTATGTATTAATCCAGGGTGTGAGGCTACCTTCATACCATAATTTATCAAAATTGGTCCAGCCGTTTGAGTATGAAGAAGTAACAAACATACACATAAACACACTCACAAATTTCCGCCTTTTTAGGGTTCCGTAGCCAAATGGCAAAAAACGGAACCCTTATAGATTCGTCATGTCTGTCTGTCCGTCTGTCCGTCTGTCTGTCCGTCTGTCCGTCTGTCCGTCCGTATGTCACAGCCATTTTTTTCCGAAACTATAAGAGCTATACTGTTGAAACTTGGTAGGTAGATGTATTCTGTGAACCGCATTAAGATCTTGATGCAAAAATAAAAAAATAATAATAAATATTGGGGGCTCCCCATACTTAGAACTGAAACTAAATTTTTTTTTTATCAAACACATACGTGTGGGGTATCTATGGATAGGTCTTCAAAAATGATATCGAGGTTTCTAAACCGAATAGTTTGCGTCACAGACGCTTCCAAAGTGGAAAAAGTTGGTCCCCCCCCTCTAACTTCTAAAATAAGAAAATGAAAAATCTAAAAAAAAACATATGATGCACATTACTATAAAAACTACCAACGAAAATTTTTTTGAACGAAATCTAGTAAGTAGTTTTTTTTAATACCTAACTTTGCACCTAATTTGTAACGTGTTGCGTTGCAACTCGTTTTAGATAACTTTTTGGACTGTCTGGTTACTCTCTATCTTAAAAATAAACATTCAAATTCAAAATTCATTCTAAATTCCACACTTGTTCGTTACATGTCTAAAAGATTGATTCTATTCAGAGCTTTCGAGCTGAACAGATACCTACAAGACGATTTTTAATCCTGCTCATCCTCAATTCATTATACTTATCAGTCTATAATTAGCTTACCACACAAGAGTGTCCTAATTATCCAAAAGTTAACCTGTGCTATTGTGCTGTGACATCAGATATGAAGTTCTAGTTGCTGGATTCTGTCGGATTCAGATATATTATTAAATTAAAGACAAGGCACGTAAACGTAAGTTCCCATGTATTTCATAACCGTTTTAATGTCAATATCTCTTTAACCTAAATCTAGAACTTAAGTCTGTATCTGCTTGTTCGCAGGTGCCTTTATTAATTATTATAAATAAATACCTTCTTCTGCCCTGTCTCTTCTTCCGTTCCTGTTTTCCTACTTACCTACCTCCCGGACCTCCAACGTGACAAATTTATATGGGGCGCTATACCTACATACCAGGTGCAAACTTAACTTAACCACTTAGGGATGGAAAGTGTTTGTACGGAACCCTCGGTGCGCGAGTCCGACTCGCACTTGGCCGGTTTTTATTATAATATTAGTGTGATTTGCATACATGCTTTACTGAATATAACTAAAACTTTTACTACCCTTTTACTCGTATTATTCATAATATTTATTTCTCTTAACAATAAAGATTATTATTTGCAGCTTTTTGCAGTCCTCTCTATTTCCTGACATTGCGTGACTTTAAAAAAAATACTCTCATAAAACTAGTAAGTACTTGCCCAAATATGTACTTACCATTACCAATCTCAGAATTTACTGTAACGATAGCAGTGAAATCGTGAGTTATGGTAATGCGTCGACAAAGTCTCAACACGGCCATCAAAAGGAAAAAGACCGTAACTATATATTATAGTTTTAGTTACTTACTACCTTATTCTTCTGGATCGCAGTGCGTACGTTTAGAAACCTCTAATCTAACATATAAACATAAAAGACCGTCACTAAAAGGCGATTGTTGTTAAATTTAACGACGCATTAAATAAAATAAGATGGCCTGACTCACGATAATTACCGCATTGACAAATAAAATGCTAGATAATGTAAATAAGGGCTATGTAACCAGTGTTATAAAGGGCTTTGTGTCTTTTTAGATCTAGTTGTGAGTTTTTAGGATATAAATAGGTGTACTTTAAGGGTGTGGTTTTAAAAGGTAATGTAAAGCATGCTATGAGTTGATTATCATTTCCACACGTTCTTTTCATAATGTTAGCCAAGGGAAGGACCGAGAAAGAGAGGGAGACCACAAAAAAGATGGGAGACGACAGTATAGTTATCTGATTTACATTATGTATACAAAACGTAAGTTCGATCGGAAACCCGCAGGCATTTTATGTTGTCAGTAAATTCTACATGATCTTATTAAAACTTTCGTGAGACATATTTAATTATTGTTTTACATTCACGTGAATTTGTCAGGAACCGCCCGACATGTTTCGAACTCGTATGGACCTCTTCGGGGGCTTCATGGAACATTCAACATGGGTCAAGGCGTAGGGTATTTTATACGTTTGGTACTTACGGTTCATCGTACGGAGAAAGCAATTTGAAGTTAATATATTTACTACTTATAACTGCTTTCACTTTTTTTAATTGAATTTGTATAGGTTACGTATAAGAAGGGCAATAAGCATTTCGTAATATTCGATATTATTTCTTCCACTTTATTTTACCCCTATTAAGAGGGGTAATTTTGGGCATACTGTTTTGCTTAAGTCGAAACTGGAATCGCATTAAAGTAGGTACCTAATGGACATAGAAATAGTCGATTTGGGAGCCAATGTAAGTATCGAATAGAACTTAGGGAAAAGAGAGTGTCTCACACCGAACCGAATTTCTCAACAAAAGTCTAAGGAAATAAAATCAGCTATAGTCTTCTTTTCAACCAACTTTAAAAAAGGAGGAGGTTCTCAATTCATGAAAGTTATAAAAAATAATTTCACACACACCTTCTACAACGAACGAATCGGACGATCATATGATATTAGTGCAATCATCTCTCTTACAATGTCTACTTTATTTACGGCTGATGATGAATAGCGATCGTCTAACGAATACCGTACCGTTCTCTAATTAATGATTTGTCTTTCTTCAAGTGGTCTCTCGTCCGCCGGCGAAGTCTTTCTCACGCGGTATTTATAGAAAAGAGAAAAATATTTATCGCAAGAGATAGAGTTGCGTGCCACAGTTATTGTAACAGAAGTGCTGGTCAGTAGCATTTTCTTTGTGTATATATTTTTCTTCCACAGAGAAAATGTGTGAGACCCCGTGTCCCTGACCATTAATAAATTCAAAATTAAAAATACCCCGACCCAAACAGCTAAGTACCATATCGACAGACAAGGCTTTCGATTCGATTAAAAAAATACATTCAAATAGGACCATCCGTTTGGGAGTTACGATGTCATAGGAGCTACAGACAGATACACAGACACACAAAAATTCAACATGTGTGTCTGTGCGTCTGTCTGTAGCACATGCACACCCCTCTTTTTTGTGGGATCACTAAAAATTCCGAAGTTTAATTTATCCGAAACCATCATATTTCCGTATTTTCAAATTTCCGAAAGTGAAATAACGCGAAACAGTCATTTTCGCCATGGATCATACTCGTATGTTACATATTATAATTAGATTAGGTTAGGGTTATATAATATCCTAAAAAAAAAAAAATTGTCAGAACACGGGAACAACATTTGCGGAATTATGAAAGTTCGGAATGATGATGTATTCGGACAAATGAAACTTCGAAGTATTGTAGTGTACCCCTTTTTTGTCGGGGGTTAAAAATACAGAACAGAGCAAGAGGCGAATTTCGGTGTGACAACCGCCGGCTAGAATAGAGGTAAATGTCGGAGCTTCGCAGGCCGCGCACGTCCATGATTGGTCATTTCAGTATATCCTGTTAGACGCCTCACGAATCCCAAATGAATTATGAGAATTGTTTACCGATACTTACCGATTTTGTCGGTTTTCGGCAAGACGGCATTATCGTTGTACTTTTGATGTGAAGAGCACGAGTCAGTGTTGGTCACCTTGATGGGATCTTAGTTGAAATGTTGTACATCCCTGCGGCCCAAGCACACCTGTGCCACGCACTATTTGTTTCTGTAGGTACAGTGCTGTGAGAGAGTGACGGTTACGCTATGTCGTGTATAGTTGTGCTACTTGTGCTAGACAGGCTGCAGGACTAGCTACCGTCCCTTGTCGCGCGACTCATCATCACTCGCGCTGCATTGAAAAGAAAGTGACAGGTAGTATTTGTCGCGCGACAAAGAGTAGCGTGTCATAGTTGTGCTAGGCGGGCTGGGTAGATTCTTTTAAGTAACTCATAATTCTCAATCTCGATATCCCAACTCATGGTATCGCACGACTAGTCGTTTTGGGAACCTAAGAGAAACCTTCGTCCTGCAGTTGACGTCTTTCCCTTCTCTGATCGGACGTTGAAGATGACGGAAATTGACACTTTTTCGTCACTATCTTTAACAACACAATAACGTCTGAATCTGTAATATAATAGGTATAACGCTAAATTACGTTCGAAATGTGATGAGTTGTAGTCGATTTGGTTCGTATCGGGATCGGTCTCAGCGCGTAAACGCGCGCACTTCAACTAGGATAAGATTGTATATTACTGACAGTAACATCGCTTGCGTCCATGTACCAGCGCACCTACATTAATTAATTGTTCCTTAATCACATGGATATTGGTTGTACCTAATTAAATCAACCCATTTCCCATTGCATTGTTCACGGTGCCCATAACAAGGGTTTACGACGGATTTGGACCCATTTGTCACTGGTCACCGTACGATCGCCATTAACCGGGCTTAAACGATTTAATTTTCGACTTTCCCTCAAACTTCATTGATGGCACCTAATCACGGCTCACGGACAATATAATCCTCTTATTTATTAGCCATAACAACGCAGTAATACGCGCCAGTAATAAAAAGACGTATAACATTCAAGCTCCTATAAAATTTGTACCGTTGTCCCTATACAGTGTAACTGTCGACAGTGTGAGATCCACAGATTTATAAACAGTTCGGTGCTAATGAAATTATATTGAATTGCTGTAAATCAAGCGATGACAATGGTTAGGTAGGGCGGCCACAATGATGGGCCAAATTGTAGCTAGTGCAGGACATTTACAATGGTCGTATTTGGGTTTAATAGCGGCGGTAACAACGGACCACCCTTAATGTTTGGGCCGCCAGTCAATTGTGTTGGGCAAGATGTTTTGGTCGGTCACAGAAATGTGACGTCGTCGGTAATTTATTGGAGTAAACTGTACTGAATAAATAAAAGTGAATATTGACGACCACACGCACCTAACGTTACAATATGGTATGAGATTGCGAATAGTCGTAGCCTTATAATTATATAGATTGGTTTTCACTTTTCAACCGACGTAAAAAAAGAAGGTTCTCAAATCGTGGGTTGTTTGTTGCTTGCGTTTTGTTTTTTCTTTTTTTAATAACGGTGTGAAGAATAGTGTGTTCTGCTTGCCTTTTGATCAATTTTATTTGGTCTTTGTATTGTAATGTAGGCGTGATATTTTTTATTTATGGCAAAGCCAAAACGCATTTAAGAAAGAAAGGGCAGGCTGCCGTTCGTATTAAAAATCAACCACGGTTATAAACTTAGGAATGGGGTTAAATAATACGTGCTTCCCACCCCACCTGACGAACTTAATAGTGGGTTCGATTTTTTTAGCCCCATTGTTGTAGCTTGCCTGACTACCACTGATACTCGCCTTCCTTCATCCAACAATGCCAACAAATTGATAATAACAAACGCATTCCCGGTTCACCATTCATAATTAGGGCTAATTTTATAAAATATCCCGCGTTCTCATAGCCTTCCAAGATTCCATCCACTTTGTATTCCATCCAGTTTGTCTAATCACAAAAGTGACTTTCATTAGTGTATCGTAAAGTTCCATTTAAATGAGCAGGAATGAAAGGCACGAGGTTACTAAACCGGCCAAGTGCGAGTCGCGCTCCGAGTGTTCCGTACAAATACTTATCCTATCTTAACTGGCCGGGTTAAGTTAAGTTTGCACCTGGTATATATGTATGATGGCGCCGGATCCAATGAGGTGCAAAGTTAACGCAACCGATCGCGTTTGTTGTATGCGAACCTCCTTAAATATCTATTTTATTCTGTTTTTTAGTATTTGGGTGAAGACCAAAAACTTTACTGCCTTAACTCATTTAATATAATTAAATGAGTTAAAGGCAGTAAATTTTTTGTTCTTTCAACATGCATAAAAATTTCAACTGCCTAACTATCACGGTTCATGAGATACAGCCTCGTGACAGACGGACGGACAGGAGTCTTAGTAATACGGTCCCGTTCCGTACCCAAAGGGTAAAAACCTTTGGGTACGGAACCCTAAAAATGAGTAGTCTATTTGGAAGATGACGTGGACTTCTTGACAAAAGGATGTAGGGCAACGTAGGTAGCGGACGCAGGCCTACCGATATCGTAGACAGCGGGACACCATTGTCACTCCGCTGCCGTGGCACTGCACTGACCAAAAATCATTAATTTTCCATCACAAAGCGAGAACCCACAAATCGAACTCCCGAGTCGACCGCCATTCACTGGTCACTGACATAGATGCATCGAATTTTTCCATCTGGATTTTAATTATACGATTTGATGACGCCGCCGACAAAGGATCCGTTTTTGATTATTCATACGATCGTAATTTTCGTCATAACGTTCGAGACGATACGATCCTTAAATTTAACGGCCTGTTATGTTTATTTACTACATTGCAATTGGACCTTTTAGCAATCATTTAATGCTTATGTTTGTTTAAAGATCCGATATTGTTAAGCCATAAAGAAATAAAAATTGCCAGCGCTTATAAAACTGCAATTAAATTTGGTAGCGCTATACTGAAATATCCCTATTAAGTATTATTTTAAGTATAGGCGGTTCTTTGTTACCGTTTATTATAAATGTAATTTCAATACGCACGCGTCTAGAGGCACTTAAACTTTAAATATGAAAACAGTGATTCTATTGTTCTTTTTTAAGCCGAAATAGGAGCGTCGCGGTAGACTAAATGTTTTCGTTTCACTTGGCGCATAAATCACGAACTCTTTTGTGATTAATGTCAACGTTAAAGCATAAATATTCGTATTTAGTGCAGCCCTAACCCAACCGAACCGGATTAACGAGACCTCCGTTGTGGTGATAAATAAAAGTTTCAGCTTACTGTTTACTCATCGGGTCACAATTACATATTAAAATCCCCACATAAATCTAAAGTTTCTAGCTAGATAAAGAGCCTTTTGATATCACCAAAATATTTAAACAAATCATTCAAGTATTAATAACATGTGGCGTAACAAATACGATTAAGAGCGAGTCCCAGATGCTCGGGGTAAATTAAAAGGCGGCATTGAAAAAACGGTCTTTGTGTTGGCAAAATTCTCTTTATCCGGTAAACCGGAATCCGCGTCCCCTCCGAATAATGCTAATCATAATGGCATTACATTCATTCGTCGGATTTCGTCAAGTATCCGAAGATCGGTCTCGAATTCTCTTAATTTTTTTCTCGTCCCGAGTTTTTCGCGAACTAATTCAATCGAAACGATTGTGGCTGCTAATTGAAAAATTAAAATGACTCGCTAATCACGTGCTCGAGATTTTCTAATCATGTTTCGAGAGTTTTTAATTGGTTTTTCTGTAATGAAACTAGGTAAATGTATCGCTAGCTGTACTCGTAGCTTCGTCCGCGTATAGAATTCTAACTGTTGGATAAAAACACTAGCGCTAGATCTAGGCACAGCGATTCATTTAGCCAGTTGTATTATTACATGTAAATAAAATTATATGTGTTCTGACAGTGAAAGACATTGCAAAATGCGCATTTGGCCACATTATCCCCGTACAAAGCCACAATTATGAGCTAATGCCAGCCTTACAAACCGCGACCATTAGCACAACTGATACAAAATATTTTGACATTTACTGCAACAAAATATGTATGGGTCCTTAGGGATGGCGTGCATTAGTGCTGTGACAAAGCGAATGGCAGACAGTTTGGAAGATCGATTCGATTTATGCGTTTTTTGCGGTAACACAATAGGGTGTATCGACAGATAATGGTGAGCGAACATTTGGCGGGAATCGAGTCATTTGGTGATGCGGTTAGTTATGGTGATCAGAATCACATGTCATGTTTAATTCGCTAGCGTAGTTGAGCGTGTTCCGTGATTTTAAAGATGCATTGTGTGACCGCAACGGAGGATCCCTACATAAATAAGTTTTAGGTACGCATGTTTAGTCCAACATATAGATGAAATACGAGTATTTCCAGCTGATTGTTAGTAGTTCTCATTCGGTGAATAATAAGAAATCCATTGGCATGACATGACATATGGCACGGCACATTTGGAAGCAGCACGTTGAATAGCGCGTACGTTTGGTGATGTGGCTGAGGACGGTGGACATTTTAACGAGGCCAAGATTGATAATGCAGTAGAAGGTGCTTCGATACCAACCTAAGGCATGTAAGAAGCAACTGGTTGAAAAATTCCATGGCTCTCGCATCAGGTTCAGTAGACCAATAGGTAGGGTCGGGAAAGCCGTTGGAGAGGCAGGTTCGAAAGCTGCCTGAACCATTAAATTTTTCACTTCATTGTAAACATTTGATAATGTTGACTTCATTTCCCTACTATCGAGATAAATAGTTCACATTTTATTTTCATTCAGGTCAGCTTGCAAATACGCATACTATCAATCTTAGCTGATATGCCTCATGCGTTCCAAGATAAGTATCATGTGAGAAAATACTACTTTTGTTCAACTCGGCCACGTCAAACGCGTAACGGACATATTATACCCAACTCGACAGTTCTTTTATCTTGAATACGATAATGTTTATTTTGCGTATCGCTTTTGTAGTAAACGACTAAGTGATTAATTTCGACTGAAACGTGACAGGCGACGATGGATGCTACAAAAATATTCTCATCTGACATGTGAACGACCAGGAAGCTTCAGTAATAAAAAGTAGATTTAAATGTTTTCAGTAGCACTGGATTACCAGTTTAACATGAGCTCAGATATGTCTTTAGAAAATCACTGTCTAGTTCAAATTGTTAGATAGAGAAGAGGCAGGGGAGGTCATAGTAAAGTGGTTTTGGACGAATCGCTTGAGGAGTTGTGGTGTTGTGATTTACAACTTCCTGAGTAAGAGGGCGTCACTTGGCACTGCATTTGATGACTCCGGACTGGTACATAATGCTACATAGTTTGAGATTTACGTCATTTTTAGTGTGTTTTGTACATCACTGGGTTTGCTGTACGTTCCGAAGATAATTTACTACCTTCAAGAATAGATAAGTATTAAATAATAGTAAAGTAACGTGAACTAAGTTTTCTACTTAAGCCGTCGATTTTATAGCAACTCTGCCTACATGTCTCCTTTTATAAATTGATTGTTACGTTATTACCTATCATAAATTAAAAAATCAACATGTTTCGATATCTTAAAATAGGATTTATTAGTGACTGGAACGACCAATAAAACGATTAAACAGTTACGTATCGCTATAATTCCATTTTAATCGAAAATATTAAAAACTGTTAATTTATTTTCTTTTTTAACATACAGATAACTCAAATAGTTTCATTTAGGTACCTAGGTTAGGTTAGAATATTCTTATTCAAGAAGCTTAAACGTATCTAGTTACTTTACAAGAGACTGAGACTTAAGACACACTTTATCAAGTGGTGGTTAATACATATTATAGTTAATCCTTCGTCAATCAAGTTGTGACAGAGGAACAGAGGAAAACGTCGAAGGGGATTTGTTCTCCATGCGCTAATAGATATATTTTATGTACAACTTATAAAGTATTCAAACAGGAATGCATTGCCCGTAAGTGGCGGCATTTCCAAAGAGCACATCACAATTCGTATTAATTAAAGAAAGTCACATGTTTCTTTGATCCCTTAAGCATTTGTCACGTTTTACCAGTGAGATTGCTGCAATTTTTGCGAGCGAGAAAGCCAATAAAGACCCTTTTCATGTCTCCCGACCGCTTTGATAATCGGGCACTAAGTCATTGATTGATATCTGGAATTTAAAAGCGTGCACTTTGAACTTGCTGCGCCGCGTTGAGTTTCTGAAGAAAGCAGGATGTGTACTTAGGTACTTCTAGTTTTTATTTGTTGAGTTTTTGCTTGAAAGGTTGAAATTGCGACCCTTTACTTATAGCAATAAATAATATACTCTATAGAAGTACCCATCCCACGGGATTACTACATTTTTTCGGAATAAAAAGTAGCCTATGTGTTAGTTTAGGCTGTCAGCTACCTTCATACCAAAATTTATCAAAATCGGTCCAGCCGTTTGAGCGTGAAAAAGTAACAAACTTTCGCCTTTATAATATATGTGATAAAGCGAGAGTCATTAAAGTAGCTTCGAAGAAAAATCAGTATCCTTACTTACCACATTTACGTTTCAATTCGTAATCATTGACATTTCCTGGAGTGGACAAATACCAGTACAACACCTCGGATCTCCGAGGTCACTCCCAGAAGTCGGCAACATCAAGGGACTGCTAGGATTTCTGGTAGAGTTGGGCTGGCGAGAGTAGTGCCATCAACCCTTCACGCTAAATAGGCCCAATGAAGACATCGAATTGCGGAAAACCAGTCCTTATCGTGGGTTGGTTTTGGTTTTCCGCAGGTGGGAGACCCTACCATCATTGACAAAATGTAAACAAACGTCATCTGTTGAACTGAGTCCCTCCAAGGATGTTCAGACTTCACAATGACCAATCGTGTGCCGCCCTTGTCCCACGGTCTTCTCGCGACCCTGAATATTATTGTCTTGTTAAAAAAATTCTGTTCATTTTGGTAATGAATGTTTTTTTTAAAAAGATCGCCTTTTAGCTTTAGCACGCCAGAAATTTGTCCTAATACGAATTACATACAATGACATATTTTAAATTGTGTCTGAGCTAATGGTTAACTAGTAAAAATGCCTCATGCCATTAAATCTCCAGCGCCATTTGTACGTATCATGTATCGTGCAATAGAGTTAAAAGAAAAGACTAGAGCTTTTTCATTAAAATGTATATTGTTTTCTCTCGTGCAATAAAGTTAAACGAAAGTTTCCTTTAACTTTATTGCACAAGAGAAATAAACCAATATTTTATGAAAAAGCTCCAGTGCGATTATGTTATTTAAAATGTACGCTTGTCCATAAAAACGGTATAATAGGGGCCACTTTGCGGGTGTGTTAAAAAACGCGTTGCCGTGGTTTAACAAGAAGTATCCTATAAATCTATTCGGGATCCCAGCTTGGACTACGCGAAAATTTAATGGAATCCGCTTAGCTGTTTTACGAGTTTCCCAAACGGTTAACAATTAGCAGAAGCGTATCTTTAATGTATTAGTGATAACGTTATTGTGTTTGGTTCAATTGACATATTTATTTTATGTACAATAAGTTCAAAAAACACATTTACAGAAAAAAATATTGATTTACCTTTCACGAGTTAATGAACCAACTGTACGATTTAAAACACTTATTAGTGTGTAATTACTTAATTACATACATACTAATAAAAAGGTAAGAAAATAAGGCATACTTAAGTAATTATGCCTTATTTTCTTGATCTTTAATCCCTTCAAGTATGTATACAACAGTGATGATGTTCGATGATGATTTGTAAATATAAAAGTTTCCTGTCTGTCGGATCTTATCGTCTATACTATATAAATACAACCAATCGTAAAAAAACATAACTACAATTCGATAAAAGTTAATCTGAAACACAGAAGAAGCCTGTGATATTGAGCCTGCGACATGACAGTTCCACGCCCGTCTCACAGATGGCGTTAACAGTCACTTACTTGCCAAGTGAATATTAAAATATAATGAAAAAGTGAAAATGCGTGATAACTTAAACTACCGTTAAATATAAGGATAGACGGATAACGTAGGTACTATTTAAATAATGAGAATTAATTTAAGAAAAAAAAATGAAGTCCCTAAAAATTAAGCACATTTGACGTAATTTCACTAGCAAGATCATTTCCAGTGATGAAACAAAAGATAATGTTATGAAAGTTATGTAAAATTTGACATCCACATGGGAGAAGTCACGTGGCGGAATATAATTTACTAATAAATATGTAGGAGGAGGTTATCAGCTTTGCTGATAAAAGTCGGCTCATTACAATCGTAATTTAGTGGAATTATTGCGTTCTGACCATTGACATCTCGACAAAAAATATGTCTAAGAATTACGACTGTTTAGTAGAATGGTATCTAATTACATAGTATGTATGCCTTTGTTTCTTTATTATTATAAAAAAGATCTCTGTTATTTGGCGCATAATTAAGTTGGGTTTTAAAGGCAGAGTGTCCTTCAGCCAATAAAATTGCAAACTGTCATGTCGGAAATTTATATGTAAACGATTTTGTAAAAAACCATGCATGGTGAGGAGAAATAAAATTTGTCGTTTGTAGATCACTGCACCAAGGACTATCGGAAAAAATAAAATGTAAAAGTGTTAAAAACTACACCTTCCCTATTTAGACGTTTTCAATGTAAAATCTGGGGTAGCTTGAGAACTATGATTTCGATTGTTTTAATTTCGGAACGTTCTTTGTTAGATTTGGAGCACGTTTACACGTAGTATGTTTTAGGTCACCCTATGTCGTAAGTTGAATTTTCTGGCCTGCCTTGCTGGGGAGAAAACCTCACATCCAGGCCAACGCAAGACGTAAAACTTTAGACAAACCACGCTTGGTAATTCGTAAAGTTCACATTCACGAATTTACCTCCCTAGGTATGTAATGTACTATTTTTATCAAACTGCAGGAAATATTGCACCACTCAAACGATGACTGACGACACCCGCCGCGGAAGCACATAATCCTTGCGTGCGCTTGTCTAACTCATGATTAGTTTTTTATCTCTTTCCTTTGTTCGCCTACCTGCATGATAACCCGCTCTTATCTGCCAGACTTGACAAATTACTCACGCTATGACGTCATCGCTGCAATTTAAAGAGGTCGTTGGGAAAATTGCGTTTTTTAAGCACCTATATGAGCGCATACTGAATTTGCTGATAATGATAATATTGTGGAATTGCGGATGTAGATAAGGCATTGTTAAAGGTGACCACTAATAGATAGCGAAATTTGATGGTTATGACAGGTTATTAACAAGTAAATGCTTTGTTTTGGTATGAAAGTCTAACTCCTGTAATCTACAAATTTAATGAGCATGACACTATATTCAGAATATTTAGAATATATACCATAAATATACAAATCATCATACCGATGAAAATAGTCCACTGATGCACTGAAGCTGAATAATTATAGTAAGTAAATGTTTATGCCTTCACAAAATAAAACGATTTCTAACATATAAGTTATGTAAGAGTAAAACACAGTTAATTAAACGATAACTATACTTAACGATTTTAGTTATCATTTGCTACATAGGTATATCGTTCAAATGTACACATGGATTTTTCCGACATTAGGTAAATTATTAATAATATGAGATACAAGTAATAAATAAAACTTCATTAATAAAACACAAAAGCTTTCTAATCTCATAGTTCCAACAGAAAACTATTATTTTCCGTCTACTGTATTTATTCGTTCGCTAGCTAACTAGTTAAACTTGTTTTAACCATTATAAAAGAAGCATCATGCAAAACCACATCCAGCTAATCACGGCTTAAGAAAACATCTCATTGTCCACACACTTTTCAGTGGCGAGTCTATTGAAATTTTGATTAAAGCAATACAAACAAAGTACCGCCATGTTTATAAAAGCTCGCGAAGCTCGCTTCTGTTCATGCCAATCTTGCGGCGAGCAACTTGTTGCCGTTGTGAACTTTTAAGAAAAACAAGAGGTAAGTATCGGGCCTCTCTGTCGGGGGAGGAGCGAGCGAGCGGGGAGCCGGCCGGTCGCTCAACTCGCTGCGCTGCACGCCGTCACTCAGTCGATGCCAAGTCGCCGTCGAGAGCGGTCGCCACGCTTGCCGCTCACTCAGTTATGTGTCGTTCGTCGTAACAAGTTTGACGGGACTCGTGAAGTTTGAAAATGTGCGCGTCAGTGACGATTTGAATATAAGTGACAGTTTGAAAGTTCGAGATGTTATCCATGGGATCGTTGTTATGGTACGGAGTGTGGTGTTGGTCGTGCTGGTGCGCCAGCGGCGCGTCGCTGACGAGCCGGGTGGCGGAGGCGCCCCAGGAGTGCGAGTGGCAGCGCGTGTCGGGCGGCGCCGGGGAGCCCACGCGCGTGCAGCTGGCGTGCTCGCTGCGCACGGCCGCCGGCGCCACCGACCTGCTCGCCGGCCTCAGCGCCTCGCAGGCGCAGCGCATCACCGCCCTGGACCTCCACTGCACCGACACGCTCTTCTTCGAGAGCTCGCTCGACGTCGGCAGGAGGAAAGAGGAAGGCACCGAGCTGCTCTCCCGGTTCCACAACTTGAAAGAACTTAGAATAGAATCCTGTAAGATACGCTATGTGCCGTCGGCTGTGCTGTCTCCGCTCAGTGGTTTGCGAGCGTTGACCATACGGACTCATAACACGGATTGGTCGGCGATGTCGATGGAGTTCCACAGGGACACTTTCCGCGGATTGACCGATCTGAGGTCGCTCGATTTGGGCGACAACAACATCTGGGTGCTGCCGTCGGAGATCTTCTGCCCGCTGTACAACTTGAAGGAGCTGAACGTGACACAGAACAGGTTACAGGACATCTCTAACCTGGGCTTCTCGGACTGGGGTAACGGTCCCACCGCCCCCGGGAAGTCGTGCAACACGATATTGGAAACGCTGGAAATGTCGTACAACGAAATTAGCGCGCTGCCGGATAACGGCTTATCGAGTTTGCGCGCTCTTCAGAAGTTGTTTCTGCAAAACAATAGAATATCAAATGTGGCAGATCGCGCTTTCGTCGGCCTAAGTGATTTACAAATACTGAATTTGTCAACGAACGCTTTAACTGGATTACCGCCGGAGATGTTTCAGTCTTCAAGAGACATTAAACAAATATATTTGAACAATAACTCACTAAGTGTGCTCGCACCCGGACTGTTGGAAGGATTAGATCAGTTGCAGATATTAGATTTGTCAGTGAACGAACTAACTAGCGAGTGGGTAAACAGAGACACTTTCTCGGGATTAGTGCGCCTTATAGTTCTGAACTTATCTCATAACAGAATAACTAAAATAGATGCGCTGCTTTTCCAAGATTTGAATAATTTACAGTTTCTCAGTTTGGAATTTAACAACATTGCGCGGATCGCGGACGGCGCGTTTTCTAACTTGAAAAATCTTCACTCGCTCTCGTTGGCCCATAACAACATTCTCGAAGTGGACAGCAGCCATTTTTCCAACTTGTACGTGCTAAACCAATTATTCCTGGACGGGAATAGAATAACGAAAGTGGACCTCCGCTCGTTCGAAAACATAACGAAGCTCCATGATTTAGGCCTCAGTGGAAACCAGTTATCCGAGGTACCGGAAGCCATAAAGACGTTGAGATTCTTGACATCTCTGGACTTGGGCATGAATAGAATCACGAAGGTTACTACCACGCAATTTGAGGGCTTAGACGATTTATACGGCTTACGGCTAGTGGGAAATAAAATAGAGAAGATATCAAAGGACACCTTTGTCGCCTTGCCGTCTCTGCAAATATTAAATTTAGCTTCGAATAACATTGACCAAATAGACGACGGGGCTTTCTCGTCCAACCAACAACTGAAAGCTATCGGATTAGATGGAAACAAATTAGTAGATTTAAAAGGGATATTCACAAATACTCAGCCTCTTGTTTGGCTCAACGTATCAAACAACGAGTTGCTTTGGTTTGACTACAGCCACATTCCCTCAAATCTCGAGTGGCTCGACATGCACGAAAATAAAATAGAGAAACTGGAGGACACTTACGGCGTGAAGGAGTCTTGTAACATAAAGATGCTCGACGTCAGCCACAATAAAATAAGAAGTATTGACGAGTTCTCGTTCCCGAGCAGTATTGAAACGGTCGTTTTGAATAATAATCATATCGAAAAAATAAACCCCGGCACTTTCCTGCAAAAGTACAACCTCAACAAAGTCATGATTTATTCAAATAAGATAAAAACACTCGAAGTCGGCGCCTTTGCTATATCGGCAGTTCCCGAGGAGAAAGATTTGCCCGAGTTCTATATCAGCGAAAACCCATTCGTGTGCGACTGCACAATGGAGTGGCTGCAGAGAATTAACCAATTAAGTGACCTCCGGCAGCGCCCGAGAGTAATGGATTTAGAAAGTGTAAGGTGCTCTTTAACTCATTCACGAGCAAAGTTGGACGTGCTTCTACTCGAGGTCAAATCTTCCGAGTTTCTGTGCGAGTATGATTCACATTGTTTCACTTTGTGCCATTGTTGTGACTTTGACGCCTGCGATTGCAAGATGACTTGTCCAGATAGGTGCTCGTGTTATCATGATCTCACCTGGAACTCCAACGTGGTCGATTGTTCGGCCGCCGACTACGATCACGTGCCGGACCGAATACCGATGGACGCGACCGAAATATACTTGGATGGAAACGATCTAAAAGAATTAGGCAATCACGTTTTCATTGGTAAAAAACGACTGCAAGTTTTGTATCTCAATAACAGCAACATTAACACAATACAAAATAGAACGTTTAACGGGATCGAGTCGTTAAGAGTGCTCCACTTGGAAAACAACAACTTAGAGGTTTTGAGGAACACGCAGTTCACGCGGCTACAGAATCTGAACGAGCTTTACTTGAGAGACAACAAAATCAAAGTAATAGAGAACGATACTTTTAATTACTTGCCGTCGTTGGAGCTCCTGGACCTTGACAATAACGGGTACGTTGATTACATGCCGTGGAGGGTCATTACCGACAACAACCCGCGCACGCGCGTGTCCGTCGACGGAAACAACTGGCTATGTGACTGCAAAGACGTCGCTCAACTGAATCAGTGGCTCATAAAAAAGTCAAAAGACACCGAAACCATGATGTGCTACTTCGCGCACGGCCAGCCCATGAATAGAACCATAGCGACCGTAGCAAAGGAATGTGTATCAGAAACCGCTACCGAAGAAACCGAGACCGAGACTCTAAAGCGATTATTCATTGAGTCGAATGACGGAGTAGAAAATTACATTCCATATATCGCGGTGGTGCTCATAATAGCAATTATTCTTTTACTAATGTGCGCTCTGCTCTTCATGTTCCGAGAGGACTTTAAGTTATGGATGCATTCGAGATATGGCGTTCGAGTGTTTAGTTCGACGCCTAAAGACATGAACGACAACAAAAACAAGCGCTTCGATGCTTTCTTTGTGTACAATCCGCGGGACGAGGACTTCGTGACTCGCGCCGTTAGCTCCGAGTTAGAAAACTCCGGGCACTCCCTGTGTCTACAGCACAGGGACTTGCAGTTGATCGAGAGACGCTCCGGCGATAGTTTAGTGAGTGCATCGGAAAGTTCTAAAAGACTCATAATAGTGTTATCGATAAACTTTTTACAACAAGAGTGGTACGCGCCCGAGTCGAAAGCGGCCGTACAAAGTGCTATAAACTCAGTGAACATTAGACATCGGCGTCAAAAGATAATATTCCTAGTGACGACGGACTTGAGTGCCATAAACATAGATCCGGACTTGAAAGTGTTGCTCAAAACGTGTACAGTGATAGTGTGGGGGGAACGTAATTGTTGGGAAAAGCTAAATTTTCGGTTACCGGACGTGGACGTGACATTGCCGAATCGGACGCTTCATAACGCGAATAATATGAAAACGGGGAACAGGGAAGGGTTTAGCCGGCACGGGAACTTGCGGTACACCGCGCCGCCCACGTCGCAGGACCCGTGGTACAAGTACGGGATGGCTCCGCCGGTGCTGATGATGTCGAGTCCCATGCACTCGACGAGCGCCAGCGCCGAGGTGTCCGCGCGCAGCACAGAGGACGAGACGTGCTCTGTGGCCAGCAGCGAGGGTCGCCCCGACGGCCTTCCGCACCACCACAGCTACGTCTCCATCGACAACCACCAGTGCGAGGAGCGGCCTCTGAGGCCTGTCCAACAAATACCCATGTCGAACACTAGGCCTAGTAACATGCGAAAGACTTACTTTGTTTAACTATTTATAGCTCCATTGTAAATTTTGTAAATATAATAATTATTTCGAATTAACCAACGCACGTTAAAAGTACCTTTGAAGCTGTAAAATACATTTTAGTTAGCAAATCTTGGTGCTGTAAAACTATTAAGCGAATAAACATAAATTGTTTCCCCAGCTTAATGATGAGGTACCGACGGGAAGTTTTAATCGTACCAATTTGTCGCATTTATAATGTATTTGTACCTGTCGGCTTAAATTCTCTCAACTTTATAAAACCATGTTTGTTTGTAGAGTCTAACATTCCTGTATTTCTATTGAATAATGTATGTAAGAACGTAACTGGTATTTTAAGGTTCCTGATTAATTTAATCCTGGCATAATACGCAGGTTGTAACGATAAAATTTGTGATAATGTTAGGTACTTATAATGTGGAAGACTACGAAATAAAGTGAGACGAGAATGTTGTAGAATAGTTGGTAATGAATGTATAAATTATTTAAGTGGAGTGGTCGGATTGTTTCATACATAATTGTACATAGAATGTTATTGAAATGTAAAGATTTATGACTGAAGTATTGCAGAAGGCGCTATGTTTGAGCCAACCCGACCAGAGTTGTTAAAGAACTGAAATGTACCCTAGTCAATTGTAAATAGCTACTTTTAATAAATAAGTACATAATTTGTGATGTAATTTATAGCTAGACTATGAAATTTTTCGTATTTATTACGCTTCCAATCGCAGAGTATAAATAAAACGATATTTTATCTAACTCTCTGAATTTTATTGATAACTTCCCGTTCGCATAGATATGTCAATAAGCGGCCGTTCCCTCCCTATTTATGAAGCCGTTTTGTAAAACTTCTAATTTTTCATAACAGTCTGACGACATAACGCTCTCAATTTACTAATAATAAACATATACGTTCCATCCGTATCTACGATCTAAGAGATGATTGAATAGAGTCCAGCGCCGAAAAAACTTCATCGGCATAGCTAATCAATTTACCGAATCGCTTTGTTCGCCCATCCACAAACAAATGTATAAATATTTATTTTTATCTAAAGTGATCGAGCGGGATAAGATCACGCCCGTCGGTACGGTTTTAATTTAAAAACCAGCCAAGGGTGAGTCCGACTCGCGTACCGAGGGTTCCGTACAAACACTTCCCATCTTAACTGGCCAGGTTACCTAAGTTAAGTTTGCACCTAGTATGTTTAGCGCAGCATGCTGGACATGCTGGTATGCAAGGTTAACGCAACCGATCAAGTTTGTTGTACGGGATCCCCACTTAAATATTTATTTTATTCTGTTCTTTAGTATTTGTTGTTATAGCGAAAACAGAAACACATCTGTTAAAATTTCAACTGTCTAGCTATCACGGTTCATGAGATACAGCCTGGTGACAGACGGACAGCGGAATCTTAGTAATAGGGTCCCTTTTTTTATCTTTTGAGTCTTTTTCTTCTTTTCTACGTGTACCAATCGCCAGCCACTCCTTTCTTGGGCTTTCTCCTTCACTTGGGTACGGAACCCTAAAAAGCGGGCGCGATAGCGTGCCGCTCGCCGCGGCCGCGAGCCGAGAGCCCGCTGCGAAACTATAAATCATCATCCGAGCCCAGATGGATGAATAAACAGCATTTTAATTGACTTTCGAGTACTTCATCGTTAGCCTGTGAAACTGCACCACTGCCACAGATTATAAATGCTTAATTCTGCCGTCCTATGTTAAAAGGTCGTATCTTTATATGGGTTTAATTATAAGATACGGCTTTTCAGCGTAGCTCGGCAGAATTCTACACAGATCCGAAAGTCGTCCGGAGTTTAAGACAGTCAATTATTTTTTTCTGTTTGATTTATGACAATTGAGTCATTGTCAGTTCAAAAAACAAAATTTGTCCCATCGGTGGTCAAAAGTTAAGATGTATGAATCTAGGTTATGTTGCTATTACATCGGATTATAGAAGGGGGACCGTTCTTTATTCTCACAGGCATTTAATCAGAAAATTAGGCCGTGGAATCCTTAATTTCTCAAATGTCCACCGGAAAGACGCGCACCTAAATCTGACAATGACCCAATTTTATGCTCGTTTTGCTCTGAGTCGAGTCTACCTATATGCTATCAATTATGTAATGGGAAAAAAATGACATTCCATACAAACGTCCATGGTCAGTTTTACCAGTTACTGATTTGAGTCGATATGACAATTGACAACATTTCATATTTCTAACAGGTGGAAATTAATATAAAGATTGAGAGAGCTTTGCGTCGTGTACATCCTAAAAAAAATATTTATTTTTTTCGGTGTATGTGAAGAAATATAAGAAAATACAAATAATAACTAGGTCGATGCAGAGTCAGCCACCGGCTAAGCTTGCACCATAAATTGGAGCGGAGTTTTTTTTTTTTTTTTTTTTTCGAAATTTTCTCTTCGTCACGACCTAGCGAAGTTTAATTATTGCATTTTAAAACAAAAATTTCTAAAATCGGTTGAGAACTCGCTGAGATCTGCGCATTGTTACAAAGTCCATTCGAGTCGATCCATGGGATCCTCCAATAATATTATATTGTAGGTAATGTAGGTATGTGTTTATTTTAAAATAAACTTTTTCCGAGAGAAAATACATAAAATAACCGAAATCTACGACAACTATGCCTGCATAGAGTTGTAGTCTTCGAGCTAGCCGTAAAAAAATAAGCTGTCAATAATGTCAAGCTCAACGTCATTCGTTTTTAGGGTTCCGTACCCAAAGGGTAAAAAACGGGACCCTATTACTGAGCCTTCGCTGTCCGTCCGTCCGTCCGTCCGTCCGTCTCAAGAACGGTGATAGCTAGACAGTTGAAATTTTCACAGATGATGTATTTTTTTCATTAGACACCATTGTGTCATACTTATGGAGTTTCAACTTTTTAGAATTAGTGAATTTTAATTTATTAACAAAAAAATAATTAAATTAGTAACCCCAGGAAAAATATAAAAACAGTGATTAAACCCTCTTTTTAAGCGGAGTACAGAAAAATAATAAAATGGTAGTAAGTATAAAGAATATGAAATGTTGTCAATTGCCCCATGAGTTCAAAGCTTGAGACGGATATTTATTTATTTAAACTTCATTGCACAAAACAAAAGTCAGTACAAATGGCGAACTTAATGCCTAATGGCATTCTCTACCAGTCAATCATAGGGCCAAACAGAGATGCTTCAAATGGGTGCAGAGTAGAAAATTTATCGTTCGGAGAGCATCCAAGATACAAGTGAATACATGTATATTATATAACTTAACTACCATAAATACAATAATACATATATTTACATACTATAAGATGTATATTATATATAATATAATAATAGGATATCCTTAGAATAAATGATAATAGGATTAATAGGTATGTTATTATTATTTATTAATGACATCTCCTTTGTACACATTGGTAATTTGCCCATCTACTTCGAATATCGACTCAACTGCTCAAAGGTTAACTGAAAGAGCCCTAATAGGGATAAGTTCACCTTTGTACATGTATTATTTGTTATCAATGTATAGCCTGTGTTTGTGTATAACATGTAGCCCGGAGAATAGACGGCCGTTGGGGCAGCAAAGAGTGGCGACCATGTATAGGAAAGCGCAGCGTGGGTCGGCCCCCGACTAGAAGGACGGATGAACTCGTGGAATCAATGGATGCGGTCTGCACGGGATCGCACTTTGTGGCGCGTCATGGGGGTGGCCTATGTTCAGCAGTGGACGTCTGTGGTTGATAGATCAATGTTTACATACATACATAATAGTAATGCTACAACGCACCAAAATCATGATTCACTATCAAGATAACTCATTCCTAAAAGCGATCCCGTAACTCAAGTGCCATTTCACAATTTAATAAGAACTATGCGTAATCAAGTGTGACATATCGCACTATTAACGAGCGATATGTGTTGATTTCTACGTGTAAGAGTATACTAAAAAACGTTTTATAAGTTAGTAACATGGCTGCGCGAAGAACGTATAATTTAGTAATGAGACTTATTAATTTCTTGACCGGACCTACCACAGAGTCATTTACGATGGATCTGATGTTTAATGAAATGAGTTACGTGATGGTTTTGTGAAACTAAATGGATTGTTTTGATTCGCATTAGACGCAGCATAAATGAAAAAACTTGTACGAGAAACATACCTACATACTTAGATAAGTTCGAGATGGTTCGGCATTTTATAGTTTAATAGTCAACTTGAAATGTATATTTAAATTAAAAAAATACACGTTTAATATCATAGAATAATCAATATACATTTTAAAAATGATAGAAAAAATCTAAGACAAAGACATTATTTTTATTGATTGAGTTTTCAGTTGTTATATGCAATGGAAACAGTATAAAAGCTCATATAAAACCGTTTCAAATTCGCAAGTTGCTTTACACACACTACCTATAGATTTATTCCCGGACGTCTATCGGAAATGTCTCAATTAAACGTTAACATTATCGCCCTAGGAACGGAATATCGAATGTCGTGTAGTCTGGCCGGGATCTAAATCGTAGTGATCGAGCCGTGTCCCTACATGCAGGCCATCCATTTGTGCCAGCTCTGTCCGAAGTCGAACACTCATCACCTTTTTTCCCCATGTAACATGATACCCGATCGTTTATAGGCGAGACTCTACAAACCCGTTCTAAATGGATTCGAGACTTGGACTTAGGTGGGAAATATTCTAGGTGACAATTGATTATATCTGAGTAATCATTCGACGAGGCACAGTGATATAGCTAATTTTGCAAAAAGGTATGTCCACGACGGCGGGGGACGCGAGTTGCAATTTTATTAGGTTTTTTTATTATGACTCTAATAGTCAATTGAAGTAAATCTAAGTATATTTAGTATATTATCTGAGTTTATTAAGTCGCACTTATTTTTGTTTCATAAATAAAGGTGATATGGCTTAAACGCGTCCATAATAGATATAATCATCAATCAAATACTCTATATTCATTAAAAAAAAAATGGTCACAGCGGTTACTTCCAATCGAGCACATAGTAAAACTAAACCTAGTGGTGAAATCTCGGACATATGTTATAGGAACGCCGAATTTGTTCCGAGGTGACAATTGATTATATCTGTTTAAGACAAAAAGCGGACGCTCGATTAGTTTGGTCGCGCGTAGGCCCCGAACAATAGATCGGCACTGGTTTATGATTCTAGACGTTTTATGCGTCTATAAACGGCTTTTTGGATTTCCTCTGAGTCCAGATTGTGATGTTATCGAGGACGGGTTTATAACGGTTGTGTTGATGGCATTTATTATATAAATAAACTCTTCATTGTTTGTATAACGTACCAGAACTACTGGAAAGTGCTCGCGGGAGAAAAAGTCTACTTTTCCGTATCCAGGTCAAAAGCATCCTATGTTAATTTAGGGATGGCCAGTTAAATAAAATTGTTACATGCACGCATACAAAATAATTCAAAATAAAATGTATTTCTAAATTCATATTTATAAAAATGTAACTCAGTAAGTTACATTGTTGACACAAACCTCTAAACACCGTAATAACTATAATATCGATATCTGATACGTAAATTTTCTGTTAGAATGTGGTTATGTTTTTTTTACAGTCCAGCGTAGGAGTAAGATGTCATAAACGGTTGAAATAAAATAACTTTTACTGATGACTTTATCTACTTTGTTTAGTTTAAGTACGTTGTTACGTTTTTTGATGGAAAAGAACACCCGTACTGACCAAGGTTGGTTACTGGATAGGCAATTATAATGATTAAATTCCATTCGTGGTTGGGCAAATCAAATTATAGAGGTCCAATATGCATTCCTGGGTCTTAAGTAAACAGCCAAAGGCCGTGATATGCCGAGATTGATAATTAGCAGTATTTAACCTAGAAACGCGAATTGGCTTGTTTAAAGCCAAATAATAGCGTTCGGGATTATAATAACCTACTTGCCTTTGTACAGTATTATGGTACAGAGATAAGAAGTTAATAAGTTAGTTTTTTTTTTTTAATCTTTATGGAAAAAAAGGCTTTGATCGCTTAGCGACCATGTCAGCCCCATAGTGACACATACAGACCACATGCTATTCTAAAAGTTATCTGCGATTAAGTAATTTTATAATTAAATAGTACAGTCTTATTGCTAATTTTGAAGTCGGTTCAGATAGTATAGCATTGCAAACACCAGTATCACTTAACTTAAGATTGGCCTGTGCATCAAATGGTATACGTTAATGATGCTAAAGGTACAAGAATACGATTAATAGGGCGATTAGTAGGGCGTTGAATTCGTTAATGTCCCAGATCACAAGTGTTGGTGGCCCGAACCGAAGTGCGGGTCTGAATATGCGATCTGGGGCTTTAAGAATTACCGCCCGTGGTTTGTCTAAAGTTGTACCTACGGCTTGCCTTGGCCAGGAAGTTAAATTCTTCTCCCTGCTAAGCGGGCAGTAAAATCCCACTTTTTACGGTTGTTTTAATTTTAACTGATTAAGAATTATTCTGAGAATGTATACAAATCTATATTTATTTACATTGGTACAAAAATACTTATAGTAAAACTAAATCCAAGCTATAACAAAATAAAGACAAATCTAAAAATGGCCCTGCGGGCATATAGCGCCGAATATACTGGCGGCGTTTCCTTGCTAGATCGTCAAACTGATTCTTTGAGCGAGGGAACCACCGGCTATCCGCGCGGTCGGCTGGAACTTAAATATTTAGGGTTGAAATTAAAACTCAATGGTGAACTACATCAAGTGTATTGAAACTTAATATGTATAGAGGTCTCGGCCCCGAATATAATTTTATTCCTTTCGGGTCGAGACCTTAGGTCCGTGGGGACCAACCACCCATAGACTTTATAAAGACCTCAGTAACTACATGGGCACCGAAAAGCTGGCAGCTTCCTCGCAGAACGCATTAGCATTGCGATTCAGCGAGGAAATGTCAGCGCCTTCGGGACCATTTTCTTAAATTTGTTTTAGTTATGTAAATATTTGATTTATAACTTAGTTTAAGTTTTTTTTTATTGTGGTGTACCTACATATCTTTTAAGACCCTTTTGAATAAATAAAAGATAGGTAAGTACAGTTGTAAGCTTTTTCCGTGTGATTTCGTGATTTTGATAGGATTTCGTGAGTAGGTACAGGTTACACAGTATCTATAGACTACAGTCAGATACCGTATTCTGCAAAGTTAACAAGTTTACAGAAGTGGCTGTACAAGCCGCGTTTGTAATTATTAGTGCCGCAGCTGTTTCCGTCGTGGGAGGAGCTTCGCTTTTTTAAATAAATGTGCCGCCGTTATTGGTCGAGACGTGAGGGATTACAAATTTAAATTCACCAGGGAAGGGCGAGGAATGTAGCGCATGTGTTGTCGTAATGAGTGTAGGTTGCGGTTTTTTGTCAATATTCGGGAATCAGATAGATTTGCACCTGCCGAGTCCCTAAGGTCGCGGAGTAAAAAAGCGAAGGAGATATCGCCGTCGATCGACGCTTGCGCGCTTTCTTTTGGTGTTACAATGTCATTTGTGGTCGATCATCCGAACCTACTGTAGACCGTTGTGATGTGACTATTTATTTATTAAACTATTCAAACTTTATTGCATAATACATGAAGGTACAATTAGTGGACTCTAATGTAGGCCATTTTTTACCAGTAGACCATCACACCGAATTTCATATTTTTTAGGATGTGTTTTAAAACAATGTGTTAGGTATTTAAATTAAGTCCCTATACTCCTAGGACAGAATTGATTATTAAAGTCGAAAAAGTGTTATTTCAATCAATATTAATTAAAAAGTCATACAGACAGTAGATAAAGAACAAAGATTAATTGAAGAACTTTAAAACGAAACGAACATTAATTAACCAAAGCGAAGTGTTCTACTTCCACTTTTATCGAACGATGATGTTTTAGCATTTAAGCCTTTTATAATTGTAAAATGATTTTTGAAATAACTACAAATAAGAGTTTATCAATCGCGTGGTGTCAACATTTGATTGATAAAACCGGAGTAGGTTTTTTTACACACGTAAATATTAGGATGATACCCAAATTCTTTAAAACGAGGCAAGCCGGTTAAGAGAATGATAAATTAAAATACGGATATCTCGCCACTATAAGGTAACATCTCGTCTTATTAAAGCAAGAGTAATTAGACCCTTATTGAACCATCAAACTACATTTTCAGTTCTCCAGTTAATAGAATCAGGAACAGTTAATTATTGGCCAGCTTCGGTTTTTTTGTACAAGGGATGGACAGTCAGCATCTAAAATAGCTGTCAATTTTGGTATGCAATTAGACATAAGCCGGTAGTAAAATTGTCAGCAACTTTTGATACTGTTTGTACTTAGAATCCTAAGTCTTAGATACTATTGCATCTGCGCAAATATAAGAACCTAAATAATTTTACAAAGGCTTTTTTTTATGTGATTTTAAATGCTAATTAAAATTACGCTATCCAAATACGAACGTGGTGGTTAGTTAGGTGTGCATCTATTTCTACCCTCTCCCTCTATTAATCCAGATCAACTCTTGGGTGGTTCTGTAGATGGAATTGATAAGCGTTTTAATTTTAATTGTTATCATTGATCAGCGAGCATCTAACCCCTAATTTCTATTTTTAATACGTTTTTATACACAAGAAACATCTGTGGGCCATTAGTCATACAAATCCTCGGCATTAAGGAGGAATTTTTATCTTTGCTTTAAGTGGATGGGGTGGTAGGATGCGTAACTCGGAACTGCGTTTGCGCAGGTAATATTTTTAACGAGTTTTTTAATAGTTGCGCATTTTTAAAAAGATAACGATGTATTTTGGGATCTTCGTCAAGTTTACACGTTCGTTAACGTTTAAAATGCTGTCAAGTTCTGTATAAAGAAAAGTGCTGGCATAGGCCTACCACGACATATATATCTACACTCTTCAAGGTGTGACCTTGTGCGTGTAAAGAAAGATTTTGAGGACCACATATTTTATCAAATGTCTGCTGAGACAGTTATCAAGGTTTATCTTTTCTTTCAAAGTCTCCTGCAGTTTTATATTTTTTGCTAGATGGATTAGATACTTAAAAATATGTATCTCCCCCTCTCTTCCTAGCCATTATCCCACATGGTGGTAACTTTGCTTCTCGACGTCGCCCTGTCTTAAACATTATCTATGCAAAGAATACTTGACGTTATTAATCAGATCATTTGTTAAGTATCATAATTGTGGTAAGACCCATATTTATTTACCTGTTTACTTTATTTATAATTGAAGTTATACAGCCAGTCTACCACCTGAAGCAATGTTCTACCACGGAGGGAAAAGTAGCACGAATGCACCGCACTACAGTACAGCAAATTAACATTCGCTGCTGAGTGCATAAATGATTACATTACAACACAGGTCCATTAATATGAATTAAGTATGCAGGATAGTATTTGCTTATGGGTAGATATTTTTTAATTCAGCACGCAATCATTCTATGTATATAGAACGGCTACAATTGTCAGTAGCATAATAACAACTTGGTTTTTCGATATTTGTTATTTTATTACGTCCTACTTTATTCGTCATAAAATTTATCATTGATAAAATTTATCTCATGCTTTCTATTCTTTCCGCACAAAAATACTTATCTATCAAGTGGCCGATTTGTCATGTTTTGTTGTTGTCTCTTCAGATTTAAATAATATTATGAAGTTTGTATGGGAAGATTTACGGACGTAAACGATAATGGGCAAAATGTACCTAACCCAATACTTACAAGTAGGTAAACTTCATGAAAAAACGGTATCTATTTTTAAATTATATTTGCAATATAGATAGTAAATGGAAAATAGTTCTTGAAACAAAAAAAAACTGATTTCTGTTAAAATGTTACCCAATTGTTACAATAAGTAATTGAAAACTTAGTGAAAAATCGTACTTACAGGTCCTGGCAGAATACCAGCGAAGTGGCTTGCTGCTTCATTATGCTGAGTCAGCGCCTTTTCTCTGCCACGACACATGCTTTTTAAAATTTATGTGATATTTATTTATTTATTTATTTAAAATAATTACACAGCATTACAGTTAGTACTAATGCACTGTGAATTACAAAAAAAAATAACATAACATGTCACATATTAGGTAGATTCAATCACTGAAAAATTACATCCATCCATCGCCTCACAGTACCTTAAACATTCACGACACACAATTATCCAGCTACTTCCAAAAACGTCCAAATCCGATGCTGATGCGAGAAGCGCATTAAGTTCTCGTAAGGCTCGAACTAGAGGAGAGATATAATTGTTATATACTTGTACTAGTTTTAAGTAGCATGTTTCGACTGTATTCTAATTTTTTATTGTGTCTAACCATGTAAGTTGTGGATATGAAAATAGTGTTTACCTATCTATCTATCTACATAAATCTAAACAAAATAAAAATACTACAAGTATTTACTCAAATAAAACTCGGGCCTTAGGCTGCCTCTGTCAATAAAACGGAGCGGAGGGAATGAACCATTCAGACTACGTCTTTGTGAAGCCCAAAAAAAGTGCGTTTAAGTCTGAGGAATGTGATTAGTGCATTTCACACAGCTCCGCTCTGCTCCGGTCTGCTCCGCTCCAGTGGACAGGTAGGTATTTCCTTAACTTGTCTAAAATTTTTGGTCTAATTTCAGTTTGCCTATCAACGTTTACTATAATGAATGTTTTGTCTAAAATCAATATATATGACCGAAATTAGGCAAACAGTTAGGCAAAACAAGGTACATAAAACCGGACAGGCCGCCTTTAGTACATCAAAAAATAGATACAAGAGCAATGGGAAAAACTAACATGTGGCTCTCGACACAATACAATACTATTTTAAAGTGCGCTCGATACTCTCACAACAAACCGCCACAAGTTATCAAAACCCCGCCATATGCGATTGGGGTTGCACTTGTCACAAAAAAGTAATAAATAATTGGCTTGAATTAAATATTATGCTGATTATGGCGCGACCCCCTACATTACAATACTTCATTAAAACGACCTCGCAGGGGCATATGATTACAAGACATTTGGTGTTGGATTTGAGAAGATGGTAAACGGGGTAACTTTATCGAATAATTCAGAAGGGTAACTCCGATGTTCGAAATTCGGAATCGTATCGCTCATTAAAATTATGTTTGGACACGAAATCGAGAGGCATGGCGGTACAAACTTCGAATTTCGATCTTCGGAGTAGCCCTTCAGGTATGAAACAGGTTTGATGTGGGTTTGATGCAGATTTAAATACGTTAGGATGCAAATCTTTATTCTAACGCCATACATTTTTCACGGTTTCAATGAAATCAAGTAATCCATCGTTCATATCATAGTGCAGTCAGTAAAGTAAAAATATGTTCAAACATCGTCGTCAATTACTTGACAAGCTTTGATTAGTTTGAGAAAAGGTCGATTTGTATAATATTTCCCCTGCTGCCCCTGATGAAGAGCTCTATATGAGTTCGAAACATGTCGGACCGTTCCTGACAATTTTTATGTGATTTTAACCGTTTTTTAAATTATTAAAGACGTCGCACAATAGTTTTAATAATATTATGTACATATTATTATTTAAAAACTCCTCTGTTCGAACCCTCGATTGTCTAAATTCTGTGACTGGCGTGTAGACCTCGTCTTTCCGCTACGGTTCAGTAAAAAGGCAGAGCTGACGTCCCAATGATGTGATAATAATACGTTTAGGAAGTATATTTGTAGGACTCCTGTCATAATTCGGTGTTTTTGTTACAATTGTGTATAATTATGTTAATTTTGTTAGGAAGTTCCCCCACTGGTCTCGTCGGCTTCCTTTACATTAGTTTATTTCATGTAGAGACCGATTTAATAGAGAGAGATGTATTTCCAAGCTGACTCAATTCCGATTTTCCCCCATGTCAACTTATTCCGACTTCAACTTTTTTAACTTTCTTTTTAAAATTAGATAACGAAAGTGGAAGTATCCCGTCACCTCGTATTACAAGCTTTTATATAACTTGCAATTTATTGTATGTAACTATGTTTGTTCGGGTGGAATCTTGCAACTCAATTTTGAAGCTGAAATTTTGCCTACTTAACTTTGATGACAATACAATAATAGGTATGGTATCATGGCGATGGTCTGATGATGTATCCGTAGTATATTAAAGCAATTCTACCAAGTTTGGGGTCTTAAAATCGTCTCAGTGAGCGATTAATGGATGTTCAATTAAAACTACAGCCGGCTATAAATGATGGACACAAAAAATTCAATTATTGACACAAAATTATTGTCTAATAAGTTTATAGGCACTCATTTTTAAACTCCAAACTATGTTTCTATAGATTCTTGATTAAAAAAATAATAATTTCTGCAAAAACTTGGCTTTGCCTTTTTTACCGGCCCAAAACCACGGCCTATTTAGCAACACAAGGGCGCATCAACCTGTACAATCAGATTTCTATTTTGCACCAAATTCTAGTAGGTATCTCTGTTTGGCCCTATGGCATTAAGTCCGCCATTAGTACTGACCTTTATTTTGCGCAATAAAGCTTAAATAAATAAATAAATCAGTACAAGTCTGGCAGTTCTGCTCTCGTGCGCAGGCGCCCACATGCGACTAGCTCTTCATTTCGTCACGGTTCTTGGATTACGTAATTAGCGGTAGCTTATTGGGAGTTTGGGGCATCCTGCCTAATCTGATTAGGGGCACTGTCGAATAAAATACGTTGTATAAATATATTTATATTAATGAGTTTGTATGAATGTTTATTTAATGTTACTGTGCTAGTTTATTTATTCATCTTCATATCTATTTTTGTAGCAAAATAGTAAAGAGTAAAACTGCATTGTCGAAAGTATAGGAAGAGGAAGTTTGAGTATAGGAAGAGATAGCGTATAAGTTCATCTTTGTCCCTCTAGAGTGCCGTAAAACTAAGTTGGAGTCGATAGAAATGGCCAATGATGTTAACTAGTTTACGCCTCTGTCTATACTCTATTCGCGTAATTTTTGTTAGCTTTTACACAGCGATCATGGTGTCTTAAACAGTTGATAGCTATACTTAAGTTTATTTGCTGCATAATATATTACCAATGCATTTAGACGAAAAATCTTCAGGACATTTCTGTTTATAATTTTTTTATTACCAGATTAAATCGGCAGGCTCGTGAATAGGGTGACGAAGAATTTCTAGCGAGCATGCTTTGATTATACCCCAAATAAAATATTAATACGTCGCACACGTCGTCGTTAGTGCGTTAACAACCCTCATTTTACCGCTGACCTTTACGAAAACTTACTGCCGCATTAATAAAAAAGTGGTTCGGTTATCAGCCTGTATTTAATTGCGTGCACTTGCTCGCCAGTAAAAAAATCAATTAATAACGAGTGGCCACGACCGACCTTCAACAAAACATGTTATTATATAAGTACGGCACCCTACGCTATGGGCCCCTATAAATATACTGCACATTTGGTAACAAAAGGATAAAAAACGAACATAAAAAGCATCCGCGGTTATCTATTAGTATCTAGTTAGAGTTACATGTACAGATGTTACAATAATAATCCGGCAACGCGGCTGTCTGTCACGAAATGGAACAGTTGAAAAAAATATTTCTGTTACAGAAAAAAAAAATTACCTGTTCAGTTTAAGACAGTAGGAATTTGTTCCGTTAAAATAAATAGACGGAAATAGATTTCAAGTGAGGATTTACATTTTTAATGTTGACACATTGGATTTTGGTCCCGTTTTGTTAAGCTCAGTTTTTGTCGATAAATTTTGTATAAAGTTTCGTCGTGACTCAGACTTAGCTACGCTTGGAGTTTTAGGGTGAGTATTTCGTCATCTGATCCGACACAACTGCTAGCAGCAACATTTCTGAAGCGTATGAATATAAATAAACAAAATACTTTCATCTATTTTACTGCACGCTAAATGCATGCCAAAATGTTGAATTGTAATTGTTCATTAGGTTTTTAAGTTTGCATCTACGCGTTGTTAGTTGAGACTTGCAATTTGTAGTAAGTAATATGATCAGCATGAGAATGAATGTACAGCTAAAATGGCCATTTCAGCTTTCTCAAATGTTCACTTGTATTAATTATTTAATATCTTACTGAACACTTGACTTATAAATTAAGTACTGTGTGTTGTAAATTTTGGGTGTGTTTGGGTAATTTTGCAGTGTAACCGGGTGTTACCCCGTAACGGTAAAGTCCCAGGACATTTAACAGCCTGTAATTATAGCTATGTGATGTAATAAATTATTTAATTAATTTTATCTTATCGACAAAGATGTGTTAAGCTTTTCTTCTACAACTGGACGAAAGAAGCGCTCACGGAAATCTTAAATCTTAAGTCTTTTGAATATTAATGAATGTAGTGTAACAAAATGTATTTTAAGAAATAAGGATAAGCTAAGGAAATAAATAAGTAGATACACCAATAACGTAGCATTTAAACTAGTTGTGCATATGCAGCTCCCATAAACTCACGTAATAAGCAGATACGCAAAGTATCACGTTTCTACAAATTCATCAGAATAAGAATAAACAAATGCAGTAACAAGTTGCCGTTTCCTGTTTGTCGACACACCCATCTGACTAAATCGCTTAAAAATATCACATTACTGTTCTTTACCACGGATGTACCTTTGGGAGATTTGGGGGCGTTTTTACTGTTTTTTCGTACGTATTAAGGGGATATTAAATGACTGCGGCTGAGGCCAATTAATACTCAGTGTGCTCAATGCTCAGAATGTTCACAATGGCTTAGGAGGGCGTATTTCGAGTTCCGACCGGAAAGATTCGATGGTGAATGACAATCGGTGTAACATGAGCCCGCGACAGGGCCCACCTGTGGACCGTATTCTAACCCAATAACAAAACGCTATTATTGTATGAGCCAGATAGACTTTTAAGCTCTTTCGGCATTAAACGCGCATTCAAGAGCCAATGAATGAATTTTTTGCGCAAACATTGCGCTTTTCGCAATCTGCGTTTATCGTTCAATGTTTGACGTGAGAGTCTCCATGTTTTTGTTCCGTTTAAAATTCTCAATGCTTCTTAGATTGTAGATCACAATCTTAAATCTATTTTCATGATTAAATATTCTGTCTTGTTGATTTTTTTGTGAGAATCGATCCGAAGTTAACTGTAGAAACTATCATTTTTATTGAAATTAGTAGAATACAATGAAAAAGTGTCAACTTTATACTGACAGACTAATACCGTCTTTACTATTTAGTCGGTTCATGCGTAGTTTTTCTACTTTTAGTTCATTTCGGTCCTATTCCCTTCGGGAAAGTTTTATATTCCAATGAAATCGACGTAAAATTGTCCACTTTGTACCAGGAGCTCAGTAGTAGGGAGGAGCGTGAAACTTCAGCAAAGCGCCGGTAGCTAATGAACGCTTCAGTTTTCAGCCGACGAGTTGGTGTCAGTGGGCGCCGCGAGAGGGCGCTGGGCTGCCATGTAAACAGAATTGGTCTATTTGCACTGGAGGCAGAAATCATAAACAATTAGATGCAAAATATCTAGTATTTCTCTAGGATAATGCTAGTATAGGATGGTGCTAGTATGCTGCAGCTATAATCAACGCGTAATACATACATACAGCTTGAATTTAGAACATAAATATTTCTTAGGGCTGAGTGGTGCACTAAGAAAACTTCCCTGAAAGGCCCATGTTTGTATAAAAATAAATATACGTATTATTTGTAATTGGGTCAATCAATTTTTTTCTGCTGCTCGTTCCCATGGTGACATCCCCTGGGTCAGTTTATAAAATTAGGATTTTCGGCGGTTATACATATTTACCAAAAACTATGTAATTGCAACAGCTACAACAGCTATAAATCCATTCTTATGAAGGCTATCTCATGACAATAACAGTTATATAAACGTACAACAGTTTTTTGAAGAAATGTAATTAATCATCCCCTAGGTCACGGGACAGAATAACAGAATGAAAATGTTGATCCACCCCGAATTAATAAATAAAATTAGTAGGCAATTTGCGTATAGGTACTAACGTCAACAATATGTATATATTTGTATATGTATAAATAACCAGTGAATCCTATTATTCTATTTTTTTTTGGTGTAGTTGTTTCATATTTTTTGTACTCATTTTAAGTTAGCATGTTTTGGTTATTTTATTGTATATGTAACAAAGTGTTTATCTATCTATCTATCTATCTATAAATAACATAAGGTTTTTAATCCCTCTTAAAGTAATATGTACCATAAATAACTAAAGAATAATTGCTTCAAAATAGTTTATTCGTATGCTCAAGGCATCAATTTTGAACTATTTTTATCTCTTTGCAAAAACAACAAGAATCGTGTAAGATCGCGGACCAATTACGGAGAACAATTTATATGCGCAAAGACATTTAATATACAGTTCAATATCACCTTAAAGAAGGTCCTAAGTCATATGTTTCTGCTACTTAAGTCAGCTCTTTTGGGTTGTGGTAGTGTTATGAGACCCGCCTTGTGGGGGGTTAAACGAATCATTGTGCTGTGGCGGTATTACCATTAATAGCCCTCCTTAAAGGAGCATATCTTTAATTGCCTAATTTTTAACGTCTCGACACTAGGAGGTCCTCAGAATGATACCTTTTATTTCGAGCTGCGTACGCGCATTCAGCGAGTCATTTGTCAGCACAGCAAGCAGCTCCGATCCCGCTGATCCTTGCATCGCTAGGTATGAAGTAATGTTAGGAATAGCCATATTTATCTCTCTTTGATTGTTTCTGTATCGTCTCGTGTGCGCTGGCGGGCCATTTTCTTGAATCTATTTTTTCCTCTTCTGATATATGCGTACCCTTACAGCGGAATTGCTGGTTGGTTAGCTGGCTAGTATGTATTTAAACCAAAAATCTTGAAGTGCTTGAATTGCTGTTTTCCTATTCCATAGACTGGTATTTGATTTAGCGAGCTGTATATTAAATATGCAGTTACTAAGCTTACTAATTTTACTATAAATATATAATAAAATTGCATTCTGCTCTCGGCTCTCCTGCAATCTCATCAGTTCAGAATTATATTACTGGAAAAGCTTTAAAAAAGTTCAAGCTAGTGGAAAGAAAAATACGGATACGTCATAAGATTTTGAGAGTCGTTAATTCCCAAAATGAAGCAAAGAATATTTTGAAATATGGGTAGACAGTAGACCCGAAGAACTGCCTAAGATATGGACAGGGACACATCGTCATTGCGGCATAATCCTCCATGTTTTCTTGAGTCTAGAATTTAATTAAAACAGATATGCTCAGTGAAAGGCCCTAACAAGTATCTGAATAGATTTAGCTCATTCTTATTGAAATATCTTCGTCAATTTCTGACGAAACTCAACTAAATGAATTACGTAAGATGAGTACTGCCTTAGACAAAGTTCCAAAGTATGCAACACTAGTTAACCATGCGCACGAGTCGATCTCACGGTAACGAGTTACGTCATTGACAGGCGAATCTTCACTCGTCCGATATGGACCGAGTCGTGAGCGACTGTGTCACAGTCTAAATAGCAAAAGTGTTGTATAATACAATGCGTGACTTAGTTTACTTGTGGCAAAACCGCCGTAAACTTTTATAAGGTTACATGTATAAAATCTCTACACTTCTCGTTAAATAGAGTAATTACTAGAGCGCACCGTAAAAATATTTCTTCGAAATTGACAACATTTCATATTTTTAAGACTATCATTTTATTACTTTTCTGAATTCTGCTTAAAAAGATGAAGTAATCTCTGTTTTTATTTATTTTCTGAGATGATTATTTACTTTATTATTAATTTATAAAAACATACTCATTTTAAAATGTGGCAACACAGAAACCAGAACTTAATGGAAAGGTTACTTTAGTCGGTTTTCTTATTAAAAAAAACTTAATCAAACTCGGTATGCATCTGTCACCTGTCAACGTCAAATAAAAAATATATATATTTTTCCGCTCTTTGGTTTAGACAACAACCCTATTCAGCCCGTATTGTCTAAGATTGCAGTTATTTGATGTATTTTCTTATATTTCTTTAAATACAGAAGAATAAATTCAAAGATTTTTTTTCAAGGTACACGACTTAAAGCCCTATCGATCTCTATATTAATTTCCACTTGTTATAAATATGAAATGTTGTGAATTCTTCTCCGAATTGTATTCTAGCATGGCATGACGAACCGCACTTTTTTTCAGTGAAAATTGGTTTATTTAAGAGAAGATTTTTCTGTGTATGAACACAATATTATAATTACTATCGTATTTAATACGGGAAAAGTATGCTTACAAAAATTTACGTACGTAACTGACAACTATTATATTGTACAATTGATAATGTTAATTTTAATCAGATTAACCCATTCTTTTCAAAATGAAATAGGGTTTTGGAATCTTGATTCCAAAGTTAGTAATCCTCATTGGCGAATGGTACAGACATAACTCTTTTATGACATCACAGTGAGCCATGAATGTGTCACTGACTAATCTCTATTACGTTAAACTTATAGGTTATTTGTATTCAAACTGTCTACAGCTGTACCATTAGAATTGATTACGATTTTATTGCCATTTGGGTGTTCTAATCCGATGGCTTTACTATTTTATGCAATTTACAATTAAATGTGTATTAAAATTTTTAATCATAGAAAGAACGATGCTAAGCGCGTATTATAAACTATTTTGAATAGACTTTGGGGCATATTATACGATTTTAAAGGTAAAATTCATTAAGATTCACTCCGGGTGATTCGGTCCGAGCGGGTGAGAAGCCAACCAATAAGAAACAGGATTTGGTCCGAGTGTCAGCATAATAGTGGCTCTAAGCTTAACATTTAAATTAATAGACGATTTTAATTTGCCGTAAGCTAATAAATATTCGGGTATCACAATGTCCATAAATGTCATCTTACAGGCTATGTATCACATGAATAAGTGTATGGAATATGTTGTCCGTAAATCAGGTGAGTATATGCGGTCGCTTCACCACGCCCCTCGGCCAACTGCGTTGTATTCTACACAAACAACCAATAAGATTTATTTCTCATGCGAATCGCGACGGATAAAAGAGAGAACCTTCTGTGTTTTATTCTGTGAGGAACGTATATTTACGATTGCAGTTGAGTAACTGTCTTCACAATTCCCATATATAATCCAGTGTATACATTCGCTTTCAAATCAGCATGAATAAGGAGTGTTGTCTGAGTCTGAATGAATGCATAACGAAGCACAGTGGTAAATAGCAGTATATCAGGTAAATGAGTATCCTCGCCAATCTTTACTGCCTATCGTATTCATATATCTACTTGATCTACAACGATTTATTGTGATCAATGCTTATACTGTTCCATTCCTTGCCAATAAAAGAGGACTTAAGATCAAAAATACTCGTAACTATAAAAACGGTTTAAGAGCATTTCTCAAAAAGTTTGTGCAAAATTAAGACGTCAATTAATGTTCAATATATTTTTCCTATTTTGTTACCAATTTTCTTTGTGATTTCCAATACATTGATTTCAGATTCACTATATATAATAAAATTACTAGGTAAATACTTGGTAACAAAATAGGAAAATATATTGAACTTTATTCTTAATTTTTTTTGAGAATTGCTCTACTCACTTAAAAGTTGTCAGGAACGGCCCGACATGTTTCGAACTCATATGGAGCTCTTCATCAGGGACAGCTATCCGTGCTGCTACGCGTATTTATAATTATTAAAAATGTCTCACGATAGTTTTAATAATATTAAACATACGTCATCCTATTCTAAATGGCGGCGACACGACTAAACTTGATGGTCGTGATCATGATGGTACTCGGTGGTGGAGTAATTTGCTTGGAATTGGAAATATACTTTTCAGTAAAACACTTTACACGTGCGACTCGGACTTTCTCCCGAAGAGCATCATACCACTAGATACGTCAAACGTAATAAAAACCGCGTTTCATTTGACTTATGCTCTTGCGTCTCCTAGATGGGGCAAAAGGCGTCCACAGTGACTCTCCAACCAGATCGGTCGATTAGGACGTATGACTTTCGGGGGTTGGGTCGGATATGAATTTCATGATTCCAACCCGTTCGCCTGCAATTTAACTGCAGCGACTATAGCAATATTTTTTGTAACAAACGTGTGAATCATGTATGTGTCTCTTTGAAAACATTGGCAAAAAATGGGTTCCCTCTATGTCGCATACTTTTGTTTGTCCGAAACTGTTTTAGCATAACAGACTTGGCATATTAAGTTTTCGACGAATGGTAATGTGGCAGAAACCTTATTTGGCATAAGTTCTAACTTACCGAAAATGTGTTTGCCCGAAATTGTATTCGCATACTATTGTTTAGGCCGATTATATTTACGAATAATTTGGTTTAGCATAGTGGTATTTGGCATATTATTATCTTTTGTCCGAATCTATCTTGGCATACTTAAATTGCTACAAGAAAAGCAGGTTAGGTTAGGTTATAACTGAATCCCTCGCAAAAACGATCAGCTAGCAGAAAAGTACGTTAGGTTAGGTTAGAATTGCGTCCCTCAAAAAAACGAACTGCTAGCACAAAAGTAGGTTAGGTTAGAACTACGTCCCTCGCAAAAACGAACTGCTAGCAGAAAAGTAGGTTAGGTTAGGTTATAACTACGTCCCTCAAAAAAACGAACTGCTAGCAGAAAAGTAGGTTAGGTTAGAACTACGTCCCTCAAAAAAACGAACTGCTAGCAGAAAAGTAGTTTAGGTTAGGTTAGAACTTCGTCGCTCAAAAAAACAAACTGCTAGCAGAAAAGTAGGTTAGGTTAGGTTAGAACTGCGCCCCTCGCAAATACGATCAGCTAGCAGAAAAGTGGGTTAGGTTAGGTTAGGTTAGAATTGCGTCCCTCAAAAAAAACGAACTGCTAGCAGAAAAGTAGGTTAGGTTAGAACTACGTCCCTCGCAAAAACGAACTGCTAGCAGAAAAGTAGGTTAGGTTAGAACTTCGTCGCTCAAAAAAACGAACTGCTAGCAGAAAAGTAGGTTAGGTTAGGTTAGAACTGCGTCCCTCGCAAATACGATCAGCTAGCAGAAAAGTGGGTTAGGTTAGGTTAGAATTGCGTCCCTCAAAAAAATTGGGCAAGTGCGAGCCCGACTCGCGCATGAAGGGTTCCGTACCTATACATATATATAATCTATAACAAGTTTGTTGTATGGGAGCCCCCCTTAAATATTTATTTTATTTTATTTTTAGTATTTGTTGTTATAGCGGCAATAGAAATACATCCTCTGTGAAAATTTCAACTGTCTAGCTATCACCGTTGTTGAGATACAGCCTGGTGACAGACGGACGGACGGACGGACGGACGGACGGACGGACGGACGGACGGACGGACGGACAGCGAAGTCTCAGTAATAGGGTCCCGTTTTTACCCTTTGGGTACGGAACCCTAAAAACGAACTGCTAGCAGAAAAGTAGGTTAGGTTAGGTTAGAACTACGTCCCTCGCAAAAACTAACTGCTAGCAGAAAAGGAGGTTAGGTTAGGTTAGAACTTCGTCCCTCAAAAAACAAACTGCTAGCAGAAAAGTAGGTTAGGTTAAAACTATGTCTGCTAGCAGAAAAGTAGGTTAGGTTAGAACTTCGTCCCTCAAAAAAACAAACTGCTAGCAGAAAAGTAGGTTAGGGTAGAACTGCGTCCCTCGCAAAAACGATCAGCTAGCAGAAAAGTAGGTTAGGTTAGGTTAGAATTGCGTCCCTCAAAAAAACGAACTGCTAGCAGAAAAGTAGGTTACGTTAGGTTAGTATATTAGTAAACTGATGAATAAAAAATATGAAGACATGAATAACAAGGTTTTATTTTTAACATTAAATATACTTAACAAAAACAGTTGCAAAAGTATAACATGCTAATTATTACCATTATTGCCTTAAACTAATCTTAAATTAGCAGCAATTGCCTTTAAAAATCCTTTTTTAGTATAATCGGTCTGATTTTTTAAAATCTGATCAATGCGGTACGCTCTGTCCAGGACTTTCTTTTTTTTCGCTGGTGGTGGGGCACCGATGCTTAATTTTTCAAGTTCTATCATGGAATATTTCATCTCTTTTGTAAGATGCTGAGATAAATTATAAAAACCGACATGGGTTTTGCCCACTATAGTATTCATTCTATGATGCCATGATGAATATGCCTATTTATTTTATGCGTAGACATGATTCGGACAAACAAAAATATGCGCAAATAAAATATGACAAATGAAATTATGCCTAGTTATTTTATGCGTAGACATGATTCGGACAAACAAAAATATGCGAAATAAATTTATGACAAATGAATATCTGCGTAATCAAAATATGCGAATCTTGATTATGCCAAAACAGTTTATGCGGAAAGTCAATTCTGCCTACATAGATTATGACATGCAAAATTATGACTAAAAATATTATGCCAAAACAGGGGGAACCGGCAAAAAATAATCAACGTTCTTAGCCTTTGTTTTATTTAACGAGCGACTTTTGACCTTCAATACCTCCATCTTCCCATTGCGAAAAACGTGCACATTTCTTATCTAAAGTTCCGTTTTGTAGCGATGCGCCGGCGCTGGGCGCGAAACCGATAGCGCCTCCAGAGGGGCTACTCCGAAGCTCAAAATAGGCCACTATCTTGACAAGTCATATTAGCAAGTTTTTTAGAAGTGTCAAAATGGTGTGATGGAAGAAGCGTTTGCACGAGACATAAACTAAAGTTCTGTGGCTCGGTTCAATTGCTTTATGTTTTATAATTTTTAATCATAGTGAAAAATTCAGCTGACCAAAGAACTGTGCGTAACTTTAGATAGTTTTTTTGTATATAGTAAGGCATCTGTGACTCTCGCACCTATAAAATTGACGGAAAATAACCAATGTTTTGTCACTTATTTTTTGCATGATAAATGTGATCACTGATCATCATAATATTCGCGGATAACTAGCCTATTAGATGGTCGTATAGCGTCGTCCTTCTCGCTATCGCGTTAACATTTACAGTTACATTTGAGTATTTAAAAGAGATGTTTGGAGACAAACTTCTAATTTCGAACTTCGGAGTAGCCCCCATTGATGGACCTGCGTGGGCGCGGCGTTTTGTCGTCGCGTCGTTAAGATAACTATTTCGAGATAGCCTCGCCTTTATTCTCTTTATTATCTGAGTGAAGTTTGATTTGTTCCCGCCTTCGCCTTTGCTAAAAGCGCTCGGGATTCGTGATGGGTGATGGAGAATTTTTACAAGCTTTTGTTTAACTTGCAATGTTGACGACGCGGTTAGCTCAGTTTGTAGACACCTGCCTACTGAGCCGGCGGTCCCGGGTTCGAATCCCGACCGGGGCAAATATTTGTGTGATGAACTCGAATATTTGTGCTTGGGTCATGGTTGTTCTATGTATTTAAGTATATATTTATCTATACAAGTATCTATATCGTCGTCAAGTTCCCATAACACAAGCCTTCTTGAGCTTAATTTGGGACTAGATCGATTTGTGTGAGGTTGTCCGATATTTATTTATTTATTTATTTTTATTTTATGTATATTTCTAAGTATGTTTGTTCGGGTGAAATCTTGCAACTCAATATTGAAGCTTTAATCTCGTCAATCTACTGAGCTGTTCATACCTACTTAACTTTGGTGACAATACAATGGGGCCGATAAGTTTAATTTAATAACAATATAAATGAATATATAAACATATAATATGATGTACATATCTCATTATTTCTGGATGCATTTGCCCAACAACTGGACACAAAATAGGGATGCGTTTCAATTGTTTTATTTGTTTAAAACTCCTCGTATAAATTACCTTATGTCGTGACATGCATGCCCTTTCTCAATTTCCTGTGCGTAAAAATACATATATTTAGATAAAAATCCGCATTATTTTAAACAGGATGTGAACTAAATGAGCGTTATTTTAGGTTTCAGTGAAGCCTGGGGGAGGATGGTTGTCACAAGTTTATATGCAAAGTTGCTACTACGCATAGTTACCCTCCGTAACAGTTTGGTGGTAACTGACAACAATTTTCTATTGAGATATGCCTTTTTGTGTACGAGTACCTACGCAAAAATTGTGACCACTTGATTAGGTTCATTTCTTTTTCCGGTACACAGTAATTGCTTTATAACTTATCTTATCTTATCACATAGCATATAAGAAGCTGTCAACGGAAGAACGAGTATATGCCCTCGGTGATTTATAATTTATCATTCTTCCACTATAACATTAATTTGGATGACAGGAATTTAAGTTTATAATAACTTGACTGTTGTCAGGGTTATTATTTTGTCATTGAGATTCGCCATTTTGTTTTGTTGAATACCAAAGAAATTAATACAATTTTAAGAAATCAAGATTTTTGACATTTTCTTCTTCGGATTCAAGAAAGCAATGCGGCATTTTGGGAAAATAGAATAATCGGGAAGATATTGAGGAACCGACTCGGAGATATATCGACTGGGTTACACCGATGTCCGAAATTCGAACATCGTATCGTGCCGTCCCGCTCATTCGAATATTGTTCGATACGGGATCGAAAGGGATTGCACGCTACAAACATCCAATTTCGATCCTCGGAGCCCTTCTGGTCGGGATCGCAGGAAGCCGATGAGTGCGACGCAAGACCGGTCGTTGTGAAGAGCCTTAGGGGAGGCCTTTGCCCAACCGTGGGCGTCTTTCGGCTGACATGATGATGACAGTTTTGGTCAATAGTTAGCGAGTTTAACTCTATACCTACTCTAACCAACAACGTCATTAAATTTTAAGAGAATGACGCAAGTTTCAGTACTTGACACTTTCTCTTCTTCTTCTTCAATTTAAGAGCTGCGCTCTTGTCCGTTTAGCAATCGCCAGCCGTTTCTTTCTTGGGCTTTCTCCTTTGACTTTAACTTTTTCTTTTATTTGCTCAATGTAATTTCGTCTTGGACTCTTGGTCTTCCTCTACCTCGCTTACCCTCCATTTTTCCTTCTATGATATTTTTGAGGAAAAAGTCATGTCTTAGCAGATGCCCTATCTTATTTCGTCTTCTAGTTTCTATTAGTGTTAGTAGTTTCCTTTAATCTTCTATCTTATTCAAGACCTCTTCATTTGTATTTTTATCCTTCCAGCTTTCTCCTAATAGTCGTAATGTTAATCAACCGCGTCCTTGGTATAATATATACGTATATACTTACTCGTATATATGCGCAAGCGCAGATCGCTCGCCACGCACTCTCAAAGCGCCGCCATGTTTGCCTTTCGATCGCAACCTGTGTTTAAGTTGACTCGGGAATTATATCGGCCCGATTAGTGTAATAACTGGTTGGTTGCGGGGCTTTTTGGGGTTCCGCGGAGGATATTCATATTTACTGGGTGTGTGAAGGAATCCTTCGTTGATGATGTTGATCCAATAAAGGATCTAGGTACTAGGATTTCGAAGGAGTTGCCGAAAATAGTAAGGATTCTTAAAATGTTTCGAGATTGCAAACACAACCTGTGACTAAGGCTCATTCACTTGCGATAACTTTGCTGGTCATCACCATCATCATCATATCAGGTGATAGACGTCCACTGCTGGACCAAGGCCTCCCCAAAGTTCTCCACAAGTCACAACGATCGGCCTTGCGCCACCCTCATCCACGTTGCGTCTTCCGGCCCGCGGTTGCCACTCAAGAACCTTTCTGCCTTAACGGCCTTCGGTTCTACGATCAATGTGCTTTGTTGCTTTGCTGGTAAATTCTCAATAAATATAAATAACAGAGCAAATGAGGGAGTTCCATGAATAAGACATGTTTTGTTAATGTTTTATTTCTCTCGCTTCGACGAAACAACGAGACCTAAAAAGCTGCACACAGTTAGTTAATGGTCAACGATCTATCCCCACTTGTTGTAGCACTTGTACTGTACCACTCTGACATTGACTTCGAAATATTGCAATTTTACAATTTTTGGGGTACTATAAAACAACAGAATCCTCAACGCACAACACCGCCTCGCACTTGACTGTTTTTTCACGTTTCAGCGTTCGCTTTCACTCGCTCGGCGC
Source organism: Apotomis betuletana (assembly GCA_932273695.1). Lineage (NCBI taxonomy): Eukaryota > Metazoa > Arthropoda > Insecta > Lepidoptera > Tortricidae > Apotomis > Apotomis betuletana. Next base: position 2,330,270 of record OW026310.1, read on the forward strand.
TCGCGCATCGTTCGATTGTTCTGGCTCATTGTTTTCCGCGCTATAAAATTTGCCCTGTTATTTTACGATTGGTTTTGTTGCACTCGTGCACAAAGTTTGGCTCGGGGGAGTTGTGTGGCCAAATAAACCGCTGGAGTTTCGGAGAAACTGAACTTCAGGGAGCAGCAACAGATAACTATTACACAATGCAATGTTAAATTTGGATTTAACATATATGACTCGAGGTAGTGTAAAGTTTAGTTTTTCATTATATGAGGGCATTAAGCGCATTTTAGAAAATCTTTTAATGCAGTTTTGTATCTTTAAAAAAATAAAAGATTTGTATCTTTAGGATGACAGTTTCCATCCAGAGCTCATAATTTCTTTCCACACTGCATAACTACAAATTGTATGCTTTTATGGTTGGTATTAGAATGAACAATACATGCTTATTTGACCTGTACACTTTATGGTTCAGTATCAAACAAATATCACATCATTGAATTTTACTGTATCGATTTAATTACCAGAGCCCTTAGCGTACGTTTCCAACGCAACAAAAGGTCCAGAACATGTTACCGTTTTTCATACAAATAACATGACAAACGCGTTCAGCTCCTTTTTTAGGTTAAAACAAACCTACACTAGAGCCTCAGACATAGCAGGATTATCTTAAAACACAATTAAAGCCTTTATCGCCAATAAAACCGCACGCCAGATATCGATTAGTCCCCATCGGAATGGACTTGAAATGTGAAATAGGTGATTCCGAGTGACTCGATGCGAATCGCAATATCATTAAGTTGGAAGATTGCACGGTGGGTTATTTAGCGCCGGACCTTCGGCCCTTTATTCCATTTCACTTACACTAGAAGTTGAAAATGAACGATCAGTCGCTCGTCGTCGATACAACGGGCCGATTTGCTTCAGTGTTTAAGCAGCGATGTAGTAATATACAGCGCTTTTCTCACTAGTGAATAAATATTGATTGTGGCAACGCGGTGCTTGTAATTGCATGTGCGGCCGGCGCGCACGCAGCTTATAAAACCCGTCGGAACCGCACGGAATGTAAACCAGAATGCTCCGGGACAGTAATGTGTATTTATCGACCGCGTTGAGTAATGTTTTTATCGGGCTTAAGCCCCGATCTGCCCGGATACGTGTGTTAGGATTAATGTGTCCTTCACATTATTTACTTCCCATTATTAGGTACGCGACGTTTTAATTTTAACAATATTTTTTGCTACTTTACACACCTGTAAAGCTAATTTACGGGGTAGTAATTTGATAACGGCATAATGGAACAAAAATGGAGCTCGTTAAATGCTGTTTTTTAACAAGACTGTTACACGAAATGCGGGAAATTGGTCTGGTTTTTATGGGTAATGCCAAGGGCGGTGGGGCCGATAAAAGTGCGAGTTAACAATTACCGTTATCATGCGAAATTGCGAGGTAATGTTTACATAAAACTTGAAACTAGTTTATCTAATTACTTACCTACTAGATATTATGCGGTATCGCGATAAAACATCCCGATAATAATCTTATACAGTAAATATATATGGCCGCGGGATTTTGTCATGGAGTAGCTGCCACAAAGTTGTAGAAAATGGACTACACTTTTTACACGTCAAGCAGAAATAAACCAAAGGCCATCTCATCATTAAGAACTACATTAACTTTTCAACCAACCTTGCCCCTGAAAGATCAATAAAATGTGTATGAAATGTCTTATTCGTTTGCTATGGGAATAAATAACCATAAAATATTGACTCATTTTAGAGTTATGTTGTTCAAACAATACACTGAATTTGTTTAGTTTAGTTTCGGTGCCACAGCCAGCCAGCAGATCTGCTGCAAGTACGCAGAGGCGTTGAGCATGCAAGAGAGGGAAGGATAAAGAAGCTCATCGAAATGACTGACAAGCGATAATGGCACAACACCGAAGGTTGTTCAGGGCCGGATGGAAACTGAGACAGGGCACGCACCGGTTCTCTCGTGTTTCCTTCATCTTCTGCCGCACTTCTGAGGCACCGGTGAGGGTGTAGTTTTAGGTTCGGAGAGTGGGTTTTTTAGTAATCAGAAGGACCAAAGATATCTCTCTCTCTTTGGTCCGACAAGAATGTTAGCATCGAGCCAGAAAGGGAAAAGATGTTTACACAATACTCTAAATTAATGAAAAAAGTGGTATTTTTAAAATGTGCTGTCAGGAATCGAAACCACAACCTTCACAACCAAGCACTATAACCACTCCATCCGGCCGATATCAAAGTGATTTCCTACATTTTATTGCCCACAAAGGTTACAATTAGCATAGCAGCTGCAACGGCGGCCATTGCCGCGGGGAAATTAAAAAACCAACAGGCACGGGAATAGAGCCGTTCAGCCGGAGAAATGTTTATGACGGGGCGACTACACTGTGTACGTCGCCAACTTTGTGTCTGTTCAAACAATTTGCAGGAGTGGAATGTATGTTTCATGTATCGTGGAAAAGTTATCCCGAGACCAGACTCGAGAAGAAATAGAAAAGTTATCAGATCCCAGGAAAAGCCAAGCGCCTGACGCGCCTGAAGCTGACTTTACTAACCCTACACCAAGGTTTAAAAAGTATGGCTTCAACTGGCTTCAAGTCTCTAAACCCTGACTTCACGACTTTACACCTTGGTTTCAAAAGTATGGCCGAGCTGGTATCGCTGATAGATAGGAATTAAGATTAATAATATTATCAGAAATTTGAATACATAAACAGATCTTCAAAAACCAAATTTCAGCTTTCCAGGTCATCGGAAAGTACCCCAGAGGTTTCGATATGTGAGTGAGTGTGGGAGAGAGTGAGTCCAAAATTGGCTTATTTTACGTACCAGTAAAAGCTAAAGTATAAAAGTTAGATCAATTAAATTTAGTGCATTTCATGTATTCCGTTATTGCATTTTAACCTGTTAATTTGGGCGCCCTAGTGTTAACTGGGACGAAGCTACGAGGATTTGAAAATGAGACGAAACAGTTCGAAAAAAGGTGTTATTAAATTATTAATTAATTAATTATTCTTCTCAATTGGGCATGATTTGCGGTTGCAAATGGTATAATTTACACAGGTACAAGAAACTATAAAATATTACTGACTAAATATTTATGCGGCCAGCAATTAACTTCTATGGTTTTCTCAATAAGTATTTGCTGCATTTTATAATAAGTCAGACTGGTTTAATAGTTAAAGAATAATGCGCTATAAAGAGAGAATGACATTATAAAACACCATGTTTATCATTTGTGTGTTGTCCGTCTTTAACTTTACGATTTGGAATAAGTCTCGTGTTCTTAACGAACGTGCCTCTTAAAGAATTTAAAATGTCTCATCAATTTCCCTGAATGTCGCAAAAAGGCATGTCCGAGAAAAACAATATCCCGTGTCTCATACTAATACAGTTAATGAAGCTTTGTCGGCTGGTGATTAATATTGAAAGGGGATTTTGACGTCGGATGTATAAAATGGGAACTTTACTGCCCTAGTGAGCATTGTGGTATTGCTCTTTTTGCGATTTGAAAGCTCACATATAAATGTAATATTAGCAAACTTAGAGTAACATGACTGGTCATGCTGGCGTTATTTGGGGTAGCCTATCGGAGCAGCCCGTCTAGCACAACTATGGTTCGCGACTCATATCGCGCGACATTAGCATCACTCGTCACTCTCTTACGATACTGTACAGAAAGGGATAGGTAGCACATCTCGCGCGAGAAAGAGTCGCATGTCAAAGTTGTGCTAGAGGAGTTGTTTTATGACCGAGCGAGCGAAGCGAGCAAAGCGTCTTCGTTACAAATTAGCAAAAAAAAACGTTTGTCCGGATGTTTCAATGTTAGGATATTTGGATGTCCTGAAATTTGTGAGTAGGTTCGTTAAGTATACAGAATTTGTCGATTACGTTTTAGGATTTTTTCAAAATGTCGGTGATATGGATTATGGAGGTTGAAAACGTAAGAAATGACAAGTTTCAGCAATTTCGAAACAAAATCGTGAGGTTTACAGCTCACAGGGCCACTAGTTGTAACTAGTTATTTATTATTTATATATTTATTCACATGTCAAGTACATATCACTAGGTACATCGTCCCACAAAACTGTTTTCACGGTTCGACTGTGGGATCTGTGAGTCTATCTGTACAATATGATATCTATATTATTTAGATAGTTTTGAGTACAAACTTACGAATTTTACCATTTATTTTTATTAATAATGAATTATTATAGCCAGTATTAAAAAGTTTACTAAAAAGTTTTAAAAGATATCAATACCAAGAATTTATTGTACGCCCCTCGTATGTACTGACCATAGTTGACAACTCCATTTACTGATAGTTTTTTTCCAAAGCACGTATCCGTATTTGACAGTGTTCCATTGCCTCCATACTCTTTGATTTAGACATATTAGCTGTGGTATGTAATAAAGAAAGGCCCTGCCAGTAAGACTTTACCCCTTTTGCTATCTAATTTCTTCCAGTCGACAGCCGCTGCTGTAACAAGAAACTAAACGAGACCGCCCCTGACCGCAAATTGTCTCAATTAAATCAAGTGGTCACATCAGTCCATTCCCATCTTGCCAGTCGCACTTGCAACTCAATAAAACAACGTAAGTCTCTTTAGAAATCAAACGCAGTTACGTCTGTTTCGTTCTAGGGCTATACCGTGCAATCCCAAAAAGTTGCAAGAACCCAAGAGTCATAGGTTTTATCAGGCCTTTTGGATCTGTGCAGTGGTGTTGCGATTGGAACAGTTTAAAGGTTGTCGTGCATCTAACCACTCGGCGCCGGACCGGAATCGCCTCAACTTGAGCCGATCAGTATTTGTATGCAACGCACACGTATCAACTAATTACGTAATGGCATCGTTCGCTACGGCACACGGGAAGCGACGCGTGGACGACACGCCGTCGCCGTGCTTACGTCGTCGTGTGAGGCGCGCTTGAGAGCCACCCGTCGTGAGAGGACAGCGCGTCGATCGCAGACACAGCACTTATATAGTTGGCAGTCCACAACTGTGCGTTTTTCTAGAAATTTCCTACCTCGCACGACTTTGTGGAATGAATTGTCGCTTGCGGTATTTCCGGACCGACACGTCCTTCAAACCTTCAAAAAAAAAGCGTAATACTCCCACCTGAAAGCCCAGCAACGCTATTGTGACTCTGGTGTGGCAGGGTAGCGGTAATTGATTTCCATCAGGCGATCCGTTTCATCGTTTGCCCCTATGGCATAAAAAAAGCAAGCTGTCGTCCCGCCGTCAACGTGCGTTCACCAGCGGCGCTGGTCCGGTATCGCTGCCGTTACGCGATTGCGTCGGTCGCCTTCGACATAGAGCTAATGAGTTGATGCGGCGTTGATCCGGTGCCGGACGGTTAGGTGTGCGGTAACCTTAAGGATGGCAACCTCTGCCGTCTCCTAATTGATCCCGAATAAATCTGAGACGTCAAGTGGGCTTCGTTTACGATTTCGATTAAGTGTCTTGATCGGGCCGTGCTCTTTATGGGTGTTGATGCAATTCTTTGTGTAGCATATTCTATAAACGTATACAATGTCTGTAAACGCAAGTGTCACGATGACAGCTCGCTCTCTGTCTATTGAGATTTACCTCTGACACGGTACACTTCGCGCTCCAATATCATAATATTAATTTTGTAATATTTCTAAGAAGAATCTTAAAATACAAACCCGAAGACTTTACAACATCGTTTTATTTGAAGTTCATACATGGCGCAGCCGAAAAGGAGTCAAATTCAGGAAGATTAAACTGGATTGGACAAGGTAACCTACAAATCGCTACTGAGTGCACATGTTCGTTAACAGCAAAATGGCTGTAGATTACTAATATTAATTATGAATTTGGAAGAAACAAGTGAAAATTTTACGAAAATGTCTGCCGTCGAATATAAAATGCCCGCGGGCCTCAATTTAGAAGATATTGAAAACTGCTGGCCGCAGTGGCAACGGTTCAAGTTATCTTTTCGCAACTTCGTGCTGGCGGCGGGGTTAGAAAGAATATCAGAAGCCAGAAAAGCAGCAATACTGATTAACTGCGTTGGCCACGGAGCGCAAGAATTATATTTTAATGTCCTTAAAGTGGAAGGCAAGGACAAGTTGGAGGAGGTGATCGAAGTTTTCGACGACTATTTCAAGCCGAAACAAAATGAGATTATTAACAGATTCAATTTCAACAAGCGGAACCAAGAAGAGGGAGAAACGTTTGATACTTTTTACACAGCAATAAGAAAAGTAGCGGAGAACTGCAACTTTGGTGACCAGAAAGAAAAGATGCTTCGGGACAAGATTGTTATTGGTGTTCGGGAACAACGTATCCAACAGAAGCTACTCGAAATCAAGGACCTCACTATGGAGAAGGCCATCGACATCTGCAGGTCTGCGGAGCTGTCCAGAGAGTTTGTGAAGACGCTCAACAACCCGGAGGTGCATGCAGTTCAGACGGGCTGGGCAAAGCAGCAGCAGTCGAATAAAGCTAAGTATTTCAGTAATCCTAAAAAGACTATGTCTCAAAATGTTAATATGGAGGGCCGTTATAATAGATGGTTTTATAACTGTAAAAAGTGTAATACCGAGCATGGTCCTAAACAGTGTCCTGCATATGGTAAGGCTTGCTCGAGCTGCAACAGGCTGAACCATTTTAGTGTAGGTTGCAATTTCAATAAGAAACGGGTTGATATTATTAATAACAATGATAATGAAGAGGCCTACAACAATGTTCATGATTTATGACTGTCGAATAACATTACTTATGAGGTTTATTCCATAGATTTGGGAAAAAATGATTGGACCGAGACACTCAGAGTGGAAAATAAAAAAGTTGCATTTAAATGTGACACTGGAGCCCAAATTAATGTTCTGAGTATGAGGGATTTTAAGAAAATTGTCAATGATGATAATGATATTAAAATATCTGAGACAAGAGTAATAATTAAAGTCTTCGGGGGTGGGAAATTGTTCCCTATAGGTAAAGTCACACTAAAAGTTTTTTCTAATGCAGTTAAGAATTATGAAGTCATAACTGAATTTTTAATTGTCAAAGAAAGTGTCAGACCTATCTTAGGATTAGCCTCATTAGTAAAACTGAGGTTATTAAATAATACTAACATTGATACAATTGAGACTGATCATGTTACTGTTAATACTGTAAAGACTGATCTGGTAACTAATAATAATAGTAAAAACTGTATGATTAATAAAAACATCGAACTATTTCAGGGTGTTGGCGAGTTCAAAACGCCACTACAACTGCGTATTCGACCTGACGCTGAGCCTGTGGTGAGACCTCCACGGCGGGTACCCAACTCCCTGAAGCCGCGCCTTGCGGACAAACTGGCAGCTCTGGTGAAACACAAAGTAATAGCTAAGGTAGACCACCCTAAAAGTTTTGTTAGTAATTTAGTGATAATTGAAAAGAAAAATGGTTCACTTAGAATTTGCCTAGACCCGAAGGACTTGAATCAAGTGTTAATAAGAGAGCACCATTTAATACCAACCTTAGATGAGATTGTGCCAAAACTAAGTAATAAGAAGATATTTTCTGTACTGGATCTATCGGATGGGTTTTATAATATTAAATTATCAGATAGTTCAAGTGACTTATGTACTTTTAATAGCCCGTTTGGCTGTTATAAATTTCTAAGGTGTCCCTTCGGGATCTCTGTAGCTCCGGAGGTGTTCCAAAAATATAGTGAAACTGCATTTGGGGACATCCCGGGAGTTATTGTTTATTGTGATGACCTCTTAATTTGTGCTGACACTGAACAGGAACATGACGCAATACTAAACAAGGTGCTTAATAGAGCCAGAGAACACAATGTACGCTTCAATAAAGAGAAATTTCAATATAAATTAAAACAAGTAAAGTATTTTGGCCATATTTTTTCTGAACAAGGCATGCAAATTGATCCTGATAGAGTCAGTGCAATAGTTAATATGAAAAGCCCTAACAACAAAAAAGAACTTCAAATTTTTCTGGGAATGGTCAATTATTTACGAAAATTTATCCCACACTTAGCTAATATTGCAGCACCATTACAACTGTTATTGAAGAAAGATGTTGATTGGCTTTGGACGAAAATTCATGAAGATGTATACACTAATATTAAAAATAAAATCTGTACAGCTCCGGTCCTTCAAAATTTTAATGATAATTTGCCCATTACTATACAATGCGATGCATCTAAAGATGGTCTAGGATGTTGTATACTTCAAAATGGTAAACCAGTTTGTTTCGCTTCACGAAGTTTAACATCGGCAGAACGTAACTTTTCACAGATCGAAAAAGAACTCTTAAGTGTAACATGGTCTACACGTAAGTTTCATTACTACATATATGGACGTAAAGTGACAATACTTAATGATCACAAACCCCTTGAAAGTCTACTTAAGAAACATCTTCATGAAGTACCGTCGCCTAGGTTACAAAGATTAAAACTAAAACTATTAAGATATGACATAGAATTTAAATATTTACAAGGTAAATTTATGTACATTGCGGATTTGCTATCACGCTCTTATCAACTGTCACAGGACACCGATGAGTCTTACATGTATGAGGTGATACATTGCATGGGCTTAGCAAGCAATTTAGAATGCTCGGAGGAACAAAAAACAGTATTAATAAATGAAAGTTCCAACGATAACGAATTACAGATATTAAGAAATTTCATAATGAATGGATGGCCCACTAATAATAAGGATATTCCTGATGGTCTACATAGTTACCATAAATTAAGAGGTGAACTGACTATTGATAACTGTTTAATATTTTTTAATAATCGATTAATTGTTCCTAAAAGTTTAAGACAGTCATTCATTAAAACCTTACATGAAGGACACATCGGTGTGACAAAAATGAAACAACTGGCGAGAAATCTGTATTATTGGCCACATATAGACTCTCATATTGAAGAATATGTTAAGCGTTGCTTTCCCTGTCAAACTTTTCAAAATAATAATGTTAAAGAGCCACTACTGTCGCACAACGTACCTAGCTTACCGTTTTATAAAATAGCTATTGACATTATGGAGTTTAAAACAAAGAGTTACTTAATAATTTACGATTATTATTCTAAATGGTTAGACATCAAAAAGATAACAAATAAAAGCTCAAAGTCCATAATTTATGAGTTGATAGAGATTTTTTCTAATTTTGGAATTCCAGCTGAAATAATATCAGACCATGTTCCATTTGACTCTAAGGAGTGTAGGGACTTTGCACAGGAGTGGGGGTTTAAGTTCACATACACAAGTCCCAGGTATCCTCAATCAAATGGCATGGCTGAAAGAGGTGTTCAGATTGCTAAAAAAATCTTATGCAAATGCTTAGAAGACAAAAGTGATTACAGATTAGCTTTACTGAATTATAGGGCTTCACCCACATCTGGCACCAATGTCACACCTAGTGAACTGTTAATGAATAGAAATTTAAAAACGAAATTAATAGTTACCTCACAGTATTTGCAACCAAAGACTATCACAAATGTAGAAAATATATTTAATAAATCTAGAAATAGTAATGTAATAAATTATAATAAGAGATCTAGATATAAGCAACCATTTGTGGTGGGTCAAGATGTGTGGTGGAAGAAAGATATTAATAAAAATGTATGGTTACAGGGTAACATAACTAAATGTAATGGCATGAGGTCGTATGATCTCGTAGATAAAAATAATGTTAAATATACGAGGACATCGTATCACATAAGGCCGGCATGATTACTTGATGTTTCACCAGACCAGCCAACAAGTCACAGGGTCGGTCGAATGCGCAGCTCTATGTTGCATGTATGTAGTATAGTTTTAAGGATATTATCTTAAGTCTCTTTAGCTTAATAGATAGCGAATGTCTTGGTTTGAGGGAAGGAAGAAAAACAATTTGTATTGCTAATGCGGTTTAATGTAACATAATTTTAAAATTCAAAATTGTAAACTTGTTTTCGTTGAAAAGGGAAAGATGTAGCATATTCTATAAACGTATACAATGTCTGTAAACGCAAGTGTCACGATGACAGCTCGCTCTCTGTCTATTGAGATTTACCTCTGACACGGTACACTTCGCGCTCCAATATCATAATATTAATTTTGTAATATTTCTAAGAAGAATCTTAAAATACAAACCCGAAGACTTTACAACATCGTTTTATTTGAAGTTCATACACTTTGTGCATCTGCCACATAAGTCAACTTTTTTTAAATTTGATTGCTTTCGACAGATTTGTTATTAATGCGTGTACGAGCAGAAAAAAACACTTACGTTGGGGACAATTACTACTTGAAAACGCTATTCAATCGTGTTCACTGTTCAATTATTGTTTTTTTAAATTAACCTACGTTGGCGATCTTTGACTTTTCGGGAGTCGTGTTTCGTCCACGTTTTCGTAGGGAACCTTAAACTACAATTACCTAAATTATTCACTACTAATTCCTGTTTTGTTATAATTATGTGCAAGAATCAGTAGGACCTCGGAAATTTTCTTCCCGACTATTATGTGATGCTGACTGTACCACTGCTTTTTAGTTAGCCTGTTTGAGTGTCCCACTGCTGGGCAAAGGCCTCTCGTTTAGATCTCCACATCTACCTATTGGCCGTTGCCTCCGGCCAGTCGAATGCATCTAAATCGTCCCGCCATCTCCGTCTCGGTCTGCCTTGACGTCGCCGCCCATCTTGCGGCAACCCACTTGGTGACTATGTAAGCCCACCTGTGCATAGCAAAAATCTGCTTCGAAAACATCCAGTGCGGTTTGTTGTTAGATATTAACATTCAAAGATTTAACATTAATTGCCAAGAATATAGTTACAATGGTGTTAATAGAACATTAAATACATACCTAGTGCAGTGAATTCGTGAATGTCCCAGATTGCCGGCGTTTGTGACATATGCCATATATATGCGTTCTGGGGCTTTACGAATTACCGCCCGTGGTTTGTCTAAAATGTTACGTCTTGCCGTGGCCAAGAGATATTTCCCTGCGTAGCGGCAAGAAAATCCCACTTAAGGATAAGTAAGTCATGTATTCAGCCGACATACAGGATTGCAAATGTTTAAAAATAAAAATAAATTAAGATAACAATTGATTATTAAATACTAGCGACCCGCGCCGGCTTCGCACGGGTATGCTATATTATGCATGTATTATATATATATATATAAACCTTCCTCTTGAATCAGTCTATCTATTAAAAAAACCGCATCATAATCCGTTGCCTAGTTTCAAAGATCTTAAGCATACATAGGGACAGACAGAAGGAAGCGACTTTGTTTTATACTAGAAAACCTTAGTATAAATATAGTGATTATTTGACTCTGCAGTAGACTTACAGCAAGAATGGAGCCTCTTCGTGTGACCTGCGCATTAAGCGACAGAACTCTCGAGCGCTCATTTGCGTGCTCCGAAACTCATAAAGACGCTAATTTCCAGCATCAGACACGCAGTTCGAAAACTCTTTAAATAACAGTCGTCAGCGTAATAGGCCAGGAAGCGATTATTTCGCTACTCCTAGGTGTCTCGTAGTTTTAAATCCATTACCCGAACTTGTCACACGGCAATTTTCCGGTAGCTGCGCCCACGCACGAGTTAGAACCGAAAAGAGCTAATAACTATTATCTAAAACTGTTGAGGCCGCATCAGTGAAAATTATGATTAATATCTGTTTAGCTAACGGTACAGTTCGAGAGAAAGGTCGACTAATTTAACGCTTTTGCTCAAACAGAAGGGCTTAAGTGCAAAGGAAGTTAAAGTCGCTTGTGACGATTTGTGTGCAAAGGGCAGGTAGGTACTAGTGATGGGAAATGCCACCTATTGTTCGTCGCCTAATGGCTCCTCCAGGACTGTAAAATCCGGAGAATGTTGATTGGAAATCGCAAAAAGCTGTGAAAACATCGCACAAGTTGTATTGTTGCCGGTTCAATGATTTTAATTAGCGAAATCGTTTACAACGTTATTAGTCAACCGGGCTTTGAGATTGCCTCTTAATTTCTTCGCATGATAATATAATATTACTAGCCAAGTATTACTGATTTTCTCTTTACCTGTGAAAGTTGATAATATTAATAACTAATGTTATTGATGCATATTGCAAACGGGGATTTACTCACGTCGTAGAAGCGAATATCGGTCGACATGTTTTCAAACGGTTCGAGATTCATCATCAGGAGAGCCGATCAGTCGCGGCGGCGGCAACCGAGCAAAGCCTGCTCGGTTGGCGATATTCGACTTTTACGATGTGAGTAAACCCGTTTCGTAGGTATTTTAATAATTCGATGAGACATCTTAAGTAATTTTGAAAGTGACGCTTTCAATTTCACTCAGTATGTGAAACGGTACTTTAGAAAATTATGTAGTTTTGAGTAAGTATGAACCTATTTTGACTATCAATAATGAGAAATTATATGTAATACATAAACCGATCTAATAGCATAAACAATCTACGCAATTCATGTACCTACTAAGAGTAGGTATAGTTGCCGGCAAACTTTTAGAACAAAAATGGCGGATCAGCGCATGTAAGTACCTACATTTGTACGTAAATCGGCTACTGCGCAGTCAAGGTTATGCTCAAAAATGTTGCCGGCAGCTGTACTAGACTACGGTTATAAATAAGTAATACAAAGAAAGCATTCATGACCCAAGAGCAAACACTCCACTCATCACGAAAACAGCCGGGATTCGAATCTAGCCCGTCTAGCACAACTCCTCGCGACTTGTCGCGCGACATACCGCTACCCGTTACTCTCTCACATTACTGCACAAAAAGAGACGGGTAATTGTCTATATTGGCATTTGTACGTAAATCGGCTACTGCGCAGTCAAGGTTCTCGTATGCACAAAAATATTGCCGGCAGCTGTACTAGACTACGGTTATAAATAAGTAATACAAAGAAAGCATTCATGACCCAAGAGCAAACACTCCACTCATCACGCAAACAGCCGGGATTCGAATCCAGCCCGTCTAGCACAACTCCTCGCGACTCTTGTCGCGCGACATAGCGCTACCCGTCACTCTCTCACATTACGGCACAAACTAAGAGACGGGTAATTGTCTCACGCGAGAAATAGTCGCGTATGACAGTTATGCAAGAGGTACTATAAGCGAGAGTAGCGAGGCATCTACCACGGAGCTAACAGCATCGTCAAACTCGCGTATGCATAAGACAGTCAGTAGCCTGTTTGTGTTCTGATTGTTCCCGGTTCTCATTGCGAAGTAAATTAAAGCCGGCAGTCGAGAACAATAAACACGTTGTGCTGTTCCGGTATTGTTCTTTGTCGTGTAATGCGGAGTTTAACGCGTTCCTTGATAATAATAGATTTGTCACGGATTACACGCTATGGCTGTAGTGGGCAGCAATTGGCGTAGCGTTTTGTTTTTAATCTAGAGAAAAAGACAGCTTGTTTTTTAAGGTGCGTGACAATCGTGGTCTGAGATAGTTGACGATGCGTTTGGCTGTGAAATGCAGCTGCCTACTGAGCCGGCGGTCGTGGGTTTGAGTCCCGGCAAGGGCAAATACTTATGTGATTACCATCATCATCATCAGCCCGTATTTATACATTGCTGGATCAGGGCCGATTGATGTGATGGACTTGAACATTTTATTCGATGTTTTCTATGCATTTAAGTATGTTATTATATTAGGTATATCGTCGTCTAGTACAAGATTTGCTTAGTTCGGGGCTAAATTGATATGTGTAAGAATGTTCTATCGTACCTATTTATTTAATTGTGAGTGAATGATAAAAATATATTACCTACTTATTCTCATCGCTCGTGCTTTAGCAACCGTTCATACTGTCACAAGCGCTTTATGAGCAGAAATTCATTTACAGAGTATGGTTTATCTATTGTCGGCAATAATCGATAGGTTCTTTGTCAGCGATTTAAATAACAAAGCCCTCAAAGTTTACAAATTTATGGTTTACGGTTAGGTCCGAGTGTAACTCATAAATGAGGTCGGCAGTTGGACGTGGGCGTTGCGTAAAGAAAGAAGGAAATTTTATTTGGCGTTAACAATAATAGGGACGATATTAACACAAAATATAACATCGATCTCACTAATGTATCGGTGTTTGTTATTATTGTTAATGCGTAAACCGTTTAATAGATCTAGATATCACGTAGCACACAGATAGATAGAACAAATCCTTGGTTGATATTTATGTCCAATAATTCAAAAAACATTAGTATGAATGTTAATTGTTCATCACATAGGATTATATAAAAGAGAACGCTATTTGCACAATGTTTCCACGGATTGGAGGGTGGGATAAAAGGAACATTACTGGACCAATACATTTGCTGCGTCCCGCTTTACCTATGACGTTGGTATGTGTCCCGGCTACATTATCCTATGAAGGCTGAGGAGATCGCAGAATATGTAAGGGTGAAGTCCGGTGTCATCCTGAGGGTCGTAAAATTAGAGTCTCGCCACGACGTGAGTAATTCCTTCGTGCGGAGAGGACCAACCGACGGACCAACTAGCGACCTTCACGAAGGAAGAGTTTCGGCCGAAGGGTGTCATGTTCCGGCGTTTCCGTGGACGGCTACCTGACACCTCGAACACGCGTAACACGTCGCTGTTGAAAAATGTGACCTAATTTAGTTACTTATGTTTTTATTAATTGATATGTATGTTCGTTTTTAGGTATGGGCCACAGTTGCCTGAAATAAATGTTTTCATTTATTTATTATCATATATGTAGTATAATTATTTTTCATATTGGAACGAAAACCTCTACGTAGAATTAATCATCATTATACATATTATAGCTTGCGTCTTTAAGTATTTAGCATGTTATCTATATATATATGTTAAACATGGCGTATTTACATGACTGTTGAAAGACTGACAGACATTTCAAAGTATTTTTAGGTAAAGCTAAACGCAGTATGTTCTTGCCCTGGGCCTGAGAGCGCACTAGGAGGCCTAGAGCTCTGACAGCCCTCCATTTAATAACAGTCCTCCAAGGAAGATTATCTGAAGCCCTATTCTGTAACAACAATTTTGAACCAAAAAATACCTTCGTACTTTCATCGTTTTGTTACGGTTTCTGGCTTGCGCTTACATATATTTTGGAATCTTTGTAGTACTAATTCACATTTCACTTCTCCTTTGTTTCATTAGACGTACTTCTTCTACTCTTGTACGAGAGTAGAAAAATAAAACAAGAGATTAGAGGTTGCCTTTGCATATTAGTGCAGTGCATTTGAGTGCCCAGATTCACTAATTTAATAAACACATTCCCTATCTACCTATTTTCGATAGGCTAATTTTAGAAGTGATATTTAAAAATCCATACATACCTATATCATGATATGGTTACATCAATGATAGAATTACCATCGATCCAGTTAAGTCGGCTTACCACTTAGGCCACTTAGCCTAACTCTCAAACCCTACAATAACGATGGTCAACATATGAATATCTTCAAATAAAGGCCAAATCGTTCGGCTTCTACTGGAAGATATTCTTATGTTTGACTCTGTGACCATACATACCGTCTCTATTGCAGTTTCTCTGCAGTCAAACCTTTCGAATCACACTGTCCTAGCAACACGTCCGCCCTGAGCGCAGCGATCTACCACTAGTAGCTCGACCAAAAGAACATATCAATGTTTAGCCTTCCCATACACTTACGCCCTTTTTCCACCCCACGCCACCACTAGTAGCCGCCGTCATTATGCAATTGAAACTTAGTGAATTATTACGCACGATAATAATCTCCATAAATAAATAAATGGAGCCGCGCGGGATTATTGTGTTCGACGGATCTTCCGACTGTTGCTATTAGCCGTTTTGTGAAATATGCGCTTCGTGAAGCTCGGCTGTGAAACATTGTCGTTGAATAACTGAGATATATCTGGATAAGAGTTATATTTATCTGGATAAGGTGAAAGGCTATAAATTGTTCTAGAACCCTGATACTGGCTAGTTGATTTTTGCGTGTCGGTAGCAATGTATGACCAGCCGGTATATAAAGTGACATGGTTTTATTGCAAATCTGCTATACGAAGTAACATTTGGCTGTGATCCCAATTTGAGATTTATTGCGGCGGATCTGTCGACGAATATGTATGTTCATTACATTAATTTTCAAGTACACGGAGAGTACCCTTACACACACTGAATTATTTACTGTATTTATTATATATAGAATAAATTATAAAAATAAGTTAGTAACACTAAACAACTAAAGCACCTATAGGCTTCTTTTATTTATATCTTTATCATTTATTAGGAGAACTAACTACAAAAAAAAACAAATGAAGCTACAAATAATACATTTGTCTAACAGAACACAAATTTATACACTTAAATAAGAGCCAATGTTTAAACTGTTCTATGATTTAGTGAACTAAGGTACATAAATTGTAATAATATACAAATATTTTAAGATTACTTTGTTAAGTCTCTCTAGAGTTGCTCGTAAATAAATATAGTAGGTACGCATCCACCGGAACAGCACATCTTGATAGTAATAATTATTAACTGAACCACGCTTCACTTTGCAACAACAAATAAGCTTCACTCTCCTGCAAGTACCTCACAAAAAAACTCAAACTTGATTACTAATCACTACAAAGCAAACATTCAATTTACGAGGCAAGTTAATTGCGCTGGCTCGCACGATGCCTTATAAAAAACTCGGCTAAAAAACCCTATCTTAACTTATTTCTTAATTATAGACCGATACGAGCGGGGACGTCGGCCGCGCCAGCGAAAACTTGACGGAATCGCCTCCAACGACCACATTCCGTTCAACAAAAACTAACTCTCCTTCCTCCCAAGCAAGGTCCATTTCATAACAAACCCTGTTAATGCAAAGTTAGACATTAGTCGTCTTAGGAAATGGTATCTCCGATAATTACACAATTCAGATAGAGGTTATCATCCTCTTAATACTAGTAGACACGTTTTTTTTATCTCTTTCAGATTTGGCTAGTGTACGTGAACTGTGACTTCATTAGGAGTAAGTAGTTGTAAGTAGTAGGTAAGTAGTAATTAACAGTCGTTACACGGTCAGACGCGGCCTTTTTACGGCTGGCTTAGAGCGAGCCCAATTGTTGGTAATAGCGCCGGTTTAGGCGACAAATAGCACTGTCCTCAGACAGAATTAAGCCCGGGAATTACCGTCTAATTTGAAAAAGCCAGACATATAAATTCAGCTCTAATCCCGCAATTGTGTGAAGGGAAATTGGACGCAATTCTACGCACTCGTTCGCCTTTTAGGCTGCAAATCGCCACAGTTTATTGCATAACGATTGGATAACTACGAAACTGTAGCTTTTGGTCCTGTTTTAGTAGAAAACGTTTCGTTGTACAAAACTGCAGTGTCATGAAAGTTATTTTTACGATACTTACAATCTGCGTCGCCTCAGCAATTAGTTTGCTCTGGTGTTATCAACAGGTCCACATTTAAACGTCCACCATGACGATTGCTTGTACTGATAACTTAATGAGCACGGCCGACGTAATCGACAAAACTTCAAAGCAACGAAATTGTGACTAATTGTCATGAGACATATCGCATATTTTCGACACATCTGACACGATGATATTTTTATTATCTCACTGAGAGTTTTAACAGCCGAGTTTTAGTGCAGCGACAATAAAAAGCATTACTTATGGCATTTTATCCAAACAGCGGAACGCGCGGCCTCAATAAAGTATATTTATAGTGATGCGTTGTTTGCCATTTGATACACTTTTACATTCACGGTCCAATTTCACAGCGAACGTGATTCGTTTTACACTCACTTTTGCATATACTATTGTTATGAATTTGTGTTTAGCACCGATATGCTATTCGTTGTGAAATTTTATTGTCAATTTATTGGGCACGGACAGCGAGGCTAATTTGGATTTTTGCGAATGCCGTTTGGGTTGTCGACTGTGCCGTCAATTTTTCAATAAGTGTTGTACCTATTTAATTTTATTCTCATCGCTTGGTGTGTTTATTCTGGGCCGGGACCATTTGTCGGTGTAGCGGGTGAGTGACAAACAATGCTCGCGGTGCGACATAACGCTGCGCCCCGGCCCGGCCTGTAACGACACCGACTCCTCTGTTACAGAAGTCAGCCGACGCATTGCTGTTATCCGCTGGTGTGTTCCTCAGGGTCCCAAGCAGCTCATCTCCATGGCTATCACCTAGCCTGTAATGAAATATTAAGTAGCTTATTATTAAACACACATCTTAAACTCATATCTATTTTTTGAGCAGATTTCAAATTTGCGAATAATAAATTAGTTTTTAGACTAAAACGCAAATAAATATGCCCCAACAATCATTCAGTCTTAGACATACATATTTGTATTAATAGATCATGGTTCGCGTTTAAAAGCCAGAACTAATACTTGGAAGCACGGGTAATCCAGCACCTACAGAAATACTCCATTTAATAAAACACACACGCTCAATTTGAGAAACAGCATACACAACACTCTATATGGATATAGAGCTAATATTAAAGTATGCTTGTACGTTAACGAGTACGCAAGAAAAAGGCAGCTTGCGTAATAACGATGGACTACGCTAATCAATATCCTAAGCTTATGTAGTGACATAGATGCATTTGACTCTGAGAAACCAGTAGAGCTAGCATATCTTGCCGCGACTTCGCGTGTCGTGCGACTCAGCATCACCTGTCATGCTCGCACGGTATTGAAAAAACAGCGTCAGATAGTTGAGATAGTCTTTGTGGCATGTCACAGTTATGCTGTACGTGCTGTTGCTTGAAACGACGCAGATATATATAAGAAACCTAGGAAAAGGAGTCAAGCGGAACGCACCAGGTTAGCTGGTTAGCCTCCCCGTAAAAGGTCTCGGCGAATATAATGGATTGTAATTGTGTAGTCATAAGCCGTACCATGTCCTGCCGATTGAGTCAGCGATACCAGAACGCAGTAATTGACGTAGTTTTTGCCCATTGTGGCTTATAAGATTTATATATCAATAGGGCTGCGTGTAGAAATGTGTACGAACGGTTTTTGTGACGCGTAACACATGGCGGCATCAGGCGATTAGGTTTCCAATTCTGGAAGAACTTGTGCGATATCTTTCGCCAATGTCAGACCGTGACGAATAAACATCAAATCACTGTCATTTCAGCAAAAAAGTTGAGGAAAACTTGCTTGGACTGCGACAAAAACTTCAAAAATAATAGTCCCTAGACAGAGTAATCAAAATACGAGTTCTTGGAAAATAATTACGGATTGGCGACATTTTGGAACCGTGACTAACATTGTATAAGTAGACAAAACCTGACATGCAAGAGTTGCGTGACATGGTCGTATTAACATGTTTTTTACCAGATCTACTAGCGCTGATGCTACCGGTAGCTTCTGGCCAGTTTTTTCTGTACGGACACCATTAGCTGGTGCGTGCGGACAAAAACTTACCCGAGAAATTGTTGGGCTTAGGGCCATTTCCGCAGAGATTTTGATATGACAAACTGTTACTAAATACTTGTGTGTCATGACACCTCATCTAATAGGTGGATGATGATTGTGAATGCAGGCAGTTATATGTTATTTACATAGCAACTGACAAAGTTTAATTATTGCTGTATAATCAATATCATTATCATCATCATGAGCAATACTAAATCATGACAATTTATTATTGTCATTATAGAAATAAAATATGACGACAGTAATATGATGACCAAAACTGGTATTTACAACTAAGAGGTCGCTATATTTGTCTTAACTACAACATTTTTGGTTTTGGCTTGTTTCCGATTTGGCATTGTATTCATTTTTTTTTTTTTTTTTTTTAACCATGTTTTATTTATTTATTTATTTATATATTTATTCAAATGTCAAGAACATGTCAGGTAAGGTACATCGTCCCACAAAACTGTTTTCACAGTTTGACTGTGGGATCCTTTCTATACAATAGTAATAATCAAGTACTTAATAAAATCTAAATCTTAATTAATGATAATATGTATAGGTAGGTAAGAGGCAAATATCTATACAATTTTTAGCTCAAACTTTGACATAATTAAGTTAAATACTGTCTAGGTAGTATTTTAGTACAGCTTTTTCATTCATTTTATCATAATACATTTGAGCGTTGATAAAAAACTAATTTAATGCATAATTGTAAACACGCGGCAGCAAAACTCTTTCAAACAAAGCAGATAATGGGCTAAAAGCCCATGGGAATATTCGTTCTAGTCGATAGCTTGCATGAATTTACTAGGAACCTGGTATATTAAATGCCTAGTGCGACGTGGTATAAGACTACATTCTCGGAACTAAACACTAGCTTCTTTGACTAGATACTTTTAGCTGTTAAAAGCGGCGCCCGTGTAATTCAATCCCCTTGTCACCTGTTTGCTTTTAGGGAATATCTTCCCGAAACACAGGAGTAGCAAAGTTTAAAATAAATATAAATATTAAGGGACAATCTTATACAAAAATCGACCTAGTCCCAAACTAAGCAAAGCTTGTACTATGGGTACTAGACGACGATATACATAATATAAATACATACACACGTGTTTGGGAACACGGAACATTTTATCAGCTCTGTTATGTTGCAAATCTATAATGTTGTAGGTTTAAATACAGCGTGTATTATAATCACACTAATATTATAATGGCGAGTTTGTGAGTGTGTTTATGTGTATGTTTGTTGCTTCTTCACGTTCAAACCGCTGGTCCGATTTAGATAAATTTTGGTATGAAGGTAGCTGACACCCTGGATTAACACATGGGCTACTTTTTATCCCGAAAAAAATTAGTGTTCCTGTGGGATGAGCCATTACTATAGATATAAGTTTCAATACGATCGCAGGCGAATAAAAAACGAAGTGCCGTGAAGCAGAACAAGATGTGTCATTATTAATTAGGTATTGACTTTAGTTTTTAATATGTATCTAATCACGCTATGATTTTTAGTGACTACACGGTTGGCGCAATTTGTAGTGCACCTACTTACTGAGGCGGCGGTCCTGGGTTCGAATCCCGGCCGGGGCAAATATTTGTGTGATGAACTTGAATATTTATTCCTAGGACATGGATGTTATTTATATTATGTATTTATATATTATGTATATCGTCGTCTAATACCCACAGTACGAGTACAAGCTTTGCTTACTTATAGTTTGGGATTGGGTCGATTTGTGTAAGATTAAGCCCAAGATTGTCCCTTAATATTTATTTAGAAATATAGTACGTTCAAGTTTGTACTTCTTTTACAGTTCTTATCCAAGAGAAAGTCCATTATGAGACGCCTACTTTTCGTCAAGCATAATAATTTCTTCATTAGTTGCGCATTACCATAATATCAAAATATCTTTTTCCGAGATCAACTTGCACTTTTTGTCATAATGGTACCTTAGCTCACGAGTTGTGTACATTTTTTAGTTCATGTTCACGCATGAGAAAATATGATTGGTTATTTTTTCCTTTGGTTTACCGTTCTGTAAAGCTTCATCGAAAATCCAAAATCCTTGAAGCATGTAATTGTAAGTAAAACAGCATAAGTGACCACTTCTATCCTATTTCTAATATTTAAAAAAGAAAAACAGAATTGGTGGCGGGAGTTTAAGTATATTTGGTGATAATTGACGCGGTTGGCTCAGTTTTATAGTACACCTGCCTACTGAGCCGGCGGTTCTAGGTTCGAATTCCGGCCGGGGCAAATATTTATGTGATACATACATATACAAAAGTAGGTACAAGCTTTGTTTAGTTTCGGACAATTTCCACAGCGCGCTATGGAAAAAGCTATGCTCGGTGTTTCTTTGCGAGATCAAATCAGAAATGAGGAGATCCGTGAACGAACAAAAGTCGCTGATATAGCCCGACGTGGCAGTATGCGGAGCACAACTGACGGCCGATGGGGCAAAAAGGTTCTCGAATGGAGGCCACGCACCAGCAAGCGCAGCGTGGACGTCCACCCACATGGTGAACAGACGACCTGGTAAAGGTTTCAGGAAGCCGCTGGATGCAGGCCGCTTCCAACCGGCCGATCTGGAAGTCACTGGGGCCTATGTTCAGCAGTGGACGTCCTGTGGCTGAAATAATGGAAAAAAAAATTACGATGATAATAATTATTAAGCATCTGCTTTAGCATTCCAATCATTCCCGCGAGTTGCTTGAGCGAAATACGTATACAGATGGAGATATTTAAAAGATCAAAGCTCAAAGAAAAATTTAAACGAGTTACCTAGTGGAAGAGACCGGGAATCGAACCCGGTACCTCTGGATTGCCGGTCCAGCGCATCAACCTTTCCGCCACCCTAACTCCCAAGCAACCTCTCGAATTTTCCTTATGTGTTGTGTGTCGATCTTTGCATTGTTTATTTAAAAGGTTTACACCGTACGCTGCGTAGATACAACTTTACGACTTTATAAAATAATCTTTCATCGAAGAATTGATTAAATTAAGCTTATGCTCACAGGCAGAACCTGATGCGCACGCGGCGATTGGTCACAGTCGGACCTTTGCCCTGGATCGTTCAAGCGCAGTCCGAGGCAGGCAGAAGGGTTAGGTACTCTGAATTTGAAGTTCGTATTGTGTTAATCCTGTCGCTCTTGTGTTAAATTGTATGAGAACAAACAGGAGGGAGGAGAGGGAGGAAAAAAAATGTTGAGGTATAAAGAACGACAACAAGGAGATATATGGCATGTGACACATGTTAAGGACTGAAGAGCCCAAAATAGCGCGAGAAAGTAACATAATAGTGAATTATTTATTAGCCAGCTACACCCTGCAATTTCGGATTACGTATATTTCCAACTTCCAACAGTCTGTCTCAGGATAACTTCCGGCAGACATCATCGGCAACTAAATGTATGGGAATAGGATTTTCATTAAAGACTGTGACGTAAAGGAATGCCTGTATAATAATGAAATCGTTACGTATATTAGAACGAATAACAAAAAACTTTTCCGTTTCAATTTGAAACTAACGCTTAATTGGTTTTGTTTTATATAAAATTACGAAGCCTACTTATTTTTTATGCACGACGGGGGTTATGTTTTTTTTAATTTAACTAAGAATGAAGCCATCTAACTGATTAAAAATGAAACATTTATATTATTCTCATTTGTAGGAAACAAAGAGAAACGAAAACAATACAATGCCATACAACTCTTTATTGCACACCTCAGAAAACATACAGGAGAAATACAAAGCAAGAAATTACAATTAGAGGTCAAACAACAGGCGGTATAATCGCTATAGAGCGAGCTCTTCCAGACAAACATTAAAACGCAGAAACCAATATATATAACAAACATTAACGTTAACATTAAGTATGTAATGTATACGTAGGTACTTACCTATGTGATTTAGACATACCAACGATTTAACCACAATTGGAAAAAGCGGCAGATTGTAGCTAACATAAACCGTATTGCAGACGCGTTAGAAACTGCAAAAATAAAGATCTAAGTTTACATTGTGTCTAACAGAAAACACTGGCCTCAGAAAATAGCATGCCACTAGAAGTTTATGAGGTATTCATGACCGTGTGACAATTCCGAACAAAGTAGGGATCGTACAAGTATATGAGTTAACAAATGTCACTCGAAGCCATCCGTCTATCCCGTCATAGTACTTAAATATTCTCAGCCTCAGGAGTTTGAATCACAACGTCAGCCATACATTTTAGACCCTTCTCGGCCACTACAATATTTTATATTCTCTCATTTATTTGTACAAGAGAACTCGTTACGTCTAAATGAATAAAATTGATTGCTTATACAAACTGTGCGCCCAAATACTCAGCCATCACAATAAATAAGGGCTTTTGAAGAAAAAAAACTTTAAAAGCGTGGTCCACGGGCCGAGGGCGAGCGCAAGCGCAGGGCTGCTACTTCACCCAAAAATCCCTTACAAGTCTGTATCGTAGCGTAGGTAAATGCTAAAGAATGTTAATGGAAATCAGAACGCCGAGAACGTATCTAATTAAATAAGTGATCCATATTTTGCAGCCGTTATTTCTTTGCTCGTTATCGCAGTCAAATTGGCCGCGGATTCCACGTTCTACGTGACTCCATTCTACCGCCTTTTTATTCCGTTGGACGTCCGGTTTTTTCCTGGCAACCCTGTGCCTGTCCGGTGGCGGGCTGGCGGCCTGCGCCCGCGCCGACCTTGGCGCGCTCCGTAAGACAAGTCGATTTTGTTATTTGTTTACACACAACACTACCTGTTGCCGAGGTGTGCCACACACACACGCGCCCGAGCGCTCCCATCGATGTCGAATCGCTCAGATATTTTACGGCGATTTTTGTAATGAACCTCGATTTATTGCGCCTTTGGAATGCCGCTCAAAATTTATTTTATAGACAAATATGAACGCAATTACGTACTTTATTGAAACAAGACGCAGTTACGTAAACATTAAATGAATACGATTTTATAGTGTAATCCGATGCTGTAGACGTTAAAAATAGTTTATTTAACTCCTAACCATAACATGACGATAACTTTTTATACGTCCCAATTATGTCGTGTTTCAAGAAAGCCTTCCCAGTTTCGCGTTGTTGCGCAATAAACTGAGATAGGTATCATTCTGAAATATGAATTGTCGGCGTAATGTGGTGTCGGTTCATTATAATAGGAAAATATAACTGGATCCTCTCGGCTCCCACCTTCACGGAAGCTCCTCAAAGCTATAAAAATATTTCACCGCCCGCTACCTGATAAGGATACGCAGTCATTTGTACTAACCCCGTGATCCAGAGCAGAGCACGGACCGGCCACAATTTATGTGTAAATTGTCCACATTATCTACTTAATGTGTTTGGAGACACGTTCGGCCGATAGCTTTGGGAGCCTCGATTTTTTGGCCCGGGGATTCTGGAGCCTTTGTGAATAAAAGCCGATCGCAAAAACAATCAAAGATGTTCATTTCGGGCCGAATGACGTGACAATATGATTGACAAAAAGTTGCGCGCGCATTAATAAATGGCATTCCGGGTCGGGCCTTTTTTGTCGTAAAATATTGGCGATGGTTTGACCTTTGAGAATCATTGGCGCTATTACCCCGCCCCGGTCCACAGATGGTGCTCCGTGAATTACTGTCTTCCTCTTTGTTGGTTTTGTACCGCCGTTAGCTCACCAGTAGGTAATTATGAGATCATGTTTCATGGTTATCTATTGATTTCGAACTCTCCTAAGTCTCAATTATGAATCATCGATTATCGTTCATCTCGGAAGAGTTATGTGAGACGGTTCTCTATCATCATTTCCTTAAAGTTTATTAACCTTTCATCATCGTGTTCAGTCCTAGGGTTTTTTAGTGGAGCTCGGAGCGGCCGTGGGACGTAAGTGGGTACTTTACTCACGCAGTTTAAGGAGTTGCGAATAAAACAAATATGATGACGGTCAATTTCAATTTGCTATTTCTTCTTCATATTTATTATTGGAGTTGGTTTTGCTAAAATTATCTTTTTAATGTCGTAATTGTACAAGTCTATTCGCTTTTGTTGTTTACTGAAATAAACAGTTATTTTCGTGTAACGATATTTAGTTTACTTTTAAAGCTCTCCAAAATTGTGCAGTTTGGTCAAGATAAGGAAGAAGGAAAGGAGAGTGCATGAGTTTATTGTCCAGTGTCCAAAACAATAGTAGAAATAAGAGTTCACCAACAAAGGAGCCTTTAAACTGGTTATTATTATACCAAAACATCTTGTAGTTCTGCAAAACGTTGCGAAATTGTTTCGCGAACCGACATTTCACTATCCGATTAAATATCTTATTCGTAAAACAAAGACCCCAGACACTTTGTTCCAACGATATGCGTCCGAAACAATTGAGAATCGTTCACAAAGCAAAAACAGTGGAAACAAATGAATTAATCTCGAATTCTGCGGCTATTAGATAATTTCCAAAGGCATGTATTTAAATCGATATCTGTATATTCCCTTTTTTCGATCAAAATATTTGAAAGTTTCACCAAAAATACTGAATTGCACACTAAATAATGCGAATTCAATATACTATTTAAAGGTATTTGCAAAACTGTTTTACTGGATATGAAAACTAACCTAACCTAACCCGGCCGAGTCGGATCTTAGTGTGCAGTGCGAGGATAATTAGTGTGCAAGTCAGTATTTTTGGTGAAACTTTCAAATATATCCGATGTATGAACCATATTTTTGGTGTGAATTCGGTTAAAAAGGTCATCTCGTTTTGTATGATGTTGAAGTTTTTTTTGTAGGACATGTTCAGTTAATCAATTGTTTTTTTGCACAGCATTCGTTTTTCTGGTATGCATTCAGTTCATTTGTGGAGTTACCTAGTGTGCTGAAAAATTATACAGATGTGCATTTAATAATATCCCATTTCCAAATAGCCCGAAGGAGCTGTATAGCGGGGTTAGTGGGTGCTGGTCTGTTGGTACACGAGTACAAGTGTAGCGCTCGCTTGACGTCACACAGCGATGCTGTAGCTATCAGATGGTTCCCAAACAGGAGGAGCTGTACAGCGGGTTTGGTGGATGTTGGTCTGCTAGTACACGAGTAGGTACAAGTGTAGCGTGTGACGTCCTGACGTCTCACGACGTTTCAACGTGCGTCTGAAACAATGAGAAATGTTCACAAAGCGAAAACACTGGAAACAAATGAACTAGTCTTGAATTCTGCGGCTATTAGATAGTTTCCAAATAGCTCGAAGGAGCTGTATAGCGGGGTGGGTGGGTGCTGTTGGTACACGAGTACAAGTGTAGCGTCCTGACATCGCACGACGATGTTGCAGCTATTAGATAGTTCCTAAACAGGAGGAGCTGTATAGCGGGATTGGCGGGTGCTGCTACAAGAGTACAAGTGTAGCGCTCGCGTGACGTCACACGGTGATGCTGTAGCTATTACATAGTTCGCAAATAGCCCGGAGGAGCTGTAAAGCGGGGTTGGCGGGTGCTGCTACAAGAGTACAAGTGTAGCGCTCGCGTGACGTCACACGGTGATGCTGTAGCTATTACATAGTTCGCAAATAGCCCGGAGGAGCTGTAAAGCGGGGATGGCGGGTGCTGCTACAAGAGTACAAGTGTAGCACTCGCGTGACGTCACACGATCATGCTGTAGCTATTATAGTAAAAATAATATAAGCTAACCTAATCCACTTAAGAACTGAATACCATTGAACAAACCACAACTGGTAAACCACAAATTAAGATAACGAGCTCGTAGTAAAACCAGATTGTAACCACCTTGGAAGGTTAATATAGATTATCGACTCTATTTCCTTGGACATTAGACTACAAAATGCACTAACAGAATAATG
This sequence comes from Apotomis betuletana, assembly GCA_932273695.1. Lineage (NCBI taxonomy): Eukaryota > Metazoa > Arthropoda > Insecta > Lepidoptera > Tortricidae > Apotomis > Apotomis betuletana. The sequence goes on from OW026310.1 coordinate 2,357,524, forward strand.
GTGATCATAACTTTTTGGAATTTTACAACCGTCCGACCCTCCACAAGAACGTATTCTCTTGAAAAAGGACTATGATCTCTCGTCAACAAACATTTTAAACCTATTCAACAAGGAATACGGTTGAAAATTCAATATCCACGCAATGTAGTTCTAACCTTTTTTTGTAAGTAACTGGTTGGCACCAGGTTGGCGCTTAAGAGAACAAAAGCAGATAGGATTGTATTAGACACAATGCTATTGTGAATGCAGGTAAGTGGATTAGCTTAGCTTATATTATTTTTACTATACATAGTTCGCAAACAGCCCGGAGGAGCAGTTTAGCGGGGTTGGCGGGTGCTGCTACAAGAGTACAAGTGTAGCGCTCGCGTGACCGGTCCCACACGATGATGCTGTAGGGTTATCAACGGGTTGTCCAAACCAATATTTAATAATATTGAACATTGCGGTGTTATATAACATATAGTGGTGTGTGATTTTTAGACATCGCTATATACTGCAGGTTGTCAACTTGTCATCCCCATCACGAAGACATACATTTCTATCACATAAAGCGTTTCGCTTCTTGCGAACGACTAACTAGAATGTGTAATTTTCTGTCAGCGTCAGTATGTCCTATCACTTATAACTCATGCACGCTGATCCAAAAATGTTACAATGCTAGTGCATAAGCATCTACTGGGTGCGTTCGTCTCATTTTAGTTTACCAGCAGATAATAAAATTATGATCGTGGTCAAGAGATATTCATTCCGTCATTATTTCGCGACGCGATGAATTTGTATCGGTAACCCGACATCCTGGGGTGGGCACTAGACCATATTGGGGTGGTCCACCCAGCCACCTCCCTAAATACGCCTATGCTGTCAGATGGGAGCATGGCATGGGATGGCAGTCATTGTCGCAACCCTGAGAGTCTTGGTCCAGCAGGGGACTTTCTTAGCTGATTTGTTCCTTTTCTTGTGACGTGTTACATTACTGAGCCGGCGGTTCGGGGTTAGAATCCCGGCAAGGGCAATTATTTGTGTGATGAACTCGAATATTTGTGCCTGGGCCTTGGATGTTGTTTGTATTTAAGTATGTACGTAGGTATTATGTATTTATCTATATAAGTATATCTATCGTCGTCTAGTATCCATAACACAAGCTTACTAGAGCGTACTGTGGGACTACGAATAAAGGGAAAATTTGTCCGATATTTATCATTTGAATTTTTACCAAATAAGAACTTCAAGGTTTTCAGGTCATTTTATATTCGCACAGGCAACCCTAGGTCACGCGCATCACTCGCTCCCGAGATGTTCTCACGACACAATTTGACATTTCACTGAACAAATATAGAAGCCATTTTTGATCGGTACTACAAACATGCAAAGAATGCGAATACATCGCTTCCACGTCTCTGCGTTTCGACAATGTGTGTGTAGGTTTGAGAGGTCGCGCGTTTATGGAGATTTGATAGAGATAAAATTTACAGTTACCCACTTTTTTTATAGACGTTTTATCAACGTCGTGATAGTGATGATAGAACGACCATAAGACGATCGTAAAACCGGCGGCGCGAGTCCGATTTCGGTATCGCTACCGGTTAAAATTACTATTTTTCTTTTACGCGGGTCTATACGGTAAAAACTCAATCAATGCCCATGAAATTTACAATGCAGTTAATATTTAATTTAATGTTTTATCGTGTTTTACGTGTGTGTGTGAGTTGTTTGTACACAATAATTATGCGGCGAGCGGGCCGGCGCGGCTCTGCGCCGGTGGTCTCCCCTCCTCTCCTCCCCCCCTCCCCCCTACACTACGGCCTCTTCACAACTACATCTGGGAGCAACCGGACACCATTTGTTTTCAACTCGGAAATATTACCAATACCTTATTTTGCGGCTACGATTAACGACTTTTCTTATTGCTCATTACGACCATAGTTTCTTATGATAGAAAACTAAAGCTAATACCTATAAGAGTGTGCTTTCTTTTAGTGGGACTTTCGGACTCATTATCTATGCTAATCCTATCATGGGAAATGCCAAAAAGCCATTAATCATATTGTTTTGCTGGTCTCGATGATGCAAGTACCTGGAGCCAGTGAGAGCGGGTATGCGACCCATCCTTTGTCTACTTTTATTTACCCGTCAGTCAAAGCGCCGCGCGTTAAAGCCACGACATGTAACTCTTTGTCAGGACAGGCCTTTGGACTAGTAAATTTCGTTGTCATGCATAAAACCGTGTTTATATGGAGCAGTGTGAGAGCGTTAGTTTTAAAGTGGCACGGACAAAGATATGATTATCGTGCCAGTTTTAAGATTTATACGCGATTGACTGCTATTGTTGAGATAATGAACGTTATGTTAATCAACTGAAGAAAATCATGTAAGGGTACCATAATACTAATAGGGAATAGGGAAGAGTGGGGGTTACACCACCGACAAGAGAGAAGCTGTAAAATTATCAATAAATTAACATGGACTTTTTCATTGTTCAGTTAGGTGTGTATTTGGAGCAGGAAAAAGTTAAGACTACATAATTTATTTCAGGAACGAACATCTAACGTATTTCTATGTGTTGTCATATTATAATAGGTATAGGCATTAAACATGCCGTAAGCTACAGTTTCTTTCTCTCGCAAATAAACATTTCTTTAGAAAGCCCAGTATTATTTTACCCTTATCCCGCTTATTTGGAATCTGTCCAGCATGGTTTTTTTTCTATCCCTCAGATCATTCGTCATCTCGTCATTTATTCCTTCTTCTCCGTATCCTCTTTCACATATTTTCTTTGGTCTTCCTCTTCTTCTATATCCCTCCATACATTCACATTCATACAAATACAAATTCTTTATAATAATTTTAAGCATAGGTAGGTACTTACTATACTCAACGCTTCTTCCGTCACGTGGCTGGTGTCTCGCTCATGATCATGAGTCCATACCATCGTAGGCGGCTCTAGGACAGTACCTATATAATAAAAAGCATGCACTAATTTGTCTAAAGCAATTTATAGTCAATATACAAAACGAGAACCCGTAAAAGGCGGGAACGCTATTCCTACTCTAAATCATTATCTAGACGTTAAATTCGTACACAGAAAAGATCTTAGCAATAAAACGGACGTCATAAAAGTGCGGAGTGTAATTACATCGTCGGGTTGATGATGGCGGCAATCATATAAACACCGATCATAATGATCAGTCGCCGAAAAGTATACGTCATTAAACGTGGAATTAATTAGGGCGCGACAGGAAAAGCGCGCGTTCGTTTTGACAAGTTGCCGTAATATTTTATGTCGCCGAATCAGGGGGGTAATTGCCGGAGTGCATATTACGGGCATTTTGAGTACACCTGTTGGATTTGGGTCAAATATTGTCGTTTTTCATTTATATTTTGATAAAACGGGAGTCTCAATTTTAAAGCGCATAAGTTATGTGTGGCAACGCAGTTTAAAGCGAATGAGCTGATTGATCAGAGTAGTAATCTGAGTAATTGGAACGTCCCGTTCTTGATTTTACCGGCAATGCCGCCGTACAAAAATGTGACAAATAGGGTATTATTGAGATATCGAGTAAAAATATAAATATAGCAGTCCCTATTCAAGGCCATGTCATTACGTAATAATATAATGATATTTATGATGATTTAACATTGTAAAAAAATAAGAACTGTAATTTGGCTCGCAGTAAGGATGATTATAGGGAGGTGGAGGACAGATTCATTGTTGGAATGAACCACCTTGTGATTCGTAATGATGTTTGATGATAACAAATGGGTAATGAATTGAAATATTCAAAAAGTTTGAATTTTTTATGCCCTTTGCCTTTATTAAACTTAAAGAAAACTAAGTAAAAAAAAACATCTAAGGTAAGGTGAGGTAAGACTATCACCAAGAGAAGACTGCCACAGTCCAATAACTAACTAACTAACTGTTGGTCTTATCCCGTGACAATAAACTACTCGTATGTTAGTCTTTACTCTCATCCCACCTTACCTTATTTCCCTTTGAGCCAATGTGAATGTCGAATGTTTCGTAGTATTTTTCATCGTTGTGACTTCACATTTGAACAATTCCAGTGAACAATAAAGATCTTAAAAATGTCCAACGAAATATTATTGCAGAATTCTTTACAACGTGCGCTTCCGTTTGTCATTTATTTATTTGTGAAAATAACTCTTTTACTGCCCATTCTTTCGAAGTTTTGTCAACTTCAAATATTGCCAATTTATCCTTTCTTTAATTGGCGATGCCTTTGAAGATTTTTACAGAATCGGGGATTTATTTGGGGCAATAAAACGCGGCGAAAGGCCTTTCGCTAACGGGTTCGTAGTCAACTTAATGTCTAGACCCTTTCGGGTCTGCGGACCTTTCTTTTGTGTTTAAAGTATTGTTTTTGTAATATTCGCAACTCTTTTGCGAACCCTTACCGTTACTAGATTTATGGGTCTAACGGTTGGTAATAAAGGCGGTATCTTATTGAACTGCACTTTTAGGAAACCGTTAGCTTATTAGCGGTGCCAATAAAAATAAATACTAATAACAGTAATAAAGAACTAAAATGAATGATGCCCTGAATGAATGAACGTGTCTGTGAACACGTGGGTTTGATTTTGGAATTGGAAATAATTTCTTTACTTGTGTAAACCAGTCTTATTTGCCAGGAATAAAAAAATATCTTATACTGGAGATACCTAAAGATTACCTATTGATGTAGTGCATCAAGTAAGGTGGATATTAAAAAGAATACTCTGTATATCTGGTGACCAATCCAAATGGGTCAGTAGGGAGAAGTCACAAACTAGAGACAAGGAAAACTGTTCTTAAGAACCGTTGCCGTCGATTTTAGATTTAATAAAAACTGCATTTTTTTAAATTAATTTCATACATTACCGCTCAAGACCGCTGTAAAGAATGTTAAAATTCCCGGGTTAATTCCCGGTTATGTATGAGAGTTTTATATAAATAAAAAAATGCAGTTTCTATTAAATAAAAAAATCTACGCCATGGTTCCTAAGAATAGATTTCCCTATCTCTTATAGTTTCTGTTTTTTTCCTACTGACCCATTTGGATTGATTGTATAATGTGGAACGAATGTAGCCACTGCGCCTCTAGCATGACTGTGGTACGCACTGAAACGCTGACATCGTGGCATGTCCGTAAAGTGCTCAGTATCCGCGGGTCGCAGGTAAATGGTTGAGATCGCCTATGTATTTACTGTAATGTGTGAATGCATTCGCCGCGGTACCGGAATGGGCGCAGATCTCGCGATTAGATCTTCATCGCGTTGGCTGGATTCTTCTTGTTTAGGACAGAGGACCGAGTCAGAGATCAAAGCTTGGTGATTCTTTTATTTACTGCACAGAGGCTGACGTATTCAATAGTGTTTTCTCAAACATCCAAGGAAATGTCGTTCTTATGGTCGTGGTAATAGAACGCGAAATACGTCTTTGTATAGCACTGGTTAAAGATTCGTTCTAATTTAAAATTAGAGGTCAATAAAGGAATTTTATACAAGATTATGGCCGTGGCCAACAAAGAGATTGTCTTTTGTTTCAGTAGGGTTTATTTCTTTTATTGATAATCTATGGCATACTGCCCATAAAAAAAAACGTAGTTTGTGCATGTTACTTTACGTTTTATTTCTTATATTTAACTAGATCGTTCAATTAGATTAAAACAGATATTCAATAAAATAAACAAGGAATCACGTTTATTGTAAAAAAATATAACAATATCTAATTAATAAGCTGTTGTATTTTTTTTAAATAGAATCATCTTAACATTTGGTGGCAAAAACATTAACCAGAACAGCTTAAAATAATAAATTTGAAAAAAAAGTAAAAAGTTGGCGGGAATAGTAAAAAAAAACAATACTTATATGAAATTAAAAGTATAAGACTAAACCTTAACAAACTTAAATTATGATCTAATTAAACCTAACTTAAACTATTGGGACCTAAACTATATATACATATCACCTATGTCGCTACCATTAGGTAGGGTGCCCATAAGGCTGGCCGCGTTACCTCGCTGGATGGCAAATTGGCAATGCCAATGCGTTGGGCGAGGAACGAGCCAGCCCTACGGTCACCGGAGGACCGGATAAGTAAATAACTAAGCTTTTTGAAAATATATAAGTATGAAATATATAAGTATATATATAAATATACTTATATGAATATATAAGTTGAACATTTGTATTATTTCCTGGGTTTGACAGTTTATTTTCAAACAAACAAAAAAAAACATATTATATTATTTCCTTGGATTTATTTCAGAAAAGCACTATAAAAGCCTCGGCGCGAACAGGGATTGTCGGCCTCGTATCTCTAGATGGCCTCGTTATCACTCGGCCATCTATTACTACTCGGCCTACAATCCCCTATTTCGCGGCCTCTGCAGTAATGTACTATGTAAGCTATTATTTTTCTCTTCAGTAACCGAAACGTCAGGGAGGAATTAATTAATATGCGGGATATAATTCGTTTAAATTGTTTTACTTAAAATATATTATTTTTATGAATTGTCATGTGGCTAATTTAAAACGGAACAAAATTTCAGCCTTTTCGAAACAGATTGGCGAAGCCGAGGTGTACAGCTCATAGAACCACTCTAGTATTTATAGTTTCATTTAGTATACATATGTTGTGTATTTAGGCGCTGTTTAATTTACTAAATACTACATACTTAACGGAACAAAATTTCAGCCTTTTCGAAACAGATTGGCGAAGCCGAGGTGTACAGCTCATAGAACCACTCTAGTATTTATAGTTTCATTTAGTATACATACCTATGTTGTGTATTTAGACGCTGTTTAATTTACTAAATACTACATACTTATATTACCTAATTTCTGGGTTAGCAGCATTATGAAATTAGGTACTATGTAACCGAAGTAATAATAGGGCTTGTCAAACTTTGCGTTTTGTATGAATACTATGTTTACATAGCCACATAGCCATACAATTTGTGGGTGCGACGCTGATAGCCTCATAGCCTCAAATGTTAAAATACACATAGATTTATTTGCGTGTGTTCAACGCCCGTTCACTATTGATTTTTAAAGTGACAAGTTAATAATTATTGTGAAAGTGCGGAATACTCGAGTCCACGTTTAAGTACCATTGAAACACGACACAGGTGGTCAGCCCGCGCATTTTCTCTCAATTCATGTTATTCTCCGGAATTTCCAAACATCCGATCGGAGTTTGTTTAATGCCAGTCACTACCAAGTACCAAGTGCTTTATGGGGTATGGAGCCGTGGAATACGTAGCTACTTAACCGCATTACAATTTTATGTATTTTATGCTTTAGGCACGTATTTAAACATGCCGAGCGAGAATGTGAGCCGAGTATTCTTATTTAGCTAAAAGGTCGTATCTTTCTATGAAATCCATACAAGGATATGGCCTTTTAGGAGTTAGTACGGCAGTATTATCGTTACGATGTTTTTCAAATAGTTTGGACCGCGTCTAAGTTTCCTATTGACTTTGGACGCTTCATTAAGTTTATACCAAACCTTTGTTTGATCATGATGATGACATTTCGCTTTTCCAAACAATTCACGTGGGATGGTTTTGAATGAAGGATTAGGTTAATCAATGAATGAGTGACTAGCAGAGGTTCGAATGTTCTTTTTATGATGAGAAATTATATAGATGGTTGAAAAGTATAATAGTAGTATAGTATATATAGTAAGAGAGAGACATATTTTATAGTTGTAGCATATCGAAATACGCAGTGTGTTTTTTTGTGTTTTTTCTTATTTTACGTTTTATAGTCAGTCTGTGTGATTCGTGTCACGTATGACATAATGAGGAACTATATGTTTAGCTAAGTCACTTAACATAAAAATTCCCGGCGCACCTACAACATCGATTACTATCAATTATAATCTTTATAAAGATAAGATAGTTTATCTACAACATAACTCATGATTTTTCCACAACAATGACTAATTTCCGACAGGACAGCATGCATTAGCATATCAAGCGGGTTTGCTGAATGGTGCCCCGTAGTATGCAATTATGCAAACAGTATAATAGCGCAGTGTCAGGAGCGCATATGTCCAGAGCTAGCCGACCGTAGCAAGAAAAGAAATGTCAGTGCATCCGGCTCAGGCGATTATCGCGTCAGGATCGCCGAGCCACAATATATCTAGAGACTACTCTCGCAAACTCATACTGAGGAGTTACTGCTGTTTACAAATATACTCTTAAAAGGATCGGGGCAAGGTTGTGTTTTGTTATCAAACAAAACGACGGATACATCGCCGCGAACGCAGCCTCGTATGTTACGCGGTGTAAGTAGCGTAAATCTTTCTACCGTCCGAAGTCCGAACTGAACATGAGCACTGACATTTTATAGGTGACAAAGGGGTAAAAGCGAGGGACTTTGTCCAGTCAACCGTGAGATAATGCGAGTGTTGCGAATACCTAAACCAGTTTCTACTGGCTTTATATGTAAAAATGTAGCTAGGAGGTCTCTTAAGAATCGTCTGAAAGCTTGTCATCCCTAGAGATGTATGGCATCTAGTTTCGTCACACCGAATTTACTCATCAAAAGACCTTTCCTCAAACAGGTTCGGAATATGAAGAGACATTTCCATTTCCAAGGAGGCCGTTGATGCTTTACAAGTTTTTATAAATTTTAGCGTATCACGAAGACAAATCTTGTGAGGTATCCCAGCGACCGCTCCCACCGGCTTCTTTATACTTTCTACAAAGGACGTAATAACCATATCAAACAGCGTGTCCCTTGCGCGCTGCATACATATCGCTGGGACGGAACGACGCCTTTGTTGTATATTAAAATAGTATAGAAGTGCTTTTTGTTTCCGCCGGCAAGCCTTCCATATCTTGGAGCTTACCGACAGGGATTGGCTGTCGTGACATCATCTCAATTTCCGTATAGAGAACTACGTTATCCGTTTATTTATGTTAGATTAAACTTTATCTGTTCCGGTGGATTTGCGAATCCTTAGACAACGTACACTTAGACAAAACACGGGATATCTCGGAGTTGTGAGGCTGGCTGCGTAGCCGAGTTTTACGAGTTTCTATGAAACGCTCATTATTTTAGTTGATAATATTTAAATGTCGCGTATAACAGGTAAATGGAGAGCACGTGAGGGGCATGAGAACGCGGGGTCGCTCACAATGTGGCGTCCTTTGTGCCGCTCGTCATTGTTATTAAAGTAATCACTGCGCCCTCCATCAACCTCCAATCGAAACATTATGGGATATAAACAAAAGAAAGCACGAGGAATTCAATGAAAAGCCATTATGTCGTGGAGTGCTGCGCTTGTTGTCTCAATATTTTTCTTGGAGAGCTGACGCGTCATTCTCTCTCGTCGTTCAAAAACGCCGCGTGGAATTTTGAAGGGCCCTCGATAATGGCCGATATTTACGGTCTTTAGATAATGTTATTTAAACGGCTGGGGCTGAGTTATAGCATGAAACAAAACGAAATGTCACGAGCGGGATTATTGTTGGTGTTTGCTCGAAAAGTAGCTTATGTATTATTTGTGGAGGCTTTCTATCAGGGGATTAAGATATGTGTCGCGAGGGAGGGTGATCCGACAGTCGGGTAATGCGTTTATGGTCGGCGCGTTTGAGTCGCCATTAGAAGTCCCGCGGGCCGGGACATCGCGGCTTAGCCGGGACCCCGGCATGTCCCGGCGCCGCGCACTCGATACCCGGTGATACGATCTGTCGATATAGTTTTCAGATGCATTGTTTTGTTAGGTACCGAGTTACAGATGGTGGCGAATCGTCGGTATGGAAGACATGATCATAATATTTCATTCAGAAACAATGTTTACTCGATCTTAGTGTCTTTATATTATTACATAAGTATTATATTATTACGTTATAGTCACTTACAGTGCAACATAAAAGAGTAGAAAATAAATGAGGGCGCCACTTCCTTCGCAACTGCCACATTTTTGACGTAAAGTGCTTGAATATGGTAACAATTTTGTATGAAAAAATGTAGTTCCTTTATCATCCGTTTTCTACTCTTTTGTGTCGCACTGTATATGTAGGGGAAGCTTGCGATGTCAGAGAGCATCACACGCGCGTTGCCGACCCTTTAAGAGCCTATTTACTCCCCTCTTGAAGAACCGCATACTGTAGCATAGTTCGGTACCTCTGTAAGATCAACCTATTCTCTAAGAAGAACCTCAAGTTCAGCAGTTTGCTGTAAACGCCTGGCGTGATGTCCCAGTAGTGGGTAAAGGCTTCTCTCTCTTGGATGTTACACAGTTTTTGGTAAAAAAATATATTTCGTAAAGAAATCCATGTTGTTGTAAAACATTTCGCTGCTGTTTATTTTTGCTCTAAATTTCGTCGTCCATATAAGTAATGGCGTTATAAAAAGTTAAACATATGCATTCGACCGGATTTAAATGGAATGGTCATGTAGCTCGCGGGACAATGTGCTCGACAGAAATGCCTCCCAAACTGGAATGTTTGTGGCAGCGGTTCTCAAAGTGTGCCCTGAGCCCTGAGGTTAGAGCGGTGGTATCTGGGGCGCGGGCTGGGGAAAGACAGGTACTGTGGTACTGTAACGGCCGAAACAATCTGAATAATCAGATGTAATTAGCCTAAAGTATAACAAAATACTCTCCTTGTTTAAATCCAAATTCAAACGCCCGTCCGTTGACAGCTCCAATGTATCCTTGGGCGTTGAGCGCACTTTGACGTAGTAATATTGCACTCAAACACTGTTTATTTTACAATTTTAAAACAGCTGATATAGATTTGACGTTTGACCTCGGCAGTGCGTTCTGATGATCCTTTTATTCGGTTCGTAAAATATAATAATTTCCCGATATCGGTGACAAGCTGCAGCGGTGACAGCGGCGGGTATAAGGGTGCATCTCCACTGAAGTGGAGAGGAGCGGAGACTTACGGAATCGACCAATCACATAAGCGAATCGGAGCTAAGGTACAGATTTCAATTGTGATTCGTTTATTCCGCACGGCTCCGCTCCGCTTCGCCTCAATGGAGACGCAACCTAAGAGAGAGTCAAACACTGCACTCAAATTTTCGCTCCTACTTATGGCCGCCGCTCACCACTGCAGCTTGCCGGCGATGTCAAGGCCGAGCCGTGAGGAAACGGAACAATACTTAGACACAAGCTTGACTAGGCTATGCTATACCCCCAATTTAGCAAAATCAAGGTAGACACTATTATCGTTATAACTCATTCGACTTTTTGCTATTCGAGCTGCATTTACTCGTACATTGACATTGAGAAGATATGCTGCATATTCATATGTAAATGTAAACTTAGATGATAATAGATGATACAGATTGCTTGCACATGTCAATTGCATTTCGCCGTTTTCAATGTTACGCCTATCAAAAGTAGTCAACCGATGAGGAAAAATTTTGAAACGTTTTTAACAGCCCTATCGCTAAAAAAGTTCGAGGACCGCTGGTTTATGGAACCAATCGTAAATTGGTACCGAATTTCAGATGGTATCGTTTGTGGTCTTTTACCGAAAACTAAAGTTCCCCCCGGTTTTATTATTGAATTATTAGTTTTGTGTCGATTCGTGGGACAACAAATAATTAAGCATCTCCTAGATAAACCAAATAAAAATAATTGGCCATTAAAAAGATATTGCTTCCGAACGTAAGTTATAGTTTTGGAACTGTTTTAACCTAAATAGTTCTGTCAGCGACTTTATTTATACGAGTTTGCTCTAGAGCAGCCATATTGTGTCGTAACGTCGAATAGTTACGTTATCTGTGGAATTAATTAATTAAAAGTAATTTAAGTGATTTATGCTTCTTCTGAAACAAACATCACTATCATTATCAGCCAACATTATGTCATTTGAAAATAGCCTAAGGTAATATATATATATATGCCCCTATATATCGGACAAATTAAAAAAAAAATCTAGACCCATCTATGCTGTAGTATGCTTGGGCAGTAGACGACGATTTTTATGTAGATAAATACATACATAAATTCATCACACAAATATTTACCCTGGCCGGGATTCAAACCCAGGACCGTCAGCTCAGCAGGCAACTGCGTTACTTGCGCCAGCCGCGTCGTCGTAAAAGTAGATCAGACTAACGCAAAACAGTAGAAATACTCCTGTGGCTTGGAGATAATCCCATTAGCGGGTTATAGTTCCACACACAAGGTCCAACTCAGCGGTAGTGAGGGCTAAACAGCCCTGATACAGTTCAAGTCATCCACTCTTGAGTGGAGTTCCTTCACTCAAAAGTGGATGTGGGCTGAAACTATGATGAGGAAACCTTCACCGCTGGACATATGCTTCTCGGAGTATGATACGCCCCACAAAGTGCTACAACCAACGACGTTCAACGTCATTCAAAATTACCAATCAGCAACACAAGAGTGCGGCTTGTCTAGTGTCTTTATTCTGTGTTGTAGCTATGAATGTTAAGAGAATAGCCCTACTGCATCGAAGCTCTTAAATCAAGGGAGTGAGTGGGTCGCGACGTCGCGCATGCGTCGTTTGTCTACGAGCAAGAACATTCATCCGCTGCAGTTAAGTTTTATTGGCTTCGTATTAAATTCATTTGACACGAGCAAATTTGGTATTTGTGCGAGCACACTCGACAAGCACCCAGCGCGCCACAATCGACTTCATAATTTTTGATTTTGTTATATTTATTATATGTAATTTTAATAATTATAAAAATGGTTTAAGCTTACGTAAAGATTGTCAGGAACGTTTTATAATTATAAAAGATGTCTCACGATAGTTTTTTATAATATTATATGTAATGTTAGTCCACTAAAGGTCCATTGGGAACGGTCACTTTTTTTTTTTTAATTCCCGACGTTTGACTACTCCTTTGGCGCAGTTTGTAGAGAACTTGCCTACTAAGCCGGGGGTCTTGGGTTTGAATCCCGGCCAGTTCAAACATTTGTGTGATGAACTCGAATATTTGTTCCTGGGTCATGGATGTTATAAATTTTCAAGTATTTATGTATTATGTATATCGTCGTCTAGTACCCATTGTATAAGCTTTGCTTAGTTTGGGACTAGGTCGATTCGTGTAAGATTGTCCCTAAATATTTATTTATTTTAGTTACAGCGCGAACAGAAAGGACTTAGAATTAGAATGTTGTTTCAAACAGTGTTGTCAAAGGTATACAGTTTCCTAGCCAAAGGGTTCATATCTTTTGAATGCATAGTTATTTCTAATGGGGTGAGTCATTCATTGCGAAAGCCCCGGTATCGGAACAAAGACATCGCCTTGTTAAAGATCCGCCACTATTTATGTTTCACTCTTTATTGGTACAATGTAGCTAGAACAACAGTAGGGAAAATGGTTATAGAGCTAGCACATATTGCCAGGATTTCGTTTGTCGCGCAACTCAGCATCACTTTTTGCTCGCAGGGTAAGTATTGTAAAGAAAGAGACAGGCAATGTATATTTATTTATTTAAACTTTATTACACAAAAAAAACTTAACGTACAAAAGGCGGACTTAATGCCATGGGGCATTCTCTACCAGTCAACCTTAGGGCAAAGCAGAAAATTGTAGGCGGTGCAGAGTTGCTTAGATAAGCTACAAAATGTCATATACTTAAAATACTCATAATACAGACATATGGATAATATACATATATAAATACATACATACATATAGGTATACGACGATGAAACAAACCAAGCAGAAATATTATTATGTTTGTCGTGCGACTAAGAATCGCGTGTCAAAGTTACGCTAGATGTCCTGCCTAGAGATGTGCCTTCTTCTTTGGAGAAAGAACGTTCTCGGAGACATTTACCATACAAATCGGGGAACGTTATCGAGTAGTCCTGCCCGTTAGCATGACTCCGACTCTTTGTCTACCTGTCACTTTCCTTTTAATACACTGTTAAAACCGTGCGAGTGAAACCGGTGTTGCTAAGTCACGCAACGAGTTAAGTCGCGGCAAAATCACCTAGCCCACCTAACCGTTCTGGGCGTCAATTCAGCGTTTAACACTGACAATTGACATCTATCCGAGATTTCATCACCATGTTTCTAATTCAGCGATATGCTATTCAACCTTTACCTTGAATATGCTCCATTTCAAAATTGCCAGTCACATCACATCGCTAAAATACAATTGATAGGAACAGGAGCGAGCAATATTTCCTATTTTACCATATTCTATTCACGCATTCAAATATCAACTTGTTATTAATGTCGTTCAATGCAAAGATGGATGGATACAATCATGTCCGATTACAAAAAAATAGGTAATTATCACACAGGCTCCGCTGCAAAGTGCGGATGAATAGAAAATCGTCCGCACGGAGATGCGGAGTCAGTGTTACCGTGCAGTTCTTGTGTAAGTTATATCCTAGAGTACAAATAAAAAACTGCCCAAGTGCGAGTCGGACACGCGCACCGTGGGCCGGATTAAGTTAAGTTTGAACCTGGTATGTAAGGCGCCAGATACAAATGAGGTGCAAAGTTAACGCAACGGAGCCCCACTTAAATATTTATGTAATATGTAATTTTTTTAGTATTTGTTGTATAGCGGCAACAGAATGCATCATGTGTAAAAATTTCAACTTTTCATGAGATATAACCTGGTGACAGATGGACAGACAGACAGACGGACAGTGAAGTCTTATTAAAAGGGTTCCGTTTTATACCCTTTGGATACGGAACCCTAAAAAAATGCAGTTTGCAGTTCGCATCGGGATTATTTGGGATGCGAGTGTACGAGTAATAACCACCATAATGACACAATAAATACGAGATGTTGCAAAATTAATGATATCGCAAAATTAGCGCTTTGGTATTTAAAACCGGGCCTGCTGTATTCCACAGTCTATGAGTTACGTTATTGACAGTTTATTTACTGTTTACAGCGACGACAACCCTTTGTTTCGCTACGTGGGAATCAAGTTTAACTGGAAATTGTAAATTTGTTTACTGCCATGCTCCGCGAATTTCCTAACGGGCACTAAACAATCGGTCTAAAAACGTATTAAGATACAGGAGAAAAGATGATACTTACCACATTTTGCTTTTAGGCTGGTCGTTCTCGAAGAAAGGGTGATTCAAAGAGTTAGAAGTCGTTTAGTTTTAATTTATGACAGCCCAAAAACCCCGAGCAATTAGTCTGGTGTCTCCTTTCTTTGATAGTTTTCTTTTATTTGTAATTTGTTAGTGAATCCTTTGGAGTTTTGTGACGAGGCAATTTTGGTGTCGCAAAATTGTTTTAAAATATATTTAACTGGAAATGGATAGAATAGTTTCGAGTACATTTAGATGGATGACGCATCTCTGATGTGGTGGTAGTGACTATGCAAATTCGGGTTGTATAAAAAATGGGTTTACCCTTATAAATTTATGAAACACGTAATGTCTCATTGTTTTTAATATGGGTACACCACAATTTTTACTTCAACCATTGACACAAAGATCGAAGTTTAGAGAAAAATTGAGCTAAAGTGTAAAAACCTTTCAAATAAACAATGCAAAGATCGACACACAAAGCATAAGGAAAAATTCGTCAGGGTACTTGGAGTTAGGGTAGCGAAGTGGTTAACGCGCTGGACCGGTAATCCAGAGGTATCGGGTTCGATACCCGGTCTCTTCCACCAAGTAACTCCTCTTCCAATTTTTCTTTAATTTTTCGTTGAATTTTCATTTCACAGCAGTTTCTTTTTATCGAAAGCATTTTGTTTCTGATATCATATATACTTTGGAATGTTATAATTATAACACAAACCTAAGCTAATCTAATCTATAGGTTGACACTTTCAAGATTTCTGAAAAATTAAGCATTCAGTCAAGCGTTTTTCTATAAAAGAAGAGAAATTCATGACAATGTCATCTTTGTCATCATGGGTGGCTTTAGTAATTACTTAATTATGAGTAATTAGATTTTACAGATATGCCTGCAAGTATGTAAAAGCACGATCAATCTTCTATACCATCTTCTTTCTGTCTTTTTGCATACGATTTTTTATACCATAAACCTTATCTATCCATAAGATCAACACTAGTCTGTACATAGATTTTATGCAAAATATTTATGTAAATCTATCAATAATGTATTCGCCGATCGTTCAATTATTGGCTCGTGGCTGAGCCAAGCCTTCAGAGCGGCGTCTCATCTACATTCAGATACACTGGGGCCGCGTGCGGTATCGGAACGTTGATCGAAACTTGTCAAACAAACTTTATAAGTGCTATATCAGGGGGATCAGGCCACAGATTAATGTTTATAGGAAGCGTTGTTTTCTGAATCAGAATGCAATAATAGTATTTTATGCAATAGTTGTATAAGACGGGTCAAAAGCGAATGGCATAGGTTACGATGTGAGAGTAGCGAACTATTTATACAACGCGTTTTTTGAGCTAGTTATACAACGTTGCATACAATACTTTATCTACGAAGTACAGTCGAGTGAAAAGTAAAAAGTAGAAGGTAGAAAGTAAAAACGATAACATGTGACACGCATCAGTTAACAGTGCTAACGATGTTATAATGTCGCCAAAAAAGAATTCAGTGCTTTATTGGGCAGCAGACTATAAACTTTTACAAGGTTCACGAAATATATGTATTATCTTTGTGTAAGTTAGTAACTGTTTAACTCATAGAAATAAAAAACTGGAGTAGATAAATATATTTGAAGGCTGGCATGGCGCCGCGCGCCCATACACGAAATGACGATCCTGAATTACGATATCAAGATTTTTCTGAAATCAGGGCCCTTCTCTATAGAAGACTGATTTTCAATACAAATCTAACATTTTATAATAGTATAGATAATGCAATTTTACTAGAAGGTGTCTGCAACTTAGATCGCGTAACCATCCCTTTTAACCGTGATCCGCACCTCTAGCACAACTTTGACACGCGACTCTTTCTCGTGCGAGATATGCTACCTATCCCTTTCTGTACAATATCGTGAGAGAGTGACGGGTGATGCTATGTCGCGCGACATGAGTCGCGAACCATAGTTGTGTTAGACGGACAGGTAAGAAGTATCATATGTACTTCTTTGGATGTTTAGCTCTCTCTGTATCAAAACTGTCTTAAAAAAAAACCCGCAATTATGACTTTCCCCATAGAAATAGATTTTTAATAAATTTTGGAGGGCCGATGAAATGTTTACATACATAATATTAGCTGCATGCTATAGTGTACACACTTCACATTTGAATGTAGCGTATAATCTCCATACAAACGCCGGATCGCCAGCTGGCGTGCGATATCGGAACGTTGATCGGGACTTGTCAAACAAACTAAAAGTGCTATATCAGAGGCCACAGACTAAAAATATTTTAAAAGAAGCTGAAGTTGTGGTATATTTATTCTGCTTTTCGGAAATAAATTCCCAGTGGAAGATTTCGAATATTAGGATGTGTGCGTATACATAGGCTATATTAAAAACTTACGTTTAGCTGAATTAACTTTAAATTAATCCCTGTTGGAATTAAACCAATTGGAGTACCACTAGTAATGTGAATCAAATTAGATCATGACAGGTCGGGTAATTCTGTCCCTTCCGTATAGTACTTTTATCTCACGAGCGCGGGTGAGCCATGTTTGTCTGAGTAGATGTACATGCACATTGGCTCTGTGTGGGTGAGCCGGCACTGAGCGCTCCCGAGCTCACCCACACATAGCCAATGTGCATGTACATCTACTCACACAAACATGGCTCACCCGCGCTCGTGAGATAAAAGTACTGTGTAATAACATTGGCTCACACATACACAATGCCAGTTTGAATTCTTAAAAAATACATTACGGCAGACGCCGGGAAAAGAAGGGCTTGCCGGGTGAGTAGGATAGTGATACGAAGCCGGCAAGCCATTTTCACGGCTAGGAATGTATATAGTGCTTTTCTCAAAGTTCTCAAACATATGCAATGAAATAAAAAAATACACCGCTCAAAAAATATAAGTCAGCTGTTTAGTCTATTCATGAACACAGACGACATGATGAACTCTATAATGACAAATCACTGACCTGCGCATCAAGTAAACACCAAAACAAGTATAAAACATAAATGTAATAATGAAATATATTTGTATCATGAACATCAAATATATTTGTATATGAAATATATTTGTATTATGTAATGTACAATTAATGACGTGTAAAATGTTAATTGTGATTTTTACCAATAAATTTTGTATTCTGTATTCATGTTTAAAAAAGCTTCCCGGCTTAGGCCTTAAATTTTGTATGAAATTCCTTTATAGTTCTCTCGAGTTGTTCCGCCCTAAACGTGATAGGTACTTCGAAGCCTGTTATAACGCACGTTATGATGACATTACATTGCATGTTTGAGAAAAAAAAACGATAAGATACGCTGTAGTAGTAAAACAATTAAAACTGACAGCGTGTAAGTGTCGGCCAATATTGTTACGAGCGTGGGGTTCGTATATGATAGAAAAGCACAAATTAACCCACAAATGAACTCACACTTTATTACTAAAATTACACACTTACAATTTACACGAACTGTACTTAAAATCCACTAATTAAAACACACACACTATTTCACAAATTATGCACTCACTATTCACACGAACTGTACTTAAGCGCACTAATCACTTAAGAGTCTTTCTCTCCGATTATCCTTGTACTAGCACTCTCGATCGCAGTTAAAATGTAACTAACTCACGCCGGCCGTCGGCGCCTTATATATCCCACGGAACCGTTCTGGACGCATTGTCCACACATATCGCGAATATTCTAGTAAGGTCCAGTGTGAGGGCCGAGAACATTCGAGGCCATATATGTCTCTCTCTAATGGTGCACTCTCTGTCACTCCCTTCTCGAATGTTCCGAGTATAGCTATCTCTTTCTAGTAGTCCTATCTCTGTCACACACTTCTCGAATGTTCCGAGTATAGCTATCTCATTCTACTAGTGCTATCTCTGTCACTCCTACGGGATATTTCGCCATATAACGATTTGTGCTTCAGAGGCCCATAAGGGGTCCTGAAAACGCCTGAAAACGGGTTTTCAGGTTATGGCGTCATCTGATAGAGGGTGCCCTGAAACGGACTGAAAACATGTTTCAGGCGCCTGAAAACAACGGCAACTTGGGTGAAATCTTGATCTTTAGATATGTGATAGAGCATCTTCTGAAACGGCCTGAAATGACTTTTCAGCCTGCTGAAAACGCTTCTAACGCACTGAAAATGACGTTCAAAGTTTTTGACCTAACCTACCGGCGTAACACTACCCCCTCCTAAGACATGCTCGTCCCGAGCATCATTATTTCCGTGGTATCTGGCCAGCCGGTCAACATTAACAATCTTGCTCGGACTACGAGGATTCCGCTGGATTCGATACGTGACGTCGTTTATTTTAGTGGCTACCTTGTAAGGCCTCTCCCAATTCGGAGACAGTTTCCGCGACTTTCCTACTCGTCGCATAGGGTTATGTACCCTCACCAACGATGCTTCCTTAAAACCCTCTTGGAAAGGCTTCCATTCATGTCGAGTTTCTCTGCTACGGGTATGCGGTCCCTTGTCTGATGCACACTTAGTGCATCTCCTGCACCAGTTTTCAACATCTTCTCGGTAGTTCATCCAATAGAAACGTTGCCGAATTATCATTAGGGTCCTCTTGACTCCAAGGTGTCCACCAGACGCTCCGTTGTGAAAGCATCTTAAAACATCTTTCACTCTTTTCCTTGGGAGAACGACTTGCAAATGAACATCCTTCCCATTTGCTGATTCCCACATCCTGCACAACACACCATTATGCATAACCAAGTTATCCCATTGTGCCCAGTAACTTTTTGTTACCGCACTCATCGGAGCCACATCACACCATCTTGGCTTAGGCAGACCCGTACTAATCCAATGTAAAATGGGTCTCACATCAGAATCCTCTTGTTGCGCTTTTTGCATGATTTCATCACTCCACTCATCGCTGCCGGTAACAGTTTTTAACATTCGAATTCGAGCACATTCCTTGTCATCTCGTCTTAAGCAATTTTCATCGTTATCCACACAAGGTCTTCGTGATACAGCGTCAGCTTTTACCCGTTGTGGTACTGACCCCAAGGGGCCCATTGCCTTTACAATGGAAGCTGGATCCCTGTCCCTCCTATTCCTATTCGGACAACTTGACTGCATGTGTCCACGTTCTCCACATTGGTAACAACGTGGTCCGGATTCGCCGCGAGGAGCTTCCGGCTTCCTAGTCAACACGCCTCGTCTATTCCTTCTCGGACAGCTTAACTGTATATGTCCACGTTCTCCACATTGATAACAACGTGGTCCAAATTCGCGCTGAGGAGATACCGACTTCCCAGTCAACATTCCTCGCCTATTCCTTTTCGGGCAGCCTGACTGTATGTGCCCACGTTCTCCACATTGGTAACAACGTGGCCCGAATTCACGGCGGGGATCTACCGGTTTCCCAGCCGACACCTCTCGCACCCTTTGAAGCCTAAATGAGTCGTGCCGTACCGCCTCCACTTCGAGAGCGTGGGCTACTGCATCTTTCAGGCTCCCATGGTGACCCAATCTCACAGCTGCCCTCACTTCCAGATCCCGGATCCCATCAATAAAGGCCTGCACCAGCATGATGTCCACGAACGATGCTGACGTGCGTTGATAGGCCTTTCTGACCAACTTCTCGATTTCCAGGGCCCACTGTTGTAAGGACTCGTTACGTCCTTGCGTCCTGTCCTTTAATTGAGCTCGGTATACGTGCTCCAGGTGACTGTCACCGTATCGGGCCTCCAAGGCTTCTAGAAGGCGGTCGTACGTCCGGTCGTTTCCCAGAGCTTCCAGTATGGTAAGGGCTTCGTCGCGCAGCGCCAACGTCAGTGCTGTCCTGGCTTGCTCTTTAGTCCAGCCATTAGCCTGGGAAACAGACTCAAACTGCAGCTTATAGGCGGTCCACGATGAAGTACCATCAAAGGGGGGCACTTTGAACCTGCCACCTCCAGCCACGGATTCGACGGGTACACAGGTGCTCGTACCACTAGCCACTTTAACTTCTAATTTCTGAAGGCGGTTCTCACAGGTCTCAATTTTTTTATCGACTTCATGGACTCGATTCTCCAGTTTTTCATCCATATCGGCCAGTTTTTCCTGGACCTCAAACAACTCTCTCTTCCATTCGGTCGTTGTCTCGTGTACCTCACGAAGCATTCGTGCCTGTACCTCCTGGTTCCTGGCCTGTTCGTCCTGTTTTCGCGACTGTTCCTTTAGCTCTCTCGCCTGTTCCTTTAGGAGGACGAAGATGGCGTTAAGGTCCACTCCCTGTGCAGCTGGAGCAGGTGATTCCGACGTACCAGGCGTCGAGTCTCCAGATCCAGATGTTTGGCTTCGCGTCGTCACTCCTTTCGGCTCGGTTTCTCGTGGCATTAACGGCATTTTCTATCCGCACTTCTGACACCAAATGTTACGAGCGTGGGGTTCGTATATGATAGAAAAGCACAAATTAACCCACAAATGAACTCACACTTTATTACTAAAATTACACACTTACAATTTACACGAACTGTACTTAAAATCCACTAATTAAAACACACACACTATTTCACAAATTATGCACTCACTATTCACACGAACTGTACTTAAGCGCACTAATCACTTAAGAGTCTTTCTCTCCGATTATCCTTGTACTAGCACTCTCGATCGCAGTTAAAATGTAACTAACTCACGCCGGCCGTCGGCGCCTTATATATCCCACGGAACCGTTCTGGACGCATTGTCCACACATATCGCGAATATTCTAGTAAGGTCCAGTGTGAGGGCCGAGAACATTCGAGGCCATATATGTCTCTCTCTAATGGTGCACTCTCTGTCACTCCCTTCTCGAATGTTCCGAGTATAGCTATCTCTTTCTAGTAGTCCTATCTCTGTCACACACTTCTCGAATGTTCCGAGTATAGCTATCTCATTCTACTAGTGCTATCTCTGTCACTCCTACGGGATATTTCGCCATATAACGATTTGTGCTTCAGAGGCCCATAAGGGGTCCTGAAAACGCCTGAAAACGGGTTTTCAGGTTATGGCGTCATCTGATAGAGGGTGCCCTGAAACGGACTGAAAACATGTTTCAGGCGCCTGAAAACAACGGCAACTTGGGTGAAATCTTGATCTTTAGATATGTGATAGAGCATCTTCTGAAACGGCCTGAAATGACTTTTCAGCCTGCTGAAAACGCTTCTAACGCACTGAAAATGACGTTCAAAGTTTTTGACCTAACCTACCGGCGTAACACTATTATACGGAAGGGACAAAGTTAACCCGATTGACAGTAGTCGTCAAAATAAGTTCAAGGTACACGCAAGTATAGGAATTAAAATTTGACGTTTGACACCGATACCATTGATGGAAGATGCAAGCATTTCATTCTATTTGAACTGTAGAACAGAAATATCATATCAATAAGCTGTACCGATCATTTGTCTAAAACTCGAGTTAGAGGTCCACCATTGTCTACAAACCCACGTATTATATACTAACTACAATAACAACGTACGAACAGAATTTTTAATGCATCTTGTACCCGACTAATGCACAAGACATGTTCCATGTAACACGGAACATGTGTAAGTATTTGTCAGTCGAGTATTACACGCCATTGTTTGAAGCGAAATAGCCGTTGTTGGGTATTAATCAAATTGTATATGCTATCTACAGATAGCTAAGAAAGTAGACTTTCTTTTGGTAAGAGGTCTTAGAGATTTTTACATGTTTTATTCAATTATGACGAAATAATTCATACATTTTCATTAACTAATTTAAGTCTTTACTTTCATCTAGGTCTAAGACAGGAACGGATGAATTTTTTGCTTCTTTTTTGCAGTATATTTTGAGTAACTGTTAGATAATATGTTAGATGATAACGTGGTTGGCGCAGTTTGTAGAGTACCTGCCTACTGAGCCAGCGGTCCCGGGTTCGAATCCCGGCCGGGGCAAATATTTGAGTGGTGAACTCGAATATTTTGTGCTTGGGTCGCGGTTGTTCTATGTATTTAAGTATATATTTATCTATATATGTATGTATATCGTCGTCTAGTACCCATAACACAAGCCTTCCTGAGCTTAATGTGGGACTAGATCGAGTTGTGTGAGGTTGTCTGATCTTTATTTATTTATATACAATATTTTTCACAGAAAATATGAATTTAATGTCTAATGTGTACGAAATTCGATCATAATAGTCTTACAACTAAAGTACCTTTTCTGGTTTTGTTTCGTACAAGTTAAATGAGCGTATTAAATAGTGCTTTAAGATCTGAAGCTTAAGCCAAGCCACACCGACCGCGCTTTAAATATGGGGCAAATAAAAAAAAAAATTGATGGAATGGACTGCAATAATGGCTATAATTTTGTGTAAAGATGTAATATCGGCATCCCCAAGTATTTTCACTAGCTAATTTGCGACGTTTGATTCGGGTTCATTACTTGTCTGTCAATAGTGATACTGATAATACACAT
Source organism: Apotomis betuletana (assembly GCA_932273695.1). NCBI lineage: Eukaryota > Metazoa > Arthropoda > Insecta > Lepidoptera > Tortricidae > Apotomis > Apotomis betuletana. The sequence continues at coordinate 2,380,956 of OW026310.1, forward strand.
AGCCATTAGCACTTCTTCTTTTAAGCTCATTAAAAAATGCGTATCCATAAGTCTATCATTGAAACTACATGGGCAAGAATTCACCTCGGCCCAACCATTGTGAATACGAAAAGGTGTCGCGTCTTCACGTAACAATAATTAGTATTCTTTTATAGCACTAGCTGCGGTACAGCAAGCTCGATTCTTCATACAAACGTAGTTACGTCCTTATTTTAATATAACATGTCACATTATCATGAAATTCTCTAAATATAATGAGATAAGATATATCTAGGGCTAAAACTAGTTTATGACTCTTGAAATGTTAATAGAAAGAAAATAGAGCGAGTACAAGTTTTGCATTTTTAGACCCCAGAAAGTTGTTCAGTTTGGCGGCATACTACGACCAAAATATAGTTTAGATTGAAGTCAAAACCTATTTCCGGTGTCGATTAAACTATGCAGTTTGATAAGAAAAAAGATTTATCAAAATTGATCTCGTAGTTTTAAAATGAGAGCGTAACTACGAAAACCTTAAAATAAATTACAAAAAATTGTTGCGAAATTGCAGCGAATTACTCTAGCGCGGGGAACGGTCCGGGGGGGCGGCGGTAAGCACCGCCCTTATCATAGCTACTCCTAGCCAGCCTCGCGCAACTCTCAAGGTAAAAAACGAACGACAACGGCTATATGAAACGGGGGTGAATTTTTTACCTATCTAAGTTTGAAAGAACGTTGAAACCTACAAAGCATTAGATAATTGGCGACAATCGAATTTAGGCGGGTTGTACTTCAGCCGCCATTTTTGTCCGCCATGCCATGTTAGATGACGTTTCTATTTTGCTTCTGTCAAGGTTCTGCGATCTTTTCAAATAATTCAAATTTCACAAATAATCTAATAATTTGCATTCTTTGGGTGTAGTGGTCGTCTAGAAGGTACACAAGACAATCACAATTGCAAAAATGAGTGGATTGAAAAGGAAAAAGTGCGAAATATGCAGAATGAAAACGTGTCGAATGGACGGTCAAAAAAGACTATTCATGGCAAGATTTCCACCGGACGAAGATCGGTAAGTAAAAAATATAATTAATTACTGCGTGTTATAACCATGTTAATCGTAAGTTTCATTGAAAACTTGGTATTTCGGGTAAAATAATACATACCCTTATACGTATGTAAACAATAGTGCTGTATGTAAGTTTTATCGATAATTTTCATTTGAAGTGAAAAATACCTGGGTAAATACGGAATATCTTTCTTCAAGCAAAAGCCACTACTTTTTATGCCAGTTTGAGTTAGATTATGGTCACAGAAATATTTTACGAAAAATCTTCAATGGACTATGAATGGTACGGTTTCATCTGGACAAACAGATTCATTTTACTCTGTAATTTTCTGTTTACCCTGTATTATTTGTGTTGCAGAACTTCCAACCTGGAGCACAGACTGGAGTGATGAAACCGCTTTTTTCGTCTATGTTTATCAGCAAGCCAAGCAAAGTTTGAACGAAATAAAATTATTTGCACACTTTTGTTTTTTTTTATGAAGTCAGTAACCTAAAGTAAACCAAATGTTTACATTGAAGCGAAATATTTAATGATTTAAATTACCGGAAAGCCGTTGGAGACGCGGGTGCGAATGCGAACCCCGCCTGAACCATTTTTTTTAAATACCGAAATCGATATCGATAATTCGATAATTTGTGTAACATGTGACATCCCTATTTTGTTCTTGATGTTGGCATTATGTCATGAGTTGACACTGACACTGATATTGTTTGCGGCTTCATATTGGCAGTATGTTTCGTATGGCACTCCCGTCTCTTAAAACGTAGTGATTACATACTCTTTGCTCCTAGCGCGCTCTCGCTTTACTGCTAGCGCCCTGTCTTCCTCTAGGTGAAACAACAACATTTTAAAGCGTAAGCGCGCGATTTCAACGCGGAGTTGAGCGGACCTTGCTGCGGACTCTTAATGGATGTTGGTGGCAAAAAACTATGATAGAAGTCAGTTTTAATAAAGCGGGGCACCCACCAGTGCTCAGCCGGCGTGCCGACCGGTTCTTAACGTAACAGTAGGGTGTCTTCTTTTTCCGAGTTGTTTTTTCGTAGGTCCTAATTTTTTGGGACATGGTTTAGTAGAAAATGATTTCTATTTTTATCTGAATATGGAAATTCAAGATGATTGGATTTAGAATCGAAGGTGCCAAGCAATCAAGCAGCAAATCCAAATATGTATGTAGGTTTTATAACTGTATTTTTTTTTTTTAATTGAGGATGTTATTTTATTGAAAGTATATTTCTGCAAGTAGCCTGCAAGCGGTGGTAGCCTAGTAAGCGGTGGTAGCCTAGTAAGCGGTGGTAGCCTAGTGGTTAGGGCATGCGACTTTCGATCCGGAGGTCGCGGGTTCGAACCCGGCCCGTACCAATGAGTTTTTCGGAACTTATGTACGGAATGTCATTTGATATTTACCACTCGCTTTTCGGTGAAGGAAAACAGCGTGAGGAAACCACCTAAGCCCAATAAGGCCTAGTTTCCCCTCTGGGTTGTGGAAGGTCAGATGGCAGTCGCTTGCGTAAAAACTAGTGCCTACGCCATATCTTGGGATTTAGGTAGCCGACCCCGATTGAGAATTCATTCTCAAAAAAATGGGACAACGGCTAGGAGGATGATGATTTCTGCAAGTAGGCCACAAGGGCACTTTTACATGTCTGAGTCTACCGGCATTTCACCGGAGGAGGGTTTTCTCTTATTAGAAATAGTATTTGTCTCGGTTCTTTCTGATTAAAATGAGCTTCAAATGTGCAGAAAAATAAAAGAATCCCCTTTTTCATTTCAATTATTTGCGTTTGATCCTGGCCCGGCTACCGCATGGGTCTCAAATAGTTTTTTATAGATGTTGGGTTTACGAAGTTAAAAAACTTTATTGTTAAAGCGGTAATATTAGATTTATTGGGCTAAATATCAAAAAGACTGCTGATTCCATTCATTTTTTCTTGTATTCGTTTTAAAATCTGCACCGCAAAATGAGCCCAATACGTCAATAAGAAGAAATAATCTATCTAAACATAAGAGACACCCTAATAACCAGTCCTGTATCAAAAAGGAAATAAGAAATTCATAAAAACGTCTCCGCTTTAAAACAAAGTAATATATTGAATACCTAGACTGGAGGCGATGTAGAATTTTAATTGTAGGTAAAGTTTTTTACCGCCTTCGCCTTCGGCTACTAAATGCTACTATAGACATTAAGGTACCTTCTGTCTACTTCAAACTGGGTTATACAGGGCTGACATAAGAGTGTTATTGGTTTGGTAGTTTGACAACTACATTCAATTTGTTAAGGAGTGTGTACACAGGACCAAAGTGCAACGCGGAGTCAAACATAATGCTTTGTGCTCGAGAAAATAAATATTTGCCCCGGCCTACGGGGAAAAATTCGTCTAAGAATGGCCGCTGTGTACTGATTTCGTTATTAGAATTATAGATGGTCTGCCGCGGCTTTTGTGCGTAATTTGTTGTTTAAATTTGATCTGGGTTTGATGGGTGCCGCCGGCACTCGATACAATATTGATGGCACATTAATTTTAGCAGAGCAATAAAGTTTGGGTTGTTGGTTTTGTACGGTAGTGATCAAGGCTCAAATCATTTTGGTCGATGTTTGGTGCTAAAACTGTCGGTGTTTTTGATGCGATGCTCTTGTTTTAACTGTTAACAATGGGAAGTTGCTATAATGCAACTCTTTTCCTGAGGATGTTGAACTCATATTTTAACCTTTTGGTAACTGGGTGAACTACAGTAAATATGTAAGTACCCTACATATTAGTTACTTTATTAATTAATAAAAAATTGTCACCAATTTTCCATACAAATGTTTTGTCTCATTTTCGGTACGCCCATATAAAATGCATAAAAAACATCACGAAGAGATATTTTTCTCAGTTCCTGACTTTTTTTTGTGTACTCAGGCATGTAAATGAGACCTTGTGGCCTACTTACATAATAGTGTTCATTATTTTAATATTTCGAAATGTTTATATAGAAAACAATAACAGCTATTGAAAACATTAAAACAACATTGTAGATAGTTAGCTCCATGATAGATAAGATACAAGAATCACTTAACACGTTTATAATAAAACATTTTATGTGTTATGCTAATGGTGCTAAACCGTGGAATGTTATCGCATGATATTTAGATAATTTTACACTTTGCACATAAAATAATAATGTATACTTATCTTAATGTTTTGTATACTAAGCCAAGTGTGATTTAGAGAAACTGATGGGCCCTATTTCACTACCCTGACAGGTGCGACAATTTTTTTTTAGTTTAACATTACATGTTTTATTTTTTTGGGAAAAAAAATCTGTTTATTAAATATTCTATACACTGATCTTTGTATCAATGGCTCATGATTTTTCTCTTTTATATGCAAAATCGGTACGATCAAAACAAAAAAAAATCTTTCTCTAAGTATTTTTCTATAAGAGTATCATCATCAAAATCATTGCTATTTACTACTTCTACAGAGAGCCGTCTTGAAAATACAAGTAATTGGTTATAAGTACTCGGTTTATCTTTTCCGACAGTGAGTGCGGTGTGTTGTGATCGCAAGATATTAAAAAGGAAAAACTGAAGTTGTTCCTTCAAATGTTTATTATATAGAGTCGGCCCCTATTAGATTATACTTACCAAATGTGGTTTTATCAAAAAATGTAATAAATACCACTTGATCATTATATTGGTTTAAGTTGTTATAGCGACCGTTACGCACCTCAGAAATAAGGACGGCCCTTTGTTTTTTTTTTTGGGTATTTGCTGTTACTACAGCCAACATTTTATGAGTTATAAATTTATGAAACATGTAATGTATATTTTTTTTAATGTGGGTACAGCCCACAATTTTAATATTAAACCATTGATACAAAGCTCAAAGAAAAAATTAAATGACCGCAAGCAAAGAGACCGGGACTCGAACCCGGTACCTCTTTGCCGATCCAGACGTACTTCCACCAGGTTACGCATTAAATTTTTTCTTTGAGCTTTGATCTTTGTGGCAATGATTATATAAGTTACTCAACAGTTGTGGTACGGGGACGGTAAACGTGTTGAACCCCACGGATTGCCCCCAAAAGGTGTGCCACCAATACCAGGGGCAGAACAATATAGCGGCCATAAAAGTGGTCAATACAGGAATGAATGTCCATTCACACCCGCACTCTAAAACCATTTTTCTAAAACTAATCATTTCATCTATACCGATATAGATGTATGCTGCAATCGAAGATAAGAGAGACGTGTGAATTTTCGAGGCTTTCATATGAATTAACTTTTAAAATACAGTTTGAATTTTTATAGATTTGAATCTTCTGCCTATTGAACGAGATTAAAATACTGGTAATAACCTGAATTTTATAAATTATTATTATTATTTTTTTTTATTTTTTGTGGTATTACCACATAAAAAAAATATGAATCGATAAAAAGATTCTATACAAATAACCTGAATTTTATTAAGTATCCTACAATATATCTGCCCTGGCGCTTGTTTCTGTTAATCAAATGCTGTTGTTAAAATGAAGATGTCTGTAGTGATTTATTCGCCATAAATGTATTATTATTATAAATGTTAATGCTTCATACATGTTATAAAATATAACATGTATAGCTTATAATTATAAGATACAGGTTTTTTGTCATAAATGTCACAATAGCTTATGCACATACGAGTATAAGGACATACCTACTATTTATCTATGGTTGTGTGGTCAAACCGGATGCACGATTTAATTATGTAGTGTGCATAGAATTCCTTTTTTTTTACTTATTGGGTTTGACAACGGAATACTCGATATGTATAGCCTCTATTAATGTAAGAACAATAATTTTAAATGCGATACATACATATTTTTGTATGCGATTATTTTTGAGAAGGAAGTTTTTTGCGCCCCATATTTTCTCTGGACCTATTGATTCGAGGTACGAAAAAAATAAGTACGGCTTAATAACTGTAATTTTATCTGTCATCCAATACTCAATGGTTATTCTCAATCCGTTGCGGCCGGCAATGTCTCTTAATCTCCAGCCTTATTTTAAAAACCCAGTACATTTCAATCAAAATCAATCATCGTGCAAGGAGACCCAGCATGCAATTACCTTGCGCATGCACTTATTCCCTAACTGCGTAATTACAGTAAATATTAATAACCGAGTAAGACCTGGGACAACTAGTCTGAGCAAGAGTTTAATTTCAATTGAGGCGTAATTTATGGGTACATAAATGGTACCTTGAGATTTACAAGACCTTAAGTTCCTAAAAAAAATATTGAGAAAAGATATCTTTATACGAGTCTTTATGGTCGTAAGTTGAATTTGTTTCCCGTATGGGTTGGCGTTCTTTTTTGTGTTGTAAAATAGCGATTGTGTACAAAAACTGGATAATTGTTTAGTGGATTGATAACCTATATCGATTGACTATTACGTTGAGTGATGTTGAAACGTAAGTTTTGCAAGGCCGTATAGTTTTTTTTGCAATTTGTTTAAATTTTAAATTAATGTGCGCAGAATTGGGTTTAATATTTTTGATGCCAAATCAGGAAATGTGTAAATCCTTTGGTTTTTACACAATTTCTACCATTGGCATTTGAACTTTTGATTCGATAAATAAATAATGGTTTAATTGGTGTATCTAACAAATCTGTACAATAAAAGAAAATATCTAGAACGACAAAATTCGAAAGACAATATATCTATAAAACGATTAAATTTATAAAAATAGTTTTGTTGTTAATTATTTATAATTAACAACAAAACTATTTTTATATCATAATATTCCTCATTATGTTATTTTATTACATAGATTGGAGTTTGAAACTACATACAGATGAATATAGTTTAACTTAAACCCTGTAAGGGAACAGTATTCATTTACAAATAAAAAAATGTATTGATCGTTTCGGGAACGTTGGTTGTTCACAACCACTAAGAAATCGATACTCTCTTTGATTGTTATCAATTTGATCGACAAATAAGGGTTCCTTGTTGACTAGAGAACCTTAATAAACGCGCTAACGCCGCGGTGGGCCGTCATCAAGCAAAATAACATAATTTATTCCCAAATAACATTATTTCCAGAATACAAAATACGCAATTTGCTTTCCTCGGCTTTAATGTGAATGCATTTAAAATTAACATACACCCATATATTATTCTAAACACTAACAAAATGCCTAAACGGCTGAGTAGAATTTTATTCTAAATATCATATTACAAAAGGCGTCAACTGGTCAATTAACTGCTTATAAAGTAAGATTATAAATTGGATACGACATTTGATACATTTGCATAAACATGTCACAATAGAAGATATTTTAAGCGGTCATTGTTGCCAGCATCATGAGATTTGTGATCTGTTGAGATCAGGGACAGCTAAGTCTATCAAGAATTATGCACGGTTTGGCAATATGAATACCAGTAGTTGGTGTGACGACTTATGTTAATAAATTCATAAAATATGGTTTTTATGTTATGTTTTGATGGCAGTAAATAATAGTAAGAATATTTTATACATTAACATTCCTGTCAAAAAAAGTTAGGTAGAGGACATCCATACTCGACATGGTGGTAAGATGATGACTAAACTTAAAAAAAAAAAAACCCAACTTCAGGACTCGCTAGGTCACATCACAATGAACCGAATTAACGCAAATAAGAACTGACTCCGATGCCGCCTAATGTAAACAAAAAAAAAGACGAAGACATTAATACATATTTACCTATACATATTTTATTTTGCATACTTTTTTAATTATCTCTCATCTTACAAGTTCAGAACGATCCAGTACTTTGTAATAACTTAATTTAAGTGGAATTTGTAACAATTAATGAATAATTAAATGTTTTAATAATTCTTTTTACGACGCATCATTCAAATGATTTACTAAACGAAATAAAATAAATGAAAGACATGAACGAAAAGAGTATGATGATATGATGGTGCAGTTTGAATCTATAACGCGCACCCACAGTTCCACTGAACGAAATGAACTAATTGTTCTCCTTCATTTGAGAGACATGATTTGCGCATCTCTCTAATGGTCGTCGGCTCGCGGAGACGTTGAAGTCTTTTCCTTGAATTCGACGAAGGCATGAACGAACGAAGGCTTTTAGGGCCAACACTACTCCATGTTACACTGTCGTGACGACGTGTAATGTCGCGTCGTCGTAACTTGAGAATACACGTCGTGGAACGTTAAAAAATATTTTACGTGGTGGAGATGAGAAAAATATTTGCTTTACTCTGTGCCTTCCAGGAATGTGCCGATAGAAGCGATTCCGGCTTACACTTCAGAACGGAACTGAAGAAAAAGTAAGTATAACTCTACCCCGGCATGCCCTGGATTGACAACATGTAAAATTTTCAAATAGTGGTAAGTTTAATGTAACTTCATTACTTTCAGTAATTTTATTCTATTATCACAGAACTCTAAGTATATTATTATGTAGGGAGTTTATAATAATTATAATTTCACTATAAGGACTAGTTTTGAAAATAATTAAAAAAAGGTCAACGCAGCGTCGTCTAAGAATCAGCACTCACATGACGTCACTTTGTGAAAAATTTACAGTCGCAACCTACAAAATTTCCATACTAAAATACGCCTAAGTAATAGTTCGACTATGTGATTTACTGCGCCTGTGACCAATTAATTCAAATGGATTTTATAATCATATTGTGGGACATTTTCAAAAATTAAAAAATGTTTATCTATTTAATTTTTAACAAATTTTTATCCTTTATCGGAAAAAGCTCTGGTAAAAAATGAAATGTTGATAATTGCGTGTTTGACACTACGCGACTGGTGTCTTCTATTCTGTCTCTAATGAATAGTCTATTTTAACCGACCGTCCAAAAACGCTTCAGCTATTTAAAACAAACACTCCGTTTGAGCGTCAGTCGCGCCGCCGTCGCGACTGATCGCAACAACGATTAGTCGCAGGTTGAAGATGGATTGCACACGCCACACCTCAAACAAAACGTCATTGTTTACTACAAAGAAGCAGTCGGTTACGTCCTTTCTTATAACGAAGACATACCGCGGTTTCAAAACCGTAATGAACAGAAATTAGTTTCAATCAAACCAAATGAAACTGTAAAAGGCTCTTTATTAGGCTTAAAATTACAGAATGGCTGTAAGACTTTTCGCTTTTCACTCGATACCGTATTATAAATCGCTTTCATAATAAAATTCACTTAAATCCAAGTGTTCCATCATCCCAATCTCGTTCTTAAAGCGGAACAGTTGAGTTTAAACTCGTAAAAAGTGAGGTTATGTTGTTGATCTTTTGTTTTTTATCTGATCGGCGCTCGCGCATTGTCGCAGCTGTTGTCTAAAAATAATGTCCACGAAATTGATATTGAGATGTACAGGGGACTTCAAAAGGCGCTGAAAGCGATAATGAAGTGGCTATCAAGGAAGCTTATGGAATTTTAATTTGCTAAGAAGTAGACAGAAATAGGTTGCTTGTGTAATATTTAACAGGCAATGGTCGTTATTTCATTTGCACATTGTGTAAATTACATAATATACATATGTAATTATTGTATTAAGTGGTTTACACACGTGAAATTGTCAGGAACGGCCCGACATGTTTCGAACTCGTATGGAGCTCTTCATCAGGGACTGCTACCTTACAGCGGCGTGATAACTTCGACATCGTCACTGATACTTTGATCGACGCTCCGGTCTAATACAATTTTGCGTGTGTGTAAACCGCTTAATACAATAATTAAATATGTCTCACGAAAGATTCAGTGAGATTGTATAAAACTATAAAGTTATTAAATGAAGTACTTATACAGAGGTTATTGGTTGGAGCGGAGCGAGCGAAGCGAGCGAAGCTCCCATGGATCGACTCGAATGGACTTCGTAACAATGCGCAGATCTCAGCGAGTTCTCAACCGATTTTAGAAATTTTTGTTTTAAAATGCACAAATTAAATTTCGCTAGGACGTCACGAAGAGAAAATTTCAAAAAAAAAAAAAAACTCCGTTCCAATCTATGGTGCAAGCTTAGCCGGTGATTTTGGTATAATTTTCATAAAAACGGGCCCTGCACTATATTTCTTTTTCTGTTTAGCTCAATGGTATATTGGTAGAGAATGCATGGCATTAAGTCCGCAATAAAGCTTAAATAAACAAATTAATTCACGGCCAAAGATATGAGAATAACTTTCACATTCCTTCGACATTCATACCTTTGACATTTTATTTAAAACAAGGCGCATGCAGTATAATGCGTTCGGCCATAACACGACTTTAAATAAAGCCCCTACAAATATTGAAATAAAACAAATACCATTTACCTACTTATGTATAATTCAACGTAATAAATATTTAAATTTGCCCACATGAATTTAAAATGCCTTCCTTTTCGTTATATCGAAAGCATTGAATGTGTTTTAATATTGAAATTCCGCTATTAACGTACTGTTAAGTGGATATTGTTTTGTGGGAGTCCGTGAGTTTATGGTGAATATGCGACGTCGATGGACTGACATTCAAATAAGATGATGAGAAACATCCTTGCCTGTGCCTGGCTAGACTGATGCTGGCATTAATTTCGGCGCAATGGAACCTAAGGCCTTAAATAAATAAATATATCTCAAATATGGTCGGGAATTTTGACTTTATTGATAAAAAATTCAGGATGCGAAGTGCATAGTTTATGGTCAGTAAAAAAAAAACCTTGGCGGCTCGGTTTGCTCGACTACACCACACCTCACGGTTAAGTGCGTTGCATTTTACACCAACAATCAATGAATACAGTTCCCAGCTTTAGCGAAGAACAGAAATGAAGATGTCTGTGTATATACTGTTTTATTATGTGTTTAACTTAAATTATCTATATTTATTTATTTAAAATTTATTGCACAAATCAAACTAGTAAAATGGCGGATTTAATGCCGCCGTAATTCTCTACCAGTCAATCATATGGCTTAACAGAAACATCGACTTGGTGCAGATACTACATATACATCTTAATTATATATTGAAGAGCAACTTCAAAGGAACCGAATAAAAATTCCTGTCTTCAAACACTCTTGGTAACACTACGACTCAAATGACTGACTACTCTACTTGTATAACTTTTTCTGTACAGTGAAGTAGCTCGTGGCTCCCGCCTCCGCTGACAACGTTGACAGTTGACAATCTCGAGCGGGCGACTCTTTAAAATGAACCACGTAACATTTTAAATGTATTTCATTTCAACCAACATATTTTTAATTTGGAATGTATCCTGCAGCGCGCAAAGTTATTCTTTGAACTTCGATACTGAGTAACTTGTGATGTTTTTGCATTAGACCAGTTTAATAAGTAGTTATGTATCGAATTTAAAGACAGCATCAGGAGTATGTAGTTTATCTGATTTGAAGGATTGCAAGGTGATGTCAGGCTGTTTACCATTTATTGTGATTTTTCGATTATGGATAATATTCAGGAAGTTATCGATATGTGCATGTAAATATAAATAAGGAAATGTGTTTTATCAAACATGCAATGTAATGTAGTCATAAAGTCCGTTATATCTGGCTTCGAAGTATCTTGTTTCGGGCGGAAGAACTCGAGAGAACTGTAAAGGGATTTCATACAAATTTGAATTTGAAGCCCGTGTTCATGAACAGTCTGAACAGCTGTTTTTTTTGGTGGGGGTATTTTTTTTATTTCATTGCATTTATGTTTGAGAAAAGCACTATACATGCCTTAGCCGTGAAAAGCTTGTCGGCTTATACCTACTTACCCGGCAAGTCCTACCTAAGTAATGTACATACTATTTATTCTTGATCGCTTTATTTTTGATGATTAAGTTCACTCCTTCCATTTTGCTTGTACCATAGTATAGACATAAGTAAGTACCTATACATACTTGTATTTATGTTCCATAAAAAATATTTTTAATACCAAAGTCACAAGAGCAGACTTAAGTACTTATTGTCCCTTAAGTGAAGTGGCAACATTTAACAACGTATTTGTTTTAAAAATGATAAAATCACTTGCGCGTAATTGCTATTTCAATCTCGATATTAATTTAAAACTGATGTTTAAAAATATCCACATTACATTCATTAATAACGCGCTTGTTTAAGCGTGTAGACTAAATCGGCCATCCGCAGTCGCTGCTCTTTAATGGATTTTTAACAAAAACTTAATTAAAAATCGTATCTCCCATGTTCGAAGGAAATGAACTCATTCTTCGGACCCAGTGACTGACGGGTGGACTGACGGACCCATCATTATACGGAGCGGCCATTTTTTACGAGCCTCGCCTGCCAGCTCGGGCTCTAAGCCGGTTGAATCAAGTTTGCACCTCGCGCGAGTAATCCATCATTGGTGTTGCGCGCAAACTTCACTAGCCGGTTTATATTGGTCTCTGCAACGAGCTGACGCGGGTCGACGTAAAATGGCCGCGTTGTATGTTTTCGAAATTTCATAGTTGACGTGAACACGCGGTAAATGTTTATTACCTAATTATTAATTATTGTCTCATGACGTTGTTTGCGGGCTATGTCGTGCGTTGACGAGTGAATGAGTTCTAATTATAGTTTGTGAAAATGATTCGTTTGTAGAGCTAGGTACATATAAATGGTTAAATATAATAAAGATGGCCGTTGCTGTACAATGGTCTCCCTCAAGTTTCTCCACAACGACTGTACGCGGACGTATGCCGTATATTTAATGCTTAAGACTCCTTATCCGCTCAAAACCGCTGACTGTTTTAGACATTTTTCTCTATGATCAAACATGTTTCTTAACATATTAGCCATGTTACTACTGAGAACAGGGCCATTGCCATTTATTGGCATATATTTGAAACCTATAGTTTGAATTTTTCATTAATAATTTTTGTTTCAAAAGCTACTCCAAATGAAATTGTCGAAATTCACCCAGAGAACTGGTTCTATCAACTTATTTTGGACTGCACGCAATGAAAGCATGAAATAGCTATGTTACTATCTAGAACTCAGGGAAAAGTATTATTCACTTCAAAAAGTGGGTTTATCAATACGTTTGTCATAATATATATATTTTTTAAAGGAATAAGGCCTCTTACTTAATTCAAAGTAATTATAAGGGGTATATCGCGATATGTCTCATTTATTACGTATTTAGTTGTTCAACGTTTCGACGTAGCTGCATGCGCCGTGGTCATACAGACTGGTTTAATCAATTGTGGTACAGGGATGGTTGATCATCCAACGATAGTTTCATGAACAGGATCGTTTTTAGCCGATCATGGTTAAGAGGACATTCCCGGCTCCTAATTTTTTATAAGATGTCCAGTTAAAGATATATAAATCCCACACGATCACAATATCGTAATAAACTGTATATTCCTTCACCTAAATGGTCACTTGTTGCAAATGCGAGTGACATGTATTTTATTTATCCTACAAGATATATACCGATGTACTTATAGATCGGTTCATGTATTATTTTAATGAGTTCTGCCACAAAATAGCTATATTACACTCGTTTTATAATTACAGAGGCTTTACCGGCCGTAATGGCTGCTTTTACATGTTATTGCCAGTAAAATATAATTTACATTACCTATGTGTACTTGAAATACTATTATTTGGACGGCTGTTTAAAACGAAAGGGTAATATAAAGTAATAGTTAAATTATCGTTTATTTTATGGACGACCTGTATTGTGCCAGTATGCGCTTCTGAGCCATTTCGCTGAGCTTCTTTGTCCCTCCCTCTCTTGCATGCTCAACGCCTCCGCGTCCTTGCAGCAGAACTGCTGGCTGGGTGTAGTCAAAGAAACGAAACGAGTAAAATTATCGCTTATTTTATACAGAATCTTTATTATTTATGTAAAAGTATCTTTGCGGCATCATTAACTATGCAACAATTAAACATATTCCAACAATTTTCGGAACACGACACATAGTTATACTTCATACCCAACTACGGTAAAGAAAAAGAGAGTCTGACTCACTTGAAGTTGCCTTTTAGTAAAATAAATAAAATTATATTGAAGGTCTTCTACGCGGACAAAGTCGCAGACAAATACCAGTATCACATAACAAACACGGTATAAAGACGAGGTACATCATTCGTGCATTTTTTCACGTGCGCTAGTTGAAACAAAAAAGATGGCGTATGAAGACGCTGGTTCAACAAAACCAACACAGGCCTGCAAATTGGCGGGTCGACGAGACTGGCACGTCGTGCGCTCGCGCTGGCCGCGGGCGGCGGCGCATGGTGATGAGCGGAGCAGGCGCGGGCGCGGGAGCGGATAGCGATGAAGACCTTTTTTGCGAGTTGACCAGATTGGCACGTCGTGCGCTCAGACTAGCCGCGGTGCATCGTGTCAAACGAAGCGGGAGCGGGTAGCGATACCGAAGGCCTTGGAGCTGTAATACCAACTTATGCAGGCTTGCAGATTGGCAGGTCGACAAGACTGGCACGTCGTGCGCTCACTCTGGCGGTAGAGGGTAGCGATGCTGGAGACCTTGGCGCAGTAATACCAACTTAGGCCTGCAAATTGGCGGGTCGATGAGACTGGCACATCGTGCGCCCAGGCTGGCTGCGGGCGGCGGTGGATGGTGATGAGCGGAGCAGGCGTGGACGCGGGAGAGGGTATCGATGCTGAAGACTTTAGACAATTAATACCAACATTGACCTGCATTGGCGGGTGGACGACACTTGCCCGTCATGCACTTAGGCTGACCATTGGCGGCAGGATATGGTGATGATAAGAGTGGGAGCGGGGATCCGGGAGTAACATTAAGGCCGCTTGTAAAACCGATGCTAACACGATTCTGTTGACGCAATTGACAAGGACCGGACACGTTCTAAGCCATCGCTCATCTGCTATCTATGTAGCAGTAATAGCACAGCCCTTAATGCTTGGTGGAACTAGTTGGAACAGGTGCAGAAACATCACTAGCCAGTTATGAAATACCCAGCTCAGCTAGAAGCGGGCGCAGCCGAGGAAGCGTTTAGCGATTTTGACATTCACTCCGTACTAAAATGTTGCCTTACTTGTGAGCTTAGATTTTGGGTAACACTTTTCATTATTAATTCATCATTTCAGTTGCGGAAATCCTAAATATGCTAACCAACTGAGCCAACAGTAGATAGTGTATAAAACTTATAAGGAACGGCTCTCCGAATATTGCTTGTGAATTAATTCAAAGATGTGAAACAACACCACGAGTCAACTGTTTGTGTGCACAGCATAAATTGACTCAGTTTGAGTTTTCTTACCGCGCTCACTAAGCAAGAAATAATAAATCGTAACCCTAAAGATAAAATTACTTCAATAACAGCGATTCCTTTATTTAGTGTAGCTGGTATTCAATACAATCTTGTTAGTGACGTTTGTTCATTTATGAGACTGCTGATTGATCTGTCTATCTGTCCGACAGTTCAGAACACAAACGTCTAGCATAACTGTGACACGCGACTCTTTGTCGCGCGAAAAATACTACCTATCACTTTCCTTTCAATACCATGCGAGCAAGACAGATGACGCTGAGGCGAAAAGAAAAATCGCGGCAAGATATGCAAGCCCTGCTGTACTCGTCAGGCCGTATCTAGCCGTCATCACCCGTCTTGCTTGCGCGCTATAGAAAAGAAGAACAAGTAACATTTGTCGCATGACATAGAGTCGAGTGTCACAGTTGTACTTAAAGTATTAGGACCGAAACAAACGGATAATTTGTATGGGACCTGCACGCTAACTGCCCACCAATTGCACGCTGACTGCACTGTTTCTTTACAAGTTGCAGTGGGTTTGCAGTACATCCGTAGCGACCCTTACTATGTAGATTTGTGATTCTTACTTATACTTTAAAATAAATAAACATAACACCATTAGTACCTAGCTAACTTACATTTATGAACATTAGGTACATAACTTCTGTCTGCAGATTTGTATGTCCGTCCCTGCGTTTAACCTAAACTGTAGCTGATACGTACAACTGTTAACTGGCGCTTGCGCAATGAGCGCAGGGGCTTACGAGTCCAGTACGATTATTTGCCCAGTAATGGTAGAAATCCATTAAACGAGCTTCTTTTAGTGATTGAACAACGACACAACCAAGCCACTATTCTGAGAATTGAACCGAAAGTTTAAAAAAGTAAATAAAAAACATTTCATTTTTGTGACAAGCTTTTATAGCCGACTGTATTTTTCTTTGGATATCCACCAATTGCTCACTGAGACGATTCTAAAGACCCCGAACTTGGTAGCATATTATAATGTCATCAAAGTGAAGTAGGTATGCAATATTTCAGCTAAATCGGTTGAAGATATCTGCTTCAAAATTGAGTTGCAAGATTCCACACGAACAAACATAGTTACATACCTATATACATTTTCAGTTAAACAAAGCTTGTAAAAATAGTTTATTTCGAAGAATAATTTGAAGTTCTTAACAGAGTATTTTTAACCGAGCTTTATATTAGAAGCCAAGAAGCTTCAATACATCCTAAATGCCGTTGGGCACAAAACATGCTGTGTTTGTGGCGAAGTCACTACGAATCAAACAAGACTTTGACGTTTGACACCGACATATTTCTGAAACTTCAACGAGAAAAAGAGTCAGGCAGAATAGCGCATTCATCGCTCAAGTATAGTGTCTCGTGTATAGTCAAAAGTTGAATTCTTCACTTGAAATATAAATTGAAGCATAACCTTATATTAAAATAAATGTTAAAGTTCCATTGCAGTTCCGCTGCATCAACGAAGTAAGCCATCAAGGTGCACTCGAATAGCCCTCAGGCAATTTGCTGACACCAAATTGCATACCTCGGAGTTTTTGTTCACTTGCACTGGGTAATAGATATCGTGTAGGTTGCTTGACTTGCCTTAAGGGACTGAATCGGTTGTTTTTATTGTAGCTATGTCTCGGTGTATGAAACCTTTACTTTCTACAATCTACATATATTTGATCTTATCGTATTGGATATGATTGGTCGGAAAATTTTATGGTGCTCGACGATTTGTTAAATTTAGCTAAGTAATGATAAATAGTAAGCAGTTTAAGTAAGTAGTTAGTAGTAGAGCAAGTAGTTTTAAATATTTGGGTAGTGTCATTACATCAGACTTCAGATGTACACCAGACAGCGAAATAAGGAAAGGGATAGCAAAAGGAGCTTTTGATAATAAGATATATTTGATGACCGCCAACATTTCCAAAAATACCAAAACAAAACTCTTTAAAACATTTATTAAGAGCATTGCTTTTATGGGTATGAGGGGTAGACCATGACGCAAAGGGACCGCGAGGTGCTGGAGGCATTTGAAATGTTGTGCTGGCGAAGGATGGAGAAGATCAGTTGGACTGAAAAAGTAACCAATGAAGAAATACTTGGAAGAGAAGAAGAAAAGGGAATCTGCTGAAAATTATAGATAATGGGAGAGGGAAAATGTTAGGCCACCTTGAGATGATGCTTTTATAAATAACATTATAGAAGGAAAGGTTGAGGGGAAGCGAGGAAGAGGAAGGCCAAGAATAACTTACATTAAACAAATTAAAGAGAAGACGTCATAGGGAAGTCAAGGAAGTGACTATGGATAGTATGGATAGAATTAGACGGAGAAAACTACATACTTCATCATCATCAGCAACACCGTCAAGAGTTTGACTCTTAAATTTATTATGAATGATAAACATTAATTAGTTTAACAATGATAGGATCGAAAATTATAGTCACACACCTATGATTATATTGCTTGTATGCGGCTGCCCAAAAAAGGAGTGTGTCTTCAAAGTTTAAGTGTGAAATAATTATAAATAACTACTCATTTTCAACATAACTACTCATCTTAAATCGTAAAAATTGAAACAAACCCACCAATATTACGTATACATACATGGGACTTTACACTTAAAGGTTTTACAGGTCAATAAACGTTATAGACCTAAAGGTTAAAAACATAAAAACCGTTTACCTAACAAAGTATTCAAAGCTTCCAATAAAATAGAATAAGCCATATTTTGCTACCGCTTATAACACATCATCCATGATAAGCTGTGCTTTAAAATAGATTTAAGACATACACTACGATATCATAAAAAATAACAAGAAACCACGGGCTAGTCCTAAGCCATTAACCATTTTCATGTAAAGAAGTATTTGTAAGCCCGACTATTATGGTTCGTCATAAAAAACTGTCAATTTTTCCGTACAAAGAGCCCACAATAAAAGTGCCAGTGTGTTCTTACAAACGAGAATTTACGCCGGTTGTATGTAAATGTGGGGGATCCGGCGGCCGCTGAAAATTGACATCGTGTGGCGACAACTATGAGGCCTGTGGGCTAAAGTTCACTTGTTTTTGGGAAACTTGGATATTTTGTTCAGGGTTACATTGCAAACATCGTCCTTGCTTTGTTTGTCCGTAGTTAAAAAGTGGACTTTTAAATGAGTTTGTAACTAGGATTTGAGGAGGCATAGCGACGCTCAAGAACTGCATAGCACCGCTTTCGTAGTATTGTATGTGTATTAATTGAATATGCTGTGACCAGTTTATTGTCTCATTAAAATTACGATTTTTTAAAAATATATTTTCCAAAAACAAAAAAATTTAACCCCATTGTTTTATACATACTTACAGTAAACTCAAAAATAATCCGGCAGGCTATCAATTTTACTAAACATTAGAATAACGTAAAAGAGTATTTTATGTGATCAATAAATATGTTTAGCAGCCAATTAGTATTGAATCATCGTGCAAAATCACACAAATATCCCAGACATCCGAAAATCTAGAAAATTTGAAGTTTGCACCGTTTCATCCACCTCGATCTCGCGTCAAAAAACATTTGAATCGCACGATTTCGAATTTTGAACATCGGAGTTGCGAAGTGTTCTCATAACGTTTTCATCGTCAGTAAATATTGTCTGGGGTCAGAAGTCTGGCCGTGGGCTGTAAAACAGCAGTTAAAAATTACGAACCTGAGACCAGCGCCGTCGCAACGTTGGAATTTAGCTTTAGTTGTCTGCGATATCGTGATGTTTTAACAATATTCCTAAGGAATGTGGAGACGCCCTGTATATAACATACAGGATGTAAAATGCACCGTAGAGGCCTTAGGTCTAATTTAGTAGACAAGTTGACATCTATTAAACAGGACTAAAATATTCAAGTAATTTTTGCATAATAAATCCAAAAGTATTCACAATCCACTATCCCCGGGCCGGATCGACACTTGTTAGGCTATAGGCCCACTTAGTTCTTACTTAAAAAGTTCATCTCAATAAATAGTACTAGATAAGTAAGCCTAGATAACCTACCTACCTATCATGACCTCAAGCGGAACGCCTGAGCGCCTATATCCTTAAAGTTAGTAGTAGGTTTGTATTCATTGGAAAGATTGGCTTAAAATTAAGTTTACTCGGCAGTCGGGTTTACTTAGGTTAGGTTACCAATATTGTTGTTTGTTATCTTTAAAGCATCACTAGGGAAGTTTGTTTTATGTATTTACTTAAACTTTATTGCACAATGCAAGACGGTATTGGCGGACTTAAGAGGAAATACCACTGATCATTTTTCCATACAAATTCTACTGAAATAAACATTTTATTTTTATTTTTTCTACTCTGTTTTCTCCTACAAAACTTTATCAATCTTTACGAAATTTTAGGACCTGAATGGGAAGAAATGTGTATCATGTAAACCGTACTGGTTCAATACTCAGAGGAGAGGGCTTTGAATGTAAAAACACTTAGACTTGGAGATCAAATTTATTATTATAAGTAACTACAGTAGTACAACATGTAATTGACGACGCGGTTGGCGCAGTGGTTAAGCAACTGCCTACTGAGCCGACGGTCCCGGGTTCGAATCCTGGCAAGGGCAAATATTTGTGTGATGAACACGAATATTTGTGCCTGGGTCATGGGTGTTCTATGTATTTAAGTATTTATTCATCTATATAAGTATGTATATCGTCGCCTAGTACCCATAACACAAGCCTGACTTTGACTTATTTGACTTTGTTATTTTCAGTGTTATTTTTATCGTTGTAATTCTTGTATTTTGACAATCCATTTATGAGCTTCTTTGACATTTTTATCTGTTTGTTTAAAATTTTGACATGTAATTATTTAATCCGTTTTATTATTAATTCCGCTGTTTTCACTATCAATTTCATCACATTTTATCTGTTAATATTAATATATATATGACGATCATAGTATAAGTGCATGTAAATTGACTTAGTGTAATTTATATTGACATTTTATATTATGAAATAAATAAATCTAAATCTAAATCTTCTTGAGCTTAATTTGGGACTAGGATGATTTGTGTGAGGTTGTCTGATATTTATTTATTTATTTATAATTAACAGACCAACAGTGATTCAAAGCAAGTCTCGCACTGATGGCGAAAAACGAATGGCCAGCATGCTACTAAACTAATAGTTGGTAAAATTTATTCCCACCATTATGCTTGCTTGTGATTGGTCGTCGACGACTGTTAGTGTCTCGAGCAATCGCAAGAAGTCAATACATATACTTTTTTAATACAGTTGCTCAAAAAGTGGTACTTTTCGTAGCTGCAAATCGTGCGAAAAGTTGGATATTTCGAACTAGTGCTTTTTACTTTTCAAACTTTTTTAATTTTCTGTTGTTCTAACACGTCATGTCTCATACATCCAAACAAAGGTCAATCACTTTCCGACTTTATTTATTACGTCATACAGCATTGCAAGTGTATATCTTATAATTATGCTTAAAATATTCAAATTGCATATTGGATCAATCAAAGGGTTATCTATTAAAAAGATTCAAAAACGGTTTTAATAATTTGTCTGAGTGACTATTATTTAATGAGCAAATGAGTATTATGCGTGACCTAAAAAAATTAAAAAGAAAAGTATTGTCACAGATTAGATAATACAGTATTAAGCGTGACCCACGCGCTGCTTTATAAATTCATAGTAATTATGAATGATCGCTATTAATGTGTATTAAATAATATTATATTTAATATAATATTATATTTACAATTGTATGAAACGTAAAGAACTAAAAACAGGTTCACGATGTTTATTGTTTGGAATCAATTAAATTACTGTGTAACATTATCATATCTCTTCTGAAATATTAAAACTATTTCTTTTGATTTGGCTGAATGATGACAGCCGACGCCATCTTGAAATAGTTATTTGTTATGCAAGGCTGCAAAGTTGTTATTTGGCGCGAGTGTTGAAATTGAAAGCTGAGCGTAGCGAGGCTTTCAAGACACGAGAAGCTAAATAATTTTGCAGCCATGCGGAACACACAATTTTTCACCTCACTACAGCGAGGAAAATGCAAGATTCAAGAAAAACAATTAAAACATAAAAATAATCATATTTCATTTTGCCTTCTATTTAACACATCTAATTTAAAACATAACACACTCAAATCCAAACCAAATAAATACGAGAGAAGCACACATATTAAAAGTAATATAGCCGTAATTTGTATTTCGGCTTTATCTTCTTTAAAAACGCCAATAGTTTCGGTAAAATTACTTATCGTCTCCAAATATTTATAACAAATCCTTTTTCGTTTTAATGCAGGCTTGTAGCTTTGAATAAATACTTCAAATTGGGCTTAACTTTCTTGTTTTCCATATTTCTATAAAGTAAGACAACAGTATGTATTCTCCACAGAACAAATTTACGTTGTTTACGTGAATTGTGAAAACTTCCAACTTTTTAATTATTGTTTTTTTTCTCGGGTGCGTTCAGAAATTACAGTCTTTGCACCAACTTTTATAACAAATAAAAATTAAAATTTGTGTTGTATTTAATATATTTACTAGTCAAAATATGTAAGTGAAACTGAGATACTTACTATTAACATATATAAACATATTCAACAAAAAATAAAGTGTAGAAAAATAAAAACTTAAAAATCTGTAACCACAAACCAGGTTTCTGGACGTGATATTGTAGGTGTATTTTTTTTTTAAAGAAGTATTCAAACGTACATATAATGATTTTAGCCGGCCTGACCAGATCGCCCTTTATTAGCGTGCGTTGATTGGTTATTCGAAGATTTATCGACTGATGAAATCAGTCACGCGTTGAAGGAGTCTTAAATATAAAAAAGTTACATGCACCACAGAGAACTAAAATCGTCGTGTTCGAAATTCAAATGACTTTTGCACGCTAGCGGATAAAATAGACTTTTGCACGCAGATTTCGCCCTATAAACGGAGGTTTTACGAGCGAGTGAGGTGAAAAAAATATTACAATTAAAAGTAAAACTTTCTTTTTCATTCAAGATTGTTTTAATTATGTGTAAATGACACGTAAGATTTTATAAAATAAGAGTTTTTGATAGAAAATGATGGATTCTGATGTTACCAGAATAGATTTAACACCGCCCTATATACGAGCCAAGGCAAAAATTGCAAGTGAGAGTATTTTACCCGCAAAATCGAAAGAAAAATTACATTGCCGGCTATGAACATTTTATTGGCTGGAAACGAGAAAAAGAGAATTATGAACAACTTGAATAAAACTTTAAACTTACCAGCAAAGGCCTTAAATGCGACCCTTCACAATTGATCTAAAAATTGTAGGTACTTTTAATTTTTATCAGACAGAAATAAATATAATTGCCCCTTTCAATTACTGTTTTAAATTTGTATTATTGCAATTTTTCGCAAATGTATTAAAAAACGTTGTTTGGTACACGTGTGGAAGTGTCATTTTAGGGTATCAGGCGTATTTATTCTAAGTTATAAACGTACTTTTTTTTCCGTTATAAAGCTATCATTTCATAGATCTCAATAAATATGAAGCATAAAGTAGAAACTACAAAACGTCTATATTGAAAAAAAATAAAACGGTTAGAAGCCTTGGTTTAAACGTTACCGATGTTGTAATTTCGTCTTTTTTATATTAATTATAGAAGTGAAAGCGTACTTGACGGTTATTAAATTAGTTAATCGATTGGACGTTAGTCTTGCAGTTTCATTAAAATGGCCATGGTTAGGAGAAAAATAGAAGGATAAGAGGTATACGCCAAATAATGAAATTTGACGAATTATTGACCAAGTGCGGTTGGTTAAAGAAAATGCACTGCAAGAAAATGACAATAACTGAATCCCTGGGTCCAGGGGTCATGACCATATCCCGGGGCTTTCGGTGCACAAATGATTTGACTAGCCTTTGCCTACTGACGGCCTAGTGCACCATTTTTGCGCCGAAAATCCCGGGATAAGATCATGACTGTCACAAGGCTGTTGAAACAACGAAGAATTACCAGCGGAAGGTAATTAACCTTTAGAACGCTTTTCCTCCCATGTCAAAATGAGGCTTCTACGCTAATAGTTGAAAAAAGAAAGAGCAGAAATATACCCCTTTGGTCGTTGGCGTGGTAAGCACGACAGCACACGACGAATTTAGTGGCTCTTGGCGTTCAAAGGGTTAAATAATATGTACACACGATAAGTCCCGTTATTGATGTGAAAATGTTTGGTATCAGATTGCCTTACTGATAAGTAATTAATATTGTTAATTTAACAAGCATTTGATATCATAACCGGCTGATTTAATTTATAAGCTATCGAAATGGAACGAACAAAAACAAACAGTCTGCATTTGTCGTTTAAATTAAACTTTAAGCTAATTATATTCATGAACACAGAATAAATATTGTGATTTTTGGTTTTTAGGTATTTCCCATTGATATAAAGATCAAAGCTCATAGAAACCAGAAAGAAGAGACCAGAGGTACCGGGTTCGACTCCCGGTCTCTTCCTCCAGGTTAAACATAAAAATTTTTCTTTGATCTTTGTATCAATGGCTTAAAAAATTGTAGTGTGTACCCACATTAAAAAAAACACGACATTACCATGTTTCCTGAATTAATAAAACTAAAAAGCAAAAAAAAATAACCCGTTCAAGTACAGATTACATTTGACTCACCCTTCGAAGTCGATCCCAAACCACTCAGTTCTTATATTTATATATTATAGTTTACGCGAGGTTTGGCACCGACTTCGAAGGGTGAGTCAAATGTAATCTGTGCTTGAACGGGTTATTTTTTTTTTGGCTTTTTAGTTTTACTGAAGTCGGTTCTTTTTTTTGATATTTTTTTTTTTTTGTGCTTTTTAGTGATTCATATAAAAGTTCTGGTGGCCATCTGTGGTGTTCATCATCAATTTCCTTACACCAAATCCTATTTACTGAATGTAAGACTTTATCAATAAATTACCGAAAGCGCCGTACATGTCCCTATAACATTTGAAGAGTTCCCTCGATTTCTCCAAGATTCCATCATCAGATCCCGACTTAGTGCCAACGGGACCAACTCGGAGTTATACCCTTTCCATTAAAAAAAAAAATGAAAATCGGATCACGGTTCTCGGAGATATCGAGTAACATACATAGGTACAAAAAAAAAATAGTTCGAAGTGAGAACCTCCTCCTTTTTTGAAGTCGGTTAATAAAATAACAGTGCCCTCTCTCGCTTGCTCGTTCATTGCTGTAAAGTAGTGCGGTAAGATGTGTTCAAATAAACAATGCATAATTAACAAATAAACAATGCATAATTAACAAATAAACAATGCATAATTAAAAATCTGAAAGGTTCTATTCCCGGTCTCTTCCACCATGTCCATTTCCATTTTTCTTTGAGCTTTGATCTTTGGATCAATGGTTTAATATAAAAATTATGGTGTGTACATACATTTATAAAATAATTTCCCATTTAGTGATCTTAAATACTTAATACACTTATTTTTTGAATAAGTAATCACTTTAAAAAAAATCAACATCATACAGTCGAGTTAGGAACCTCCTCGTTTTTTGGAGTCGGTTGAAATTTATCTTCAATATACAGGCATTTTATTTTTACAGCTTTATAATATTTAGTACCTATAGATGAAATATATATTTCGCTAATGTGCTTGGATTGCTTGACCTGACTAAAGGCCATTGTAAATACACGAAGTTTAGACGTACCAACAGAGTCATGTAATTTTTAGGGTTCCGTATCGCATGAGCCGTGATAGCCAGACTGTTGGCATTTTCACAGATGTATTTCTATTGCCGCTATAACAACAAATACTAAAAACAAAATAAAATAAATATTTAAACGTGATAAGTTGCGTTAACTTTGCACCTCACTTGTATGCAGCGCCATACATACCAAACTTAATTTAACCCTGCCGGTTAAGATGGGAACTATTTGTAAGTAACTTTCGGTGCACGACTCGCACTTGGCCGGTTTTTTCTTGTGCAAACTCCCTAAGGATAAAAATAGTTCTGGAACTCCCAAGGCCCCTACATGTGGAC
Source organism: Apotomis betuletana (assembly GCA_932273695.1). Lineage (NCBI taxonomy): Eukaryota > Metazoa > Arthropoda > Insecta > Lepidoptera > Tortricidae > Apotomis > Apotomis betuletana. The sequence continues at coordinate 2,406,261 of OW026310.1, forward strand.
ATTACAATACACATTTTACGGGAGACCATTAAAAAGGCCTTACATTTGATTTACGGCCGTCCAAAGTGATTGCAGCATCTGATTTTCGAGCTAAAATTGTAGTCCTCATTCAATGAACACCGGTTCATTTGTTAATTTTGTTCGCCGCCGATATTTACTGCGGCCGTAAACATTTGGCCGTAAAATATAAATATTCTTAATGTTGGCTCCCGAGTTTTATCTTAAGAGCGTTCCAATAACAGTCTTAAATCATTATGACGTGTAAACGGCTGCAAACTCATGTATTTTGACCCCGGGGTTTCAGTTCAGGCTGCAGTTATCTTGTTTCATATGGATACTGAAGGTTCGATTTACCACGTTCACGGACACGGACCGTTTTACAATTTGTATGCTGCAGCATGCTTGTTCGCCACGGTGGAGTAAACAAAAATAGACAAAGCTCATACAAAACTAGTCAAGCCTAAAATGGCTCAAGGCAGCCTTTATATAAAAACTATGAGAAATGTTTGGCTGTTAACAGTTTTGCAAAGATAAGTCTCCGTCAACAGACGTGGTGACGGCTTTCGACGTACTGTCCGCGAAAGTATTGACAAATAAGAGGTGAAGTCTTATTCCTTAATTGAAAGTAAAATTTTCAGGTCATATTTTCACTTAACTTTCGAATACGCTTTATACTACATCAGTTATCTCAAGTTTGTCAGTCTTTCTAAGGTAACGATATAATTTATTTATTTAATCTTTGTTGCATGCCCAAGCATAAAAGGCGGATTTTAATAATGTCAAAGGGTATTCTCTGCCAGTCACCTTTTGGAAAAAGCATAAGCTTGGATAATGGTGTAATCTTCTTCTTCTTCTTCCCAGTTCATTATTAACACATCCTTAAAACTATTATGCTGATACGGTACGAATCCACTAGATATTCTGAACAATTCCCTCGCTAGAGGAATGCGTTGCGATTGTCTCGGCGACATCGGCGAGCGATCGCTCGCTGGGATCGCGGGCGCAGAATAAACGACCGATCTGTCGCGCTTTGTATTCGGCCGTGCGACCTGTCCTAACTTATGATGCATGCAGGTGAATGAAGTGCTCCGTTTTATTTTTGTTAGTGAAGATGTCACTAAGCCGCATACAATTTATGCCGTGTCTTACTGACGAAAAGAGGGTCACTACGCGCCACTTGGCACAAAATTACGACTTTTCTTCAGGGACTTCTCCTATGCGGTGAACCTGAACAGTCATCTACATTTTTAAGAAGACTAAAATGTGTCCTCCTAATGTTGGCGGTGGAGATATCACTAATTCGTAATTCGTATACATTCTTTGCCATATTTGACTGGTGATTGTGGTTGGTGGGTGCGGATATTCTGCTTTCACGAAAGCGTTTCCTCTATGAGTACCAATAAGGTCGGCAATTCCTTCATCAGCCGTACTATTAAATAGTGAAAGTCTCTCTGTTGGCACATTTGATCAACTTCTAAGCTTTCCTCCATCCTATAAGATGGGAGCATTCAAACGAAGCGTGAGGAAGCATCTGGCGGAGCCGTTGCCATTGCGATTGCGGGATGCCCTATTCTCTTGCTTTCAGGCGAAGTGGAGCTACCATGTTGTGACAATATAAAAAGGATCCGATCCATCATATTTCTGGCTTTTGCCAGAACAGTCCATTATTCTGGTGATCAGATACCAACACAAATAGATTATAATAAATGACGATTATATTTTCCATTTGTAACTTCAAAACGTTTCCAACTAGAACAAATTCGAGCTTCTTAGAATAAGCCGCAAACCAAATCGTTAATAATATTCCTTCTCACAGCTAATCGACTGCAGTAATTACTCAGCAGTTCATAGGTGCTGTCGCGGGTTGAAAGAACTCATAAGCAAAATTAATGCTAAGCTGCCAACGGACAACGTCAGATGAATCAGTGGTCGTTTCTCTGCCAGCTTTGCGGACACCAAAATTACATTCTATGCTATTTTAAAATTGTAAAATATGTGTTGTTATTCATCGCATCAATCGATCCCATAAAGTGACATTAAGAAGTAATCATTAAAGGCAAATAGAGCACATTCCTTAAGTAGACATATGTATAGTGACAGATTCGTTAAATTTTACCTCAGATTAAATCTAGTAACCAATGACCTGGTAGTTTTTTGGAATCCTACTCCTTGTGTCGTGTTCCTCATTGCTGAGGGTAGTGACGGTCGTCCACTAATTAGTTTGTGGAACATCGCTTTCCACTTCTTGCGGTCTTTGGCTCTGTGTAGTGTAATGCCTGCGTTTTGGAATATGTAATGGTACATGACTGAACATATTTTGCGAATGGACAACGCACTCTCCATTAGTGAATGTCCTGTAATAAAAGGACTGTATGCGATTTTAAAATGTAGGTGATCCTGCAGCATGTACCGGCGGCGTGTAGGCGTAAATTGCGTTTCAATTCTCGGACGACGTCATGGTGCCTTGTGAACTACGATACACAATGAGGTATAACGTTTTGTTTGAGATACAATTGGTTTGTTTGTGGAATGTCTGATGGAACTAGTTTTATTTCAGTTTGGTATTTTAAGAGAAATTTCAATGCAATTTCAATTTCCCGTGACTCTCAGTTTTTTTTTGTCATGCAAACGAGCAAACGGATCGCCTGATGGAAAGCGTCGCTTACCGTGGCCCATTGACATTCACACGACGAAATATGGCGCTGGCAACGAACAGAGAAGATCAGCTGGACAGCAAACGAGGAGGAGGACGGGTGTGTTCTCAAAACAATGGAGAACCGCCTGCTGCGGCACGACAAATATAGTATAAAGATTATAATAGAACGGAAAATTTAAGGAAGGAGAAAGATAGGAAGACCAAGTAGAGCTTACATGGACCAAATAAAGGAGAAGGTGAAAGTCGTATCGTACCGGGCTCTTAACGAGAAGGCAAGAACGAGATGCATGAAAATTGCTCCACCGACAAGGAGCTTAAATTAATGATGACGATGATTTTCAATACATTATATGCAAAAAGCTGAGGCTGACAGGGGACGGTCAAGAACTAATATATGACTTAAAACAGATTTAAAATAAGATTAAGTTAGACACCTCTGCAAAGGCTCTATTCCCTTCGTATGTTATGTCAAAAAATTATCAATTAAATTGAAGCTCAATTATATATTTCCATAGGCTTTAAATGCTTTGCACTGATCAGTGCTTCGACGTACCAAGGGTAAAAAAAGAATGGTGGTAAGTTGGCAAATGGGAGAGTGGCCCTCGGAGAAACCTGTGTCAACAACATACATTGTAGTGAACAACAGCCAACCTAGTCAATGCCTATTAGACTATCAGCGTATCATTGAAAATAGGATGTATGTATTAGTTTGTTTGACACATTTTTTTTTATTCATCCTCCTTAGTCGGTCGGTAAGTGTTGAGGATCGTGACCTGTCTATTACTTTGTCGTCATCGACAAGCTGTCGCCAGCGCACTCGGGCCTGAAGGCCTCATGGAATGGCATCTTGACTGCCTTCAGCAGTAAATCCGTCCATCGCGTTGGTGTACGTCCACGTTTCCTCCGTGGTATGATTGATAAGGGCAAAATTTCGAACGTTCTACCCGCTTGGCTCGAACGTCGATATTTACCGCAAGAGGTTAAAGGCTGTTGGGTTCCTCAAAAGTTAACTCCCACCATCGTCTTTTCTTAACGAATGCTGAGATAATAATTACTTACATAAAAGCGCCATAAAAATTTTGAATATCCGACCATAAACATAATCAATTTGAAGCCAATAAAATCATATTCGTATCTAAACGGAACACGTGTCGACGCCCCGGTAGGTAATGTAAAACCATGTCCTACAAAACGCTACTCATTCCATGCACAAATTCCATTACCATACAAAAACCACCGTTAGCGTGGGCACAACGTCAAAATACATACCATAATCGCCAATAAATCAGATCAGAACTCTCTAGGAACGCGCTAAAAAGACAAAGTTTACATAAGACCAACATTACTCATATGGTAATAGTGTCTTGATGTAAATTAAATGCTCGCTACCTGCCCGGACGGTTTTTCAACCGGTCCCCGCGGAGCCGGCGAAATAATTTGTCAAAAACTAGTCTTGGGATAATTATTACGCGGCGAGATGTTATCTGGTTTAGTTCATGCTGTGGTGGAGATTATTTACTTTGAAATGGGTTTAAATATGTGGAAAATGGGAAGAAATGCTATACGTAGCATTTTTAGGCGATAGTTTCATAACGCCTTGTCATTGACTGTAAAATTTGTTTAATTTCTAGTTAATACGACGGAAGGTGTATAAAAATAAACTTGCAAAATTAGAAACGAAAATAAATATGCATGTTATCTAAATGAAATGTTGTAAAAACGTTTGTTTGATCTATCGCTGTTGTGAATTTTATTATTGGTACGTTCATTAACATTCGAATGAAAATCAATTAATAATTGTCTATATATTTCGTGTATATTTTAAAATTGGTTGTATTGCTGATTAGTGTTTGTTGTTATATCAATTATGATACTACTGACGTAGCTATATGTATATACACAAAATTCCTAGTCAGTATTTTTTGGAAAAGTAAAGGTCTGCTCGTAATTTTATTCTTATAAAAAGTTATATTAATTATACTCTATCTTACAAAACTGTTCAAGAACTCGAATCACTCATGTACTGACCGTGTGAGAGTTATGCCAGCTACGCTTACAATTTCAACTACCGTGCACCGTGACATGTTCTGTCATACGACAGTTTGAACCAATATTCTTTCGACCCGAATTTCGTGGATTCTTTCTGTTCGCTCTTTGCATTTATCATGTTAAATATCTACTAAAAACCGCATTGAAATTCTTACGTTTAAGCTTCTCAAAATAAGGCTGAAAGTACATAAAGCTGTTTCAGTAAAACATGCATGTTAAAAGTCAAGAAGTGGAATGCGAAGTATTTCATCAGGCCAGCGTTTTCACGAACACCATTAACATTATTTACGCTCTCGTTTACAAATGTTCTAAAACAGTTAAAATGAGTCCTTCCGTTTTTAACGGTTTTTACCCCATTTGCTTTACGGCGCACTTATCGGTACCTACGCAGTTAACCTTAAATAAGTTTTTAAGTACTACAGTCAATTAACGAGAGAACCATTAGGTACAATCCTAAAATAAAGAGTAACCGTAAAGTTTAATCTTATCCTAAAGACTTTCGTTATTTGAAATGTTGTTTTAAAACTTGATTTTATAGGAGTTTATGAACACAACGGCCATAAAAGTCTCTAATGATGTTATGAGGTTATTATATTATATAAATAAAAAATGTGGACGATTAACGATGTTGGGAACTCGAGGTTATCTGTACAACAACTTACAAGACGTAATTGGCAGTTTTAGAGATAAAACAAGCATGTGATATTATGACAAATGGCAACGGTCGGCTAGGATAGCAAAAAAACAACGAAATAATACGCTTACTTGCGCAACTAGCTGTAGGCTATTTTGTGTATAATATGTTGAAATACCGGCATTTTGCTAACTAAGTGAGAATGGAATTCTATAAAAGAATTTGTATACAATCTCGCTGTACGAGTTAAAGCAATAATGTCTGCATATCAAAAGATCGATCGCGATCAGCCTGATTGTGGGTTAAGAACAATTTTGAATAATGAACATCGGGGCTAATGCATCACTCGGGACAATAACACGAGGACAATGCGGCAAAATTACATATCACACTGACCGGTGCAAATAAATACGTTCAACGGACATTTTCTTTTTTGTTTTGTAGCCAAAGACAAAGGCAATACACCCACCGAAAGTTAGGGAACGAAATTATGTAGCGGAGTCGTTCGGAACATTCCAGGACTAATGATTTTGAGAGATACCCTCCCCTTGAATGTAAAACGACTCCGCCCCCCAAATGAATTGAAACAGTCGGGACTTTTTATATTTATTTATTAATTGTTGTTTTTCGACGGTGGCCCGGGTAGGGCAAAAACTTTTGTATTATTTTAAAACCGTTTTAAGGTAGGTTAGATGGGAAATATGAATTATTGCTACATCGCAATAAATTTCAAATGGAGGTGGGGCTTTATTGAAACTAAATATAAATGTGGAATTAATTTATACGCATAAACTATCTATCAAGGTTTGCGTTGCTTAGTTCTCATGTCTGATTCATAATATTAACTAGTTCGCCCACATTTGCGGATAGAGATATATGGACACCTACAATCATTTCATCCACAAAAAAGTCCTAAGCGCCTTAGGACCTAATACAATCCTACCACGTTTTTCTTTCATAGAATCGTAAATACCATTGTCCGGTGATGCATATTATTGTGATTGCCAATAGGTATACAATGATGGTATTTTAATTAAATTAAAATAGTAGCAAATCGTGACTTGGAACAAGGCATTTCCGTTATGAAGTCATTCATGAGAAGCAATTAGCGTTTGATTAGACAAAGGTCTTGTCTTAGTATGAGGATGGCAGTCGGTTACGTCTTTGTTTCACCAAAGATGCATTAAGTGCGTCATTGACTATGCTTTATTGTCGAGTACCGCCCATCGATATGTTCGCATGAATGGATTGTCAAATTCAGAGAATGAAGACGAGGAGCTATCCAGAGAGCACCAGTTTTAACACCAGTTTGACGACGCGGTTGGCGCAGTTCGTAAGCACCTGCTTACTGAGCCGGCGGTCCCGGGTTCGACTCCCGGCCAGGGCAAATATTTGTGTGATGAACGCGAATATTTGTGCTTGGATCATGGTTGTTCTATGTATTTAAGTATATATTTATCTATATTCGTCGTCTAGTACCCATAACACAAGCCTTCTTGAGCTTAATTTGGGACTAGATCTATTGTGTGAGGTTGTCTGATATTTATTTATTATTTATTTTATAAAAAAACGTTACAATTGGTTGAATAGGGATAGCGACTGATGTTAAATTCAGCATACGGTAGTTAATTATGTGAATAAAATTAACTCTCATGTCAAACACAAATCACAAAGAAAAAAATAATCCCGTAAAATATCGTCGACCGTAGGTTCAATTGGGGTAAGGGACAAAATACGATTTTTCAGGAGAGGCTGACAAAGCTTTTTTTTTAACTAAATCTTTCATAACTTTTTTTGTAGTGAACCTTTTTTGGGCCTGATTTCACACATAATCTTGTATTTTGGTGTTCTGTCTATCTATGTAGTGCTCGTTTTAATAATTTAGATATTATAGAAAATGACATGTCCCTTACACCAACTTATTTCGCTGCTGATGTCCCTTACAGACAGAGTATTCTGTAGTCTCGTCCCTTACCTTGAATTTACCTATTCATTGTATCCACTATATTGATGAAGAAATGGCGTAAGGGACTAGTTGAGATTATGTGTGAAAGAAAAAATAGCGTAAAGGGTTCGTTGTAAAAATAAATAAGTACATACCTTTGACGTAAGGCGTATCTTAACACCGGAAACCTTTAACACATTAATGTAAGAGGTATATAAATGTATTGAAACCGTGTGAGTATTTTTTGTGTGTCCGTTACATGCAATATTTGTATCGTTACACGTAACGTTTCTATCGAGTGGAATAACCCACATTTTTATTATAATCACATCAATTATTTCTCAGCCTCTATGATCGAATACTGAAATAAACAATCAATGTAATTTATACAGCAAAATTATTAAAAGTTTAGGGCTTGTGTTGAACGATAAAAGTTACAGAATTGAATACAATTCAGAATGAATCGTTTTACATTTGTACTTTTTTAGGAGTCCTGTTAGATAACATAGAAGTTGCTTACAATTTAGTGCCTCCACTTAATAAGGGATAACTCAAAAATGGCACTTTTCAGAAGAGACAAAAACTATTTTTCAATAGTAGATATTTACAACTTGAACTTCTTAAGAATTTTTATACAAGCTATAGTGTTAAGCTTTCATTTTATAAATAAAGAATTAATGCGTTGACCCTATATATATGTTTTTTTGTAGTTATAGCTTTTGTTAGTATTTAAAGACATAACTCAATTTATTTGCACCAATTTTATCCTTATGTACGACGTGCATAAACGAAAGAATACGACTTGTACCTGTGTAAACGACATGCATAAACGAAACGAAACGACTTATTCTATTCTTTATTACGGTATTTTATAAATTATACTACTTGTCGAACTTGAAACTTGTTACCTAAGGAGTCAAATGAGGCTGTATAATAAAATCACCATAAGAGTAATGTACTTGAAAAACATCAATGAAATGAAAAGTTCTTGTTTATAGCTATAAAATATAATCAATACCAACATCAATGTCAGTCAATGAATAGCAAGAGCTCTTGTTAGATCCTTTGATTTTTCAACACTTATCGTAGGTGATAGTGATAGATAATGACTATTAATAAAGTATGTCATACTTAGGAATGCCTTTTAATTGACAGTGAAAATTTTCCTTTGCAATTCATAAAGTACCGAGACGATTTTAAGAGGCCCAAATTCAGTAGGATTACCTTATTGTTATCTATAAAGCTTTACCCATGTCGACTATCCGGCCTCATATAGGTATTTCAACTCAGCTAGTCCTTGGAAAGTCAATCTAATCTTCCTTGAGATATTTTTAAACATACAATGTGTAAAGTTAATTAAAAGCTTTTAATAAGTGTTAAAACCTCCTCCAGTATTCCATTGGTTATTGTTTTTTTTTTCGACAATCTTAGCCCACTTTTTTAAACTATCCGCTTAACAAAACACTTCACGGGTAGAATAACAATCACGAGCTGTCGACAAAGAGTTCAGTACTTACTGTCGATCAGAGACGCCGAACTGACGAATTATACCTAATAACATAAATAGACACTTTCATTTCTCGGTGGATTAATTACTAAATTTGAAATTTTCTTACCAAATTTATTTGAATACCTTCATTTATCGTGAAAGTTTGCATGTAAATAAGTCAAACTACGCTAGTAGTTTGAATGCATTAAAAAAGGCAATAATTAACATCCAGTCTACACAGATAAAGGTTATAAAACTGATGAAGGTGTTTTTATTGCAACACTCTTTGAAATTGGTATTAACGGCCAGTACTAGCAACCCTAGGCGTCACTTTCTAGCCAATCGCGTGGTCAAAGTGTGGAACAGTTTACCCGAATCCGTGATTAGTGCACCCTCAGTGAACTCTTTCAAAAATAGACTAGACAAACATTTACAAACACAGAACAGAAGTGAATAGTGATATGCACGCATCAGCTATAAGCTGCCTGTGCATTAAATAAATAAATAAATAACACTTTCTTTATTGTCAATAGATTAAAATAATTATGAAGTTAGATGTGTTTGTATATAAAGGTAACAGGGATAAGAATTCATTGATTCTCACGAGAAAATTAGCGTAACGGACACGGAATCTAAATATAAATCGGATCAAACCTAAATATCGTCTTAACCAAATTGGTGTAAGGTTCACACTGTTAAAAATATAAGATGGCAAATTGGGGTAAGGAGCATTTTTTTCAAAGCTTGTGCAATCATTTTAAGGTATGGGTGTTATTTATTCATGAGCCAATAAAAATCATTAGTGTAAAAGCCAGTTTCATAAGATTGTCTTCAAAAATAAGTCATGTAAAGGCCTTTACCTCATTCAAAGTGGATTGGTGGCAGTAGTTACCCTATTTGATGTTGCTTTATTAAAATAAAAAACAGATACATGGTTTTTGTGGGTCAGATTTGATTTTGAACCCATAAAAATCAGTAGTGTAAGGAACACTTTTTTCGAGCTAGATTTTTTTTATATACACCATTCGATAGAGCGAAAAATTCTGAACAAAACTGTATATTCAACTCATTTTGCGTATTTTGTTCCTTACCCCAATTGAACCTACGGCCGACGATATACATTTGACTTCAAAGATACGTAAATTTTATGTTTTTTTTTTATCCAAAAGAAACTCTGTTTTTTTTTCAGAACCCCCTAATTTAACAAATCAACATTTGTATGACTAGCATGCACTTAAACACACTTTTTCATGGTGAACATGGCAAATTACTTACTTATTTTTATAAATAATAACACAAAGGCAAATTAAGAAAGAAAAATTGTATGCGATCCACTACAATCCAATGTGGTATTACCACATAAAAAAATATGAATCGATAAAAAGATTCTAAACAAATAAATTACTTATTGTTTCCATACAAATATTGGTACCTATGACATACGAGTATATCTATTCTTTCATCAGAGAAAAATTTTGTGCATTCGTACTTTGTACAGAACCTTCGGTGAGCGACTCCGACTCCCACTTTACCGGATTTTATATAGGAACCTGTATCGGTATATACATTCTAGATTATTTTTATTTACTCATATTGCCCGAGGAGTGATTGAGAGAAGTCCGCGAGTTAATAAAATCTGTCTTCCCTGACATGTTCATTACAATGCACCAGACTGTCTGCTCATATTCGCAATTATTGTGTTTCATAAGCGCAGGCGCAGCGCTGCGTGAGGCGTGGGACGAACGCACACTTGCGACTCAAATTTGTACGTCTGACTTATAAGACGTACAAGATTAAGTCTAAGATGTGTAAGAATGCCCCTTAATATTAATTTATTTTATTAATAATTTATACACAGAAAATGGAGAATTTAGTCATAGCTAAGATCATATGTACTCCCACTTTTGACAAATAAATATTCTTATTCTCATTCGCAAAAAAGGCGAGCACTAACCTCACCTTAAAGGCAGTGACGTGTTGTTTTCGGTGACCGTGTGGATTGAGTGAGCACCCTTCAAAAATGAAAAAAAATGTGCCGATCATTTAGTAAAAGTACTAAAACAATTGTAAAACTAATTGATGAATTTGTAAAACGATAAATAAAAAATATACATTCATTAACGTATGCTCACTCAGTTCTCACAAGCAACCAACGAAATCTGTGAATGTGTTTATTTAACATTAGTACATTACTGCAGAGGCCGCGAAATAGGGAATTATTGGCCGAGTAGTAATAGATGGCCGAGTGATAACGAGGCCATCTAGAGATACGAGGCCGATAATCCCTGTTCGCGCCGAGGCTTGTATAGTGCTTTTCTCAAATAAATCCAAGGAAATAATACAAATGTTCAACTTATATATTCATATAAAAACAAATTTATTTCAAATTTAATAAAAAAAAAATAATTTATTTTTTTAAGCTGTTCGGGTCAATGTTTTTACCACCAAATGTTAAGATGATTCTATTTATAAAAAAATGACAACACTTTATTAATTAGATATTGTTATATTTTTTAACAATAAACGTGATTCCTTGTTTATTTTATTGAATATCTGATTTAATCGAATTGAATAATCTAGTTAAATATAAGAAATAAATCGTAAATATACATGCACAAACTAAGTTTTTTTTTTATTGGCAGTATGCCATAGATTATCAATAAAAGAAATAAACCCCACTGAAACAAAAGACAATCTCTTTGTTGGCTACGGCCAATAATGTTGTATGAAATTCCTTTATATCGTTCTAATTTGAAATTAGAACGAATCTTCAACAATTGCTATACAAAGACGTATTTCGCGTTCTATTACCACGATCATAAGAACGACATTTCCTTGGATGTTTGAGAAAATAATATTTATATCCTAATTTTTAGTAAAAATTATGCTTAAGGTAGGTAATAATTTGTAGATCACCTGGTTACGTATTTAAAGTTTTACAAATTATTTCGTATGCTCACTCAATCCGCACACTTTTGAAAACCCAATTTCTGATAGAAAAACTGCAGATTGAAACTTCTATATATGTGTATAATTTAGTAAAAAAAATTACTAAATGTTGACTACTTTGTAGTTTCCTAGATACTAAAAATCTTAAGATATTTACATTTTTAACTTACGAATAATGTGTGGACTGAGTGAGCACTTACAAACATTTATTATCCAAAAATCTGTCACGTTAGCGGTTTGTTTTGTATTTTACAAATTCCCTTATGAGTTTTACTAAATTATACACATATATAGAAGTTTCAATCTGCAGTTTTTCTATCAGAAATTGGGTTTTCAAAAGTGTGCGGATTGAGTGAGCATACGAAATAATTTGTAAAACTTTAAATACGTAACCAGGTGATCTACAAATTATTACCTACCTTAAGCATAATTTTTACTAAAAATTAGGATATAAATATTATATGTTAAATAAACACATTCACAGATTTCGTTGGTTGCTTGTGAGAACTGAGTGAGCATACGTTAATGAATGTATTCTTTTTATTTATCGTTTTACAAATTCATCAATTAGTTTTACAAATGTTTTAGAACTTTTACTAAATGATCAGCACATTTTTTTTCATTTTTGAAGGGTGCTCACTCAATCCACACGCACACTTGTTTTCGTATGCTTTATGTTTTAAACGTATACTATCCACACCGATGCTCAAAATGCGCTGACGGTGCATTTACGCAGTAATGTATGAAGAAATCGTGGCGTTACAATGGCGTCACAGCGTATACACTGGATCTTGCTTCGGTTTGAAGTTCAAACTTTGAACCGAACGAACCAAAACAGCTGGACAAATTTTAACAATTTTTTGGAACACCGCTAGCTACTAGGATGCTTTTTACCTACCCAATTACAGAGAAGCAACATAGAGGGTTATGCCTTTTTCTTCGTTTATTTATGTGGATTATGGTAAAATGCAAAAAAAAAAAACGAGAATAATCGCCAACCAAAGTGCGCCTGTCTGCTACAATCCTATTTCAGATGATCAAATTTCGTACGGATTGCAATAAATACTTCAACACAACATTTTATCCGTCGCAATTACATACAATGAATAAAACTACAATCGTCTACCAAAAATCGCTAGTACGCGGCAGCCCTATTTCAGATAATCAAATTTCGTACGGATCGCATTAATCACTTCAACACTTTACACTGTAGGCGTCGCGATTACATACGATTAATAAAACCGGTCACTGCAGAAATCGTGATTAATTGTCGTAAGAAATCAGAATCGCAAACGGGATTCATTATTTACCTCGGCCCATTGTCCGGATGACCGTTCTTAATTTGTCTGTGTTTTGATTATCTGATTTTAGCTTTATTGTACTCGATATGAAAGGCTGATTCGATTACGCAAAGCGATTAGCTTTCTCACAGTTATCGCAACGCGAAGCGTGAATTTTGTTCATTGTGCAATATACTCGTAAGTAATCTGTGTATATTGTGTAATATAAGTAATCTAATGCGGAACGACCTTTGGCGTAATGTTGACCGACGTGTTGGGGGCAAGCATGTCCGAATACTTTTACTTGGCGTTGCTTCGAATACGATCGGCCTAATCATGAATCATGTATGGAAAGGTCCGGCGTGTTTCGAACTCGTATGGAGTTCTTCATCAGGGTCTGTTACCCGTACAGCGGGAGTCATACTCGTATCAGTGACGATACAGCCGTACGAGTTTGAAACATGCCGGGCCGTTCTTGACAATTTCACGTCAGTGTCATCCGCTTAATACAATAATTAAATATGTCTCACGAAAGTTTTAAGTGTAGAATATGATATAAGCATGATATTTTATTTTGTTAATGTAATAACAAAATCAAAGTACCTATCATGCTTATATTTTTATTTATTTGCTAAGCAACTAGAGAATATTTGAAAAATAATTCACAAGGGAAATGAAATTTTGTGGTTACATTATTATGTCAGCAGTTAAATTTATAATTTCTGTCAAGTTTCATAGAATGTGAAACTTTTTGATACGAAAAATGTATCAACAATGTTACAACTTGCTATATAGATACAAAATAAATAAATATCTTAAATTGAATTCCTTTCAAAAATTAAATATTTAGGTTCAGAGATCAAAACGAATGGGAAAGTTGAAAGCGGGTACAGTGGGTCTCTGGCCGAAAGGTTAAAACGTTGGACCGGTAATCCAAAGATACCGGGTTCGAGTCCCGGCGTGGACCACCTAGTAGTACAGATAGCTAAATAGTTATTCATGGACTTGTTCCTTTCACGCCCCTTATCTGCGTAGTTTTGCTCAAGTGAATAAGCACCTTTACATCGCTCTGCTACCTCGCACATTGGATGCCAGCCTTATGGCTAGAAATGCCGATATACCAATTTTAAACCGATGCGTGTAATAAAGACATCGTGTAGTATAAACACCAATAAATACATTTTATTTCGTAATTGCATGGGTAACTGTAAATAATCATTGATAAGAACACGGTTATACTATATTTTGTACATTAAAATAAAAAGGCAGTAAGTCAGTATGAGTCTAAATAGAATCTAAAGCTTTTCTTCTATTCTTCGATTCACTCTGAGTCTGGTGAAATAAATATGTGCAAGTTACATTGCGCGTTCTCCCAACACGTTCTCATTTCTTCTTAGTTTCCAGCCGTCAATGTATGAGTATCAAGGGTTATTTATAGATAAACATATCAGCTGGTCGGTTGACTGTAGCGTTGCGGGTGTAATTTGGACGGAAACGACGGAAAAAAGTTAATAATTACATAGAGTGGAGAGCAATAATAACTGCTCATTATTAGCATTTACGGCGCCGACCGGACTCTACTAATGAGCGCGCTCTTTGGATTAGTGTGGATGTTCCACAAGCTGTCTCTACATAGAGTTGATATTTCTGCCGCGATACCTTTTACTGTAATAATTCCAAGGCTGTGATGACTAATAATATATTATTTACACGCATGATATATATATTTATTTTTACATTCATGTAAAAAGAAGCCTTGCCGTATAAAACACGGACTTTATGCCACAGGACAATCTCTATCAGTCAACCTTTAAGCAAAGCAGCAGGGCTAGCATATCTTGCCGCGACTTCGCTTGTCGCGCGAGTCAGCATTACCTGTCTTGTTCGCACGGTATTGAAAGGAAAGTGACAGATAGAATTTCTCATGCGACAAAGAGTCGTGTGTCAAAGTTATGCTAGAAGTATAGAATAGATAATTTGGTGTCTGTTTTCCTATTTTTTTATTATCTTGTAATCTGTTTGTTTAGATCTTCCACAAACGTATCAGCCTACACTGAGTAGGAATTGCTGGTGTGAGGCGTAATAAAGTGCTTTACTGTGGCAATTTTAAGTCTATAATTTGAATCCACTCCAGAGTTTAGTTGGCTATTAAAGTTGTAGTTACTGTGTTGATTAGAATTAAACAAAATTTAAAAAACATGTATACCGTTTTAAGGGACACAGTTCTAATAAGAAAGCATATCAAACGTACATAAATTGTGTTAAACCGTCATACTTTCTTGTAGTTTCTATATTTTATTCTTACACTAGTCCTCATTTATATCTTAGAATACACTTTTAATATGTTTTCTTCGAGAACTACGTATAATTAAGTTCATATTACTGTAATAGTTAAGTACTTATCCTTTATGAAAAAATGACTGACTGTTGAGTTTCTTTCGGCGTTTCAACAGTGGTCTCCTCTTGTGAAATGCCGGTAGACTCAGACATGTAAAAGTGCCCTTGTGGCCTACTAGCAGAATAAAGTTCATTATTTCATTATTTCACTACAATTTTATTGGCATATGGCAACGTTATCTAGCCTTAAAATAAATCGATACCAATTTTGCGATAACATCTGTTGATCATTTTATTGATATACTTTTGGTCATTATAAATTACTAATAATATGTCACGTTATCCTGAATATGAATGATACCCTGGTAAATAAAGTATCCCATAGAACAATAATTGACGGTACGGCTCATTTGTTTCTTCCATAAAACTAGCATGAATATCCTTGTTGTTTTATAGAAAAAAATACATTAACCACGATGATTATCCCTCCTTAACAACTTTTCAATTGACAAAACATGAAATCATGTATAATATTTACAACACATGCTACGCAGTCGGTAGCTAAATTAAACACTTATCATACAACAAATCCCTACCCGCCGACAATTTAATGACAGCTGCTTCGGAACCAAATATTAACTAGGAAATAACCATAGATTATATAATTTTTTTCTCAGCCCCTATTGCGTTCCACATGCAACCTTCTAATTGCTCCAAATCCGATTCAGGGAGCCAAGCCAAGGAGAAACTCTTTTTCCAGTTGGGGAAGCAGCAATGGCGGCGCATCCACAAATTGTAATCGTATAACGAGACCGCCTAAACAACTAATAACAAATAATTCTCGGCTAATGCGGAATACAATGACTACTTCAAGTTTTGGGGTTCCATCGGTTTCAAATATATATAACTACTTAAATATTTGAGGGACAAATTGTACTAAGTAGTTTTATTATTGTAATATAATTTTATGTATAATTTACGTAAAAAATACTTACTGTTGAGTTTCTTTCGGCTTTATTCTCAACAGCGGTCTCTTCTTGTGAAATGCCGGTAGATTCAGACATGTAAAAGTGCGCTTGTGGCCTACTTACACAATAAACGTTTTGATTTTGACTTTGTACACAAATCGACCTAATCCCAGACTAATCAATGAAAGTGTTATTTTTCTTCGGTGTCTGCGACTGTCGCACATTAAAACAAAATAATTTAAACGGATCATACTGCGTATATTCATTATTTGAGGTTACGGCAACTATTACAGTTATACCGTTGTCAAAGGTTGTCTGAGAAAAACTCAATTTTTCAAGTCTGCACCCAAGCATCTCTGTTTGACCCTATGGTTGACAATATGTCGAGAATGCCACTTGGCATTAAGTTCGCCATTTGTACTGACTTTTGTGTTGTGTTATAAAGTTTATGTAATTAAATAAATATTATTTTCTCTGTCAAAGTTACAAAACTACTTACCCATTTTGTAAATATGAATAAAAAAATAAAGGTGTAACATAACATAATGTACATTGGATACGCGAAAATTTTAAAAATACTCATTCCTGTTGTGTCTCTTATCGGATAACATTTTCGTTCCAGCGTCTTCTTCGTCATCAGCGTTTTCATTTATATTCTCAACGTACCATTCATTCGTACGAAGCTATTTACTTCAAGATTTCTTGTGTCATACTTTATGTCCATAAATTAGTGATCAATATTCAAGGATAAGAAAGCAAACTCTCGACATACGTAAATATTAAAGTACAGTGTTTTAATCTGTATAATTTTTGTTTCTACTGAACCCAACTGTTTCTATAACAACTTCGACATAGCCACCTTTTTTAACCACAAAATAAAACAACATATGGATGTCGTCATATTTCTCCTGCCTTATTATAATCAGTGTCAGGTAAAATACGTCCTATCTATTGTTGTTTTTTCGGAAATACAAACAGTCTTAAAAACCGATGGCTACCTGAGCATAAGGGTGGATTTTCGGAATTTGGTTTTGAAAAAAAATCTGATCCTCACCGCAAACATTGTTTTTATGCTGTTACAAACTTTGAAGTTAAAGCGCGCAGGGGTTCGCAACCTAAAATATTTTTGAATTTGCAAATTGTATTTGCAAGAGTTCTGTACTTCTGTTTATTATGATAGTTTTTTAATTAGTGATTTGTTATTTATGTCGATTAGACAGGGGGTCTGTACGTTATATATCTATATAGCCATATAATAAATTAATAATCCACTACAGAAGGGTAAACTTCACAAAAGCCTCTAGCGTTTTGTTGTTTGCGTAAAATGCAACGCAATTGATCATGGGTCGTGGTGATGCGACCGGCATATGCGTGCGGGCTATGAACGCGCGCTGAATTAACTAAACAAAACCGGAAGGCGGAGCTACGCACGATGGTGCGCGCTAGCTAACCAGCTATTAATGTGGCTAGCGGCGCGTAGTAAGCCCCTCATGGCAACATTAATTGTGATATATTTCTATTTACACGTAGCTATTTGAAATAAATAGGTTTAGAATTTGATAATCAAAACATTTAGTTGAATATCAAATTATTAATGCCCAAAGTGCCTACAAAAATAAACTAATTACGCAATTTTCGTGTTTATAGACTCGTCTACTGGAATAAAACCGTAATATTAAATAGCGATTCAACGCAAAATTCTGAAACTAATCGTTTATTTACGTCTTCATTCAACAGTGGATTCCTGGAAAGCAAATTAATATTGCTTACAAAGGTCTAGTTCAGCAATTTGCTGGCAATAATTTATAAACCGTAGAAACTTCGTGTATAGGTACTGTAGGTATAGAGAAGTTAATAAACGCTTACAGATAATTAAGTGTTGATTGGAAGTTAATACTGTGATTGGAATTAATGTCTTATAATATTGTTCACTAATAAAGTACGTGCTATTTTCGGATTGTAAGTATATACATAATATATTGAGATAGTCAATGTTTTCAGACAAATATTATAACTTTATAAGCGATTAAGTTGGGCTGTTGTACTTAATGATAAACAAGTTACAAGCTAAGCATTATATAAAATAAAAATAAAATGTTTTGTAAACACTATTTATTGAACAAAATTTTGTACGGTATGTGCCTTTGAAGCAGCCTAGTATTTATTTTTAAAGTCACTTTGTTGTATACGACTATGAGTAGTAAGTACCTATTAGTGTCAATGATTTGTATGAAAGTGTAAGTAGATATTTTCACTCACTAATAGTACTACTCAGATTGATTTGAAAGCAACGCGTTTTTTAGATATGACAAAAAGTAATAAAATAAACAACAAAGAAATCGTTGTTCGAAATGTTGCCTACCCCTGCCCCGCTGCGGGGAACCACACAAATAATAAAATGCGCAGATCCTCCCTGTATGGTGCATCCAATAACAATCCCATATGTTTCCATTGCCGTTTTAGATTTTTAGGGTTCCGTACCCAAAGCGTAAAAGACGGGGCCCTATTATTGAGACCGCTGTCCGTCCGTTTGTCTGTCCGTCAGTCACCAGCCTGTATCTCATGAATCGTGACAATTTTTACAGATATGATGTATTTCTGTTGCCGCTATAAGAACAAATACAAATACTAAAAAAAAAAGAATAAAATAAATATTTAAGGGGACTCCCATACAACAAACGTGATCAGTTGCGTTAACTTTGCACCTCATTTGTATCCGGCGCGATACATACCAGGTGCAAACTTAACTTAATCCGGCCAGTTAAGATGGGATAAGTAATGTTTTAAGGAACTTTGTAAGGAACCCTCGGTGCGCGAGTCAGACTCTCACTTGGCCGGTTTTTTTAAACAATCTCAAGTATAAAAGTTAGCCGGCAATGCAGTCTTCGGAACATAAAGTGGGCGGCAGAGCCCTTCAAAAGAAAAAGGAAATAAATGCCTATAAAGTATTAACGATCCTAATTCATTTTGTTTTTGAATTGTAGACGCCATATGGCGATCGTTACGAATTTAACTTTGTTTTTAACATGGCCAAAATTAAGTTTTTTGCATTGTATACTTTTTATTAAGGAATGATGCACGATGCATGTCTAATGGTTAGTTAGATGACAAAGACTTAGATAATTTATGACTTTGAAAGGCAGGTTGGGGGTTTCGATACGTGACCTTAAAACATTAATTTATCAAGCTATATATCTTTATTCTGTACCAAATGTTGCCTCTAAGAAGTTCATTGCAGTTAAGGGCTTGTGCACAAATCACGTGAGGTTTTTTCGGCTACTTTTTGACCCCCCCCCTCCCCCCTGGTGATATTTGGTGAGGTTCTTTGCTAACCCCCCCCTCCCCCATACTACCTCACGTGTATTTTTTTTTTCCAGAATTTCGTAAAATAGACTCGCCAAATTTTAAGTATTTAACAAGTGAAGATTTATTTTTAACGAAACAGAGAAAAAATATCGATTTTTCTTAGTCTTCGTTCATAGTAGAAAAATATACGTGAGGTCTCCTTATACCCCTCCCTCCCCCAACGTGATCTTTCGTGATTTTTTCGCGACCCCCCTCCCCCCCCTATCGAACCTCACGTGATTTGTGCACAAGCCCTAATTTATAATTTTAAAACTGGTATAGGAACTGAGGACTACTTTACCGGGTGATCAATCCAAATGGGTTATTAGGGAGACGTCAAAAACTATAAAAGATGGAAAGAGGGAAATCTGTTCTTAGTAACCATGGCGTTATACGTACTTATAATATAGTAGGGAAAATAAGGATTAGGACATTGAAAATGAGGATAAAAAATATTAGGGCAAATAACGTTAGGACAAAAAATCAATAGGATAAAAGTTATTAGGGAATACAAAAATAGGACAAATAGGGTTCCATATTGGGTTGCATAAATTTTAAAGCCATAATGTCGGTGCGCATAACCACTTTTGTCATAATAGTCCTTGCGCATAAGGTGTATAGTCATTAATTGATCCGCATAAATTTTATGACCATAATGTTTTTTTTTTACGCATAAGTAAGGAATTTCATATAATTTTGGAGCATATCAACCTGAATCATAATCATTAATCGTCATAATATTCTTATGCATATCGTGCATTGGCGCATAATACTGAAGAACATAAATATCAAGCTCCTAATTTTTTATTTCAACATCAGCCTGGTTTTCTGGCAGCAGTTCATTTCTGAGGGGGTCGCAGTTCTTTCAAACCTAACCTAACCTACTTTTCTGGCCGATGTTCGTATTTGTAGGTTAACAATTCTAACCTAACCTAACCTACAACAAAGAGGTCAGTGTGGAGAAGGATTTCTAAGTGCGGGGGGCTTGGCCCCCCGAGCCCCCCTTGTGGGGGGCTTCGCCCCCCCGTCCCCCCTTTTTGGTTTTGTGCTCATGTCACTTTTGTATCATTATTTCAAATGTTATAAAGTATTATGATTGGTACATGTGATATAACTTATACTATATAATTTCTATTGCCATTAATTATGAAAACCATAATTTATGCGTTGCTCTTCTTCGTACTATCAATTATTATGACATTCAATAATATTACTTGAAATTTTGTGCCATACTAAATTATGCTTATGAAAAGTCTGCCAAACAACAATTATGACATATAAAATGTTATGCAAATAATAATTTATGACAAATAACATGTATGAGGAAAGCCATTATGCGAAATGAGTTATGACAATTTTTATGACAAGAATTTTTATTCCACTAGAGGTGATCCCGACAAATAGTTTTAGGGATTCCGATATAGAGCTGTGTTTGCTACCTGGGCACTTGTCCTTTCTGCAACAAAGTTCGCAGCGGTACTACAAGCGGTTGGCCGTAAAAAAAAGGATAATAAATAATAAGAGATGAGTAATTAATGAAGCGTCGTTGATAACTTGGATACATTCAATCAATACTGTATCTTATCGGCGCCTGCGCACCGCCATCGATCTCATTGACACTCACATGTTATCCTGTCTTAACGACCATTTCCCGCTTTTGATAAACCAATCGGTAAAGAGCGAACGATTTTGGACGAGAATCACGTAATTTATGTAAGCCAACAATAATTCTTTATAATGTATTGTTGGCCTTTTTTATATTCACAAACTGACCGGCGATTTACCGCAGAATCACCTGATGGTAAGTGACTACGGGGTCGAGGATGTACTCGCCGTTTCAGTAAGTAGCTTATTCTTATCTTGAAGAGACCCAAATTATAATTTTCTGGAAATACACACGATGGGAGCGAGTGGGAGTTCCTTAGCGTACGCATTGTTGGCTTACTTGAGCTTCATGGAAATAGGTAAGTATTGTAATAAATGGTTACAGGATATTTTTCCTCGATTACGTTAAAAAAGGGACAAAGCAATTGTAAAGTCAGATGTCTACAATTGCCGTCAATGCTCTATACATGGTGCTCAATCCAAATGGGTCACAAGTGGCACACAGGCTGCAAAAGCAATTATACAGCCTTTGTACAGCCCTTATACAGCTTAAATTAGAGTTATAATGGCTGTATAGACTTCTTATATAGCCTGGTTGCTGCTTGTGTGAAGAGGGAGACGTCAGAAACTATAAGAGATAGGGAAATCTGTTCATAGGATCCATAGTGTCGATTTTAGGTTTAATAAAAATGGTTTACTTAAAGTATTCCTTGCCGGGATTTGAACCTAACCTAGGACAGCTAGCTTAGGAGAGTTAACCGAGTTGTGAACAACAGCTTGTAATACATACATAATCATAATCAATTTATTTGTAAAGCCAATTTACATGTCAGTTTTCATTGCATACACAGATTAAAGATTTAGCTAACATCTTGTCTCATTTAATCAACCCAAAGTTAGCTAAAGTTATTAATTAATAAAAAAAGATAAATGGCTATTAAAGGGCGGATTCGAGGAAAGTAATTTTATTAATACTTTTTTCAAAACGATATCTCGCAAACGAATCAAACTATTAATCATTTTAATCTGCGCCGGGCACCTCTATTTTCCTAATCAAACAAATATATGGCATACATTATTAATATTCATAGGAACACATTTGTTAATACACGTCTGACAGCTCAATTTTACTCGCAATATATAATGAATTTACTACTCATGGCGTCCCGGACGATTCCGACCAATTAATGAGAAATATCGTGGAGATCATGGTATGAGTATGAGAAAAGAAGGTATGACACTCTGGAATGTCAGGCGAGACTTTTGACATCACTCTGTGATTGGTCGGTTGGTTCTGTCAATCTGTTCCTGTGTTGCCAGTGGTGTATCATAATGTTATTAAAAATATTATAGTGTCATAAAAAAAAAACAAATTTATCTACAGAACTCCTTACTTATTAGTTAGCCTTTTATTTTAGTTAGTTAAGTTCTTAGTTTATAGTTATTATTTTAATTTCTTTAGTATTATATGTTGCATTTACTTATTCGGAAATCCAACTCGATGCTTTTATTAAAAAATCTAATATTTAAATTTATTTGACACAGTTATAAAATAACATTTCCCGTCCGTGACCGTATCGAGCTATAATTATGTTTTGTTACTAGACAAAGTTTTTGCATTCGGAATGAAATCGTTTCACGTTTTCAATTCGCGAGTATTTTTTGTCGTTTCATTCGCCGTCAATTTACAAATCGTGAATGGAACGCTCATCAGAACCGTAGGAATATTAAAAAGAGAATGTTTTCTTCACAATCTGAAGCAATTTCTTACTGGTTCGTTTTTTAATTGCTTTTTTGGAGGTAACAATCGGCTGCCTGCGGGAGGCCACCGGCTCCTTTGCCGGATAATTATAATTATTCCATTAACTTGTCCCTCCGTTATTATTTGTGCCTCGTTCCAGCTTTATTTTTTTCAAGCCTATGCAAATAAGTTTCTGTCGAAATTGTGACAAGTTTGTGGAATGTGGAAATAAAAGGGAGAGGCCTTTGCCCAGCAATGGGACACTCCTATAGGATAAAAAAAAAGCTTTTATAGCCGACTGTCCTGGAACATCCATGAATTGCTCACTGAGACGATTCTAAATACCCCAAACTCGTGAGGACCGTTTTATCTAATACAGAGTTTCTAGGGCCACCTTTCGGCTCCATCATCAGACTAGCTCCATGGTATCATATTATTGTATTGTCATCAAAGTTAAGGTAAGCAACATTTTTGCTAAATTGGATGAAGATATCTGCTTTAAAATTGAGTTGCAAGATTCCACTCGGACATACTAAGTTACATAGTTACTTCCATATATTGCAGGTTAACTAAAAGCTTGTAAAAGCCAGCAACCGCTAACGGGAATGTCTCTGTGTCACAGGAGTAAACCCAAGTAACAAAACAAGCTGCAGAGCCGCTTATACAACCTTTGTTCAGCTTAAATTAGCAGTATAAGGACTCCTGCAGCTTATTTGCTACTTGGGAAATTTATGCAAATGAT